>CM060687.1:165722589-167195089 GCA_030686995.1 Artemisia argyi | reverse complement strand
AACTATCCTGAATGATAAAAGCTTCTGATCCTGCAAAATATATCTTAAGACATCTAAATATTAGAAAAGACAACAAATAGAAAGAATACTACAAAGAGAACATGGAAATTATTTCCTGTAAAAAGAGAAAACAAAGATTAGATATCTTAAAGAAACTTAAGTGACGATGAATTTTGTCTGTCCTGAAGTAGTCTATTCATGTGAATTAAAACTCCCAAAAGATGAGATAGATATAGAGTAGCATGTGAAAGATGTAATCGCTAAAATAGGCCAGACTTAAATGCTAACAATCGAAACTGAAAAGGGTAACTACACATAAAACATAGAAGCAAATACTCAGTCAAGACTAATGTATAATAATGTCAACTCCTTGCTTAGAAGCCGAGTTGTAAAGTATCACTACATACATTATATCCAAATATAAGTTGTTCCTACAAATAAGGGACGACATCAAGGTCGGCATTTAGGTACTTGCATAAAGTTTCAGAATCAAGAATTTCCCGGGTAAAACGAAAAAGCAGAATGGGGTTGTGAATGGTGTAGTTGCGGTGCACCTGGGTACTGATAACCGGCATTGGGTCACATGAGTAATAATTTTGATGAGGTTAAGGTGGCATAGAAGGTGGTCTAGGCTGCGATGGTAGTGAGGGTTGAAGTGGCATCTAAGGAATGACTCATATGCAAAGATTGCTGCAATGGGGTGCTTGCAGTAGATATTGTGGGTTGAACCACCGATGGTGGCTGGCTAGAATAGTGAGGGGGAAGAGCAGACATATTTGAGGACTATGGAGATGGCATTGATGCTGACTGAGCATTGATATGACCTCTGTTATGCTACATTGATTGTAAGGGTGTAAAAGTAGTAGAGGGTTTAAAGGAACACAAATGCAGAGGGTGTAGGTGTTCTTGTTTTGTGTCGCGAACTATATTAAGATGGCCATGAATAAATAATAGTACGTGGCAGGGGTTCTCGAGAGTTGCAGAATTCCCGTTACAGAACTCATTTGATGATGATGAGAGATAGGGTTCTTTTTCGGGGTCTGATTTGAAGTCGCCCCATATTCCTAAACCTTTTGGAAGATTTCCAAAGCTATCTATAAAGCCAAAACAATAGGTTCAATAAAATCGTAACAGGTTTATGATAGTACATAGGACAAGAAATACCTGAAGCTCATTCCCATAGTTGATACCCCGTACATCGTTCCATTCCACTTCAAAAACAACAAATCCATAAAGGGTTCTATGAAATTTTCTAGTTGCAAGCAAGAAAGTCCCGAGCTTCTCTACCGGTAGCAAGATCCTCTTTCTTGTAAGCCTCGCCATTAAAAAACATCTTTTCACCTTCCGAGATTCGTTTGAATCTCTGGAACGATTGTTGAGCTCGCTGATCGCCGGTTTCTTTTTATTATCCTTTTGTCCTCTTGTGATTGCAAAGGGGGAGAACCTGGACTGGAAGCATAATAGAGAAAATATTGAAAGGGTAAATATAGATTACTTAGTATGATTATAGATACGATAATGATGTTTTGGAATTATATGGAACCTTAGTAGCCATGGCCTATTATCCACCAATATAAAAAGAATGAGTTACTTATACGGGTCAAAATGGTTCAGTTATAAAAGATGTGATCTAACAGTTACAAACAAATATGCAAGAATGAGTCACTATGTGCTTTTTTCATGGAGTCCATAGTTATCAACCATTTCTCTCTACCCCAATTCAAATTCGTCAACCGAGTTCAAACTATATAGTCTATGAAACTCAGATGTCCACTGATCATATCGAGGGCCAAGCGGTACAGAAAACAATCTGAAAAGTTTGCAAAGATTATATTTTTTTAATTGCTTTTTCAGATAGTTTCCGCTTTTTTTTTACAATTAAAGTTAGTTCTTGAGATTAGATTCAGCGGTTGATTGCAAATGTATTATAATTTAAATCAGTGAAAAAATAGACTTTTCTTATTATGCAAACAACATAATGTGAACCTCACATTACTGGACGCTAACATGGTATCGGGCCTTCAGAATCAATGCCCAATCAACGGATATAGTAGTCGGGTAACAGATCTTGACTGGAACTCCACTGACCTGATCGACAATCACTCGAAAACAATTACTTTTTATACCAATAAAAAGTAACAATAACAATAAAGGATCAAGCATACATCAAAGTTTTGAGTTTCATACACTACAAAAACATGTATAAAGTATGATCCAATATAATATTTCATATCATATCAGAAGCATAAGACATTATAATATTTCATATATATAAAGTATGCTCCATTATATACTTTATAAAGTATATATAAAGTATGTTCCATCATTCATATCAGAAGAAACATGAAACAAATAGACCAACCAAAAAAATTGCAGATAGACTGTTGTCCCAGTGTGCCAAACACCCAAAATTCTACAAAATTGCAGACATAGTGGAGTCCCACTGTGCCAAATACCCAAAAGCCTGCGAAATAGTAGACATAGAGCTGATCCAATGCGCTAAACATGCTAAAATCTAAGAGTGAACAAATAGAATCTGTTATGGTTCATATGCAGGCCTTGATCAGAATTCAATGCACGCAAGATCAAATAATTTCTGAGGGTGAGGGCAATGAGTTCACCCATGGAAAAGGTGAGCGTTCATTGATACTCTTTGTGCAGAAAAATACTTGACTTTTATTGTTAAAAAAAATAAAAAAAAAAAATTAATACTATTTGACTTTCTCCTGTGTAGGTTATTAGGCCAAATACGGGATTTTCCATAGATTATAAAGATAACCGACAACCTTAAAATCCTATAATTGTATCTAGGGGTGAGGGAAAAAACATTTGGCCAATGTAAAATTATAGCTCATATTATATATAACACAGTAATTTAACTATATAAAAGATTCAAATTGTTGGACAAGAGTAATTCGGGTCGACCAATACCCGCTTATTTCTCCAAACTCTGATATGTCGGATAGAGAAAAAGACACACCTGGTTCCCAAGTGAAGGGAGTGTTTGATGAATTATCGGCTGAGCATTTACCACTCCTATCTTCTCATGAGCAGTATCAAGCAATGAAAGGGAGTGTGACATCAACCTGATTATAAATCATAAATCTAAGTGCAATCATGTATTTCAAATAATTAATAGAATGTGAATGCTCACCTCTACACGTCTCCTGAGGGCAAAATCAAGACCCTATCCATGAATATAGTCGTTCTGCAAACGCAAACAAATTATGTTCATACTTAATTCAGATGGTCCTGGTACAGGTGTGTAGCGCATAGGTTTTTTTAGTACCTTTTTATCTAACAGTATAGTGCATAACATTAAAAAAAAGTTATGCAAATTGATTTCAAACCTTAGGCTTTCCAAACCAATTTTGCATGCTTGAATGTGGACAGTCGTCTAAGAAGGTCATCCCTTTCGCATGGTCTACATGAAGGTTGTGACGAGCCAAGAGCTGAACCACAAGCACTTGTACTCAACGAAATCCACATTGGCTGTGAACTAATCCGAGATAGAGAACCTGCTTTGGATCCCTGTCCATGACCCAACCAAACCTTTATTTTACCCGTGAAAATTTTTAAATTGCGTCCTGATCTGCCCATGACCTAACTAATTTCAATGGGTGAAAATCGTTTCCCGCTTTTCATTGTCCATAGGGGTTCCTTGCTCATTTTGTGTAGAGCTCTCGTCAGTTTCCATTGGATCTTCTGCATTCATTATTGACTTATATGTCTTCTTTATGTGAAGACAATCGATGTGTGTCTGAAAACAAAAAAAGTGTTATCAAGTTATACCGATTACAACAATGGTAAGTGGAATGTCACTACACGGTTTAGAAATCTACCATGAATAAAGATTTCATGGTCCTCTGAGTTTGGCCAACTCGAACACTCATAGCCCTATATAACCCAGTGATCTTTTCAAGAACAAAAATAACAACCATTTAGAACGACAAACGGTCAAACACAGTAAAGAAATCCATATTGAACTAATCAGATACTCCCTAAGTAAAAATCAAAGCTTACCTCAACTCGGTCACCAGGTTTTGCAGCATCGACCAATTTGTCATGCATCAACAAGCTCACAGTGTGAGGTGTACCCCCTTCAGGGATTTTATCAGGGGTCTCCTGAACTCTTACAATTTGCTTATTTGCAAACCTGTTAAAGAGTAACACAAACGTAAGCAAGTATACCAAAACATTCTCAATCAAAGATATCAGTCTTATGGAGTCAGATAGATATAACTGCATCTATTGTGGACTAATGTCATTGAGTTTTTTGTTTTACATTCGTCTTTCAAACACATAGTTGGTTCATTGACTCTCCCTGATGACAACAAATAGTACAATTAATTCATATGTAATAAAATATCCAAAGCACATAGATCCTGCCCGATATACGCAATCCATTTAACATACCTCTGTCAACAATAATGGGATCAGAGAAGTGCCCACACACCAAACACCTAAACACAGCTTCCCTAATCTCCGGAATAATCGAGGAATATTTTCCAAGGTCCATTTTTGATACACCTTTAATTCAATTGCTTTGTTCATGTATGTGGGTTTCAAATCTGCTATGCTGACGACCTCTGGTTGCATATGTATTGATTTCACGGTATTCTTGGAATGTGGATCGTGACTACTACTGGTTGTCGTATCTGTATATATATATATATATATATATATATATATATATATATATATATATATATATATATAGGGTGAGGTTATTTTCAGAACCAAATAAATTGCGAGAACTGCGAGAACCATTATCAACCAATCAGATTTTTTTGAATATTTATCTTTATTATTTAATTCAAAAGGTTATAATAGTAAAATTACATTTTTAATTTATTTTGATTTTTTTAACAAAAATCGTTTTTTTAGGTCCTAAATTTTAGGATTTTTTTTTTTTTTTTTTTTTTTTTTTTTTTTTTTTTGAAATAATTATTTTCCAGCATGAATGATTTAAAAAGGTAAGGTGCATATGTGTTTTTTTTACATAAGGTAATTTTTCATATGTTTTTATTGTTTAATTGCTTAAACCTTTAATGTGTTTTGGTAAAAAAAATATTTACACAAGTGCAATTTAATGACAAACATAAAATATTTTACATGTAACGTATACATTTCAAAACCAAAACATTATACACAAAAATAAAAATCATGTCATATGCAATTTCAGATACAAAATTCTAAAAGTAAATAATAAATGAAAGTTTCGTTGATGAATAGCCGTGTCTACTAGTCTTCTCGCAACTTCATGCACTTGTGTCTTTACTCTTTATCACAACTATTTTCTCGCTAGATAGTATGTAGAAAACACATGTGCACTTTTGACATCGCTCATCATACTCGTACCTGTAACCACAACAAATTAAAAAATGAATTATAATCATAACATCTAACAAAACACATATGCATAATGTATTTCTTATTTGTTCACACAAGACCATTTTGAGAAATTAGTACAGCCTTAAAACACAAAACATAAGTGCACCCTTATATCATAACTAAACAAAAAACATCCTTATATATCATAAGTAAAAACATATATGCACTTTCAATACATTTAAACTCAGAAACTATAAAAACACATATGCACATAAGACATCAAATTCAACGAAAACTACGAAAACATATATGCACTCTCAATAACACATATGCACACTTCTATTATTGATATTGTATCAGTCATAAAATATCTAAATATGATTGTGTAGTCACTAGTGATTCTCCAACATGCGGTGGATATTTGAGGATCGGTTATGTTTGATACTTTCGATTCTAGCTATTTCCCAACATACCCCATTGTTGGAGAGTCTTAAACCACTACATTAAATTAGCTTTGTTTCTAATAGATAATGTCAATTTAATTTAACCAATATTCTGTAACAAAAGTGGGAACCTGCAATAGGCATGTACTTGTCTTAACCCCGACCCGGTAACAAAAACATATTTATTATTTGGAAAATGTATCGTTACTTAACCCCCCATTTCTATATACTAATAAATCATATATGTAATTTCAATACATTTAAACTACGAAACTGTAAAAACACATATGCACAAAAGGCAACAAATTTACCAGAAATTGTAAAAACACATATGCACTCTTAATAACACATATGCACACTCATTCTATTGATTTTTGTATCATGCACAAAACATATATGCATTTCAAAAACTATATTTTTTTGTAAAAATATAAAACAACAACTAGTGCATTGAGGACCAATAGCATTTATACCATTTACAAGAAAAGAATTGTAATTAGTAATTCCTTAGATATGCATGAACTCATTTCGAAAGGCCCATGTCAAACAATAGTACGACACAAAGCAACTATAATACATAGCTCCAACTAATGGATAAATAATGTCACATCTTATGATACAAGATAACAAAATTGATATTATAAAATACGAAAAAGGAAAAGAAATTCATCATTTCGAACAAAGCCACATTTGGCACCAATTAAAAAAACTAAACACCCCATTAGTAAACTTTCTATAATGTATGGTGGTGGTTATTAAAAATATTATTTATATATGGACACTAAAACCTTATGGAACACTAAAAATACAAAATTGTCCCAGTCAATTGTAGACCACGTGAACACAAACCATAACTAACAATAGAAAGCTTAATAAAAACTCATGGACTTACAATCACGGTGAGATAAATGCTATGACATCAAGACCCGAAAAAAAATAGAGTAACAGAGACATCATCACAAATAGAAATTGGAGATAACAGATGCATAATGGGCTATAAGAACAATATATGCACCTCACCTTATCGGGATTAGAGACACAAACGAAATCGAAATATTTAACCAGATTTTAAGGTTGTACTTGTTGTTGTCGTTGGATCTGTTGGGAGGTTTACGTGGTTCTCGAAGTAATGAATACAATCGAAACCCCTAGTCGTGATAAGGGAGCATTTTCTGGCGGTTGGTTTTCCAACCAAGATGAAGATATGTAGGTTGACGGCTAGGGTTTGGGTGAAGGAGAAGAAAACTGCCTTTGGTTTTTGTGAGAGTTAATTAAGGAACAATAAAAGTGGGTTACGGTTTTGAATGAAATGGTTTTGAAGGAGTCATACGAATTTACTGCAATACCCTTTTTTCCTTTATAAACAATACTTGATTTTTAAATTAATTACATTTATGCCATGAGTCATTATAACCATTGATCAAAAAAATGAAAGGCTTAGATTGGTTCTCGCAGTTCTCGCAATTTATTTGGTTCTGAAAATAACCTCACACTATATATATATATATATATATATATATATATATATATATATATATATATATATATATATATATATATAGGGAATATATTAGCTACAATTTATTGTAGCTAACTCCCTACAATTTTGTGTTATATTCTGTGGCTCCCTGAGTCCATTTGTGGTCCCTAATTTATTTTTGTGGGTCATGAATTATTTCTTATGTAATTTTAAAGAAGGATTGTAGCTAGTTGGCTACAATAATTGTAGCCAACATATCCCCATATATATATATATATATATATATATATATATATATATATATATATATATATATATATATATATATATATACTAGCTTCATAACCCGCCCGTTGGGCGGGTTAGCATCATAAACACAATAACTTGTCTTCATGTACTATACATAAATAATGAATAACGACAAATATCTTAAACACAAAAATTGAAAAAGAAGAAAAGTCTTCATGTACTATATGTAAAAATAACAATGAAAAGTATGAGAACAAATAACTTGTCTTTATTCATATAATTAAATAAAACATCGTTGTACACAATGTTAGATGTGGAGTTTGTGTATTCGACGTCTTTATTACAACAAAGAACCTTTAAACCTTTTATCATCTTGACTCTTGAAACAACCACGTAAAACTGTCCATGTGAGAATACCGGCCTTTGTAGAAAAAACCTACAATCTTGTATGTTCGGACCTCCATAGGAGAACAATGCTCCCATTGGTACCCACTCGCGAATTATCCGCTCCAAACTGTCACAAATATAAATTGTCATTAAAATTATCATGAAAACTGTCCGTTGGTCACGTTTGTGAAAATTTGTATCATCTTTTTTTAAATAGTGAAACTGACTTATATATATGAATGACTAATACCATTTATTAAAGATATGAATGAAATTGTGTTGGTTTATCGCTCATTTTTATCATCCCAATATTTTTATTGAGGCGTGACTAATCCCCAGTCCCACCCAACCAATTGCATCACTTCTGAAAATGTGAACTTTACATATTATTAAGACTATATGAAATTTAAAGTAATAGAATAAAATATAACTTATGCATCAAAACATAAAATATCATTTCTTTTGTGGCATAAAATTTATGAAACTTTACTTCAATATGCATCATAAATTTATATTTAGACCACCTACTTTTGTGAGTCATACGTGTATACTAAATATTCATCAAACATTGAGTAACATGATGATTTAGTTTACTCTTAAACTTCATACCAATGTGATCATTTCAAATCTGAAAATCACAAACCTACGCAACAATAAACTGTGATAGATACAATCATATAAAAGAGTTGGTACATGATGAATAATATAAGACAACTATACTAAATATTATAGATACAATCATATAAAAAGATAAACTTAAATTAACAAGTAGTCCCTATTTCATTGATCACTTTTACACTACTGATAATCATGCAAGATGAGCAAGTATGACATGTTAATTTCAATTTCTACTTACGTCTAGTTTTTCTTATTTAATAGCATAATGTCCCTATGTAATTAATCAATTTTACACTACTGATAATCATGCAAGATGAGTAAGTATGACCTATTAATTTCTATGCATACACATATAATTACATATGCAAATCACGCATACAAAACTAACCTGAGAAGCCGATGCTGGTGACGTTCCACTTCAGGTATTTTTTCCCTTGAAAAGGCTGCTTTCACTTGCATCTCCTAACCAATGAAACAAACAACAACCAGTTTGATAATGTTCCTTACAACTTCATAATTACGTAAAGGTTCACTTCGGCGCAAATATGATAACTAAACTTCATTATTACAACTTCATAATTACTTGCCTACTTGTTATTCTATGCTTTAAAATTACAACAATCAATTTAATGTTCCTTGCAACTTCATAATTACATACAGGCTCACTGGGGCGCAAATATGAGAACTAAACTTCATAATTACAACTTCATAATTACTTGCCTACTTGTTATTCTATGCTCGTGAGGCACATGTAACAACATTATATAGCTTTTACAATTTATGCTACTCCAATATAGACATTTCCACTATTTCAAAATATCGGAACCAATACTTATTTTTTCCCTAAATCGGAACCAAAGCCCAAGTTCCGATTAAATATTAGTATGAATCTGAAGTTATACTTTAATTTACTATATTACAACGAATCTTTCCGAAAGGCTGTGATGACATAAAAGACTATTTATTTCATTTATAAAAGCGATAATCATTTAACCATTAACTAACATATTGACTGCAACAACAATTTCATGATATTTTAGTTGGCCTAGTTTAACCCACATCAACCCGTTACCCAGCCCGCCCACCATGCCACTGATAAAAGACTTTACAAAGTGGGGAGCAAAAAGACAGAACATAATCAGTTTAGTTTTTGCATTTTTTACGAAGTGGCTTAAACGAATTTAGAACGTGACTGAGAAAGAGTGGTGGTGGTAGTAAATGCTAAATGGTAACAAAATTTGAACCCACCCGTTTAAAAATGGACAATTTCTACCCATTCTAAAACTGCCTGCAAAAATCCCAACCCGTTTTCACCCCGTTACTAAATCTGGTAGACCAACCCATGTAGCCACGATAGCAAACCTCAAACACTCTTCCAAAGTCCCAACAACTTTTTATATGTGCATCGAAAACTACAAAGAGATAAGCATGTTAAATAAGCAATCCCAAACACACCCATATGTCACTTTCTGATTACATACTGATGTCAGGTAAAAGAAATGGCACAGGTAATCACATAATGAAAATTAGTTTCTGTTTCACATATCCAATATTGAATATACCGATTGCCTCCTGAAAACTTTGTGCAAAGGATAACATACCTTGTATGCGCCCTGGTATTCTCCAACCTGGAGACACAAAAAGAAGATCATCGTGAGAGAATAAAGGGGCTGCTGGTCATCTAAGACAATACCCTGAGAAAAGTCCAGCGTTCACTATAATGATTTATTTGTCTGCTAAGATATTGACCATTAAAGTACTAACCTCGACAGAAAGAATAAAATTTAGACCCATGTTCAGCCTTTTTTCAAGATAAGTAGATATACATCCATCTGAACCGATCTTTCCCCCAAGACGATTCTGCTTATATGAAGAGAATTAAATTAAACATAATATAAAAAATGGGATAAATTGAATTAGTCTCTACATATAAAATATAATATTAAGTGCCTTGATGCCAAATAGCATAAATAGTTCAATATGTGCAGATAGAATAGTTACTGTCAAGTATGCCATTGTTCTATTCCAAGTGGAAAAATGCATATTTGTGAAGACAAGAGAGGTTCATCAGTTAATGCAACTGAAAACTTACAACAATGGAAGTCTTCTATCGTTACTGCTACTCCTCTCACAACATCCATGTTGTGAGCAAACACTTCACATATAGAAAAAGAGAATCTTTTAGTGCATCAGCAACATCAACCAACCCATGTTTATAAAAAATTTACAAATGATGTGCAACGACAAATACCTTTTGAAGACACAAGCACTTCCAAGAAACGATTTCGAGAACCGGAATTGTATGATATATCTGGAAAAAAAATATGGAGAAGGTACAATCACTGAATGATAAAACCAACCTAGCATTGGATGAAAGTTCAGAATCTTTAACCATGAATCACAAAGGTAATAAAATCTTTTATTATATTTATTAAGTTTGTTTACATAAGATTGAATAAATCTTTTAATATATGTTTGTATTGTTAATTTTTCACAGGTTCAACTAAAAGAATTGTTGAAACCCAGTCATACGATAGACGCCTAAAACGAACATGCATACTCCAACCAGACTATAGTGATATGGAATGTAATATGCTTGGTCATGGACAACAAATTGGTGACAAATCAATAGGTGTTTTGATGAATCCAGAAATAATACAAATTAATCCTCCTCAAATGGGTACAGCCACTCAAGCCTCACCAAATCAAGGTATGCAATTGTTAATCTATAGTACTAAACATATTATAATAGATTATCAACATTTTATTACCATTTATTCAATTTCTTTCTTGAATGTTCAGCAGAACCCATTCCAGAAGCAAAACTTAAGATTAAAAGGAAGGTCACAGAAATTACATCTCATAATGTCACACAAAATATTCCATATACCCAGGCAACTTCTGAAGGTAACAATATTAAAAAAATTGTTATTTACACTTAGTTATAGTTGTATGCAAAAATATAGCCTTTTTTTTCCCCTTTTTAATGTATATTTTTAAAAATGTTACAGAACAATCAGCCAATGTAGTTACCAACGATTCAAATAATCAAAGAAGACAACATTTTATCATAACATTCAAAAACCCATATAATCAAAATTCAAAACACCTTAATTTGTTTGAGGGAAACACACTGCGATCACAAAACCAAACTCCATTCAATACCCACTAAGACTAAGCACAAATTAACCATAAATCAGTCAAAACAATAAAGAATTGCATACCTTCGAATAGTTTGATATGATATGAAAACATTTTTTTTATGCAAATTTATTCATGATTAACGTTATGATATGATATGAAAATATAGGTGAAATGAGGAATGCGATGCTACAGAATGATTACCTTCGGTATTTATAGATTAAAATTAGGGTTTAGGAATTTGAATTCATTTGAATGATTAAAATTAGAATCAATTCAAAATTAGTGAGATAAATCAGGAATCCGTGATTCATGTGATATGATTTTGGAGCGTATAACTGATTGAAGAGATTAAGGGTGAGAGGATACCGTATATTGACATAAAAGAGGATGCAGAAAAAACATGGGAAAAGGAGTGAATGTGTTGAAACTGATTTGAAAGTCAACCATGTACATAGTTATAGCGTCCAAGATTCAAGGCTTTATGGATTTTGTTTTTCAAGTTGTATCACCAAAATCACTTTGGTCTAGTGGTTGCATTGTTGGTTGTTTACATGGGAGACCGGGGTTCGAATCTTGTAAGTGTCAAATTTTTTAACACATTTCCGAAAATTTTCTGAAATTGGAGTGCTGACTGGGCATTCCACCTAGGCAATTGAAATATTAAAATGCTGCTGACTGGATAATAGACATGATGAGTCAGCATTATCTGCTTCATGTACAACCTTCAAAGCTTCAAGTGCAACTCATAGTTAGCCTCTTATATATATAAATATACACACACACACACACACACACACACACACACACACACACACACACATACACAGACAAAGAGATGCATATATATACCTCTAAAGCTCCTTTTTTAGTTCCTCTTCAGATCCGCATTACAGAGGAGGTACCGCTCTTTTATTTATTTTTTATTTTTTTTACTGTCACGTACACAGCAAACATATATTTATAAACTCTTATTATATAATCATATTTACGGTTTGTAGCATAAAGCAAATTGAATACGATACATGAGCATATTAGGGTTTTCAGAAAAAGAGAGAAAATTGTTTGACATATTAATTGTTTTCTTACTATCATGAATTTCGTGGTGATTCAATAATCATACAAATCTCATTTGCATAAGCGCATTCCTTTGTTAAATTACAACCTACAGAAAAACACATTAAAATCATATGAGATTGTGAGGAAAAAAGATATTAGGGTTTTTGAGAGAAAAAAAATTATGAATGACTGCAGGTTTTTTTACGTATATATTTGATTAAGGTTATCTAAGTTGTAGAGATTCTTCTACATAATTGGTTGCATAGGTTTATAGTTTTGGACTTGCAAAATATGATAAAAAAAATGAGTTGGTCTAGTGGTTATAATGTTTATTTCTTGACTAAAAGACCCAGGTTCGAACCATGCTTGTATCATTTTTTTTTAATTTAAATTCGAAAATTTGATAATGTTGCTTAGGTGGAAGAAAACTAATGACATGGCTGATGACATGGTTACACTACTGATGACATGGCACTCAAAAACTGATTACTGGGCATTAACCGTGCTTATTTAGCACTAAATGGCCAAACGCCTCTTGTTATATATATATATATATATATATATGATGTAGATGGTTGGTGGATCAGACAAATCGTACGAGGAAGAGGTTGGTAGAAAAGCGATGTTAATGAAGAGAGAGGGCACCATATGCAGGATTTGATCATTGGTATCAACGACGGATATATCAGTGGTGTAGGATTTGGGTTTGATTGAATTAGAGAAAATTATGTTGTTTGTCAAATACAACTTGGGCTAGAATGCTATAATCGGCATTCGATTTAAACAAAAAGATAAAAACTACTTATATAAATACTCATAAAGCAAACGTTTCTTCTACCTACTTTGACAAAATTTCTTCAATCTTATTTTTGATTATTTATT
Source organism: Artemisia argyi (assembly GCA_030686995.1). Lineage (NCBI taxonomy): Eukaryota > Viridiplantae > Streptophyta > Magnoliopsida > Asterales > Asteraceae > Artemisia > Artemisia argyi. Next base: position 167,181,496 of record CM060687.1, on the reverse strand, counting down.
ATAGTATAAAGTATGTATCAATTATATAATGCAATATATAATTATGAAAGTAAATTAAGTTCTATTGATATAATCTTAGTTATCAATATGAAATTTAAAATATATTTGAAATGTCTTAAAATAAAAAATCTTATTTAGTGGTTACAATGTGAAAATTTTATGCTGTATTATATGTAATAAATTTATCACACCGTTTTTTAAAGTTATTGTAAAACAAATTTTTCGCTTTCCAAGAAATTATTATCACAGGAAATGTAATCTCAAAAAACATTACTAGCTACAAATTATAATTACAGGTTTGGTACCTGCTAGTTTCAATTATGAGTTTATGATTATGAACAGTAAGCTTTGACGTTTTTGTGATGTTAAATACTTCCCTAAGTTATCGTCTCAGTTTGAGGGAAACTTGTAGAACTCATTTTCTCAATGTAACAACGACAAGACATCAAACATAATACATGGGATCATATCCGCTAGCTATAAGTTGCCATTTAATGTTATGTGTGTATGGACCCTTTATGCATTGAGTAAAAACTCATCGTTCTACATTTCTGATGTGATGCATCAATAAACGATGACTGCTTGTTAAATATATATATATATATATATATATATATATATATATATATATATATATATATATATATATATATATATATATATATATATAAAATAGTTTATCCTTAAAACATAAAAAACTTAAAATTGAGTAATATTCAATCTCAAAATATGCCTTTAAAACTTAAATTATTACACAAAAATTCAAACAATGTTGCCTTAATGAATTACAAGTTGTTGACTCAACAATGTCCCACTCAAAATTTCAAAAAAAAAATATATATTTGACAACTTTTGAATTTAGTTTCTAAAAATATGAAGACTTCTTTTGTATTTGATCCTAACATTGATAATTTCTAAAATTTTATCTACAAACTCTACTACACAAAACATCATATTACAACTTTTTTTAGTATTGTCTTAGTTCATCATAGATGAGAATAAGTAAACACAATATTGCAACTATAACAATTTACCGCTAAAAAATCTCGTTTTTATGTATGAGTACGCGCCAAATGTGTAATTATATGTATATATGGTTTAAACTAATACTTAAGCACTTATTAATCTAATCAATTTCCTTAGATTTCGGATATTACATGCAATACTTTAAGATATCTTGTAAAGTAAAAACTAAAAATTAAGAAGAAAAAGTTAAAGATAAGTAAAGGAATCAAAGTCTCAAACTTATTCACTTTTTCCTTCTTTTTTTTTCATCTTTTTTTCTTCTTTTACTATCCCCACGTCCACATAAAGAAATAAAATAAAGGCCCCTACCCCCCTCTTAGGTCTCTATTATCAAGTGTCATTTTTACACAATAACTTCATATACCATATACAACCATACCCTTTATTTCATACTCTTCAAGTTCATCTTTTCTTTCATTCAGCACAACCATATATCTCTAGAAATCTTGATCATAACCTAAAAACTTGAATCAAGATTCAAGAACAAAAAAGTTGTGAGCTTAGCTAGTGATTGAAAATGGAGTTTTTTCCAGCACAGCCTGACCTATCTCTTAAGATTAGCCCACCCAACACACAAAACACTTCAAAAATATGGCAAACATCAAACCAAACTCATCAAGATCATGGCCTAAACATGGGTCATTTCTTGAACACCTTAAGCTCCCAAAACCACCACCATGGCTTAACCACAAGACCCGACACACCGTTCGGACTCTACGTACCCTTCCCGGCTCATTCGAATGAATCAAACCTCACCCAGATCACAAACACAACAAATCTTCATGATCAATACCTTCATCAACAACTAGGGTTTTTGTCACCTGTTAATGGAGCTCCAATTTATTACCAAAATACCCCTCATCCTAATAACTTTCACATGCTAGCACATCAATATCATCATCAGCAAAATAGCCAACCTTCACTAGATTCTTGCAATATTGCTAGTAGTACTAGTTCATCTTCTTTAAGTCATGGAAATAGTGTTTGCCATATAGCGCGATCGCGGTTCTTGTCCGCAACAAGGTATCCTGGAAAGCGTAGTGCTCGTGCTCCTAGGATGAGATGGACGACCACTCTTCATGCTAGATTTGTTCATGCTGTTGAGCTTTTGGGTGGTCATGAAAGTATGTTCACTCTTTATACTCTTATGAGTTGTTAAAATTCCTTGTTATTTAATTTTCTATACATCAATAACAATAACAATACCCGAGGGTAGAGAGACTATAAGTCCTCCAAAGTTTTAATCTAAAAACTAAAAAAGTGAAGTGAAAGAAGAAAGTTTTTGAGTACACAGATTGAAGTTTTTTAGTTCAAGATGTTTATGTTTAATAAATAAGATGAAAACCTTGAAAATATATATGAATTTGTTTAGTTTTCTTTGCATATATTGTGTTTATATATATTTGCTTTTGTAATTTATGAATGTTATATATTTAGGAGCGACACCCAAGTCGGTTCTTGAGCTAATGGATGTGAAGGATCTCACATTAGCACATGTAAAATCTCACTTACAGGTAAACTTAATTGCTAACCCTAGCTCTTCCTTTTTTAATTATCTTTTTTTTTTTCTTTTTTTTTTTTCCTAATTATTTTTTAAATGGGTTTAATTTCTGATCTATGTACCATATATATTGACTAGTTATTGATATCTATTTAAAAAGAATTTTTGTTAATGGGCATATAATTCTGTACACTAAAAACATTACACAGAGATAGTACGACAGTATGAATTTATAAAGCTGAAAGTACGTACAACAAGGGAAAATTGAACTTCAAAGCCATAAAAAGCATTTTTCAAGTTTGCCAATTTGTTGTAGCTAGCTAAAATAAAAACACACTTGGGTAGAATTAGCAAACACAACATTCTAGTATCAACCTAAGCGTGTTTTTGGTTATATTTTTGGTCCATTATACTCCACCCGTCCCAAAATATAAGTTCATTTCTAATTTTTCAAAGTCTTTCTTTTTCGACTTTGACCATAACTATATTTTTTCGTGTTATATAATACTTCATGAAAAGTATACAATGAAAATATATTTAAAAGACAAATCTATTTATATATGTTGCATCAACCATTAAGTAACAAGAAAAAAAAAAGTTGTGGTCAAAGTAGGAATAAAAAGACTTTGAAAAAATCAAAATGGACTTATATTTTGGGACGGGGTAACTTTTTCCATAAACTACGGTGTGTTATTCTTAATTAGGGTAGTTTTAGAATACATTAAATATGTACAAACAATGTAAAAATGCCTTATTAGCTATCAGTGCAAAGGATCTTGATATACTTTATAGTTTTTCAAGATTCATTGTCTATGGAATAAACATATAGTAGATAATATATTTATACATATATATAGTAGTATAGTACATAAAGGTATGAACCTTCAGGCTTAAGTTTTTGATTTTATATGCAGGCAAAGACCTCTTTGATTAATTTACTTTTGACTTTCAGACTGTAACAACATCTTTGTATTATCAGAAATAAAAAAAAACAATATTTTGTACTATATTATAAGTTCAAATTATATTATGGTATACTTTTCCCATGCAAAGGCTCATCTCTAATTTTTGGCACTTATTCTTGTTCTTCTTTTCTTCTTTCTTCTCCTGCTACTGGATCAGATGGTTCTGCATAGCCACAGCTTTCAGAATCAGCTTTATTTTTTGCTTTACAGACACATGTTTTTAGATATATTTAATATTCATACATACATAAATGCATACATGAACATATAATGTATACATATATCCACACATACACAAGAAGACAAATAGGTAAAGCAGAAGCCTAGACCATGTTTACACATAGTCCATGGTGTAAATGTTTGTATTTTTTTTGGTTGTGAATTGAATATAAGAACATTAATAATTCTCTCCTTTTCAGAGAGAACTTGAGATATGGGAAAGTACAAAAAAGGCCATCATTTGTCAATGATATGTGTATACTCATATGTCTAGTGTAGCATGCACCACATGTGGTTTATTGACCATACATATTTAACCATGGTTAAATTAAAGAGTCTTTCACACATATAGACATGCAGTCTACAATAGATTCGTGTTTAAATGTATGCTTTCTTTGTGCATGGTCACATATAGTCTGTACTCATTTATTTACGTTCGTACCTAACCTTTTTGTGATGCATCAAACACATTAAATTGTTTTTCACTTTTGTTACAAACTTACAATATGATGAAAGTAAATTTATGACATTATATTTTGAACCAAGATAAAGATAATGTGAATGTAATGATGATTTTTATTCTAATTATACTACTTTACCTTGTTGTTTAGTTAATAAGTGCCATAAAGAATAGATTAAAGTGTGCTATTAGCGCCAAAAAAGAAATAAGAAGTTGTTCATTCATGTTTTGCAGATGTTTCGAACTATCAAGACGACGGACAAAGCACTAGTTTCTTCAGGTTAATTAGTCCCCTTACTTGTCTGTTTTTTATATATGTATCGACTTGCATGACAGTTTTGTTAACTTTGGATCGGCGGTTTATTGTCTTTATGTAGGACAATCTGAAGTTTATGAAAATGGGTCATCAGCGGATAATTATGGTGATATGTATGGGATTCAAAATCAAAGCAAGGAGTTATTAGCTGAGTACGGAGGACGGCCTATTGTTCATCAAGATAAAGAGTATGGTCTTTGGGGCAATTCATCAAGGTGAGAATTATGCTAAGTATATAAACTACTACTAAAAAATTTATGTTTCCCGATAAAATGAGGTTTTCATATAGTTACTATATAGTCCAAAAACGATTTAAACTACATGCCATGATTCTGCACATGGCTAGCTAACACACTTAGAACAGTCACTCGACAATTTTCACTGTTTGGTTGTGCTTGTGGTTGTATTGCCAAATGCAAATGCATTCCTTTTAATGTTCCTTGTCGCTGTCCATTATTTTTGCGACTATTAGTCATGTGTTAACATCAACATGTTGCCTTTTCCAGCTAGATCGATTGAACATGTTAATAGTATCATTTGAACTCCTAGCTAATTCAAGTGTTAGTTTCTCAACAACTACCAATATGAATCATTTCTTTTTGAGTTGGGTTTGAATATATGTCACATTTGTGATAGTTATATATGAAGGATGGTCAGTTATTCTTATAATAAAAGTTTTACCTCTAGGTTATGCTTTTCGGGTCTTTTAAGAAAACAACCTCCCTTTCAAGTGGCTTGAAAAGTGGCTTTAAGTAAAACAAGAAAAGTCCATTTACTCTTGTCATTACATGTTATGTTATGAAAGAAGAAATCAAAAATTCAACCAACTCTTTCCCTTTGATATTGTGGTGTTCAATCAATTTTATGACCATTCAAAATGGGACCCCTTTACTTCTAAACTTGGTGTCAAAAGCTGTCCTTATTTTAAACTTCCTTGTACATTCTTTCTATGCATTTGTTTGTGTTTATTGCAATTATTCCACTTTTTCATCATGTATTTATACAATGCAACCACAAGTTTAGAGGTGTTATGGGTACACACAAAAAAAGGGTTTTGTAAATAATAGAAAGTCATGGGTATTGGAGATTTCACATGGGTTGATTTTAGCTTTTTTATCTCAAAGATATGGTAAAGTGAGAAGCTATAGCTATAAACTAACCATTGAAAGAAGGCTTTCCCTATATATAAGTTACCTTTTGTCTTCTTTTCTTATGGTATGGGCTTTTTTATTGGAATTATTCTCTTCTAAATCTTGGCCATTATCGTTTTGTAGTAGGGAAGTTTTGTTGCATGGCAAACATGGGGATTTTGAAGCAAACATGCCATCCCTTGAGGTAAAACTCTAATTCTACTTATAGTTTTAAATACATTCTGATTAGTCCAAAATAGTTATGGTTTGCTTATTGTTGTGTGTTGTCTCTAGCTATCTCGTAAAGAATGTCGTTGTGTTCGTTAAATATCGATTTAATAGTAAATAGTAATGGCGGTAGTTATGTATATTGATTTCTATACTTTCCTATATATCTTTATTTAGGGATAGTATTGTTAGATTGAAAAACATAGTACTAACATTTACTGCCTGAACTAGTATTTGTGCAATAAAAACTTCTTTTCTTTTGAACTTGATGGAGTATGTGGGTGTGTGAGTTCAATGCTAACCAAAAGACAACCTCATTTACCACTTTGATACTTTTTACAGAGTGATAGTGATATGTAAGTCTTTAAGATTTAAATGGAATATATGATACATTCTTCATATAAAGTGGTAGAAAAGCTGAGTAACAAAGACAAAGGTATTTAACTATATAAAGTGGTAGAAAAGCTGAGTAACAAAGACAAAGGTATTTAACTTAGGCAGGACATCCAACTATTTTAGTGCCGATTATCTTTTAATATGCTAAAGGCACCAACTATTAAAGCAAAGAAAACAAATAAGCTCCCTTCATATCTAGGTTACTTTCTACTAAAACTAGGTGCTTGAACTTTAAAACAAGCACACCCTCCAAAGAATGAATAATGTGGTTCTTAACATACACATACATATAGGTACAGGATACATTTACATGCTAAATATTTTCTAAAAACTAACATGTTCACAACTTTTGTGAATGTATTAAAAAATGTGAAGTTATGAACCATCAAGTAATAAATTTCTGAAAAGTTGCTAGCTAGCTATTTATTTTTGACATTGATTTCAAAATTTCATGATGTGGCGCCCTTGACTAGTTTTATTCCTAACAGCAGGAAATGAATTTAAAAGGCACAAAGAATGAGAGATCATCAGAAGTGAGCTCATCAAGCCATTCAGAGACCAGCCTCAAGAAGCCTAATTTAGAGTTCACTTTGGGAAGTGCACACTAGAAGTGAAGTGTGTATCACACATAGCCATTATATATTCTAGTACTCATTTTGATATCATTGTCTTCTTTAATGAGATATGGTGAAAAGAAAGCAGTGCCCACTGGAAAATCAGTAGAGAAAAGTAAAGAATGGGGAAAAAGAGAGCAAAAGAAAGACAAGAAATGGTACATAAAGCAACAAAGGCTAGTAGGGTTTTGAAAAGCATGTATTTGCTATTAAAAATATGTAAGAAACCCATATTATATATATTCATTTTGATATAATAGATCTTGGCTATGTATAAAAGAAATTGCAAATTAAAATTGGAAATCATGTTGACTACTAGATGTTTTCTTTTTCTGAATGTAAAGTGCTATCCAATTGGTTCTAGTCATCAAAATGGAATTGTCGAATTCTGTTCATTGCTACAAGAGGCAAGAAAACTAACATGATATGAAATAGTTTAGAACGTACTATAATTTCCATTGGTGCTTTTGTTGAATTATAATATCATGACAATCAAATAAAATAAACCAAACACATCAATTGAGCATAGCGGAAGCAATTACAAGATCATATAATATGTAATTAATTAATCAAATATAAAAGTAAACATACCTTTGTGATTCTAGCCCGAACAAGAATCAATTTTTCAAATCAAGAACCCTAATTAGGGTTTATGTGGATTATAGGAACTACCCCTTAACTTTTTGTAATTTAATCCAAGATACAATCAATAGTGTGATTGTATCACGTTCTTGTACATACGTACTAATTCAAGTAAATGTTTATGTAAGTAAATAATAACAAAACACCTTTTAGAAGATCAAAATCGAATCCCTAAGGGTTTAGGGATGTTTGATCGATTTTGTGACAAGAAAAGAAGAGAGAAAACTCAAGATTATTGTGTGTACAAGTGTATGGAACAAATAACCTTGAGTTTGCTTATATAGTGGAGATTACTTGGAGTCCAAGGCACAAAGGAGGTGCCTTTTGTCCTTGGCCGATCGGTTCTAGATCCCTAGAAGGGATTCCAGAACTTCCTTGACTTTCCAATAATTCACACCTATCACTTTCCTTTTATTCGTCTAACGGTCGTTAGTCATTCTCTGTTAAATACTAACGGTCATTACTCGTTTTGTGTTTTATTAATAATTATATATAACATTTATAAATAATTATTCATTTACTCTTCATACGTAAAGTGTGCAATCCCGTGATCTCGAGTTCGATCCTAACATACAACTACTAAAATAATGGCCATAATCTAACAGCTTTTTTGGACTTAAATTAGTTAAAGATGACACTTATACATGCCTCAATGTGTGTATGGTTTTAGACTAAGCACGTGATGGTAGACCACCTGGTGGTGGTGACCATCATGCACCAAAACCATAGTAGAGATCACCCATCACGTGCAAAGAGCCCTCATTTTGCACTCGTTAGATGGTCTGCACCACCGAACAAATTCTACTTTTTTTAGTGGGGTGGGGTGGGGTATATTGCGGTCTTGTGGGGTACGTTTTTATAAGGGGGAGTATTTTTACAATTTAGGTTTGGTTGTGACTATAGCACCTAAAATTTAGTGGATTTGGTGATGTGCTAATGATGATATGTCGTTGATGTGAAGATGGTTGGTTTGGTGAACATAATGTATTAATGTTTAGCCTTAGTGTATGTGTGAAGGTAAGGGTTTTTTTTTCTCTTTTTTTTTTTTTTTTTTTTTTTTTTTTTAACTTTGTAAAATGAGTCTAGTTGTGATGTGATGGTTGGTAATTGTGAAGAATATATATGTAGGAAAAGGAGACTTCTTTTGGCAGATTAGTTCAAGGGAGGTTTGAAGTTATACTCACATGCTTTAACTATGAAACTAAAAAAGAAATATGAACTAGGAATTGAAGACAAAAGTTAAAAGCGAAAAGTTTACAAAAGATGCATAAAAAAGATAAAGTGAAAGAAATTGTGTTCCTTGCTGCCTCTTCTTTGATCTATATCACAATATTGGTTTAAACTTACTCATGACTGAATTTACACTAAATTTATGAAGAAAGAAATAACCTAAGTTAGTTGGTTCAGTTGAAAAATAAAACTAAAGAAAATTACTTACATGTACAATAGATTATAAGGTTCGAACCTACATGTGAGCTTGAATCTATTAAGGTTTCTAATATGTTCAACGTGATGGACTATAAATACATGATACAATATTTATCACACGAAATTTAATGTTCAACATGGTATCATGAGCATGTCTGATCCAGATCCTAGTCGGCGGCCATGAACCACCTAGCAATATGAGGCCATAACCTATTCTTAGTTTCAATCATTTCATTGTATCCGTTAGTAACCGGGAGTTAAATGTATTCAGGTTTATATCAAGTTTGATGGTTTATATATATGTACAATGATTTGATTTTCTACTTTGGCCTCAGTGCCGCAGGTTTCAAACGTCAAGTGGGGTCAAAGTTCCATTACTTGTAACTACGTACCAACTTTAACATGCAAACTTTGAAATGACCGAACAAATGTATAAAGTTACAAACAAATTGTACAGTTAGCTTTAGGTCAGAGAATTTATCTCTTATGACAATTTAACATGAGCCATAACAAAGTTACAAGACTCAAAAGGTCGAATTCAAAGAGTTGGCTTACTCTGTAATTACTTCTGATGCCTTAGTTAAATGGTTAAGTTTCATAATCTTTTCCCAAGATAGCGAAAAATTACCTTTGAATTTTGAAAGGTGCTTAACCGCAATGAGCTTTGTTGCAATACTTGTACCTATAGCATGTCTAATTTGCAATTAAATAACCAATTTACCTACTATGATACTATCAGCATTACCATAGCCATCGCCATTAGGTTTAACATAATACATATGTCCTGCTTATAATATTTGCTTATAATATTTGAGATTGATTTGTGTTGTATATATTGACGCTAAGAAAACAAATAAAAATCGTTAACAAGAACATATGTATATTATTGGGTTGATGGTAAATTAGGCCAGTAATGGTTTTTACTTCATGTTTGGGCTCTAAGCCCGTTAGAAATTGGGCCCGGGTCATAATACAGTCGTGAGTTGCATGATAATTAACAAGGAGGTTAGAAATTGGAACCCGCTGCGTTGCAGCGGGTATTTGTTGGTTTGTTTTGTGATACCTGTTCAAGTCAATTTTTTAGCCATAATGTTTTTTAAATGTTATTTTATGCATTTTAAGTGGAACTATATAAATAAATATTTAAAAAAATATGCCAAACCAGCCCAGGTTTATGATAAGCTCGTTTCTCTATCAACAATATTTTTTGAACACGTCTCTATTACTAATATTTTAATAAAACTATACTGGTAACTGAAGCACCCATTGGACTTAACATTGTGAAAGAAAGAAGCCTACCCAAAAGCCCAACAAACAATAGTTTTCTAAGGCACGGTGCTCAACCCCGTGCCCCATAATATATATAGAGATTGAGGAGACCGGCCCGCGCGTTGCGGTGGAACCAATTATCTAATTTTTTTTGGAACGTTTTTGTTTCTGTTATTTTTATCATGCAACCATTTAGTTGTGTTTGTTTTCTAAAAGTATGTTTTATGTATATATTTAGCACATGGCATAACCATTTTTTTATTTTTTTTTAGAAATGCTAACAATTTTATAGAACCACCAAAGACATTACAAACAGAAAGCATCCGACCCCAATTAATCAAGCAAATTTAAAAAAGGATAGGACCCTAGAGTTCAAAATAAACATACAAAGAGAACCTAAACTGAACCAAACGAAACCTATTAACCTACTTAAACTAAACCAAACATAACCCTTTTTTTTTATGTCACTGTATAATTATTTATTTATTTATTTATTTATTTAATCCAAACTAAAAAACCACGTACACATACACATTTTGAACCAGGCTGAAACAAATTTCAAACCCAACATTGAAACAACGACGTTTCAATTTCATGTGCGAAATCTATATTATCTATAATGAAAAAATGGTCAATTTTGAAAAAATGTTCAATCTTGAAAAATAGAAATCTTGAAAAAAAATTTATTAAAAGAAATTATGAAATGTAATTAATACTTTTATTAAAACACCTCATTACTTAAAAGTACAATGATTTATTCACATTGTACAACCAATTAAAAACATATCTACCAAATTAAATACAACCAATTAATACAAATCACGAACCGGGTTGACCCGGGACGCTTCAAACCCAACGGGTTTAACCGGTTTAATTTGACCCGTTTTCGACCCAACCTAGCAAGTTGACCTGGTTTAAATCGACCAATTTTTCGACCGGAACGGTTCAACCGGTTGAACCACCCGGGTCGAACCGGGTTACAAAACATTATGTTTAATTCCCAAATCTCCAAACTTTTATTATTTTTCAAATAACCTATAAACTTTTTTTTATGAATAAACTATTTGTCGCTATAAAATCCCGTTGCTATAAACTTTTTATGAATAAACTACTTGTCGCCTTTAAAAAAATGACATGTTATTAAACGAATTGCAAAAAAATAACATGTCATTTTTTTAAAGGCGATATTGTCTAAAAGAAATCTTGATTCTAAATCATATTTGCAAAATTTTTTGAGAAATACCATAAGTCAAATACTACCTGTACTACTCACTAATCTCATTGGTAAAAAAAATGTTGTTGACCATGTCTTTCCGGATGTGGTAACACGTGCTTCATCAATACCAATTGCAACAACTTATAATACAACACCCTCTTCTGATTCTGTGGAACAACCATCGGTTTCATCTTCTCGATTAGCTAAAAGAGAACATTCCACACATCATTTTTATTGTTTTATCTTTTATGTATAAACGTTACATAAAATACTTAACCATAATATCACACCTATAACTATTTGCCGCTAGAAAATCTGTTGTTATGCACGGGTACTCGTCACTATCTATAATGGAAAAATGGTCAATCTTGAAAAGTGGAAATCTTGAAAAAAATTTATTAAAGGAAATTATGAAATGTAATTAATACTCTTATTAAAACACCCCATTACTTAAAAGTACAATGATTTATTCACATTGTACAACCAATTAAAAACAAATATACCAAATTAAATACAACCAATTAATATAAATCACGAACCGGGTTGACCCAGGATGCTTCAAACCCGACGGGTTTAACCGGTTTAATTTGACCCATTTTCGACCCAACCTAGCAAGTTGAGCTGGTTTAAATCGACCAATTTTTCAACCAGAACGGTTCAACCGGTTGAACCACCCGGGTCAAACCGGGTTTCAAAACATTATGTTTAATTCCCAAATCTCCAAACTTTTATTATTTTTTATTAATAACCTATAAACTTTTTTTTATGAATAAACTATTTGTCGCTATAAAATCCCGTTGCTATAAACTTTTTATGAATAAACTATTTGTCGCCTTTAAAAAAATGACATGTTATTAAACGAATTGCAAAAAAATAACATGTCATTTTTTTAAAGGCGATATCGTCTAAAAGAAAGCCTGATTCTAAATCATATATGCAAATTGTTTTGAGAAATGTCATAAGTCAAATACTACCTGCACTACTCACTAATCTCATTGGTAAAAAAATGTTGTTGACCATGTCTTTCAGGATGTGGTAACACGTGCTTCATCAATACCAATTGCAACAACTTATAATACAACACCCCCTTCTGAATCTGTGGAACAACCATCAGTTTCATCTTCTCGATTAGCTAAAAGAGAACTTTCCACACATCATTTTTATTGTTTTATGTTTTATGTATAAACGTTACATAAAATACTTAACCATAATATCACACCTATAACTATTTGCCGCTAGAAAATCCGTTGTTATGCACGGGTACTCGTCTAGTGTATACATAGGAGTGTATGGTAACTGAACTATACTTGGGTCATATATAAAGTTGTGGACCTACTTGTAGTTGTACAAAAAGTTTTGGGCCACGGCCCACCATAATAACAAACTTTATTATGTTTTACATTTACTTTATCTATACCCATCGGGTGTTGGGTCTAAATGGGTTTAGATGAAGAAGATAAACTTGTGCATTAATGTTCGTCTAAACACTTCATGGGTCTAATTGGGTCACTTCTAAAGTTGTTAGAAGAAGTATGTTGAGTCTACCCAGTTTGTTAGACTAACGTCAACGTACAAGTTATCACTTTTTTGTATAAACCCTTCTAGACCCGTTTGGGTCTATATTGCCAGCTCTTTTTCTGTACATAGCACAAACGACAACGTTTTATAGTAGAAATGTACATATATGGTAATGTTAATGTTAATGGTAATGGTAATGGTATTTTTTTTTTCCTTTTTTTTTAAAAGGCAACATTTTATTACGGAATCAAACAAGATACAAAAAAAAAAGGTAGCGCACCTTCTTAACAAGTCAATTAAGAAGAATGAGCCTTAAATGAAAAAAATGAAAAAAGATACAAAAATAAACTAACTTAATGGTAATATTGTCTATAATTTCAACATTAATCCAAGTGATCGATCTGTTTAAATCAATCAGTTATATGAATTTATTTCACTAATTATTTTTTTATTTAAATATCCAAAATTAAGGAAGCATGCAATTATAGATGTTGGTTGACTTCTAAATTGTAGTGCGGAAGCTTATTTTACCAATTCTGAAGTGACGAATAAAGTGTTTTTGCTAGCTCTATATCGTCTTAGTAGAAATCAAGCATTGATGAAGAAAATTGGACATCTTTAGGCAACACACAGTAAGCAAAGTTCGATCGATCGATTTGTCGATCGTTGTCGATCGTCCCTACTGTGATGGTCCCTACTGTGGCACCCAAGGATTGATCGATCGATTGCACTTTTAGCGGGTTGGTTTGTATCGATAGTTGGCACCACTTTTAGCGGGTGCTTGCTCCCTAAGAATTTGAGAAGAAGAGAACAGATGTTTTTGACTCAATAATAATATGATTTCATTAATGGTGTTGCTTAAATAGCATACACGACTCAATAGGATAATCCCACAGAAACACAAAGAAGTTCTCCTAGATTAACAATGACTCTAAATGACTCTTATCCTAACATGACCTGACATATCCTAATCAAACAGAAACATAAAGATAACTATCCTAGTGTAACACAAAGTCTTTATGCCACCCAGGTTTCTTCGAGACCCTTGTAGTACGCCTTGGTTCATTAACAACCCTTGACGTATCATAAGGGTTGTTCCGACTACCATGAACGTGGGAAAAAAAATTAAAAGTCAAATTAAAATTAACTTTTAAACTTATACTTTCACACTATAAATAACATTATCATTTCACTATTTTTTTCACACATTCAAAAACATTCTCTATATACACATTCTCTCAAATAACACCTTCATTTCACTATTTTTTCACACTTTCACACTATGAATGCTTACGAGCTATTTATTGTCGATTCATCTTTGGATGATTAAAATGGAGTTAGTAGCGAGTTTATGATGTTTGCGGAAGAGTGTTGGGAGGCTTATAATGCGTCACAACATAAAATCTCACGAAACCAAGTTAATAGGGATCGTTTGGGTGCTTATAACCGGTTAGTGGCAACTTAGTCATTAACTCATTTTATTATCGTAATGTTTTAATGTTATTTGAATTTTATTGTAATGTTTTAATTTTATTTGAATTATTATGTAAGGTTTGAATTATTAATGAAATTTAAGTTTGTTGTTATAAATGTTTAAAAAATAATAATAAATAAATAAAATAAAAAATGAAGGTCGTCCTTACTGTGGCACCCAATCGCCTGTAGGTCGACAGAAAGAGAAAGCTGACGTTGTAGAGAAAACGAGAAAGATTGACCCACATTACTGTGTTCAGCGTTAGGAAGTTGCTTGTGGATCGATATTTAAAGTGGAGCATTTTCTTTACAATGACGAATCAATCTTGTGAGATATGGTTTGTTATTGCTGTTATTAATCGTATAAAATTGGGTTACTATTTCCTTGTTTGATTATCTTGGGCGAGTTACATTGTAAAGGCAGAATATAATACAATGATTTTTATGCATGCTTTGGATATATATATATATATAGTTATGCATTTTCGGCAGGATGTATATGCAAAAACCCTTTTATTTTATCTTTTTGGTTCTTTTTTAAAGCCATTCGTATAACATAATAAGCCCGTTTGGCTCGTGTCCGTCTTTTTTTTTTTTTTTTTTTTTTTTTTTTGAACGGCGGCTTTAAATAAAAACTAGCAAAAGCTAGAACAAATTACAAGATCGCTATAGTTGCTAAAGGGTTTTTCAACCAACCTACCCAGCTAAGTTTGGCTCGTGTCCGTTTAGCCCGTGCCCGTTCGGGCTTGAGCCCGTTTAGCCCGTGTAAATTAATTCTGTTTGACCCGTGCCCGTTCGTGCTTGAGCCCGTTTAGCCCATGTAACTTAATTTATATGCTAAAAAGGGTAGTTTAGGTAATTTCACTTGTCCCTTTGTTTCTCCATAAAAATCGTGCCTTCAACTCCATCATTTATTTGGTCAACAAAACTCGACCAATTATAAAACATAATCTCCTCATTCATCTTTTCATAAACTGTTGTTTATCTTCTTCACCTGCTATGACAGTCGTTCTTCCTATCGAAGACTCTTACCTCTATACTCGCAACCAATTTTTATGTATATTTAAGAAACTATTGTCTCCGGATTTGCGTTGTTGTCATCATAAACTGAATATGTCATGGTTGTTGTTCATTTTTTTTCCCTGGCGAATGCCGAGATCCGACGACATCGAATTCTCTTGTGAAATTGATGGCATCCCATGGTTTTTGTCAAGTGTATAGATGTAGTGTTGTATTTGTGAAAACTCATTTTTATTCAGATCGAAACTATAGTCCGCTTGTGCATTACATGTTCAAAGTTTATACAATGATATATCTTGGTTTGAGGTTTTGAAATAAATGTTACATCATTGTTTTCTTTTTTATTTTTTGGTTTCTCATTTGGATCTAACATCTAACATCTGTTTTTTATTGACTTTTTTTTTTCAAAGATTTGAATGTATCAAATGTGATACTTGTAATGTCAATCAAATATTTTATAAAAATGTTATCAGTTTATTATTATTTTTTTTAGGGTATTTTTAATAGTGTATTAATTGTATTAATAGTGTATTTTTTGATGAAGATGTGGAAGCATAATATTTTGAAAGCTTGATTCTATTGTACATTGTGCTTAAATAGTTGTATTTTTTGGTGAAGAAGTGTTTTTAATATTGTATTAATTGAATTAGATGCATTGTGTTTTTTTAGTTTTATGTGTGCTTTAAGTACTTGTACTTAATGCTGTATTTATTGTATTGCTGGAAGGAAAAAGAGGCTCGACAGAAAAAAGATATTTTGTACGTAATACTGTATTTATTGTACAATGTTTTCTTGTGGAAGCAAAAGATTTCATTGTGTTTTACATATTTGTGCTTTCTGATGCGTGGGAATCACAACAGGCTTTACCTCTCGAGGGATCTCGAGAAGCTTACAACCCTCACCAGGCAGTGTACCTGATCGTTGTAGTATAGTATAGTGACAAGTACCGGGGGATTGATCGTTCAGCTTAGGAATAGTGTCGCTAGGATTAGAAAGCCTAAATACTAGTTCTAAAGGTGAGGGAGGATTATTTTTGTGTTTTTATATTTTTTAGAAAGCAAGTAAAAATCTCGGGTTTGAAGGATTTGGGCGGAATTAGTTGCTATTCAACTAACCCAATACTAAGATGCAATCAAAATAAAATACTAGAAATGAAAATAAACTAATTTATACTAAAGTTGTGAGCAGTAGTTGGAGAAAATGTGTTTACTTAGATTTCACTACTCCCTAGATATCTTTTACACGTTAATTACTTGTTATAATTGCATGGATGACGGATCGTATTCCTTAATACCATTCATGGGGTGGCACACATAACTCCCCAATTCTATGAGCTCTTATCTCCTCCTACACCATGCCCAGCACAACTATAGGGATTGTAAACAGTGGCTCATGCATTAAATACAACCAATAAAGACCTAGTGCGCGTTGGTTCATGTTTCTTAAGCCGTTCAAGCATGTTACCAATTGGAGATCTGCCAGTTTTCTTAAGCCTAACATATAAATCATTCATCCAAGACAAGAATAAACAAGTAATCAACACATAATCAATATCTAGGTTTCATTAGATCCAAGCAAACACAAAAGAGATCTAGCCTAGCATGATGGAATTAAGACAAGAACATGATATAGACAACCAACACATAGACATATTGATTGAATTAGAAGAACACTTATCTTGATTAATCATGCAAGGTATCAAGGGGTTGGAACCCTTGAAAAACCTGTAAAGTTACACCAAAATCGTACTTAGGGTTTCTCCCAAAACTTCCCTCCTTAAATGTGAAAAATTAGAAAACTATATATAGGAAAAGGGGTCTGACGGCGTCAAGACCAAATAGGTGACGCTGTCACCTCGCCGCCAAAACAATCCTCGGACTGCCTAGATCTATATTTGATGCCGTCAAGAACAATACATTTCCAGGCCGTCACGACTTTAACTCTTGACGCCCTACCTTCATGACGCCGTCAAAACTCTTCTGGGTCGTCATGGACTTTTACTCTTGACGCCGTCAGGAAACTCCTCTTGACGCCGTCATGCACTGTTCCCAGCATGGAAAATTAAGACTTTGGCGTTTTCTTCACTTTTATGCTCCAAAAACGTCCGAATTGCTTCCTTTTCCAGATTTCACTCCCAAAGTACCTAAAATCACAAAAGAAACGATTTAGGGCAATATTTGATCAAATAAATTCGGATTCGGACTTAAATGACCCCCTAAAAACGGATCATTTTTCGCCTCATCACTTTCTGTTTTATGACTTGTATTAATTGATGATGGGGTGTATTAATTGTATGTATGTAAGAAAAAGGGGTTTTTGCATATATATCATTCCGAAAATGCATAATTGCATATATATATCCAAAGCATGCATAAAAATCATTGTATTATATGTATCAAAAACTTGTACAAAGGATATATATGCAATTACTCATTTTAGGAGGGATATATATGCAATTCTGCCTAAAATGAGAATAAATTCCTTAGTTAAGGAGTTGAAATACGTCATATGAAATTCTTGATATTCGTAAATTTATTGTCCAAAAGAACATAATAAACTAAAACATATGATTCATCGAAAAATATTATTTCAAGATATCTGACGCCGCAACGCGCGAGTACCCAGCTAGTTAAACAATGAAATAGATAAGAATGTGTTGTTACACTTAAACAAACTATGGTAAACAACAAATGGTTAATGATAGACAACAATCTGATGACAAAAATACGTTGTAACACAACTGCTTAAGGTTTTCTTTACGCTCCGTTCTCGAGTTATTTTTTAAAAGGAAAGAAAAGGAAATGATAGGAAATTGAAATTTTATTGTGTTCTCGAGTTTTTTTTGGACAGAAAGGAAAGGAAACAGGAAGGAAATGATAGAAAAATTCTAGTGATTTTCCTATAAGAATTTTCCGCCCAAATATGGGCGGATTTGGACGGAAAGTATTTTACACTCGCACTATTTAGTATATAATGACCAATATAACTTTCAATATTTACTCATATTCGACTCTTATGATAAAATGAACATATCTAAAAGTGCATAAATGTAATTATGTCTCTTTTTCTTTTTTTTCTTCCCAACTCGAGAACACAACATTATTTCATTTCCTTTCCTTTCATTTCAACTCAAGAACACGAAATATAAAATCAACTTTCTTTCCTTTCCTTTTCATTTCTTTTCTCTTCTTTTTACATCATTTCTATTCCCACCTAGAAAAACTCGAGAACGCAGCGTTAGTTTCTTGATCACATTGATTTATGATGATTAGGGATACAGAATTAATGAGTATGTGTTTATAACAATATGAAAATTATAAGTAAGATACATATATAAATACCAGAACGGTACCCGCGCAATGCGGCGGCGGGTACCTGTGATTATATTTTGCGTTATTCGATTATTCGGTTACATATTTAGTTGTTTTTATGCTTTATAAATAGAGATGGTTAAGCCAAATAATTTTAGTTTGAACAACCACCTGCTTCCTAACAAACTTCCTAACCAACCTGCTTCTTAACCAATTAATTTTGAAATCTTTCCATAATAAGCAAGTAAAAGTCGAAATTTTAAGCCTTTCTAATTATAGAATAGTCCCAAATACATTATATAGTAGTATAGATATAGATAGTAAATAAATATTTAGACAACTTCCTTATCTTCAACAAAAATAATATGGAGTAATAAAAAATAAAAAATGTAAAATAACTAACGTAGCTTGTAATTAGTCATATCATGTCATCTAAAGATGTGAGATCGAGATAAAATTCGAAAGTACATATACGATTTTGATATTTTTTAAACTTCACGTATGATATTTGTTCGTCTATGAAAGCATGTCACTATATATATTAACCCCTAAGGTCACGATTATTTACATTTGGGGTTTTTGCATATATATCCTTCCGAAAATGCATAATTGCATATATATATCCAAAGCATGCATAAAAACTATTGTATTATATGCATAAAAAACTTGTACAAAGGATATATATGCAATTATTCATTTTGAAAAGGATATATATGCAATGTTGCCTTAAACTTATGCATGATGACAGCTAAAGCTTTTTATGAGGTGTTTGGCTTTGCATCTGAAGAATGAGTTACATTTTCAAGTTCCATATCGTGAGATTGACTTTGATTTTCTTATTTTTTTTAACAAGGATTTTTCTAACTTGTGCTCTAAGGGCACAAGTTAAGCACACTAAAAGACAAAGGGACCCCACAGAAAATGACTTAGGGATTCACAGAAAAGTACAGTTTCGTGGATCTCTATAACCTTTTCTGTGGGACCCCGCTGTCTTCAAGTTAGACAAACCCTTTTAACAACTACCTCACACATCATGTCTTATATATGTCAACATGACTCGAATCTATAACTTTTGGTTGATAAATTACATAACGCTAAGGCAAAAACCATTTGGTAAAATTTTATTTTCATTTATTTTTTTTATTTTTTATTTTTTATTTTGAACAACCATTTGGTAAATTGACTTCGTTAATTAAAAGTCATATAATAAATTTTGAAACAGCTGTGCTAGATAATTGATTATCATAATTTATCATTTAAGGGTTAATATTTAATTGCCTTAATCAATTATCACAAGTTCGTATAACAAAATCACATTCAAAAATCTATTATTGCTAGCTTTGTTACAACTAATCATGACTATCTATTATACATCACAACTCATTATCAGAAACCCAATGGCCAATACCAACCACCCCTTAAAGTGGCAAATTTCTTAAATATTTTTTTAAGGGTTTTTCTAACATGTGCCCTTAGGCACATGTTAACCAATCATTAATTCACAAAAAAGGACACAAGTACTTACAAAAAGGACACAAGAAAAACACTTTTTTATTTAAAAAGTGGCAAGGACCCACGAAAAGGACATAATAAATGATTGGTTAACATGTGCCTAAGGGCACATGTTAGAAAAACCCAAGTTATAAACCTTCAATAATCATTACTCTAAACTCAATCATTGGTTATTTAAACAATATTTTAAGATTCGTATCTTAAAATAATCATGAATTATTTGTCATATTTAAGACATGTACTTGTCACAATGATTGCTTTAAATGGATAAGAAAAGTGCAAATGGGCCACTACCAAAACAAAACAAAAATAAAAATAAAAATTTAAGTAAATAAGATCTTTTCTTTAAGCCAAAGAATCACAAGATCCTCTCTTCTTGACACCAAAGAATCACATTCTTACTTCCCTTCAACCCAAAGAATCACATTCAAAAAAGTAAAAAAATACTAACAATTAGAGTAAGTAATAAATAAAGAACTCCATCCATGATTTACATTGGATTATTGGTTATAACAGTTGTATCGTGTCAAATGATACATTTGTTGTAACCAACAGTATTTTCTCGCAGGTGTTTACAAGCATTAGGTTCTTATGAGTTACGACCATCATAAGCATTAGAATCCAGATATTATACCCACTTACGTCTAAGCATCTTATAGTTTGTTTTCACCACGTGTTTTTGTTCCACATAGCGTACTAACCCGTAAAGTAACAAGACATTCAAAAACATAAGCATTTGTAACAATATGGTTAAAAGATCTGGATCTTATTTCAATGTAGTCAACAGTAACAGAAATGAGACTATTGCTACAAAAAGAATCAAAGAACCCCTTCCAGCAGCAGCAGATTTTGTGATATTTTCATATCACAAAAAGTATTCAATTGTTAACGAGATGTACATTAAAAAGAAACTGCTAAAAATGAGAAAACTACTTACCGTAAATTTTTGCAGAAAAATGAAAGAAAAGAAGAATCTCCTGCCGAAGCCCTTTAAAAAAAGCCCCAGTCAAAAAACCATTAGAATTCACCACCCTGCCAAATACACCCCAATTCGAGGCCTGAACAAAGAATGTACTTTTCTTTCATCTAAAAATGTGGGTCAATTTTCTGCTGCTTCCACGTGTTGTTAGAACTTAGAAACCCGTTTGGATCCAAGTTAGCAAAAGTCAAGCTCTAAAAATTTTTATTCAAAGCGACGTGTTTCCCAACCCTATAATTGAAGGGCCTTTAACTTTAAGTCGCTTTGGACCATTCTCTACAGGCAGTGGTTCCCTTGTGCTCCTTCCCAGTTCGTGGTACAAATTATAATCCCTATGCTTGCTCACAGCTTCTTCGTCCCCCAAAATTATGTACTTAATCGAACTTTCCTTTGGTACATTTTCTTTGGCTTCTTTTGAGTGAATGGAAGACTCTGCCGAATCATGCCGAGCCATTCCTTTAGGTTGTACTTTCTTCAAACGTTTAAGCCCCTGTCCACACAAATGTCAGATCAGTGATCATACAAAAATAAATATATGCATTAACTTAAAAAAGGAATTAGGCTACTTAAACATGAACTATCTAGAATATTAATTACCTGATTCTCGAAACTTGAAGGGACTGATTCGGGTGTATTTCTGTGCTCCGACTTTGAAGAAGAACGACGTTTGACCCTGAATGTTTCTGAATCAGACTCATCACTGTCTTGATACGCATTAGCAGACGTGTCCAAGATTTCAGTGCTACACTGCTTCGGGGTACAGCCAGGATCAAACTCGTCCTCAACATTAGTTATATTCAAATCAAATTCGACTCCAATTTTGCAGTATGGATTATATGCTTCGTTTTCAGTTATGGGATACATTTTAGATAGCAGAATCATGTCAGTAGCAATTCCAGATTGCCGTTCAACCTCAGTTACAATATCTTTCTCCTGCTCAAACATCCTGGCTACAGCCTCTATTTCTAACATATCTTCCCTTACAGAGATTGTAAAGTTGTTTCCACAAGGTAGGTTAAGTAGCGTAACTTCTGTAGTTAAAATAATTGAGAAAAACCAAAATCAGAAGAATGATTCACAGATAACGAAAAATGAAAAATATAAAACATACCATGACGAAGGCACACAGGATGCAGATAGCAAGTGCAGTTAATATATGCTACATAACAGTCACGTTTGCAAATACTGCAGAGGATAGTTCCATGAGAATGTGTAGAATCACCAGTGTAATCTCTTGACCTTGTTAGACACCAACGTATACGATGCTGGAAACGGATCAAGTTCACAAACGCAGCCTTGATGTTTCTATGAGATACCATATCTTCAGAAGATTGATCTTCATATTTCGTAGCTGAATGAAGAAGCATAGACTCTTTGCACAAAAGTTCCTCATGTGGAAGAAGTGGTGTCCGGTTTAAAAGGGCGTAACGATGACTAGCTATTGAACCTAACAGAAACCAATCACCAATTGCAAAATTTACAGCCTCGCTGCAATTGAAACCTAGAGTATACCAAGGTCAGCAAAATCAGCACAATATTTAGATAAAAACTATTAATATTATAAATTGGAGCTTGGTAGATAGTTGTACCGTGACTAAAGCCTGCATGATATGCTCGCGGGAAGGTCACCACAAATTCCCCAGGTTTTTGAACAGCCTTGTATACTGGAACACCGTGTTGTGACAAAATATTTGGAGGAAATATGGTTGTCTTGCCCAAAAGAACATCAAATGCACCGTCTTCCCCATCAGCTGATAAAATGGCATTAGTGTACACCTTTTGCTGAACCACCTTTTCGAAATCCAGAGCAGCATGACCAGGAACACCATACCAGGTTTTTGCAGCTCCACAATGATGATAATTCATGCTGCAACAGGTAAAATAGCTGAGACTTAATTTGGGAAATCAATACATGTAGACGAAGAAAAAGTTATATAGCAAAAACACATACCTATACAAGTAATGATCTTCTACATGCCAAGCAAACATGCTAAATAGCATCCCAATGTAAAGCATAGGCTCAGTAACTCCCTGCAAACATACAAACAACAGCTAAGAGAATGGATATAAAAAATATTTGCCATGACTGACGTGAGGAGATCAGCATACCGGGATCGTTCTTTCAAGCAGACGCAGAGTAGAACGAGACAGTCTCGAAACTTTCTGAAATATAGAAAAAAGAAACAAAAGCAAGATGTTGGTTATCAAAGATGCAGCAAACTAGAATCATACAAGAGCAATCACATTGAAACGCAACTTTGAAAGGGAGGTAAAATCAGGAACAGCATTTAAAATATAGACCATCAAAGTGACCCAAAGGATAAAAAGTAGCAATTGACTTATCAGCAAACATACTATACATAAAAGGCCTACAGACATTATATATTTACACATGATACGGGCATTTACTATACATAAACATGCGCAAAGCAGGAAAAGCGAGTAAGAAACAACCAAATAGTTTATCAACAGAAACAAAATCAGTACCTTCAAATTCCATTTGCTACTTGCAAGTTGATCAGTGGGAGAAGAGGAAAACGCACTGCCATCAACATCACATGCATATTCAACACTTTCCGTCTTTCCACAAGCTATTTCATGCCAAAATTCTTTTTCCACGTATGTTGCAGGAAGACATCCAGAACTACAATATCTACGAGCAAATACCTTGTTCGCCATTTTCTCATAATCACGAAATGTATAATTTCTGAAAAACATAAACCATCGTTAAGATAACATACTTATAATAATCGTATCAGGGTCATAAAAGGAACCCACCTTCCACTCATGAAGAAGGTAACCTTATCATCAGTATTCCACTCCCCAAGACGAAGAGGTTGCACCCTTGTAGTGAACTTGAAACCAACTTTCTCCCTCATTAAAACCATCCCAGCGGGAACTGAAGCACTCACAGGCGAAACAATCTTGCATATACCTGAAAAAACAAATATTCAAGAGAAAAAAACATCACAAAACTGCTCTACTAGTAGGTACTAGGAATTCTAATAAATGTTATAACTACATAGCAAACACTATTTGACAGGCGTCGAAAGTGGAATGCTACACATCGCAACATTTAAAAAAGGCAGCTATAATAGTTATGGCATATAGATAGGACGATATTGAATCTACGCATATCACTGTAGCGGGCATTACCAAATTTTGAAGCGTCGGGAGCTATCTTTTGCAAATAAACCAAAGGATCCTCAAACTCATCTTTACTCGGATAAAAAACCGGACACTCGGGAATTTTATCAATCCAATCCAAATCATTCACATCCAACATCTCAACTTTCGGTTTCAACATATTATCGTTATCTCCGAATAACCTATCACGACAAGACGCAGAGCCTCTAAACGCCTCTCCTCCTCCACTTCCATTCATCCGCTGAAGCCGCTTATGCTTGAGAAAATTTAACGTGTCCTCTCTGGAGACACAAACCCTCCCTTCCACCTGCCATATAACCACAATGTACCTCAAAAAAAATAATTTATATAATTACTACCACACTTTGACTTTTAAAAAGTCAAACAAACTCCTAACCATAATTTTACTGTTAAAAAAAAAAGTAAATAATTATTTTATTCTAAAAAACTAAATAATTAAATAAAATTAGATCTCATACATACATTATCTCTATATATATACAACAGAATTAAAATTAAATTAAAATTAAAATTAATTAAATAAATAATGAATTAATGACGTCATCATACCATCTCATTCCGAACGAACTCACCGGACGCCTCCGTCTTCACAACGTTCACCGGAAAACAAGTAATAACAGAAAACACCGCAATTAGCCGCAAAAACCACGATCTCGTAACCTAACTCCGCCACATTCCGTCGTAGCAACCGAATACGACGAGATCGGAGCGTTTCCGACGGTTAAATCGACGTAGAAACGAAAAAAAGGTTACCGGAAGGTCCGGTGAGTGGTTTTGGTAATGAATTGTGGTCCGGTGTGGAAAACCGGAGGAAACGGTGGTGTGGGGTCAGGAAGTGGTTTCTGGTTTCTGGTTTTCCGGTGAGAGAAAAGCGGTTTTTGGTTTTTGGAGAGAGAGAGAGAGAAAGAGGAATAGTAGATGTGATAGGAAGTAATGGGCTTTTTGGAAAACGGAAAAAAGAAGTGAGATGTGGTTATTTTATAACTTTATATACTTACTACAATTAATAAATGTTGGTTTTTTCGCTTTAAAGCAGTCTTCTTACTCTCGGGTTTACGGATTTATTTGAGAATATGAGTATGATTTGTCTATATTTTATCTCATTTATATACAGTTTTGATGAGATTGGGTATCGTTGTTGTTGATTTGTTGGTATTGTAACTAATAAATGTAAACGGGCTATGTTTAAGATATTCAGACAAACATTATTTTTTTTTTAATTTTTTTTTTGGTTTAACAAAATCATTTTTTTATTAGTTTACATGTATCAAAATAAGAGTGACCTATTTATTCTATTTAAAAAAAAGTTGTTTTTTACTTTTCATACAAAAATATATAGTTTATTAGAAATATCATTGTTACAGCTTATTTTTTTCGAACCGTAATAAGTTGTTTAAATTTTGCAATTTTGCTTTTAGTTTGGGGCATTTAGTAAATTTGATCTAATACATGTTTTATTATCAATTTTTATAAAATTAACTTTTGGATTTACATAGAAGTGGAAGGCAAATGGGTAACAAGTTGAACCACTAGCTTTTTTTGGATAGTCGGTAACTTTTGGATTTACATGTTTATAGCTTAGAATCCTTAGATAGTCGGTAATTAAATTAACAAAGTTCAAAGTTGTGACACTAACAATTAATTCGATACAGATGGAGTATAGATTGCAATACAACTTTAAAAATTACGAAGAGTTTTTTTAACTAGTTGGTTTAACCGATGTACATAAGACATCGTTTTAGATGAATATAAAAGAAAAACATGAGTGATAAGTAGGGATGTGAAATCCCGACCGACAACCTACGCCCGACTCCAACCGACACAAACCAACCTATACTCGGGTCGGGGCTCGGTTTGGGTTTTTCAGCTTATCGGGACTCGGGTCGGGTCCGGAGTCGGGATTACCCAAGAAAACACAAAGAATATCATACAAACCGGTTTCGTTTCGGGAGTTGAGATTACCTGAACAAGACTCGGACCTGAATTCGGTTATGATTTTCCAGCTTGTCGGTTTCGGGATGGGTCGGGATCAGGTCGGGATGGGTCGGTTTCGGCCCGATGCTCAACCATGATAATAAGGGTTTATGAGTTTATTAAATGTTTAATAAATATTTTTTATATCTTCGAATTTATTTAATGCTTTGAGAGTATTCGTTACACAAATCTTTTAAAATCTTACATTTATTATATTTTTACTCTGATTTTAAGGGTTTGTTATTTAAAAATATCTTTTGTGATTTTATGTTGTTGCCACAAGCTCATAATTGTGGGTGGTTATATCTATTTTTAATAAGTTTCTTTTAGGGATGGGGAATATTGAACAATAGGAAGTGAATATTAATGAGTAATGAAGAGATAGTGGTGGTTGGTTAGGCTTGTTCAACCAAATGCACCCCTTTGTTGCCGCCTTGATACGTGGTCGTTTGATGCTTGAGATTTTTGTTCCCAAATTGTCCTTTTAACATTGGTGTTTCAATATAAAAATTAACTCTCATAACCGAACACCAGTAAATAACGACGTTATTTTATAATGGTAGATAATATAATTACGATGTAATATTAGTTAAGTGTTTCGTGTAACAATTATACATATAAGGTAAAATAAAATAAAATAAAAAATTATTAAACAATGTTGTATTCTACGATAATTTAACTAAAAGAATAATTTTTAAAGTTAAAATATATTAAATAACATATAAAGACATTTATTGAAACTGAAAATGAAATCTTTTTAAATCGTTTATGTGCCTAGCGGCGGACCTAG
Organism: Artemisia argyi; assembly: GCA_030686995.1. Taxonomy (NCBI): domain Eukaryota; kingdom Viridiplantae; phylum Streptophyta; class Magnoliopsida; order Asterales; family Asteraceae; genus Artemisia; species Artemisia argyi. The sequence continues at coordinate 167,154,341 of CM060687.1, read as the reverse complement.
GTGGTTTTTGGGAGTTCACGGGAATCCGATAGATGTTCGTCGCCTAATGTAAATTTTCATTAAAAATCACGATTTTTCCGAAACAAACCTGGTCCTGAAAATTTGTTTCACATAAATACATGTCTTTTCTGGTTAGTTCACTATGTCAAAAGAAAACTTATTAATTTGTTTTCTACTTTTACTGAAAATTGTATCTTTTAGTTCATTTTTATTCTTTCATATTCGTAAATAAAACTTGTACACCCCATGACTTTCGGTCCTGGGTCTGCGTCTAATGTTCTAGCAGCATGAGGAGAGCAACATATGACAACTCCTTTTATAAATATGAAACCATTATTGATAGGATATTAAAAAACAACTTAAAATTTAAAACCAATAAGATTTAAATTCCTTAAAATAATTAAGATATATAAATTTAAAACCAATAAGATTTTAAGGCATAATACAATCATTATTTATTTGTATGATTTTCTCTTTATGTATAATTAAGATATATAAATTCCTTAAAATCATGAAGTTAATTAGTATGTTTGTCACACCTCAAATAGTTGATGAGAAAATAATATACTACTCCGTAACTATGCTTCGTTACTCCATATTACTACTTGTTAGTGTCAAAGTCAAAGAGCACCTAACGTGAGTTAAAACAAAAAGTTATAAGTCATTTTTTGCGTTTAAACCAACTGATTTTATGGTCAACTTGCGAGTGCTAATTGTAATGTAAGCAAGATAATGCAGCTATTATTAAAGAACTGTTTGTTTAATTTTTTCATTAAGTCATGTTAATTAATAGATGACTTAATGCAGACAACATCAGTTTTATTACTTAATATTTTCAGTCATCTTTATTTATTAAGTTACAAACAAACAGTTTTCATATAACTTAATTAATGCAGTTTTTTTCATATTAAATCAATTAAGTCTCAATCAAGCACCCCTAAAGCTTGGTTATGCATTGCTCGACTCATTTCCACTAGGGCAAACCATACTTACGGCATACAAAAGGTTTATGCATTGATTTTGAGAATTTATATATTAACCTTGGTAGAAAATTAGTTCAAATGATCTTATACAGTAACGCACTCGATAATAGTTTTTTTTTTTTTTTTTTTTTTTTTTTTTTTTTTTTTTTTTTTTACTTCTAATGTTTATAATAACCAACAAATTGAACTATTTACAATAAGCTATAACAAGTTTATGATAAATGATACTTTTGTTTATATTTGTTGGGCCAAAGAGTTTGTCAAATAGTCTCTAATAGTATTTAAACATAAAATAACCCAAGTTATATGTATTTAGAGATAATTATCAATGAGTATTGAATAAAGCTCTTTTAGCGACTAGCTTTAGGGACGTCGAATACCATCTGAATATACATTTTACCTCGATGATTGGACATACTCTCTTAGCCAGACATGAATTATTGTAGGGAACTTCGCAAAAACAAAAGGAAAACACTTTTGCATAGAAGTCAACAAATATAATAGTGGTTCATAAAAAAAATGAGTAGTTGAATAAACTATTCACTAAAGTACATTGGAAGTTGAAGTCGCATTAAAAGTTGAAGCCACACCTAACCTACGAAATATGTGACTTCACTTTATCATCTTATATAATCGAATGTCATCAAGAGAGAAGATGAAGATTCTTTACACAAAAGTATCATCCTCTCTCAAAAACACACCAAGCTTCAACTTATGTTTTAGGTTAGGATTTAGATACTTTCATTTGTCATTCAATTGAGATAATGTTCCGCAACTATCTCTTGTAATTCTTTAATTCATTTCTAATAAGAATTATATATATTGAAAACTACGAACAATGTTATTAGTTGTCAAATGGGTCTTGTGTAAAACTAGTTGTTAACTTGTTTAACACATTATTGTTTTGCTCAAATTTCGAGACCAACAAGTGGTATCAGAGCGGATAGATTAATTTCAATAATCCGTATCTGCTTTGACTACTAATGACTTTCAAAAATTGATGATGAAAATTGATTTTGAGCACGATACTACTACTAATGTTGCAACTTCTGACAAGGAAAAACATATTAAATTTTGACCATATCATATCATCAAACCTTTAGATGTTATCAAAACCTCTACACAAAAAACTTATCACCAAAATCTTGTCAGTAAAACCTCCACAAACAAAACAAAAATCTTTCACAAACAAAAAATCCTCTCACCAATATTTTGCCAAGGTGAATCCCTTTTACCAAAAAAAAAATCCTCTCACCAAATCCTTCACAAAAAGTACCCTCTCATAAAACCTTCATAAACAAAAAATCCCCACCTAAAATACTCTACATTAACATTCCACTTAAAATTAGAACCTTTTTACCAAATCCTCAATCACAAAGAAAAGTATGAACAAGGAGGTTAGTAACAATCAGAGTGGATTGATTAATTTCAATAATTCATATTCGCTTTGACTACTAATAAATTTCAAGAATTGATGAAGAAAATCAATTTTGTGCATGGTCAAAATTTAAGTGTGAGAACTTCATAAATTGCTACTAATTTTACAACTTCTGAGGGGGAGTAACATATTGAATTTTGACTATACCATATCATCAAAACCTCTTCATGTTATCAAAACATTCACATACAAAAGTTATCACCAAAACCTCTACACAAAATCCTCTCACCAAAACCTTGACAAACAAAAAAATCTTACAAAAATATACCCACTTACAAAATCCTACACAAACAAAAAGTCCTCACCTAAAATCCTCTGCATCAACATTATTCAAAAAATTAGAACATTTAACCAAAGAGGAAATTACCAAAATGAACTATCTATAAGATTGCTTTACGGATATCAACCTCGCACTGAAAATTTTCAAAAATGAACTTTTAAATATTATTAATTAGATTTGTTACTAAATTATTTGTAACCATACACGTGTATAAAAAAGAGTGATAACCGAGTCCTGGGTGAGGCTTGAGCCACGACGACGAATGGGCGAATTGATGGGTGAGCTATGAAGCGACTTGAGCCAGGGGCGAGGGGTGGGCGAGCTGTGAAGCCTACCCGAATTCAGGGGCGAGATACAGGGCGAATTCAGGGGCGAGATATACTAGAGAATTATGATGCAGGTTGATATTCGGGGGCGAATTCTGGGGCGAGATATAGTTCGAATGTTTACTTTCATAGGCGAATTCAGGGCGAGGTTGGGGGCGAATTCAGGTTCGAATATTTACTCATTTAGTTGTTTTCTAACGGTATATGTATTAATATATTGTATCTTTGTGCATTTATTATCAAATCAAGAACATACCTTTACTGTTGTTACCAGCTAAGCCTTTATTCACTTTTGCATATAAGGTAAAATATTTAACACTTCATATCTATTAATATGTAGCACTTCTGAAATATGAAATATGAAAGAGAACTTTGATAGTGACTAATACATTATCAAATATGAAAGAGAACTTTGATAGTGACTAATACAAGGGTGAAAAAGTTGATTGTGACATATGTTAATCACTTTGGTAAACCATCTAAAAAAGGTTCATTCCCGTAAAACCAATTACTATAAGGTTTATTCTCGTAATTGGGTTTTAACGAAATCCTCAAAACAAGAAAAATGAGGAATAGAGAGGTTAGTTACAAAAAAGTTGTTGCAACTTGTCACTAAAATTAAAAAAAAAATGGAGAAAGGAGGTTAGTTACTGGACCATTGTTGTCACTAATTCTAAAATAAGAGGTCCCTAAACATGAAGATGAAAAAGTCCTTGAACAAGAAAATTTCACCAACGAAAATTTTCAGCGCATGAATTTTCAGCAACAAAAAAATTCAACACTTGAAAATTTTAGCACCTGAATTTCAGCATACAAAATTTCAGCATTGAATAAATTCATCAAACAAAATTTTCAGGAACTGAAAATTTCAACATGAAATTAGCAACTGAAACTGAATTTTTAGAAACGAAAAATTTTCAGCATCAAGAATTTTCAGCACCCAAAAGATTTCAGCAACCAAAAATTTCAACAATTGAAGTGCAGATTTTCAGCAACTTCATGTTTCAGAAAAAGAGGTTTCATGAAGTGCAGTTTTTCAGTTCAGGAATAAAGGATCAAACTTTACTGCCTTTATTTAATTTTTTGTTGTTAACTTAGGTTATTTTTATATTCAAAGAAAAATGATAAATCCTCCTATTTGATGTGCCTACAAATCCTTTTACTCACAGGATTCTAACAAGTGTCAGAACTGACGGTTTGGATGCAAAGAGAGAATGAGTGGAAAAAAATATATAATATTATTGTGTGTGTAGGAGTATTAGTAGGAGGATATTGTAGAAGGCTTTAGCAATGCTCATATTTAAATTAGTATGAGGATATTGTAGGAGGTTTTAGCAATGCTCATATTCAAATAAGGAGAGATTGTTGGCTAAAGAGTTTGCCCAATGGTCTCTGATAGTATTTAAACATAAAATAATCCAAGTTAAATTTACTCACTGATAAGAATCAATGAGTGTTTTATAAAGCTCTTTTAGCAACTTGCTTTAGGGACGTCGAAGACCATCTGAAGATACACTTTACCTTGCGAATGTGGTATCAGCAAGTAAAGTACCCAAGCTGAAAACAACATGCGATTTAGTGAGATCTGTCAAAGTCTCACTGACTATATAAACTCTCTTATCCAAGCATGAATTATTGGAGGGAACTTCACGAAAACAAAAGTAAAACACTTTTTGATAGAAGTCAAACAAGTATAAGAGTTGTTGATAAAAAGTAAATAGTTGAATAAACTATCCGCTAAAGTACATTGGAAGTTGAAGCCGCATTGAAAGTTGAAGCCACACCTAACCTACAACACATGTGACTTCACTTTATCATCTTATATAATCTAATGTTGTCAAGAGATAAGACAGAGATTCTTTACACCAAAATAATACAATTTTATTAGTGTGAAAGTATCCTCCTCTCCTAAGAACACATTAAGCGAAGCTATCATGCTTGTGTTGTTCATCCACAAACTTCAGCTTATGTTTTATTTTAGGATTTGGAGTGTTTCATTTGTCATTCAATTAAGATAGTGTCCTGCAACTATCTCTTGTAAGTCTTTAATTCATTTATAATAAGAATTATATACTTTGAAAAGTAAAACTGATGTTAATAGTTATCAAATGGGTCTTGTGTAAAACTACTTAGCATGTTTAACACATTCTCGCTTTGCCTAAATTTCGAGACCAACAATACGATATATGACTCTTTATCTTTCGAATTATTAGATGAAGACACTTGTTCAAGTAAAATTTATAAATAACAAGCGAGATTTTGCGGATAATACGTGTAATACGAGGATTTTTTTGTTTCTTATTCTTTTTGTTCTTAAGTTGAAGGATAAATGAAGTAGAATGATGTATAATTAAATTTGCTCTGACGGTTCACAAATGTATAATTTTCGGTCAACGAGACTTTTTGTTAGAACGAGCTTGGTTCAAATGATTATAGATTAGTGTGTTGTTAAAATAGGATTGGTAAATATTTCCTTGCAAGATATGAAGTGATATGAGTAACAATTTTCTATGAAAATTACATCTAAACTGAACTAACCATCTCATATTTATAGTTTCATAGGAGAGTTAGTTTGTGTTACACCCGTAACCCAAAAAGGTATTATTATATTACATACGTGTCATAATAAACTATTAAGATTATAAGTAATAGTATAATATTGTGTTAGGATGTATTTATAAAGAAAAGTGGTTAAGTTGTAAGTTATAGTGCGAATGTGTTAAAATGCAATAAGTTTGGTGGTCAAATAAGAAAAGTAAAACCTGAGGGACTATTATTGCCAAAATCCTAAACTGACAATAGAACAACCTTGTTCTAGTACATAATATGAAAGGATTCTCCCATTAGGGACTATTATTGCCAAAATCCCAAACTGACACTAGAACAACCTTGTTCTAGTACCTAATATGAAAAGATTCTCCCATCATGGACTATTATTGCCAAAATCCCAAACTGACACTAGAACAACCTTGTTCTAGTCCCTAATATGAGAAGATTCACTCATTAGGGACCAAAGTTGCCTAATAGCTAAACTAAAATCATATAAATGAGTTTATCCTTATTATTGAGAGATATCCAAAAAATTCAAGAGGTTGTTTGCCTAGGTCGGTTCCAGGAAAGAAAAAGAGAGGGAAAAGAGAGATTGCTTGGTTTCATATCAAATTGATCAAGAAGATGTGTAGAAGATAAAAGATTGGGAGTATTTGATCATAAACCTACAACAAGTAAATTCAAATTGTTGAATTGATAATTAGGGTTTTTGGGTGAAAATTGGGGAAAGTGGCTAAAGGTTGTTAATTCATTGTCTTATGATTAAAATAGATACTAATTAGTGTTAGTTCCTTCATAGGAATCAAGGGAGGAGCCTATAACAAATTCAAGTAGAAATTATAGTTGGTGATTTGAGGTAAGTACATAAGTAGTGAACTTGTTATAGTTAATGTTATGAAGTCATGATGTTTTATATGTTATAGTTATTTGGAGCAAGTTATAGTTAGCCTTGGATCCATAGCTTTTATATGTTAATGTTAGCATGCTTGTATGCTTAAATTGAGGTATGTATGTGTTATAGAATTGCTCTTATTTTGTATTGTGATTTTTGTTCATACTTTGTACTTACTAAGCGTTTGCTTACGTCATAGTTTATGATGGTGTATATAGGTACCGGGGAGATTAGTAAAGGTAAAGATAAGGCATACTTGGATTGCTCGTTGAAGTAAAGTTTGGAGTAGAAATTAGGAAACCATCGTCTTTTAAACCAAGCACGTTAAAGTTGGAAGCCCCCACGAGTCTACTATTGTGTTTTGGTAAACTTTTGTTAATATGGGTCAATTATGGTCATGGGTCATTTTGTGTTATGCGTCAATTATGATCATGGGTCATTTTGTGTTATGGGTCATATGTGTTCATGAGTCTAAGTTCATGTTTGAATTTAGTAATGTTAGAGATGTTGGATTGATAATAACTTAGTTATAGTGTATGTACAAATGGGGTGTTTGGCATAATGCCGTTTAACCCATTTTGACCTGTTGTCAAGTGTTTTAAACTAGATGGTCATGTATGTGAATTGAAGTGGTTATAATAGAAGTATCTTGTACATTTTGAGTCTATGGTAATTAGCGAATGTTTGTATTGCGGATTTGTGGGTCATAGTACTAGTGGAAAGGGGTGTTTGGCTACTAGCCAATTTGACCCGTTTGGTATGTTACGAGTCATGGGATGGTTTAAGTACCATTAGAATGAAAAGTAATGCAATTCCTTAATTAATAGTGTAAGTGGTTCACATTATGGGTTAAATGGAACACTTTATATATTTTGACCCATTTCGGCAGGTTTTGTCAATTTCAAAAAAATTCATATCTTGAAACCCATAAGTCGTCAAGAGTTGAACCACATGTCGTTTCAAAAGTAATTAAGTCTAGTTTTGTTTATAAATACTTTTATGAGCTGATTGTCAAAGGATTTTTGTCAGCTCATCAAAAAATAATAGAACGGTCAGTCTAGTCATGTATTTTATGTGAAAAGTTTAAAATTTTTGGTCTATTTGTTCAAGGTGCGTAACAATTTGTTTACTTGACAACAAGTTTCTATACTATATAAAGTGTATAGGTTAATTATTTATATATCTAAACATTTTTACAAAACAGGTCAAGGATGTAGTCACAAATTTTGACAAAAAGTCATTGAAACATTTGTCAATTACTTGTGTTCATGTTCTTGAAAAGAAGTAGTTGACACTGAAAAGAGGTGTTAAGAATAAAGCTTTACGCCAATTTAAACCTTTTGAAAGGGAGCTTTAATATATATTTTTAAGCTAATGCTTTTAGCTTTGGTGGTATATGAGTTGTTCAATAACCATAAGTTTATGAGTTTAAGTTTCATTATGTGAGATGAATAGTATATGAAAAATGCTAAAATGCTTGTGTTTTAATCGTACTTCTTATTGTGTGAGAAGCTCTACAACCAAATAGTTATGTGTTCAAGTTAAACTTAGGATATGTGAGATACATTGTTATATATGTATACTGCAAGGCCAGACGAGTACTTGTGCATAGCGACGGTATTTTATAGCGGCGAATAATTATAATTCCGATATTTGGTTAAGAGTTTTTTGTAACGTTTATGCTTAAAAGGTAAAATAATCCATGAGAGTAAACTGCAAAATAGATCCCCGTAGTTTGTCAGTTTTCACACTAAACATCACTATCAAAAACTTATAGATAAGCATCCTTCCGTTAGTAAAAGTTAGACACAAAACATCCCTAGGGACTAACAGTGTAATTTTATCTCCGTTATCTACTAACAGTCAAACATAGTTTTTGATAAAATCACTCCCAAACACCCTTTATTTATTTCATCATCATCTTCTTCTTCTCATAATCATCATTACCAATCATCTTCTTTTCACTACATCCACCATCATAAAATACATAAACCATTGACCATTAAATCACTTTAACTACCATAAAATACTTAAACTCATAAAGTATGTGTACATATCACTGTAAAATCACTCACAAACACCACAAAATCCCAAAATCTATCACCATTTTCTTCTCACCACCACCACCCAATACGACCATTATATTAGTTGCGGAAGTGGAGGTGATGGAGGTGGTGGATGGTGATAAAGGTAAAGAATGGTGGTGGTCACAAATCTGGCCACCAGAAATTTGGTGATGGTTGTGAGTGATTTTATAGTGATAGTTATAGGTATTTTGTATGGTTTATGTATTTTATGGTAGTTGTAAAGGATTTTATGTTGAGTGGTTTAGGTACTTAGAAGAAGAAGAAGATGGTGATATGGGTAGTGGAGGTGATGAGAAGAAGAAGATGATTAAATGAATGAAACAATGTTTGGAGTGATTTTATCAAAATGTGTGTTTGACTTAGTACATAACGAAGATAAAGGAGAAAAGTTACATCGTTAGTCATTAGGGATGTATTGTGTTTAACTTTTACATATAGAGCTATGATTAGTGCCGAAAGTTTCTGAAAGAGATGTTTAGTATAAAAATTGTCAAACCACAAAGATGTATTTTGAAGTTTACTCTAATTCAAATATAACTAAAAAATGTTATAATATACGATAATTCAACTCAATAACAAATTTTAAATGTATAAAAGAACGTATAAATATATTGGTGAACTTTTTAATAATTATTATATGATAGCTTTTTGAAACAAGTCAAATTTTTTTTATGGGAGTGAAAAAAATTAAAATTTAAAATAACTCTTCTATATAACACATTATTTATTTATTTATTTTTTAAGAAAAATCATTTTCTCGTTGTATGCATTGTAGATACATTGACGTTAAAAAAAGTATTATTTAAAATATAAATATAAAGGTTTTGCTAAAAAAATGCATACTGGTAAATGCTTAAGGTCTATTAAATAATTTTTTATTTTTTCATATTTAAAGTCGTTATACATTTAATGTAAAATAAATAAACATAAAATTTAAGTTAAATATATATCATTTTTCATTTAACAAAGTTTATATTTCTTTTATATTCATAGTAGCATTGGTCAGTAAACATTATTTATTCAAAATCTCTAAATATAAAACATTACACTACTATTTTTAGACATAGAAACAAATAAATCTATTTATGGTATAAAATGATGACAAAAAAAGGTAAGGGTGATTTGGACATTTACAAAAGATGTTTATTTTTATCCTGAAAAGAGTGCACCGAACGGGGTACCCTAACGTGATATATAACGTGGTAAGACGGACAGCTCATAAATGTGGGTGTCGACGTCATACTTTTTACACGTGGCAGATGTTAAAGGCTTCTGTCAGTTGTATGTTAACTGGCAGGTTTGTTTTATTTCGCGGTAAAGGTATATGACATAGGTATTCACGCCATTGTTTAATAATATATTTTCAGTTTCTATAAATAAATAAATTTATTTATTATTGTTTATTTCGATAACTTTTTAACTTTACTCTACATTTTTATTAAATAATACTAAGCTTTTTTATTTGTCTTTGCGAGTTGCCATTTTTCTACCGCCGGAAGGTTGCTCATCGGTCTAAAACAGACCGGACCGAGAAAAACCGGCACGGATCGAGTCTGAATCGGGCAAAAATCTTAAATCGAGACTAGACCGAATGTGGTCGGTCCGGTCTCAGTCCAAATAGGCTAAACGTCCGGTTTTTAAGTCGGATCGGACCGGACCGAAACCGAAATTATGAAAAACCCTATATCGAGACCAAACCGAATGTGGTTGGTCCGGTCTCGGTCCTGTCCTGTCCGGTCGATTTTGTCAGTCGGTCCGGTCCATCCGGTCTGTTTGCTCACCCTACTCCAGTGTTTTACTTTCTCTAGATAAATTATTCATGGACATAACCAGCATAAAATATTACTGGGTATATATATATATATATATATATATATATATATATATATATATATATATATATATATATATATATATATATATATATATATATATATCTTAACTACTTATAATAGAGAAATGGTCAAAGTGAAATTGTGAAATTGTGAAAAACTTAACTTTTGGTCAATCCCGATTATACCCTTGTGTGTTGCCTTGTGAATTAATGTGAACCCCGATTTTACCCTTGTGTGTTGCCTTGTGAATTAATGTGAACCTAAACTGGAAAGCTTTTAATTATATTGATGGCAACAATTCATATTGATGTGTAAATCGTTGCCTTGTGAATGGAAACCAATAAACTACTCAATAAATGTCTGTCAACCAATAACCAATAGTGAATGGAAACTGAAATTTCGTTGTCAACCAAGAATCGAAGGAAAGTAGTTAATGGAAAGTCAATATGAAAAATAACTAAGGAAACCAATATTCGATTTGGTATGCAGTCAATATACAGCCATGCGTTTATAGTGTGTGGCGCTTATAGTGTGTGTAAAGAGTATTCAATGGGTTGTTTAATGGGTTGTTTAAAGAGTAAGTATTGAATGGGCTCTTTAAACTTTAAACTAGAATGTATTTGCACTTTTAATTTACACATAATATAGAATAACTTCCAAATTTGCATGCAAATTATATCTATAAAAGCCACAACCCTCAAACCATATTTTTCACCATTATCTGTTGTTTACAAGTTAATATACGTACCTCATCAATGGAAGCAATCTGAGGCTACCACCACTTTTGTCTCTGCTGTTGTTGCATGCTCTATGCATTTGTCTTTGCTTTTATCTACTACATAATTCGTATCCATATTTAATATTTATGCTTTATGGATCTTTCATATGTAATGCTATTATAGTTCTATTTATGAAATTCCATTCGTGATAACATTTTTTTGTTACGTAAGAGTGTTATTGTTATGATTTTTAATGTCGTTTAGTTTTGAGTGTTGCATACGATGAATTGCATGATTCATATACTTATTTTTACAAGATGCATGCGAACATGCATGATTATAACATATTGCGTTAGTTTTTGGTCTTGAATTAGCAATAATTTATACATATTATATGACCTCATTGTTTACATATTTGAGTTGAAAACAAGAACGAAACACATATACTTTGCTCCAGGAAGTAAATTTTATAAATTAACAAACAATAATGATTTTTTATTTAACAAAATTGGTTTGCAAGAGTTTTTATTTTACTTAACACATCCATTAAAAATTTAAAACAATTTCATATAAAAAAAAAACTATATGTGGTGATTGGAGTTATATGCTACGTAATAATTAAGGTTGTAATAATAAATGTATATTGGCCTTTTTGAGCCAGTTAAGTTATACGCAAGCTCATGCTATTACGGTATTTACTAAGATAAATGAAGATACTTTTTTATTTTAAAAAATTAGCGCAACGGATAAAAATAAAAAGGTTTTGCGTGTTCGGGATAAATATCAGAAAGTTTACTATTTTAGACTTTTGGTTAAGTGTAAAAATTTTGCTAGAGTTGAGTTATCGCTTACAACCGTTTGCAATTACATTGTGATCTTTCAACGTTCTATTTGAACGTTATACGAAACAATTATCATAATATTGCATATCATTAATTGTCTACCGCTACAAATTTTCGTAGGTATGCACGGGTACTCACCTATAAAAGAAAAATGATCAATTGTGGAAAGGTAAAAACTCTAACCAATAAGAAATGTTGAAAACTTAAATAAGGAAATATTGTAATTGTAATGCAAGCTAGGTGGGAATTGTGCTGGGCTGTACATTTGAAAAATTAAAACGATGTGGTAAATTTGGTAATGCATTCTAGGAATATTACAGAACATCATCAAACTAACAAAAATCATGCACGTAAATAACTATGCATGTAACCATATATAATTGTCAAACTAATTTAATAGCAAAGTGTATGATTGCCCCTCAGGTTTACTTACATATACGCCCTATGCTAAACCTTAAAGATTTGAGATACTTAATGATTGACTATCGTTGTATATATGTTGGATTTTGATGGAATGGGTACAGTTGTTGTATCATAGTGTAATAAAGTAGAAGATCTCTTGGTCATTTAAATACATGCATAAATAATTTTGAAAGATACACATAATTGCCAAACTTTACTTATTTCTTCCCTCTATCCATATGCGTGACTAATTTATTTCAAACTTTTCTAATTTAGGTAATGATTTGTCCATAACGAAAATGCATGTAATATTAGTATGCAAATAATTTTGGTTGTTTGTTACAAAACTTCAATAAATTTACTTAGTTACCTCATATTAAATATATCAAGTATAGTTGTCATATAACATTTTGAATTATCGCATATTACAACCATTTGCAATTATATTTTGATCTTTTCACGTTTTAATTTGAACGTAATTATACGAAACACTTACAACAATATTGCATATCGTTAATTGTCTGCCGCTAGGAACCTCCGTTGCTATGCACGGGTACTCGCCTAGTATATATATATATATATATATATATATATATATATATATATATATATATATATATATATATATATATATATATATATATATATATATATATATATATTTTAAAGAAGTATTAGAAACACATTTTGATGTATCCCTTCATTTAAGATACATTTAAAATTTTTTGATTTTTTTTTTCTCTTTTTAAAAATTAACAATAAATTAAAAAAATTCATGATGTTCCAGGACACCGTGAAAACCCCTAGTCCCGTCCTTGAAATTATTTATCTTGTTAAAAAAAGGAAGAATAAAAATTTATTAGTTCTCTTTTCTCGTCATACTCATGTACGTCGATAACATATTTATTTACAACTTAAAATTTTTAAAAATGAGTGATGTTGTTGGACGAAAATACTATACTTATAAAAGTCAATGTAATTTATTAAATATTTAAATAATTAATTACATTTTAAACAATTAATTTACTTCATTCTAACATATTCCACACTCATATAAAAATAATAAAAATTTTACACACAAATTAACGTTACTTTACACATACGGGTAATCGTCTACTACTTTGTATTTGATAATTGACTTTTAATTTATTTTTTAGCGTTCCACAAAGGCTAGAGAACTAATGGCTTAATTAAAAGTTAGGCGTTATCTTAACCAACGGTATTAGAAGCCTCTATTCCCTACTCTAATAAAGAAAAGACGAATAGCTCACATAAAAAGATAGATATTTAATTAAACAAGTTAACAGATACTACGTAGCATTTAACAATTTAGGCTTATACTCACGATCGAGTTAACTGCTAAGAATACTCACCTCTAATCATGTTAGAGGTGCACATTAACCACAGATTTATCTCTTAATATAAAGTTAGAAGCATAATTCATTCGAGGTTGCTATTCAGCTATTCTTCATCAGAAGAAAATAGAAAATATTCTGGTATAGTGAGATTGATATGAATTTGCACATGGAAAGTTGACTTACACAAGTGATTATTTATTTCTTTAGCAAGAATAATATATCCATCCTATAGACTTAGGAAAATGATGAGGACCTAAATGTATGCCTAATTACACGTCTAAATTTATGTGGCATGATCCTGTTGATTTGTGAAAAAGTGGGTCAATTGACTGCGGCCAACAGGATGATGCCATATAGGTTTAGACATAAATTTAGGCATAATTTTTAGACTCTCAATCACCTCTCATAGACTTATACTTGGGGTATGTTAGAACCAACTATTCGTGAGTGTTTTGGATCAACTAACGATAAATGACTAGTGGTTTAAATATAATGTTTGTTTGACAAGAAGTAACCACTTCATTCAAAACGCTTCGGCTATGTTTGGCGACAGGTAGCAGTAAGCAGTAGCAATAAACAGTAAGCTGTAGCAGTAAGCATTAGTTGCTTGTTTAAAAAACGTGTTTGGTAACGTAGCTGTAGTTGTAATTATAAAATGTAAAATTATGAAAAATGGCATATACTTATGAATGAATGTTATTTTTTAAAGGTAAATTGGTAATATTAAAAGTAAAACGCTAGCTGTATACTGGAAAGCTTCTTTAGGAAGCATTAAGATTGCAAGCTGTTGAGGTGTTGCTAAACGCTAGCAGTAGTGTTGCCAAACAAGCATTAAGACTGGAACGCTTGTCGCTTGTCGCTTACCGGTCTTAAACGCTTCAAAAAAGGTGTTGCCAAACATGACCTTCATCAAAAACCATTTAAGTCTAGCCGCTAGCGTTTTGACTTTCAAATTACATATATGTTCATTTTCTGTATTTAAATAATTTTTATGTTAAGTGTATATATTTTTTTACGTCATTTTACATTTTACAATTACAGATATAACTATATTATCAAACACTTTTATTTAATAAATAGCTAATTTCTAACTGCTTGTTGCTACTTCTTACTATTTTTGCTGCCGTTACGTTTCGCCAAACATACCTTCGTATTTCTTAAAACTTGTTTAAAACTATCCAAATTCATCTCAACAAATTTGACACCTCAATAAATCATGGTGGATATTGCACCTGTTTCGGTTGGGCCGTTAAAGGGTAATAATTACATTGTTTTCATATTTATTAAAAAAAAAAAAAAACAAAAAAAAAAAGGGGGGGGGGGGGGGGGGGGGGGGGTTAGATTTTTTTTTTTTTTTCCTTTTAAAGTTATATGGTTCTTGACTTCTTAATATATATGTATATTTCATATTCATTTATATTTCCGAACTTATTTACGCGAAAATAAATTTTCAACGGTTTAAAGGATGACGTTTTTATGGATTTCGAACAAAGCTTTGAGGCGGGATTGTTTTTATATTTTGTATATCTCATTGGTTTCTCCTCTTTGGAGTTCCTTTTGTTGTTTGTGTTTATCACTTGCCGAGTGGCCAATAATAGTATTTATTTTTCTAGAAAAACTAGTTATAATACCCGTGCACGCACAGGGTTTTGACATAAATTTTAATTATAATGTTTTTTTTCTTTGAGTAATTGTTAATTTAAGGTAAATGTGCTAAAAGCCGAACCTTTATACTACCTCCGTCTCAAAATAAGTGTCCAGTTTAAATTTTCAGAGTTAATTTGATTCAACTTTAACCTTAACTATTTTTGTTGATGTTATATATCCAAATCAAATTCAAATTCAAAAGAATAGTATTACAATGGGTTGTTTAATGATTCAGATTATATTAGAAGGTACATAAGTTACTTTGCAACGCATAATCTTTTTTCAAGTGTGATATATAAGCATCCCCAATATCATATGAAGAAGGGAAGTGGTTGGCAGCACTCTCAATTTTTATTGAGACACTCCACATTATACAATAAACAGTTGTACCTTTAGTATAAACTGCTTTAACTGCTTGTACCGTGACTATCCCGATAAAAAAACAAAGTGTGCCAATCACTTCCGTATAAAGAACAACACTCCATTATGCTCCAATCAAATAGTTGTTTATAAGGATATACACAATTTACCCGTAGAGTAAATATTCGACGTGAAGTCTCTTTGCAGCTCAGATAGTCACCATATAATGAGTTTATAATTGCAAATATACTCATTGTGTTACACCCAATTTGTATTTTAAACAAAATATATCTCACGTATGCCATTGAATCTTTGTGTCAAATCTTATAGAGTTTGCATCCAAGACCTACGAAATTATGAAAACATGTCGAAACTCACTTGACAACATTAGTGACCCCTAATAATAGTTAACTTAAAGTACACAAAAACACTAAAAACTTATTTATACAAACTCCATTTACAACTATTAATAGAGGGAGATTCTTACTTGAGATCATCATAACACATACAGAAAGCATACCAATCACCACTTTATTATGCGCGAACGCTATAAGAATCAAAACTTCAACATAATCTACCATTAAGTTGAACAAATTTCACAACTTTATCAACTAAACAATACAAAAGACCCACAAAAGCAAAACTTCAACAAAACACAAAGTCAAATTTAACAAACTTTATCAGCTAAACCCAACACCAAAAGATCATTAAAAAAAAATAATAAAATAAAAAAAAATAAAAAAAAATAAAAACTGAACTTAAACCTAATCTCAGTCATTAATACATTTTTAAGCTTAAACATCGACAACTGTATACGTTTTTGTATGATTTTATACGTTTTAATATTCGTTTTTGATTCTCCAATCGGTTTGATTTTGGGAAGGTATGGTTTGATTCGGGTTATAGAAGATGGATGCGATTGTTATGTCTGGTGATATTGGATATTCATGAATTAAAACATAAACATTTGTTCATCACTGCAAATCTGCAATACATCATGAATATCCAATCTCATGAATTGAAAGAACGAATGTTTAGGCTTTGTTATGTGGGGTAGAAGAGAAGAGAGGAATGGAAAAACTGATTCTTATGTGGGTTAAAATTTGTGGACTCTGTTTTTCAAAATTGTTTTCAGGATATCCGTATATAAACTTTAAATAATAATTACATGAGTTGTTGATATTTATATTACCGTTAATAATAATTTAGCCGTATTTAATATTCAAATCCGTGTACGCATAGATTAAATTTTTAAATAGGATAACATGAGTCCTTATTTAATGTACATAGTAAAAAATATTTTAATGGATGAAAGTTTAAAACAAATATTTGTTTTTAAAATATTTAACGTATATTAAACCTAATTCGTATATTTGTAGAATTTTGTAAGTTTAATGGATGAAAGTCTCAAGCCAGTACTAATACTCATCTATACTACCTATAAAGCAAAAATGGTCAAAAGGTGAATGTGAAAAGTCAAGAAAGTGATAAGTAAAATGTTGAAAAACGTATATAAGGAAATATTGAAATGCATTTAATACTCTTATTAAAATACCCCATTACTTAAAAGTACAATGATTTATTCATATTGTACAACCAATTAAAACAATTAATACAAATCACAAACCTGGTTGACCCGGGATGTAACAATTCGCAATTTCAGGTTAATTACCATTCCCGGAAAATTTCACTATTCACTTTTACTATTCATTTTTCCCGAAACTTTCCCGAAAGTTGATTTTTATTTGATATTCTCGAGTGATAAATCATTTCCATGGCAAATTAAATGTTTGACATTCGTCAGATCATTTTCGTGAAAGTTATTAAGGAATTACACGTTTTAGGGTAAAACGTCATTCAGAAATTCTACGTACAACGAAACTCGACCGCGTTAAGTGACCCCGTATCAGAAAAATGTTTGACACACTCATGATTTATTTGAGAATTAATCGTGACTGAGAAAAACATGACCAAAGACTTCCCGGCAGGTCACCCAAGCCTGTACTAATCTCACATGAGCACGCTTAACTGTTTGGGCGATTAACCGTTAGACCACAAAACGCGTTTCTAACACGATTTGAGTTTTCAACTTATTAGAAAAAGTCAACATATTTTTCCCTCCTCCATTGACCAAAAATCATCCCTTGATGTTATAAGTCATTTCGTGATTTTTAGGCTTACGGTTTGATGTCTAAAAGACATTTAATACCAACCGACACTAGACTGAGCCCAGTCTAGACATTATAAGTCATTTTAAATCATTTATAACCTATTAGAAAAGTAATATTTTGCTTTTCTCAATTTTACGCAATATTCGTACGTTTTACGTATTACGCGTTTTAGACCCGTGTTTCCAGTTTTTAGCAGGGTTTTACCACCCAAATGGAACCTACCACTTATTTTATATTTTATTATGGGACATATGGACATGTCTAACAATACTTTAAAGTTCCATAATTTTACGACACCCGGTTTTACGTTTTGAGGCCTAATCATTTATGGTTGTCATTTCCCGGAGTCAAAACTCTTCCTGATACTTAGGATAATACCAAGCAAAGTCCACACCTTGTCCCCCAAGTTTAGGAACCAACCTAGGGGGGGGGGAATTCAGCCTTGTGTGGCTTGATCTCAAGCTTGATGGTCTTAGATCCTTACATGTTTTAAACTTGCTCACCAAGGGTTGACTAGTCCTAGTTCTAACCTCCTCAAGACCTTATTTAATCTTTCTCTTCCCCTCCTTGGCCATACCAACGACCCAAAACAACCTTAACTCACCATTTTGATCATTAATCTTGCTCATTCAATCCATCACAAGTTCAAGTCATAATTCCTAGTTGATCCTTAACACCTTTCAACCATAAAATCACCATAAAACACCACAAAAACTCATCAAATTTCCAAGTGTTCTTAGTGAAGATTTTTACTAAGGCTTGTTTTTGTGATAGATTAGTGTTTATCAAGGGATTATAAGATAGGGTTTTTGATATGGAAGCATGGCTATGGTTGGAAAGGTTTTGGAAGATTAAGTAGTGGTTCTTGGTCTTGATCTTGGTTCTAGTTAGTTTCTCCGCAAGTTGTAAGCCAAACCCTAACTTGATTCTTGTTAAATAATCATGTTCATGTTATTTACATATTATTTGTGCTATATATTGTCTTGTTATCATGTCCATGATGTATAAAAATGACCAAAACAAGTTATTGTTATCGATTGTTAAAACAAGTTACTAAAACAAGCAAACTAGTGACTTTGTTGGTATAACCTGATCAAAATGGTAAAAATTTTATATTGGATTATTACATATTACAGTAGAGGACTTAACAAGGAAACCATAGCAATTTGAACCACCTAAAACGAGTATACGAGTCAAAAGTTATGGCGATTTGAAGTTACCAAAGATTTCCGGCAAAACTGCCTAAACCTTCCTGAATCGCATTCTGACTTTTTGAAAGTCCCACTTCTGGTCCGATTCATCAAAAAGTTAAAACACGAAAGTTGTCCGGAACGACGTTTTCGTTCAGGAACAAAGAGGCTCGAGCCTTGAAAACACTTTCTGAGTAAGATATTTCACAATTTCTTAACAGCTATTTACATATAATAAGTCACTAAGTTATGGTTATACTTTAAAAGGAACAAGAGTTATTATGACCTATAAACAAGACCACCACCATAGCTAGAGCCAAGGTTGTGTCTCATGACCTTGAAACAAGGACTAAAGGTCATGGCTAGGCCATGACGAAATGACCATAACAACTTACATAGGCGTAAACATGAAACAATGAATTAGGCGATAACATGAACAAGCAATTTGGATCTACTTCACTTAAAAGGAAACCATGAGATATTACCAAGAGAAAATGGTCATTCAAGACTTATGAAACTACCCCTAATAACAATCTTCATGTACTAATAAACTTTCATAAGTTTATTCAAATATCGGACATGTAACCTTTCGGATCAAAACTTATATCTATATATTTCATCAACTACTACAATAGTAGGGAGCCTCATGTGAGGAGTTCATTATGTAAGCCGTCGAGTTGAGTTGTGGATTTACGAGTTAAAGTGTCCTGGCTCCTCGAACGCTTACTAACATGACTTCTGAATTATGTCGGCCCGAACGGTAGTAAACGATATACAAAACATACATGTTCATGAATCTTTTCTTTCAAAGACTTACATTATACATCATACCACATCATGGGCTAAATGCAAGATATATATATATATATAGGCACTACTTCATATTCTTTACTCCGATCCTAAGTCGCGACATTCTATTATAGGTTCTCGTAGAAACCTACACGATTCAACCGTTACATTCATTACTTGCTATCTTAACTTAAGGTGAGTTCATAGCCCCACTTTACATTACTTCAATGTTTTACAAACCCTTGGGGGGAATACATGCTATTATTTTTCTACTCGAACACAATGCTTTCTACTGTATGCTATTCGACTATGTTTTATTATCACTAAGTAACAACCTTGCTAAACCGAGATCCCTTATTATGAACCATTTAATCACTAGCAATAGTGAGCGCAAATATTGTGAATAGGCCTATTGGGATTGACGAATCCCATTTGTATTGACTAAGTTCAAACAAATGCATTAATATTTGAGATTTAGGTATGTTAGCAAAGTACCTACCGGGATAAATCTGCCGATCGATATTGGTACACGTTAACGTTATGGTGTCATAAGCTTAGTGTATAATAACCTTTCCGGGCATATAACAACGTAGCCCATCATTGTTTTCCAAATATTGGTGTGAGTCTATAGCTCACACTACCAACATATTGTGTTCAAACGATTTAACTACAAACACTACGATTATTGTGTTCAAACGATTTAACTACAAACACTACGATTATTGTGTTCAACGATTTAACTACCAACACATTGTGTTCAAACATTAAACAAACTCTATGAATATCACTCAACCTTTGTGTTGACCTCTCAAGCATGTATTTTAGGTTCATGACGATCAAGGATGGCACGGAAGGACACGGATACTCAAGAGGGCTATAAATTTTATTATCATTCAAAAACTCATTTATTCTACATTGTAAACATGGAACCATTTGGGACCTCATTTTGTAAATCTCTGATATTTATACAATTTGAATGATAAATCTTTTAAAACGACTCGATTGGAGTTCGTTTTCTATTATTGTGACTATTGTGCCGTCGAGTAACACCCAGTTCGAATTCCGCTGCAACCATGAATTGGGGGTGTTACAGATTGGTACCAGAGCCATGGCTATAGAGAAACGGGTCTAAGTGAGACCTAAACTATAACTACAATCACAAACAAAAACATTTTATAGCCTTCCGCTCTCCGTGTCTTCCATCCTCCAGACGATTATGGACTTTGTAAGCATGTTATGCTTCACAAACATATAAGTATATTGATATATACACACTAAGCATTTTATGCTACATGAACACATATAAGTATATTGATATATACACACTAAGCATTTTATGCTACATGAACACATATAAGTATATTGATATATACACACTAGGCATTTTATGCTACATGAACACATATAAGTATATTGATATATACACACTAGGCATTTTATGCTACATGAACATATTAGTATATTGATATATAAACTCGGTTTATTTTCAATCATTTATCTAAACAATGGACTAAACATATCTGTGTATGCCTATTCTAAGGCCTTTCGGCACAGCCACACTCTCCCAATCATGTTCCTACTTCAACATTATATGTCCAAGACATTGTAACTGATTACAATGGTCTCATTCATTTTCCAAGACATTGTGAGATACAATGGTCTCATTCATTTTCCAAGACATTGTGAGATACAATGGTCTCATTCATTTTCCAAGACATTGTGAGATACAATGGTCTCATTCATTTTTCAAGACATTGTGAGATACAATGGTCTCATTCATTTTCCAAGACATTGTAACTGATTACAATGGTCTCATTCATTTTCCAAGACATTGTATGATACAATGGTCTTAATCATTTCTCAAATGTTTTGAGTCACACAATGGCCTAACCTACTTCCCAGACATTATGAATTGCACAATGGTCTAACCTACTTCCGAGACATTGTGTTTTGTGCAAATGGTCTCTAGAATTATTCCATCACATCATCAATATCATTTCTTATGATATCAAAAACCCATCACAATCTAACGATTTCCGAACAAGAAATATGAGATTTCTAAAGGACAAACTAATCTATCATCGACAAAAGCTGAACTTTCTCTACATTCATCAAAGTTTTCTTATGAAACCTTCATTATTAAAAGTTCGTGATCCTGGCCAAGTATGTTCTATTTTAGAACTACTTAAAACTTCCTTTCCATACGTATCTACCCTTACTACCTTCTATGCAATGGAATATGAAAACATACGTTACAAGTCTTGTATGGACGGGACTTGCAACTTAAGGGTTTGACATCGCCTTTGTTTAGTGGACAGTTTCCCGAAAGCAACGGACATATCAAAAGTATACCTAATTTAGGTATTTGAAAATTTTATCGAACCTTGGCTAAATATAGACTAGTCACCTATATTTAACCTAGGGACAGTGGAATATAGTCTGACTAACTATATTCGACTTAAAATTTTCAAATACTGAGAGTAGTTGTACTAGAGTTATGTTTAGATTGATTTCCTACATGAACACGATAAACCACCAGAATACATTAAAACAATCTAGAGACACGATAGTGCCTTACCACTCAGCGAAATCTTAACATTTTATTTGTACTACCTAACTTCATTCTTGAAAGTTTTCATTTATGAGATAATCCGAACTACTATCTGGGATAGTTATCAATTATTCTCTTCATCCTGTAGAAGTACTATCCTGTTTAGGTCCTAAGGATACCATTCCATCATAAACCTTTAAAATCTCTTAAGATTTTTAAAGCAAACTCAACATCTATACCTAAGAGTATTAATGTTAAGCATACACTACACACTTTTGTTCATCAACATATCACATCATTATCTTCATAACTGTTACAAACACAAGCTCATTAACAGATCTTGATGCACTTTTAAAGCTCAAATCATCCTTAGTTACACCACAAGCACCCTTATCAGCTTTACAAGTTTGAATATTCATCTTGTACTTTTGTTACACCAGTATCATCTCGTAATACACTACCTTGTAACTCACCGGCTAATTATGAATGTTGTGTTGGGAATTCTTAAGTAGGATGATTTGTAATTATTTAAATGGATTGGGATGCCTTTTCATTTAAATAAAGAAATTGTAAATCACCGAACCATAAGTTTATACTCCTCTATTTACATTGTTTGGGATGCCTCTCTATGTAAATAAAGAATTATAAACAAGTGGGCTTATTTGTATCCGAAATAACATAAGTATGAAGTCAACCTACATTACATTGCTCGGGTATGGCTTGATACCTACATTACATTGCTCGGGTATGGCATGATACCTACATTACATTGCTCGGGTATGGCATGATACCTACATTATATTCGCCACAAGAAATCCTATCTTTTCACCGACATCGCTTCAAACCATGACATAAACACTAGGTACAACAACCGATTACCTACTAGACTATGATTGCGACTACTATCCCAATTTCCATTGATATTCCACTACTATATCAATTTCCATTTATTGGATTCCTATGTAAATTGCTATTGTTGTTCAACTGTTATACCAATTGCTATTGATACTTGACAACTATATCAATTTCCATTTTGATATTTAACTATATCAATTTCTGTACAACTACTATATCAATTTCTATTAATAATCGACTGCTATATCAATTTTCTTTGATATTCGACTATTATATGGATCTCTACTGATATTCAACCATGTTATCAATCTCTATTGACACACCATATTCTGAGACAAATCAAACTACATCACTAGTAATTCCAGACTTTAGTCCTCATAAGTAACCACACCTTTTCATCGACACCACTCCAACATATGACACACAAAGAACTTCGGGACGAAGTTCCCCGTAAGGGGTAGAGACTGTAACAATTCGCAATTTCAGGTTAATTACCATTCCCGGAAAATTTCACTATTCACTTTTACTATTCATTTTTCCCGAAACTTTCCCGAAAGTTGATTTTTATTTGATATTCTCGAGTGATAAATCATTTCCATGGCAAATTAAATGTTTGACATTCGTCAGATCATTTTCGTGAAAGTTATTAAGGAATTACACGTTTTAGGGTAAAACGTCATTCAGAAATTCTACGTACAACGAAACTCGACCGCGTTAAGTGACCCCGTATCAGAAAAATGTTTGACACACTCATGATTTATTTGAGAATTAATCGTGACTGAGAAAAACATGACCAAAGACTTCCCGGCAGGTCACCCAAGCCTGTACTAATCTCACATGAGCACGCTTAACTGTTTGGGCGATTAACCGTTAGACCACAAAACGCGTTTCTAACACGATTTGAGTTTTCAACTTATTAGAAAAAGTCAACATATTTTTCCCTCCTCCATTGACCAAAAATCATCCCTTGATGTTATAAGTCATTTCGTGATTTTTAGGCTTACGGTTTGATGTCTAAAAGACATTTAATACCAACCGACACTAGACTGAGCCCAGTCTAGACATTATAAGTCATTTTAAATCATTTATAACCTATTAGAAAAGTAATATTTTGCTTTTCTCAATTTTACGCAATATTCGTACGTTTTACGTATTACGCGTTTTAGACCCGTGTTTCCAGTTTTTAGCAGGGTTTTACCACCCAAATGGAACCTACCACTTATTTTATATTTTATTATGGGACATATGGACATGTCTAACAATACTTTAAAGTTCCATAATTTTACGACACCCGGTTTTACGTTTTGAGGCCTAATCATTTATGGTTGTCATTTCCCGGAGTCAAAACTCTTCCTGATACTTAGGATAATACCAAGCAAAGCCCACACCTTGTCCCCCAAGTTTAGGAACCAACCTAGGGGGGGGGGGAATTCAGCCTTGTGTGGCTTGATCTCAAGCTTGATGGTCTTAGATCCTTACATGTTTTAAACTTGCTCACCAAGGGTTGACTAGTCCTAGTTCTAACCTCCTCAAGACCTTATTTAATCTTTCTCTTCCCCTCCTTGGCCATACCAACGACCCAAAACAACCTTAACTCACCATTTTGATCATTAATCTTGCTCATTCAATCCATCACAAGTTCAAGTCATAATTCCTAGTTGATCCTTAACACCTTTCAACCATAAAATCACCATAAAACACCACAAAAACTCATCAAATTTCCAAGTGTTCTTAGTGAAGATTTTTACTAAGGCTTGTTTTTGTGATAGATTAGTGTTTATCAAGGGATTATAAGATAGGGTTTTTGATATGGAAGCATGGCTATGGTTGGAAAGGTTTTGGAAGATTAAGTAGTGGTTCTTGGTCTTGATCTTGGTTCTAGTTAGTTTCTCCACAAGTTGTAAGCCAAACCCTAACTTGATTCTTGTTAAATAATCATGTTCATGTTATTTACATATTATTTGTGCTATATATTGTCTTGTTATCATGTCCATGATGTATAAAAATGACCAAAACAAGTTATTGTTATCGATTGTTAAAACAAGTTACTAAAACAAGCAAACTAGTGACTTTGTTGGTATAACCTGATCAAAATGGTAAAAATTTTATATTGGATTATTACATATTACAGTAGAGGACTTAACAAGGAAACCATAGCAATTTGAACCACCTAAAACGAGTATACGAGTCAAAAGTTATGGCGATTTGAAGTTACCAAAGATTTCCGGCAAAACTGCCTAAACCTTCCTGAATCGCATTCTGACTTTTTGAAAGTCCCACTTCTGGTCCGATTCATCAAAAAGTTAAAACACGAAAGTTGTCCGGAACGACGTTTTCGTTCAGGAACAAAGAGGCTCGAGCCTTGAAAACACTTTCTGAGTAAGATATTTCACAATTTCTTAACAGCTATTTACATATAATAAGTCACTAAGTTATGGTTATACTTTAAAAGGAACAAGAGTTATTATGACCTATAAACAAGACCACCACCATAGCTAGAGCCAAGGTTGTGTCTCATGACCTTGAAACAAGGACTAAAGGTCATGGCTAGGCCATGACGAAATGACCATAACAACTTACATAGGCGTAAACATGAAACAATGAATTAGGCGATAACATGAACAAGCAATTTGGATCTACTTCACTTAAAAGGAAACCATGAGATATTACCAAGAGAAAATGGTCATTCAAGACTTATGAAACTACCCCTAATAACAATCTTCATGTACTAATAAACTTTCATAAGTTTATTCAAATATCGGACATGTAACCTTTCGGATCAAAACTTATATCTATATATTTCATCAACTACTACAATAGTAGGGAGCCTCATGTGAGGAGTTCATTATGTAAGCCGTCGAGTTGAGTTGTGGATTTACGAGTTAAAGTGTCCTGGCTCCTCGAACGCTTACTAACATGACTTCTGAATTATGTCGGCCCGAACGGTAGTAAACGATATACAAAACATACATGTTCATGAATCTTTTCTTTCAAAGACTTACATTATACATCATACCACATCATGGGCTAAATGCAAGATATATATATATATATAGGCACTACTTCATATTCTTTACTCCGATCCTAAGTCGCGACATTCTATTATAGGTTCTCGTAGAAACCTACACGATTCAACCGTTACATTCATTACTTGCTATCTTAACTTAAGGTGAGTTCATAGCCCCACTTTACATTACTTCAATGTTTTACAAACCCTTGGGGGGAATACATGCTATTATTTTTCTACTCGAACACAATGCTTTCTACTGTATGCTATTCGACTATGTTTTATTATCACTAAGTAACAACCTTGCTAAACCGAGATCCCTTATTATGAACCATTTAATCACTAGCAATAGTGAGCGCAAATATTGTGAATAGGCCTATTGGGATTGACGAATCCCATTTGTATTGACTAAGTTCAAACAAATGCATTAATATTTGAGATTTAGGTATGTTAGCAAAGTACCTACCGGGATAAATCTGCCGATCGATATTGGTACACGTTAACGTTATGGTGTCATAAGCTTAGTGTATAATAACCTTTCCGGGCATATAACAACGTAGCCCATCATTGTTTTCCAAATATTGGTGTGAGTCTATAGCTCACACTACCAACATATTGTGTTCAAACGATTTAACTACAAACACTACGATTATTGTGTTCAAACGATTTAACTACAAACACTACGATTATTGTGTTCAACGATTTAACTACCAACACATTGTGTTCAAACATTAAACAAACTCTATGAATATCACTCAACCTTTGTGTTGACCTCTCAAGCATGTATTTTAGGTTCATGACGATCAAGGATGGCACGGAAGGACACGGATACTCAAGAGGGCTATAAATTTTATTATCATTCAAAAACTCATTTATTCTACATTGTAAACATGGAACCATTTGGGACCTCATTTTGTAAATCTCTGATATTTATACAATTTGAATGATAAATCTTTTAAAACGACTCGATTGGAGTTCGTTTTCTATTATTGTGACTATTGTGCCGTCGAGTAACACCCAGTTCGAATTCCGCTGCAACCATGAATTGGGGGTGTTACACGGGACGCTTCAAACCCGACGGGTTGAACCGGTTTAATTTGACCCGTTTTCGACCTAACAAAGCATGTTGACCCGGTTTAAATCGACCAAATTTTCGACCGGAACGGTTCAACCGGTTGAACCACCCGGGTCGAACCGGGTTTCAAAACATTATTTTTAATTCCCAAATCTCCAAACTTTTATTACTTTTCATTTATGACCAATTAATACAAATCACAAATCAGGTTGACCCGGGACGCTTCAAACTCGCCGGGTTGAACCGGTTTAATTTGACCCATTTTCGACCCAACCTAGCAAGTTGACCCGGTTTAAATCGACCAATTTTTCGACCGGAACGGTTTAACCGGTTGAACCACCCGGGTGGAACCGGGTTTCAAAACATTATGTTTAATTCTCAAATCTTCAAACTTTTATTATTTTTCATTTACAATCTAGAAATTTCTTTTATCAATAAACTATCTGTCGCTATAAAATCCTGTTGCTATGCACGGGTACTCGTCTAGTGTAATTGTAAACAAAGTTCATATTATAGAGTGTAGGGGTTATAAAGTGTAAGAGGTTATTTTTTTATTATCTAAAGTTATAAAAAAACATGGAGATTTATAATTTTACACTTAACCCCATATAATATATTTAAAATTCAACCACTAATGTTTTATTAATTACCCCCTCTTTTTTTAAGTTTTTATTTTCATAAATTTGACACATATATTTTTATATGTTTTTTTCCTTAATCAAATTCTCCACCAAATTTATTAAAGTTTGACCAAAATCAATTCAATTTTGACTTTTTATTGGCCAATCACGTCGCTCGATTTTGCTTATGTGGCAAAATCGAGCTCTCCTATTGGCCCAATTTTTTTTACATTGAGAAGGGATTTACAAAAATACTCTGAAATGATGTAATTATTTTATTATATAAAAGATTATCAGATATTGTATTAATAAAAACAACTATTTGCGCAATTACGAAGTTTTCTTTTCTTTGTTCGATGTTTTACAGAAAGTCACTAAGCTGCAGGTATATTTTACTCTCTAATTATCGACGTAGAATAACAAACGTGTAATAATTGAATTGTGAGTATGCTAGTGTGCTTGCATGTGTTATTTATCTTGTTTTTCTTAGTATTATAACGTGTCCAGTAAACTGACCTTGAAAGGGATTTTGTTTTTATCCAAAAAAACACCTTTAGAAAGTAAACAGATTAAGTCAATGATGTGACCATTCTTAGGAAGTCAACTAGCACGTAGTGTAAATTTTTCAGTGAACTTTGGAATATGCTTATTTCTAATACTTTACAAAGCTTTTTTTTAGAACGGCATTTTACTAAAAAGAAAACTAACAAGGAAAGTATATGAAGTATTATAAACTATGCCTCCGTATTTATATTACGTCTTTTACAGTAAGGATTCAGTGAAAAAAAACTTAAAATGAAAAAAATGAGAAATAATTATAACAGCATATTTGAGATGCATCGACTTGAAATATATGCATCTCTATTTATCTAAATGCATTACAATTTGTTTCGAATGTGATTTTGAAGTGAAAACGATGTAAAGTAGTACTAGCAACAAATTTGACCCGCAGAGGACGAAAATACGTAGAATTCGTTTAACATGATGAAATAGATCTAATATATGTATATGCATCTAATTTTTAGCTAGAAAATATATTATGATTCATCTAAAAAATTAGGGATGCAACTAATTCAAATTGATGCATCTTTAATGTGTAGTTATAGTTATTTCACATTCTTTTTATTTTAAAGATTTTTCTCATTTGATATTTATTCCTTTTAACTATTTATTTTTGGGAATTTATTTGCACACTCTAAAAAATGATTGTGACACTCTAATTGTGCATTAAGTACTTGTACAATATTGATGCTGTGCTTTAACTTTTTGTAAATATGAGTGTCTCAATAACATTTTAGAGTGTGCAAATCATTTCCTTTTATTTTTACACTCAACTATGATTCATGTGTGTACTCTTGTTTATTCATGCAATACGATCACGACCCCATGAGACCAGAGGCGAAGCTTCATAGGGGCCGGGGTGGGGGGGGGGGGGGGGCGCCCGACCCCCCGAAATTTTTTTTGCGATGTAGGGGGTATATAGTTTTCGTGTAGAAAAATTTCGGTATATTCGGTTTCGACCCCCCAAAAATTTCGGTATACCTGAAATATAGCCTTAGGAAAGAAAAAAATTTAGATCCCGACCCCCCACTTACAAAATCCAAGCTTCGCCACTGCATGAGACCAACATTGTCCCAATTATTGGTCCCAAACTTACCATATAGCTTTGTAACTTGTAATGTAGTGCGATTGGGACTATTGAGAGCTAGTCAGCTAACCTTTGTTCACTATGTGAAACATGACCTATTTAGATTCCCTACAACGTTACACAACATAAAGGTATGAACAAGAAGTAAAACCAAAACTGTTTTACCGTATGTAAGTTTAAAACCCATAGGACTCACTGGTACAGAACTGAATCACATATCGAGTGACTCACGACCTTAATATCCAAAGAGAGAAGTAGGTTTCTATTTCTAGGAAGTTTTTTTCTTTTTTTTTTTTTTTTTTTTGGTAACCATGATTTTCGACCTTTTGGCCGACTAATTCACGGGGTTTGAACCCACCGGCACATACACACAAACCAGTTAAAACCTTCCATTTTCAGGCTATTTCGTGGAAGTTATTTTCCCCCAAAATGTTATAAATCGAAAACGGTCAGTTATAGAAAACACTAGTATTTACCATCAATTAGGGTGACACATTAATTCTATTCGTATTGTTAGTAACTCCATATGTACTTTTAACGTGTGTACTCTAATTTATATGATGTTTTAAAGAAAACAAAGTTAAAATGGAGCTCGGCTCGTTAATTACATAAGACTTGAACTCGTTTACTACTTTTAAGCTCGTTTATATGTATGGAGTATATATACGTATATATTTTTAGGGCTCGTTTAGGCTCGCGAACCTACTCGAGCTTTTTGTATAGAGCTCGAGCTCGAGCACGAGCTCGTGCTCGATTATTAAATGAGCCCAAACTTAAGCTCGAGCTCGTTTAGGCTCGGTTCATTCGAGCTTTTTACCGATCCGACCCCGAGCTTTTCACGAGCGGCTCAACTCGTTTCCACCTCTACTTTTAACACGAATGAGTAATGAAAGGAATCATAGCTAACGTTAAAGGTGTTGCCTTCCAGTTTAATTTTCAAGTTTTTTCTTCCCGCAATGCTACCTTTTTCTTTACACAATGGGAATGTGGGGCCATGAGAACTTAGTTATTGTAGTATGGTTGGATAAGGAATATGATCTCTTTCGGGGTGGCAATCATGCTTAAAAAAAAACTCATACCTCTTAACGCATTAATAATATCATTCCATCTCATTTATATTTTTTTCATACCTCTCAACACTTTTTTAGTAGCAACCATGATTCACCATACCTCACATATATTAAATGTTCCAACGTTCAAATATTAAATACCTTTCATCCATGCCGATTTGGCAAAGTTTACCGATTTGGTTGCCGAAAGCATAATGCCGATTCAATGGCAATGGTCTTGCCGATTCATGCCGCATGGTATTAGTGATGCCAAAAGGCAAACCGAAGGTGTTGCCACCACCCTTCTATAAAATTTAAAACACCCGTATCTCCAATTTGTCAAAAATTGATTGATTAATTTATTAGCATGAATGCAAAGGGTGTTTGTATTGCACAATATGCTTCTGCCTATTACGTTTTTAAAAGCTTCAAAACACACTTTTTAAAAGCGAGTTAAAATATTCCGCTACATACAAAAATAAAATGATCAAACTTTTGTCCCGCTTAAAAACCTACTAACATTGTGTTTGGCATACAAGATTGTTGAGAGATTATGCTTATTTTTTCTAAAAATAAGTTATTTAAAAAATAATATTTGTTTGGCAGGCATAACTTATAAGAGATTCTAAAAAAAATAATCTTCCAAAATCTCTAAAAATCAAAGCTTACTTCATTTAGCTTATAAAAATAATCTTTTTTATAATCTCCAGCACCAGCAACATCTCCAACACTATCTCTAGTTCCAGCAACAGTTACTTTTGCCAAACATACCCTTATGAATAATATTAAAGCAATACAATTTATTAATTATTTAAATATTTAGTTACAGTTTAATTCATAAACTTTCACTCTCACAGTCTCACTCACACCCATATATATAAAAAATTAAAATAAATACCTACAAATAAATTGACGCTACTATATATTATCGCTGCTTTACGCATATAATCGTCTATATATTAAAATAACCGTGTCACACTCATTTGTGGATTTAATAATATAATTTTTCACCCAATGCTTTTGGTATAGTGGTATGTGAGTTGTCCGCCAACCTATAGGTTATGGATTCAAGCCTCGCTGGAGACGTTTGCGAGATAGGTGCCGTAGGTATGAAAGAACAATTATGAATATTTGGATTATATAAAGGAAATTGATAAGTTTTTATTTTATTTTATTTTATTTTATGTTCTTATAATTTTTATTTCCTCTATGATTATAACAATTATAAAAGTTAACGAAAATTAAAGGATATAAATAACAATCCGTAAGTCGCCCCTCATTCTTAACAAATGGACTCCGAAGGTATCCTTAACCAAAAATGAGGTAACAAAGGTTCCGGTTTGGATTAAATTGCATAATGTTCCTTTAGTTGCGTATTCGGAAGATGGTTTGAGCTTAATTGCTACTCAAGTAGGGAAACCTATTATGTTGGATTCGTTTACAAGCTCGATGTGTGTTGATTCTTGGGGACGTATTAGTTTTGCTCGTGCTCTAGTTGAACTAAGCTCGGATTCTGATTTGAAAAGCAAAGTTACTATGGCTATTCCGAATGACGAGGATAGTGGTTATACTACGGAGATAGTTAACGTCGAATATGAATGGAAGCCTTCTCATTGTGATGTTTGTAATGTTTTTGGGCATGATCATATCAATTGTCCAAAATGTGTTAAGAAAACTGTTCGGAGTGATACTAATGTGGCAGCTATGACTTCTGCTACTTTGGAAATGAATGACGAGGGTTTTATCGAGGCCAAGAATCGTAAGGATAAAGGGAAGAAGGTAGCAGATCACTCGGCCTATTGGAGGTGTTAAGCTTAATAAGCCAAAACCTAAATTCTGGAGGCCTATATCGACGACAACTACCAATCAACGTTCGGATTCTAAAGTTCAAAAGGAGACTTCTTCTTCTAATGCTAAATCTGGTACAATCACTAAGTCTTCTAATTATTTTGATGTTTTGAACTCATTAAGGGAGGAGGATGTGGATGGGTTTCAATCGAATGGTAAGGGGTCACAAGATCAGCTTGTGAGTGATTTGAAAGAGAAGGAGCAGGCTACGGCTACTAAGCCTAGTACTCCCTCCTCTCCTTGTACTTCTGCTTTGGGCAATTATGGGAGCACTAGTAGTACTCCTATTGTTGAAAAATTTGAAAAACTTGAAAAACTAATTATTGAGGGAAAAGTTACTCTTGTGGATGATGATGGTAAACCTCTAAAAAAGGTTGATTTGAAAGAGAAGGGGCAGGATGCAGCTACTAAGCCTAGTATTTCTTTGTCTACTTGTACTTCTCCAACTAAGCTGGGTAACCCATTCTCTAAGGTGGGTAATGTGGTTGTTTCAGATAGCGACGATGATGAAGTTCTAGAATATCCTAACGAGACTAATTATTTCGGTAGTGGAGGGAACGAACGGAGTCTTTTGGAGCATTGGAAAGATGGCACAGGTGACTACAATGATTATGAAGATGATTACTTTGATGATTGTGGTCTATCTGCGGCCCAGTTAAAGGCGATTGCCATCCATGACATTAGACTTGGATAGGTTGTTTTTTCTTTGTTTAGCATAAAGGTTGATGTGTCTTGTTTATGCTTGTTTTGTTATGGACTTATAGTTGTGTGTAGCTAGTTGATCATTTATGGCATGTCATGAATGATTTAGTGGTTTTTCAAGCGATTGCTTGAGGTTAATGTGGTATTTCAGTCACATTCCATTTTACTTAACTGTTTTTTTTTTTTTTTGAGTAATATATTTTACCGGGTGAAAGGCCCTTTACCAAAAATATATATATATATATATATATATATATATATATATATATATATATATATATATATATATATATATATATATATATAAAGTAAAAAGATATTTTAAAAATAAATAACATTACTCTCTTATGAAATACTTTTATGTGGAATTGTATAATGATAAATTCAAACTCTTTCTGATACCATCATGGCATCAAAATAGAAAAGGGTAGGTGCTGAAAACAATGTAAACAAATGCTACTAAACCACCTCACCCAAATTAAACAATATTATCTCACGAAAGCTTATTTTAATTTACGTTAGTCATTTCTTTTAAGATTTGGCCTCGTGGTCATAAAACCCGCTACCTTTATATTAACACTATACTATCATTGAACACATCACTAAATTCACAATCTTTTAGGTGTTATGGTCACCACTAAACCCGCCATCAAGCAAAAAGTATAAAATACATCACTTTATAGAAGTGTTAAGAGTTATTCTATAAGTTAAATTATCGTATTTTACAAACATTTTCAATTACGTTTTGATTATTTTGCGTTATACGTATAAACGTTATACAAAACACTTAACCATCAGATCATAACTAAAATTATTTGCCGCTGTAAAATCTCTTTGCTATGCACATACTCGCCTAGTTTATTAAGATAATTTATGTGATGATAACTGAAAATAACATTTTTCAATGAGTTTGTCTAAGAGGTAACTACATGACAATGGTTAAAAGTTATAAGGAATTTATAAAAGTGAAAGTAGAAAAGAAAAAATATAATAAAATTTTATTGATGTACATCATTTGTCATATGTGCATGTGAGAATTTTTCTATAAAATTTATGTGTATCTATTATTTCTCAAAAGTTATCAATGAAACTCAAAATTTTTCTTTAAGTTGACCAATTAGATCCAAAAATAAGTATACACCACTTTAAAAATATTGACCAATTCAATGAACTTATATCTTATTGGTATCTCATGTGTGAGAATGTTCCTCAATCAAATAGTTCTTGTCAAGTCTTATTTAAAATACTAGAAGGGTACCCGTGCAATGCGGCGGCGGGTACTCGGTGACTATTTTTATGACGAACAAATGTTTTTCATGTGACCATTTAAGCACAGCAAGGCGACTGCCATTTTTTTTCAACCATTACATAATAATTCAAATACATTTAAAAACATTACAAATAAAACTTCAAATAAAGTGACTAAACTACTAATCATCAACACATTTTAACTTTTAGGGATAAAACTACCGGCCTATGTATATTTGGATAATCCCATTAATGGTCTAAATTTTCGGATAGTCCAATTACTTCCATCGAAACATTTACTATATGATGATGATGATTGATTAAATGGGCTGTTACAACTCACAAATCAATGAGTTTTATGAATATTAAAGTTGTCACAATTAAAGACATTTAATTTACATTTGAAGGTTGCCTTGTTAATTTCAATTTTTTATTAAAGAAATGTTTTTGGTCTTAAAATTTTTAAGATTTCTTTATTTAGAAAGTCCCAAACTCTTTATAAAGTAATATAGATTGTAAGATTGATTTATTGTTAGATAATTTGTTTCCTTAAAAAAATATTAATTAAAGTTACATATTATTTTTAGTACATGTTATTTTTGTTTTTTTAAACTTTTCTTTCTATCTACATCGTATGGCCACCCTTGGTCCTTGTACGCAAAATGGTGACAAAGAATTATCGAAAGTGATGTTTTAAAAGGGTGTTGACGAATGAGGATCAAGACTTCGTCCTTTTGGATTTAATTGGTCAAAATTATTGTAATCGCTAATCATGGTTGTCGCCTAATTAAAAATAATTGTTTCAATGTATCATATAACTAAGAATTTTTATTAAGAGAAACCACTACTATTCACATCTTCATCAAATGAATAAATACTAGGTGGGTTACCCGCGCGTTGCGGCGGGGTGTCTTGCCAAAGTAATCGTAAAAAAAAAAAAAAAATTTGCCAAAGTAATCGTAAAAAAAAAAAAAAAAAAAAAAAAAAAAAATGCTACAGTAACAACCGTTAAATATCTAACGACCGTTAGTCCCGACCCGCCCAAACCATCGTAAAAAAAAAAAAAAAAAAAAAAAAAAATTAATTTGCTACAGTAACGGCCGTTAAATATCTAACGACCGTTAGTCCCGACCCGCCCAAACCCGACCCGACCCGCCCTAAAATGGTTACTACAGTGGTTTGCCTAAGCATCCTACTGTAGAATCCTTATAAATGTAATATAGAAGAATATATTTAATTATAATACTCCCTTGATTTCTTTTAGTAACTGTATTGTCATGAAAAATTAAAAAAAAAAAAAAAAAAAAAAAAGTAATAATAAAATAAAAAAATAATACTCCCTCCGTCCCATAATAATTGTCCACTTTGACTTTTTTGAGTTTTTTTTATACAACTTTGACCATTAATATTTTTATTTGTGTTATATATTACTTAATAAAAATTATATCAAATGAAAATATATCTAAAACCCAATCTATTCATATATTTTTCATCAAGTATTATATTACACAAATAAAATTATTTATGGTCAAAGTTTAACTGGAAAGACTCAAAAAAGTCAAAGTGGACAATTATTATGGGACGGAGGTAGTAATAATTAGAGACCAGGTGTAGTTACCATTAAATATATCACATTCGGGTTAGCACAATATTATTATTCAGAAAACCGCCAATCATACGAGCAAACGGGTATAGTATTCACCTCCAAATCAACTATATAAAAACATTTCACTTTATACAAATATACTTTACAAATTCACACAAACAAACAAAAATGATGGCAAATTGTTCGGTGATTTGCACCACCAAACCAGCGCATAAAGTGGTGTTTAGCGTGTTGTTAGAGAGAAGGGTAATGAGAGAACGCGTGGTAATAGTCACCACAGTGTGTGCATCGGCCCACCTTTCATTACAAAAAACCTAGTTGAATTCTCAATATTTTAAAGGTCAAATGTCCATAGTTAAAAATGTGTAAAATTATATAGTCCATAGTTGCTCATGTGTGATAATAATGGGTGTGACAAATTTTCGATATTATCCAAATGTTCATGGTTAAAAGTGTGAAAATATTATTTAAATGTACACACCTAAAAGTGCGGCAAAATTGCAAAATATGTTTATAATTAAACGTATGGAAACATTTGTTACACCTATAAGTGTAGCGTTTTTATAATTATACATAGTTATATATGTGGATTATTTAAAATAGACAAAAATACACCGTTGGTCCATAAACTTTCAACAAAACATCACCATGCACCTTAAGTTTTAAAAATCGTCGTGGTGCGTCCAAACCTCAAGGTTTTGAGGCTGATTACGTCATTTGACCTGAAATTCTAAGTCAACGCCCATTTTTAGTTATATCATCAAGGGTATAATAGACCAAACACATTTTCAACCATATCTAAGTTAAGTCTAATCCAAACTCCTTTAACATTATCGTTTTGTGCCTTAGTTGTTGTTTACATGAAGTTAATAAGTATGGATCTTGATGGAAATGGACTATATTAGTGTGTTTTTTCTTCAAATGGTGTATTGTTAACATCTTGTTAAGTAAGAAGTTACTAAATTATATCATGACTAAAATAAACCGTTGGTCACTAAAATACACTGTTGGTTACACAGTCATTCAATTTTTGGGTGTATGTTGACTTGTGAAAGTCAAACTGGTTAAATCCAAACACCCGCTAAACTGCATATGCAGATGCAAACATGCAATTGAAAGCAAAAACTCGGAAAATCAAGATTAAAATTATCATTTAAAATCTGTTTCGTTATATAATGACATTAATCTGAAGCGTATGCCAAATGTACATCATTATAACTAAATGTTTCTAAACATTCACCTTCTTCACTTTCATCATTTTTTTATCCATTTTTTTTTTCTAATTTCCAAATTGCAGCCTTCTCTTTCCAATTCTCCTCTACCGATGCAGAACGCTTTCCTTGTATCACTTCAGCATGGTTTCCTTCTGCCTCCTCCTTTCCTTCTTCCTGCTCCTTTGCTTATTCCTTCTCCTTTTCATATTTCTCTTGTTCCAACACAGCTTCTAGTTGATAGTACAAGCTTTCATCACCTTCAACTTTGGGCGACTGCTGTTGGTTAGATACAAGATTTTCTGCTGCCACATTTACTTCAGTAGTTGGTCTTTTGCTCAATTCCTTGTCTTCGATAGCATCTGCATCTCTTGGTCTTTTGTTTCCGGACAACATATTTCAAGTGAATATGATTAATGTGTTTGAGGTTGATGATATAAGATTGGTATGCAGCAACATGTGGAAGTAACCAATATATACACAAATAATGAGGAAAACGAAGAGTCTGCGTTAAATTTTAAAAGCATTTTTGGACTCTTCGATTCCCCATTATTTGTTGGAAATATGAACACATTTACAAGCATTTAGGGACCAACAATGTATTTTAGTCATGATTTAAATTAAGTAACCTTCGTACTTAACGACATCGTTACCTTCTTACTTAACGAGATCTTAACCTTCTTCTTTGTAGATGTTGAGACAGTAGATGCAAGAACTTTAGGTGAAGCGCTTGCTACCTCAAAACGTAGGGACCAACAATGTATTTTAGTCATGATATAATTTAGTAACTTCTTACTTAACGAGATGTTAACAATACACCATTTGAGGCAAGAACATACTAATATAGTCCATTTTCATCAAGATCCATGCTTAGTAACTTTAGGGAAACAACAACTAAGGCACAAAATGATGATATTAAAGGACTTTGGGTTAGACTTAACTTAGATATGGTTGAAAATGTGTTTGGTCTATTATACCCTTGATGATATAACTAAAAATGGGTGTTGACCTTAGAATTCCTGGTCAAAAGACGCAATCGGCCTCAAAACCTTGAGGTTTGGACGCTCAACGACGATTTTCAAAACTTTAGATGCGTGGTGATGTTTTGTGGAAAGTTTAGGGCCTAACGATGTATTTTTTTCTTTAAAATATTTGTGAAACCTATAAATTTAACAAAATTACAATTCAAATATATAAAAAGTCCACAATTGATCATACCGCAAAGAAATAAGTGCAGATAATTCAACTATTTTTTGTAGTGAGTACACTAAACTTACATATTTTTTGCAGTCTACGTCTAATATGTCTATAGTTTTAAATTTTAAATAAAAAAGTAAAAATTTTACAATAAGTATATGTCGATGACAACTTAGATAAAAGAACTTTTTTAATAGGGTAAATTGCAGAAATGGTCCTTAACGTTCTACAAAATTGCAAAAACGGGACCGAGACAAAAAGTAGCGCAAAAACGCCACCCACGTTCCACATTTTCGCAAAACCGCCACTGAGAGTCGTTTTCCGTTAATTTTCCCGTTAAGTGCCACGTAGTTGAGGGTAGTTTCGTCATTTCACGGTTCCCGCCTAAAACAATATTAGACCCACCGAACAAGCACATTAATCCCCTGATCCAAACACTCCCTTGCCCAAAGTCAATCGCATTTTTTGCCCTAAAGTTTCCAATTACGATTTCTGTACCGGTAAAAATTGAAGAAGATGGTTAGTTTATTTGGGAAAAACCGCGAACGATCGTCCCCGATCCCTAATCTTCATCAACTTTACGGTATGTTTTGGGCATTGTTAATTGTATTTTTTATCTACAGTGATATGTGATTGTAATGAACAGTACGGATAGGATGTGGATTATACATTAAGTTGATTTTTCATGTTGTTAGTGTGTGTGTGTTGATGTTTATTGTTTGCATACAGAATCAAAGCCGACCTACTTCACTCTGAAAGTAACCCACGGTGGAAAATTTACGCCACTACCAGGAAGGATGTATGTTGATCCAGTTATTTCGTGGTATGATTGTGTGGATTATGACTTGTTTAGCTTTTACGCCTTTGAAGAGTTGGTAGATGACATAGGTGTGAAAGGTGGGGTTGCAGGCTATTATTATAGGATACCAGGCGAGACGTTGGATGTTGGGTTGTACCCGTTGGAGTCTGATGAGGATGTGATGAATATGTTGGATTTGATTCCAACGCATAGAGAGATTGAGGTGTATGTTGAGTTGAAACGCAGAAGACCCAAAAGAGGACGAAAATGTAAAATAACGGATGAAATACGGGTGGAGCCTTCAAATGATCCTACCATCGATCCAGAACAAGCTGAGACTTCAATTGATGGTACCAATGGTCAATCACCTGTGCCTATGATTGCTGGTCAAGAACAACAAGCTGGAGATAATGTTGGTGTGGGAGACGATTTGATTACAGACACTCCTTTTGCACAACCACATGTAAGCCGAGTTGTTGGTGACACAGACACTCATGCTGCGCAACAACCTGTAAGTGGCGTTGATGGCCCAGAACAAGTTGAGCAACAATCTCAACATACAGATGACGACTTGTACCAGTTTGCCAGTCCTGGAGATAATGTTGGTGTGGGAGACGACTTGATTACAGACATGGTTGCAGAACTTGACCAGAGTGAGGATGTGGTTTTAGAGCTCAACAAAAAGTATGTTGATTTAGAAGAAGTATTGGAAAGGGATGATGTGGAAAAGGATGATGTTGAAATCGATGATGTTGAAAGGGATGATGTGGGCACCTCAATACAACAGGTAAACGAGGAAGAACATGTTGTACATGTGTCTGAGTTTGAAGATGAAGAGGATGATGTGACAGCCCCTATTGAGCCACAACTGGAAATGACGGACTTTAAGTTTGATTTTGATCCCCACTTTGAGAATGTATCAAAGTTAGCTGATGAATGTATGGCGGATTATACGGATCCTGATAGTGGCTATAACTTTGATGATGATTTTCATAGTGATGAAGAAGCCAATAATAACAAATTTGTCACCCTACGCAAGATAAGGTTAAAAGAAATAAGGAAGGAGTATGAGGGTAGGGTGAATGTCAAGAAGGAAGAGTTTTTTGTAACAGAAACATTTAAACACCCCAAGGACATCAAAGGTAAGCTCAGAATCTATGCGTTGGAGTCCCGAAGAGATATTAGGATTGAAAAGTGTGACCAAGAAAGGATTTGAGCGATGTGTAGAGGGACTGTTGTGGGTTATGGCAGAAATGATACACGAAGTTGTCAACCATCAGCTTCTTCTTCGCAGTCAAAGGGCAAATTTGCAAGTTCCAAAACCTACAAAAAAAGGAGCAAGGCCTTGTGCGAATGGTCCCTACATGTGTCAAAAGTGGGTGATGAAAGGAGTTGGAGTGTCAAAACATTAAATGATGAACATAAATGCCTACAAACAAGAAAAATTAAATTGTTGACTGCACGATTCCTTTCATCCGATGTTGCTAAAATTCTTGTTAGGGATCGGACAGCCCCGACAGCTGCAATAGCAATGGAAATAAATGAAAAATTGCAGCTTGATGTCCCGACCACAAAGATATCAAGAGCAAAGGAATTTGCTCAGAAACAAATTGACGGCGACCATGAAGAACAATATGCCAATCTTAGGGATTACGCTTTGGAATTGAAGAATAGAAACCCAGATACAACTATGAAGATTCAAGTTGAAGCAAACCCTGATTCAAGTGTTTCTTCAAGGGTTTTCAGACGGATCTATGTTTGTATTGGTGCATTGAAAAAAGGTTACAAAGCAGGCAGAAGGGACATACTAGGGCTAGATGGGGCGTTTATCAAAGGACATCACACTGGTCAAGTCTTAACTGCTGTTGGTGTCGATAGCAATAATGGCCTCTATCCAGTTGCTTATGCAGTGGTTGAAACTGAGTCCAAGAGTTCATGGTTATGGTTCCTTAGCAATCTTGGAGATGACCTTGATTTGCAACCAAATTCAAACTTCACCTTTATATCCGACAGACAAAAGGTATAAACATTGTGTAAATTCAATTTGTTAATTTCCAATCCAATTCAATCCTCATTAACATATTAAGTTTTGTACCAATCTACAGGGAATATTACCAGCCATTGCAGAACTGTTTCCTGCTGCTGAACATCGCTTCTGTGTG
Organism: Artemisia argyi; assembly: GCA_030686995.1. Taxonomy (NCBI): domain Eukaryota; kingdom Viridiplantae; phylum Streptophyta; class Magnoliopsida; order Asterales; family Asteraceae; genus Artemisia; species Artemisia argyi. The sequence continues at coordinate 167,112,894 of CM060687.1, read as the reverse complement.
CGACACATATATGACAACATGAAGCAGTTATTTAAGGGGGAGAGTATCAAGGATGAGATTGCTGAACATGTTATGAAAAAATCAATGGTGAAGAATCGGAAGCTGTCAAAAAAGGGGCAAGACTGTCAAATGTGGTGCATGTGGTGGGCAGGGTCATAATAAGAGAGCTTGTACGGGACGAAGAGGCAACCAAGGGACAAGAAGAAGGGAAGGAGTACCAGATGAGGTACTAGAAAGATCAACTCAGCCAGTGGGATCTTCTGCAACAGAGGTGGGAGCAGGGCCAAGTCAGCTAGTTATAACACAAGCAAGTGAGGTAGCAGGAGGGCCAAGTCATCAAGTTGGAACACAAGCAAGTCATGTATCACAATCTACTGGGAATGGTGGAGGTCAAAGGAAGAATAGGATCAAGAGAAAATCCAAAATCGCCAAGTGAGTTAACACAATTGTGATGGTGCAATAACCTTTGGTTGGTTATTTGTTTATGTGTTTTAACACAATGAGTGTATGGATTGTGTAACTGAGTTTCTGTCTTCTAGACAATAATTTGTACGTGATTTGTTTTTTAGACTTGATTAATTAGGAATGGTATTTGTTTACATTTTGGTTTACCATCATTATTTGCTGCATAATGTTGTGCACAATTTGTGGTTTGCCATCGGCATATACTTATTTGTTGTATAATGTTGTGCACAATTTGTGGTTTGCCATCATCATATACTTACGTATATTGAATGACCCAACATGCCCACTACATAAGTATACCGAATGACCCAAACTTGTTTTGACTTTTTGTAAGTCAAAGTTGATAAGGAACCAGAAACCAAGTTTACTGCATATTGATTCTGTAATATTGACTACATTTGTCTTCTTATAATAACAAGGACAACCAAAACAACGATGATCCCACTATACTGCTAAAGTCAAACACTTTTTATTAACATGAAGGTCAATACAAACCAGAGATGACCTTATACCCTGTGATGATACAACCCAGAAAGATGTCAACACACCTACATACCAACGACCAACCTAAAGCAACTTAATGGTAATGAAAAAAAAGAGCCAACTAAAAATAAGAAACTTGTTGAGCTTCTTAATCCGTTGATCCTTCTTCCTCATCAACCTCACCTGCTCCTCCAACTCTTCTTCAAGCTCGTTCCTCGCCCTCAACAGGCCAGGAATCGCAGCAACTGCTCGGCAACACATTGGAGGATCCGTCCATCCAATAAACCCACATGAAGGACAACAGTAGAATCGTCGTCCTGGGTTCCTGTTTGTCCAGCTTGTTTTGATTGTTGCTTATTTCCCACAGTCACAGATCAAGACCATATTTTTTGTCGGATTTCAGAAAGTGTGAAACTTTGATGTGCTGCAACGTTCATATTTAACTGGGACTGGATAATGTACCGTTTGTAAAAAAGGCAAACAATCGCTTGCAAATTTAGTCCCTCAAGCTACAGTGTCGCTAGCTTAGTACCCGGTGAACAGTAAAATGACGATACTACCCTCAACTACGTGGCACTTAACGAGAAAATTAACGGAAAATGGCTCTCAGTGGCGGTTTTGCGAAAATGTGGAACATGGGTGGCTTTTTTGCGCTACTTTTTGTCTCGGTCTCTTTTTGCAATTTTGTAAAACGTTAAGGACCATTTTTGCAATTTACCTTTTTTAATATTAAAGTAAAACATTACCTTGAGTAGAAATAGGTGTTGGACACTTGCACGGTGTACTTTCCAACTTAAGCTTCATAACAAGAATGCAACCCCAAAAAAGTACTTGGTTTTTTTCTACCTCATGTCTTTGTCCGCAAAAAAAGGCTATAAACTAAAATAATACAAACATTTCCTACACATAACTGACATAATTTTCGTACCAAAATGTGAACCTTTTCTATATATTTGAAATGATTTTATAGAAAATTGTACACCTATGAAGTACTATATAATAAAGTTCAAATAATATATAACACGTATTATCGTGGAGAACAAAAGTATATCACGTTCAAATAATTAAAACATCTTTATCTTTTTGGTCAAAGTTAAGAAAGAAAATGATTTGGTTGATGATGACTACGGTTTCTTTACGATAGAATACTTATTTTAATGTAAAATAATTTGCTTTTATACATCATAATATGACGTTGTACGTAAGGCCTGCGTAAAGGATTTTTTATTTTATTTTATTACCATAGAACTCTTTTATTAGGGTCGGTTATCAGGTAAGAGTTTAAAGTTTATTCGGCTTTCGGGTTAACTTGGATAAAGGAATTTTATTTTATTTTATCAAGATATTTATTATATTTTATCGCATAAAGGATTTTTTTATTTTATTTTATCAAGATATATATATTTTTTTATGAAATTACGTCTATTTTTTCATTCTTATATTATAATTTAACTTATTTGGGTTAACCCTTACCCGACTAACCTGAGCCTGGTTAATCCGTACCCGAATAACTCAATAACCCGCACCTTATCAGGGTTGGGTACCAATAAATTTTTTATTTCCGCAACCCGATTAACCAGACCCGATTAAAGGGGTGTTTTTTTAGTTAGCTAAGAGAATGAGTCATAAACCTATTTAATATTATTTCTTTTTTAAGTGAGACTCAATATTTCTCTTAGTTGGTATATATCCATAAGACATGAATTGTCATGCTTACCTAATAAGTGGCTCATATAGATGTGTCACTCCACACACTCTTTTTGTAACACCCCGTGAACGACTCGACCAAAAACATGGAAATTTTTCGCAAAAACGTATGTCCAAAAACTGACACATCATCACTCTTTCACATTCTGACAAAAATCCATAAACATCTAGACATTGAGACTATTTTTAAATGAAACTAGACTCAATTACCTTCAAAACGCCGGGTGGCACGACCCTTGAAAGTTTACGGATCAAAAGATATGATTTTTCGAAGATCGACAAAATCTGTCTACTGTTCATACCGAAATTCGAAACCGAAATTTGGTGTTTGGTTCCAAATTTCACTTCAAAACCGAAATTTCACTACCAAACCGAAATTTGAAGTTTTGCTTCCAAATTTCACTTTCAAACCGAAATTCTAAACCGAAATTTGAGTTTTGGTTACAAATTTCACATCCAAACCGAAATTGTACACTTTTGACCCGTTTTCCGGAAAATAACTTCTATTACCCGGAAAGACACTAAAACTTCCAGAATTTACTAATACATCATTTGGCTCATAAAAACGTAAAGCTTGGACATATACAACAGTCATAGACTTGACTCTTATATCGTAGGAAAAGTTTACTTTGACCCATTTCACCAAATGGGTGGAATTCACTAAATAGGCTTACAAACTCTTAACCAAAAGCGCAACTTATCATTATATAGATCAAGTAACGTGTACAAATACTACTTGACCCATGATTTCACAATAATGGGTAAAAACGGTCTTTTGCCAAACGCCCCTTAAAGTTGACTTACACCTTTAACCATATTCAAGCTTGAGTACCCAATATTTACACAAACTCATACCATGACCAAAACATAACAAAGACTACAAAAGACCATGACCATGAAAACGGAATTATACCAAGGCAATAGAAGACTCTCGGGGCTTCCAACTTCAAATGCTTGGTCAAAAAGATGAGCTTCTACTTACCGCTTTCAACTAAACTACTTCTTCTACCAAGCAAGGCCTAGACTATATCTTTACCTTTGCTCGATCCTTCAGCACCTATCAAGAAAACATCACAACTAAACATGTAAGCGAAACGCTTAGTAAGTACATGGCATAACAAGCTAACAATGCATAATATAAATTATGCTATAACCATAACTAGTCTAACCACTAGTTAAGCTAGCGATATAGGGGCACTTACCTCATGCCAACATAGTCGGCCTAAACACGATCAACCTTACGAGGTTGAACCTCATTCCATAGTTAGCCCAACGACTAACTAAGCTATGCCTAGAAATGGATCCATAACTAGCTACGCACCCTATATCCTATCCATCACCATTATCATGTAACAAAACATGATAAAGCTAACAAACATAGACCATTATCATATATAACATATGATAAAGCTAACAAACATGTTATGACATATACTTACCTTAATCTTTAATCACAATCTTTCTATCAAAAGCTTCCCACCTCTTTCTTGCTTCCTATATCACAATCATCTCTAATTAGAGACTAATTAACTAATCATAACATAATACTAACCTTTACCCATCATCCCCAATTCTCACCACATAAACCCTAGATTCATAATTTGGGTAAAAGCACTTACTTGGCATAAAGATTGAAATCAAGGATCCTTAAGAGCTTGAAATCACTTCAAGAAGTTAATATAAGCTTCAATGATAAAAATGGTGTTCCCTCCTCTCCTCCATCTATTTTACGACAAAAACTCACACACTCTTCTCTCTTCTTCAAAATTCTGGACTTTTCTATCTAAATAAAAGATATTATTTTAGCTTTGGACATATGGCAATCTTAGCCCCTCAAGTTTCATCCTTCACACAAGGCCACACAACTTTCATCACATAATACCTATATACTTGTAACTTACTACCTAGCAAAGTGCAACATAAAATACTTTCTAAAAAAATGAAATAATACTATCACTTATTTTATATTATAGTACCTTGTCGGGATACGGGTGTAACAATTCACCCCTCCTTAAAATAAGATTTCGTCCTCGAAATCTATTCTTGAAATAAATGAGGATACTCATTCCTCATCTTCTCTTCCGTCTCCCATCTAATACTTATGCCCTTACGATTTCTCCATTTCACCTTCACAAAAGGGATTTCTTTATTCCTGAGTTGTCTCACTTTTCTCCCTAGTATCGCTTCCGGTTCATCCTTTTGCGAAAGTAATTCCGGATCAATCTCGATATCATCCAAAATGACTACACTAGTCTCATCCGCTAGACATTTCCTCAAGTAAGACACATGGAAGGTATTATGAATACCTCTCATTTCTTCGGGTAGTTCCAACACATACGCTACCTCGCCAACACGTTTCAAGATTTTAAATGGTCCTATAAATCGTGGACTTAGTTTTCCTTTGTTTTTGAACCTAAAAACGCCTTTCCATGGGGAAACTTTCAACATAACAAAATCCCCCACTTCAAACTCGATCGGTCTTCTTCGGTTATCGGCATAACTCTTCCACCTATCTTGTGCTGCTTTAAGCCTTTCCCGTATCATCTCAATCTTCTCGGTTGTTGCTAGTACGACATCCGTACTCGCCAATTCCCTCTTTCCAACTTCCTCCCAACATACAGGCGTTCTACATTTTCTACCATAAAGCATCTCATAGGGTGGCATCTCTATACTAGCATGATAACTATTGTTGTAGGCGAATTCAACTAGAGGTAAATGATCGTCCCAATTACCTCCAAAGTCAATCATACAAGCCCGCAACATATCTTCTAAAGTTTGGATTGTCCTCTCGCTTTGTCCATCGGTTTGAGGATGAAAAGCTGTGCTCATATGTAACTTCGTACCAAGTTCTTCTTGAAAACTCTGCCAAAAGTTTGAAGTGAAACGCCCGTCTCTATCTGAGACAATAGAAATGGGTACTCCATGACGTGCGACTATCTCGTTGACATAAATCTTAGCTAACTTGTCAACGGGCATATTCTCTCTGATCGGAATGAAGTGTGCACTCTTTGTTAAGCGATCTACTATGACCCAAATCGCATCGTTCTTCTTTTTTGTCCTTGGTAATTTCGTAATGAAATCCATCGTGATCTTTTCCCACTTCCAAACCGGAATGTCTAAAGGTTGAACTTTTCCACACGGCTTTTGGTGCTCGGCTTTAACCTTTAAACAAGTTAGACATCTCTCAACGTACTTTACACAATCCCTTTTCATACCCGGCCACCAATAATTCTTCTTCAAATCAAGGTACATCTTTGTAGCTCCCGGATGAATAGAATACTTCGACTTTTGTGCTTCTTCTAGGATCAATTCTTTGATATCGCTCCGAAAAGGAATATAAATCCTTCCATACCGTGTCTTAATCCCTCGACTATCTTCTTCAAGGTGCGGAATGTGAGAGGCAATACGTTCACTTTCTCTATTTTCTTCTTTCAATGCTTCCTCTTGAGCTAGCTTGATTTTATCAAAAAGATCAGAAGTAACAATCATCCATAACGAGTGGATCCTTGTAACCTTCTCTCTTTCTTTACGACTCAAGGCATCTGCTACCACATTCGCCTTACCAGGATGGTAGCGAATTTCACAATCATAATCCTTTAACAAATCTAGCCACCTTCGTTGCCTCATATTCGGATCTTTCTTTTGTAGGAAATATTGTAGGCTTCTATGATTGGTGTAAATTGTGAACTTTACACCATATAGGTAATGCCTCCAAATTTTCAAGGCAAAGACTACAGCCGCGAACTCAAGATCATGAGTTTCATATTTTTGGGTAAAAGGGTTAATTCACCCCGGTAAAATTCATTACTCCAAAAAACGTTGAGGTACATAGGATGAGGGGGATATCCCTCACCTCAGTCCCTTAGGACACTTACAGACTCGAATATAAGAATGTCACACCATTCCTATAACTTACAATAAAATGAACCTACCAATAATGACAAAAGTACATAAAACATGACAATACTACTCAAGAAAAGCACTTGAGCCTTCTAAATCACTATGGCGGTCCACTTTAACTTCCATGAAGAATCCACATAGAAACATCCAAGCGATCTTCAACATATAATACTCCATGATCATCCATAAACACAGTCATCATAGAACTTCCAATCATCTTCCATGCGCTCCAATACCATCGTAACATCAGCAAAAGAAACCCAAATGCGCCAAATAAGAATGTGTACCAAGCAACATGGATTGAAACCATGCGAATAAGGAAAAAACCCTAACATCCAAACGAACACCCAAACTAATTGTAATGAACATCATCAACAAAAAACTTGTAGGAGAAAGTCCATGAATTGATAGCATGCTCATTAACAAACCTAGGGTTCATAAAAAACCCTAACTTTCAAAACAGCATATTAACGATCATACAAGTAAAACAATCCATTCTTCAAAGTCTAATCGTAATATGAAACACCCAAAAGACAAGGGATAAACCCTCACTTCGATCACAAAACCAGCACATTATGAATTGAGTACAAATCATTGAAAGAAGTATAGGTTTTTGAACAAGCTTACCTACAAACTTGATTTACATCTCTCTAAACCCACTTCAATCACTCGAACATCAATATTAGTACAAGCCGTAGCAAACACGACCAGGATAACAAATATATCCACACTCAGACCCTTAGTCACGATCAGCAATAAAGGCACCAACATGATAAATAACCAAAACCAACCAGTTTTGATTTAAGCATTAAGACCATCCCCAACAGATATGATCGACCAAACAATAATCCGTAAGCAAATATCGATTATACCCAGACCATAACAACGATTGAACCATGAAAAAAATAACCGATTTGTAACAAATCGTTAAGATAAGAATGAAACATGTCTCAATCCGAAACAGACCAAAGAAAATATATAGCAATGATAGCGCACCGACCCACGATCATTAATATAAATAAAACCAATCAGCGACTTGCCGTTAAAGAAGTGAATAAATATGATAACCGACCCACGATTCAAAAGAAATATAATAGTATCACCCAAAAGAGGGATTAAACAATTAGGAAACTATATGAATCGTGCCTTTAACGTTAATAGCAAAGAAAAAAAAACAAATCCATTAAATATTACACCGACCCACTATTGTGAAGAACCAATAATCATCAAGAGAATTAAAGGTTTAAGAATCATAGGAGTGATAATCGATAAGAAAAGGGATTCGTTTTTTCTTCTTTTTTTTCGCCATTAGTCGCCAAAAAATAGAGAGAGTATTTAGGGTTTTGAGTTTCATATTTCTCCTCATGTTTCTTTAATTGTCTTGAGGCATAAGCGATCACTTTACCTCGTTGCATAAGAACACACCCAAGACCGGAATATGATGCATCACTATAAACTACCAAATCTTCGGTTCCTTCGGGTAGTACAAGAACAGGTGTCTCACATAACTTCTTTTTCAGGGTATTAAAAGCTTCGTCTTGTTTTTCGCCCCACACAAAAGGAGTATTCTTCCTGGTGAGTTGTGTTAACGATGATGCGATCTTTGAGAAATCTTGAATGAACCTACGGTAATACCCTGCGAGTCCAAGAAAACTTCTGATCTCACCAACATTCTTTGGTGGTTGCCAATTCATCACGGCTTCAACTTTATACGGGTCAACCTTAATACCTTCCGAATTAATAACGTGACCAAGAAATTGGACTTCTTGTAACCAAAATTCGCACTTTGAAAATTTGGCATACAATCTTTCTCTTCTTAGCATTTCGAGAATTTCCCGTAAATGCACTTCATGTTCCTCCTTGCTTTTAGAATAGATAAGAATATCATCAATGAATACTATAACAGATTTATCCAACATCGGTCTACATACACGGTTCATGAGATCCATGAAAACTGTTGGTGCATTTGTAAGACCAAAAGGCATAACCGTGAACTCATAGTGTCCATAACGGGTCCTAAAAGCCGTCTTAGGAATGTCTTCTTCTCGAACCTTCAACTGATGATAACCCGAACGAAGATCAATTTTCGAAAACCATTTCGCGCCTTGGAGTTGATCAAAAAGATCGTCGATTCTTGGTAGCGGGTACACATTTTTCACCGTGACTTTGTTCAATTCACGGTAATCGATGCACATCCGCATGCTACCATCTTTCTTCTTTACAAACAAAATTGGGGATCCCCACGGCGAACTACTAGGGCGGATAAAACCCTTGTCAAGTAACTCTTGAAGTTGACTCATTAACTCTTTCATTTCGGACGGAGCAAGACGATAAGGAGTTTTGGCAATGGGAGTAGCACCCGGAACAAGGTCAATACGGAACTCAACCTGTCTATCGGGTGGAATACCTGGCAAATCTTCTGGGAATACGTCACGGAATTCATTAACAATCGGAACGTCATCGATACTTTTCTTCTTGAAACGGGTATTTATCACATGCGCCATAAAAGGCATGACAACAACGTGATAAATATCTCCTAGCCTTCATTACGGTACATAATTTTAATTCACCCTTCCTATTGTCACCGTAAATCATCAATTCACGACCGCTAGGATTTACGACTCGGACAATCTTTTGTCTACATAGGATAGCCGCATTGTATTTATCAAGCCAATCCATGCCGACAATGATGTCAAATTCTCCGAGCATTATAGGAATTAGATCAATCCTAAAAACATTCTCATCGATTTCTATTTCTACATTATGATACCCGTTAGACACCACAACAACCTTACTATCAGCAATTTCAACTTCTAATGGTGTCGGAAGTTTACCTAAGGGAGTGGGCAATTCCTTGCTAAAACTATGGGATACAAAAGACACACTTGCACCCGAATCATATAAAACCCGAGCGGGTTTGGAATTAACAAGGATTATACCTGTGATAACATCGGAACCCGACCTTGCTTCTTCAGCACTCATCTGATAAACACGAGCTTTAGGCTTTGGAACTTCAACCTTTTCTCCTTTGATCAAATTAATCGGCTTCGCTTGCTTATTATTGGCCTTAGGACATTCGCTTATCTTATGTCCTTCTTCGTTGCACCCATAACATATCACTAGAGGCTTTGTGCAATTCTTGCTAATATGGCTTGGATCCCCACATTTATAACATCCCTTCATCCCTGATTTACATTCTCCCATATGGTTCTTACCGCACCTATTACACCGAGGTGGTAATTTTCCTGTGTTGTCCCTCCTCGTGAAATCAAACTTGCCCCGCTTACCAAATATTGTTGGTTGTTCTTGCTTCCTTTTTAATTCCTTTTTCTCCTTGCCCTTCATCCTATCCAAATCTGCTTCTCGTATGCGCACCCTACCTAAAAGATCTTCCATTGTAGTGCACTTGAAAGGTGATACTATAGTACGAATTTCATCCTTGAGCATCCTTTGAAATTTGTCAACCTTAAGCTTTTCGTTGTCATGATACTCCGGGCAATATTGCACCATATCACAAAACTTTTCCCACAACTCATTCACTGATTCATTAGTTTGCATAAGGTTATGAAATGCTTCTCTTATTTTATCAATCTCTTCCGCGGGAGCATATTCTTTCATAAATACCTCCTTGAATTGTTCCCACGTGCACGCTTCTCTCCAAGCACTACCTTTCTCATTAGATTTACCTTCCCATCATATTTTAGCCCGTTCACGAATATAGTTAGAAGCAAAGTTCACCTTATCCTCCTCCGCACAACGACTGGTACGGAAAGCCCCTTCTATATCGGTAATCCACCTAGAACTCTTTAACGGGTCAAGAGATCCCGTAAATATCGGTGGAGTACAAGCGGTGAAGTCACGATAAGTAGATTTTTCCTTCCCTACTCCGGGTCTAGCATTCGAGTCACTCATTAACTCTCCACTCTGCTTAAGCTTTCCGATCTCCTCTTGAAATATCTTTTGCAAGTTTTCAGTTGTTTTGTTAATATAGTAGGGCATTGATTTCTTAATAGCCTTGCCTATCCTTTTTGCCATCATTGTATTCAAAGTTTTCATTTCCTTTTTTGTGAAGCCTCTAAAGTTAAGGCCTTCGGAGCTAGAAGATGAAGAAGAATTTTCATGACCTTTCTCGTTGCCACCCGTATCGCTTGCCGAAGATTCGGCATGTTTGGAAGCCGTAGCTTTCGTGGCTTCTTTCGGGTGAGGGGTATCCATTCTTTCTTTTAACTGAAAATTTACAAGTCACACTATCAAGTACAATCATATACATAGTCGATGCATGAATGACATTCTATATATCCCTACACTAACTCACTAAAGTTTGTCACCCATGTATAGTCTTAATGATTTCAACTTCACATATGTACTATATTTTTATCACTACGGTGGCCAAGCGTAGTCATAAAAATACTTAACATATGTGTCCTTAAAATCACCAAAACAATACACCAATAACAAACACTAGTAATAAACGCGTCTCTATCGGGTCTAAGTCTAGGAAATCCTAAATCTCTTAGACCAAAGCTCTGATACCAAGTTGTAACACCCCGTGAACGACTCGACCAAAAACATGGAAATTTTTCGCAAAAACGTATGTCCAAAAACTGACACATCATCACTCTTTCACATTCTGACAAAAATCCATAAACATCTAGACATTGAGACTATTTTTAAATGAAACTAGACTCAATTACCTTCAAAACGCCGGGTGGCACGACCCTTGAAAGTTTACGGATCAAAAGATATGATTTTTCGAAGATCGACAAAATCTGTCTACTGTTCATACCGAAATTCGAAACCGAAATTTGGTGTTTGGTTCCAAATTTCACTTCAAAACCGAAATTTCACTACCAAACCGAAATTTGAAGTTTTGCTTCCAAATTTCACTTTCAAACCGAAATTCTAAACCGAAATTTGAGTTTTGGTTACAAATTTCACATCCAAACCGAAATTGTACACTTTTGACCCGTTTTCCGGAAAATAACTTCTATTACCCGGAAAGACACTAAAACTTTCAGAATTTACTAATACATCATTTGGCTCATAAAAACGTAAAGCTTGGACATATACAACAGTCATAGACTTGACTCTTATATCGTAGGAAAAGTTTACTTTGACCCATTTCACCAAATGGGTGGAATTCACTAAATAGGCTTACAAACTCTTAACCAAAAGCGCAACTTATCATTATATAGATCAAGTAACGTGTACAAATACTACTTGACCCATGATTTCACAATAATGGGTAAAAACGGTCTTTTGCCAAACGCCCCTTAAAGTTGACTTACACCTTTAACCATATTCAAGCTTGAGTACCCAATATTTACACAAACTCATACCATGACCAAAACATAACAAAGACTACAAAAGACCATGACCATGAAAACGGAATTATACCAAGGCAATAGAAGACTCTCGGGGCTTCCAACTTCAAATGCTTGGTCAAAAAGATGAGCTTCTACTTACCGCTTTCAACTAAACTACTTCTTCTACCAAGCAAGGCCTAGACTATATCTTTACCTTTGCTCGATCCTTCAGCACCTATCAAGAAAACATCACAACTAAACATGTAAGCGAAACGCTTAGTAAGTACATGGCATAACAAGCTAACAATGCATAATATAAATTATGCTATAACCATAACTAGTCTAACCACTAGTTAAGCTAGCGATATAGGGGCACTTACCTCATGCCAACATAGTCGGCCTAAACACGATCAACCTTACGAGGTTGAACCTCATTCCATAGTTAGCCCAACGACTAACTAAGCTATGCCTAGAAATGGATCCATAACTAGCTACGCACCCTATATCCTATCCATCACCATTATCATGTAACAAAACATGATAAAGCTAACAAACATAGACCATTATCATATATAACATATGATAAAGCTAACAAACATGTTATGACATATACTTACCTTAATCTTTAATCACAATCTTTCTATCAAAAGCTTCCCACCTCTTTCTTGCTTCCTATATCACAATCATCTCTAATTAGAGACTAATTAACTAATCATAACATAATACTAACCTTTACCCATCATCCCCAATTCTCACCACATAAACCCTAGATTCATAATTTGGGTAAAAGCACTTACTTGGCATAAAGATTGAAATCAAGGATCCTTAAGAGCTTGAAATCACTTCAAGAAGTTAATATAAGCTTCAATGATAAAAATGGTGTTCCCTCCTCTCCTCCATCTATTTTACGACACAAACTCACACACTCTTCTCTCTTCTTCAAAATTCTGGACTTTTTTATCTAAATAAAAGATATTATTTTAGCTTTGGACATATGGCAATCTTAGCCCCTCAAGTTTCATCCTTCACACAAGGCCACACAACTTTCATCACATAATACCTATATACTTGTAACTTACTACCTAGCAAAGTGCAACATAAAATACTTTCTAAAAAAATGAAATAATACTATCACTTATTTTATATTATAGTACCTTGTCGGGATACGGGTGTAACACTTTTAGCTAAAAGAAAAAGAAAAAAAGAAACATCCCTTAAGACTTATTCAGGTCGGGTTTACCCGAATAACAGCCTATAGTTGTATCGCCCCTCAAAAGAGAATTGCAAAAATCGTCCCTAAAGTTTAGTCAAATTGCACGTTCATCCTTAAAGTTTGAAAAGTGCAAGGATCGTCCCTATATGCAGATTATCATTATTAGTTAAAGTATCTTTGGCAGATTATCGACATTGAACAATTTTGGTATAACACGCTACCTATATGCAACCAGGATATGGACAAAATTCATATAATTGCGGTAAAAACAAAAAAGAAAAAAACCTCTCATTATTGATGGACTGGATATAATATTGTAAAGAATGATATACTTGAGGTTACTTGAACTAAATGATACACTCAACCATTTAAAAACTACTGCGAGATTAACAATACGAACACACTATAAACTAATGTGACAACTAACACGCTTTCTTGTATAGGTCTTCAAGATGCAATACATCGATACTCTTCAAACAATATGAACCTGAGTTAAACTGTTCTACTCGAATCTTCTGAAAATAAATTAAAGTTGAGTTGTAACGACCATCATGTCTAATGATAATACAAGTTGCAATCCTACTTCACAATTTTTGGTAACGTGGTCATCATATATACAAAGTCATAATATATGTTCATGTTTAGTGGGTACTTAGTTATATAATACATGTATTTTTATATGATGTTATATAGTGTAAAAGTAAAATGAAAAAGTTATTGTGCATTATTTAATTGGTTATATTTGGTCATTTGGAAATCAAACGATAAAATGAAGTTTATATGGCAAAAGGTCCTTATTAATTGGCCCATCAATTAAATCTGTTAATAAAATTAAAGCCCACCTGATATTTGTACCCACTTCCTCTTCCTAGGGCATGTTTGGTTGGGGGAAATGAGATCAAAGAATTGAAAATAAATTTATTTCGTTTGTTTGGTAGCCTAAGAAATAAAAGGGTGGAGATTTGCAATTTTTAAAAAGTTGAATTTACATACAAAATCAAATAATTCATTTCCTTTACATATTGAGTGGAAACCAATTCTTAGAGGATAATAATAATAATAATAATAATAATAATAGTAATAATAATAATAATAATAATAATAATAACAAATAATAAAAATAAATAATAAATAATAAAATAATAAAAAATAATAAAATAATAAAAAAATAATAATAATAAATAAAAATAATAAATAAAAATAATAAACAATAAATAATAATAAAATAATAATAATAATAATAATAATAATAATAATAATAATAATAATAATAATAATTTTTACTGATTTCTTAAGTCAATTCTCTGGTGTTACTAAACACAAGAATTTTTACTGAATTTCTATGGAATTCATTTCTGTGAATTTGATTTATGCGCTTCATTTCATTTCTCTGAATTTCACCATACCAAACATGCCCCTAGTTCCTACTAAATCTAGATAACTAGAATTCCAAGGGACCAGAAATCCTGCCAGTAGATGGCCGAAACAAAGCATCGGAGGGGCTATGCTGCTTACTGTAACTCTTTTACGAAATGGCTATTAAATAGCCGAATCTTTATGTCAATTCCATATTTACTCTACTTAAACAACAGTTATATTTAGTCAAAACATGCATTAACTATGTGGTACATTATGCATTCAAAACTTGTACTTACTTAAAATATGCATTAACTACGTGGTGCATTATGTATTCAAAACTTGTGCTTTGGGTATATATGACATTTTAATGTTTATATTGGGTATATATGACATTACAGTAAAACCTCTATAAATTAATACTCGATAAATTAATAACCTCGATAAAATTAATAATTTGTCAAATACCAACTTGGGGTCAGTACAAATTTAGACACCAATTGATAAAAATAATAAGATAACAATCTTTTTGAAACCACGTATATATATATTTGTCCAAACGAAACTATAAATTAATAAGAGCCAATGACTTAAATCGACCAAGAGGGGTTTTTTCCCCCACCATATAGATCAAATCCGTTTTTGAGAAAAAACTTTCAAATAAAGACTCACTCGACTGGTGTGTGCTTATTCACACACATTTTCTTTACCAAAATAAGACTAAAGCGACCAAAAACTAACCTAAATTACCAAAGATATTGTGTTTGTGATCATGCAGGTACGGATATTTCAAATATGGACTCAAATCAAATCAAAATGACAAAAACGAGCATGAGAAATAGAAAAGTGTCAAAAGCCAGAGCCGGGGAAATCAAAAGTCAAAATCAAAACTCATAAAGTCAAATAGAGTCCTTCATGATTCAGATATGACAAGAATGACCCTTTCGTTGAAGTTTGAAGAATTTACAAGATTGGCCCTCCAAGTTTTAGAGTTTGGCAAATATAGTCCTTTGAAGATTAATTTGAAGAAAAGTCAACTTGAGCCCTTCATGAATCAACAAAAGACACATTTGGTCCTTAGTGTATTTTATGAAGAATGGCATTTGTGGCCCTTGAATTTTTGGATAATTACAACATTGGTCCTTGATTAATTATATTCCTAAAACCTAAAACTACAAACTACAAACATGGTTCAAAAACAAAAACCCAAAACCCATTAAACCAACCCAATTCCCTTAACCATTCACCAAGTCCAAAAATTACAAAAGCCCATTCACCCCTTTGGCCTGTTAACCGCAACCCACAGTCAAAACCAAAGTCAAAGAATAATAAAAAAAATTAACCCCGCTTTTCCTTTTACACCGTACATCATCTTCATCCCCAAATTATAAACCCTAAATTTACCTCACCTAAAATTACCCCAATTCCTATGAAATTACTAATTAATTGAGCATTCTAGAAGCTTAATTCACATGGCTGACAAGATAGAGGGATTTGCATCACTAGTTTGCCATCGTGGCATAATGGCAGCCAATGATTGGGTGAAACACCTCACACAATCATTGGATTCTTCTTCTAGAAGCCTAACGCACATGTCAAAGAGAGAGAGTATGCACACGGATTGCCACAGTGGATGATTGGAGCATTGCTATTGGACAAGCCACCTCACCAGATTTAATCCCATGGTCCTAATTGATTGAAAGAAACACACTTTGATCGAATGGATAGAATTTTTGATTCTAGGAGCTTCTGATGACATCAACCCAAGACCCTCAGCTCATCTATAAAAATCCCCCTCCACACTTCATTTTGGCATTAGATTTTTAGGTAATAAAATGCTGCAAAAATGATTTTAGAAATAATTAGCTTTTGATTATTGTATTGTATTTCAGCTTTCTTTCATTGTAATTCTACTTTATATTAATAAAATTGAAGTTTCCTTTTGATTTAATTCATGTTCTCTTAATTCCTTTAATGTTTCATTAGTTTAACCAATGTTCTCTTAAGCTTTCTACTGTTTCATTTAAGCTTTTCAGAAGCTTACTCAAGCTTTTATAAATATGGTTTAATTTACTTAATTTCAGCTTGCAACCAAGCTATTTTTTTATAGTTTCAAGGTCATTCTAGCTTCTCTAGCTTTTGTGAGTTTATTTTAGAGTTCAAATAGATCAGATTCTAAATTCTTAAAAAATAGTCAACTAAAGTCAAAGATGATCAATCCATTGAAGAAAGGGTGTTTTTCTGTTTAAAGTGAAGTTTCTAAGGTGGAATTTGGGTCTATCTAAAGATAGGCTTTATGAAATGTCACCTCTATTCAACTGAGGTCTTCATTGTGAGTTCCATATTTCTTATTTTAGCTTTAATATGCATATCTAGTTAATTAGAGTAAATCTGATTTGCTTGTTTGTTTGTTGTTTGATTATACTTTCATTCATCATTGAGTAGCTTTATTAATCATTTGTAGTTGTTAATTAGTTTGGTTTAGAATATTTCATGTTATAGTTTACTTAACTGCCTTAATTTGCTTATTGGTGAATCTGTGGTCTTTTGTTATTAGTATTTGTATCTCTGTGCTTATATCAGTTTCATGCATCATTTTATAAGTATGTTTAGTGATTTCATGGCCTAGATTCATAATTTGCTTCATAAAAGTTGAAAACAGTCAAGTTAAGTAGTGTATGGGATTAGTTGACTTTTGGTGGTCAATTTGATTTAGGCCATAATCTCAGTTTGAATTAGCTCTAGTTTACGCATATTAGTTGATTAGGATTGATTTTTACATGTTTAAAGTAGTTTTGTAGCATTTGCACAAGTCACTTAAATTTGAGATAATAAAACAGTTAGGGCTAGCTCATTTAGGATAATTAGTTTTTAGACCATTTTAGTTGTTAAGATATGATCATATTAGTGTAATATTGCATATGTATAAGTTCTGCATAAGCAAGTTTGGTCACTTAACTCCTTTGGTCATCTTTCCAATTGCCCTTAAATTCTAAATGCTGTTTGAACTGACCTGCACACCAGATAAATTAAAAATCTCAAATCTAATTGGAAATTGATAAAAATTGGTTTTATATGTTATTTGGTAGCTTGCGCATCTTAAGCAAACAGAATTTATCATTTTGGAATTGAATTGGTCAAAATTTAGATTAAATTGAGCTGTTTGGACTCTTTGCTCCCCTGCACCAAAGGGTTTTTGTTTCAAATACTTTTTGTTTTTAAATTTTAGTTTTCTCATTTCTTAGCAAAATTTTCTGAAACTTGGCATGGTTTCTCTTTGCCTGCTAATCTAGCATTTCTGTATTTTTACTAATTTTGATTGTAACTTTTGGAGAGCTTTTGAGTAGCTTAAAATAGGTGATATAGGCTTGTTTGGCACTTGTCTGTTTCAGTTTTAGCTTGTTGATTTCCTTTATGCTTTTCTGTGTTTGTGGTTCTTTAATTGCTTGCATATGATAGATTTAGTATAGTAGCAGTTATCTTAAGCTCATTTGCATCATAGTATAGTTTTATTGCCTCAGCTTTTAGCTTATTAGAGTGCATCTTTGTTCCTTTGTGCTTCTTGTGTTAACTTATTGTTTTTTCTAGTTTACATCAGTCTTTTTGCTTTTTGACACTTAACTGCTTATTTAATCTAATTTATTACGTAATATCTGCTTATTTAGGATCCTATTAGTTTCTCTTAGTTTATTTTACTCATATTCCAGCTTTTAGCTTTTAAATATAGCTTTTCCATTTCAAATTTTCCTTTTTAGCCTTCTAACTCCACTGTCTTACTCTTCTGCTTCTTCCACTACTTAATTGGTTAGCTATTTAGTAATTGAACTGTTTATTTAGTTACTCTTAGCAGTTGTTATATTTTCCAACCTTAAGTTTTTAGCATTTGAAATTGTTTTTTTTCTTCTTTTTTCTTCTTTCTTTATAAAATTTCCTTCTAAAAGCTTTGCTCAAAACTGCTTATATCATTCCCAATTTTTTCTGCTTATTTAAAGATTTCATAAAATATTCCAGTTTTAATAAATGTTTATTTTCACAAGTTTAACGAATTTTTAAAATTAAATTTGAAACATAATTTTTTTTTTCAAAAGGGATGTCCAGAGACTCGAACCCCTGACCTCCCACACACCACAACCTCTTAAACACCAAACATGAACCATTGCACCCCTTTAGCCTTTCTTGCTAAATGTTACATGTTTATTTACTTAAACCCCTTTATTTTTCTTGTACATTTTAGCTTATTAATTTGTTATAGCTTGTTCTAGCTTAAGAATAATAGCTTTTTCATATTTTTCATTTTCCTAAGCTTTATATAGTTTAGTCTTATTTTAGTAAAAATTTCATAATTTTCTAAATAGGTTTAGTATTTTTAATCATTTAATTAGTTTAAAAATGTTTTTAATTCATAAATAAATTATAAAAAGTCCCAAAAATATTTTTCTTTTTCCCGAAATTTACTTTTACCATTTAGGACTTCAGAAAATTAGAATTGCACTCGTAGGATTAGAATTGTTTTAGTTTTACTTTTTAGTGAGTTTATTACGTTTAATTTACGTTTATTAGATTTTAGTTTGCGCTCTAGGATTCATGTGCCTTGGTTATTCGTTCCTTTAGCTTGATTACTTGTTTTTATTTCCTATTTCATAATTTGTAGTGTAAACTCCAATATTCACTTTTATTCACTATTTAATGCACGATTCACGATCCCGAACTGACAAACTCGACTTCAAATCTTCGCTGGAAAACGATCCGGGGAATTTGCATTCGTTGCAACTTTTTCGGAAATACCTTACTCTAGATTACATCATCGACCGCGCGACGAATTATATTTGCACGAGTCCATTTAAATGTTCACACGTGTCCAAATGTTTTTCACATTAGGGAGTGCTATAAGCTCAGCAAGTACTTCCTTCCAACTATTATCCAGACATTGTATTCTGAAAAGTCAGGTTAAACGCTTGAAAAAGTCTGGTAAAGAGAAATTAAAATTTTCAAGTTTGAAAATTTCAAATTTCTTTATTTTTTCGATATGATTTTTTGTCTTTTTGAAAAATACAAATTTGTCGAGCACAGTTGATTTTTCAGCCACATGTCGATAATGACACTTGGCAGCATTCCAATGGAGTCGAGCCGACCGAGCATTTAAGCAAAAGTCGAGCAAATGAAATTTGGAAAACCAAGTCGTGCGGTCTATATAATGGAAATCGAGAAATTTCTGGTCGATTTATGGTATTAACTCAATTAACAATTACTAAAAATTCCACAAATTCTTGTATGTCTTGAACCTCGTAACATTTATTAGTATACATTTATTAATTTCTTCAATGCCTAACACTTAAGGGTGGCCTAGTGGCAAAAGGGTTTGTCACTATCATTCAAAAATGTGTGAAGTCTCAATTTTAATTTCTACTTGGTGCAAACAACCTTAAGTGGCCACGCTAACCTTTTGAAAAAGGAGGGTTTTACCTGGTTTAAGTTTGTGTGGCGGTGGGTCCAAACCTCGTGGATTAGTTGGCCAAAAAGATCGGAAATCATGGTTACCAAAAAAGAAAAAAATTCTTCAATTCCTTGAATTCATAAATTATTAATTAGAATTTGTTTTTCTAATTATTTTTCATCTCTAACTAGTATATTGCACTTGAAAATTTAATGATTATACGTAAAACCTCTTTAAATTATAGATTATTAATTTATCGATAAAATAATATGTCGCTAAATTAATAAAATATCTTGGTCTCAACATTATTAATTTATAAAGGTTTTACTGTATCCATTAATCTATTTATAAGGAACGATTATTGGAAATCTTAGCGTCTTTTGCGAAATAACTAGGGTGTTCATCTGTTCGGTTATTTTTTTTGTGTAAAGCCGAAAACCAAAACGAACCGAATTCAAATAAGATTAAACCGAACCGAAAACCAAATTTGAATTTGTATCGATTTTCGATTTTACCTGAATTACATAATTTCTATATATTTTTTTCTATTTAATTACATATATTTTTAGGAAAAAAAAAGTCAAGAAATCTTTGAAAGATACAACAAAGTCTCTCTGAACTTTCCCAATCAATCCTGAATTTTGCAAAAACTCAGCGGATGTTTGGTAGGGTGGAAAGGAAAGGTGAGAAAGGGAAAGGGAAACATTTCCTTTGTTTGTTTGTGTCGAAGAATGGAAACAAGGGCCGAAATAGTATTCCCTTTATTGGTTTATGATTCTTCACAAAAATTAAAGAAAGGAGTGGAATGGTAAAAATAAAAGGGATCCATTCTCCGTCCATTTTATGTAAGATTCAAGAGATGCGTCAAAAAAGTTTGGTATAAATACCAGCTACCATGTGACAAGCACACGCCATTACAAAAAACTTCTCAATCTCTAGCCATATTTTCTCTAGCCTGTTCTTGTTCCCCATTTTCTTTGATCGAAACCTGGCAATTTCAAACTGATTTGTTGATCGATTCAAGTTATCAGATCTGTAAGTTTGGTGAATCTCTTGTCCAAAACGTTTCTATGATTTCAATTGATTTCATGTTTTATGGAAGATTTTGAGATTGATTTTATGTTATCAGATCTTTTCTAAAATGTTTCTATGATCTTAAGTTTTCAGGAAGATTTTGAGATTCAAAAATGGAAAACATCGCCACTTATTATTCATCTTCGAGTGTTCAAGGAAATTTCAGGGAATCAAATACTAGCAGCAACCTTCAACTATTCAGTTTTAGGAAGATGACAATATTTTTTAGAAGTTAATTTTCATATAACTGTTTTGAACAATGTTAGATTTATGCACACACAAAAGAGTTATATGACTAACATATTAATTACTAACACTTGCGAATGGTTTATATATATATATATATATATATATATATATATATATATATATATATATATATATATATATATATATATATATATATATATATATATATGATGAAAGTATTATTATTTATTACGATGGTTCGTAGTTTGAAAGAAGAACAAGGGTGACTAAATTTATTTTCATTCTCATGAAAATCCTACCAAACTTGAGAATGATTTTTCTAGCCCATTCATTATGTGCATTCCATGTTTGAAACAAACAAAAGAATAAGTTATGTATTCTCAAGTTTATTATCTTTCTCCACATTTTCATTCTTAGCTCCAATTCCATTCTTTATCATTCTCTCGTACCAAACGTCCCCTTATAGAAAACTTCTCCCTTCTAAGGTTATAGAATAATCATGGAGCCCATGTACATAATAGTTCAGATTTTGTAGTATAAATAAAGGAGCTCTCATTTATGTAAACTATCCTCAAGTTTACTTATATATTCTCTTAAAGTTCTATATAGTAAAACAAAAGTATTTTCTATAATTCACTTGTTCCTCTCTATAAACCATTCCATTATTTGCCTACCTACATAAGGTGAAAAATGAATTAGTATAAGAGCGAATGGAGTAATAACGCACGAGCTGCGTTATGGTCTATGTGGCATATGTTAACGCGCGTTTCCCACTTCGAGGCCTTTTGCGTTACGTTGGCATTGAAACTTGCGTTGGTATACCAACGTGAGTTGAAACGTAGCAGGGACAAAAAAATCACTTTTGAACTCAACGAATGATTTGGTGTTATTTGGTGTGTCCCAAAAGGTGTTGTTATTTGGTGTTATGATAACGGGTGATTTTTTGGTGTTATGTTATTTGGTGTTGAAATGATGTGGCGCTGACATGGCGGGGAAGTCGGTGTTAACTTGAGTTATGACTCCTTACCCTCTAAGGTGAAAAATGAATTTAAATATATCAATAATAAAAAGCAAAGGACCAGGAGGAGCATTTATCATATAATAATATATACAGAGGCCTCCTAATAACAACAGGCGAGTAGGTACCTTGATGTTACTTGGATGGAAAGAGAGGTATTGGTGATGGGGCATGGCTTGAGGACCATATATAGTTCCAAATGACCTGACTGCATGGTTAGAGTAATAACGTAAGTTTTACATCTAAAAAAGAAAGTTAAGAATACATGAAACATAAAAAAGAGGATATGATAACACTGTTTGTAGGTGACTTGTGTCTAATATAATAAAAAGTCAGAATTTTGTCAATTGGAAAAATCCAAATTAGTTTAATAGATTTTATCCAAAATAGAAGAAATATCAGATTCAAATGACAAATATGAGAGGAGGGTCATTCAAATCACTGACAAAAACAACTTGCTAAACAAAATAAGTAAAACAGTTGACTACCATTAGTCAAAGAGACGATAGTTTGGGAGTGCTCCGCTAGAATTCCTTCATATCGTACCACAATTATTGAAGAAGTTAAACTAACCAGGATTCTAATTCCAATGTAGGAATCCACAGATGGTCTTGGTCATTTGGACATGTTGAGAATGTTAGATTTGTAGGGTTTGAATTGAGATATTGGAGAGTCTAATTATGATGTTCAAGTTGTAAAACTGGCGCACATCTAGTCTTGGGCGCGAAAATTTTGTGGTTTCAAGGCAAGAAAAACCAACAAGACTTACTTCAATACTCATTCCTCTATCCTTCTTACTTCTCAGTACGCATTATAGTGCATTCACAAGATTCCTTAGCTTATTTCATTCTTAGTGTCACACTAACTACTCATAACCATTTTATTTCCCCAAATTTTTTTTATCAACTTTTCTTTCTCAATCTACCTTCTCCATAGTGATTACTAACTCATTAACCATTTTTAATCTTTCTTATAGTGGAAAAACGATCAAAGGCTAAATCCTAACCCTAGAAATAAAAATAATGCAAAATTGCTAAGCATACTAATATAACGATCATCTAAACCTTAAGAATCTAAAGTACTTAACAAAAACTAACAAAGCCTCAAAATTATTATCATCTAAATAACTTAACCCTAAAACAATCGAGACAAGCAAAAATCAATAAATAATGAATTAGATGAAAGAAATATACCGAAGACATGACAATGTGGACTTATTTCTGAAGATCTTTAGATTTTTGATATTTTTTGGTTTGTAAGGTGCGGCGGTTTCATTTTTCTCTGTTTTCGGTTGGGTGATTTATGAAAGGTTTTTCAGGTATATATATAGTCCCGCTCAGAAGTGCGGCATACTTAACCACAAGTACGTCGTACTTACTGAATTTTTATTAATCAGTTAGCAATTTATAACTAAAATGAAAATGTAAAAACGGTTAATCCACACATAATCAAACTTCATAATATTCATTCATAGGTGCTTACATCAAAACAATCCTTAACTTTCCAGGATTACAAGGTTTTGATACGTTTTATTCAAACCTTAAAATTAATATAAAAGAAAATAAAAGAAAGAAAGAAAAAAACTTGGGAGCATAATTGCCACTCCTATCCTTTCATTCAGTGTTTTCAGATTTGAAAGTAACCAGGTGACATGATGTCACTCAACTTGTAGAGCCTCGAGACTTTCCTTTCGGTTTTCTTTGTTTCATATCCTCTTTCAAATGCATTTCCAAATGGGTCCACAACTTTCACATTAACGTGCCATTTCCTATCTCCATTAATATTTGTGTTTCCTCCCGAGTAATTTGGTGTCCAGTCAGTGTGTGTTAATGATACAGGTAATGTACCAAGAAATCCAACTAACTTTTTACAAACACAAACGTCACGAAAAGGATTTAGGTAATCTTGTTCACCTAGAGCACAATCTAGAGCATTTTCACAATCCAAATAACTAGGTCGTTCCGGTCCATAGAATGGTTTCCCATTTTCATCCCTCCTTGGAGAATACTCTTCCTCATCAACATCACTTTCGCTCACCTATTTCTCTTTCTTCATGGGCACTATCTTGTAGTGTCCTCCAAGCACACTTATCATACTCCTCCTCATGTCCATAATGGTTCCAAGAGTATTCATGAAACTCCTTTCGACAACGAACGGCACATCATTTTCAATTGGCACATCAAAAAGTAAGAAATTGCCAAGCATGGTGTTTGTACCAATTTGGCAGAGAACGTTGAGAAACCGATCCATGGTTTCAGCATCAGTATGGTCCAACAACTTAACCTTATCAATCTTAGGTTTTGCTTTTCCCCTTTCCAAGAGTTCAAAGATACGGTATGGCATCATGTTGATATTAGATCTGGTATCAACCAAAGCATTGAAATCGAGTTTCCCTTCCAAACAAATAGGTAGAATTAAGCATCCAGAATCTTCTTTTTCTTTCAAAACTTGTGCTCTCTAACCACTTCCTTAGCCAATTCTTCTTCTTCACTATTGTTTACTTCCCCATCAAGCTTAAGTCTATCCACAAGCACACTATCAAGCAACATCTTATGCTTGTCAATATTTTTCAAAGTTTCAATAATTGGCCTTTTCTCATTATGCAATATAACTCGTTCTAACACATCCCTCTCAAACTCTTCCATAGTCAATTCTTCTTGTGTTTTTGCACGGTTCACGATCAACAAAGGTCCTTCCCCATTATAGGTCATTTTGTAGGGTTTTTGAGGTTTAGTTTTGTTTCTAGTTCCTTTTCCCATGTTGCACACATAGTTTGGGAAATCATCAGGATCAGGTATTATGGGTGGAAGTTCTTCAACCGAGAAATTAGCTAGCAAAGCATCTAGCTCTCCATCATCCGAATCAACCACAGCTGGTTCGGGCCAAAGGGTGATTATACCTAGTTGCAAGTTTACCACAGCCTTAGCAAGCCTTAGGAATGGCCTACCAAGAATGACACTAGGTTCCACATCATCTTCTTCCGGATTAACATAGAATTCTAACACAAATGTTTGTCCTACCATGTTTACAAGCAACTTATTATCAAGCTTCTTATCACCATTCTCCAAAACAGTGAACTTCAAGTTTCTTTGAATAACCAATTCTTGAGAAATCAGGTTCTTATCAAGATTCAAATCAGTTACCCCATCAAAGGCATTCACACCTTCCACATAACATGGTGTAATGTATCTATCCCTAGTACCATCTTCCTTTTCCATTCTAAAGAAAGTGAAAGCTTTCACCTCCTCTTTCTTTCCACTGTTAGTTGTATCCAAAGTATCATTTCCATTCCAGTTTCCTTTACTTTCCACTAAGTCCTTCTCAGACAAGGCATTTCCCTTACCGAGACACATTCTTCCAACACTTGATTTTGGGTCCATTTCTATATATAACAACATAACATCAAATAAAACATTAGTATGTTAGTACAAATAAAACTCAGTGATATTTTGTACTCTAATAACATTAATAAACATTTAGAAATCAAAAGACATATTGGTTTAAGCATAACAAAGAAGATATTAGTCCTCTGTGATGAAACATACATTAAAGTCCGTGATAACGCTCAAATTGTACATGTTTTTAGGAGCGTTATTGTGGTTTTTATGGTCACTTTTATGAACTTATGGTGCTTAGTTGAGCATAATTCATATTTTAGGTTCATGGAAGCTCAAGCACAAGAAAATGATGAAAAAGATGAAGAAATGATCATTAACCGAAGATTTATGCATGTACGAAGAATTCCCGACAAATGAAAGTCTCTTGGAGCATATTCGAGAAGATAAAAGTCATGAAGTTGTCATTCCAAAGACTCAAGAATAAAGGACAAGAAGGAAAACGAGAAAAGAAATGAAGAAAAGAAGCTCAAATGAAGAATTAATGGAAGACTCGTTGTTCCCGATACACCTTCACCATTTTGGCCATATCTTGAGCATACGGACTTCGTTTGACCCCCCGTTGCGGCCACGGAAAGCTAAGAGAAAGATCTACAACTTTGAAGTTTATGATTTTCTGCCAAAATGCATCCATTCGGACGGATGGATGGATTACCGAATGGATGGATTAAAATGTCTCATCCATCCGTTCGGTATGGTCCCGTTACCGATCGGATGGATGAATCTGACCTCCCCAAGTCATTTTTAATGCTCAATTAAGGTGCCATTAAGCCCCAAGTCCGATCATATGTCCCTAATAACTCTATTTACTGCCATTTTATAACACTTTGTGCCCAAGTTACTTACTTGTTGGCTAAGGGTGGCTTTTACATATAAATAAGACCATTTTGGCTTGGTTTTAAGAGTGCAATTCTTTCCTCCACCCTTTAGGATGAATTGTCACCACCATTATCTCATCTAAAAGGCCACAACCCTCTGCCATTTCCAGAAGTGGTGCTCAAATGCTCAAGATAGTGTTCGGGTATTATTTTCCGGTTTGGTTAGAAGTTGTAGTTGATTGGAGGCTTGAAGGTTGTTATAAATCTTTCACCTTTACCTATTGTAATTGATACCTTGGGTAACCTCTTGTTACTTTTAAGATGTTGAATGTTATATCTCATGTTTGGTTCTATGTTTTTCATGTGATGTGTTTTGATAATGATAATCTCTTAATGCTTGTTTGGTACATATGATAACTTGTGATAAAAGGCTGTTTAGATACAATTAGTGTTTGTTTGGTTTATGATGAAAGACATCATATTTGGTTAAATTGAAACTTGTCTTGTTTATTATTTTGATTAATCATTGTTGAGTCTATAGTCGAAAGGATTCTCAAAAGTGGTTGATTTCAATTCATTAGTCGACAAATGGTTTTGGTCTTGTACTTTGTGACGATTGTATAAGGAACTTAATAAACATAACAAATAAAGGCTTAATTTGGATTAAAGGTCAAAAGACATCTTTTGAATATGTGTTCTAATCATTTTCCAAGTAAATGGAACTTAACAAATTAATGGCATCAAAGTCTTGGACGAAAGGATTCTTTGTTGTTGTTTAGATATAAGGTTCATGATATGACCATTTGATTGAGGCTTATGCATATTTGATTTATAAAATACTAAATTATTAATGGTTCTATGTGGTCGAAAGGATAACCTTTGATAATATGTTTTCCAAACTAAGCATCCTAATATCCTTGTGATCATTTGTCCAAACATGTATGTTCTTCGTGTGCTTGTTCTCATATTGATTTTGTTGTTGGTTTGATCAGTGACAATCATAACCATCAACTTCTTGTTCTAATATTGCTTTTCTTGTGGTTTGATCCGTGACGATCATAACCACCAACTTGTTACTTGCTTAAACAAACATACGACACTTGAATGCAACCAAGTCTCTTAAGACGACCTTGACTTACCACTACTATACTACAATTTACTAGGGTATACTTGCCCGAATGTGTTCCTAGTTAACCGGTAATTATTGTTTATAAATTTAAAGCTTCGATGGAGCGCATCAAGTTTTTGGCACCGTTGCCGGGGATTTGTTTGTTGTGCTCTTTGTTTGTTGATTGATTAATTGCTTGTTTTATTCTTATGATCCGGCATCGTCGCGCATCAAATTTTTGGCGCCTTTGCCGGGGACTTGCGTTTGTATTCTTGTGTTTGTTTGATTGTCTTATTGATTTATATATTATTTGCTTGCTTGATCATAATTCCGGCACCGCCGCAACAAATTATTGGCGCCGTTGTCGGGGTTTTGGTTCCATTGTTCTAAAAAAAAAAAAAAACTCATTTCAATGTTTGCTTCCTAAATGTTCTCGAAAGTGTTTGCGAAAAAAAACCACCTAAATCAATTTAACCGCTCAGTCACCAACTGTAACCGATTCGGTTGGAGGCTTCAGACCCAATTTTCTTAGTTTTTGTTTTTCTTATTTCGTGAGTTTGAGTTTTATAAGTTATGTGATCTCTTGCATGTTTTTGTGTTTCTTTTTGTTTGTGTTATTTTGTCTAGATTAGTTTCGCATAAATTTTGAATAAGACTATCTTGTTTTAGATTGTTTTGTTTTGATTTGTGTTACGTGATTAATTGTGTTTGCTTGCGTCTATGTGCTTTACATTTCTTTTGTTATCGTGCTCTTATTTGTTTGTGCTTTTATTTTTGTTTTTAATGTTCTTGATATTTTTATAGTACATATGTGTTTATGTATTTACTTGTGTTATTTTTGTGTTCGTTACCTTCTTCGTTCTAGTTTTATTTTTGTTCAATAAAAGTTTTTAAGTAAAACTTGTTTCAATAAATTTATTGAAAAAAAAAATTGTTAGAACCACCATCCGAATCGGTTGGATTCTCAACCGATCGGATGGAGCTCTCGGAAAAAGTTTTAAATTTTTTTGTGTTGTTTAAAAAAAAATTGTCATTTTAGTGCCAACCGGATCGGATGGATTTCCATCCGATCGGTTGGAGCTCTAGGTAAAAAAAGTTTAATGGTGTCAATTTTCAACCGATCGGATGGACCAATCGTAAAAAAAAAAAAAAAAAAAAAAAAAAAAAAAAAAAAAAAAAAAAAAAGGTTTTTATGTTCATTTTTCTTATTTTGTTCTTGTGTGATTGTGTTTAGATCGTTTATGTTTAAATGTATTTTGTGTTTGCAAGAGTGTCATTTCTATAATTCAACTTAAACTCAGTTTTGCTATTTTTAATTTTAGTACATTGTGAATAAATAAGTACTTGTTCTTTTTTTTAGTAAAATAAAATGTTTTGAACTTTGTGGGTATGTTCACTGGAAACCCTCACGAGACTTCACTTGTCCACTCGGGCCACCGAGGGGTTTAAAAGGCTTGTTGCATACGCTAAATGCAACCGTGATGCCTACGAAAGTGAGTTTTAGAATTTTAAGTGTTTTTGCAGTTTAGTTTATTTTTGCAAATTTAATAATCTCTTGGAGATTGGATTATTGGTGACATTATACTTGCTGTGGAGATGTTTTGTTGAATGCGAAATTGAGTGATCTCACAAGCTTATGCTAGCGTTCGCTTAGCACCTTATCATATGTAGTTCGATCGCGATTTCTATGGCCCGGGAAGTTTCGTTTCTCTTGGACTATCTATTTATTTATTTTCCCTATTTTACATACTTTGAAGTTTATTTTTTATATTAAAGACAATGCTTAACTTAAGTGTGGGGGAAAGTGAAATAGTGAAAAACGAAACCAATTTTTAAATTTATTATTTTTGGGCCAATTTGAAAATAATTTTTGTATACTTGTTTGCCCTTGTGATCTAGTTGTTTTGACTTAGAAATCTTTCGAATTTGTTCAGGAAAAGCCGTCGTACTTGGTAACAAGTACGTTGTACTTCCCCTGTTTCCAGTTTCATGTTTTGTTTTTTCAAAGAGAATCAGTTTGTAAATCCAATTAATCCACTCATTTAATCTTCCAACGATGTTTATCTTATCAGATGGCCTAAATTTTCATTACAAATCATAGATTTGATTAGATCAAAGTTCCAAAACTTTTTATAGCTGTTGAATTTTCCATTTTCCCTAGAACATATAAGAAACATATTCAAGCAAATAATCCGCACAGGAATTAAGCATAAATACTTAAAAGTAAAGACATATCTAATTAACCAAATAAGCAAATATTTTTGTATTTTTGGTGAATCATAATATATAAACAAATGCATCAATCCAAATAGCAATAGCACATAAAAAGCAATTCTCATGATACCAGCATTGAATTTAAGAATTGAAATGTTTTTGTGTTTGTTTAAAATTATCTCAAAAAACATTTTTGAATTTCCAGAAAGTACGGCGGTTATGGTTACAAAACTGGCATAGTTTGATTTTTTCCAGAAAATACGGCGCACAACAACTCAAGTGCGGCGTACACTTAGTATCAGAAAGCAAATTTTTGTTCAGTTTGGCAGAAAACTGTATGGCATAAATTGTAAAATGATCTCAAAACACTTATCTAACTTATATTTATCAATTTTAATCTCCGACAACGGTGCCAAAAATTTTGATGTGTTAATAAAGCTTTAAATTTATAAGACTAGTTTTATCCGTTTATTTTGACTAACAGATGAGTAAAGTATAACCCTCATTGTAATATAGTAAACAGGTAAGACCAGGTCGTCCCAAGGGATTGGTGAAACAAAAGTCAAGAAAACACAAAACAATTTTTTGGAAAAACAAAAGTTGAACACCCTTAAGGGTTGTGTGTTCGGCCGAGTTTCACAAAGAGGAGAAGAAAACCAATTTTAGGGTTTAGTGTGTGTACAAAAGTTACAAAACAGTGAACCCTTGGCTTTTTTTATATATCATGACAAAACTTTGGGAACAAGTTAGACCTTGGGTTGGGTTTCCTCCCCTTGGCCGATCGTCCAACACCCCTATGGGGTTTCTAGATCTTTCTTGTTATCTATTTTTCATCTATAGTCCTTCCTTTTATCCGTTAGTCAATATCCGTTAATTACTAATGGTCGTTAGTCGTTTTGGGTATTTAATAATTAAATATATCTTTTTATATTAAATTATTAAATAATAATTCTTCATACGTAAAGTGTGCAATCTCATAGTAAATATTTTAAAAGAATTAAAAAAACTCATATGATTTCTACACAAAGATTTAAAGCACTAGGGTTTTCCATCTCTTTGAAGAAACTCATCTTCATTCTATAGTCTAACCATAGATTTCAAGATAAACCAAGTTTCCAAAAATTGATTATCTTCATGGACATCATCGTAACATTCATAGCATGAGTAATTTTCCAAATTCAATGTTAGCAATACCTCATTATGATTAACAGGTTTACCAAGATCATGTAAATCATATTCTTCAGCATATTAATCAAATATATGAGATATTCTTGCGGATCTAATTCCATTATCTTAAGGTTTAACATTTACATGTTTAACCTCATCATGACATTCACTAGTGTTTTTTTGAAGATCATGTATTTTGTAATTTAATCTCTTCAACATCTAAAAAAAACTCCCACTTGCTTTTTGTAATTTAAAGAATATATATAAATACTTTAGCGAGTAGAGCAACAATACATTGTTCTCTTTTTGGGACATTACAAAACACATTGACAGTTCCCGACTCTAGTTTGTTAATGATCAGTTTCATCATAAATTTAACAAATTCTAAACTTCATTTTAAGACTGAATGTGATTCATCACATTCCATTAATACAATGGTGTCTTATTAATCTTCTAGGTTGGAGTCTTATTAAGTATATTCAATCCATACTCAATTTTCTAACCTTGATAACATTTGGAAAGAAAGAAAATATACTTATCTTGAATCAAAGAATACAACAAGAGTTTGATTCTCCTAACTGAACATACCATAAACATGTGGTATTTCATTAAAATTAACATTGTAAGACAATCTAACAATATATGAGATAAACATATATATTTTGGCTTATCTATTTACCAACTAAGTCAACATAGTGGTGAAATAGAATTTTTAAACCAATTGCATGCTTTATAACACAAGTACTTTTTGACCAAGTCACTTCATGTTCATGTCATAACAAGAAGACATAAACTGTTATAATCCCACTATACGTTATAAGTCACTTATCAATGACTTCATGTATATGTCTTATTTAAAAATACATAACAAGTTAACGTCTTACTTAATATTTATTATAAGTCTTGTAACAATTAAAAAACTTCATGTTTATAAGAAGATATAAACATGTATAACTAAAGTAATCATAAACACTACCTCTTGGTTTCAATAGTAATTTCAAGTTAATTTATTACTTCATTTATTTATGTCATTTCAATAATACATCTTATACGAAACATGCAGAACCCGTGCTACGCACGGGCTAATAATCTAATTGTTAATCGTGTATTCTTTCTGTATATTGGCGAGTGTATACTTAATTATGGTTTAGTATATCATATGAAATATTTTAACTTTCTTGTATAAAAATTGAAAGGTGTTTGATGTTGTTTTGGTTTTGTGGTGTTGTATTCTATATATGGGCTTTTGGTTATTAAGTTGTGATGGCTTTGTTTCTTTTGGCCTATTACTTATTTGCATGATAAAAAAATAGTTTTGTTTCTTTTGGTCTATTACTTATTTACTTAGCCCTACAATACTTGTCTATTAGATGGTTTTGCATGATAATATGAAGCAAACGGGGTTTATCTAATTTGTTATAGTTTAACGTGCGTTAAATATTTTCTTTATTAATTTTGTAAGTTAAAGTTTGTGTAATAATGTATATATAATAATCACACATAAACTGTATAAAAATCGTTACAAACCTTTTTAGCTTCATCTCATTTTAATGTACAACTAATTTTATTGAAAATTAACATTATAAAGTCTAACTAATATTAATAAATCTTATCAATAAACTCGATTATAAATAGCTAACTAAATGAATATTAATTAACACATTATTAATAATTCCTAAAACCTTTGGACTCCACTATCATATCTTAAACATAATTTTTTTTTATTTACAAATGGGTTTGAGCAAAAATTATATAATTTTTCTTTTATATTCATTATTCAAGTTGCATGCTTACGTAAACTAATCATGCTAAAAAGTATCATTTAACCATTTAAATGTTGCTTTACATACATGCTCGTGCACATTTTCTTTAATCAATTCGCACATGTGAGCTACATCAATAGAAAATACACATAAATTACTTGTATATGAAAATGCATTAACATAATACATATATCTATATATATTACATTAGGTTAAATCATCAATTATTCTTGAAACCTTTTCAACTTCATCTCGATCCATAACCGAGTTTTAATTGTATACTAATTACTAAATATCATGTGATAAATTTCAGCAAGCCTTGCACTTCCATCTCGATGTTGTACATACTTCACATTAAATGCATCGGTTTTGTTTTTCGATAAAAGTTTGAACTTTTGCTTATGTTTAAAACTCAACTTTTTATTTGATATTACAATTTACAAACGGATTTAAGTCAAAATTATGTATTTTTTCCTTTCTATTAATTACTCACTGTGATATTTTTAATATGTCGTATTTTGCTATTATGACAAACTCATTTAATTGGCGTAAATATAAGTTTCTCACTAATGATTCTACATATAGAAAAAGAAAACACTTTCCGATGCGCGACCCTTCTTCTTTTCAATAATAATTCAATTGCACACGATAAATTCATTCTAATATTTCTCAAAAAGCATTCGAAAGGAACTACTTACATAAACTAATCAAGCTAAAAAGTATCATTTAACCATTTAAATGTTGCTTTACATACATGCTTGTGCACATTTTCTTGAATCAATTCGCACATGTGAGCTACATCAATAGAAAACGCACATAAATTACTTGTATATGAAATGCATTAACATAATACATATATCTATATATATGCTTATCTATAACAATCACCTAAATATGTAAGAAACAAAGAAGATAGTTGGTATCTCAATCTTTGGTTCCATTTATCTGAGCATGCATGATCTTGTGTGATTTTCATGGTACCTGCATATGATAACTAAATTAAGAAAAAAAAAAGAAGACCAAGTTAATTACAAAGATCTAAAAGATGTTTGAATTATCTACAAAATGTTGCAAAAG
This sequence comes from Artemisia argyi, assembly GCA_030686995.1. Lineage (NCBI taxonomy): Eukaryota > Viridiplantae > Streptophyta > Magnoliopsida > Asterales > Asteraceae > Artemisia > Artemisia argyi. The sequence goes on along the minus strand of CM060687.1, from coordinate 167,079,186 downwards.
ATAATTTACATACCGCTACCAACAATCAAAGATCTAAAAGATGTGTGAATCATCTTCAAATGTACATACTAAATGTGATTTTTGCCGGTTTATATAGGCATGAATTAGGTTAAATCATTAATTATTCTTGCAACCTTTCGCAACCCTTGCACTTCATCTAACCGACTTTTAATTCTATACTAAATGTCATGTGATCAATTCGGGCAACCCTTGCACTTCATCTAACTGACTTTTAATTCTATACTAAATGTCATCTGATCAATTCCGGCAACCCTTGCACTTCATCCCCTTTCATGATTGTATAGTTATTATGAAGCTGCATTGAATTCCGAGCATTAGCTATCTTGTACTCTACGCAACTACTAAACGACTCAAACTTGTTTCTAACTCTAACAACTCTATCATCATAACTCCACATTAAATTTATGGACTGAATCTTATAGTATTATAGATTATATAAAGCTTAAGTAGCCTTATAAATGTAAAGGGGTCATAATAAATGTCCCAAGAATTGATTCTGTCATATAAATCCTTCAACATTGATTCCAAGCAACTCAAACATCTCAATTAGTATGTGTACATTGATTTCAAGCAACTCAAACATCTTAATTAATAGTGGTTAGTCTTTTTACCTTCCCGTCCGTGAGTTAAAAATATTTTATCAACTATATAATGTGTCAAAAACCACACACAACAAACCACAACTTACTCCACACCGCGCGCACATTGGGCTACAACTTATTATGGTGGTAAAGTAAGCATCATATCATCTTACTTATTTAGCATATTGATTTATATTGTTTTATGTATATTTCACGTGTATTTTGTGTATGTAACAATGTAGGACATAAATATGGTGCTTAGGAGGTTTGGTAGTAACATTATCTTCTCTAATGGTTTAAGATATCGTACACATCGTTGTCTTATCAATTAAGTGGAACATGCACGAACATTTTCAATTTGATCAAAAATGCAAGATATTGATTAACTGTATTTAAGTTACTAACGATCAACTATATCTAATTGTTTTTTGCATTTCTTTAAGAAGCATTAAAGAAAGAGATCGAGAAGTCACAAAATTTGTATCAAGAACAAAACATACAAAAGGCCGATGAATAACAACGACAAAGACAAGAACAACAAGAACAAGAACAATGCCACGGCCACCAGTGGAATGAATACTTAGTATTCATATTAATAGTACGATACAAATTAAACATGCAATATTTTACTTCATGTAATACCGATAAACGGGCTAATGCTATTGATTTGTTAGCAAGTAAGTTTATTGAAAATAATGTGACGAGCATTCAATTTTTAGTCAATAATTATTACTACACTTTGTTGGTGCATTTTAATATTTTTGCTCTTAATGTAGTTTTTAGTCTTGCGGTGTGTTAATGTCACTTTCTTAATTAAACATCTTGGAATATTGCGTGCCTTTGATATTTGATATGACTGTGTAAATTATGTCGATATTACATATTGAAAATGGAAGTATATAATAAAAACATCTTTACACTATCATCTTAACAATGAGAATCAAAGAATTATATAAAGGAGAAGAAAATTGTGATTAGTTAAATGTCGGGTCTATTGATTGATTGGAGCGGGTTTATGATTCGGACTTGGGTCATTGGATCTGATTTTTTATTATACGAGTTATAATTTATACTCTTGAAACACTAATTACTTTAATGTTTTATGTTTTAACAGTTTTGTTAAAAAAGAAATTTGTTTTATAGTTCACTTTTAATAATGTCATTTATTTAAACAACGAAGTCTATCTTTCACAAAAAAAAAGAGTTTCATACATGAACCAAAAATTAGTCCCGAACATTACGAAAAAAACAATTAGATCCAACATTTGTGCATTGCATGCGTCCCGAGGCAGTCCAAACCTGTGTGCATCGCACGGGGATGAATATAAAAGGTCTCCAACATTAATGTCATCGCTTTATATTTAAAATAATTTATGTAACTTATACATATTAAAAAATTACATGTGAAGAGACTCTTTTCAATGTAACATCTTGAAAAAAGTCTCTTCACATAAACTCATTTAATGTCAATAAACTATTGTTGTATATTTAGGCCTCACCATCATACTAACAACCCGACAATTTACACAATCATTTTCGCACGGGTCCTGTAACACCCCCATTTTTCACTGATCACAGCGGATAAAGTGTTTGGGGTATTACTTCATAGATTCACAGATACAGTAATAGAAAACGACTCAAAAAGAGACGTTTTGAAAATTTAGTTATCATTCATAATTATCAGAGTTTTAATTATAAAAGATATACTTTTATTTTGTTGAGGTCCCAAAAATCTAAGAGATAGGTTGGTGATGTTTGAATGATAACCATGAAAAGTCCTCCGAGTTTAGTACCTCCTTCCGCCATAGGTCCATAGAAGTAATAAACCTAGAATACATGCTTAAAAAGTCAACACTAGGTGTTGAGTGAGAATCATAGGTTTAGGGGTTAGTGAATACAAGTTCCCTGGGTTCAGTTGTTACACCCATCTGGGAAAATGCAAGTTTTTGTGATAATTGTGATGCATGCACAATTATCAGGAGTTTAGTAGGTTGCACTAAGCTCATGAATCACACCTTAACGATCCGGGTCATGTGGGCTGCAGACCCAACATGAGGGGATAGAAGGATAACCTGCCAAAGTTATACCTTGAGTGGATTCAAATATAGTACTTATCGGTGCCACCTAGTGGGGTGTTAATACCAACGGGAGTTGTCAAACTCCAATAGATCTATCAACTATATTCGCGTTCGATTGGGTAAAACCTCCCAAATGATTAGATTCATGAATTTTGGTTATGTAGTGGTGGCAGTTAGTTTACTCGTGCAAACAACCAAAGAAAAAGACTTGTATTCGGTTTTAAGTAAAGCATTTAGCATGTATCCCCCTTACAGGGTTTATAAAAGCATTTAGATTGAAAGTTTAAAAAGATGTAAGGCTATGAAGACCCACCTGGGTGTAGAGTAATCTAAGTAATGTAAATAGTGACTCGGGAACTAGACCGCCTTACTCACGTATCCTAGTGTGTTGTTGTTGGTTTTGTATGTATCTCAAGCTTTTAGTTATCATGTTTATGTTTCTTAAGTTATTGTTTTTAGATTTTTTTAATGTTTTAGATATAACATAACACCGTTCAGGCCATTGTAATTCAGAAGTATATGACTCCTCACATGAAGCTCCCTACTATTGTATTATGTTATCAACATAATACCGTTCGGGCCATCATAATTCAGAAGTTAATACTCCTCACACAAAGCTCCCTATTATTGAGTTATGTTGTTATTAAGGTTTAGTTATAATCATATCACCGTTCGGGCCATCATATCTCAGAAGTATATGCAATAATTGTTCGAGGAGTCAGGGCACTTTAATTCGTAAACCCAACAAACTCGTCAAAAATGAAATATCCACATAGTACTCCTCGCATGAAGCTCCCAAGTATTGTGTTATGATTCTAACTTTATTTAGGTTTTATACTTATATGATATTTTCACTTTTTACCCTTATAGTTTATATATTTACGTTTTCTACCCTAAGTTATATATTACTTATATTACTTATACTAATAACTATCTATACTTGATACAACTAGTCCCTAGACTTCTATATTAACCTAAGACTCCTAAGTTTTCTATATTTACCATTTTTGACCTTTAACTTTATACTATTTACGTTTTTAGTCCTTTTTAGTTTATACCTTTGTTATTATCTATCCTAGGGTTTTAATATTATGAAAAACTAGTCCTTACTTCTTATAACTTCTAGGAAAGGTCAAAAACAGTTCCTAGACTTTATAAGGAATTTATGATATATACCACTATGCATGTAAACTATTGCAAAACTAGTCCTAATATGCATGTAACTTATATTTTATCTAGTATTTAAGTTTTCTAGCCTATGTTTTACTTATTTTAAGTTATCTAAGTTATGTTTAACTATTTTATGACCTAAATTAACTACTTATAGCATGCATGCAAGTATATGACTCGATCTAGGGTTTTAAAACGTAAACTAGCAAGTAGAATGGTTCTAGGCTCATGTAAAGGTATCTAAACTATCTAAGGCATCCTAAATCTATCCTAAGACTTTACTAAAGCTATATTAACTAAAATTAAGACTTACTTGGCTAGGGGGGGTTTACGTGGGTTAGAACTAGGGTTAGGGTTTTCTAGGGCTCGTACGACTTCAAACCACAACACAACTCGACCAAGGCCTAGCTACTCGCTCCTAATAGCTTCTAAGGACTTAGTACTATAGAAATGTGAGGTAGAGAGGAGGGGGAGAGGTGTGGAGAAGAAGTGAGGGCTGGGGGGTATTTATACTTGCGATAGGGTGGTTTGGGTGGAAAACGTCTCATAGGTGTCACGGTGGGGGAGGGCTGAGCAAACAAAGCTAGGAGGGGTTGTGGAAAGTCTAGATGGTGACAAGGAGCAGCTAGGAGTAGCTAGGGGGCTGGCGTAGGATGGTTGTGGTGGTGGATGATCCGTAGAGGCGGTTTGGGTGGTAGTAGCTTACAAGGAGGTGATGCACCTCCTTGCTTGGGTGCTTGGAGGTGCTTGTAAGCAGCTTAGGGTGTTTAAGGGTGATTAGGGGTGGTTTAGTGGTGGATTAGGGAAGGTTTAGGTTGGATTAGTGGTGATTAGTGGTGGATTAGCCAAGTAGGTGATGCACCTACTTGTGTGTGTGCTTAGAGGTGTTAGGGTGTGTGCTTGGGTATGACTAAGGTGTTAGGGTGCTAGGTTGAGGTGTTTAAGATGCTTATGTTTAGGTTTTACTAAGTTTTAGTTAAGTTTAGATCTAGTTTTCTACTTACTATGTGTTTAAGGTTTTACCTAAGGTTTAGTGCCTAAATTAAGTTCCTAAGTGTATCTAGTGACTAATCCTAAGATCTAAAGGGTTTATTCTAAGTGTGGGTAACCTATGGGAAAGTTTTAGGAAGGTTTGACCTAGTTTTATAACCTAAATGACCTAAGTGGGTTTAGTGAGAGACTAGGGTTTATCCTATGGTTTTGTGCCTAAGTTAGTGTCCTAAGGGTATCTAATAACTATTCCTAAGTTCCTAAAGGCTTATACTAAGTGGTAGTGACCTATGGGGAAGTTTTGGGTGGGTTTAGACCTAATTCTAGTTATCTATGACCTAGTTATGGTTTAGGGCTTAAGGGGTTTTTATCTAAGTTCTAAGGGTTCTATTCTAAAACCTAATAGTCCTAATTTATCCTAATATTCCTAAAGATACTCTTACTTAAGCCTTGAACACATTCTTACTAGTTTAACTAAGCATATAGGTTCAGATAAGCACATAATCCTACTTAAGTTTTAGTTTAGGGTTTATTAGGGTTTTGTTTATATTTAGTGTTTTAGATTGGTGTATTACTTATTATGGTGTTGTTATGAGTTTATGCTTGACATACATGGGGGTTATAGGATGTGAGTGTTGAGTTATTTGGCTTGTGTAGATACGTGAGTAGGTCTAGTGAGTCATGCAAGTAATAATGTATATAAAAAGCAAAAATTTACCTGTGAAATACCTACTATAGGTATTTGTAATGGGAATGATAGTAATGGGTGTTTGTGGGTTGTTATAGTCTTACCCCCTTAGAGAAAATCTCGTCCCGAGATTTTGACGATTATAGGAGTAGGGGAGAGAATAAGTCGAGAAAGAAGAAGATTATCGAGGAAGATGATGTGAAAAGGAAGAAGATTTTGCACAAGCGGAGTAAGAATTGCTTGTACATATACCAGATACTTAGGTTTCTATATCTCATTATTTGCAAATAAAGGCGTCCCAATATTTGAAAACAAGAGCGTATAAACTCTTAACCTATTTGACTTATAAGTTTCTCATTAAAATGTAGGAACATCCTAGTTCATTTTAAGAGGATAGTCATTATAAATCATCCCTAAGCAGTATTGGTGGAAAATGAAAAGAGTTTTACCATATATATGGATATATGGTAAGGAAATTTCTAGAGACAAGTTTCAACTGATAGTTGTCATATCAGTGAAGACAAGTTCTAGATGCGGTAGAGGAATATTCTATTCAAGTAGAGACAAGTTCTAGTCATGATAGAGACTAGTTCTAGTCATGGTAGGGACAAGTTCTAATGTTCTTCGGTTTAGCAACTTGTCACATGGTAGATTCCCATGTTAAGACTAGAATGACGGACGTTGAAGATCTCATTTTTACAATTTCTTGCAAAGCGAGATTTAATATCATAGTCGAACATAATGAGGATTATAGTTCGATGTAGATATTCTTATAAGTTCTAACTAATAGAAACTTGCGTTATGACGAGAAATGCAAGTTCTAACTAATAGAGCATTGCAGGATGGGGTAGGGAGAGAATATAGAGAGAAGAAAATAGAGTGTAAAATGACGGAGAAAAAAAATGAAGGGAAATGGAGTGAAGGATTTATGGGAGTGGAGTGGAGTGAAAAAGGAAAAAGGATGAATGGGTAAAGTAGGGGAAATGGAAAAGGAAAAGAAGTTTGGAGTGGGTTGTGTGGGAAAAAGTATAGGAGTGGGGAAAATGGAAAAGTATGGTTTTAATTTGTGGAGTGGGGAAAAAGGCGGGAAAATGGGATTTTAAATAGAAGAGTAGGAAGAAGTGAGATGAAAAGATTTAAACGGTAGAAGGAGAGAAATGAAAAGATGAGATTAAACGGAAGAGTAAGAGTATAGGATACCTGAAGGAGAATATCCTATCAGAGTTTTAGATTTACTAGATATCTTTCCCAGAGTTCTGTTTTCCCCATAAGGTTCTTCTAACTAATCCTAATTTCTAAGGGTGAGGTGTTTGGTTCCATTGAGGTAGAGGGTTCTAACGAGGGATTAGGTTTAAGTGTTTTCTTTCCTAAGGGTTGACTAGGTATATCCTTATTTTTAGGTGTTGTTTCAGGTTTTCTCTTTTGTTTTAGGTTGTCTATTATTACCATTATTACTATTATTATGAGTATTACTATTCATAGGGATTTGAAACCAGCTAAGGCACTATCCATAGTATCTCCTAAGTGAAATTTCCTAATGGGTATTCTAAAAATTGTCAAATCCTAAGGTATAATCTAAAATCCTCAAGTGTATAAGTATGGTTATCCTAAGGGCTAGGTATGGGTAATCTATAACCTAAATCTACTTATTCCTATGGGGTAATTGTGTCTATTCTAAACTAAGTTTCTAAAGGCTTAGGGTGAGGGGTTATCTAATCCTAGGTTTTTCCTAATCTATATTCTAATCCTAATGTTTTCCTATTAAATCTTATCCTATGTCTATTGGGGTAGGGGTTTTTGGTTTCTAATCCTAATGGTCTAAGGTTTTATAATCCTAATGGTCTAAAGTTTTCTAATCCTAATGGTCTAAGGTTTTCTAATCCTAATGGTCTAAATCCTAATGGTCTATCTAACCTCAAGTATGGAAATCCTAACTAAGGTTTTGGGGTTTACTAAAGGGGATTGGGGAAAACTAGCTCGGGTATCATAGTAATCTAAGAGGAATAAAGAGTAGGAATATGCTTATATATGAGGATCATATATTTGCATATGGAATAGTTAGGGGTAGATATCTAACTAGAACGAAGATAGCATCGGTGAAGGGAAAACGAGTTGAAAAGGGTTAGAGGAAGAGAAATTTAAAACAGTTTAGAGATTCTATTTACCTAAGACATCGGGGTAGGTTAAGGGTAAGGTTTGAAGGCAAGGGTTAAGGGTAAGGGTTAAGGGTAGGTTATAGGGTTTCCTAAGGGTTTTCTAAGGTGAAGGGTAATCCTAAGTCTAGTTATCTAATCTATCCTAATTGAGGGGTACCAAGTAGTTTCTAAATCCTAACTTATTTTATTTATTTCCTATTCTACTTATCCTAAAGGCTCTAACTATTCTAAGGCATGTCTCCTAGGGTCATTTACCTACCTAAGTTTTCTAAAGTTTCCTAATTACCTAATTCCATGTGTTAGTGTTTTCTAAGTTTTCCTCGTCATTATCTATTATCTTTTCTAAAGTGCAAATCCTAAAGCGGGCAAAAGCTATTTTATGGTGATGTTTCATTTGGTTTTCTGTATTTTAGCTATTTTAAAAGTGTTTTCTGTTAAATCCTTTCTTAAATTACTATATTCAGGTTGATTATCTAAGTTATTATTATTATGACCTTTTTCTATCTTCTCAAGGAGATCAAGAAAAATTTCATCTAAGTTATTTAAAATCTCCTCTAATTGGTTTTCCTCATCTTCTAGAGTCAACCTAGAGGGTTTTTCTCCAATTTCATCTTTCCAAGATGGAATGTGAGGGTTTATCAAGTAAGGTGTAGGGTTTAAGGTATAGGGTTGCCTAAAGTCAAATCTAGGGGTATAGGTCGGGATACGGTGTTTAGGTATATATGGTTCTCTTGGGAGAAAGAAACCATGGGGTTCTATTTTATGGGTAGGAAAAAGTGGATGTATAACAGGGTTTAGGGGAGGTAGGGGTGATGTCTTAGCATAGAAATCTCTTATGTGTTTTAAATCAGGGTTATCTAGGCTATTCCTAGCGTCTTCTAAGTTATAGGGTTTAGGGGAGTAATCTAGTACATTCGGAGAGGAAAGATCATTCTCCGGATGTGGACTAGATGAGATAGGGGTAGAGTAGAGGGGAGTAGACATAACTATATAAAGAAAATACAGTAAATCAGTTAGCAGTTAAGCAGGCAATTATTATACTTACCTTAGCACATATGGTTATGGAGGATGGCAGAGGTACTGAGGACTTTCTCATGTTTAGGAAAAATAGTTGTAGTTTAGGTTTTGACTTTGTTCTCTACAACTGAAGCTCTGATGCCAATCTGTAACACCCTCATTTTTCACTAATCGCAGCGAATAAAGTGTTTGGGGTATTACTTCATAGAATCACAGATACAGTAATAGAAAACGACTCAAAAAGAGACGTTTTGAAAATTTAGTTATCATTCATAATTATCAGAGTTTTAATTATAAAAGATATACTTTTATTTTATTGAGGTCCCAAAAATCTAAGAGTTAGGTTGGTAGTGTTTGAATGATAACTATGAAAAGACCTCCGAGTTCAGTACCTCCTTCCGCCATAGGTCCATAGAAGTAATAAACCTAGAATACATGCTTAAAAAGTTAACACTAGGTGTTGAGTGAGAACCATAGGTTTAGGGGTTAGTGAATACAAGTTCCCTGGGTTCAGTTGTTACACCCATCTGGGAAAATGCAAGTTTTTGTGATAATTGTGATGCGTTCACAATTATCAGGAGTTTAGTAGGTTGCACTAAGCTCATGAATCACAACTTAACGATTCGGGTTATGTGGGCTGCAAACCCAACATGAGGGGATAGAAGGATAACTTGCCAAAGTTATACCTTGAGTGGATTCAAATATAGTACTTATTGGTACCACCTAGTGGGGTGTTAATACCAACGGGAGTTGTCAAACTCTAATAGATCTATCAATTATATTCGCGTTCGATTGGGTAAAACCTCCCAAACGATTAGATTCATGAATTTTGGTTATGTAGTGGTGGCAGTTAGTTTACTCGTGCAAACAACCAAAGAAAAAGACTTGTATTCGGTTTTAAGTAAAACATTTAGCATGTATCCCCCTTACAGGGTTTTTAAAAGCATTTAGATTGAAAGTTTAAAAAGATGTAAGGCTATGAAGACTCACCTGGGTGTAGAGTAATCTAAGTAATGCAAATAGTGACTCGGGAACTAGACCGCCTTACTCACGTATCCTAGTGTGTTGTTGTTGGTTTTGTATGTATGTCAAGCATTTAGTTATCATGTTTATGTTTCTTAAGTTATTGTTTTTAGGTTTGTTAATGTTTTAGATATCACATAACACCGTTCAGGCCATTGTAATTCAGAAGTATATGACTCCTCACATGAAGCTCCCTACTATTGTATTATGTTATCAGCATAATACCGTTCGGGACATCATAATTCAGAAGTTAATACTCCTCACACAAAGCTGCCTATTATTGAGTTATTTTGTTATTAAGGTTTAGTTATAATTATATCACCGTTCGGGCCATCATATCTCAAAAGTATATGCAATAATCGATCGAGGAGTCAGGGCACTTTAATTCGTAAACCCAACAAACTCGTCAAAAATGAAATATCCACATAGTACTCCTCGCATGAAGCTCCCTAGTATTGTGTTATGCTTCTAACTTTATTTAGGTTTATACTTATATGATATTTTCACACCCTTATAGTTTATATATTTACGTTTTCTACCCTAAGTTTTATATTACTTATATTACTTATACTAATAACTATCTATACTTGACACAACTAGTCCCTAGACTTCTATATTACCCTAAGACTCCTAAGTTTTCTATATTTACCATTTTATACCTTTAACTTTATACTATTTACATTTTTAGTCCTTTTTAGTTTATACTTATGTTATTATCTATCCTAGGGTTTTAATATTAAGCAAAACTAGTCCTTACTACTTATAACTTCTAGGAAAGGTCAAAAACAGTCCATAGACTTTATAATTTCAGGAATTTATGATATATACCCCTATGCATGTAAACTATTGCAAAGCTAGTCCTAATATGCATGTAACTTATATTTTATCTAGTATTTAAGTTTTCTAGATTATGTTTTACTTATTTTAAGTTATCTAAGGTATGTTTAACTAGTGTATGACCTAAATTAACTACTTATAGCATGCATACAAGTATATGACTCGATCTAGGGTTTTAAAACGTAAACTAGCAAGTAGAATGGTTCTAGGCTCATGCAAGGGTATCTAAACTATCTAAGGCATCCTAAATCTATCCTAAGACTATACTAAAGCTATATTAACTAAAAGTAATACTTACTTGGCTAGGGGGGGGGGGGGTTTACGAGGGTTAGAACTACGGTTATGGTTTTCTAGGACTCGTACGACTTCAAACCACAACACAACTCGACCAAGGCTTAGTTACTCATTCCTAACAGCTTCTAAGGAATTATTACTACAAAAATGTGAGGTAGATAGGAGGGGGAGAGGTGTGGAGAAGAAGTGAGGGCTGGGGGTATTTATACTTGAGATAGGGCGGTTTGGGTGGAAAACGTCTCATAGGTGTCACGGAGGGGGAGGGCTGAGCAAGCAGAGCTAGGAGGGGTTGTGGCAAGTCTACATGGTGACAAGGAGCAGCTAGGAGCAGCTAGGGGGCTGGCGTAGGACAGTTGTGGCGGTGGATGAGCCGTAGAGGCGGTTTGGGTGGTAGTAGCTTACAAAGAGGTGATGCACCTCCTTGCTTGGGTGCTTGGAGGTGCTTGTAAGCAGCTTAGGGTGTTTAAGGGTGGTTTAGGGTGATTAGGGGTGGTTTAGTGGTGGATTAGGGAAGGTTTAGGGTGGATTAGTGGTGGATTAGCCAAGTAGGTGATACACCTACTTGTGTGTGTGCTTAAAGGTGTTAGGGTGTGTGCTTGGGTATGAATATGGTGTTAGGGTGCTAGGTTGAGGTGTTTAAGGTGCTTATGTTTAGGTTTTACTAAGTTTTAGTTAAGTTTAGACCTAGTTTTCTACTTACTATGTGTTTAAGGTTTTACCTAAGTTTTAGTGCCTAAATTAAGTTCCTAAGTGTATCTAGTGACTAATCCTATGACTTAAAGGGTTTATTCTAAGTGTGGGTAACCTATGAGAAAGTTTTGGGAAGGTTTGACCTAGTTTTATAACCTAAATGACCTAAGTGGGTTTAGTGAGAGACTAGGGTTTATCCTATGGTTTTGTGCCTAAGTTAGTGTCCTAAGGGTATCTAATAACTATTCCTAAGTTAACTAAGCATATAGGTTCAGATAAGCACATAATCCTACTTAAGTTTTAGTTTAGGGTTTATTAGGGTTTTGTTTATGTTTAGTGTTTTAGATTTATGTATTACTTATTATGGTGTTGTTATGAGTTTATGCTTGACATACCTGAGGTTTATAGGATGTGAGTGTTGAGTTATTTGGCTTGTGTAGATACGTGAGCAGGTCTAATGAGTCATGCAAGTAATAATGTATATAAAAAACAAAAATTTACCCGTGAAATACCTACTATAGGTATTTGTAATGGGAATGATAGTAATGGGTGTTTGTGGGTTGTTATAGGTCCTGAGGCAGCCCAAGTTGTTTATGACGAAAATTAGTGGCAAACATAGTTTTTGACTCGACCCCAATTAAAACTGACATAAATAAAGGCACCAACATTTTTCATGCCAAGCTAACAAAAGTTGTGGTAACATCACAACGTAGGAACTTATTGACCAACAAAAGTTGTGGTAACATCACAACTTAGGAACTTATTGTCAATAAACTATTTTAAATGTGTGTCATGCTTAGAAAAGGTTGTGATACAATCACAACTTAGATATATAATGACGAAAATAAGTGCCGAAGATTACATATTAGTTTTATATCAAAATATAGGGATGTTACAATTTTGAGAATAAATAAAAAATCTAAACTTTATAAATAACCACTAATATGTCATAAAAAGTTTAAATATAATGTTACAATCTTGAGAATAAATACAAAATATAAACTTTATAAATAACTACTAATATGTCATAAAAAGTTAAATATAAAATTTACTGATCAACTAATGCCATACTTACAAAAGTCTAACAACGAAAAAAATTACTACACATTACACTATGACCAATTAGATCATAAAAAAAGTTATAAGTTAGCTTTAGTTTTATATCAAAATATAAGGATGTTACAATTTTGAGAATATATACAAAATCTAAACTTTATAAGTAACTATTAATATGTCATAAAAAGTTTAAATATAATGTTAAAATCTTGAGAATAGATACAAAATATAAACTTTATAAATAACTACTAATATGTTATAAAAGGTTTAAATATAAAATTTACCGATCAACTAAGGCCATACTTAAAAAAGTCTTATAACGAAAAAAATTAATGCACATTACACTATGAACAATTAGATAGAGCCCGTGTGCAATGCACGAGTCTGAATTACTCGTAAACATACAAATTTAAGTAGTACTAGATTACTTAATTTATTCATGTCATTCAAAGAATACATAAATAATAAAATTGAAGTAGTCTATGTTATCATCTTGACACATAATCAGAACAAGAGAATCTTACATTTAAGTATATAAGTCCTATTAGAACATTAGTTTCTTACCTTGCGGTAAAGGGAATCCTTTTAAATCATATCTCTATGTGTTGTTTCTTGCACACAACTAAAGTCCTATTAGAACATTAGTTTCTTACCTTGCGGTCAAGGGAATCCTTTTAAATCATATCTCTATGTGTTGTTTCTTGCACACAATTAAGATTTCCCCCACTTGTGCATAGAACAACATCATGTAGCAAATAAACAAACGACACACGTTTGTTTGTGTGAACAATATGATTGTGTCATAGATATAACAACTAGATGTAAAACTATACGTACGTCTAATAAAGAAATGCACATGACTATCTTTAAAAACACAGGTGTCTACAATTGGAAAGTAATTATCTTGAAACATTCTAGAGATAATCTGGGTTACTACCAAGACAATAAAGCTTGTAGCTTCCACTGAATTAGAGAACATTACAATAATTTTTTATTCAGTAATAATACACAATGCTTCCACTGGATTTGACAGCATTGTAAATGTTTCATAACCAGTGAAAACAAATTATGTACTATTTAGAGTGTATTCTTCTATGTAAATGATGGACTATCCATCAATGCTATTAACTTGAAAAATTGGGCATGCAAGTTCTTCCTTAATAGGTCTACCATCCCCACAATGGTATCTAGCAGCTTTAAATGGTCAAAGCACAACCACTAGATAAATAAGGCTAGTTTGCCTTCTACTAATTTTACAGTAATTAGTCTAGATTCTAATTTAATAACTCATATAATGTTATACAGATTTTCCAGTTAACCAAATGTCATATTTATTACAAAAGAATTCAATTACCAAAAGAGGGTAATGAAATCTCTAGGAAAATAAGATGTGCAATTTTCTTAACTGTTAAAGTTTGCTATGAGATATATTAAAATTTTGACAATTCTAATGTTCCTATCATACATTTCTCAATCATGAAAAGGAATAGGATTGAGTCTCACCCTTCTTCTCATGAAAATGAGACTAAGTTTATCTTTTAGTAAAGTTGACTCTAGCCAAAACCCCTACGGGTGTAGATCAAGTTACCAATAGTAGAATAACCCATGTTTACGGTTTAATGTTGCATTAATACTTTTAAAAGGATTAACAAAATTCAATTTTAGTATTTTTGATAATTAAATCTTTAAGGAAATTAAATACCATTGGTAAATATTCATATAAACCATAGAATTTTCTTAAAGCTAGTATCCTAATTGACATAGTACCATTACATTAGTTGATCTACTGGTAATGATAGTATTCAATAAGGTAATTGTCGAACAATAATTGGCAAACATTTTCCAATTCTTAGATCATTATGGGATTTACATTTGCTAAAATTTATTTGTAATGTAAGCATGTCTCATCCCATCTTATGCGTTGAGTCATAGATCTCACTAACTAACTTAATTAAGTTGTCTAATTTAGAAACTGTAAATTCTTCATGTACGGTCTCACGTAATCATGGAAATTCACCTTGTTATTACAATCTAGCTAAGGTCTCACTTAGGCTAAATTGAAACTTCAAGTGCTTCTTATAATTAGATGGAATAAACTTAAATTTAAGGGTACTAATTTGATGTGTTAAATTAAAATATGTATGAAGAAGAATGCATACAACTTCGTATCATAGGTTTTAGTAAAAAAACTTTTTATTAACCAATTTCGCTAAGATTAAATCAACAAAAATTTAATTGAGGTATTAAGATCACCAATCAGAGAATTACCTTTAATTATCGCCCACTATATCGTACAACTGCATGAGTCAAAAGACCCAAGTTATTCGGATAATTACCACAATGTGGCTTGTGGAATTGAGGTCAATTCACCTTTAAGATCATTTTGTACATAAAAAATAGTCGTAGGTAACTCCAATTTGACGCACAAAGAAGCAGAGAAACAAATGTCAGCACGAAGCGTATTAAAAATCCGTTTCTTTTGGGTCACAATTTAATCCGTACCCTCCTTATACATCTCTTATAGTTTGTCACAATTGGATGAGCATTTCTAACTATTTGGTACAAAAAACATCAATCAACTACACGTTTAGATTTAACTTTTAAAAACATATTATAAATTATAAAACTTGCTAGTCTCGCCTGGGAGAAAATTACCGTCATCATCGAACCACTATCGTTACATAAGACTTGCAAGATTATAATTTATACACAATCAAGTTTCACCATTATTTAGTCATGTTTAGTTTTCTATTCAAAAAATTACCCTTTGCATACAACTTGTCACACAAAAATAAACAAACAAGTAAAATAAAAAATAAGCATCTAAATAATGCGCACATAACTTAACAATTAATATGTGTAAACAATTAGCCACATGCAAACTTATTTAATAAAACATATTAATAATCAATTCTAGGTGTTAATAATGCATATATTTAACTAAGGCTTTCACTTAACACAAGTAAGTGAGCCACATACATCGACGAATCGATTGCGTAAGCCATAACTAAATATACACCATATTACACATAATTGATTCATTAATTTAATTGAGGTCTTCCCCAATTCAAAATCTATTAATAAACACATGTGAAAAAATCTTAACAATTAAATCATAAAAACAGTAATCCATGATGAACATGCATGTTCCATCATCGATTCCACATAACATTATTACAAGATTGCATACAATAAATGACATAACACATATTCATTAATTAATACGTAAACATAGCATACAATACTAGGGTTTCAAAAAAAAAAAAAAAAAAAAAAAAAAAAAAAAAGTTAGGGCAAATCGGCCCTATGAAAAAAATTAGGGTTTCAATTTTACAAACCCTAGAAGTCGACATGCATATAAACACAATACAATATTCGTTTTTACGTGTTTCGGTAATTAATTACACATTATAACAGCTCGTGATGCCACTGATTAATTATAAAACATGGCAAATTATAACTATAAACACAATAAACATCAAAGTACATGCGAAAGCGTATGATCATATGAACCAAAGATTAAAGCGAATGTGTACCTTTTGCAATTCCAAGCTAGCAATCAATTGGATCACTTTAAGAACCCTAATTAGGGTTTATGTAGATTAATGAATTGACCCTTACCATTTTTCAATTCAATCCAAGATGCAAACAATAGTGTGTTTGCATCACGTTCTTGTACACATGTACTAACACCAAATTAATGTGAATGCTAGTATAAGAAAACACAAAATAATTTTTTTTTTGGAAAAACAAAAGTCGAACACCCTTAAGGGTTATGAGTTCGGCCGAGTTTCACAAAGAGGAGAAGAAAACCAATTTTAGGGTTTAGTGTGTGTACAAAAGTTAGATAACAATGAACCGTTGGATTTGTTTATATAGCATGAGAAAACTTTGGGACAAGTTAAGTCTTGGGTTGGGTTTCCTCCCCTTGGCCGATCGTCCAACACCCCTAATAGGGTTTCTAGATCTTTCTTGTTCTCTATTTTTCATCTATAGTCTTTTCCTTTTATCCGTTAGTCAATATATGTTAATTACTAACGGTCGTTAGTCGTTTTGTGTATTTAATAATTAGAGTTAATTACTTAGATGGTCATTGTGGTTTGTTGATTTTTACGGATCTTGTCTCTGTGCTTTTTTTAAGCGGGTTTGGTCCCTGTGCTTTTAGAATGTTATGGATCTTGTCCCTATTTCGACCATACTTCAACGATCGTTAAAAAGGACATCAGTTGAATTAAATGGACTAACGTGAGGGCTAAACTTGTAGTTTGGGTTTTCCCACTCAAAATACAAACCACAAGGACGATTTATGTAATTTACACTAAAAAAAACTTTTTAATTTTTATTAAACGAAAATTTTTTAATTTTACTATAATAAAATTTAAAAAAAAAAGAAAAAAAAACTTTTTAAATATTTTTAATTTTATTTAAAAAAATGATAATAAAATTAAAAAAAAATGTTAATTTTAATTTTATTATAACAAGAAAATTTAAAAACTTTTTTTTTTTTTTTTTTTTTTTTTTTTTTTTTTTTTTAATTTTCTTTGAAATTTATTACAAAAAAAATTTGTACGCTTTATACATATATTATGTATAACGGATAAAAATATATGAAAATAGATAAAACGTATAAAAAATTGACATTTGATAAAAATGTTTGTGTATTATTTTAAATCATGATTTTGACTCCTTTCTGGTTCGAATCATCAAAAGTGTAAAACACGAAAGTTGTCCGAAATGATGTTTTACATCAAAAAATGCGAGATTTTAACATGAAATTGCAAAACTATGACTGTTTATTACCAAAACTTAAGCAATTTTTGATCAAATTCATAACTTATACACTTATATACTCTTGTAAATCTTATAAGTTTGATGATTTACATAAGTTCTAAACAGCCATTGTTTTGCAATTCGTGGTTAAAATCTCGCGTGTTTTGATGTAAAACAATATTTCGGACAACTTTCGTGTTTTACACTTTTGATGATTCAAACCAGAAAGGAGTCAAAATCGTGATTTAAAATTAAAAAATTTTCGTATAATAAAAATTAAAATGTTTTTTTAATAATAAAATCAAAAAAATTTCGTATAATAAAAATTAAAAAGTTTATTTTATAATAAAATCAAAAAATTTTCGTATAATAAAAATTAAAAAGTTTTTCCTTTTTTTTTTTTTTATAATTTTGTTATAATAAAATTAAAAAATTTCCGTATAACAAAAAATTTAAAAAATTTCGTATAAAAAAATAAAAAAGTTTTTTTTTTTTTTTTTTTTTTTTGTTTTTTTGTTTTTTTTTTTTTTTTTTTTGTGTGTGTAAATTACATAAATCTTCATTGTGGTTTGTATTTTGAGAGGGAAAACCCAAATTACAAGTTTAGCCCTCACGTTAGTCCATTTAATTCAACTGAGGTCCTTTTTAACGGTCGTTTGAAGTTGGGTCGAAATAGGGACAGGATCCGTAACATTCTAAAAGCACAGGGACCAACCCGCTTAAAAAAAGCACATGGACAAGATCCGTAAAAATCAATAAACCACAAGGACCATTTAAGTAATTAACTCTAATAATTAAATATAACTTTTTATATTAAATTATTAAACATCAATTCTTCATACATAAAGTGTGCAATTCTGTGGTCTCGTGTTCGAATCCGGAGATACACTATTAAATTTGTCCATTAAAACTAACAGAGTTTAAGTATCTTGTGATTTGTGTAATATGTTTATTTGTAGGTTAAGAGTTCCGACAATGAGTTTTGGGTTGAGTGCGTTTGTGTACTTACTGCCACTTGCTTCCCTGTTTTGATCCGTATCATTTACTTCAAAATCCGCCCATTATTGAAGAGTCTGCCCGAGTAAGTTATATTGCATCATGTTTTAGTATTTGCCTACTGATGTATATATGCATGAACATATATTGCATCATATCATATGCATATATTGCCTACTGATGTTGCATGATTCATGTTAGATAGATGTTGTTTGATTAAGTCCTTTGGTAAGACTATGCATACTATATTTTGAAGTTATATTCACTTGAACTTGCTTTAAAATGATGTGTATGAGTAAGTTTTGGAAACTGAGTTTATAAATGGTGTAAGTTTGATGGTGAAATCATGAGTGTTTGACAAAGGTACATTGTGGGTCAAAAGCATTTATTGTTCAAGTTCCGTGTTAAACTTAGTCTAAAACATGATTAAAAGATATGGTAACAATTTGGGTGCAAGAAAGTATAAATCATATCATGAACATATATTGCATCATGTTTTAGTATTTGCCTACTAATGTATATATGCATGAACATATATTGCATCATATCATATGCATATATTGCCTACTGATGTTGCATGATTCATGTTAGATAGATGTTGTTTGATTAAGTCCATTCATAAGAGTATGTATACTATATTTTGAAGTTATATTCACTTAAACTTGATTTAAAATGATGTGTATGGGTAAGTTTTAGTTACTGAGTATATAAATGGTGTAAAATCGTGAGTGATTAACAAAGGTACATTTTGGGTCAAAAGCATTTCACGAACTAGTCATATTGTTTAAGTTGCGCGTTAAACTTAGTCTAAAACATGGTTAAAAGCTATGGTAAGAATTTGGGTGCTAGAAAGTTTAAATCAGGCTTACATTAAAAGCTTAGTTTGTGTATTTTTTAATCAAAAGGGGTCAAATCATGAAATGGGTAATTTTGGTTCAATTTAAATGGACTTATGGTTTGTATACAACTTATGCAACAAACAAATTATGTGACAACAATAAAGCCAGCAGCTGGGTTGAAAAGATTTTCAAGAAAGTAGCCGAGGATGGCGCAAAATTTTGTGGTTGTGCTACAGATGCTCTCATCGGGGTTGGTCATGATGCTAAACTTCTTAAAATTTCACCAACGACAACGGCTTATCTTTGTTGTCTATTGATAGCCAGGTTTTTTGGGTTTTCATTTGCTAAGTTAGCTAGTTCGGGATGGCTCTTTAGGATTTTTTCCATTTGCTCAGTTAGCTAATATGCGTGGCAGATGGTTTTGGTTGTTGTTAGGATCAAGACAGTTTTCAATTGCTTCGGTTAAAAATCTTATAGAGGATCACTTCCTTCACGAGATTGCTTCCTAAACCCGTTGGATCAAGGCGGTCCCGAAACAGGTTAATATCCTTGCTTGAAGAGTTAAGTTGGATAATCTTCCTACTCGTCTCAACCTTTCTCTTTGAGGTTTAGAGCTCGAATCCATTCTATGACCTATTTGCAATTTGGCAGTTGAATCATCATGTCACTTATTCTTTGCTTGCTCCATGGTTAATGACATATATGTGAGGATTGCTATTTGGTGTGATACGAACATAACGGTGATGCTTCATATGATGACTGGTGGTTTTGGTTCACGATCTTACGTCTTCCGGCTAAGCACAAGTTGATTTTGGAAGGTGTTTTCTACATTACATGGTGGTCGGTTTGGAATTCCTCCAACATTTTTTTTTGGTTCTAGACCACAGGCTAAAAATTGGATATTTGATGATATTGTGGATCATTCGTTTTCTTGGTGTAGGTATAGATGCAACACAAACTTTAGTTGGGCTAAAAAATCCTTCACGTGGAGTTTCATAAGATGCAAAGCAAGCAAATACTTATATAGACTCGTACCTCCTTCATTGGCTACAAACATTACACATAACATATTTTGTAAAGGTTAACACAATACTTAACCTATCATACGTGTCTAGAAGATTGTCTTATGTTGGTTTTCTTAAAAGATTTCTAAACTACTCCACATTTTTCTAAAACATTCTATATTAGAATCCAAAGATATATACAAGTGCTTAGTTTGACTAAATTGAAACAATATATAATGATTTAAATAGATAAGTAAATACAATAGATAGATAAAATTTCACTGAAGTATTTCAATCTCACCATAAAAAAAAAGGCTTAAAAAAAAAGAAAATTTTGAGGTGTTTTTAGTTGCATATGAAAAATCGAACCCAAAAACCATCACACAACGCATATGTATGATTTTGTACTTAGATTTATATGTATTTCAGTTAGCTACTCGCAATTACTGTAAATCTTTTATTCAAACCATGGCGACTTAAGTTATGATGGTTTAAAACTTTCTAAACAAGTTTTTTTTTTTTTTTTTTTTTTTTTTTTTTTTTTTTTTTTTTTTAATTTATTTATTTATTTATTTTTCCTCCTAAAAGAGTTTATTATTGGTTAATTTGTTCTGACCTCAAAACCCAACGCGTAAATCAAATGCTAAAAAAAAAAAAAAATCAATCTGCCATAGTGAAAAAAAAAAAAATAATAATAATAAAATAATAAAAAAAAAAAAAAAAAACTTAACCAATAAACCAAACCGGAACAGTTTCTAAGTTTCAAAAGTCAAACGTTTGGGTTGAATGTACGGTGTGTTTGTTTCATTAAGATGTTTTAGGTCTGAATTTGACTACCACATCTTACCAGTAAGATGTGGCTAAAAAGTCTAAATATAAACGAAATAATGTTATTTGTTTTTGTATAATTGTCCAAATGATTTTAAGTGCTCGTTTATGTAATTTATTTAATTAATTTATATAAATATGAAACAAGACTTTTTATTATAAATATAACATAGTTAATAAACCATCAAATATATTATATTAACACGAGACTTCAATCTCTTATCGAGTAAGAGGCAGTAAAACAAGTCTCACACCTCTTACTGAGTAAGATGTTATATGTCTAACTGGGTCTGACTCAAAAGAAAAAAACAGACAAGCAAAACGTCTGCCTACCTTTTACTGGTAAGAGTAACAAGGTTAGTAAGATTTTTATTTATTTATTTATTTATTTATTTATTTTTTTTAACAAACACACCCTTAGTTTTAAACATAAACGACCCCAAAGCAGCCAATGTTTGAACATTACACGTCAAGTTCATTTGTGTTGCACTCAATGTTTTAAAAAGCGCGCCTAAGGCGCGCCTACTCCCTAAATCCCACGAAGCTCTAGCTTTTGGGATTTTTTCTGATCGAGGCTCACGACATGCATGAATCACGTAAAAATCTTTGTGCCTTAGGGATTTTTGCGCTTTTGCGCCTTGGAGATTTTTGCGCCTAAAAGCTTTAACGGGGTTTTGGCCTTTTTTTCTTAATAGTAAGATACATTTTGGGCTTACATGTTATATATATTGGGCCCTTACATGTTATATTCAGGGATTTAGGATAGTTCATAGATTCTGATATGTTGTTTGCCTGATAATTTGGGTTTAAATGCAAGCTTTGTTAGTTGTAACAACCATTAAGTGGCATTATGCATTGAATATTGATATTTTTATGTTATTTAAGCTACATAAGTAGTCACATATGTTATAAAAAAATCTAAATGTATAGTGCGCCTCATATTTATGAATCCCGCGCCTTTGTTTGCGCCTCGATTCGAGGCTCTTTGACCCCCTTTGCGCCTTAAGGCACCTTGAGCCTTTCAGAACATTGGTTGCACTGATGTGTCACATGACTGAAGTATGTTTTGTAAAAATAATTTTGAATGTACTAATTTAACTATAATAAAATTATGAAAATTATAACGGACCTAAATGCACTATTCATTAGAAAAACATGGCCTGTTCCATTATAAAACTTTTTATAAAACCCCCTTAAGTTTGGGTAGTTTTCTAAGTTTATATTAAATACTTTTCTTTTGGTATTTTGAGTCCCTAAATATGTATGATCATTTTTTTTTTTTTTTTTTTTTTTTTTTTTTTTTTATTATTTTTTTTTTTTGGGAATGACAAAGTTAGAACATCCTACACCACTTATCTTACAAATTTTATCTCACATGTTTACAACGAAACTTGAATCTACAACTTTTAGGTTTATAGGCCACTCACATACTGCTAGGCTGAGAGACTTTGGTTCAAATTTACATCTATTGAGTCTCTATGAGTGCACTTATACTTTTTAATACATAGCCTTAAATTTTGAGTTGTTTTGTATATATTTAAAAGTAAGACGAAGTTTTGCTTTTTATATGCTATTAATATTAAAAGAATTCATCTAAAAATATCAAGCTATATCCACTTAAAATATAAAGAGCAAAACAAAAATAGAAGTATGCAAACATATATTTTGAAAAATATAATTTGGTTTTAAGTTAATCCAAATGTATTAGATACACTGTCTAGATCATATGTGTAGATTATATACAAAAACATTGAGAAATTAAGCTTTTGATTTACGCTTCGGTTAATGCTTAAAATTGTTGCATAAACTCAAAATCTTACTAATAATGCACAAATTGAATTCGTTCAACGATGACATGGATATTTTTTTGATAGGTGATTGAACTTTTTTTCTCAAAGCTCTCACGTTTTCTTATTTACCAGGTTACAAACAATCAATATGAGAATCTTTTCCGCTAAAAAGATAGTAGTATGTTCTAAAAGAACTGCACAACGCGCGATAATATTATCCTTGCTTCTTATAATTAGCATATGAAAGAGTAGAACAATTAAGAAGATGTTATCAAAAAATAAAAGGAAATTTGCAAAATTGATAGATTACACTTATTTCCAACTTGACTTAACTTTATAGCATATTGCTAAAAATAGAACATGTTTATGTGAAATACTTATATTGTCCTTTTGTGATACATTTTGCGTCAGTTATGTCAGTTCTTCCTGACACTTTACACTCTTAACAATTAGTCATTCCTCTTTCGTCATCTTTTTGGCCTATTTCTTCCTCTCTTTTGAACCAAAATATCTTGCAAGTAGTTCACAAAATTGCTTGTTAAATTCTCTACATTTCGGCAATCCATTTCTTTCAATTTTGAAGGTGTTCGGCAAGTCCGGTATTACCATTCTCAACTCGACAGTAAGACCAGGTAATATTGCGATAGTTTACGGTTCATTGTGAAATCGTTCTTTTTGAAAACGATTGCTTATCTATATTTCACATGATTTTCTATAGCATCACGTGTCATATTAATTACGAAACTATTACGAACAACAATTAGTAAAAAAAGGTAATAAGTTTTTTTCATTAAAATTCCAGCCCCAACTTTTTCTTAATATCAATTTTGTTGTTTTTCTCAGAGCCATTTCCATTCCGACCATTTATCATTCAGTCAATCCCTACAATTGATTGTAGTTTAATTAAACCCAATTCTCTCACAATCTCTAAGCTTAGAAATATGGTTGACTGCAATTTTACTACGATCTCAAATAACGAATCATTTAATTCCGTTTTGAAATTTTCAGTGGTGAAATGTAAAATTAAAAAGCGATTGTAAAAAATGTAAGGGGAAAAAGGACACTAAAGTCTAATAAAAATAATAAAATGATCAGTTTAACGGAGTGTTAAAAGAAAAGACTGCAAAATCTAATTACACGAAGTAATTCTAAATTATATAACACTAAGGGTGCTTTTGGTTGGGGTATATCAGGGGGATTTTATGGCATTTGCTTTTTAAATTTCTTGAAATAGTGTGTTTGGTATGCCAAATAAAAGAGATTAAAATTCCATAAATTGACACATGAGGAAAATTAGAATGCCTCCAAAATGCAGAGCATTTTAATTTACTTGGAAACACATTTTTTTATAAATTACCAAAATACGATTTTTGCTTATTTTTTTCTTTTCTTTTTTGTTTATGTTGTTTTGGCGTCGGCCTTTTATTTATTTATTTATTTTTCTTTTCGCATCAAAGTAAATTCATGACTTACTAAAAAATTGCAATAACAAACATTAAAACATATTTCAAAATACTATAAATTTCTGTCAATCAAACACCTGAAGGTATTTTAAATTCTGAAATTTTCTAAATCCTCTAGAACTGAAATTTCTCATAATTTGAAATTCCGGAATTTCAAATTCACGAACCAAACGCCACGTAAAAGTCATTCTAGTCAAAAATAGCTAAAGTGGCATTATACAATTTAAGAGAAACATTTGATGCTAAAGATTTTTAAAAATTTTTAGAGGTAGCATAGTCGAACAAGTATGTTGATGTAAGTTTAGATGAATGCTTTACACGAATTACATTAGCTCAGTAACACAATTACACAAATGTGTTTGGTTCTGAAAGAGAGTAATACAAATGCGTAAAGTATGATAACTTTAAAATTATTGAAGCCCAAAACTCTAACTACAAACTACCCTTTGAAATGGAAACAAAAGATGGGCCCAAGCCCAAATATCTAAAATTTACCAAAAGTATATTAAACATCACAAGTCACAAGCACCACTTATTCAATTACGAGTCAAATTCATGAAAAGATCAAACTTTAAATAATTAAATATATGGAACAACATTATTTCTGTAGATTTGAGTATATGAGTGGTGGAGCAACTCTAATCCTGATAAACAATCAATTTATTATCAAATCATCTAGATCAGCTTCGTATGAACTATGAAGATTGGGTGTAAGCTCGACATATAAAAGTTACTTTATCTTCTTCGTATAAACAATAATGGAGACGACGTCCCCAGAAAAAAGTTAAGAATGTAAAAAGAAAGGGAAAAAACCCTCTGTAAAATAGAGAAAGAGTAATATTATTGAATGTGTTAGAAAAATGATTTTTAGTGGTTGGCAACACTCACCCAAAATATTATCACTCACTCACAACTAATCCTATTATGCCACATCATTTCATCTACTTTTTCCATCATTCTCTCATTTTTTTTGTTGTCAATGAGTCACTTACTATATACATTCACTTACTTCATTTTTTTTAAACAAAACTAAAATTCCATTAAAATTAAAAAAACATTACATAATATTACTAAAAAAATAAAACAACTAAAATTCCATTAAAATTAAAAACCGAACATAAAACTAACGTAAAAACATTAAAACTTAACTTAAAAAACATTAAATCCTACAAATTACACGGCCAACCGTATTGTGCGCATATCTCGCGTTTTCTATTGATGACGAATTCCTTAAAAGCCAGTTCTGGGATATTGTCGTGCGGCCCCTTAACGAACTTCATGTCCCGATTGTAGGCCTCCCCATCAATAAACTTGAAATATTCTGCGTCCTTTTTATTTTAAACCTCCAACTGTGCCTGCAATAAACTTTACTTTTCGGCCGTGTAACTTGCAAAGGTAACACGTATCGAAATTCGGCTTGAATCTTCAGAATTCGCCTTTTTTGCCTCTCGATTGACGTGATGGAGCAGGGTTATCGTTGAGGTTCGGTAAGTGACAGTCGAAATCTTCCACGTTTGTTGGCGTTTGAGCGCTACTTGACTCCGACGACTTTCTTTTCTTGCTAGATCCTGTGGATTCTTGAGTCTGACTAATCACCGGTTGTTCTTTCAACTTTGGTTGATCTTTGAGAATGTGCCACGCTTTAGAATGCGCGAACGCTTTCCTAAATTGTTTTTCAAAATCACCATTGGCTCTCTCATAAACTTGTAGATCGTCGCACCCACTTTCTTTGATACGCACCTACATATTTATAAAACAATATATATATATATATATATATATATATATATATATATATATATATATATATATATATAACGTATGTATTTATTTAAAACTTCAAAAAATCACAAATATAAAAAATATACCACTTGTTGGAAGTAACCGTTGAACGCAGCAATAGACGCGTTCATAGGAGTCCATTTCGAATTCAATTGATCTTTCGTGTGTGGGCTTCTCGGCATAAGGGTTTGATAATGCTTTAGAACTCGCTTCCAAAATCCTTCCCTTGTTTGACGGTCACCAACTGGTTTGTCCACTGAAATTTTAACCCAATCCTCGGGCGTCCAAATCTTAATGACTTTTTTTAGGCCGCGTTACCGCTACCTCTTCAACTTCTTCGACTTCAACATCTTGTTCGACTTCTACGGCTTCTTCATTAATTGGTTGTGTCTCGGGTACCATGTCAACATGGTCGAAATCTTCATCATCATCGGTATCATCACAAATTGGTAACGGACCGCTTTCCTGTTCACGCCTTTTTTGTTGGGTATAGCGCGGCTCAAACGGGTCGAATTGAGTAGGCAATTGCGGGAGGGGTTGTTGGGTGTAGAAAAATGGTGGAGATTGAGTTTCGTAAAATTGGGGACGGTAACCGGGTTGTGATTGAGAAGATGATTGGGGGTGGTAGTCGGGTTGTGATTGAACTCGAGGACGAATTGCGCCCCTCGCTACTCGATTGGTTTTAATTGGATCTCTATTTTTTTTAGTCTCCGTATTTTTTTTGGCACGGTATAATTTTTTTTAGCGGTATACTTTTTTTAGTGTGCATTCCCATTGTTTGTCTAGTATATATTTGGCCAAAAAAAAAAAAAAATAGCCGTTAGAAACAATGCAACGATAAAAAAAAAACCCCACAACGGTCGAATTTTACCCCCATCTCGTGCGTGTAAGTTTCTCGTGAGGGATCCTTCCCGTGCCTTACCGTGGTGCCGGCGGTGGTGTTCCCGCACGGGATCGATCATGTCCCGTGCCTTCACGTGCCCACTGCCAACCCCCTTATATCTAATTAGCAAGTCTACTTATATGTCTAAAAATTTGATTGGTAGATTGAAAAAGTAATTGGTGGGAATTTAGAAAGAGAAAATGAATAATACAATTGTACAAATAATTTATACATTAGGCATAGATTGTAGGCCAAAATAGCATTACTCTTATAATAAAACGTATATTTGAGAACAAGCTAATGTAAACCCCAAACCAAATAGACCTTAAACCCTCTGATTAGGCTTGGGCATTAACCTATCATCCAACACTTCTGCAATGTGAACGAGAAGTTTTCGGACGCACAAACTGCCTTTTTTTTTTTTTTTTTTTTGTCTCCTTTGTTGTTTGTTTTCATGGAGAGTATTTGGAAACATAATTGTATAATGTTTGTCGGATTCCTCCATTTTTTATAACATTTGCTATTGTTTTTACGTCATGGCTTGCTTTGTTATTTGGAGAGAGCGTCAATTTGGTGTCAACTTTTGATGTCAATGACATTGATCTTCGACAGTGAAAACAATTTGATGATGAAGAGAAATGTTGTTTACTGATGGCAACTCAACATATTTACTCTATCTATGACGACTAGAATTTTGTGTGATAAGGTTTATATATTGAATAAGAAAACAAAATCCCAATTAAATAGAAAAACAATAAAGTGAAAATATGATGGATCTCGCCGGATCACCGGTGAGTAGCCGATGACCGGAGGATAGCAAATTTTTGTTAGTCGATCTTAACTACAACTCGAATACTAAGTAAAATAGCAAATATATATTATTTGTTGTGTTTTTTGTGTCATTACATAATGAGATTTATGTTTATTTATAATGGAACATGACTTAGAGAATAAGAAAAGAAAATGCTAAACCTAGTGGATTATAAGCTTTTAGGCTTGGGTGTTAACATATCATCTAACATATCCGGCAGTTTGAACGAGAGCTTCTAGGGTCTACTAGGATTTAGGGTTTTAAAATGTATCTATGATCATACATATTGCATGAATAATAGAATATGATACGGGGTTTACATTATTAAACATGGTATTGGTGCGGGTCCGATCCTCAAACTGAAGTGGCTACGTTGAGCCTGTAGAAAACTAGAAAGAGTTTTGAATAGTTTTACCGTTTTATCATACTAAAATTATACTTCAAAAACTTATAGATCCGAGTTTACGTGAGATTAAATAATTACAATATGAACACTAAATAAATAAACACAAGATAACAAACAATAATATCGGCGAAATATAAAATGCAAGATAAACCACAACACCAAGATTTATAGTGGTTTGGTAACGAAACCCCTCTTCGCCCTATATCACATCCCGAGTACCCAACTCGAAAGTTCACTTCACTATGTCAACAAACTCCCTTCAGGTGGAGAAAACTTTACCACTTCGCTTACACTGATTTTTGACACAAAGCTAAATGTTGAGTTTCAATCTAGCTAGAACTAATCTCTCACACATAAGTGTATTTTCCGGCCTAAAATACTAACCCAGTCACTCACGTATTTTCAGGACTATAATACTAACATGATCTAACAGCTACATAAGATTGGAGATTATGAACTTGATGTACAACATTATACAACAAGAATGTGACCAATGTTACAAATGCACTAACTTCACTATAACACTTCGTATCTTGACGATTACGTGTGTACTTATATTGCACTTAAGATGGAAGAATGTCTGGATCACTTTAGAATGAATATAAACAAGTTAAATGATCAAAGAAATGCGAATGTATGCTACTGAAAGCAAACAGAAAACTGTGTGCAAAAAGGTGAAGAAAAATATATAAAACAGTCCACTATTTATAGGCGGTGAAAACTACTAGGAGTGTCCAGACCATGGTTGTCAGGATCCCGATCCTGATCTTAGGATCTTACGATTTTACGATACTGCAAAGCAAAAACGATTCGGATCTTACATAGAATATTTGAAAGCTTAAGATCTTATAAGATCCCGATCTTAACCATATGATCTTAAGATCTAATCCGATCCGACCTTACTTTTCTCGAACCACAAACTAAAAAACTACAAATTTATGGATTGTGTTTTGTAGAATTTAAAAAATATATTAATATTTTTATATATTTCATAATCATAATTTATGACAATATTTCTATGAAACATTTATATAATTTTGTGTTTATGATATATAATAATTTATAAATTTACAAAGGCTACTAAAAAATGATATCATAGTAGGATCTTAAGATCCCAATCCGATCTTACGATCACGATCTTGCAAAGACGTAATCAATCCTAAGTAAGATCCCGATCTTGAAAACCTTGGTCCAGACGGTACCACGGTACCCTAATATATCAGGGTACCATCCCTATAATTAAGGGTATCGTCTGACATGTCAGACGCTCATTTTTTGTTCTTTAGTGGTTTAGTTAAAATCTGATGAAGGTGGATTCTTTTTTTGGGGGAAAAACAGATTTTTGAATTTTATTTTTAATAAAATATTTAATTATAAATATCAAAAATAATTTGTTTAATTATATTTATGAAAACGTTTTGTCACATTTCTATGAAAAAATTTATTTCTTTGATTATCAATCAAGTTTGATGTTCATTATTCGTACCTTTAGTGATTTAATATCGAAATGAGAATTTACGACAAAAAACTTATTTATGTTAACTTTTAACATAGAATGATTTTAGATTTTGTTATTATCAAATCGTAAAAGATTCAAAAAATATAAATAACGTTTTTAGACATTATTTGTATTAAAAGAACCGCCTTCTCTAAACCATCCCCGTTAGATGACTCTATCTCTCTCTTCTCAAACCTTAAATTACAATAAAAAAAAGAAGTTGCGCGTATTGTTTTTGCAAATAGTTTTCGTCACTTCGATCTTTTCCAATTGCTATTTAACATGTTGCATTTGTTTTATGTTTGATTATTGCTATCATTACTTTATTGCTATTAAATTATTGCGTGTCATTGGAGCCTTTTGCTCTGGCGGACCATAACACTCACATCAAACTTCTAATCTATGCAAAAATCCTAATTATCAACGAATTGCTGATTTATTTTGCTTTTGTTGTTGTTGGTGTTTGAAGATTTGTTTTCGCTTGTTGTCGGATGTCTTTATCAATAATTTTGTTTTTTTTAATGATTTATTTTTTCTTTAATCAAATCCGAGCTTTCGCAATTTAGCCGATCGAATTGCGAAAAAGTATTAGATAATAAAGTAGTCGGCCCAAACCCGTATGTGGGTTTAGGGCCAACTAGGATTAGGGTTTCACAATGGTAATAGAACGGGTTTGATCTTCAGACATAGCTAGGTGGCTACATTGAGCTGCCTCCCCTAAGCCACCTCGTCATACCTATGTTACCACCCTTGTTCAATTTTCTGCTAAAACCATAGATGCATATTGTTTTGACTGTAACTATTTAATAGTTTGTTGTTAACAGACGTGGTAAACACCATTCTCATTTCTTTTAATTATGCAAAAAGCCCAACTTGAATCACCTCCATCGGCCGTCGAATGCGCCACCACGCAACACTGGAAGTTGACTGCAGGCAAAAAAAAAAAAAAAAAAAAAAAAAAATAAATAAATAAATAAATAAATAAATAAAACATTATGCTTTGCTTTTATTTGTTGTTTCTTTGCTTTTGATGTTGCTGCATGATGGAGATTAATCTCCGCTTTCTGTCGGATGTCATCATCAAAATTAATTATTTGCTTTGCTGTTTTTCCTTTGCTACCGCTTTATTTTGCTTTTGCTACTGAAGATAAAGATTATTCTCTGTTTGCTATCGAACGTCTTCATCAACAAAACTTTTATTACTTAAATGTTTATTTAGTTTTCTAATCCAATCAAAGCTTTCGTAATTTCGCCGCTCAGATTGCGGGAGAGTATTAGACGATATAACAGCCCAAGCTCGAATGTGGGAGTTTCTAGTATCTTCTATGTGATGCACTATAAATGCATATCAATAATACAATATCTCTCACGGGGTTTACATGATCTAACACAAACGACCCTCGCTAATAGGTTCTACGAACAACAGAGCTTCAGAGGTAAATCACACAACACCATGATTAAACAGACACGATGAGATAGTTTGAACACACCATATCTATTTTACGTTGCATGTCCACCACCTAGTATTGTAAAGCGTAGTCAATGAGATACAAATGTTAGAGATAAATCTTTTATATAATAAAATAAAACCTCTATTGAAATTTTCCATTTCCAAAAAATCAATTCATACATTATTTAGTAATAATTGTATTTAAAAAAAGATTATTTTAATATTTTATATTTATCCATAACACAAGGTAAAAGATAAATACAAAAAATATAGATAAGATACAATTAACACAAGTAGAAGATAAATACAAAAAATATAGATAAATACAATTAATAATAGGATTAAAATTTTTAAATAATTATCTTTAATAATAAAAAAAATATATAATTAAACATCATAAATCAAACAAAACAAAGACTAAATTATTTGTTTTTTAATAAATAAAAATATATGATTCAAAAAATTTAAAAAAACCCGCGCGTGCGCGGGCATTATAACTAGTATGAAGATACAAAAACTTGTGGATAAATAATGGAAATATAGATGGTTTCTTAGAAAGTGACATATTTAGTCATGGGGTGGTCAGATTATATTTGAAAAGGATAGGCAAATGACTGACGACCAGGTCCAACTTAACTGAAAGCCAGTAGAGCAATAGCTGGCTGTTGGTTAACAAAGAGTATGGAGCCACTGTTCTATACCGCGTTTCTTTTGAAACTTACCATCTATTTTTTGTTAAACTTTATTGAAAAAAATGTTTTTACAGAAACTTCTCAAATATGACCAAGTATCATGTCAGTTTAGAAAACTTTTGGAAGAGAACCGAATAAGATAGGGAGTTACTTGGGCTACATTGTTCATTTAATTACTTTTAGTAGTATCATGTGAACTGTGGTGAGTTTTTATAATAAAGGTGTCACCTTATTTACAACTTTATCTCAGGTTCATCGACGTACTAAGTTGTAAGAAATGATCTTCGTATATGAAATATCATCCTACATCAATAAGACATGTTGTACAAATGATTTTTTGCTCTTTTATCTCTCAATGAACGTTTTTAAGAGCGATTGTCACATTTCATCATTTCATATAGCTTAGAACATTCAAAGTTATGAAAGTATCATTTTATGCATGTCGATCATATTCATATTCTTGAAATGCTTCTTAAAATTTAAGTGTATTGGAATGAGTTTTCAACATCCAGTTTTACAGCATTTCAAAAGAATCACAACCTCTACTTGGTAAATCTTTGACTAAAGTGACATAAAAAAGTTTGATGATGATGTTTTGTGTTTTATCTATATACTAGTACTCGAGATAAAAAAGAGACACATGTGTACACGTTAATTACCTATATGCCCATGATTCCCACGTACTAGACTACTACAAAAACACTCTTAACAATAGTTAATTGCTTATTAAGGCTACCCTCTTATCTGGCTTAGGAAACTTCTTAGTTATGTCTAAAACCTTCAATGACTTCATTTTCTATTTTAGACTCCTGAAATCCCTCTTATATGTTCTTAATTCTTATAATATAATAGTTAACTTTTGACCCATACTTTCATTTACTTCCATATGAGCCCTTCAAACTCTAAAAAGATGTTTACTTCAACTAATTTCCCAAGGATATAAACATGAACCAACCTATATAAGAATTCATGCATGCTCCAAATTAAGTTATAGTTTACACTGCTTTTGTTGATTAAGCAAATACAAAAGAACGAGACTATCACGTTGAACCTTTTTTTTTTTCGGGTTCCCTTGCCACTTGTGTCCGATTTCTTATCATCTAACACGTACACCTCAAACTGATACAATGAAAACATTCATTGGATAGAATGATGATATAGTTATATTCACGTCGAAAGATGGTAAGTCGTTATCGTAAAAAGGAAACGTTTTATGTATATTTGTAATTAAGCATTAATGAATGTCATGTTATACTCAAGTTTATGGACTCAAATGACAAACCAAGGAGAGTTGCAGGAGGTTTATACAAAAATAGTCATCGAAAATATTTGAATAGAATACTTTCTGTCATCCATTTCACTTGTTTTTGCCTCACTCAAAACACTATAAATTAAATTCACAATATCCTCTTCTTCATCATCATCACTTATTTCATTTATCATATTTATTTCCTAAGTAAAAGATTTTACACATAAGAGCTTCACTTCAGTAACACATGAAGAGGAAAGATGGAGATTCCAATTTAGACACGTTGAGCAAAAAGAAGTATAGAGGAGTACGAATGAGAAGTTGGGGTTCATGGGTCTCGGAAATTCGAGCACCAAATCAAAAAACAAGAATATGGCTAGGCTCACATTCAACTCCTGAGGCTGCAGCTAGAGCCTATGACGCGGCCCTTTTATGCCTAAAAGGGCCGTCAGCCAATCTCAACTTCCCTCCACATCATTACAACCACCTCGAGTATTCCACAAGTGCCATGTCACCAAAATCAATCCAAAAAGTGGCTGCTGCTGCCGCAGCCGCCACTGATCCTATCATGACAACAACACACTCCCATTCGTCATTGCTAATCGATTCACCTTGTGACTCATCATCATTACTTTCTTCTCCATCTTCATCGTTTTCGCATTTACCAATAAGTCCTTTAGACGATGAAATACGGTTGGCAAGTGAGTCACTTAACACGAGCATGTACGAACCATGGTCTTGGTATAACATGGATGCACCTATATATAACGATGTAATTTACGATGATTCAATGTTTGATCCTTCATGCTCGTTGGTGATCGAAGACGATATTATTGGTGATATTCCTCTTTGGAGCTTCTGCTGAGTTTTTTTTTGCTGCAGTTCCATGTCATAATCTAATCAAATATTATTATATAGTTATTTATTTATTCTTTAGGTGATCTTCATATTAATTTTCTTGAAGATCATTTACTCAAATATAACTCTAAGAAATTCTATTGTTTTCAATAATGTAATGCGGAGTAATCAATAAGTTTCTCTCATTCTTTTCTTTCCCTATATACCTAACTATTTTACATGTATGTTTTATGTATACGTATTCATATCCTTTATGACAGTTTCTGACTTTTGTAGATGCATGGTAGTCCCATGAGGGCTGACTTTCTCATATTTAAAATTATTGGCTTTTTATATTGGGTGAGGGTCATTTTGATATTTTTAACTTTTAATTGCAAAGGGAAACATAAAAACTGTTTTTTTCAATCATGTATAAAAATCATGGAACCATTTTGACAATTTTAAACCCATTTTAATATCTGATCATTAATTCTATGTTAGCTATTTTTGCCAGTCCCTGAATTATTATTCACCTTTCTTTTTCAAATGTCTTCAAATAATTGTCGATCTTTTAAAATAAATTTTTAATTTTCCCATATCATCCCTAATTTAATCTAGTGTTCATAACTCTAAGAACAAACATTAACCTTCAGTAAAAGGTCGACAAAAATGTCAGCTACAAAGTCAAAGATATTATAGGTATATATATATATTTTTAATTATTTTAGAAAAGTTAAATTTGATGAAAGAAGAACATTCAAAAAGACAAATTTTTATTTTTATGCGTCAAAATAAAAAATATCAAGACTATCATTTCTCAATCTATATCATGCGTTGGGAGCGTGAAACTTTCAAGATCTTTCTAAAAAAGCTGTCGCTATAGTCTAGTCGATAACTTGCGATATGAAAAAGTTGATTTAAGATAATAATCGCTACTAATAAAGATACAATCGATAATGATACAACACCAATCGATAAAAACGATATTATGACGTATGGCTCCACCGCTCCACGATATTACACGATCAATGTGATATTATTGACTTTCGTAAAGATATTCAGGCAAGATTTATTACATTCACAAAAGAAAATAGTCAGCTTCACTATATTTATAGCAATGTATGTCTCATTTTTTTCAACTTTTATTTATTATTATTATTATTATTGTTATTATTATTTTGTATGTACTTACGCTTATTATTATTATTATTATTATTATTATTATTATTATTATTATTATTATGTACTTACGCACCAAAGAATCCTTTTTGGCCTCTTTTCTTCTTAAGCCTTTATCATCTTACGCCATGGGTTGTTACTCATTGGTTGGCATGTTTCTTCAATCCATCAATGATTCACTAATCTGGATGGTCCGGAAAGGATTTTGATTCGCTACGAAGGTAAAGACTTTACATCTACTTTGTACCATGCTATCAACAACATAAATGGATATGTCTTTATATGGATTTACCAAATGTATCTTTTATGAATATTCCGAATGTACTTTTATATTTTTAATATATACTATTATAATTGAGCTCTATTAATATTGTTCTTGTTTATCTACTTTGATTACTATCCTTCATCTTAGTTATTAATCAATTGTCGTTGACATTATATCACAATGCGAAAAGGAAAATAAATAAGTAATTACTTAAATTCCGAACAAAATTCGTAGTACATAGCCACCATAGAAAATGAAAGTACATAACATCATATAAAAAAACAAAAAAAATTATTTATCATAACTAATGAAATATCATCAAGAAATTGATGTTTCGCACCGATGGATGCATCTAGCTTTTTCAACAGTTGCATACATACATCTAAGATAGACGTGACATGGCTCATATGCTAGTAAAAAAAATCGACAACATCCTTAAAGTAGTTTAATCTAATGTAAAAAAAAGTTGTTCGATCCTCTTGATCTTTTTATGTTTGGCTTGGATCAACTCATCCAAAATCGATAACTTCTTAAGGAGATGGATCCCAAAATGAGCATCTTTTTTCAAAACGTCAGACATGAAGTTCGTTTTTTCATCTAGGAAGGCGGATTGAAGGGTAGGTTCCGAATTCCATTGCGAGAGAAAGTTTTGTAAAATAAATTTTTATAGAACCCAAACAATAGGTAGGTAATGACTAGAAACATGGATTATGGTGTTTTTGCAGACGTGATACCATCATGACATTAATTACTAAAAGTTGAAAAATAGTTGCGAACTATGTTACTCGATAATTGCGGTTGGCGGCAAAGTAATTATTTCACACGTAAAAATTTAAATGGGAGCAAAATTTTCCTAATAAAAGGCGATAGAAGACGTTGGGTTGCAATACTTTAACTGGTCATAGTTACCAATGTAAGATTTGTTAGTACTCTAATCGTCTAGTCACATGCACGACAGTCAAATTCTCCTCTTAACTCACTATTAATTTTAGTTATAACTACCTTTGAGTTCAAGAAAAAAAATTATAAATAAAAATAAATGAAATCAAATAAGCGGTTAAGGGGATCTCGATCACCCCGAGAAATCCCAGAAAATTTCATCAATAAAACCGCTCATTTGACATCTGATAAGGATTTATTTAATGTGTTTTTAGGGGATCATTTAAGCCCTAAGTCGTGAATTTATGATCAAATATTGCCTTAAATCATTTCTTTTCTCATTTTAGGTACTTGGGACGTGAATTATGGAATATCGAGCATATTGGACGTTTTTAGGCTCAAGAATGAAGAAAACAAGAAAGTCAAGAAAAGTCAGGATTTTACACCTGACGACGTCGGGCTTGGATGCTGACGCCGTCACTTGAAGACAAGAATGGTGGAATTTTATAACGTGACGCCCCAGAAAGATTTTGGAAGATTGTACCTGACGGCGTCAGGTGTAAAAGAGTTTCAAGGGTTCTTAAACCCTCTTTTCTCTTATGTTTCATTGAAGATAAGTAATCTTTTAATCATTCATCATGTCTATGTGTTGTTTGATTATCTTTATTGTTTTTCTTTCTTCTAACATGTTAGCTTAGGTTGTTTTGTGTTTGCTTAGATCTAATAAAACCTAGTTATTAATTGTTGGTAAGTTATTTATTGTTTGGTTGATTGATTCGCGTTAGGCTTAAGAAAACTGGCTAATCTCCTATACGGTAACAAGCTTGAACGTCTTAAGAAACGTAATCGGATGTGCACTACGGTTTTATTGGTTGTATTTAATGCATGAGTAGATGTTAATGATTCTATGATAGGGTACTAAACGTGTCCTCATAAAGAAATAGATATTCATAGAGTTGGGGAAGGCTGTGCACACCCCCACGATTGTTATTAAGGAATACAACCCTTCAGCTAAACAATTGCACCGTGACACTCAACTAACCAACAAAAGATAAGTAGGGAGTAAGGAAATCTAAGTAAACACGTTTTTCTCATATAAGTAGTCCACCACATTTACGTTTCTTGTTATTTTTATTTTATTGTTTTTAGTTTAATTCGTAGTTTTGGGTTAGTTGATTAGCAACTAATTCCGCCCACTCTTTCAATACCCGAGATTTTAATTGCTTTCATAAAATATAAAATACTAAAAAGAATCATCCCTCACCTTTAGACCTAGTTGACCAACACTTCAATCCTAACGACACTATTTCCGCAGAGAACGATCAATCCCCCGGACCTACCATTTACTACACTACAACGGTCAGGTACACTGCTTGGAGGATTGCAAGCTTCTTAAGATCCCTTGAGAAGTAAAACCTTTTGTGAGGTTGCAAAATCCCTCATCAACATCAAATAGGCATAAACCTTGAAAACAAATGAATGCTTCTACGTGACCAAGCTAGACAATGGCTTGAGCGTTTACCCACGGAATCCATCATCTCTTAGGATGATCTCACCTCTCGTTTTCTTGCTCAATTTTTCCCACCGGGGAGAACTACCAAGTTAAGGAATGACATCTTGATGTTCCAACAACATCAAGGTGAAACTCTTTACGAAGCATGGACTCGTTTCAAGGACTTGCTCCAAAAAGTCCCTCATCATGGCATCGATCTTTGGCTCCAAGTTTAAATCTTTTATGACCATGTCGATTATCACAACAACGTACCATTGATCAAGCGGCGGCTGCAAATTAGATGCGAGGGAATCATGGGACATCATTGATGAGCTTGCCTTTTTTGGAAGCGAATCTTGGGATGACCCCCGTGATTTAACCTCGGTAGTCAAAGCCATCTCTTCACCTACAAAAATCTCCCATCTCTCTGAAGAGAAACTTTGTGAAGTCGAGGGAAGGGACGATTACCTAATTAAGAGACAAAGAAAGCATTCAAGCCCCAATCATGTAACCTTAATTCCATCTCAAGTAAGAAGTCAATCCCACTTTCTGAGTCCCCTCTTAGAGAGAATGCCAATCTTTTCGAAAATACACCTATCCATCTTCACCTCCTCGCGAGTACATGTCGGCTCACTCAGAAAGATTGGCACGATTCGAGAAAGCCGTCTATAAACAGAGGGAGGAAATGAAAGAAAAGATGGCTGAGATGATGAATCTATTAAGGGATTACACTAAAGCTAAGGCTCCAGAAAAAGGTGTTGGTACGGAAGGAAGTCGATACTCCTATCACCAAGTTTGTTACTGTTGTTTCCATTGTCCATTAAAACGACAATGAAGAGGAAGAGTCATGACGTATAGTCTATACTTGGGCCACGAGCCCAAATGATAAGCATTACTCGCGCCTAAGTCTACCACGATTGGGCTACCATGACAATGGTACGGGCCGCAACATTAATGCCTTGGGCTCACGAAGCCCAATGCCCAATCAAACCCACCGGGTACACGATAAGGATTATCTATTCATGGAATAGATATCCTTACCTCGGATAAGCACTACGCGTGCGAAGAGTAAGGAGCAAGAAACACGGTTTCTTAGCCCCTATATATAGAATCACACGATTCTCATTCAAGGTACGATTTACTAAAATCCCTAACTCCTTACGAGAACCTAAAACTGATTACTTACTCTCACGCCGGAGTCTAATCGTGGGAGACAATCCCACGATAAGCCTAACGGTGTTTGTTTATTTTCTTAGTGGGTAGGTCTACAAGAATTAAGAAGTGAGTTGATACAAGAGCCCAAGCCCAAGCCCAAGCTAAGAGCGCCCAACTTTTGTAGCAACAAAGAGCAATTGATCAATGACGAAAGTTGTGAAGTCAACCTCATCACGACCGATGATGGAATAGATGAACGAGGTGTAGTCAATGAATCGTATTCAAATAAAGGGAAGGAGATGTCAAATAAAGGGAAGGAGATGTCCCCTAACAAACAACCAATAGAAGAACCACAACACAACATTAATAAGAAGACTATAGATAATTGGATGAGAAACAATGGACGAGATTATGCACCTAAAGTCTTTAAAGGAAAAAGGAGAGAGAAAAAGTATGATACGTTAACCGTAGGTCCATTGTGCAAGAGTATTCTTAAACAGAAAGTGAATAAGAAACAAATGATTTACAGGAATTTTGAGATACCATGCGGCTTAGGAGATTTAAAATATTTAGACGCTTTGGCCGACCAAGGGTCAGAAGTAAGCTTACTACCCTTATCCATTTATGCCCAATTGACTAACAAGATACCAAACACTACCCACATTAGGCTTTCCCTTGCAGATCATTCTTATGTGTACCCTTTAGGAATAGCAGAAGATGTATTAATTAATGTGGCAGGATTTATATACCCCGTTGACTTCTTGATCATTGATGATAGGGAAAATGATTATATGCCAATAATCCTAGGGGCACCATTCCTTGCTACAGCACGGGCAACCATCAAATACGAAACGGGGGTAATAGAACTCAAGTCAGGGCAAAGAAAGGTTCATTTTCACATGACCTCATGTAATATGAGAAACTGACGCGAAAGAAGCTTCAACCAACTCTAGTGCATCTAACAATTATGTTCGAGAGACGATCCTTGCATGGGAAGCAAGGATTAAGAATTACCAAGTGTTTGGGAATGAGGGAGGTAAAAGTAGAAATAGGGGCTCTGATGAAGCTGAAACTGAGTGCAATCAGCAGGATAAGAATCCTTTCGAGTTTATGGAAGGAGATATGGTACGCCTGCATAACTTAGGGGTGAAACTACCTCCGAAAGACTCAAATCTTGGTAGTATGGACCCTTCACAGTAAAAAGTTTGTGCGAAAATGGAGCCGTAGTCTTGATTGATCATAAAGGTGAGAAGATGACTATAAACCACCAACGATTGAAACACTACCACAAGGGTGATGAGGACTTCAATAGCGGATACATCATCTTAAGGGATGGAGTCACGTAATAGAGCATGACTTTGAGTCTAGCTACAAGACCCGTAAATAAAGAAAAGCGCTTCTTGGGAGGCAACCCAAGCTTCTTTTTTATTAGTTGCTTATTTGTTTGTTTTTATTTGATTCCGTATGTATGTTTTATTTTTTTTGTTCATTGTTCATGTTTAAAACAAATTGTGAAAATGCTTTATTTTGTCTTTAACCTCGTCTTAATTACATATAAAGGTATTTGGCAAAAAAATAAGTGTAGGGAAGATCATATTTGTTTCTAAGAACGAATTGAACATGAATGATAATAATTAGAGTTTAGCATACATACTAGTATTTCTTAGAATCAAATGCTTGCATCGAGTCATAATGGATGTTTTGCAGGATTCCAGGTATTAAAACTTAGATTTTTCTAAACTTTTTCCAGAAATCAAATATAAAGAATTCTGTCAGATCATTTCTGACGGCGTCAGGTGTTATTTCTAAAAAAAATTCCAGGTTTTGTTTTTGATGCGTGGTTTTGCAACCTTGCAAAAGGTTTTACCTCTCAAGGGATCTTGAGAAGCTTGCAATCCCCACCAGGCAGTGTACCTGACCGTTGTAGTATAGTATAGTGACAAGTACCGGGGGATTGATCGTTCAACTCGAAGAATAGTGTTCGCTAGGGTTAAAACTCAATTAAACTAGGTCTAGAGGTGAGGGATGATTCTTTTTGTATTTTTATATTTTATGGAAAGCAAGTTAAAATCTCGGGTTTTTGAAAGAGTGGGCGGAATTAGTTGCTAATCAACTAGCCCAATTAACTACAAATGCAAACAAAATAAAATAAAATGAACTTAAAGTAAATGTGGCGAAAACAATAATAAGAGAAAATGTGTTTACTTAGGTTTCACTACTCCCTAGCTATCTTTTACCGGTTGATTAGTTTGTACAATTGCAAGGATGACAGGTTATATTCCTTAATACTATTCGTAGGGCCGTGTATGATCTTCCCTAACTCTATAAGCTTTTACCTCTTCCTATGTTGAGCCGACTACTAGCTCCTAACATGGCCTCATTAGTAGTTACCTATGCA
Source organism: Artemisia argyi (assembly GCA_030686995.1). Taxonomy (NCBI): domain Eukaryota; kingdom Viridiplantae; phylum Streptophyta; class Magnoliopsida; order Asterales; family Asteraceae; genus Artemisia; species Artemisia argyi. The sequence continues at coordinate 167,037,919 of CM060687.1, read as the reverse complement.
TTAAATATAACCAATTTATCGTAGTACACCTCCGATCATGTTTCTTAAGACGTTCAAGCAAGTTACCAATTGGAAGTCTACTAGTTTTCTTAAGCCTAACATCGAAATCAATCATCCACAACAATTATAAACAAACAACCAACCAATAATCAATATCTAAGTTTCATTACATCTAAGCAAACACAAAGAAAACCTAGCCTAGCATGTTAAAGAGAAGACAAGCATAAGATATAATCAAACAACACATAGACATATTGAATGATTGTTGGAAAACTTTTCTTCAATTAAGCATGGATGAAACAAGGGTTTGAAACCCTCAAAAATACAGTAAAATTCGTCTAGGGTTTTTCTCCTCTCCAAGTTGCACACAATAAATGAAAAATCAAAAACTATATATAGATTATTAGGTCTAACGGCGTTAAGAGTAGGTTCTGACGCTGTCAACTCGCCGCCATAATTATCATCGTATTGCCTAGATCCACTTCTGACGTCGTCATGTGTAAATTTCATCTTGGCCGTCACATGCAAATTACTCTTGATGGCCTTGGTGACGCCGTCATGTATAATTCTCCCAAAATTTCTCTGGCGCGTCACGTGTAACTTGATTTATCCACCTCTTTGTCAAAGGGTGACGGCGTCACATGCATATCCTGATGCCGTTAGGTAACATTTCTAGCATGAATTTGAGACTTTGTCGTTTTCTTCACTTTTTCGCTCCAAAAACGTCAAAAATACTTTCTTTTTCCAAATTTCCTCTCAAAAGTACCTAAAATTACAAAAGGAACGATTTAGGGCAATATTTGATCAAATAATCTCGACTTTGGGCTTAAATGATCCCCTAAAAGCGGTACACTTTTCGTCTCATCAAATACCCTTACACTTGAGATTTGCTTGCCCTCAAGCAAATGCGCTTTTATTCTAATCAAAATACAAGCCAGGGGTCATTTAACACTAATATAAAAGTAATTACAACAAATAATCGTTCCACTTCAACTAAAAACAAGCACGAAAATTATACACTAGCTCCTCACAAATAGTGTTTAGATACTCACATCTCTCGGGTGTAATAAAGTATATATCACAATATGGAAATGGAAAACATCTCTCATTACCTGTCATAGCAAATAGATTACCATAGTCTTGGGAAAGGATCAAACCTCCACCACTTGGCGTAAGCACCTAGGATAAACTATCAAAGAGGTCTTTTAAAGGGTTATAACGTGAGGTGTACGGATATGGTAAACACGGTTTTGTTGGATAAAAGCAATCTTTACTGGTGGCGAGTTAATCATCATGGTTAATTACATGTATAATGTGGCGTTGCTAAGCCAAGACTCGACTCGGCTTAAGCTAATCATAAACTAACAAAACATAAAATAAACATAAAAGGAAACGGGATGGTAGTCCGTATGTTTTTTTCTCTTTCTTTTTTTTTTATTTATTTTTTTCTTTTTCTTGATTTTTTCGATTTTTTTTCGATTTTTTTTTTGTATACACTCTTGGCCTACCATCCAAAATAATACATCATAGGGGATTTATATTCCCCTCACACTTGAACTTTTACATACTTTACAATTAACTATTCTAATGACTCGAATTAAGATAATCAAAACACTTGGAGTACTTTTTAGATATTAACGTACATATGGGGATAATAAATGATGTTCTTCCCCCAATACTCCATAATACTAGTACTTTACCCATGAGTCCCAATCGTCCCAAAACAATATGTACAAGATTTGACTCGACTTAGCAACCATGTAATCAATTAGATAATTAACTAAGGGTTTAAACACATAACAATAATGCACTAAAGATGAGTGCATACAAGAAAGGCTAAGGCGATTTGGTTGCACATTTGGGGTGGATTGTAAACAAATTATTCCTTTAAGTAAAATGCTTAAAGTTAGAAAGGAAAAAGATAGGCTCGGAGGGGTGTACTAGGGGTATCGTGTACTAAAAATGAGTACATTGCAAAGGTGTGGGAAAAATTAATTGACTTTACTAGTCAAGTAATTATGACTTCATTGGTCAAGTAATTATGATACGGGTTTAACACAAGGGTTATCCTAATGCCTCTTATCATGTAGTAAATCCTACTACACGAATGTAGTCTCACATGCGGTCTCGAGATGCATCACTAACGCAAGTTCTAGATTCTAAGTACTACCGGTACACTCATAAGCATTTTTTTTCCTAACAAATCTAGGGGCGAACCTCACATATTTTGGGTAGAAAATTTTGAGTGGTACGGTTTTTGTGCTAGTTATACAACTCCTATCCATGAGACGCTCATTAAGGCTAAAGCTTCACTCCTAAATGTTGTAAAAAAATTTAAATTTGGCGCTAAAATTTCCCTAACAAGTATTTCTCTTAGTTTAATTACACACCTACTATTGAACAAACAAATTCAAGTACAATTGTATTCTCTAAGGTATCATAATTTACACTCCCCTTACACTTAGGCTGAACATTGTCCCCAATGTTCAATAAAAAGGATGTGAAAGTAATGAAGGTAAAGGAATGAAACAAATACTCCCCTGATTCGTTCGGTGTGGATAAATGTGGTAACAAGGTTAAATCTTCTTCCAAGAAAATGAACGTTGAAAGCTTCTCTCCAGAAATATAAATCATCTTCTTGTCTATATAACCTGTTAAACCTGAGAAAACAATCATGGCAAACCTCGCGTAAAATCGGCGTCAATCTATATATATATAAGGATATAATGCTTGTGGAATGAATGTTTGCAGATTTCCTGGAGTTTATAAAACTAAATAATTAACAAAAACTTTAAGACTCCGATAGAAAAACAAAACTTGCAAAATTTTTCAGAATTTTACACCTGACGCCGTCAGGTTATGATCCTGACGTCGTTAGAGTGTTTTGACAGAAATCTTATGTTAAGTTTCTAGAAAATTTCTTTAAAAACTCATGCCTTAATTCTTGGAATTCCTGCAAAACATCATTATGACTCGATACAAGTATTTGACTCAAATATATACTAATATACATGTTCATTTAATATTGTTGTGGTTCACGTTCAATTCCATTCTTAGAAACAAATTAAGATTTCCCTTACACTTATCTTTTGTGAAATACCTTTATATGAAGTTAAGACGAGGTTAAACAACAAGTTAAAGCATTTTCACAATTTATTTTAAAACATGAGCCACAAACAATAAAAATAAAGCATGCATACGGAAATAAATAAAATGAAACAAACAAACAATCAAACAAATAAAACAAATAAAACTTGGGTTGCCTCCCAAGAAGCGCTTTTCTTTATTTACGAGTCTTGTAGCTAGACTCAAGGTCACGGGCTATCCTATATGAGTGAGTTCCTCATCGAGGACATCCTTGGGATCAAACTTAGGTTTCAATTTCCTATCGGTTCTCTTAGTTCGGTATGACTTCTCAAATTTTTCTCCATCCAGATCATATAGAATCATCTTCATATGCCATGATCCGTCACCTTCCTTAGGTGGCTTGTCCCAATTCCATTTACATTTATCACCTTCCCTTTTCTATTTGTTCATCTCTAAGTTGATAGGCATCACTCCTAGGAATTCAATCATTTTCCTAAAGACTAAGGGATCCTCAAAGGGGTTTAGTTCTTCATCCTTAGCTATGAGTTGCTCTACCGAATATGTTTTGTTTATAAACTCCTCCTCTAAATAAAATGGGCGTTGAGGTCCTATGAAGTCTCTATTAACCCAAGGTCCGTATCTAGATGGTCTCCTATTCAAATCTACCCAATGAGGTGTTGGTTCCTCACTAGTATCATAGGCATTTTTCTTAACATCATAGACCGACCAAGTTTCTCCTTCTCCTACCGCTATTCTAGATTCCTTACAATCAATCATCGCACTTGCGGTAGCTAAGAATCATCTTCCTATCAATAAAGGGAATGTAGTGTCACTAACCATATCAAGGACGTGGAAATCGGCTAATATTGTCAACCTTCGTATATGCACTAACACATCCTTCACTACCCTAACCGGATATGCCACACTTCCATCCGCAAGCCCTATGATTATCTCTGTTTCATCTAACTTTCCTGGCTTTAGAGTGGTGTACAGAGATAATGGAAGCAAATTTAGGCTTGACCCAAGATCGGCTAATGTGTCAAAAGCCTCAGAATTTCCGATCTTACAGGGTAAAACGAATATGCCTGGATCATCTAATTTTTTAGGCAACTTGTTTTGAATGAAGTCGTTCCCATTCTTACCCAACTTAAGTTTCTCTTCATATTTCTCTAAAAGGGCATTGTAGTAGGGAGCACGGGCTAAGACATCAATGACGGGGCGCTCAAGGTGAAGTTCCTTGAATTTGTCGCCAAGGTCTTGTGTAGGGGGTGTTTCAACAATGCTATTGAACGGTTTGACATTGTGTGTTTTATTTAATTGGTCATTTTGAAAAATTTGGGTTTGCTTGAAACACGTGCTCACGGCATTAACCGAATAGTATTGTGGAAAAGAAGTGGGAGACGAAACAGATGATATAGCGTTAACGTTAAGTTTCGGATTCTTGACCGTGTTACTTGGGAGAGCTCCCATTTCTCGGTCATTGAGAACTTTCAACAACATGTCAATCTTATTAGTCATCTCACTTTGTTTTTGTTTGAAATCGGCTTCAAACTTTGCTAAACGAGTTTCTTGAGATGCCATAAATTTGGAGATCAATCCTTCAAAATTATTGGTACTACCATAGCTGTTGGAAGGATTGTTGTTGAAAGTACGGTTAGGAAGTTGACCGTTTGGTTGATAACGATTATATGGAGTGGAAGAATTGTTTTGGGGCATGTTTTAGTTTTGTTTCCACCTAAGGTTTGGGTGATTTTTCAAAGAGGGGTTGTATGAATCACCGTAAGGGTTTTGCTCGGGTTTGAAAGTGTACCACTTGTCTCCCGCTCCGTCGGTACGCGAGGATACGTAATCCACAAAAGCTTGTTCGGGGAGTTCCATGCAATCACAAGTGTCGTGGGGACCACTACATAATTCGCATAAAGAAGTGATTTTGTTCACTTGGCTTGGAGGTTTAGGAGCTTCGTAGGATTTCATGAGAAACTTGACTTGGTCTTCAAGTTCCATGATCCTACGGTTGGGAGTGCTTGAATTGATCGAAGGCAAAGATATTGCCTTGACTGTTTTGTTCAAATCACGGGGATCATTCCAACTTTCATTGTCATAGAGAGCAAGATCTTCTATGAGCTCCCATTATTCTTCCGCACTTAGATCATGAAGCTTGCCACCGGATGATTGGTCAATGTTTCGCCTAGTGGAGAGATCGATATGGTCATAGAAAATTTGGACTTGGAGCCAAAGATCTATGCCATGATGAGGGACTTTTTGGAGTAAGTCCTTGAAACGAGTCCATGCTTCATAAAGAGTTTCACCTTGACATTGTTGGAACATCAAGATGTCATTTGTAGGACCTTAGATATATCAACTTTAACAATAATGTGAGCACTAGATGAAGTAAAGATGGTGACTTGGTAATATATGTGTGGCGTTAGCTTTGTAGAAATAGAGATAAAGATGAAGAGAACTTTTATTAAAAAACACACACAATACACACACAAGCACACACCTCAAATGAGCTTTGAGGTGTTTATATTGTTAGATACAAGAAATGCCTTAAAAGGCTTTCCATGGGCTTGGTTTCCTTTTACATATAAAGGCTTTCATAACTTAGCACATGACATATTAGCTTACCAAGACCAAGGCCCATTGACTATTCTAATAACAAAAACTACGACACATTACAACGTTACAATAAATGAGAATGACCATCACTTTCTAATATAATTTTTAATGCTAACAATCTCCCCCTAAGGGGTGGTCATTCGAATGATGCTCCACGTGATTAGGTCTTCTTTGTTCTTTGTTGCTGACCATTGTGTGTCGTAGTGGAATAGTCATTAGTCTTTGTTCCTTCATGCTTTGTGATATTTGATGATTGACTTTTCATCGTTCTTTGTTCTTTTATGATGTGGAGCGATCTACCTTTCGTCACTTCTGCGTCTGTGGTGGTTGTCTGCCATTCCAACATGCTCATACATGTTTGGATTTTGATATTCATATGCACGTAGTTCCCTTTCTTACACTTAGATCTTTAGTCTTTATACTTTGTAGATTCTTCTTTTTGGCGTAGAATCTTTCTTTGAACTTTGTGTTTTATAGATCTTTGAGGGAGCTTTCTTTAACTTCCAGATGTATGTATGAGCATGCGGAATCTGTCGCCATGGAGGTGATGTGTAGCTGCATGAAAACAGTTAGCAATAAATCAACCGGTACTTACAGGTTTGAATTAAAGATGGTCAACAGCATAGTGTGAAGACTCCTTCTAACCCTTACCAAGGCCGTTCCCATGTCAGATACTCCCGAGGGAGCTTACAAGACCTACTTAGTAGCTCAATGACTGGGTGAGTCGCTGGGGATCACTCCAAGACTGTAGACCGCTATGGAACCACCGTGAACACTAAGCGTAACCCATAAAGAATTACCGAAGTGACTTGCTGTCAGGGCTGTTTGATGTTGACCCTGGCAGGAGTTTCCATTCAATCATTGAGAAACACTTGTGTGAATTCTCTCATAAATGTTCTGGCAGATTGCTAAGATCTGCGTAGGACTCTAAAGTTTACATCTGGCGTCCTTAATGATGAACAACCAGTGTAGAAACATCATGTGTTCCTATGAGATCTTTTGATGAATCTCGGGGCTCTAGACTCGATAAGTGCACATTTGGTTTCCTATGCGGAGATTAGGGAGAGGTCTCCTGCTTCAATATCGACCATCTCTAAGAGACAGGTCGATAGATTACGCCGGTTCCCCATGTGAATGAAAGCTTTTTTAAGAGAACTTGAGTGGTTAAGAAGGTTTAGTGCAGTGCGTCACTGGGTCCATGACGTCTTTATCTTCAATACCGGTGTAACCTTAGTAACAACCAGTAGCATATGAGTTGAACCCGGTGTCTGCCCTAAGGTTGAACATTTGGTGGGCTATTTCTTTTCACCCTTTTTCATAACTTTTCTTTTTAATTCTTCAATCCCTTCTTTCTCCATTCTCATTTTCTCCTTTTTTCAATCATACCTAAGGACTTCTAATTCTAATCTATTGGATTTGTCCTTGGGTAGATCCCTCCCGCTCTGGCGGATCATAGGACGGTTTTCCCTAACCTTAGTCACCTTATAACTCCATGACTATCCTATCATTGCCATGAAACCATTTATTGAAAATCTCTCAAAGTGTTTATGATAATAAAACACATTGTTGACACTTCGAGAGTTTTGCATTTCTTTTGAAGGACTCCCCCTTCACATGTGCTCATGAATTTTTAAGAAATTTGCACATGCATGAGGAGTTTGCACTTTTTGAATTGATCCACTTTCAGTGAACATGACCGATTCGAGACACGCTTACATCACTAGTTACACTAGCTTGAAATTATTACCCGTCCTAGTCAAGTACAAAGAAAGTCTCTCGATACGGTACATTCTACTCAGACAAGTCCTATTCGAGACACGCTTACATCACTAGTTAGACTAGCTTGAAATTATTACCCGTCCAGGACAAGTCTTTTCGATTACTGACATTTTAAACTTTGTCAATTCATTGGTACTTTCTGAGTCGAGCTCTTTTGAGATTCAGTCACAAACTTTAAACATCTTTGATCACATTTTAATCATGTCTTTTCCCCCTCAAAAATAGTATATAGTGATATTTTTGATATCAACTGAGTAAAAAAAACTTTTTGGAGAGAAAGACAGATTTCATTTTGCATGAATATAGAACATTTTGTTTTTGTACTCTCCCTTAATGATAGCACATTTTAAAATCAATTAAAGGTTTTGAGGGAGTTATCTTGAGCACTCATTTGAAAGATTTTGAGAAATCTTTTGAACAATCTTGAAAAAGTGCTCAAGAATTATATTTGAAAACGAGTTTGTATTTGAAATCTTTTTCGTTTGTTTAGACTCGAACTTTTTGAAAAAGATTTCGTCCTTGAAAATTAGAGTCCTTGATTTGAAAATAATCAGAAGTCATCATTTTAGTCCGGGTTTCGTACTGAAGTATATGAAAGCCATTGTGAAGAAACATTTGAGAAACGACATTTTTTTTTTTTTTTTTTTTTTTTTTAACATTTTAAAGAACTCCCGTTCAAGCATCTGTACATGTCCGTATCATTGTTGAATGACATTTCTAGAAATGTACAGAATATTGATTTATACGAGAGACATGTCGTGAGAAGAATATTTTTGGATTTTTTGATTTTATATTGTTTTTGTATTTTTTGAAAATTATATTTTTGTATTTTGTTTTTGTTGGTTTTTCAAATTTTCTATTTTGTTTTTTCAAAGATATTTACAGCGAAGCGATTTTGAAAACATTTTTCAAGAAGATTCGAGAAGACGTTCTAGCTCCTCAGGAGTTAGGCTTCGCATGCCAATTCGTCGAACTAAATAGTCAAACCGTTCTTTTGGAAGGGCTTTAGTAAATAGATCGGCGAGTTGGTAATCAGTTTTAACGAAAAATAATTCAACAGTACCCTCTTCCACGTGTTCTTTGATGAAATGGTAGCGGACTTTGATATGCTTCGTCTTAGAGTGATGTACGGGATTGCACGAGATGGCTATGGAACTTTTTGAGTCACAATACATAGGTATTCTGTCAAAAGTAAAGCCATAATCTGTGAGATGTGTCCGCATCCAAAGAACTTGGGCACAACACGCAGATAGAGACACATACTCGGCTTCGGCGGTTGATAGCGCAGTACAATCTTGTTTCTTTGACGACCATCTTACTAGTTTTTCACCCAAAAATTGTGCTCCACCTGATGTACTCTTTGCTGTAACTTGATCACCAGCATGGTCTGCATCTGAAAATCCTGTTAGATTAAACCCCGAATCCTTCGGATACCAAAGTCCCATGTTAATGGTGCTTCGTAGGTACCGAAAGATCCGTTTAACCTCTTTGAGGTGAAGTTCGGTAGGCTTTGCCTGAAACCGTGCTAACAAACAAATATCAAATTGATATCGGGTCGGCTAGCAATGAGGTACATGAGAGAACCGATCATGCTCCGATATTTTTTTGGATCGATGGGTTTTCCAAACAAATCAGCACCTATTTTTGGTGAAGTGACCATTGGTGTACCAACAGAATCACAATTTTCCATTCCATTTTTTTCAAAATCTCTATTGTATATTTAGCTTGATTGATAAAAATACCACGAGGGGATTGATGTATTTGTAAACCAAGAAAGAATTTTAGTTCCCCCATCATGGACATTTCAAATTTGCTTTTCATGAGATTTTCAAAATGTTTTGAATGGTTAGGATTGGTTGATCCAAAAATTATGTCATCCACGTAAATTTGAACGATCAAAATATCATCTTTGAATTTTTTGATAAACAAGGTGTCATCAACCGTTCCTTTTGTGAAATTGTTTTTTAGCAAGAAAGATGATAGTTCGTCATACCACGCTCTTGGAGCTTGTTTTAAACCATAAATGGCTTTCTTAAGCTTGTAGACATAGTCTGGATGATCTTTGTCAACGAATCCCTCTGGCTGACTCACATACACTTCTTCTTTCAGAGTTCCATTCAAGAAAGCAGTCTTAATATCCATCTGATAGACTGTGATGTTTTTGTGAGCGGCATAGGCTATGAAAATCTGGACTGCTTCAAGTCTAGCTACAGGCGCGAATGATTCCTCGAAATCTATCCCTTCTTCTTATGGATAACCTTTAGCCACGAGACGAGCTTTGTTGCGAATAACAGTCATTTCCTCATCCAGTTTTTTCTTCCACAACCACTTGAGATCAAGAACACGTATATCAAGTGGTCGTTCAACAAGTTCCCAACTGTCATGTAAATCGTATTGAAGAATTTCATCCTGCATCGCTTCTATCCAGGGGTATTCTGCCATTACTTCCCGAATGTTCTTTGGTTCTTTGAGGCTGATTGAGAAAATGTAAATGCATAATTCGAGATCGGTGGCAAGTTGTCTCCTTGTCTGAACTGGTTTTGAAGGTTCACCAATAACATGTTCTATTGGATGGTCTTTTGTCCATTGAAACGTAGAAGGGTACCTTAGGTTTAACGAATGTGTGTTAGATGGTTCTTGTAACCTTGAAGAAGATTCAGCAGAGTCTGTTGCAAACGGGTTTTCAAATACTTCTTCTTCTTCTTCTTCTTCTTCTTCTTCTTCTAACGCAACATCGTTTGAATTATTTGTAGGTTCTTCTTGAAAATTAGTGTTTTGATTTTGCTCATCAACTCTTGGTAGTTCAGTTTCAATTACTGGAGTTGCTTGAGTAAATGTAGATGATGTGGAGGTAGTTGGTGCTTCAGCTTCGATTGTTGTAGATGCATCTTGTGATGGTGGTGGTGGTTGATGGTTGTGAGCGGGTGCAGTGGAATGTTGTTGAGATACATTTGTCGAAGTTCCACCATAGTATTCATCAAACATTAACTCAAAGAAACTTTCCAGTTCTTGTTCTGAAGGTTTATCCGTGTTCTTTGACTGAGCTCCTTGAGGCACGAGTCCTGAACTGATGTGTCCAGAAGTCTGCTAGTTTGGTTCGGCTCCTAACCTGTTATGATTAGAAGCCATTGGATTAAGCGCGGGTTCTAGAGCGTATCTCTCAGAAGCCATTTGTGAAATCTCGTCAAACTTCACATTCATCGTCTCCATTATCCTTTTCGTTCTTCTATTATACACCCTGAATGCCCTCGAGTTTTCTGAATATCAAATGAAGATTCAAATATCACCCTTAGCTTTTAACTTCCCTAGATCTTCTCTGTCATTCATCGGATAGCACAAAGCGCCAAACACGTGAAGGTAAGAGATGTCAGGTTTACGGTTGTTCACTAGCTCATATGGGGTTTTATTGAATCTCGGATGGACTAGGGATCGGTTTTGAGTAAAACAAGCAGTGGCTACAACATCAGCCCATAAGAATAGTGGTGCACTAGAAAAAATCAGCATTGTACGAGCAGCTTCCACAAGAGTTCAATTTCTTCTTTCAACTACCCATTCTGCTGTGGAGTTCTAACAACTGATGTTTGATGTGTGATACCAACATCTTCAATGTAAGTTCTTAACTCCTGGTTTGTAAATTCTGTGCCATTGTCTGTTCTTATAATCCTTACTGGAGCTTGAAGTAGAACTTGAATACGCTTCAGAAAGGTGATGATGATGCCTGGTGCTTCATCTTTTGATCTCAAAAACTTTACCCAAGTATATCTTGAATAATCATCAACAATAACAAGAATATACTTCTTCCCATTAAAGCTTTCAACTCTCATTGGGCCACATAAGTCCATGTGCAACATATGTAACCTTGCTTCCGAACTAGGTACGGTTTTGGGTTTATATGATGCTCTTTTACTTTTTCCTTGTTCGCATGATGGACATAGGTGTTCCTTGGTGTATTTGAACTTAGGAAGTCCGGTGACGATGTTGTCTTTGGCTAACTTGTTGATCGTGTCGAAATTGAGATGGGATAATCTTCTATGCCACAGCCAGGACTTAGTTTTGGTTGCCCTTGTCATAAGACAAATTGGTGATGTAGAAGCCATTTGGTTGATGTCGATAGCATACAAGTTTGTACCACGATTACCAGTTAAGAGATCATCACCAACCAAATTTCTTATAAAAACCATGTTTCTCCTGAATGCAACTTCTAAATCTGCATCACAAAACTGCCCAACTGAAAACAAATTGTGTCCCAACCCTTCGACGTAGTAAACCCGAGTGATTAAAAAATTCCCAAACCGAAGATCTCCATAACCCTGAATAGCTGCTACATGATCATTTCCAAAGCGTACAGTTCCCATGAATTTCCAGATGAAATTGATCAGCAGCTTTAAATTCCCGGTCATGTGCTTGGAGCAACCCGAGTCGACGATCCAAAGACATATTTCGATAACCTGCCAAGAACAGAAGAGTTTGTATTTGGAAACCGTTTGAAATTTGGTTCCATGGGGTTAGGAGTAAAATCCGAATCACACACATCAAAGGTTGCTACATGTTTATTTTGAACAACTTCTAATTTGCCATTCTGAAGAATGAACTCTCTACCCGTTGTTACCACATACAAAACTTAAGGTAGTTCCTAGGCATTCGACTAATAGTGGTAGACCTAAAGCGTGCAACTAATCTTTCTATAGATCTAGATCTAGCACTAGGTCTTTTTGGAACATTCTTCTGTTCAGGCGTAACCTTCACATTCTTAGAAACACATTCATCGTGAACATCTTTAATTAAACATTTCTTGCATATTAAACAAACTAAGTCATCACATGCATTAGAACCAGTACTTTCAACATTACATTCAGATGAATCATGTTTCTTATTATAAAGCGATAAATTCCAAGGGTGTTCTTCTACTTCTTCAACTTTATTCTTGCTACTACTCGTAGAGGCAGACGAGACTCTATTGTTCCTTGTATTGCTCCTAGGCTTTAGTTTGCTGCTCCTAAAGGTGCTTTCTAATCCTTTAGAAGGTAAGGCACACGCATTAGGATTTATATTGTTGTCCTTTTTAGCATCACTAGACTCTTTAGAATTATCCTTTTTGCACGCATTTGTCTTAGATGTGGAGGCAGACGCATTAGTGGGACTAATCCTAAAAAGGCCAGGTGCTATCACTTTTGGTGTTTCGACAACCGCTTTTTCTTTATCAACAATATTTACATTTTCACTTTTCTTAGGCAAGGGTGTTGGAGTGACTGGTTTTGTCAAATCCTTTATCTCATCGACTTTTGGAGCAAACCATGAAATTGACATTTTTGGTTTTTGAACCGTGTTTGAAACATTTGGTTTCTCCGAAGTCAATGGTTTTGCAAACTTGGTTTCCTCACCCTTTTCTTTTTGACTTTCAAGCTGAGCCCTCAAAAGATCATTATGCTCTTTCATATTCTTTAAGGCATGCTCATACGACAATTTGTCATACTTGCATTCTTCCTTTTTTCGATCAAGTTGTTTAAAATATGAGAGATTTTCTTTTTCAAGCTTTATAAGAGCATTTTCATATTTGGAAACAATGTCGGAGGTCTCAGCTCTTAGTCTTTCATTGTCTTGAACAGAATATGTTTGTAAAATGATGGACATAATATCAGTGGTCATAACAGCTTCGAAGAGAGAATCATTTAGGTTTTCCAAAACATTCATGTTTTCACGAGTATCATTAGCTTCGTTTACCAGGGATTTGTGGTCCTTGACAAAGTCGGCCATTTCTTTTAAGAAAGCTTGTTCAAAATGGATTACCCTCGCACTGATGTTATTCAGTGGGATAGTAATTTCGTTTTCAAAAACCTTTTTCTGCTCAATATGAAACTGGAATGCCAGTTGTTAATACTGATTGCAGTTTTAGAATTAAAAGTGTGGTTAGAAGACATTTGTTCCATTTTTTAAAGAGATTTGGAAACAATTTCTTTCTTAGAAAACATTTTTGAGAATGGTCGTTTTATGGAAAACACAGATGGTTCTTTTTGTGGAACAAAAGTAATTCCCGAAAGTTTGTTCAATTTGTTGTAATCAATGGGTTTCAAATCCTTTTGTTTCATTTTATTTATGCTCTCTTCGACATGGTCTATCGTTTGCACAGAATCCCGAACGACGGGAGGATCATGTTTAATGTAAATCACATTACCATTATACAAAACATTCTGTTCTTGCTGAGCTTTCTTGAGATTACAAGGAGTTTTGTTGGTTCCAAGAGCCATTTTATGTTTCGTATGATAAATCGGATTAGTTTGATTTGAAATCCTTTTCATTGTTTGACTTGACTGACCCGACTTAATAACTAATTCTTCTAAATGTGCAATCATGTGTTCTGACTCTACGATTTCTTCCAAAAGTTTGTCTTCTTTCTTTGCAAAATCCTTTTTCAACTCATCCCTTTCTTTTTCAAGATTGGTATAAGCTGTTTTTTGTTTAGAGAGTTGGTTTTGTAAATCAGGAATTTCCGCGTTTAAAGCTTTTATCTTCTTGAAAGAATTAACATCAAGTGTATCAAACTTGAGTTGCAATTGTTTTTCCCTTGAAAAGGAATTTTGTTAACCAGTTTCTAATTCAAACACTCTTTTATTATGAAATTCAAAAGCTTTAACGTTTTCCTTGTAACTCTCAAGCTCAGTGGTCAATTTTACATTCACGGCCTTAACATCACGATTGACCTTTTGCACATTCTCAATTTCAATACGACAATTATTCAATAATGATTCAAATAAAGCACGTGTTTCCTCATCATTCTCAGCATGCTGTGAAACGAAGCCTCCATTATGATTCACATCTGGAGTTGCTGAAGGAGTATTGCTACTACTTGGCGTGTCCAGGTGTGTATCATAAGTGGGTGCTAGCTTCTCAGAATGTTGTTCCTCATGAGGAGACATATCAAATATATCATTATTGTGACATGTGTTGAAGTTTGATACCTCAGATGGTGCATTGGTGTCATAAACAGGAAGTGTGTCAGAATCCATGTCATACTTAGCTTCCTGAAGATTCTCCATAAATATGCAGTTCGCATCGATATCCTCTCTATCTTCCATGTCATCCATAAAATCCATAAAATCATTCTCCTCTGCGTTCAACTGAAACCCTGACTGAACCTTTTGTGCCAACATCACTGCTTTCTGCAAGTACTCTAGATCTTTCTTGTTCGGCTTAGTAGGACAGTTCCTTTCCATATGACCTATACCCTGACAGTTGAAACACTTAATCGGATTACCCTGATTCATATTTCCCAAATTTCCAACAACTGGAGCTGCAACATTCCTATTCTGATTACCCATTGCCTGATTATCAACATTCTGACCCCTCTGATTTCCAACAAACTGACCCATCTGATTCCATGCATACTGACCATGCTGATTCCCTGCATACGGACCTACATTCTGCATATTCTGATTACCCATGTGAAATCTAGTAGCATATCCTTGCTGATTCCCATAAACTCCAACCATTTGGTCTCCATTACCCATATTGAAACTCGGCTGAGCAATCTGCTTGTTGCGAGTGTTCGATGAAATCCTTTGGTTGTTGTTAGTTAGTGTAGAATAGCGTCCTTGGAATGCCTTTGACAGAAAAGCAAACGCTTGGGTCAATGCTGCAGAAGCTTCATCATTTTCAGTGAATTCTGAGTCTTCGAATTGTGGGTATTGCTGTTGTGGAATAACATGTTGTTGTTGCTGTGGGTAGAACTGTTGTTGGTAGACCGGTGTTGGTTGTTGAACGTATGATGGTTGCAAGTAGTTGTGAGTGGAAGATGATGATGATTGTTGTGTGTTCACTGGTAGTGGTGTTGGTATAGTAGCAATTAATGCGAGAGGATCATGATTCTTTGCCAATCTTTCTTTCCTTACTTCATTAGCCTCAGCTTGGTTTTGCTTCAACAAGTCATAGAGTTGATAATAATTTACCTTATGTAAATCCTTTGTTTGATTGACAATTGTAACATAACGACCCCATTCTTCTGGAAGGTTGTTGATGAATTTGATGTTTGTTGCAATTGTTCGAGGTGTCAACTTGTTTCTGATTAACTCATTCATCAAAGTGCAAAACCTTGTGTAGTAAGATTCAATCTGTTCACCTTTAGTGGATGTAAAGTTCTCCCATTCAGTAAGAAGTTTGTTCTCAATGTCATGTTGTCCAATCTCTGTTCCATGACATATCCTTCTAACACGTTCCCACATAGCATAAGCAGTTTCACAGCTGTCGACCGCAGCAAAGATCTCCCTTGGTAATCCAAGTTGGATTAAATGCATTGCCATATCATCTGCAGCGATCTGCTTCTTGTCTTCATCTATGTAATCTGTTTCTGTTTGTTCACGCACGAATGGTTGAGTAGGAGGTGTTGTATTTGGATTGCCTTCAATTTGAACTTGTCTTGGCATAAATGGACCATTTGTAATGGAGTTGATCATTAATTTACCATCAGGCTTTGTTTTGATGTAACGAAGCATGCGGCTTGTCCATGGGAGATATCCACCTTTTTCAAGCATAGGAGGTCGATTTTCCGCACCGGCTGCATGAATATCTTGCTGAGTAGCCATTGATGAAGTGTAGATTGATAAAGTTGATACTTGGATCGTTCCAACGAAGTAGGAGTTGTGATTAGTGTAAGTTGATGCAAGTTTGGATGGTGAAAATTTGATCTGAAACCTTAAAACCTCAATAACTTTCGTTCGGAGTGGATTTGGGCCTCGAAGCTTGGCTTGAATGATCTTTAGATTCTTCAACGTGTCCTTCTTCTCGGTCTTACGGTCGTTTTGACAGCTGATTCGTCGAAAACGGAGTTACGGTTCAAAAGTTATGGCCGTTTGAAGTTTGGTTGTCAAAAAGTCAAATTCTTACGCGTAAAGCTTGATTTTACGCGTAAACCTTGAATAATCTTACGCGTAAGATGTTATGCGTAACCTTTAAGTTATGCGTAAGATCTAAAGTTATGCGTAAACAATATTGTTTATGCGTAGACTTTGATTTTACGCGTAAACTTAGAGTTTATGCGTAAACAAATTGATCTCTCAAACTTGTCCAAGCTTGAAAGATATCCCGTGTCGAAGTATTCCACAAACTTATCCAAGTCAGGGAAGTACTGAGTAATCTCTGATCGTTGAAGAAAACTTATGCGTAGGATCTTTTGCGTAGAAAACTTATGCGTAGAATCCAACTTAAGCGTAGAATGTAGCCTTATGCATAGGAACAGACTTAAGCGTAGGATTTTAAGCGTCTCAATCTTATGTGTAGACTTCCAACCTTTTGCGTAGAAAATCAATCTTATGCGTAGGAAAGCGAACTTATGCGTAAGAAGAGGGTTTTGACTAAACTTAAGCGTAGGAAAGGGGTTTTGACTTAATCTTATGCGTAAACAGTACTGTAGACAGCTAAGAAATCGTACTATTCACCCAAGTTACGCGTAAGATGACCAGAAAACGTGAAAAATCCAATTTTTTTCAACCAAAACCACTTTTTCCACTTGTTTCTTTTGATCAAATCTTTCCCAAAACACTTAGAATCACTATAACTTCAATAAAAAACAACAACTTTAACACCAAAACTTGTAAAAATCAAAACTTTTTGAAGAAAAAGTACACAAATGAATGAAAAGTGTAACTTTTTAACAAAAACTTGATAAAAACACTCCTAAATCATTGTTTGGCGATTGATACCACTTGTAGGACCTTAGATATATCAACTTTAACAATAATATGAGCACTAGATGAAGTAAAGATGGTGACTTGGTAATATATGTGTGGCGTTAGCTTTGTAGAAATAGAGATAAAGATGAAGAGAACTTTTATTAAAAAACACACACAATACACACACAAGCACACACCTCAAATGAGCTTTGAGGTGCTTATATAGTTAGATACAAGAGATGCCTTAAAAGGCTTTCCATGGGCTTGGTCTTGGGCTTGGTTTCCTTTTACATATAAAGGTTTTCATAACTTAGCACATGACATATTAGCTTACCAAGACCAAGGCCCATTGACTATTCTAATAACAAAAACTATGACACATTACAACGTTACAATAAATGAGAATGACCATCACTTTCTAATATAATTTTTAATGCTAACATCATTTCTAAGCTTAGTAGTTCTCCCCGGTGGGAAAAATTGAGCAAGGAAACGAGTGGTGAGATCATCCCAAGAGGTGATTGATCCTGCGGGTAAACGCTCAAGCCATTGACTAGCTTGGTCACGTAGAGAGAATTGGAAGAGACGCAATCGGGTCATTTCTCGAGTTTCAACATCAAGGTCTATGGAATCTATGATTTTGAGGAAATCCTTGAGATGTTGATTAGGATTTCGGAACGAAGTCCATGGAATGCACATCCGCTTTGCACCAACCGGATGATGTCGGATCACAAGGGAGACACATTGGCTCCTTGAGTAAGCTCAATGGTGTTTCGATAGCCTTGGTGGCTAGGACGGGAGTACTCTCCTAAAGTTCGGGGTCTAGGAGGTTGGTTTAGTTGTGGTGGGTTTTGTGGATGATTTTGTTGTGGTGGTTGATGGGATAAAAGAGATTACCACCTTCCATGATGGCGGATGGCAACGGTTATGAACAAAGGAAACAAAGAAAAAGATAGACTATAGAAACCTATAAAAATAAAAATAAAAATCTTAATAGAAAGGAACCTAGCAAGTAGACCTAATAAAAAGAAATTTCAACCTAGACAATAACTATTCCCCGGGCTGCGGCACCAAAAGCTTGATGCGTGGTTTTGCAACCTTGCAAAAGGTTTTACCTCTCAAAGGATTTTGAGAAGCTTGCAATCCCCACCAGGCAGTGTACCTGACCGTTGTAGTATAGTATAGTGACAACTACCGGGGGATTGATCGTTCAACTCAAAGAATAGTGTTCGCTAGGGTTAAAACTCAATTAAACTAGGTCTAGAGGTGAGGGATGATTCTTTTTGTATTTTTATATTTATGGAAAGCAAGTAAAAATCTCAGGTTTTTGAAAGAGTGGGCGGAATTAGTTGCTAATCAACTAACCCAATTAACTACAAATGCAAACAAAATAAAATAAAATGAACTTAAAGTAAATGTGGCGAAAACAATAATAAGAGAAAATGTGTTTACTTAGATTTCACTACTCCCTAGCTATCTTTTACCGGTTGATTAGTTTGTACAATTGCATGGATGACGGGTTATATTCCTTAATACCATTCGTAGGGCCGTGTACGATCTTCCCTAACTTTATAAGCTTCTACCTCTTCCTATGTCGACCGACTACTAGCTCCTAACATGGTCTCATTAGTAGTTACGTATGCATTAATTATAACTAATTTATCGTAGTACACTTCCGATCATGTTTCTTAAGACGTTCAAGCAAGTTACCAATTGAAAGTCTGGCAGTTTTCTTAAGCCTAACATCAAAATCATTCATCCAAAACAATTATAAACAAATAACCAACCAAGAATCAATATCTAAGTTTCATTACATCTAAGCAAACACAAAGAAAACCTAGCCTAGCATGTTAAAGAGAAGACAAGCATAAGATATAATCAAACAACACATAGACACATTGAATGATTGTTGGAAAACTTATCTTCAATTAAGCATGGATGAAAGAAGGGTTTGAAACCCTAAAAAATACAGTAAAATTCGTCTAGGGTTTTTCTCCTCTCCAAGTTACACACAATGAACGAAAAATCAAAAACTTTATATAGATTATTAGGTCTGACGGCGTCAAGAGTAGGTTCTGACACCGTCAACTCGCCGCCATAATTATCATTGTATTGCCTAGATCCACTTCTGACGTCGTCATGTGTAAACTTCATCTTGGCCGTCACATGCAAATTACTCTTGATGGCCTTGGTGACGCCGTCATTTATAATTCTCCCAAAATCTCTCTGGCGCGTCACGTGTAACTTGATTTATCCACCTCTTTGTCAAAGGGTGATGGCGTCACATGCATATCCTGACACCGTTAGGTACAATTTCCAGCATGAATTTGAAACTTTGTCGTTTTCTTCACTTTTTCGCTCCAAAAATGTCCAAAATGCTTCCTTTTCCAGATTTCCTTTCAAAATTACCTAAAATAACAAAAGGAACGATTTAGGGCAATATTTGATCAAATGATATCGACTTTGGGCTTAAATGACCCCCTAAAAGCGGTACACTTTTCGTCTCATCAGTTTTTCTGCTGGAATTGTATAGTTTCATAAGATCTTTGCTTTTTAAACTCTAGGAATCTGCAAACATTTATTTTTCAAACAGTATATATTTACTTGCTTTCTAGGATTTATGTTTATATAGAATTTACCGCCGATGTTATGCGAGATTTCGTGTTTGTTTTCTTTGTTGTTTAACAGGTTATATTGGACAAGAAGATGATTATATTTTAGGAGTGAAGCTTTACATGCTCATTTTCTTGGAGGAGGATTTAACCATGTTACCACATTGTCCATACCGAGCGAATCAGGGGAGTATTAGTTTCGTTCATTTTCATCTATCTTTACTTTTACATTTTTTATCTTGAACATTGGGGACAATGTTCGATTTAAGTGTAGGGAGGGTAAATTGGGATACCTTAGAAAATATAACTTCATTTGATTTTTGTTTGTTTAATAGTAGATGTGTAATAAAACTAAGAGAAATACTTGTTAGGGTAATTGTGGCACCAAATTTAAATTTTTTTGCAACATATAGGAGTGAAACTTTAGTCTTAATAAGCGTCTCATGGATAGGAATTATATGACTAACACAAAAACCGTACCACTCAAAAATTTCCACCCAAATATGTGAGGTTCGCCTTTAGACTTCAGGAAAAAGCATTCATTGTTGATGCTTGTGAGTGTACTGGTAGTATTTAGATTCTAGAACTTGCGTTTGTGATGCATCCCGAGACCGCTAGTGAGACTACATTCGTGTAGTTAGGATTTGCTATATGATAAGAGGCATTAGGATAACCACGTTTTAAACCTGTATTATAATTACATTGACTTAATTGGTCAAGTAATTCTCCCACACTTTTGCGATGTACTCATTTTTAGTACATGATACCCCCAGTACACCCCTCAGAGCCTATCTTTTTCGTTTCTAACTTTAAGCATTTTACTTAAAGGAAGAATTTGTTTACAATCCATTCCCAAATGTACACCCAAATCGCCTTAGCCTTCCTTGTATGCACTCATCTTTAGTGCATTGTTGTTACATGTTTAAACCCTTAGTTAATTGTCTAATTGATTACATGGTTGCTAAGTCGAGTTGATGCGTGGGAATTGCACCAGACTTTACCTCTCGAGGGATCTCGAGAAGCTTACAACCCCCACCAGGCAGTGTACCTGATCGTCGTAGTATAGTATAGTGACAAGTACCGGGGGATTGATCGTTCAACTCAGGAATAGTTTCGCTAGGATTAGAAAGCCTAAAAACTAGGTCTAGAGGTGAGGGATGATTCTTTTTGTATTTTTATATTTTATGAAAGCAGGTAAAATCTCGGGTATTGGAAGAGTGGGCGGAATTAGTTGCTAGTCAACTAACCCAATAACTAAGATGCAATCAAAATAAAATAACAAAAATGAAAATAAACTAATTAAACTAGTGGTGTGAGCAATATATGGGAGAATTGTGTTTACTTAGATTTCACTACTCCCTAGATATCTTTTACAAGTTAATTACTTGTTATAGTGGCATGGATGACGGGTTATATTCCTTAATACCAATCATGGGGTGGCGTACTTACTTCCCCAATTCTATAAGCTCCTACTTCACTCCTATGTCGAGCCGGCTAAGAAGCTCCTAACATGGGATCACTAGAATTCGCTCATGCATTAAATACAACCATAAAAACCTAGTACACATCGGTTCATATTCCTTAAGACGTTCAAGCACGTTACAAAATGGAGATCTGCCAGTTTTCTGAAGCCTAACATTGAAATCATTCATCCATTACAACTATAAACAAGCAATCAACCTATAATGAACATCTAGGTTTCATTACATCTAAGCAAACACAAAAAAGATCTAGCCTAGCATGTTAAAATCAAGATAAGCATAAGATATATTCAAACAACACATAGACATATTGAATGAATTGAAAGAAAACTTATCTCAATTGAACATGAAGGGTTTCAAGGGGTGAAAACCCTTGAAAATACTGTTACAAACGACCTAGGGTTTATTAGGTTCGGCCTTAGAATTCTCCACACAAGTTCCTCTCTTAATGAATGAAAAATAGAAAAGTATATATAGATTTTGTGAGGTGACGGTGTCAAGAGTAAAATTCTGACGCCGTCATCTCGCCGCCAATAAAGTTCTCGGACTGCCTAGATCTACATCTGACGCCGTCATGTGTAATTCTGCTCCAGGCCGTCACCAAAATTACTCTTGACGCCCTACTTCTGACGCCGTCACGTTTTCTCTGGGTCGTCATCCATTTTGCTCCAGACGCCGTCATAAAATTCTTCTTGACGCCGTCAGTTATAACACCCCCAAAATCGATCAATACAGCTGAAGACTTAAAATGTCAGCGGAAGACTTTTGGGGTATTATATCGTGGATCTTTGTCACAATTATAGAAAATGATTCAAGTGATCGTTGTAAATTTTATTTAAAATACCAAATATTCATAATTTCAAGAGAATTCGTTATTCAACAATAAGTTTTATTCAAAGAGAAATAAACGTTTATTTATTTGCCCACTTCGTGCCTTTGCCATCCATTCCATTTAGTTACCTGAGATAAACATGCTAAAAGTCAACAAAAATTGAGTGAAATTCATAGGTTTATAATTATGAGTTTGAACACAAGAGATAAGTGCTTATTGTATAAAAATACAAATAAACAAGTTAGAAAAATCGCATTCATTATTGACTTAAGCTCATGACACTCAACGATTCAACAGACATCAATATTTTCCGTAATAATGATGTAAAGTATATAGCCCCCAAGATAGGAATTTGCCAGTAACCTATGATATTTAAATAAAGTGCATTTGGTAACTTTCCTCTAGCAACCAAATGGGGATTGTCAATCCCTAATAGATCTATTCACAATTATTTACGTTCACCCTTCAAGTGATTAAGGTTCATGATCGAGGGACTTGTGGCAATAGCTACTTAAGCAATAATAAGATCAGGAAAAGACTTGTGTTCGGTTTTTGAGCATGTATCCCCCCCCCCCCCCCCACAAAATAAGTTAAATGTGGGCTATGAACTCATCTTAGTAGGATAGTAGAACAATTGTAATCTCAACGATGCAAGACAACGGCTTCACACACAACCTATAAGATATGGCACGTTTTAGTTCTTAAGTCTCGTTTTATTGTGAACGTTTATTATTAATTACGAGTATTCGATAAAGTGCATACGTGATGTGTTACGTCGTATAAAAATAGATAATGGTTACGTATCGTTTTATTCGTCTAAATTTAGTTATTGTTATATAAGTTTTATCCGTATTATATATATATATATATATATATATATATATATATATATATATATATATATATATATATATATATATATATATATATATATATATATATATATATATATAATAAGTTATGTTTATTATTTATCATTTTAATATATTTTCAAATATATATATATATATATATATATATATATATATATATATATATATATATATATATATATATATATATATAATTATTATTAAAAATTAATATTACTATTCGATCCTTTATGTTTCTCAATTTTACACTTTTTACCATTAATGGAAAACATTTACATCGTTAGTCCAAAAATTATATATATTTACGTTTTTAGTCCAAATATCAAATATTTACATTCATTATCCCTAAGTTTCAATATTTATAGTTTATACCCTCAGAAAAACAGTTTTATACTTTTCACCCAATGTTTACAAACCTGACAATTTTAGTCCCTAACTCTCGAATATTTGCAAAAATAGTCCAAACATTACCAAATTTAAAATTTAACATTTTTATTATTTCAATAAGCTCATAAGGTATCAAACAGCTTATACTAACAGCTTATAAGCTTATTTTCTTCTTATTTCATTAAGTGGGCTTAACGAGCCAAAATTAAGGGCCCGTTAAGGATTTACGATCCAAGGGGTTTGGGGGTACACTCGTTTAGTCGAAATCCATATTTTTAAGTTATAAAATCATTTCAAAAGTGTTTATACACTCAGCTTATCGTAATAAGCTAGAATGAGCTTTTTGGGCTTTTTGGCCCACGTAAGGTTTTTAGTTTTCTGAAAACTGGTTTCAATAGCGATTAGCTTTAGGTCTCGTTAAGTGATCAAACAAAGTTCTTAAGTCAACTTATTTATCATTCCTGTTAGTGTACTAGGTGGGAAATTAGATCGTATAAAAATACTAGGGGGTCGTGTGTCGTATTTAGAAATGGCGAGGTCAAAGTGTGTGGTCAAAACTCAATACGTAAGCTTTATAAAACTTGAAAATAAACTAAGTGTTTTAGTGCATATCGTATAGATTCAAACAACGTTAGGAACGTGTGATTTTTAGTATATACTCGTTAATATAGGTTTAATGTTATTATAGGTACTCGTTAAGGACTTAGTAAACATGTAATACGATATATAATATATACATGTAACGTTTAAGTTTCTCGTTTTATCTAGGTAAAGTGTTCGTGCAAAAATAAGTAATACGTATATGTATATAATGAAAATAACGATTCGAAGTCTCACCTCACCTCAAAAGGTGGAGTAAAACAAGCGTATGGTTCGTGGAATGGTTCAAGTGCTTCGTGGTTCACTTCACGTCCTTCCAAGGGTTCGAAAGGTTCCAATCCTTGCTTCCTAGGTTCTCTTCAAGGTGTGGTACACTTGGTGATTCGTTCGTTCCTCACAACTCCTTCTCGTTACAAATTTTATGTGTAAGTGGTGCGTTTAAGTGCATGTAACATCCATGATTGCATGTAATGGTTTATATAGGCTGTTTTTGGGTATGTAAGAACAAGATAAGTTCACAAGGAGGAGGGTAGCATGTTAAGCGAATAGTGTTGCCACAAACAATGGCCAATCGAGAGTTTACATGGCCAAGATCTTGTGTGATTTGTTCCTGTTCATTCCTGACACTTCTTACATGCACATTGTTAGTTTAGATGGGATTGGAGAGCAAGGGTGGTGCTAGGGAATGTATTGCTACGTTTTGGCCTTATCTCCATGGATGGTTTCATGCTTTGCTTTGTACGTTTTTAATATAGTGAACGAAGGTGAGTGAGTGAAGTTTTGGTCTCGTGTGTATCCTTGGTACTAGGCAAATCATAATGTGCAATAACATTGGTTCGTTATGTGTAAAAATCGTATGATAGAAGGGTGGTTTTGGGCGTGGTCGCGACAGAAAGAAAGAAAAAGAAAACAAAATATTAAAGGGTGCGTTTTGGGCTTAAAGCCCTTTTGGGCTTGCGTTTGGTCTCGGCCCAGCAGAAAGAAAGAAAAGAAATTAAAAAGGAGTCCGTTTGGTTTGTATTGTGGATTTCGTGGCCCAAAGGGTGTTGGGGGCCCACCTGGTGTGTCTCGATTATCGTGTCGAAGTTCAAAAATATTAGTGAGCGTTCTCGGGAAGTTTCGTAGGTTCGGGGAATATATAAATAGTATACGTTATTTAGACGAAATGTATTGTTTTAAATATAAACGCGTTATATAAATATTTATCGTTCGCAATAATTATAGGCAATCTAGGTTGTGTGTAAGCATCGTTCCTGGGTAAACGGTCAATGACAGTTATCGTAGTGCTTCAATATCAAGCCATATCAAAAAAAAAAAAAATTGTTACCCGTAAAATGGTGTTAATTTATTGTAACATCGTTTTATTTATTCGTATGCATTTACTAATCGTAAGGGAAATTTACGAGAGGTTACATCAGGTACTATTCCCAGCAAGGAAAATTAAGTCTTTGCTGTTTTCTTCACTTTTATGCTCCAAAAACGTCCAAAATGCTTCCTTTTCCAGAATTCACTCCCAAAGTACCTAAAATCACAAAAGGAACGATTTAGGGCAATATTTGATCAAATAAATTCCAATTCCGGCTTAAATGACCCCCTAAAAACGGTTCATTTTTCGCCTCATCATATACCCTTACACTTTAGATTTGCTTGTCCTCAAGCAAATGCGCTTTTATTCTAATCAAAATACAAGTTAGGGGTCATTTAACACTAATATAAAAAAAATTACAACAAATAATCATTCCACTAAAGACCAAAAACAGGCACGGATGTCATATACTAGCACCTCACAAATAGCGTTTAGATACTCACATCTCTCGGGTGTAATA
This sequence comes from Artemisia argyi, assembly GCA_030686995.1. Lineage (NCBI taxonomy): Eukaryota > Viridiplantae > Streptophyta > Magnoliopsida > Asterales > Asteraceae > Artemisia > Artemisia argyi. Next base: position 167,012,162 of record CM060687.1, on the reverse strand, counting down.
AAGTATATATCACATTATGGAAATGGAAAACGTCTCTCACTACCTGTCATAGCAAAATAGATTACCATAGGCTTGGGAAAGGATCAAACCTCCACCACATGGCGTAAGCACCTAGGATAAACTATCAAAGAGGTCTTTTAAAGGGTTATAACGTTAGGTGTAGGGATATGGAATACACGGTTTTGTTGGATATAGGCAATCTTTACTGGTGGCAAGTTAATAATCTTGGATAATTACATGTACAATGTGGCGTTGCTAACCCAAGACTAGACTCGACTTAAGCTAATAAATAAAAAATAACAAAAACTTAAAATAAACATAGAATGAAACGGGATGGTAGTCCGTATGTTTTTTCTCTTTTCTTTTTCTATTTTTTTTCTTTTTTTTAATTTTTCGATTTTTTTTCCATACACTCTTACCTACCATCCAAAATAATACATCATAGGGAATGAACATTCCCTTTACACTTGAATTTTTACATACTTTACAATAAACTAATCTAACGACTCGAATTAAGATAATCAAAACACTTGGAGTAATTTTTAGATTAACGTACGTATGGGGGTAATAATAAATGTCCTTCCCCATTACTCCATAACAATAGTACTTTACCCATGAGTCCCAATCGTCCCAAAACAATATGTACAAGGATATGACTCGACTTAGCAACCATCAATTAGATAATTAACTAAGGTTTTAACAAATAACAATAATGCACTAAAGATGAGTGCATACACGGAAGGCTAAGGCGATTTGGTTGTACATTTAAGTGGGGTGTAACAAATTCTTCCTTTAAGTAAGATGCTTAAAGTTAGAAACGAAAAGATATGCTCGGAGGGGTGTACTAGGGGTTTCGTGTACTAAAAATGAGTACAACGCTAAGGGTGTGGGAAAAATTTATTGACTTTACTAGCCAGGTAATATGACTTAAATGGTCAAGTAATTATGATACGGGTTTAACACAAGGGTGATCCTAATGCCTCTTATCATGTAGTAAATCCTATTACGTGAATGTAGTCTCACTAGCGGTCTCGGGATGCATCACTAACGTAAGTTCTAGAATCTAAATGCTACCGGTACACTCATAAGCACTAATAATGAATGCTTTCTGTATCAAATCTAAAGGCGAACCTCACATATTTGGTGGAAAATTTTTCTGAATAGTACGGTTTTGTGCTAGTCATACAATCTCCTATCCATGAGACGCTTGCTAAGGCTAAAGTTTCACTCCTAAATGTTGTAAAAAATTTTAAATTTGGCGCTAAAATTACACTAACAAGTATTTCTCATAGTTTTATTACACACCTACCATCAAACAAGCAAACTCAAGCGAAAGTGTATCTATAAGGTATCATCATTTACCCTCCCCTTACACTTAGGATGAACATTGTCCCCAATGTTCAAGTAAAGAATGTAAAAGTAAAATAGGTAAAAGAATGAAATCAAATACTCCCCTGATTCGTTCGGTATGGATAATATGGTAACAAGATTAGATCTTCTTCCAAGAAAATGAACAATCAAAGCTTCCCTTCCAGAATATAAATCATCTTCTTGTCAAACATAACCTGTTAAACCTGAGAAAACAAACAAGGCAACCTCGCGTAAAATCGGCGGCAATCTATATATGCTAACAAATCCTAGAAAGCAAAGTAAGATATAATGCTTGTGGAATGATGTTTGCAGATTTCCTGGAGATTATAAAACTAAAGATTCAACAAAAACTTTAAGACTCCGTTAGAAAAACAAAACTGGAAAAATTTCCAGAATTTTACACGTGACGCCGTCAGGAGTTTCTTCCTGACGCCGTCAGAAGTGACCTACAAAAATTCTTATGTTAAGTTTCCGGAAAATTTCTAGAAAAACTTTGTCCTACTTCCTGGAAAATCCTGCAAAACATCATTATAACTCGATACAAGCATTTGACTCTAACAAATACGAATATACATGTTCATTTAATATTGTGGAGAATCATGATCGAGTTTGTTTCTTAAAAACATATTTGGGGTTTCCCCTTACACTTATCTTTTGCGAGATACCTTTGGATGAAGTTAAGACAAAGCCAAACAACAAAATAAAGTATTTTCATCATATTAGTTTGAAACATGATCTACCAACAATAAAAATAAAGCATGCATACGAAAACAAATAACAATCAAACAAATAAATAAAATAAAAACATCAAACAATTTAAAACATGGGTTGGGTTGCCTCCCAATAAGCGCTTGTTTTTGTTCGAGTCACGAGCCTGAATCTACCCTTATTTAACGGATAAAAGGGAAGTTTTCCCTACACTTAGGATTAAGTGCGAGTGGAAGTAGCGATACACACCCTTAGGGCGGAAATATGTCACGTGAGGAAAGAGTGGTGGATGAATTATATGCTCAAGGGGCTGTGCTCCTATCATCATAACCTTACCTAATTCAATTGGGTTAGTGGGCGGATTAAGATTTTCTCTTAGAAAGGGATCATCTTCTATCAACTTCGAGAGACTCCTAGTTGGGAATCCATCTTGACCTAATAAACCCGATTTAAACCCGTAATGTTTCTTGTGATCAATCATGAATGGGTGATGTAAGCATGTAAGGTTATGTTCCATTCCTATATTGGCTTCCTCTCTACATGGCTTAAAGTCTACCACCTTTATCCTAAGACTACCCGGACTACATGGGTTGTTGGGTGGGTCGGCTCCTCTTTTGTCTCCTAGATGTATATCTAAGGATGGAAAGTTGTGTGAAGATTGAGGTTCCGGTTCATCAACACTAGGTAATTCCCTAGAACTAAGAGTAAGGTTATCACTACAAGTATTCAAACCTATATCCTCTAGTGGTGTTTGGTACAAGGGTTCTACCTCTATTGGGGCTCCTATAGTCTCTTCTACTTCTTCCGGGTAAGTCACGGGTGGTGTGTATTCCACAAGTGATGGTGGGAGTTGTGGGGTATGTAGAAAACTAGAAGGGGGCAGAATAGTTTACCGTTTAAAATCTTTTTAAATTGTTTAATTAGCTTTGAAACTTTCCGTTTGATCAAAGATATATACACAAACACAATATATAACATGCAAGTAAATGAAAGAAACGATCAAACCACAACACGAGTATTTATCGTGGTTCGGCTACAAGGACTCTTTTTCCTTGCCCTACATCCACGCCCCGAGTATCCAACTCGAGAGTTTCTTTCACTAGTCAACAAGCTCCTTTCACCAACGGAGAAAACCTTACACGTCGCTTATACACGTTTACCGACACTAAGCTAGATGTCGAGTTCTTTTACAAGGGCACAACCACTCCCGTTAGTTCTTTTACAAGGGTACAACAACTCCCATCACACTTTGTATTTTGAGGACTAAAATACTAACCGATCACTACTGAAAATACACAATCAAATGAAGTGTAAACTACACAAGTCTACACAATGCTAAGCTAATAAGTCTTGCAACGTTGTGTTGAATACTTGTAGCTTTTTATGAACTCGTGAATCTCTATGCTACAAAAAGAAACTTCACATATGAGATGTTAAAAGGTTAGATGAAAGAATGAATGAATGTGTGAAAATATGATGTAGAGTGATAAGCCAAAAATCAAACTTGTGGCTTAGTATTTATAGCAAAACCTTCTGGCCTGGCGGATACGGCGGAACCCTCAGATGGGTTCTGCCCGTGTACCCCCAGGGTTCCGCCGGGCTTGCAGTTGGTTTTGCAATAAATCTTGCAAACCAAACAATGTCACATCTCTTTATAACTAGTCAAACACAAAACATGCAAGCAAACATATGGTTAGTCAAACATACTTTCTTTCCATAAATGTATATTGACAAAGCTTGCCATAAATATGATGTGACATTTCTATTTTAATAAATAAAAAGTGTTGTGTTTTATGAAATGTAAAATGTAGCAAATGTCTAGTTTATGCAAGTCTTTAAAACTAAGATTATGTTTTACTTAAAAACTAAAGTTTACATTTTGTCGTTAACAAAACTTAGCAAAGATCGTAAAATATAAATAACGTTTTTAGGCGATATTTGTATTAACAATCTCCCCCTTTTTGTTGATGACAAAACATAAACTTTGTTTTTAAGTAACATACAAAATCTTAGTGTTTAAGACTTAAAAAAAATATATTAAACTTGTTTTACTTAAGTGATGAAAATCATATTAAGTTTAAAGGTTTAATATATTTCTCCCCTTTTTTGTCGAAACAAAAAGTAGAGTAGCGAAGCGGAATAATGCACGCGCTCCCCCTTGGTTGTTACTCCCCCTAAAAGGAGTGCCAAGATGGGAAACATGGATTTTGATCCTACAAATAAATTGGTTAGTTGGTGATATATATAGTCAAGCTTGTAGTTACCACACACATTGCAACCACAATGACAACACAAAAATGATCAACCAACAATGAAAGTATGTAGAAAGAAATATCATTCCAAGTAAAATTTGACTTTTAAAAGTCGAAGACAAGAAATGGGAAAAATTCTTCTACTTCTAAAAGAAAAAAAAAATAAAAATAAATAAATAAATAAATAAATAAATAAATAAAAATAACCAAGAAAATAAAAGAAAATCAAATCCTACTTTCCTAAATGGGGCAAAAGGCCTCCAAAGGTTGTCTAGGATTTGTTTGGGTGGGAAAGAGCATCCAAACGTTCTATGACGTGTTGGAATGCAAAACGGGTTTCATCTTGGAATTGGTGAAGCAACAATTTGATGCTTGCACCCATTTGCTCACAATTTGAGCAAACATGGGGATGAGTGGGTGGAAATGGGTTGGTTTTGGTTTCTTGGTTTGGGGGTTGGTTGGTTTTTGGTTCTTAGTTTGAGGATGGGTTTGGTATAGAGTCAAGCAAGGTGGTTTGAAATTCCATTGCTTGATGGAGATGATTCTCAACCATGCTTTGGATTTCCTCATAGGAAGGAAAGAAAGACTCAAAGGTTTGGGCTTGAGAATGTGGTGGAGTTGGGTGATCGTGGTTTTCAAAATTTGGTTCTCCATAAAGAGGACCATGGATGTCATGATAGATTGGGTGAAACAACAATGGTTTGGGTTGGTGGTATTCTTTTTGTGGTGGTTGGTTGTGGTTAAAATGCTCATTTTGGTCAAGAATTGACCTTGGTGTTTCATTTGCAAAAGGTGGTGGTTGTGTTGGTCTTGGTGGAAGATCATTGAGATCTTGGACAAATGGGTGTGGTGATGTTGGAGGAGACCCAAATAACTCCATAGGTTCAAGTTTTGGCAATGGTGATGGTGATGGAGTTTTGGATGGTTGGGTTGGAGCACTTGGTGGAGTTGGGTCAATGGGTGATTTTGTTGGTGGTGGAGTGAGCTCATTGGGTTCATTGGGTGATGGAGATGGAGATGCAAGGTTTAGAAAATGTTCATTTTTGATTGGTGAGGTGAATTCATCCGAGGATGAGGAGCTTAGGTTGATGGATTGGTTAGTCCAAAGTGGTTTGACACTTATCCGGGCGGTTTTCTGGATGGGTCGTGATGGTTGAGAGGTGATTGTTGACTTAGTCATGGTTAAAATGGTTTAAAAGATGAGAAATTGTGATGAAGAAGGTGTGATTTGATAGTGTTTAGGATGTTTGATTGTGGGTTGTCATATCATGGAAGTCAATCCAATGAAAATGGTGAAGTGAGAAGACAAGATTTGCCCTAAATGCTTAGTGGTTTTGGTAAATTTGTTAAAGGATATGTCTCATGGATTTCAAGGAACCTTTGGAAGGGTTCCTTCCTTTATGTGTGAAGGTTCCTTGAGGTAGATATGGGTATTTTTGAAATTTGGCGGGAAATGGTTTTCTTTGAGTTATAAGGAATGAGAAATACCATATTGTGGTTAACAAATTGCAGGAAATTGGTTTCTATCTAAAAGGATGGTATTTTGTTGATTGGATGTTGAAATGTTGAAAACTAAAAAAAAATCTGCAGGAAATCTGGCGGAACCTTCAGGATACACAGGCGGAACCCATGTGAGGGTTCCGTCCGAGCCGTTGGGCCATTTCTGGGTTGCCCAGAAAATGCACTGGCGGAACCCATTCTAGGGTGCCGCCAGATCCGCCAGGCCTGAAAAAGTTGGCAGTCCGCGATTTTGACCCGCGAGATGATTTTCAAAATTTTTGAAAACTCCTAAAATCAAAAAGATAATGCATATCTGGTTAGGTAATGCAAAAATTGGACAAGTAAACACACATACCATAGGACTTTGACCGGGGGGTCGAGAATTTCACTATACTTAGTGAAAATTTCATAAACATGAAAATTTGACAACTTGCCAAAAGTTGTCTACCTGCATTATTGTTAGTTAATACATGTTCCAAATAGTATTATACAATGTACCAACACACAAATACATCACAAACATTGTTTAAACGCCCAAATTGTTCAAATAACACCTTGTGCCAAACACTCCTACACACCCGCACTCATTGACGGTCAATCTTGTTCTTGAGCTTTCCAAGGAATCTTCCAAGATTCTTAAACATCCCCTTTGTTTGCTTGAACTCCGCCGACTCATTTGGAATATCCGGAAGTTGTGAAAGGTATTCTAGAGGTGGGAGCCTAGAGTTGGGCAAATTGTCATCTTCACTCATTGAGGAAGATGATGAGGAGGTAGGAGGATGAGGACGTTTTCCTTAGGCTTTGTAAACTCTCTTATCACTAAGTGGGACAAAGGTGTGTGGAATGAGAGAGTAGTCAAGACGAAGACCGTTTGGAGTTGGTGGAATGGGAGAGATGAACCTAAAGAGACGGGTCAAGAGCATTTCATACGGCATAGCCGTTGTGCCATGCACGGGAATGTCGGCCATTCTCTTGGCCATGTAGTAGGCAAGGTTGAAGGGTTGCCTAACGGACAAAGAGTAGAGCATGTAGCAAAGGCAAAGATTTATATGATCTCGGTTTCCTATGGTGCTAATGACATTTGCTCTAAGGACTTCCTCCCATTTCTTGAATTGGGGCTTGAGTTCATTCATTTCCATTCCATATGGGTCCTTATCGACCTCATTTCCCGAACGGGTTCTCCTAGTGTTGGTTGTCCTAACAAAGAGGTGGTCACGAAGTTCATCTTTGGACACAAGAGGGGTGTCATAAGGATGGATGCGGTCATGAAGTGTGTCAAGAGTTGAGAGGGAGTGCAAGTCGGAGTAGATGCAAGTACCACGGTTTGGAACACCTAAGATTTGAGCAAACTCCTCAAGAGTGAAGGAGTATTGATGACCACTAGCCCTAAAGTTGATAGACATGCGACCATACTCATCCATGGAGAGAGTGACGGATGCATAGAATTCTAGAATGAACCTAGGACAAATAGGCTCTTTGATTTCTAAAAGACACTCAAAGTTGATTGTGGCAAATTTGGTGTAGAGGTTTGTGCCTTCTAGGAAGGACGGGTCAATGGTTCTACCCTCATGGACATAATTTTTTTCTAAGGCTTTGAAAACATTGACTTGATTTGGGGTAAGGCCTTTGGTTTTGTGGTGTTTGGGTAGGTACTTAATGGTGTCCTTGTGGTCGTAGTGGGTTAGAGGAGGCATGATGATTCCTAGAAAAATAAAATTTCACATTTTAGTCTAAGTAAACGACTATTGTAATGTGGTTGTTCTAGTGTGTGCCAATATGAAAACAATGTGGAGGTGCGGTTATCTTGACTCATTTTGATGCTTCAAAAATGTTTTATAATGCAAGTTTTGTTATAAAACAAAAGATAACCCAAGCGCTCCTAGTTCAATGTAGCTTCATTTGAATGTACCTGAAAATACATATTGGTTATGTATTCCCTTTAGCATTCAAGAGACATTATGCAAGTGATGTTTTAAACATAACGTTTTGATTTTGTATTCTCAATGAAAGACGAAAAAATATTTGTCCTATTTGTGAGAAATTTTTGGAAAAATTTTTCATGGGGTGTTTTAGCAAACATGTTTACACTTAGTAAGAATGCAATTCCTAACTATGGGGAACATGATTAGTTTTGTTAACCACTTAATTTCATGCATGAGTTTCTCAAATTAATGCATAACCTCAAGTTTTTGTTTTTGTGCAAAAAAATAGAATTCCTAGTGTCACACCCCCAATTTACCTGACTTGCAGCGGAATGGAATGCCTGAGGGTGTAACGGTCATAGCACCACAAACAAGGATATATTGAACGACCTAAAGTGTCGTTTAGAAAATACATCGTTTGATTCATTCAAAATATTCAAAGTTATAAAACATAGGTCCCAAAAGTTGGAAAAGGTTTAAGGAAATAATTTAGTACAATCAAACGATAGTTCATAAGTGCATGAAATCCAAAAAGTGACGCGTCATCCTTGATACACAAAATGACTCCATGCATGCCATGAGAATATGCCTTAGTTACCTGAGAAATACATTGCGAAAACGGTCAACATAAAGTTGGTGAATAATCATAGGTTTATAGGTAAATCGTATATACATAAGCCACAAGTATAAAGTAAAGTGACAAAATGTCAAAAAACTACATTGTCTCTTAAGCTCATGACCCCGAAGCTAGACGTTACTTGGCCCCAAAGGAGTGTTTACCTGACACTCTAATATATTAGAAATGAAATGCATTCGTTTTCCTTATGGAGCAACCCAAACACGAATGGAGGAGTCACCCTCGATAGATCTATCCACTCACTCTCACTTGCATCTTAATTAACGGTCCATGATAATAAAAGGGGACTTAATGTGGTAGTAAGGCAACTTAAGCAATATACGAAATTTAATACATGGGCATGTACGGAAAAATAATTGTGCAATGTATTCTCCCCCGTGGGATTTGAAATCAAATAAGTAATTAAAACGGGGCTATGAAGACTCACCTCGAAATGATGGTACAAAGATGGTACAATGATGTAAAAGTAGTCGGGACAATGAGGCGCGAACACTAGCCGCAACCTAAATGAATAATCGCGATCTAATTTAGATCAAGCCGTAATGTAATGAATGCACATGCACATGATACCTATACCACTCGTAATTTGGAAATACTAGTTATCGTCATAGTAAAATAGTTTCCATACTTAGGAAAAATAAGTCCAAATATAGAAGTATATAACTTGTCGTATTATCTCGTATAAAAATGTTAGCGTTATATTCCTCGTATCAAAACCTTAAAATAACGTCGTTAAGTCATATAAATATTCTCTTGGGTCATATGTATTCATTTGTTAAGAATATAGTCCTTAGTAACATTTCTAGAAAATATACCATTTAGTGCGTAAGTTATTATTTTTATTTGTGACCAATTATATATATATATATATATATATATATATATATATATATATATAGTTTTGACGATGTTAAAACGGGTATAACTTGGTCGTTTTAAGCTCATTTTCCTTGTTCTTTATATCCACGGATTCGTTTTTGTATATACTAATATATTTTTGATAACTCGGCTCCTCTAGGTTACGTTTAACACCTCTTTTTGTCCGTCGAAAACTGCCAAACAGCATGCAATTTTTATAAAAATAGTTTTCGTCGTTAAATTTGCAAAAATCATATCTCCTTCGTTATAAGCTCGTTTTAATCCGTTCTTTCGCCTAAAGTTTCATTTTTTAAAGTATTTTCTAAATATTTGGTCAAAAATTAACCATTAACCACTTATTTTCCCACGAATTAGAAATAGGGACAGTAGGTATTTCTATTGTTTCAAAAATCATTTCTAGGGTTCTAATCTAGTTCCATCTTCAATCAAACCACTTTCAATCACCACAAAACTAGTCTAATCCTACCATACACCTTCTTAGGGTGTCATGGGTCCTTAAACATCATCAATCCACTAGGTCTAACAAGGGTTTCTCATGTTTTCATTTCTAGGGCTCAAAGTTAAATATGTACAAAATAGAGTGGTATAAACCATTATATGCATGAGTTCTTGTAAGAAAAGTATATAACCATAGTAATAACTTGTAAAAATTATAAAAATGAGTTTGTTAACTTACTTGAAGGTTTAGGGAGTTTAGATGATGAAAACCTACTAATCCTTGAGTTTCTATCTCAAAACTCCAACAAGGATGACTAAGTGAACAAGTTTACACTATGATCTTTGAAAAATTGATGTTCTTGCTTCTTGATTCACCCCTAGGTCGAGCATACAAGAGAGAAAAATGAGAGAAAAGTTTACTTGAACTTGGATAATTATTTGTGAGAAAAATGGGATGAAAAGGTTAAATATATAGTTAGAGACAATTGTTAGTTGAGCATTAAATTTGGTTGGTGAGGTTTAAGCTTATTAGGACCAAGGGGGGGGGGGGGGGGGGGTTGGCCGGCGCAAAAAGGAGGGAAAAGGGGGGGGGTTGTCTTGGGTTTTAATTAGAAAAGTTAGTGGTAGTATTATGTAGTGTTAGTTTTAGGTTTTATCGGGTACCGGGTTTGTTAGAAATAAATTTTATTGAAGTTATTTGGGACATAATAAAGTCGTAAAAATTGTAAAAATATGTCAGGTACAAGTACGGAGAGTTCGGGTGATTATTGTTTAATTTTTATGAAAACCGTCGAAATTAAATTAGACGTACGATATAAAATAAATAAATTTCCAAAATACCGGGTAAATTAATATTATAATTTTTATATTATTAAAATGAATATAAAAATATATTGGGATAATAGTCGGGAGTGTCGGACATGTTAGTCACATTTATAGTTCGCGTATTAGTGTTTATTTAAAATAAACATACGTAAATCGTTAATTATACCAAAAGTATTAATTTAATTATCCTACGAGTGGAATAGTATGCAAGTGCCCTAATGATGATATGCAGACTATTTCTAGTCCGTATAAAATGTCCCTGATAATAATGCATGAATTCGCTCCTGAACCAATACGGTTACGCGAATTTGAATACTCGTAAACTAAATTTACGATGACATGAGTAATGCACGTGAATAGTGGTTTTCTCTCGAAATGAATAGTGTCAAGTGAATAGTCAAATTTTTGAATGTATCTCGGAATAGTAAAATTTTTGAATGTATCTCTCTAATGGGTATGAAATGATCTGATTTGGTAAGACGATCAACAATTACCCAAATAGCATCGTAACCTCCTGACGTCTTAGGAAGTTTAGTGACAAAGTCCATAGTAATACATTCCCACTTCCATTGTGGAATCTCTAGTTGTTGAAGTAACCCTGACGGTTTCTGGTACTCGGCTTTCACTTTAGCACAAGTAAGACATTTGCTGACATACGTAGCTATTTCTGCTTTCATGTTCGGCCACCAATAAAGCTTTTTGAGATCCTCATACATCTTATCAGAACCTGGATGAATAGAGTACTTCGACTTGTGTGATTCATGCATAATCAATTCCCGCACTCCACCATAGAGTGGTATCCAACTTCGGTCCTTGAAGCATAACACTCCATCTGATCTCTTTACAAAGCCATTTTCGCTTTCTGGCATACCATAAATTTTCTCGTGTGGTTGATTTTCTTCTTTGAGAGCCTCAACCTGAGCTTCTAGAATTTTTGATGGTAGTGGCGAAATGATAGTCATTCCCAATGACCTAACTCTCAAAGGTTTGAGTCGTTCTTTTCGGCTAAGTGCATCTGCTACAACATTTGCTTTTCCTGGGTGATATCGGATTTCACAATCGTAATCACTCAACAATTCTAGCCAACGACGTTGTCTCATGTTGAGTTCCTTCTGATCAAGTATATGCTGTAAGCTCTTGTGGTCGGTAAAAATTACGCACTTGGTACCATAAAGGTAGTGTCTCCAAATCTTGAGTGGAAAAACTACCGCACCCAACTCCAAGTCGTGCGTAGTGTAATTCTTCTCGTGTGTCTTAAGCTATCTAGATGCATAAGCTATCACCTTCTCGTTTTGCATTAGCACAGCTCTAAGTCCTTGATGCGAAGCATCGCAATATACCACAAAGTTCTCAATACCTTCAGGTAGTGACAAAATCGGTGCGCTACAAAGCTTTTGTTTCAATAATTGAAAGGCGGACTCTTGTTTCTCTCCCCACTCGTACTTCTCATTCTTTTGTGTCAGCTTTGTCAACGACTTCGCTATCTTAGAAAACCCTTCGATAAACCTTCTGTAATATCTGGCAAGTCCTAGGAATTGACGAATTTCCGTAGGAGACTTGGGCGTAGCCCAATCTTTAACAGCCTCGATCTTTTCCGGGTCGACTTGTAATCCTTGGCTATCAATGACATGGCCAAGAAATTGAACTCTTCGTATCCAAAAATCACACTTTGAAAATTTGGCATACAATTGCTCCTTCTTGAGTAGTTCCAGGATTGTTCTGAGGTGTTCTTCGTGATCTTCCTTACTCTTGGAATAAATCAAGATATCGTCAATGAATACGATCACAAACTTATCAAGATACGGTTTGCACACCCTATTCATGAGATCCATAAATACCGCAGGTGCATTGGTTAATCCGAAAGGCATCACTTGAAACTCATAATGACCATAGCGTGTTCTAAATGCCGTCTTCGGGATATCCTCTTCCCGAACTTTAAGTTGATGGTAACCGGATCTTAAATCAATCTTGGAATAAAAACTAGAACCTTGTAACTGGTCGAACAAGTCGTCGATTCTGGGGAGTGGATAACGGTTCTTCACCGTTAACTTGTTCAGCTCACGATAGTCTATGCACATTCTGAAAGTTCCATCCTTCTTCTTCACAAACAAAACCGGCGCTCCCCAAGGCGAGGAACTCGGTCTAATGAATCCTTTGTCCAAAAGTTCTTGTAGTTGATTCGACAATTCTTGCATCTCCGAAGGTGCAAGTCTATACGGTGCTCGCGCAATTGGTGCAGCTCCTGGCACTAATTCGATTTGAAACTCAACTTGGCGTGTAGGCGGAAGTCCTGGCAATTCTTCCGGAAAAACTTCTGGAAATTCCTTAACAATTGGCACATCTTCAAGTCGTTTCTCATCCGACTTCTTCTCCGTGATGTGAGCCAAGAATGCATAACAACCCTTCTTTATGTACTTCTCGGTTTTAATGCATGATATGATACTGAGTCTAGTTCCACTTCGCTCTCCACGAACAACCAAAGTTTCACCGTTATAAGGAAGGTGAACAACTTTCTCATCACAAATAATTCTCGCTCGATGCCGAGATAACCAATCCATACCGATAACAACGTCGAAACTTCCAAGTTCTACGGGCATAAGGTCTATATTGAATGGGTGGTTTAGGAAATTTATAGTGCAACCACGGACAATGGTGTTGGTGTTAACTAAAGACCCATCGGCTAATTCAACGATATAGGAAATGTCTAATGGGGTTGGTTCTATGTTAAGTAAAGGTGTAAATGTGATGAGGCGAAAAATGATCCGTTTTTAGGGGGTCATTTAAGCCCAAATCCGACTTTATTTGATCAAATATTGCCCTAAATCGTTCCTTTTGTGATTTTAGGTGTTTGGAGAGTGAATCCTGGAAAAGAAGCCATTTTGGACGTTTTTGGAGCATAAAAGTGAAGAAAACGGCAAAGTCTCAAAATTCTATGATGTGAACAGTGCATGAAGGCGTCAAGAATTACTCTTGACGGCGTCAAGACATCAAGAATAAAATACCGTAGGTGGTGACGGCGTCACCAAGGCCGTCACCAAGGCCGTCACGTGTAAATTTGTCAAAACTTGCGCGCGGAGTAGCTGACACCGTTTTGGCCATAACTTTTGCATACGAACTCGGATTGAGGCGATTCAAAAAAGGAAACGAAGAGGAAGAAAAGATCTACAACTTGGTGAAAAAGGCTTCTTGACGGCGTCAAGAGTATGGGCTGACGCCGTCATGAAGGGCCGACATAAAACAAGCCTATAAATATAACTTCATAACTTCACTTTTTGTAAGCCCTAAACCCTAAGGTCGATTCCTGGGTTTAGGTGGGTGTTTTTCCAGCAACTTAGAGGGTTTCAATCACTCCATAAACATCATGTATTGGTTTGATGATTCTATCTTAATTATGTTTTCCATTATCATTGTTGTTTGCTCTTCTTTGATGATGATTTGCTAATTCACCTTGTGTCTACTTATGATTATGTGAAACTTGTATATAATTGATTAGATCTCATTGATTTCTTGTTGATGTTGTGTCTATCTCCATCAATTAAGGTGTGACAACTTCAATAGATCTAGTTGGTTTAGTTTATAATCCTTGTTTCCTATTGATTCTTGTTTTGATTGAATGATTTATATGTTAGGCTTAAGAAAACTGGCAGATCTCCAAATGGTAACATGCTTGAACGTCTTAAGAAACATGAACCGAGGCGTACTAGGTGTTTATTGGTTGTATTTAATGCATGAGCCACTGTTTACAATCCCTATAGTTGTGCTGGGCATGGTGTAGGAGGAGATAAGAGCTCATAGAGTTGGGGAGTTATGTATGCCACCCCACGAATAGTATTAAGGAATACAACCCGTCAATTAAAACAAGGTTACAAACCAATAGGTAGGATTGGATAGCTAGCAAGGAGTAACATATCATGGGTAGACATGCTTCACTTATCTTGTAGAACCTTAGTTTAGTTTTCTTGTTAATTAGTTTAATTAGTAGCTTTTGGGTTAGTTGATTAGCAACTAATTCCGCCCACACTCCCAATACCCGAGATTTTTACTTGCTTTTCATAAAATATAAAAACATAAAAAGAATCATCCTTCACCTTTAGACCTAGTTAGATTAATTTCAATCCTAACGACACTATTCCTAGCTGAACGATCAATCCCCCGGTACTTGTCACTATACTATACTACAACAATCAGGTACACTGCCTGGTGGGGGTTGTAAGCCTCGCGAGATCCCTCGAGAGGTAAAGCAAGGTGCGATTCCCACGCATCAAGTTTTTGGCGCCGCAGCCCGGGGAATAGTTATTGTTTAGGTTGAATTTGATTTTTATTAGGTCTACTCATTAGATTCCTATCAAGTGAGATTTTTTTCTTTTTATTTTGTAGCTTTCTCGTAGTCTATCTTTTCTTTGTGATTTTGTTTGTAACTTGCTTCAAATGGACCTTGCACTTAGGCTTCTAAGATTGCAAGATAGGGTTGAGCGGCTAACATACCAAAGAGTTCAAAATACCTCATTTAGAGACACCTATGAATCATATGAGCCTTCACCTAGGATAGATTCTTATGAACAATCTCCATGTTTAAGATCTAGTTTTAGTGAGGCCAATTGGAAATGCGACCTAGTTTGCCATGGAATTATGGAGAGAGCCATTGCAACAAATCATAAGTTGGATGAAGCACTAGGTTTGCTATTATCACTTCCTAAGAAAACAATTGAGGAGGATTTAGCCGAGCATGATCACATTGATCAAAAAGACCTAGGTCCTATGATCGATGATGATGAATCTCAAGAAACAGATGATGAATCTCTTGGGCAATTTGTATATAGTAGTCAGAATATTGAAGATGATCCTTATGATTCGGACATAGAAGTTGAGATGCCTAGAGAAGCACGTGAGATACTTGGGAGAATGTTAGGGCTAGATCCTGACACATGGAATGATGAGGTGAACAACATAAGCCCACAAAATACTCAACCATCATTTGAGGCACATACACCGCCCGTGACTTACCCGGAAGAAGTAGAAGAAACTTTAGGAATTCCTATGGAGGTAGAACCCTTGGACCAGGCACCACTTGAGGATATAGGTTTGAACACCTGTAGTGATAACCTTACTCCTAGTTCTAGGGAATTTCCTAGTGTTGATGAACCGGAACCTCAACCTTTACACAACTTCCCATCCTTAGATTTATTTCTAGGAGACAAAAGAGGAACCGACCCACCCATCAACCAATATTATCCGGGTAGTTTTAGGATGAAGGAAGCCATTCACTCACCCCCTTCACCTCACGTGGCATATTCACACCCTAAGGGTATGTATCGCTACTTTCACCCACACTTAATCCTAAGTGTAGGGAGAACCTCCCCTATTTCCATTAAATAAGGGTAGAGTCAGGCTCGTGACTCGAACAAAAACAAGCGCTTCTTGGGAGGCAACCCATGTTTTGTGTGTTTTTATTTGTTTGTTTGTTTGTTTGATTTTATTTGTTTCCGTATGCATGTTTTATTTTTATTGTTTGTGGCTCATGTTTCAAATTAAATTGTGAAAATGCTTTATTTTGTTTTTAACTTCGTCTTAATTGCATATAAAGGTATTTTGCAAAAGATAAGTGTAAGGGAGATCCAAATTTGTTTATAAGAACGAAATTGAGCATGAACCACAATAATATTAAATGGACATGTGTATTAGTACTTGTTAGAGTCAAATGCTTGTATCGAGTCGTAATGATGTTTTGCAGGATTTTCCAGGAAGTAGGACGAAGTTTTTCCAAAAATTTTCCGGAAACTTAACATAAGAATTTCTGCAGGTCACTTCTGACGGCGTCACGAGTTTACTCTTGACGGCGTCACGTGTAAAAATCTGGAAATTTTACCAGTTTTGTTTTTCTAACGGAGTCTTATGGTTTTTGTGAATTATTAAGTTTTATAATCTCCAGGAAATCTGCAAACATTCATTCCACAAGCATTATATCTTTAATTGTTTTGTTTTTATTCCTAAGTCTGGAATTACATCTAGTTGTGAGTTATCTTTGTTCGGCTTGATGCTTTGGATTTTTGTAGTTGTTTTGTCAGGATTTACAGGTTATGTTCGACAAGGAGATGATTTATATTCTGGAAGGGAAGCTTTGATTGTTCGTTTTCTTGGAGGAAGATTTAACCTGGCCAACTAAAATCCATACCGAGCGAATCAGGGGAGTATTTGATTTCATTCTCTTTACTCTTTAACTTTTACATTCTTTACTTGAACATTGGGGACAATGTTCATCTTAAGTGTAAGGGGAGGGTAAAAAGATGATACCTTACATATGCACTTTCGCTTGAGTTTGTTTTGTTTGATAGTAGATGAGTAATAAAACTATGAGAAATACTTGTTAGTGTAATTTTAGCGCCAAATTTAAATTTTTTTTACAACATTTAGGAGTGAAACTTTAGCCATAGCAAGCGTCTCATGGATAGGAGGTTGTATGACTAGCACATAACCGTATATTCAGAAAAATTTTCCACCCAAAAATGTGAGGTTCGCCTTTAGATTTGATAGGGAAATCATTCATTATTAGTGCTTACGAGTGTACCGGTAGCATTTAGATTCTAGAACTTGCGTTAATGATGCATCCCGAGACCGCTAGTGAGACTACATTCGTGTGGTAGGATTTACTACATGATAAGAGGCATTAGGATCACCCTTGTGTTAAACCCGTATTATAATTACTTGACCATTTAAGTCATATTACTTGGCTAGTTAAGTCAACTAATTTTTCCCACACCCTTTGCGTTGTACTCATTTTTAGTACACGATACCCCTAGTACACCCCTCCGAGCCTATCCTTTCGTTTCTAACTTTAAGCATTTTACTTAAAGGAAGAATTTGTTACACCCCACTTAAATGTACAACCAAATCGCCTTAGCCTTCCGTATATGCGCTCATTTTTAGTGCATTATTGTTATTTGTTAAACCCTAAGTTAACTTTCTAATTGATTACATGGTTGCTAAGTCGAGTCATATCATTGTACATATTGTTTTGGGACGATTGGGACTCATGGGTAAGTACTTAATTTATGGAGTAATGGGGAAGAACATCACTTATTACCCCCATATGTACGTTAATTTTAAAAGTGCTCCAAGTGTTTTGATTTTCTTAATTCGAGTCATTAGATTAGTTTATTGTAAAGTATGTAAAGATTCAAGTGTAAGGGGAATTCCCATTCCCTTTGATGTATTATTTTGGATGGTAGGGCAAGAGTGTATGCAAAAAAAAAAAAAAAAAAAAAAAAAAAAAAAAAAAAAAATCGAAAAAAAAAAATTCAAGAAAAGAAAAAAAAAATAGAAAAAGAAAAAAAAAATAGAAAAGAAAGAGAGAAAAAAACATACGGACTACCATCCCGTTTTCATTCTATGTTCATTTTATGTTTTTAGTTATTTTTCATTTATTAGCTTAAGTCGAGTCTAGTCTTGGCTTAGCAACGCCATCCTGTACATGTAATTAACTAAGATTGTTAACTCGCCACCAGTAAAATTCCCTTTATCCAACAAAACCGTGTAATTCATATCCCTACACCTAACGTTATAACCCTTTAAAAGACCTCTTTGATAGTTTATCCTAGGTGCTTACGCCATGTGGTGGACGTTTGATCCTTTCCCAAGCCTATGGTAATCTATTTTGCTATGACAGGTAGTGAGAGATATCTTCCATTTCCATAATGTTATATTACTTTATTACACCCGAGAGATGTGAGTATCTAAACACTATTTGTGAGGTGCTTGTGTATGACCTCCGTGCTTGTCTATTGGTCTTTAGTGGAACGATTATTTGTTGTAATTACTTTTATATTAGTGTTAAATGACCCCTAACTTGTCTTTTGAGTAGAATAAAAGCTCATTTGCTTGAGGACAAGCAAATCTCAAGTGTAAGGGTATATGATGAGGCGAAAAATGATCCGTTTTTAGGGGGTCATTTAAGCCCAAATCCGACTTTATTTGATCAAATATTGCCCTAAATCGTTCCTTTTGTGATTTTAGGTGTTTGGAGAGTGAATCCTGGAAAAGAAGCCATTTTGGACGTTTTTGGAGCATAAAAGTGAAGAAAACGGCAAAGTCTCAAAATTCTATGATGTGAACAGTGCATGAAGGCGTCAAGAATTACTCTTGACGGCGTCAAGACATCAAGAATAAAATACCGTAGGTGGTGACGGCGTCACCAAGGCCGTCACCAAGGCCGTCACGTGTAAATTTGTCAAAACTTGCGCGCGGAGTAGCTGACACCGTTTTGGCCATAACTTTTGCATACGAACTCGGATTGAGGCGATTCAAAAAAGGAAACGAAGAGGACGAAAAGATCTACAACTTGGTGAAAAAGGCTTCTTGACGGCGTCAAGAGTATGGGCTGACGCCGTCACGAAGGGCCGACAGAAAACAAGCCTATAAATATAACTTCATAACTTCACTTTTTGTAAGCCCTAAACCCTAAGGTCGATTCCTGGGTTTAGGTGGGTGTTTTTCCAGCAACTTAGAGGGTTTCAATCACTCCATAAACATCATGTATTGGTTTGATGATTCTATCTTAATTATGTTTTCCATTATCATTGTTGTTTGCTCTTCTTTGATGATGATTTGCTAATTCACCTTGTGTCTACTTATGATTATGTGAAACTTGTATATAATTGATTAGATCTCATTGATTTCTTGTTGATGTTGTGTCTATCTCCATCAATTAAGGTGTGACAACTTCAATAGATCTAGTTGGTTTAGTTTATAATCCTTGTTTCCTATTGATTCTTGTTTTGATTGAATGATTTATATGTTAGGCTTAAGAAAACTGGCAGATCTCCAAATGGTAACATGCTTGAACGTCTTAAGAAACATGAACCGAGACGTACTAGGTCTTTATTGGTTGTATTTAATGCATGAGCCACTGTTTACAATCCCTATAGTTGTGCTGGGCATGGTGTAGGAGGAGATAAGAGCTCATAGAGTTGGGGAGTTATGTATGCCACCCCACGAATAGTATTAAGGAATACAACCCGTCAATTAAAACAAGGTTACAAACCAATAGGTAGGATTGGATAGCTAGCAAGGAGTAACATATCATGGGTAGACATGCTTCACTTATCTTGTAGAACCTTAGTTTAGTTTTCTTGTTAATTAGTTTAATTAGTAGCTTTTGGGTTAGTTGATTAGCAACTAATTCCGCCCACACTCCCAATACCCGAGATTTTTACTTGCTTTTCATAAAATATAAAAACATAAAAAGAATCATCCTTCACCTTTAGACCTAGTTAGATTAATTTCAATCCTAACGACACTATTCCTAGCTGAACGATCAATCCCCCGGTACTTGTCACTATACTATACTACAACGATCAGGTACACTGCCTGGTGGGGGTTGTAAGCCTCGCGAGATCCCTCGAGAGGTAAAGCAAGGTGCGATTCCCACGCATCAAAATGCAATAGAAACAAAACTTCTATCCGCTCCTGAATCAAATAAAATGGATGCATAACGATTATTAACGAGGAACGTACCCGCAACCACATTCGGGTCTTCTTTGACATCTTCTCCTCCCATAACATAAGCTCTTCCTCGAGCCATTCCATTTTGGTTTCCAGTTCCTTGATTCTTCCCCTTTGGGCACTCTCCCCTGTAGTGTCCAATTTCTCCGCAACCAAAACATGTTACTGGTGGTTTCTGAGTTGGAGATTTGCAATCCTTGATGTTATGACCAATCTTTTTACACTTACCACATAGATCTGGGCAACATCCTGGGTTATGATGCTTCTGACACCTCTCACACTTGGGTAGATTACCCTCATATCCTTTCCTTTCAGTCGGTCCTGCAGCATAGGCCCTTGCCACTTCTTGCCTCTTAGGTGGCGGCTGAACAGCGTTTCCACCTTGGTTGTAATCAAACCTTCTCTTGTTGTTGTTGTTGTTATTATTGTTTGAATTGTTGTTTCGGTTATTGGGATAGTTGCGGTTTCGATTGTTGTTATAGTTGTTGTTGTTTCGAGTGTTGTTGTAGTTGGTGTTGTTTGAACGGTTATTGTTGTTGACAGCAGCTTTTCCTTTTACCACTTGGACCATGAGTTTCTGAGTTATACGAATAGCCTCTTCCATTGATTGAGGATCAAAAGAAATCACTTCTCCTCGAACACTTTCAGGCAATCCACCAACAAAGTTTTCCATCTTTTTCTCATCGTCGGGAACCATAGTTGGACATAGTGCAGCCAACTCCTGAAACCTCCTGAAGTAGGTCTCGATGTCATCACCTTTAGTTACCAGCTCATAAAATTCTGTTTCCAACCTTTGCACCTCAGTACGAGGGCAAAACTTCTTAGACATCAGTTTCTTGAATTCCTCCCAAGTGAGCTTGTAAGCATTCTCCTTACCAATCGGCTGAGCATACGAATTCCACCAAGACATAGCTTCATCAAGAAGCATACCTGTAGCAAATTTTACCTTGCTGACGTCCGGGCATCCGCACATGAGGAATACATTCTCAGTCTTTTCAAACCAGCGGATCAAAGCAACCGCTCCTTCAGTGCCCTTAAACTTGATAGGATCACTAATCTTGAAATCTTTCCATGTACATTCACGCCTAATAGCGGTTGGTTCAACTGCCCCTGTATTAGAAGCAGTCTCGGCAGCCCTAGCAGCAACCTCAGCTCTCTCAATCTCCAGAGCTTCTGCAATACTATCCCTGACCAACTTGCGGATAGCGGCTTGAGTCATAGCGGTTGTTTCTGGTGCAGCTTTACTTTTCCTTGGTGCCATACTTCTGATAATCACAATGGGAATAACCATGAGAAAAATCATAATAGAAATAGTCATCGAACCAAAGATATACACCCACAACATGTATATATATACAACCACAACAAGTATTAATACAACCACGACATGTACGAATACAACCACAATCTGTCTAGATACCACCACGACAAGTATATATACAACCACAACCCGTATAAATACAACCACGACATGTATATATACAACCACAACCTGTATCAATACAACCACGACATGTATAGATACAACCACAACCTGTATCAATACGATAATAATAAAGAGCAACCACGAAACATCATAAATATAATCACAACACATGAATATAATACATGAAAATTTCGGCCTACATGGACCGATATCATATATAGCACAACATTTCCAACATAGTAGAGTCGCACTTGATATATTTGTTTGTACAACAACCAAAAGACTACAAGTTCTTGAACTATGTCCCACACCTCGGGACTAGGAAAATAATAAAAGCTAATATAATACCAGTCTATGTCTAGGCTTCTCCAGGTGCTCTAGATGGTCCAGGCTCTCCTCTCAGGCGGCGAATCTCACGATCCATCGCAACCACGATCTCCTCTAGATGCTGAACTCGTAACTGAAAAGAAGCATCTCTGCGCTCCAATACGACTAACCTCTCTCGAATCAATGCCAACTGGTCTACCTGCTCCCACTGAGTCTCCTGTGTCGCCTGAGCTCTATCTCGAATCTCAGGTAGCTCATCCCTAAGTAGATCAATCTGCTCCTGGTGCCTCAACTGTCGTGCCTCGAGTCCATGGTAAGACACATTAATACCAACTCTGCCCTGAATCAAATCCTCAACCTGCTCCTCGACAGCCTCAAGTCGAGTAGTGATAATCTCATCAACTCTATACCCCAAACTATCAACTTGCTCATGCTGAGCCCCCAACTGATCCTCTAATGTAATAGCTGTAGGCCCCCTAGCCGCAGCCGCTCTCGAACTCTCACCTATGTGGTATACTAGTGGTGGTGAAAGGTCAGCAGTCTCGGTAGTAGGTGAATCTGGGGTGGTAAGCCTTGCACGCTTCCTGAGCGGCAAGAGTGAGGTAGATATAGGAGTAGTAGTGGGTATGGCTGGTGGTGGTGGTGTAGGCACAGTAGGACTAGGGAGAGTCCTATAAGTAGATGTAGCTGGGCGAACACTCTTCCTAGCAATACGAATGATGTTACTACTAGGAAACATAAGTCTCGGTTCTGAAAGAGTAGTAGTAGTGGGAGATGATATGTCAGTGGGTATAGTAGGATGGACATGAAGAGTAGGAGCCGTCTCCTCCTCCTCGAAAGGCTCGGTATCATCATCTGATGCCAAAAGTGGCAACTCAGGTGCAGGAGAAACAAGTGGTGAAACAGCAGTGGAGGACACAGAGCCCTCATCATCAGAGTCTGATATAGTGTAAAGTATGACAGTGTTTGGATTCGAAGACATGTCTCTGTGATAATCAAGGTGAAATAGAAAATAAATAACTCGTATAATGGAATCACCTAAAAATAAGTAAATATGCACTTATGATGAAATGATGAGATGCTATGATGGTGTGGTTATAGTCTAGGGTCCATGATGCATCCTAGTTCTCTATAACCTTGGCTCTGGTACCAATCTGTCACACCCCCAATTTACCTGACTTGCAGCGGAATGGAATGCCTGAGGGTGTAACGGTCATAGAACCACAAACAAGGATATATTGAACGACCTAAAGTGTCGTTTAGAAAATACATCGTTTGATTCATTCAAAATATTCAAAGTTATAAAACATAGGTCCCAAAAGTTGGAAAAGGTTTAAGGAAATAATTTAGTACAATCAAACGATAGTTCATAAGTGCATGAAATCCAAAAAGTGACGCGTCATCCTTGATACACAAAATGACTCCATGCATGCCATGAGAATATGCCTTAGTTACCTGAGAAATACATTGCGAAAACGGTCAACATAAAGTTGGTGAATAATCATAGGTTTATAGGTAAATCGTATGTACATAAGCCACAAGTATAAAGTAAAGTGACAAAATGTCAAAAAGCTACATTGTCTCTTAAGCTCATGACCCCGAAGCTAGACGTTACTTGGCCCCAAAGGAGTGTTTACCTGACACTCTAATATATTAGAAATGAAATGCATTCGTTTTCCTTATGGAGCAACCCAAACACGAATGTAGGAGTCACCCTCGATAGATCTATCCACTCACTCTCGCTTGCATCTTAATTAACGGTCCATGATAATAAAAGGGGACTTAATGTGGTAGTAAGGCAACTTAAGCAATGTACGAAATTTAATACATGGGCATGTACGGAAAAATAATTGTGCAATGTATTCTCCCCCGTGGGATTTGAAATCAAATAAGTAATTAAAACAGGGCTATGAAGACTCACCTCGAAATGATGGTACAAAGATGGTACAATGATGTAAAAGTAGTCGGGACAATGAGGCGCGAACACTAGCCGCAACCTAAATGAATAATCGCGATCTAATTTAGATCAAGCCGTAATGTAATGAATGCACATGCACATGATACCTATACCACTCGTAATTTGGAAATACTAGTTATCGTCATAGTAAAATAGTTTCCATACTTAGGAAAAATAAGTCCAAATATAGAAGTATATAACTTGTCGTATTATCTCGTATGAAAATGTTAGCGTTATATTCCTCGTATCGAAACCTTAAAATAACGTTGTTAAGTCGTATAAATATTCTCTTGGGTCATATGTATTCATTTGTTAAGAATATAGTCCTTAGTAACATTTCTAGAAAATATACCATTTAGTGCGTAAGTTATTATTTTTGTTTGTGACCAATTATATATATATATAGTTTTGACGATGTTAAAACGGGTATAACTTGGTCGTTTTAAGCTCATTCTCCTTGTTCTTTATATCCACGGATTCGTTTTTGTATATACTAATATATTTTTGATAACTCGGCTCCTCTAGGTTACGTTTAACACCTCTTTTTGTCCGTCGAAAACTGCCAAACAGCATGCAGTTTTTATAAAAATAGTTTTCGTCGTTAAATTTGCAAAAATCATATCTCCTTCGTTATAAGCTCGTTTTAATCCGTTCTTTCGCGTAAAGTTTCGTTTTTGAAAGTATTTTCTAAATCTTTGGTCAAAAATTAACCATTAACCACTGATTTTCCCACGAATTAGAAATAGGGACAGTAGGTATTTCTATTGTTTCAAAAATCATTTCTAGGGTTCTAATCTAGTTCCATCTTCAATCAAACCACTTTCAATCACCACAAAACTAGTCTAATCCTACCATACACCTTCTTAGGGTGTCATGGGTCCTTAAACATCATCAATCCACTAGGTCTAACAAGGGTTTCTCATGTTTTCATTTCTAGGGCTCAAAGTTAAATATGTACAAAATAGAGTGGTATAAACCATTATATGCATGAGTTCTAGTAAGAAAAGTATATAACCATAGTAATAACTTGTAAAAATTATAAAAATGAGTTTGTTAACTTACTTGAAGGTTTAGGGAGTTTAGATGATGAAAACCTACTAATCCTTGAGTTTCTATCTCAAAACTCCAACAAGGATGACTAAGTGAACAAGTTTACACTATGATCTTTGAAAAATTGATGTTCTTGCTTCTTGATTCACCCCGAGGTCGAGCATACAAGAGAGAAAAATGAGAGAAAAGTTTACTTGAACTTGGATAATTATTTATGAGAAAAATGGGATGAAAAGGTTAAATATATAGTTAGAGACAATTGTTAGTTGAGCATTAAATTTGGTTGGTGAGGTTTAAGCTTATTAGGACCAGGGGGGGGGGGGGGGGGGTTGGCCGGCGCAAAAAGGAGGGAAAGGGGGGGGGGGGGGGTTTCTTGGGTTTTAATTAGAAAAGTTAGTGGTAGTATTATGTAGTGTTAGTTTTAGGTTTTATCGGGTACCGGGTTTGTTAGAAATAAATTTTATTGAAGTTATTCGGGACATAATAAACTCGTAAAAATTGTAAAAATATGTCGGGTACAAGTACGGAGAGTTCGGGTGATTATTGTTTAATTTTTATGAAAACCGTCGAAATTAAATCAGACGTACGATATAAAATAAATAAATTTCCAAAATACCGGGTAAATTAATATTATAATTTTTATATTATTAAAATGAATATAAAAATATATTGGGATAATAGTCGGGAGTGTCGGACATGTTAGTCACATTTATAGTTCGCGTATTAGTGTTTATTTAAAATAAACATACGTAAATCGTTAATTATACCAAAAGTATTAATTTAATTATCCTACGAGTGGAATAGTATGCAAGTGCCCTAATGATGATATGCAGACTATTTCTAGTCCGTATGAAATGTCCCTGATAATAATGCATGAATTCGCTCCTGAACCAATACGGTTACGCGAATTTGAATACTCGTAAACTAAATTTACGATGACATGAGTAATGCACGTGAATAGTGGTTTTCTCTCGGAAATGAATAGTGTCAAGTGAATAGTAAAATTTTTGAATGTATCTCGGAATGTCAAATTGACCTCAAAAATGGTGAATAGTAAAACGATGAATAGTGATCGATGAATAGTAATTTGTGAATAGTAGAATGTTGAAGTTCGGAAAAATGACCTGAAATTGTGGGGTGTGATACCTAGACTCAGATCAGGATTGTAATCAAGTTTAGAATACTTACAATGATGATAGATTTGCAATGTGAGTGAAAGGAAGACCAAGAAATCGCAGGTTTGGATGGATGGTAAAGTGAATAGTAACAGTTTGGAAGTGGTGGTATGAGATAATGGGTGTTTGGTTTAATATAAACAAAAATATTGATTCTGCAGGTCGGCGGATACGGCGGACCCCTGAATTGGGTTCCGTCCGTTGTGTCTGAGGGTTCTGCCGACCCTGCTGAGAAAAAGAGTTATAGATTTGTTTTGATTTTTGTGATTTTTGTCTAGTGTCCAGAACTACAACGTAGGTTCCGTGAGTCATAAGCATAGCCTAAAAAGGTTAAAAGGTTCACGTTTAAGGGGTTTTGTGAGAATGTCGGCTATGCTGTCTTCCGAAGAAACTTTCTCAATTGAGATATTTCCTTTTTGAACGTTGTCACGAAGGAAATGATGACGGATTTCAATATGTTTGGTACGAGCGTGTTGAACCGGGTTTTTGCTAAGATCAATGGCACCTTTGTTGTCACAAAGAATTGTAATGTCGTTAAGTTGAATTCCGTAGTCGACAAGAGCTTGCTTCATCAAAAGAGCTTGTTGACATGCCTTTCTGTAATACACTTAAGGTTATAACAAGCTTAGATTATATGTATATAGATCGAATATGGAAGATTTCTAGTGAGAGAAAGTTAGAGAGAGAAAGGAAGTTGGGAGCCTTGTAAAAGAAAGGAAAAGTTGAATTGCAAATGAAGGTCCAACCCTCTCCCTTGGGTGGGAGAGGGTATTTATAGTTACAAGCTTACCGCCCTATCAAACGGGCTGTGGACCGGGCAGATAGTGGGTAAAGACCCGACCCGACTCCACATATACTACACTAATATAATATTTACTACGAGCTACACTATGTTAAAACAATACTTGGGGTGACCGAGTCTTCAGTGGAATAAACGTATTCCTAACAATCTCCCCCTAAGGGAGGTCACCCCTGAAAATAAGTGCTGAATCCTAGCATTTAATCTTTGTAGCTCGTAGCATGTTGATTCTTCATATTGAGATCTTTGTGCTTTTGGGCAGCCGACTCTAGATGACTTGATCAATGCGTTAGATGGTCTTTGAGAGTTACTTCGAATTCACCATCCAAAAATGCGAGTCTGAAAGTCATCATAGAGTAATAACCTCTTCATGTGATATGATCATCTTTGTAGTGGCATGCTCACACTCTTCAGGATCATGATCTTCAGCATCAGAGTTGTGGAAGCATAAATGAGGCCCAATTAATGATCATGATTTCAAAGGATGTGATGATGAAGTGTGAGCATGTGTTGATGGATCAGCATCTTTTCAGCAATCTGCAGCAACCGTCCGAAATTCCTGCAAGCAAACAGTTAGCAACAAATCTTCCGGTACTTACAGGTTTGGAATTAGAGATTGTCAACAGCATAGTGTGAAGACTCCTTCTAACCCTCACCAAGACTGTTCCTAATCGAAAACCCACAGAGGGCCTTTTAAGATTATACCGTAGTATATCAACGATTAGATGAGTCGATGGAGATCACTCCACGACTGTAGACCTTTTGTAACCATCGGGACCACTTAGCGTAATCCACAAGGAATTACCTAAGTGACCTGCTTTCAGGGCTGCTTGATGTTGACCCTGGCAGGAGTTTCCATTCAATCATTGGGAGTTACATAAATAACATCCCTCATAAATGTTCTGGCAGATTGCTAAGATCTGCGTAGGACTCATAAGTTTACCACTGGTATCCTTAATGTTGAACACCCAGGGTAGAAGTAGCACGTGTTCCTATGAGATCTTTTTATGTATCTCGAGGCTCTAGACTCAATAAGTGCATTTGGTTTTCCTATGCGGAGATTAGGGAGAGGTCTCCTGCTTCAATATCAACCATCTCTAAGAGATAAGTCGATAGATTACACCGGTTCTCCGTGAGAATGAAACAAGTTCTTTTAAGAGAACTTGAGTGGCTAGAAGGTTTAGTGCAGTGCGTCACTAGGTCCATGACGTCTTGTCTTCAATACCAATGTCGCCTTAGCAACCATCAGTAGATTATGAATTGAACCCGGTTTCTGCCCTAAGGTTGAATAAATGGAGGGCTATTTCTTTTCAACCTTTCTCATTTCATTTCTTTTTCATTCTTCAACCCCTTCTTTCTCCATAGTCACATTTCTCCTTTTTTCATAATCATACCTACGGACTTTCTAGTACTATCTAGATGGTATTGTCCATGGGTAGATCCCTCCGGCTCTGGTGGATCATAGGACGGTTTTCCTAGCCTTAGCCACCTTATAACTTCATGACTATCCTATGTTGCCATAAACCAAATCATTGAAAGTTTTCTCAATGTGTTTATGATCGAAAACTCAATTTTTTTGTTAACACGTTGAGAGTTTTACCATTTTCAAATGCTCCCCCTTAACATGTGCACCGATGTTTTGATAGTAAATTTGCACATGTCGGGAAGAGTTGCACTTTAGAATTGATCCACCTTTAGTAAACATGAACAGGCATTCGAGACACCCTTACATCACTAGATAAACTAGCTTGAAATTATTACCCGGCCTGATCAAGTTCACAAAAGGATTCTCGAAACGGTACACTCTACTCAGACAAGTCCTCTTCGAGACACGCTTACATCACTGGTTAACCCAGCTTGAAGTTATTACCCGGCCAGGACAAGTCCTTTCGATTGAAGACGGTTTTTGTTTCGTCAATTCATTGATTAAGACTGAGTCTCGATCTCACATGATGCTCGGATCCTTTTTTTTCTTAAATCATTTGCTCCCCCTTAATATGTGCATTGGTATACAAAAGGGTTTAGCACATATAGGAGAGCATACATTTTGAATCAACACCATATTTTAATCAGATTTCCATATTTAAATCACATTTTTCTCCCCCGATCAAAAATTTCAAACTAGTTGAGATTTGTGATCCCAAGTGATTTAAATAAGTTAAAAGGTTTTGGGAGAAAGGTGTGTCATGTTTAAGAATTACTGATTTTTGAGATGATACATTTGCTCCCCCTCAAACCTTGAGGGAGAATGTTATGTGTTAGAAGGGATGAGTTTATAAATGATTTAGAGTTTAGCGAGAAACTCATGAAAAATTCATATACTAACACATAACAATCACATATCGAATACGCCCTTACGCACAAAGATCTTTTTATGATGAGATATAGTTTTTGAAATCATGCTCCCCCCTCAATCGATGACGCATTTTCAATAATCGTATTTTGCACAAAAGATAAATTCTTGTTGCATCGATTGAGTGGTATATTTTAAAACACTGTTTTAAGTGTATTTTGATCTTCAAAAACCATGGTACCACCAAGTTTGGATCAAATACTTTCCCGAAGAATCTTTGAAAGGAAAGTATTTGTTTGATAAAGAAGACTTCTCTTCTTTTTCACGAAATGATGCACTTAAGCGTACATCAGATCGGAAAGGCACGAATATAAAGTAATTCATGCCTTTGTTAGGAATAGACGTCTTTTTGGCGACGAACTTTCCCCAGTATGATGACCGGGTTGCTATCTGAAGTAATAGCAAACCATTTTGAAGACCGGGTTACTGCCTGAAATGACTGCAGACCATCTAGAAAGCATTTGGCGAGCGACATGTTTTTAGAAAGCATTATTAAAACAAAAAAAAAAGAACTCTTGCTCAAGCATATGTATGACTCTGTGTCATTGTTGAACGACATTTCTAAAGACGTACATAATATTGATTACACAAGAGACATGTCGCGAGAAGAATCTTTTTGTAATTTTTTTTTTTTTTTTTTTTTTTTTTTTTTTTTTTTTTTTTTATGAATATATACAAGGATATGTGAAGCACCTCCTTTACTCTTCCTGTTCTTCCTGAAGACCTGACAGAGCTTCTGGCGTGAGACTCTTCATTCCCGATCGAGGAAGAATGAATTCAAAGCGTTCTATGGAAAGTGCTTTGGTGAAGATGTCAGCCAGCTGGAACTCGGTCCTAACGAAGTACAGTTCCACAATTCCCTTCTCAACTTGCTCCCTGATGAAGTGATGTCGAATATCAATGTGTTTCGTTCTGGAGTGTTGGACATTGTTGCAGCAAAGAGCAATTGCACTTCGGTTGTCACAATACATGGGGACTTTGTTGTAGGAGAAACCATAGTCTGATAGTAGTGATCTCATCCATAAAATTTGGGCACAGCATGAAGACATAGCAATGTACTCCGCCTCAGTAGAAGAGATGGAAGTACTCATTTGTCTCTTTGAAGACCAACTAACCAACTTATCCCCCAGGAATTGAGCAGCTCCTGACGTGCTTCGACGAGTATCTTTACACCCAGCATGATCGGAATCTGAGTAAGCTGTGAGTGCCATAGCTGTGTTCTTGGGATACCATAGACCCAAGTGGACTGTTCCTTTAAGATACCGAAAGACCCTATTAACTACTTCTAGGTGCTTATTGGTCTGTTTAGATTGATACCGAGCACACATACATACTGCAAAGAGGAGATCTGGTCGGCTGGCGGTGATATACATCAAGGAACCATTCATGCTTCGATACTTGGTTTGGTCAACAGGAGTTCCGATACTGTCTTCATCAAGTTTTGATCTTTCAATCATGGGAGTATCAACAGAGTCACATGATTCATATCCAAATTTCTTCAAGATTTCATAAGCATATTTGGATTGATTGATGAATATTCCATTTGGGTTTTGAGAGACTTGCAGACCCAAAAAGAATGACATTTGACCCATCATGGACATTTGAAATTGAGAGCTCATCTCTTGCG
Organism: Artemisia argyi; assembly: GCA_030686995.1. NCBI lineage: Eukaryota > Viridiplantae > Streptophyta > Magnoliopsida > Asterales > Asteraceae > Artemisia > Artemisia argyi. The sequence continues at coordinate 166,981,418 of CM060687.1, read as the reverse complement.
AGAAACGATCACACTCTTGAGGATCAGAGGAGGCAAATATGATGTCAACAACGTATATTTGAACATGCAGGTAGTTTTTGCCTGTTTTCCTGGTGAAGAGTGTAGGATTGACAACTCCCTTGGTGAACTTGTTAGCCTGAAGAAACTTAGACAGAGTGTCATACCATGCTCTAGGAGCTTGCTTAACCATAGAGAACCTTCTTCAAGCGATAAACATGGTTAGGACGTTCGGGATCCACGAATCCTTCGGGTTGGCTAACATACACCTCCTCTTTTAGATTGCCATTTAAGAAAGCCCTCTTCACGTCCATTTGATATACTACCATATTCTGACTGGCAGCATTAGCAAGAAATATCCTTATAGCTTCTATTCTAGCAACCGGAGCGAAGGATTCTTCAAAGTCTATTCCTTCTTCTTGTCGGTATCCTTTTGTTACAAGTCTCGCCTTGTTCTTCAAGACATCTCCATGCTCGTCAAGCTTGACTTTGAATATCCATTTGAGAGCAATGATCATAGCACATTCTGGAGGACGTACTAATTCCCATACCTCAAGTCGATCAAACTCGTGAATCTCATCTACCATAGCAGTAAACCATGAGTTCTTAGTCATTGCTTCTTTGAAGTCTTTGGGTTCGACTCTAGAGAGGACGGAGTTGAAGAAGCACCATAAGGTATCTGTAGCTAGTTGCTTACGGGTTGAGACTGGACGAGAAGGGTTTCCAATGATGTTGTCGATTGGGTGATCATTTGTCCATTTTCTTAGATGCTCATGAGGTTGAGGGTAGTGAACTGAGGTTGCTGTGTAGGTTTCTTCTGAGGATGTAGTATCATCAGAGGATTCTGGAGCAAATACATTTACAAACGGTTCGTCTTCAGGAGAAGTGAGAGGATTTACTTCAAGAGTATTATTTACAGAGGCTTCTTGTTGTACTGATGAAGATTGACTATTAGCAGTAGTGACTGAATGACTGATGGTTGGAACTTCTGGGCCTAGTGATATAGACATAGATGGCCCTGCCTCATGATGTGGTGCATTACCTCCACCAGCAGGTAGTGGGATGATGGGAGCTTCAGGAGCCGCCAAGTTTTGAGGCTCAAAATATTCATCAAACATGGGGTCAAACAGTTTCTTCCAATCTTCACTTGAAGGAGGTACAAACGGAGTAGCTGAAGTGGGACTCTGTATAATCCTGGAGCTGATGGGTCCAGGAGATAGAAGATTTGATCCGGGTCCTGAACTTGAGTGTCCAGGAGCCTGTTGCTCGGTCAGCTCATCGAAAGTAACGTGGATGGTTTCCATTATGTCTCTGATACGCTTGTTGTAGATTCGGTATCCCTTTCTTTCTGGAGCATACCCAACGAAAAAACCAATGTCGGCTTTGGCCTTGAGTTTCCCAAGATCTTCACTGTCATTTGTTGGATAGCACAGAGCACCGAATACCCGTAGAAACGACAGGTCTGGTTTTCTGCCATGAACCAGTTCATATGGAGTCTTGCTATGAAGAGGGTGTATCAAGGATCTATTCTGTGTGTAGCAAGCTGTTGCAATAGCCTCGGCCCAGAGAAACATGGGTGCTTTAGAAAAGATGAGCATAGTCCTAGCGGCTTCAACCAAGGTGAGGTTGCGTCTTTCAACAACTCCATTTTGTTGTGGAGTACGTGGAATGCTCTTCTGGTGACTGATGCCGATGCTTTCATAAAACTGATTAAGATGTTTGTTAACAAACTCTGTTCCATTGTCAGTGCGAATGAACCTAACAGTCTTGTTGAGTCGAACTTGCAGTTGCTTGATGAGTTTGATGATGATCTCTGGAGTTTCATCCTTTGATCGTAGAAACTTTACCCATGTGAAGCGAGATAAGTCATCAACAATAACAAGCACATATTTCTTTCCATTGATACTTTGAACCCTCATTGGTCCACAAAGATCCATGTGAAGGGTATGTAGAACTTCCATGATGGAATTGATGGTTTTGGGTTTGTGGGTGTGTTTCTTGCTCTTACCCATTTGACATGCAGAGCAAAGATGATCCTTTTCATATTTGAGTCTTGGCAGGCCTCGAACAAGATCTTTTCGGGTGAGTTCATTGATGGTACCGAAATTTAAGTGATTTAAACGACGGTGCCACAACCAGGATTTGTTCTTGGACGCCCTTGAGAGTAAGCAAATGGGAGAGGACCGCATCATGTCTTCAATTGAGATGGTATAAAGATTGGTGCCCCGACTTCCTTTGAGTAGTTCAACACCATCTAATTCTCTAACAAAACATGTGTGTTTTCTGAAGGCAGCTTCAAGATCTGAATCACAGAATTGGCCCACAGAGAAAAGATTGTGTCCAAGTCCCCCCACGTAGTAGACTCTAGATATCACACTGTCCCCAAAAACGTAATCACCATAACCCATTATTTTGCCAAAATGGTCGTTCCCGAATCTAATCGTACCAATAAACCTTTCCACGAAATTCTTGAGCCGCGAGCGGTCTCCGGTCATATGTTTTGAGCAGCCTGAGTCCAAATACCAAAGGACAATTTGTACGACCTGCATTTGAAACCAGACGAGGGTGGATAACTGACAAAGCTGGAGCCCCACAAGCTATTGGGGTCCGTTAGGTTAGCACATGCAAATACTGGATTATCATAAGTCACGGATATATCGTTGGTATCCGTATTAAGTGATGCACTAGACCTAGAAGTGGTTCTATGTGCTTCTAATGGGAATGTTCTACCAGTGGGTATCCATTTCTTAATTGGCACAATCTTGGAGTTAGAGAGCCTAGTTAAAGGGCACTTTTCTCCTAGAGAGAACTTCCTACCAGTAGGCCTCCATTGATATCTAACATTTGTAAAAAACTTTCCTGTACATATCCAAACCTGCCTATCATGATTATCATTCAAAACATTCTTAACCAAAGATTGCATAGAAGGCTCAAAGAGAGGCACAACACAAACATCATGATTACCAACAGTTAAACATTCATTACATGTTTTACAAATAGCATAAGAATTTGAATCAATTACATCATTGTTTAAACAAATGTTTGAATCAACACGATTCTTTTCATTCACCAAATGTTTCTTATTGTTCCTAGATGATTCTTCTACTTTATTCTTAAGTCCACTCTTAGCCGGCAAAGCCCTATCATTCTTTGTATTGCACCTAGGCTGTGGCCCGCTAGCTTTGAGCACACCTTTTACTCCTGTAGAAGCAATGATTGGAACATTAGTAAGCTTGGTTGTTGTTTGTTTGTTAGTGATCATGACATTGGATTGAGGCAAAGTCTGAGGGATATCAACTGTAACATGTTTGTTTCTATCATTGGACTGTGTTGTATATAACCTTTGCAGCTTGTTGTCATTCTTGGGGCATGTACTAATAGCATATTCTAGTAATTCCTGAGCTCTATTAGTGAGGAAACATGCATCAATAACTACTTCATAAAGCGGTTTGGTTATCCTATCTAGAGCTGGCATATCGTGTCTGACACGACACGATAAGACACGAACACGATAAGACACGAACACGAATGACCTAAACACGAACACGACACGATAACAATTCGTGTCACTTTTTTAGAACACGAACACGACACGAAAATTAACAGGTTACACGATAAGGAACCTGTTAAGGGACCTGTTAACTAATCACATCAGATACTTAGATAAACTATTTAAAACACACCCAAAGAACCTCTTTAGTTCTGCAGTTCGGAATAAAAAAGTAACAAAGATCAGGAATATTGATATAAAGAAATCACTTATCGAATTCATTGTCAAATTATACATGGAAGTATTGGACTGATGGTAGTAATCTCTAATCAAAGAACCTCTTTACCACTACTATTACAACCATTTTTACTATTATTACTAATCTCTAATCATCTCATCGAGACCTTAATAACATCACATCGAGGTCAAATAAACTAATCCTAACACTCTCAAGAACATCACATCGAGGTCAAAATAATCAAGAAAAGTTATATAAGCCCGAGCTAGCACAAGCCGAGAGCTTGTGCTCTCGGTTGAGTCTCGACACCCACAAAAAACATAGAAACCCGGATACCAAATCTTGTTTAAAACCTCGTTTTACATGTAAACCCACATTTATATCACGTTTTTAATCAAAACCCAACAAAAAGTATACAACTCGTGACCCTAGGTCACGGTCTCGCCAATACCGAGTCACAAACGAGCGTGACTCAGCCTTACCTTCAATCTTGACAAGAAAACAACGTAAGAACTCGAGCAACACACGAAAATGAGGCGCGTTTGGTTTATAACGAGGTCAAAAGAAAGAAATATTGGCGCGTGTAGTAGTGGATCGAGAAGAGGAGGTGATGGGGAATCTAATGGTGGTGGTCGTGTGTTATGGTGACCGGCGGTGAGGTGATGGCGGCCGGAAAAAGTATATAACTTGAGAGAAATGATGAAGAAGATGTGTGGTTGTGTTTGTGTTGTGTTTGACAAGGACCATATATCCATATTTAATTCATTATTGGTTGAGAGACTGTTTGTGACAGGTCCACACAAGGACCATATATCCATATTTAATTATTTATTAACATTGTAACAGTAACAGGTGTCTTAACAGGTCCGGACCTGTTAAGACACGAAACCTGTTAATTTTATTCGTGTCTTAACAGGTCCGGACCTGTTAAGACACGAAACCTGTTAAGACCTGACACGAAACCTGTTAAGAACAGGTTGTGTCGTGTCGTGTTAACAGGTTTCGTGTCAAAATTGCCAGCTCTAATCCTATCTTCCTCAACGGTTTCTCTAAGTATGACAAGGCATTCCTTAAGATGTCTAAGATAGTTGCTATGAACTAACTTGTTGTTCCTAAGGGGTAGAGAAACTTCCACAGCATCACACGAATATTTCGAACAAACATGAACATTGTTATACTCACGGTCACATGAACCAACGGGCATTTTCACTTTCACCATAGTCTTTAGGTTCTCAATTTCGTTTGACAAAGAAGTGACTTTTTCATTGTTTTGATCACGTGTTATTTTAATTGACTCAATAATTCTTTGTATCGTTGTTTAGCATTTGACAATTCATCACGAAGCCACACATTTTCATGTTGTAGATCGTTAATGATGCCTTGTTTTTGAAACTTTTGAGAATCTAGAGACATTTGGTGATTAGTATCTTCGCCCATGTTAGACTTTAATTGTGCAATTTGAGCCCTCAACTTCTGAATCGTGTTTGAGTGAGCTTGAATCGTTTCATCCTTTTTGCCTAATTCAAAACATGTGTCAAAGTCAGGAGCATCCGAGGATGTCTTGGCATTTGAAATTTTAGTGCTTTCTTCTAGATGTTGATATTTTAGTTGCAACTTAAGATAGTCAACTTCTAGTTTCGAAAATTTCCTGACCATGTTATCATGGTCATCGTTTTGAATCTTGGTATGTAATCTCAAATTCTCCCCCTCAAGCTCAATCACACGATTCTGAAATACTTGCAAGGTGACCGACATTTCATGAAATTGTCGAGCAGATAAAGCTGAATCGGTCACGGTGTAAAATACATCCTGTGCAATGCAGTTAGCAATCAAGTTCTCATTCATTATGAGAATGTTTTTCCTGTCTATTTAACTATATTTGAGATCAATTGCCAATTGTTTACCCTCATTTTCCACCTCATTAAAGGTCTTTTTCATTTAAGTGACATCATTATTAATCGTCTTTTTGAGGCCATCAAAGTGTTCTTTGAGAAGTTTGAAAAATGGCATGACTTCAGTTAGGTAACATCGTTTTGTTTGCTCAAAACCCCTTTCCCCTTCCGTAATCCCAGTTGGTGTAATTCTCTTTTTACAAGTTAGCTCAAAATCATTAAACAGTTGGCCTAATACATACAAACCAATGAGAATATTACACTGCGTGGGAAGAGTGAAGGGCACAAGGTGCTTAGGTGTGTTTATGGGATATACAGTGGGGTCAGCAATCTTAAAAACTGTACGTGTGTTACCTATAAGCCTTTCAGCTCTCATTTTCTCAATGTCTATATTCCAAAAAACCTTTTCTGGGAGAATTTTCTTTTGTGGAATAAAAATGGCCGAATGATTATCTACAGAATAGTCATAGTGAAACACAATATTCTTAGCAATGCACTGGGGGTCCTTCAAATGCTCTGTGATTTTTTCCCTAGTTCTATCTTCCCACTCATTAATTTCGTCATATGATCTCACATCAGGAGGGGCATGGTCAGGCTCAAGCATATTGTTTGCATCATATAACGCAGGTTGAGCACCTATACCATTTCTAAGACATTTGACTTTCGGTTTAGAGGCATCCTTTACACTAAATTCATCTCCAAACCTCCTATGATTGTACATCATTTGAGCAGATAGAATGGTTTGGTCTTGCGTGTATAACTTATCTTCTAATTTGTTTTTCAAGTTTTTGAGTTTTGAGAAATCATTAAGAAGTTTTGCTTCTTTTTCTTTGTGTTCTAATTTGGTAGATGTCAGAACCTTTTGAATCTCCTGCCTTTGTGAAACAGTTTGATCCAATTGTTTTTTCAAAGCCGTTAACTCTTTTCTCAACGTTTCTTGTTTGGAGTTATTTTCAGATATGTACACACGCAATTGACCTTCCATTTTCTGTTCTCATTCATTAAGCTCAAATTTAGCACATTGTTCATATAAAGCCACCTGGTCCTTAAGGAGGTTACATCTAGTGGTCAAGGAATCATCATGGTTGTATATACTGTGCTCATGCAGCTCTTGTTCAACGAACGGCGTATCACTTGGTACAACTGTCAGGCTATTGTCAACCATATACCTTTCATATGGGATATTGTTAGTATTTCCCACATCAGTGGTATCTGAATTGTCAATATCCTTGAGTTGTACCGAGTTACATGCCCCTTGTGGAGTGGTGGTATTATTTAGATTGGACAGCGTTGGTACCTCAGAAATAGGAGATGTGATGGAGGGACTAGATTGTTGTGGAGTAGAAGCAGCAGCATACAGATTGGCCATGAAGATTGTCTGTGCGGTAGGTTCATCATCCACATCAGAGTCGAATGCATCACAATCCTCCACTTGGAATATGTTCGGATCCTTGAGTATCAAATCTTGAACCGGTTGATCATCAACATCAGCATCAGCATCGAATGTATTCCCATCATCACCAGCCAGGAAGAGTAGTGCTTCTTCATCCAGAGCAGTCCCATTCTCTTGTGCCTGCATTAGCAGCATCTTGTCCTTAAAGTACTCAGAGTTCTGGGGACGCTTCGATTGAGTGCAGTTTCTAGCAATGTGACCCAATCCACCACAATTGTAGCACTTTGGCTGCCTAGCCTGGACTTGAAGTGCATCACCAACTCTGTACTGCCCATTCCCTCTACCAGCATTCCTTTGATTCACTGTCTGTCTCCCTGGCACATTCTGCACTACAACCCTACCATCTTCAATAATTGCCTGACTTCGAGGGTTTGAAGAGGTTCGGAGTTGGTTGTTGGTTGGTGGAAGAACAGCCCAGAATTGTTGAACAAGAAGAGAGACTTGGTTTGAGAGGTTGTCAATCATCATGTCGGTGTGAGAGTACCCAGAATCAAGTTGGGTGTTAGAAGTAGATGATGAAGGTGTAGATGATTGACTGATCATTGCAGTAGATCTGGATGAGAGCTGTTGTGGTTGAGAATGCTCTTGTAAGGACTGGTTGAGTTGCTGAACATTTCAAATGCAAGTGAATCATTTGCAGCTGTAGGGTTAAGATTTTCCCTCAATACCCTATCATATGCAGCATGTTTCTCGTGTTGTTGCAGGTATGCATAGATTTGTTCATGATTTGTATCCCTGAGCCCTTTGTTGAGTTTAACAGCTGTGACAAATCTATCCCATTCTGGTGCCATGTTGTTCACAAATTTTGAATTAAGCTGGATATTGGGCATTGTCATCTTGATGATTCTCATGTCATTGACTAACTTGTGAAATCTGACGTAGTTGTCAGTGATGCTTTCACCAGGGTTCAATTTGAAGTGCTCAAATTCATCATATAACTGAGACTCACGATCTTCTTTTGTTAGTTCAGACCCTGCGAGAAGCATTTTCACATTATCCCAGACAGCTTTGGCTTCTGTTTTGTAGTTGATGAGTTTGTAGACATCTTTTGGAAGTCCTTGAATGCTGATGTTCGAGGCTCTGATGTCAGCATCGTAACGTTTCTTTTCTTCATCTGTCAGCTCATTATAGGTACGAAGTCTGTCAGGACCAATTACAGCTGGAAGTTCATCAGTAGCTTCAATCGTGTCTCTGGTGAAACCCGGGTGAAAAGGTCCTTCATCAATGGACTTCAAGATATTTAACCCGTTTTCCTTCCCTAAGCAATAAAGTCGAATCCTTTGTGCCCATGATTCATAGTCCGTCCTGTCCAGCATAGGAGGACGTGTATCAGACCCAGCTGCCTGAATGTCATCCGAGGAAGTGCTTGCCATGTTGTGAAAGGTACCAAGTATTTTAAACAGAAGTGTATTTCGTGTATCGTTGCAACAAGTCAAATTACAACAGATCTACAGTGGAACAAGACAAATCGTAGAATTAGACTCACAACGTCAGGTTACTTTAGAAGTAACTAGTCAAGCCGTAAGATTAGTCCCGCAATGTCAAGTTACTGTAGAAATGGTAGTAACAACTTGAGTCGCAATAGTGCACAGGTTTCACAACTGTAGAAAATTATTGCTAATGAAAATTAACCAACACACTAATAACACTAGCTCAACTCTCTATCAAGTATGACCAACTCGCTAGAATAGTCAATTCGCCAAAGTACACAACTCGCTGGAGACACTACACAACTCGCAAAATAGACCAACTCGCTATCAGAACAACTCGCGAATTCCACCAACACGCTGCAGTGCACAACACGCTAGTAAATATTCAACTCGCTATTTGGACAACTCGCTGGAAAGAAGCAAATCGCTACCCAGACTCAACCCGCTGCCAAGTACCAACTCGCTATAAAGATCAAATCGCTGGATACGTCACAACTCGCTACAAGTGGTCAACTCGCTACACAGATCACAACTCGCTAACAAAGATCAACTCGCTGGTCAGTCAACTCGCCAAACAGATAAGACAAGGTTGTCGTTGTCTAGCGATTTGGCTTTATACCCAAAAATGGCAAACTGCCAAATCTCTATTATCAACTCGCTAATAAAAAACAGCCAACTCTCTACCACGAATATGCCAACTCGCTACTTAGAAACTCAACACGAATTCACTATTTCTTCCACAAGAACGATGATATGACTAAACCAAGAGCTACACAAGATGTCTATAACCTTTCTAACTAAGAAAGTACAACCAAAACACCAAGAAAAACACCCTACGAGATCAAAATGAGAGAAAACCCACTAAAACTATTCGAACCACTAAGACCTCATAAACTAAGCCACGAATTTATGTGTACCACTCATCCTAGGATAGAACCTTGGCTCTTGATACCAATTGTAATACACTTAAGGTTATAACAAGCATAGATTATATGTATATAGATCGAATATGGAAGATTTCTAGTGAGAGAATGTTAGAGAGAGAAAGGAAGTTGGGAGCCTTGTAAAAGAAAGGAAAAGTTGAATTGCAAATGAAGGTCCAACCCTCTCCCTTGGGTGGGAGAGGGTATTTATAGTTACAAGCTTACCGCCCTATCAAACGGGTTGTGGACCGGGCAGACAGTGGGTAAAGACCCGACCCGACTCCACATATACTACACTAATATAATATTTACTACGAGCTACACTATGTTAAAATAATACTTGGGGTGACCGAGTATTCAGTGGAATAAACGTATTCCTAACAATCTCCCCCTAAGGGAGGTCACCCCAGAAAAATAAGTGCTGAATCCTAGCATTTAATCTTTGTAGCTCGTAGCATGTTGATTCTTCATATTGAGATCTTTGTGCTTTTGGGCAGCCGACTCTAGATGACTTGATCAATGCGTTAGATGGTCTTTGAGAGTTACTTCGAATTCACCATCCAAAAATGCGAGTCTGAAAGTCATCATAGAGTAATAACCTCTTCATGTGATATGATCATCTTTGTAGTGGCATGCTCACACTCTTCAGGATCATGATCTTCAGCATCAGAGTTGTGGAAGCATAAATGAGGCCCAATTAATGATCATGATTTCAAAGGATGTGATGATGAAGTGTGAGCATGTGTTGATGGATCAGCATCTTTTCAGCAATCTGCAGCAACCGTCCAAAATTCCTGCAAGCAAACAGTTAGCAACAAATCTTCCGGTACTTACAGGTTTGGAATTAGATATTGTCAACAGCATAGTATGAAGACTCCTTCTAACCCTCACCAAGACCGTTCCTAATCAAAAACCCACAGAGGGCCTTTTAAGATTATACCGTAGTATATCAACGATTAGGTGAGTCGATGGAGATCACTTCACGACTGTAGACCTTTTGTAACCATCGGGACCACTTAGCGTAATCCACAAGGAATTACCTAAGTGACCTGCTTTCAGGGCTGCTTGATGTTGACCCTGGCAGGAGTTTCCATTCAATCATTGGGAGTTACATAAATAACATCCCTCATAAATGTTCTGGCAGATTGCTAAGATCTGCGTAGGACTCATAAGTTTACCACTGGTGTCCTTAATGTTGAACACCCAGGGTAGAAGTAGCACGTGTTCCTATGAGATCTTTTTATGTATCTCGAGGCTCTAGACTCAATAAGTGCATTTGGTTTTCCTATGCGGAGATTAGGGAGAGGTCTCCTGCTTCAATATCAACCATCTCTAAGAGATAAGTCGATAGATTACACCGGTTCCCCGTGAGAATGAAACAAGTTCTTTTAAGAGAACTTGAGTGGCTAGAAGGTTTAGTGCAGTGCATCACTGGGTCCATGACGTCTTTTCTTCAATACCAATGTCGCCTTAGCAACCATCAGTAGATTATGAATTGAACCCGGTTTCTGCCCTAAGGTTGAATAAATGGAGGGCTATTTCTTTTCACCCTTTCTCATTTCATTTATTTTTCATTCTTCAACCCCTTCTTTCTCCATACTCACATTTCTCCTTTTTTCATAATCATACCTACGGACTTTCTAGTACTATCTAGATGGTATTGTCCATGGGTAGATCCCTCCGGCTCTGGCGGATCATAGGACGGTTTTTCTAACCTTAGCCACCTTATAACTTCATGACTATCCTATGTTGCCATAAACCAAATCATTGAAAGTTTTCTCAACGTGTTTATGATCGAAAACTCAATTTTTTTGTTAACACGTTGAGAGTTTTACCATTTTCAAATGCTCCCCCTTAACACGTGCACCGATGTTTTGATAGTAAATTTGCACATGTCGGGAAGAGTTGCACTTTAGAATTGATCCACCTTTAGTAAACATGAACAGGCATTCGAGACACGCTTACATCACTAGATAAACTAGCTTGAAATTATTACCCGGCCTGATCAAGTTCACAAAAGGATTCTCAAAACGGTACACTCTACTCAGACAAGTCCTCTTCGAGACACGCTTACATCACTGGTTAACCCAGCTTGAAGGTATTACCCGGCCAGGACAAGTCCTTTCGATTGAAGACGGTTTTTGTTTCGTCAATTCATTGGTTAAGACTGAGTCTCGATCTCACATGATGCTCTGATCCTTTTTTTTCTTAAATCATTTGCTCCCCCTTAATATGTGCATTGGTATACAAAAGGGTTTAGCACATATAGGAGAGCATATATTTTGAATCAACACCATATTTTAATCAGATTTCCATATTTAAATCACATTTTTCTCCCCCGATCAAAAATTTCAAACCAGTTGAGATTTGTGATCCCAAGTGATTTAAATAAGTTAAAAGGTTTTGGGAGAAAGGTGTGTCATGTTTAAGAATTACTGATTTTTGAGATGATACATTTGCTTAGATTATATGTATATGGATCGAATATGGAAGATTTCTAGTGAGAGAAAGTTAGAGAGAGAAAGGAAGTTGGGAGCCTTGTAAAAGAAAGGAAAAGTTGAATTGCAAATGAAGGTCCAACCCTCTCCCTTGGGTGGGAGAGGGTACTTATAGTTACAAGCTTACCGCCCTATCAAACGGGCTGTGGACCGGGCAGACAGTGGGTAAAGACCCTACCCGACTCCACATATACTACACTGATATAATATTTACTACGAGCTACACTATGCTAAAACAATACTTGGGGTGACCGAGTCTTCAGTGGAATAAACGTATTCCTAACACTTTCCGGCCGAAACGTACTCGGCTTCCGTTGTTGAGATAGCAAGAGCCGTTTGCTTCTTAGAGAACCATGAGGTGAGACAATGTCCAACAAAAGTACAAATACCACTTGTACTTTTTCTATCAACATAGTCACCGGCATGATCCGAGTCGGCATACACTATGGTGTCTATTCCCGTTCCTTTGGGATACCATAAACCTAAATGTGTAGTGCCCTTAATATACCTAAAAATCCTTTTAACGGCTTCGAGATGAGTAGTCTTAGGATCTTCTTGAAAACGAGCACATAGACAAACACTAAACATAATGTCGGGTCTACTAGCCGTTAAGTAAAGTAGACTACCAATCATACCTCTATATTTAGTGCTATCTACGGATTCACTTTCCTCATCCTTGGTGAGTTTAGTTTCCGTGGACATAGGAGTTTTGATTGGTTTCGAATCTTCTAATCCAAATTTCTTAAGCATGTCCTTAATATATTTAGATTGGTTAAAGAAGATACCATCTTCTAGTTGTTTAATTTGGAGTCCTAGGAAAAAGTTGAGTTCTCCCATCATACTCATTTCAAACTCGTCATGCATGATTTTTGAGAAATTCACACATAATTCTTGACAAATTGATCCGTATATAATGTCATCAACATAGATTTGGACTATGATAATATGTGAATCTTTCTTCTTAGTGAAGAGAGTATTATCAACTAAGCCCATGGTATACTTATGGTCAACTAGGAAGGTTTTAAGTCGATCATACCATGCTTTTGGAGCTTGCTTAAGTCCGTAAAGAGCCTTTTTAAGTTTGTAAACATGATTTGGTTTTTCAAAATCGATGAAGCCCGGTGGTTGAGCAACATACACTTCTTCATTTATGACTCCGTTTAGAAATGCACTTTTGACGTCCATTTGAAAGAGTTTAAAATTGTGTGCACATGCATATGCAAGTAAGATTTTAATTGACTCGAGCCTAGCAATCGGAGCAAAAGTTTCATCGTAGTCAATGCCTTCTTGTTGGTTATATCCTTGTGCAAGCCTAGCTTTGTTTCTAGACACAATTCCATTTTCATCCATTTTATTACGAAAGACCCATTTTGTTCCAATTATAGTTTGACTCTTTGGTTGAGGAACTAATGTCCACACATCATTCCTAACGAATTGGTTTAACTCTTCTTGCATTGCAATTACCCAAGACTCGTCTTTAATGGCTTCATTAATGTTTTTCGGTTCAATGGTTGACACGAAACAAAAGTAGTAGCTTTCATTTTGAACTTTTGATCGTAGTGTTCTTTCGTTAATGTTGCCTTTGACACCATCTAATGGATGACTTTTAGATTCTTTGACATTGACAATTTCTTTGTTTAATAGTTCATCTTCCTTGTCATTACCTAAAATCCCTTGACTTTCTATTGCTTGGCTTTCAACTAAGTCATCATCTACCAAAGGTGATGTCTTAGAGGGAGGTGGACTCTCGTCAAATGTTACGTTCAACGATTCCTCGACTCTTAAGGTTTCTTTGTTCAAAACAATGTAAGCTTTACTATTTTGTGAATATCCAAGAAATACACCTTCATAAGACTTTGGGTCAAATTTGGTGAGATAATCCTTGGTGTTAAGAATGGAACATTTACTCCCAAACACTCTAAAGTATCCTAATGTAGGCTTTTTACCTTTATATAGTTCATAAGGAGTTTTATTCAAAAATGGTCTAATTACAACTCGATTTAAAATGTACGTTGATGTGCCAACGGCATTACACCAAAACTTTTGTGGAATGTTTTGTTCATTAAGCATTGTTCTACTCATTTCTTGCAATGTCCGGTTTTTACGTTCTACTACACCATTAGATTGAGGGGTACGTGGAGCCGAAAAGTTATGAGTAATACCATTAATATCACAAAAGTTTCCAAATTGAAATTCATTATCAAATTCACGACCGTGATCCGTTCTAATAGACACAATATTAGACCCTACTTGATTTTGAATTTTCTTACTTAGAATCTCAAATTTATCAAAAGCTTCATTTTTACTTTTCAAAAATTTTGTCCAAGTATATCTTGAGTAATCATCAACTATGACCAAAGTGTAGAAGTTACCTCCATAACTTTGTATAGCGGATGGACCAAATAAATCCATATGCAAAAGTTCTAGACACCTAGATGTAGAAACCAAGTTTTTAGCCTTATGGCTACTATGGACTTGTTTACCGACTTTGCAAGCATCACAAAAGTGTTGGTCATATTTCAACTTAGGTAGGTTTCGAACTAAGTCTTTGGAGGAGAGGTTTTGAATTAGTCTCATGTTAGCGTGTCCTAAACATCTATGCCATAAAGTTGAAGATTCATCTAATGAGGTAAGACAAAGTTTGTCTCTAGATGTTGGATCCATCTTCATGACGTATATGTTGTTCTTAAGGATACCTTTGGCTATGGTTATACCATCTTTAAGTATTTTACTTCCGTTTTCACTAAAAAGGACATTATACTTATTACGACAAAGTTGACTAACACTAAGGAGATTAAAACCTAAGTTATCAACATGAGCTACATCATCTATAAAAAGGGAGTCATGAGAGATTGTACCTTTTCCGATGATTTTGCTCTTAGCTTTACTACCAAACGTAACATTACCTCCGTCACATTTGTGATAAGTAGTGAAGAGGCTTTTGTTACCCGTCATGTGCCTTGAACAACCGCTATCTTTAATCCATTCATCCGGTTCTAAACAAACTTTGAGGCACACCTATTTTATGAAAAACACTCAAACATTTGGAGTTTGGTAATGTCCAGGAGTGTTTTGGTTCCAAACATGTTGGTAGTTTGGTCGAGTGTTGAAGTTGCTCTTTGGAAAGGGGCGTTTGGGAATTGGAGTCTTAGGTCTTGGTTGAGTAGTCTTAGCTCTAAATTCATTTTTACTAAGTCCTACTCCAGTTTTAAAGGCAGGTTTTGTTCCATTTTTATATGTAACTTTAACAAATTTTGAACGATTCGATATGGATGGGGTTACTACTGCAGCAGACTTGGCGGAACCTTCGGGTCCAACGGGCAGAACCCTGGATTGGGTTCCGTCTGTTCCGCGGGCTGCTGTAGCAGTTTTGTTAGTTTCTTGTGCATTCTTTTCTTGTTTCGTTTGACCCTTTGAAGTTTCTATTTTCATGAATCCTAGTCCTGTTTTATCAAAGGGTGACTTTTGAATTTTTATAATTTCATCCGCACAAGAAATGCTCTTATCGAACTTCTTAAACTTTGTGGTTTGTTTTATTAGATCATTTTGAGTAATTTTAAGTTTCTCAACTTCGAGTTTAAGTTCTTCACATGATTTGCAAGATGTGTCAATACCTTTACTCTTTTCTAATCTCTTAGCTTTTTCTTTTAATTCATAAACTTCATTTTCTAAAAACTCCTTTTTAGTTTTCAAAAACTTATTTTTGTTTATGATTTTTAAGCTCAATTCACAAAGTTTGTTATATTCTTTTTGTAAGGTGTCATCATCAATAGAGGAGTAAGATGAGTCGGAGAGTACCTCATTTGAGTCGTGAGCCATGAGAGCAATATCATCATTCTTTGGCTCATCATCATCTCCTTCAAAGTCACTCCAAGCACCACCCACAAAAGCTTGTTGAGGTTTGCTCTTGGGTGGTTTTGGACATTCTCCTACAAGATGACTTGTGTCTCCACACCTATAGCATTTTCTTTCAACCTTTCCTTTCCTATCATCACGATCTTTTCGGAAAGTTTTCTTGTCATCTTTAGGTTGCCTTACAAACTTCCCTCTTCTACGAAAGAACTTCTTGAAGTCTCTAACGGCCATAGCATATTCCTCATCATCACTATCCGAAGTAGATTCTTCATCATCACTTGATTGGACTCTAGCTTTCAAGGCAATGGACTTAACTTTTTCTTTCTTGCCTCTAACTAGTTCTGAATCTTTTTACATTACCATTTCATGAACTTTGAGGTTTCCAATTAGCTCGTCAAGTGACATGCTTGAAAGATCTTTGGATTCTTCAATTTCCGTCATTTTTGCTCTCCACTTCGGATGGAGTGCTCTAAGGAATTTCCTGACAAAATTCTTACTACAAAAAGATTCATCAAGTGCTTTAAGTGAAGTAATAATAGTGTTAAACCCAGCAAATGCATTATCAATAATCTCATCTTCGGGAATAACAAATTGTTCATATTGTTGAACAAGGAGATCAATTTTGTTATCCTTAACTTGTAAGTTTCCTTGATGAGTGACTATTAAAGATTGCCAAATATCTTTGGCGGTTTTACACATAAAGACTCTTTCATATTCTTTCTTAGGCAAAGCATTGTAAATCATCATTTTAGCTTCATTATTTTTAGCAATCAATTTCTTTTGATCATCATCTTTAATATTAGTAACTATATTATCACCATCAATGATTATATACCATAAATCTATATCTTTAGATTTCACGTAGGTTTCAAAACGGTTTTTCCAATATATAAAACCATTTGCTTCAAAAAGTGGTGGTCTTTGCATAGATTTCCCTTCTTTGTAATTTTCAAAATCGATGGATCGTTTCAAGTTTTAAAACACAATATATTTTAAAAGCTTGAGTAACGTAGCTCTTGATGCCAATTGTGGAAACTAGAAGGGGGGTTGAATAGTTTACCGTTTAAAATCTTTTTAACTTGTTTAATTAGCTTTGAAACTTTCCGTTTGATCAAAGATATATACACAAACACAATATATAACATGCAAGTAAATGAAAGAAACGATCAAACCACAACACGAGTATTTATCGTGGTTCGGCTATAAGGACTCTTTTTCCTTGCCCTACGTCTACGCCCCGAGTATCCAACTCGAGAGTTTCTTTCACTAGTCAACAAGCTCCTTTCACCGGCGGAGAAAACCTTACACGTCGCTTCTACACGTTTACCGACACTAAGCTAGATGTCGAGTTCTTTTACAAGGGTACAACCACTCCCGTTAGTTCTTTTACAAGGGTACAACAACACCCGTCACACTTTGTATTTTGAGGACTAAAATACTAACCGATCACTACTGAAAATACACAATCAAATGAAGTGTAAACTACACAAGTCTACACAATGCTAAGCTAACAAGTCTTGCAACGTTGTGTTGAATACTTGTAGCTTTTTATGAACTCGTGAATCTCTATGCTACAAAAAGAAACTTCACATATGAGATGTTAAAAGGTTAGATGAAAGAATGAATGAATGTGCGAAAATATGATGTAGAGTGATAAGCCAAAAATCAAACTTGTGGCTTAGTATTTATAGCAAAACCTTCTGCAGGCCTGGCGGATACGGCGGAACCCTCAGATGGGTTCCGCCCGTGTACCCCCAAGGTTCCGCCGGACTTGCAGTTGGTTTTGCAATAAATCTTGCAAACCAAACAATGTCACATCTCTTTATACCTAGTCAAACACAAAACTTGCAAGCAAACATATGGTTAGTCAAACACACTTTCTTTCCATAAATGTATATTGACAAAGCTTGCCATAAATGTGATGTGACATTTCTATTTTAAAAAATAAAAAGTGTTGTGTTTTATGAAATGTAAAATGTAGCAAATGTCTAGTTTATGTAAGTCTTTAAAACTAAGATTATGTTTTACTTAGAAGCTAAAGTTTACATTTTGTCGTTAACAAAACTTAGCAAAGATCGTAAAATATAAATAACGTTTTTAGGCGATATTTGTATTAACAGGGTACTTTGTAGGTTTGTGTTATTTACCTCATCCTTCCTTTTCTCAACATCACCTATATCCTCATCACGTGTTTTAGTATATTCTAACCTAAACATGTTCCTAAGTATCTCAAATCCTTCTCTAGCCATTTCAAGTTCTAAGTCTGATTCATAAGAACCTTCCTCAATAACTTGATTACAATGTTCAATTTGCCTAAAGGATTCATCTTTTTGCTCAATATGATCATGTTCGGCTAAATCCTCCTTAATTGTTTTCTCAAGTTGTGATGTATACAAACCCATTAATTCATTGAACTCATGGTTCACGGTTAGGAGGCTTTCCTCAAAAATTTTCCAAAGGTTCTTACTAAAAGGAATTGATCCTAACAATGATTGCTTAATATAGGCCACACATGCGCATAACTCATCAAACCTATCAAACTTTACACCCATCTCCTCTTGTATATAGCTAAGATCACTTAAAAATTCATTGGAACAACAGGAAGCAAATCTATCCGAGTAAACTAATTGTTCCTCTCTTGTTAATGATCTAAATGGAATCTCATCCGCCATGAAGACAAATGAAAATGGTTTTACAAACAAAGGGCACAAAGAAAAAGATAGACTAAAGGAATCCTATAAAAATAAAAATAAGAATCTCACTAGAAAGGATTCTAGTAAGTAGACCTAATAAAAAGAAATTCTAATCTAGACAATAACTATTCCCCGGGCTGCGGCGCCAAAAACTTGATGCGTGGGAATTGCACCAGGCTTTACCTCTCGAGGGATCTCGAGAAGCTTACAACCCCCACCAGGCAGTGTACCTAATCGTTGTAGTATAGTATAGTGACAAGTATCGGGGGATTGATCGTTCAACTCAGGAATAGTGTCGCTAGGATTAGAAAGCCTAAAAACTAGGTCTAGAGGTGAGGGATGATTCTTTTTGTATTTTTATATTTTTATGAAAGCAGGTAAAATCTCGGGTATTGGAAGAGTGGGCGGAATTAGTTGCTAGTCAACTAACCCAATAACTAAGATGCAATCAAAATAAAATAACAAAAATGAAAATAAACTAATTAAACTAGTGGTGTAAGCAATATATGGGAGAATTGTGTTTACTTAGATTTCACTACTCCCTAGATATCTTTTACAGGTTAATTACTTGTTACAGTTGCGTGGATGACGGGTTATATTCCTTAATACTAATCATGGGGTGGCGTACTTACTTTCCCAATTCTATAAGCTCCTACTTCACTCCTATGTCGAGTCGGCTAAGAAGCTCCTAACATGGGATCACTAGAATTCGCTCATGCATTAAATACAACCATAAAAACCTAGTACACATCGGTTCATGTTTCTTAAGACGTTCAAGCACGTTACACAATGGAGATCTGCCAGTTTTCTTAAGCCTAACATTGAAATTATTCATCCATTACAACTATAAACAAGCAATCAACCTATAATCAACATCTATGTTTCATTACATCTGAGCAAACACACAAAAGATCTAGCCTAGCATGTTAAAATCAAGATAAGCATAAGATATATTCAAACAACACATAGACATATTGAATGAATTGAAAGAAAACTTATCTCAATTGAACATGAAGGGTTTCAAGGGGTGAAAACCCTTGAAAATACTGTTACAAATGACCTAGGGTTTATTAGGTTCGGCCCTAGAATTCTCCACACAAGTTCCTCTCTTAATGAATGAAAAATAGAAAAGTATATATAGATTTTGTGAGGTGACGGCGTCAAGAGTAAAATTCTGACGCCGTCATCTCACCGCCAATAAAGTTCTCGGACTGCCTAGATCTACATCTGACGCCGTCATGTGTAATTCTGCTCCAGGCTGTCACCAAAATTACTCTTGACGCCCTACTTCTGACGCCGTCACGTTTTCTCTGGGTCGTCATCCATTTTGCTCCTGACGTCGTCATAAAATTCTTCTTGACGCCGTCAGGTACTGTTCCCAGCAAGGAAAATTAAGTCTTTGCCGTTTTCTTCACTTTTATGCTCCAAAAACGTCCAAAATGCTTCCTTTTCCAGAATTCACTCCCAAAGTACCTAAAATCACAAAAGGAACGATTTAGGGCAATATTTGATCAAATAAATTCCAATTCCGGCTTAAATGACCCCCTAAAAACGGTTCATTTTCCGCCTCATCACGAGTTATATCTTGTACATATTGTTTTGGGATAATTGGGACTCATGGGTAAAGTACTAGTAATATGGAGTAATAGGGATGAACGTCATTTATTACCCCCATATATGCATTAATATTTTAAAGTACTCCAACTGTTTCGATTTTCTTAATTCGTGTTATTAAAATAGTTAAGTTTAAAGTATGTAAAAGCTCAAGTGTAGGGAGGAAACGAATTCCCTTTGATGTATTATTTTGGATGGTAGAGTAAAAGTGTATGAAAAAAAAAAAGAAAAAAATATACGGGCTACCATCTGTTTCTTTTATTTATGGTTAAGTCAATATAGTGTCTGGAAAAATCCAAAAAGAGTAGTAGTTAGTTTGACTTAAGTCGAGTCTTGGCTTAGCAACGCCTCATTGTACATGTCGTTAACTAAGACAATTGACTTGCCACCAGTAAAATATCCCTTATCCAACAAACCATGTTTTCCATACCCTTACACCTAACGTTATAACCCTTTAAAAGACCTCTTTGATAGTTTATCCTAGGTGTTTACGCCAAAGTGGTGGAGGTTTTGATCCTTTCCCAAGTCTATGGTAATCTATTTGCTATGACAGGTAGTGAGAGATATTTTTCCATTTTCATTTATGATATATAAACTTATAACAGCCGAGAGATGAGAGTATCCAAACACTAAATGTGAGGTGCTAGTATATAATTTCCGTGCTTGTTTCGACTAAGGTAGAATGATTATTTGTTGTAATTACTTTAATATTAATGTTAAATGACCCCTAACTTGTATTTTGATTTGTATAAAAGCTCATTTACTTGAGGACAAGCAAATCCCATGTGTAGGGATATTTGATAAGGATTTATTTGACGCGTTTTTAGGGGGTCATTTATGCCGTAAGTCGTGACTTTATGATCAAATATTGCCTTAAATCGTTTCTTTTCTCATTTTAGTTATTTGGGACATGAATTCGGGAATATGGAGCATTTTGGACGTTTTTAGGCTCGAGAATGAGGAAAACAAGAAATTCGAAAAAAGTCAGGATTTTACACCTGACGGCGTCAGGCTTGAATGCTGACCCGTCACATGAAGACAAGAATGGTGGAATTTTATAACGTGACGCCCTAGAAAGATTTTGGAAGATTGCACCTGACGGCGTCAGGTGCAAAAGAGTTGAGGCCGTCTGGCTTTGCAACTACACGAGACGGTCCAGAAGGGTTAACAAGTGACGGCGTCAGAAGATCTCTTGGGTGATATGAAACCCTAAAGAGCGGCATTCTGACAGCGTCAGGACTTATAACCTGACTTCGTCAACTTGTAAAATCTATATATAGTTTTGGAATTTTCATTCATTAGTGTGGTGTAACTTTGTGCAAAACCCTAGAGATGAATTTCCAGAGATTTCAAGGGTTCCCAAACCCTCTTTTCTCTCATGTTTCATTGAAGATACGTAATATTTTAATCATTCATCATGTCTATGTGTTGTTTGATTATATTTATTGTTTTTCTTTCTTTTAACATGTTAGCTTAGGTTGTTTTGGGTTTGCTCAGATCTAATGAAACCTAGTTATTAATTGGTGGTAAGTTGTTTATTGTTTGGTTGATTGATTCGCGTTAGGCTTAAGAAAACTGGCTAATCTCTTATACGGTGACAAGCTTGAACGTCTAAGAAACGTAATCGGATGTGCACTACGGTCTTATTGGTTGTATTTAATGCATGAGTAGATGTTAATGATTCTATGATAGGGTACTAAACGTGTCGTCATAAGAAGAAATAGATATTCACAGAGTTGGGGTGTGCACACCCCCACGACTGGTATTAAGGAATACAGCCCTTCAGCTAAACAATTGCATTGTGACACTTAACTAACCAACAAGAGATAACTAGGGAGTAAGGAAATCTAAGTAAACTCGTTTTTCTCATATAAGTAGTCCACCACATTTACTTTTCTTGTTATTTTTATTTTATTGTTTTTAGTTTAATTCGTAGTTTTGGGTTAGTTGATTAGCAACTAATTCCGCCCACTCTTCCAATACCTGAGATTTTAATTGTTTTCATAAAATATAAAATACTAAAAAGAATCATCCCTCACCTTTAGACCTAGTTAACATACACTTCAATCCTAACGACACTATTCTCGTAGAGAACGATCAATCCCCCGGGCCTAACATTTACTACACTACAACGGTCAGGTACACTGCGTGGAGGATTGCAAGCTTCTCAAGATCACTTGAGAAGTAAAACCTTTCGTGAGGTTGCAAAATCTCTCATCAACATCAAATAGGCATAAACCTTGAAAACAAATGAATGCTTCTGGATGAGTTGGATAAATTTCGCATCTATATTTAGGTCGACAAAGTAGAGATCGAGTTTTATAGACAAACAAAGCAAATTTTGAATGAATATCAATCGAATAATTAGTCCGTTTAATGTGTTTTCATATTTTATTTGTAAGCATTATTTCAATCTAATATGTTTTATTTTATTACATTTGATTTATAATTATACATGCACATTATAACGCTTTTGCAACTCTTGTTGTGATCGTCGCTCAAAATATCCCTACCAAAACTAGAAAATAAGAATCGCCTATATCTCCAAAGGAGTACCGAGATTATAAATAGGATTCAACATCTATGTCATGGAGGAACACCTTCGGTTCTAAACTGGGATTTATTGGTAACCATGCAGTGGCGGAACTTGAGCGTCATTTTCGAAATGTAAGGCCCTACTGCTTATATGTATAAATTACTTATGTGGGTATATATAGAAAAAAGAGACGAAATTAACTCGAAGATTATCAAAAGTTGCAGCTTTGCTTGACAGCAAATTTAAAAGTCTCTTAGGAAGCTGATCGAAGGTAGACTTAAAAAATAAAAAATAAAAAATAAAAAATAAATAAAAATAGGAGACAAACTCGAGTTGAAACAAGAAAACCAAGAATCTATTAACCAACATCAACAAAAAAAAAAGATATACATGTAAGTAATATATCTAACTACGTATAAATATTGGATTATCAAACATTGGAGATTCATTTTATACCTCCTACATTTAAGGATAAATAGGAATAGGATAGGAACATGGATGAGTTGATATTTGATGATAGGTTTTTCAAATTTAACTTTTTCAACATGGGTTTCTTAGATAACCATTCACTTATTCAAGGACCCAAAAATGAAATATGCACTCGTATGGGATCAAGATAGTAACTGCAAGTCTGTCATTCCTAACAGCAACTCAGAATTTTGGGGGGGCCACAACCCCTCCCTGCCCCTTCTATGTTCCGCCCTTGTAACCATGACTGCTCCGACGTTTTAATTCACCAACACGATCTTTTTACATAAGAGATAAGGTACATGTAATGACGTTTAGTGATCAAGACTTGGGATGAAATGTTTAATAATATTTTTGGGAAATTTGTACGTATCGTGAGATATGGGAAATACTAGTTGGGACATGATCTTGTGTTTTGGGAAAAATATGACTAAAAACACCAACTTGTATATAAGTTATCCGCTATCGTCTAATCGTTGATGATATTCTATTTTGTTAATAAATTTTTTATATCTCTTCATTATGCAAAATACATTGGTCCTATTTATATTGATTGCTTAGTAGATTTTCGAATAAAAATGTGAGCTAAACCCAATACAAGGCAGACCGCAGTAACTTATTTGTTACGTTATGTCAAATCATTAACAATAATAGCGACGACTGTGATACTGAATGATAACCTACAGTTGTTTGCGTAATAATGACATTTACCACAGGGAAAATAATCACATCTGCCTTTACATACAATGTCACGTTATGCAGTAGTAGCAATTTACCGTGATAAGAGGCGATGTAATATCAATACTTTGATTTGGTGGGAAATATTTGATGCATGTAAATCTATTTATACCACTTAAAAACATTTATTTTGATTACATCAAGCAATGAAATCACATAAGCGTTTAAGGGCTGAATCACCACTGCCTAACTCACCAAACCTATCATCGTTGCCTGACTCACCACTAGAACCACATTATCTGATTGTTGAAGTCCATCCACCACCACCGGTTGCTGTTGTTGTACAACCACCACCACCACCACCGACTAACTCACTACTAGAACCACTATCGTCGATTGCTGGAGAACATCCACCGTCACCGGCTGTTGTTGTACAACCATATATGGAGCGATAGTGTCTTAAATCTTCTCGAGTGAAGACAACGAAAATTATTTGTTTATTCGAATATTAGTAAAAACAAGAAAATTTACAAAATACACCCTGAACTTTTTAATATTCACGATTTTTTTGGATAACAAATTTTATTTACCAAATATCTAACAGATACATACCGGTTTCTTGAATAAAAAAATACTGACAAAAAGGCCTATCGATAACGAACAAAACAAGCCCAATATTAATATACTTTTGACATACGTATGGTTTTATAAAAAATGTTGAAGTTTAATATATATATATATATATATATATATATATATATATATATATATATATATATATATATATATATATATATATATATATATATATATATATAGTTTGTAAATAAAAGAACTTTCAAAATACACTCTTAATCTATCAAAATAACTTTAAAATTATCCTAATTTTTTTTAAAACTATAACGGTCAAAATTAGCCCCGCCGCAACACACCGGTACCCGACACAACATTCATTCTAAAAAAGACATCGTACGACAACTACAAATATAGCTTCACACAACATTTGTGCCAAACAAATAAAACACATGTTGGCAAAAAAAATACAACGAGAAGCCCAACCCAAACATTATTCGTAAATCACTACCACCACGTTTCTACTATCATAGTTATTCGGAGGAAAAACATCTGCGTACTTCCAACCCTAAAGGCACTGTAGACAAAATTTGTGGGTTTTGGCTGAATTTCACGAATGATACAAGGCAAAGCGTTATCGTCTTGAGGATGAGGTTGCACGTCTTAAGGAGGAGATTGAACATCTGAATAAGAAAATTGAGTACAACAATATCATGATCCTTATCTATGAAACTCGTGAAATATTTTAGTCGATCATGCTTTGTTGTATTTTAAATGTATGATTTCCAATGTATTTTGTGTGTCTGTAGCCATTCATGTGTTTTGGGGTTCTTTGTCCATCTAATGTCGTTCGTTATCGGTAATCAAAAGTTGTGCATTAAGTATTCACTACTCCATTTAAATTCATTGCATATAAGCAACATTTATAATCATAACAAAAAAGTATCAAACACATCAAGAAATATTTCATTAACATTAACAAAAAATGTGATTAAATATTTGTAATATATTGGGTACATCTCTAAAAAAGAAAAATACTATTAACCACTTGAAATGAAGATCATTCATGCATGTATTTTCATGTTCATCTTTCTTATTGCAAAGCTCATGTACGAAGGAACGATTAAGAAAACTAAACCTTTACGAATCTCCAAATCATCAAGGGTTTGGCATGAATTGATAACATCTTTTGAATTCATCATTTCAAAAGCTGAAGATCCTTTTAGAAGTGGTCTACCGAAAACTGCTTCTACACTTTCTGGATCATAAAAGTCATGGTACAGAAGCAACTCAACTATGATGAGTGGATATAAACCCTCTATCGATGTGGTGATCAAGTCTTGCCCGGAGTTAATGAATGAGTTATTGTTAAAGATGAAATAATTACTAACTGATAAGCCATTTTGTGTAAGGATATGCATAAAAATGAAAAGAAAGTATTCAATGAGAAAAAATCTCACACACACACACTACTATTTGTAACCGTAGTGTTAAGTGATATCGTGTTTTTTCGATTTACATCGATAGCATTTTTAAATGACAGTACGCAACTTTTCAGGCCATAAATGCACTAAAGAGTCGTGACTTCCATTGCAATCATTGCGGAGTGTCATAGATCTATCGTCACCTATCTTGACGTGTCATGTAATTTAACGACGTTTTTTTTTTATCAAAACCATATCGAAATCGATATCAAGTTAAAAAGGAAAGTATTCTGAATTGAATGTCATTTTAGAATGTAGAACATAATAAAATTAGAGATGTCGAGGCCTAAATCGGATATGAGTGAGTGAAAAATAATAAAAAGAGAAAAAAAAATGGCTTCTTCAAAAGTTCTTATGTAAAAGCTTGAAAACTTAAAGAACACATTTTTGAAGCATTTGAAAAGGGAAGTGTTTTGCATACTCCCAAAAATGATTGACACACTCAAATTTTGAGTGTGTTGACATTTATACCCTCATATTGTTTGGACTTATTCTTATCTTGTAAGGATATAAATGTCAACACACTCACATTTTGAGTGTGCCAATCATTTTTGAGAGTGTGCAGATCATCTCCCATTTGAAAATATGCATAGTGAAACACATTTCATCAATTTTCCCTTAGTAGAATTCAGGGAGTGTTCCTTTTTTTTTTTTTTTTTTTTCTAGACTAAGAGGTTGTGGGGTCCACCTCCATATAAGTCTCTTAATGGGGAATACTAAGGGCCCGTTTGGTACACTGGTTTTACCAGGTTTGGACTCAAAGACTAGGTAAATCCATTGTTTGGTTTACTTTTCCATTTTCTGACACATGGCCGAATATTATGGCATGCATAAACCCCACCACCTCATGTGGGGATAGAATACTTTGTGGGCTCAAACTAGTTAATAGCCACAACATCTAATTTTTTTTACTTCAAACTATTATTTGTTTACTTTTAATTATTAATAAAAATAATATTTAATTTATTTTTTATTATATAATATATTATTAAATATTATTTTCTCTCTCCTAATCCAAATCCTAATCTACAACTTTACATTCAAATCTAAATCCTAATCTAAACACATCTACAAACCAAACGGCACCTAAGCTTTTGATAGCCTTTGGGATATAGAGGATTTAACAAAAATATATATTATTATATTGCTTGGGCCCATCACTCTTAGCACTAAGATATTCTAAACATAAAAAGAAACACCCCCTGATCAGTCTCTTTTGTTTATTTTTGTAACGCTAGTGTTAAACTGTTTTTTTATCCGCTAATCTATAATTTTGTAACAAAAGAAGAAGTTTGTAACAAAAGACAATAACGATTATTATTATTTGTCATATGTATGAAGCGTTTGTGTTTGTCGAAACTACCACCTTAGAAACTTTAACCCAACAATAAGTGATTGACTCGTCAAATAAGTTGTAAGTTAAAATCTCGTTAAAGACACATGAGAAACAATACTTGTGAAATCCAAGACGTCGGCTGAAAAAATTTGCCCTCTAACATTCATAGCCATTCCCTTTTAGGTTATGTATATCTAAGTAAATGGCACAGAAAATAAATATATAATTTCGGTAATTGCAACCAATCACAGAACCTTAAAAAAACAGCATTATTTTATTATGTTTGGTTGTTGAAACTTGAAAGTGATGCAATGGATTTATATACAAACAGTGTCGTTTCTTCATATCTTTCCAGCTTGCAAATGACAGCTGCCTCATTCCGTGTGCTTCTATGTACTACGTACTATAGACTGCCGCCACTAGCAACTTCCTACTTCCTACTCCACCCTTTTTCTACTTAAAATAAATTTTTGGATAACTTTTTAATATAAGTTTTCAGTTATACTCCTTATATTTTAACAAAATTTGTTTTATCATCGTGCAAGTGCCAAAATGTTATTTCAAGTCTTAGTTTTCAGTTATACTCCTTTCTAATGATCGAGAGACGGTGTTCAAATCCACCCTTTTTCTAAGAACTAGTAGCAAGAAGGCAGTAAAAGAGAATACAAAATAGTAGTACAAAAGTGAATTGAGTCACCAATCCAATCAATCTATTACGGACCAATTTACTAATTAAAACATACCCGATTCCTAATTCTCCACAGAATCCTAATTGTTGGGTGAAGAAACACATACCCAATAAATATTTTTGTTTATTTGATTGTTTCAAATCTAAACTCTTTGTGTATTTTTTTTTCTGGGCCACGAACATATAGAAAAAGAGTTTTGTCCAAATCGAATGTTGTAAATACAAAAATTTCGGTAGATTCAAACCATGTGGATAAGTCAGCTAAAAAGTCAGAAACCATGGTTTCCAAAAAAAATAAAAAAATAAAGTAACAAAAATACGCATGGGTTTTTCTCTTCATCATCTTGCTTTTTGAACAAATGTTCACAAGATATAGAATGCATGGTAACTGGTAAGTACATGTAAATATCTTTTTTACAAATACATTAATAATCATAGTATTAATGTTCTTTGATATTACTACAATCATTTTTCTACTTTGGTATATCACACGATAATTCAATGGCAAGGATGTCATGTAACAAAATCAATGGTAAGAATGAGGAGATAAAAAAAGAAGTGTAAGCCATATATATCTTAAGATTTGATTAACTTAAACATAAAATTAATATATTTAGACATCAATCATGTTTAGAGCTGGCAATTTCGACACGAAACACGACACGAAGTTAACAGGTTTCGTGTTTGGCTTATCGTGTTTTGTGTCGTGTTCGTGTTTGTGTAAGATGACACGATAAGATAACGTGTCGTGTTCGTGTCAAGACCTCATGTAACCTGTTAAGACACGATAAGACCTGTTAAAACCTGTTAAGACCTGTTAAAACCCGTTAAAGACCTGTTAAGACCTGTTAAAGACCTGTTAAGATTTCGTGTTTTAGCGTGTCAAGACCTGTTAAGACCTCTAATCGTGTCTTATCGTGCCGTGTTCGTGTGACCTGTTAATTTTCGTGTTCGTGTTCGTGTTCGTGTTCGTGTTTTAAGATCTGACACGATTAGCTTATCGTGTCGTGTTCGTGTCAGGGCTTAACAGATCCGTGTCTTATCGTGTTCGTGTCGTGTCGTGTCGTGTCGGACCTGTTATGCCAGCTCTAATCATGTTCCTATTCACTATACTTTCCAAAAAAAAAAATGAGTTATTTCTTTTAGAGCACACGGTAAGGTCATCCCGGGTTAAAACTTAACGCACTGTCACGTCAGCGCTACATCAGCTTTTACATTTTAACCTTAATTCTTGACTTTTCACCCCGGTAACATAACTTACATTTAACTCACCTTAACTTACCTCCACCTCAATTAGTATTTTCAATTTCAACCCCGTTAGAGTGGGGTGAGATGATTTTTTTTTTTTTTTAGCAAAGAAGTCACCTTAACGTGGGTTAAGGGCTTAACGCACCAAGTTAACTTTCTTTTGACTTTCATGCCCGGTAAGGTAACTCACCCATTTTTTTTTTTTTTTTTTTTTTTTTTTTTCGTTAGAACTTAACTCACTCCGTAAAATGAAAACTTAAACTTAGAAAAAAAGAACTATAAAATAAATTAAACGAAAATTAATATTAAAATGATAATAATTGAGGAGTTGATGCATGGTACAGATTTCCGTATCTTTCCGTACGTGTTTTGCAAAATTTTGGGTGGTTTCGCAGGAAGCCACATATTTATTTAGGGGTGAGTTAACCGCACCCTCCCATAGGGAGGGTGTGTGGAAGGTTTGTGCTGCCGCCGCCTGTACTGTCTGCTTTAAATGCTTGTACGTTTGACTAAAAATAGGTGGGACCCATCCCATAGGGGGGGCTTGGTTAACACATCCCTTTATTTATTTTGGGTCCAACCGACAGATAGATGCTTTTCACTTCAACATCTTCTCTATAATTCATTTTTGGAACCTTTTCAGTCTTTCAAATTTGAACACACATCTTTTATGTTCACATTCGTAGGTACATGATGAGAATCTAGTCGAGTAATCGAGTTGAGCTTGATCGAGTGATCGAGCTTAAAGTCTTAAACTAATCTTGAATACGCATGAAAATAACAACTCTTCTTGAATTTTAATACAAGTTTTAAATCTTATCGAGAAGAATCTAACATAGATTCGAAATCTAGTCGAATAAAACAGCTTTGATTCAAGATTTATAAGAAGTACTAAAACATACATTGCTTGATATGAATTTAGTACTTATATACTTGGGCTTGACTCTTTATATATTTAAGAGATTATTGTACTTTGTTGGTATATATGGTCGGAGGACACGTGCCGGACGACAAGTGTCTCCACTTCTTCGAAGGGCACGGATCTGTATGAACGCATGCCAAACTACACAACAGAGGTAAACACTCCTTTACCCTAGGAGACCTCTTTTATCCAGCAGTCCGTACCAATGACCATAGTTAAGCCGCGCGGCTAAACCCGGATATTGCGGGATATTGTCCCCCACGTGGACCGACGCCTAGCACCTAGACACGGCATAGCTAGCTCGGCCCTCTCCATCCCCATATTGTCACGTCCAGTAGTTGGGGTAGTATTTATACTCCAACCTCATTCAATGTTCAACTAACTAGTTCACATGCATTTACTCTCACGTTTATTAATTAGCCGCTCGGCCTTGTGCTAGATGTAATTAGGATGTGAGTTTTTGCAGGGTGCCTCTTAAAATGTTGGTGTTAAACAATTCTTCGTGGTATTCATTTAAATTGCTATAAGATATTCATGTTGCTATGTGATTTATTTTTTCATGTTGGTCGTAAGATTGGCCGATTGGCCGGTGAAGGCCATTAGAGGACCGGTTTCCCTTGTTAAAAATAAGATTTTTATTAGAATATTTATAAATTTCTAGATTCTTTTTTTATTCTTGAAAAAAATGATTCTCGTTTCTGAAAACAAGGCCTAAGTAAATATATACGAGTACATTATACATTATACGGAGTATATATGTAACCAATACATTGTATGATCACAAGTGAAGATCAAGACAAAGAAAATGCAATAGACATGGACTGACTATGTTAAACAGCAGTAATCAAAAGTCCTTTTATAGCGTACTGATGATACATTGTTGAACCTTTTGCATCATAAAAACAGCTAGCTATCAATATCCATATCCTTTCTTCAACCATCATATAAATGCATGATTAGACGCTAGCACACTTGTTAACGTTTTTAAGACCAAAACCAGTTCCAATCAGTTCACACAACCCACATTTCATGTTTGCCATAAATTGATACTTTGTTTCAACTGAGGAACATAATATAAAACTTAGTTTACTGTAAATTTGATAAGACTATAGAGGACTTCCAAGAAACATACATGAAAATGATGGAACAACTACCCCAATTAGTATGACAACACCTTTAGGTACCAAATTTCAAGTATCTTAACAAATATTTGAGATTTTGTAGTGCATGGTCCTAGTTGACTTTATCAAAGATTAGAAAGAATTGGAAAATGTTACAAGTCCTATAGATATAGACGTAAGCGAGTTCATACAGATGTTTGGCATAAGAATAATCCAAGTAAATTAGAGATTACTTTGCACGCTACATACATTGTTGTATTGTACCATCTTGACGCTTCGTTGCTGAACAAAAACCTTTAGTTCTTGCAAGCTTGTTACTGAATGAATATCCTATCACCAATTGCTTCATGTTGTTCAAGTTTACGTTGAACTCCAGCACATAACCGAGGTCTATGAAGCGCTACAAAAGAATGTTGAACAATAAGCATATGCATATCAATAAATAGGGTTTTTCTATCTTGTGCCCTAATAACACAAAAAGTACTCAGGGAAACACAAAAAAGGACTCATGAACTCATAAAAAATGTGTGTTTTATGGGGGCATGGTTTATCCCCACCCCCCTACTTTTTTATCCCCACCCTCCCTAATTTTTTTATTATTTTTTTATTTTTATAATTTTGCTAATATAAAAAAACTATAAACCTGAAAGTGCGGAACAGAAAATATAAAGTTTAATATGTCAAACGCTTCAAACTGTCAAAAATACGGAACAGAAACTGATAAAAAACTGTGCTGTACTAAAAAAAAGAGGGACAAAAGGAATAGGGGGGTCCGGTCAACATATCCCTTTATGGGTCCCTGAGTCCTTTTTGCTTCTTATCCTGTGCCCATAGGGCACAAGATAGAAAAATCCCTATAAATAAATCTTATAATTATAGTCGTGTCGAGTAATCTAAACATAAAAAAACCTGGGAGAATTAACTTTTCTTATGTTTGATTGTAACTTATAAAGAGAGAAAAAAGATCAAAACTTACTTTGCTATTGTTTTCTTTGCATATCATCCTCTGATTTCCCTTCCATTGTTGCACCCTGAGGAAAATGATTAAACATGTCAAAATCAATGAATAGCGTAACAAATACAGAAAGTCTCGGTATAAAAGTATATAATTACATAATACTATATTTAAGCTTGCTGAATAAGTAAAACATGAAAGATGGGCAGAACTTTGGAACCAAGAATTTTGAATGGGTCAGAAAACGAGGGGGTGTTTAACATGCTGACAACGAGTTCACTATTGTTGTAGTTTAAAAAAGGTGAGAAATGTTTTTCTTATCATACAGTGTCCATGAAATTTATAAAAAGAGTTATCTAGCCTGGAGTTGATAGAATACCTGTAACAATGCTCGAAGTGTGTTGAGACACTTCTGATCACCAATCATCCCATCTAATTGCAGCTTTGGGCATTCCAAAATACATCTCTCTGCTTGGGAGGGTAAAGGAGCGCCTATGCTTTTCAGGCTTGGAAGGTCCTCCAGGTGCATTTTCTTTAAACATGGCAAATTGCAACCAACCGAGTTGCTATGTTGGAACAGAGTTTGCAACTTCTCACAAGATTTAATCTCGACATTCTTAAGTTGTGCCAGTGGCAAACTCGAACAGATAACATTTTCAAGCAACGGACAGTTTTCTAAGTAAAGAGTTTCAAGATACTTGAAATCCTGGTTTCCGGAATACAGGCTCTTCAAACTAGTCGCACCAGAGATTTTGAGAGTCTGTATAGACGGAAATGAGACACCGATGCTTTTCAGTTCTGGTAGTTCCCACAGATGCAACGTTTTAAGATTTGGAAGCTCACATTCAACTTCAGATAGAGACACCATCTTGTCACAAAATTTGATGCGCAAAACTATGAGAGTCTGTGTCAGCCATGATGATGAAAATACAGTCGTAAGTTTTGGACAACAGTCTATATACAAAGTCATCAGACTGTCGAAGCTCACAAACTGCTGTTTCCCATTATATATACTTGCTAAATGGCGATTATTTATTATTCCTAAATCCTCCACAGCAATTCTATATTTGGGATCATCTTTCATTTCCGTCTCATCAAATAAGCTGACCATTTCATCACATCTTTCAATCCAACAGCCCTTTAACTCATTAAGAGTTGAAGCACTTAAACCATCTAGCATACTCTTGAACTTATTATCAATCAGAAACACCAAGTTGACGTGACAGATAATCTTCTCGATTCCCTTGGGGGAATGATTGAATCCACGAATCTGCAACGACCTGTTACCCTGGTATTGAGTAAACTGGCAAGTTTGGAGGTACACATCAGCAAAGACAAGTTCACTTCTTTGAAGATACCCATCCCCAGTTTCACCTTCCACCATGGCAGGAAACGCGCATAAATGGAATGTTTCGTTTAGCAAAAAAGTTTCCTCTGGAATTTGAAGAAACTGCGTGCCACTAAGAAACAGTGGAGGTTTATCATCCTCTGACAACCGACAGATATTCCACTGATCCTGATTCATCTCGTCCGATGAAAGTTCTACTTGACTGCTTTTGACTTTTTCCATGTCAATGGAATTTGGAAACTCGAGGTATTCAAGACTACTTAATGTAGATATCCCAAAAGGTAATTTGGGAGTAGGCCCCAATAGATCGTTAACCTCCACATATGGAAAATCTTCCACCAATAAGCAATCACGGAGAAGAAGCTTTCGAAGATTTTTGGAACTGCTAAACTTCGGTAAACATTTGACTGATGATCCGGAAAGATCTAGAACTTCAAGCTTGCTAAGATGATCCAAATCAGGGACTATTGATAAACGTTTGCAACCCGCGAGAGAAAGATGAGTCAAATTTTTAAGGTTCGACAGAGATGGTAACCCTTCAATATGGGTTAAAGACATGTCAAGAACTTCAAGCTTGCTCATATCCTTCACGGGTTCAGCTCCATTAGATGCCAAAGAGGTTATACCAGCAACATTTAGAACCTCAAGATTCAATAAAGATGAATTCAGTTCAAGATTCTGCAAAGCAGTACAGTTCTTCAGTAAGAGCTGACGTAGGTTGTTTGGATTTGGAAGAACAGGAAGGCAACTTATCTTTGTTTCCGAAAGATCAAGCTTTCTAAGGCAAATCATATGCTCAAAAGTGGAATTTCCTATATCTTCTAAGGCACTACACTTTGAGACATCAAGAACCTCCAAATTTGTAGCAGATTCTAATGACGGCAACTGTTTCAAGGTTGTGCAGTGAGATAGATATAGTTCACGAAGATTGGAAAGCTTGGACAGTGATGGAAGACCAGCAACATCTGTTTCTGAAAGATTGAGCACTCGAAGACATGTCATACGGTCAAAAAAATCATCTTCAAGGTCTTTGAGATTCTTTGAACCCGAAAGATCAAGTACTTCAATACGTACAAGGGAATCGATGCACGAAAGTTGTTTTAACTGAAGGCAACTTTTAAGATATAGAAAACGGGGGTTTGCAATGTTCAAAGGTAGGCGCTCAACAGAAGTTCCTGACAGGTCTAAGGTTTCGAGGGAAATCAACTTTTCTAAAGACGGATCATGAAACTCTTCAAAGTTGGTACAACCAGAGAGATCAAGGGTTTGGAGCTTGGTTAGTGAGGTCAAGCTTCGTATCCTGCTAAGGTTTTTACAGTCACGAAATAGCAGATGAGTGACTTGTTTAATATTTCTGAACAATGGTGTAGTTGAAATCATGGTATTTGAAAGATTAAGACTTTTGAGTTCTTCAAAGTTCAAGAAATTTTTTTCGACATAATCCAATGAGACATTGCCGGAGAGGTCAAGAACCAAAAGATGTTTAAGCTTTGCAAGCTTACTAACATATTCCAAGTTAGGACAATCCTTAATGACCAGCCACTGTAATTGCTCAAGATCGTAAATGGATCGAGGCAATAAAGTGATTTGCAGTTCAGAAAGATTTAAGCTTTTAAGTGGCATGTCGTTGAAGAACTCGTCTTTCATTTCTTTTAAAGATCTAGCACCAGAAATTTCAAGAACACACAAATCTTTAAAAGGTAGAGGTAGATTATTGTCTTCCAGATTTCTGAGACGTAGATAAATGTCTTCCAAAAATGCACAGCCTCTGAGCACAAGAACGCGAAGCCTGTTCATCGCCTCCAAAGGCGTTGGCAGTGATTGGAAGGTGGGATTGAACAAAGCAAGAATTTGAAGTTCCTTTTCAACTTCAAGGAACTCCACGAGAGCACCCTGGTCAAAATGGGTTCCGTCTAGCAATAAAGTTGAAAGATGTTGACTCTTTTCTTCCTTCTCCTTCCCCTTCTTAATTACGCGGGGTGTTTTTAGCATACCGTCACTATGTGCAACTTTCCCAAAACGTTCGGTATCATTTGTAAACACTGTTGCCAGCCCAAGACTGGGGATCTCGTCAAGACACTGGTTTCGAACATCATCATTTAAAAGTGAGTTGTTCATGAACAGATAACCACTCTCTTGGTCTTTCAGTATGCCACAATCCATAAGCTCCATAAGAATATGATGACCCTTCTCGTACAACTTTGTCAAGCTTTGATCAGAACCGAGATATCCTTCCAAGATCCAGTAAGTTATTAGCTCGTTGTAGTTAACACTTCCAGAATCACGAAAGAAATGGCGACCAGGCCACCATAAATCTTTCAAAACACCGATTGGCATTACATCGTGCATCCTGGTCAGCAACTTGTTGACATTGTAGTTTTCAGATGCTTCTTCCAACTCCTTTTCTAGCATACGCACTCCAGATGCATCTTCGCCAAAGTAATTCAAGACTTTGGCTATCATTATAGCTGTTCCAGGATAACGATCACTTTTTTCAATGAATTTTTCAGCTAGAGCTTGGATTCTCACAGACTGTCTCCATTCAGCATCAACTTCTTCTATCAATAAAGCTTTGCAATCATTTGGTGACAAAGCTTTCACCTCCACTGTGGAAATATCTTGATCTCCCCTACTTGATCTGGTGATAAAAAGTGTCTTCAAATCTAGATCACAATCGGGAGGAAACAATTCCTTCCATGCTGAAAAAAACTTATCTTCATTTGCCCTCCAGTTAATTTCGGCATCCTTAATATCATCGATAACTAAAAGAACTTTTTTACGTTCGAGTTTCTTTCTTATCTTTTCAGCCAAAGTCTCCGGCTCCTCCTCCTGGGGAATAAGCTTAACCCCTTCAATTTCATCAACAGCCTCCCACTCTATAGTAGTGGGAACTAAGCCTAGCTGCCGACCGATACTCTCAGAGAGGATATCTTGGTCGTATTCTTTGCTCATAAATGCCCACAGTGTGATATCAAATAACTGATTCTTTGTGGGTCTAGAGCTAAGGGCACTTATCCTCTTTGCCATCCATGTCTTCCCAACTCCTGATGGCCCATAAAGATTTACTTTCTTGATCTTCTCATCTTTCAGGGCTTCGTATAGTTCCTTCTGTTTCTGACGTGAATTCATCCCGTCAACTGCAATAGAAGTATCCTACAAGGGACAATTACGCAAGCATGTAAGTTTAGGAATGTTTTCTAAACAAAATAGAACACACATTTGCTAAAAAAGATATCTGAGCTTGTCAAATGTCAACTAAGAGTTACACATATCAGGTTATATCTGAAACATAAGCATATGTAGGCGTCTGAACTCAAAACATCCAGTTACACGGGTAGACAAGTATTTACAAGTCAGTTCTAGCTAGTTGGATAAACACCAAATGAGTTAAGCTGCATATTTTTTCTTAAAAACCAGCACATCTTGATACTTACGTATAAATATATAAAACTTGACTAAAAACACATTTGCATATCAGGCGGAGTGAAAAGAAGATACTCCTTGACATATCTAGACGCATGTTCCAAAAAACAGAGAGGAAAGGCGGCCCGCTGAATTAGGACCTTCAGAAAAACAAAGTTATTCAAGTTCTTTTTCACAAAGAAGTCAAAGACCAAGTTCCACAAGGCCACACGGACAAACTGTGTGACAAAAAAATCCCTGAATAAAAAAAGGAGCACAGACAAAACCTTATATACAGATTCTAGGATGAGTTATTGCCTTTAATCAACTTGGTGGTCGCACTTTATGAAAATAAGTGATACTCGTATTTGATTTTTAGAATCAAATGTCGTAGGCACTTGTTCTTGTAACAAACAACAAATTCCTATAAAGCAGTATATTACGAAATACAGAACACTTTTCCCTAAATCTTCCAAAAATTATGCAAAAACTTTTATTCAAAATTCCACTCAATGTTGTTTGGGAAAACAAGAAAGCCTTCTTTTAAATTAACCAAAAGTTACAATCATATCAGAACAAGTAAGTTCCTGATAAGAGAAAATAAATACGTAGTATAATTTATAATTCTCAAAGGTTAGTTCGACAGGCAACCCAAACCCGGGCTCCGTTTTTGGACTCGATGCGACCCTTCCCCAAAGACCGCACCTCAAAAGCCCCACACATACGTATGCGCTAGCGAAATAATAATTTATAATTCGTGTTTCATGAAAAAGAAAACGGATAAAAAGTGGCGAGTAAACCCAGCTTGGCACGTTTGCCGTTTGACCCGTGACCTGTAATAACTTTGGATCCGTTACGACCCGTTACTCAGCCCACATTTTGCCACATCTAGTAACTTGCTAATAGCTAAAATGCTAACAAAAGTGATGAGTGAATCATTAGTATAAACGTATTGTGTAATAAAGGACTACACACCCTTATCTGTGAGGTTAAGGTTTAAATCACTAATCATGACATAGGGGGTTTTTGTTTCGGCTTATATAGCCTGTTTATGGCTGATTTGATTTTGGGCTTATGTTTGATAATTAAGCTCACTTTCTATGGCTTATTTTGAATCTTTTCAGCTTATATAAGTTTTTTTTTGGTAAAAGGTCAAAAGACCCGGTAAATATATTACTTAAAAAAAACGTTTAAGTACAAAGGATATGGGTGAATCCTATATCTCAGCCCGTTATATAGGCGAAAAAGCTTACATAACAAGATTCTATAGAAAATAAACCACTACTCAAAAGATCACATAAGTTTCTTAGCTTATAATATATATAAGCCAAAAAGTTTCAAAATACTCTAATATATAAGCCAAAAAGTTTCTTACCTTATAATATATATAAGCCAAAAAGTTTCAAAATAAGCCACAAAAAGTGAGCTTATCAAACATAAGCCCAAAACTAAATAAGCCATAATCAGACTATATAAAGCCAAAAAAAACACCCCATGATAGCATGAGTTTACTACCCGTTGACTTAGTAAACAAGCCGTTGACCTTGTAAAAATATCAACAACGTAAAAAAGACACTATAGTATCCAAGCATAAGCAATCTGAACATATCAAGTTACCCTGAAACAGTACAAATGCAAACATAACATAATACGATGAAACAACATAAGCAACATTCAGTCAACAAAGAAACTAGCTAGATGAAAACATTAACAGTATACTAATAATATTAAAGTTACAAAGTTTTGAGAGGAAGAACCATGTAAATGACAAGTCAGCGATTTGAATGAACAGAGTATAGAAAGCTTAAAGCAGTTATCCTTTTGGGGTGGTAGTTTATAGAGATTTAGTTGTGTCAAGTCAACGTCTTTTTGGTCGCTTCTTTTTACTACTAGTACTTAATTACGAGGTCATTTTTAGTGTACCCGCACTACTTTTTTGGGTAAATTACACCGTTAGTCCTTGTACAGGTGCCAGATTTCATGTTTAGTCCAAAAAATAGAGAAATTACTGCAGTCCTCTCGACGTTTGGATTTCTGCACGTTGCTAGTCCAAAATTATAACGACCATTATGTTAGATCACTATCTCCAATTACATGATTGGCACACGAGGATAGTTTAGTCATTTCATTTTTTGCCCTTTTCATCTTCATTTTTTGCCCTTTGGTCTACGGATCCCTTGCAAAGTGGAGGAAAAATAAAAAGTCTAAAAAGACTTGTGGTGATGACACGTGTCCCCCCTTCTTTTTCACCCCAAGGACATCAATGTAATTTCACTCTCTCCCGCTATACTCTCTCTTTCCCTCTTTTCTCATTATCTTTTCTACTCTTCTTTCTATTTTCATTCTCTTTGATTTCAACCATTTTTTCCGGCCATATATACACGAAATTTACACAATAATCTCCATTCAATTCATTCATTCATTCAATTTCACATTTTTTTCATCCTTTAATTTGTTCATATTTTTCAAATTTAGGGCTTCTTTGCTCTCAATTCATATTCATTTAATTGAATCGTTAATTGTTCTTCAAATCATGTTAATTGTTCATATCGGCTTCGAATTAGCCGTCCGATCGCTTAATTGCAAGAGAATTAGGGTTCATATCGGTTAATTGGAAAAAAGTTATGGTTTTTAACCATTGAATCGGTTAATTGGAAGATAATTAGGGTTTCTAAGCATTCAATCAGTCAATTGGAAGAGAATTAGGGTTTATCGAAGTTAATTAGGGTTTTAATCGTTCAAATATGGGGATATGCTGATGGCTCAAAGTGATACTCATGTGTTTAATCAAGGTAATTTATTTTTTGTTATACGTTCATCAATCAGTTAGTGCATTTTTTGTTATCTGCTTATTTTTATTAGATTTTTATCAATTTATGCTCTTTTTTGTTTAGTTGTTATGTTATGTCAGGTTCATCACTTAGTGCTTATCTTAGTCGTTATGTAATCTCAGGTTCATCACTTAGTGCTTCTCTTAGCGATGATGTGAATTTATGCTCTTTTTGTTTTAGTTGGTTCATCAGTTATTTGTCCTTGTGTTATGTGATTATGTGTTTTTTGTTCATCAATTTTTGTCCTGCATTATGTTGTTTTAGGTTTATCAGTTATTGTCCTTGTGTTACGTGTTTTTGGTTCATCAATGATATTTCTATATTATGTTGTTTTAGGTTCATCATTTATTGTCCCTGTGTTATGTGTTTATGATTCATCAATTATTTTGTCCTGTGTTATGTGTTTTTGGTTCATCAATTATTTTGTCTTGTACTATGTGTTTTTGTTCATTAGTTATTGATGTACCAAAAACATATAACAGAGGACAAGTAACTAATGAACCAAAAATACATCAGTTATTGTTCAATTATTTTGGCATGTGTTATGTGTTTTAGGTTCATCAGTTTTTTTGGCCTGTGTTATGTGTTTTAGGTTCATCAGTTATTTTGGCCTATGTTTAATAAGTTTTTTTTTTGTTATCTAGGTTAGTTGATGAACATATTAAATTTATGCACTTTAACTATATTCTTCTTAGTTGATGAGCATATTAAATTATTATTCCTGTATTATGTGTTTTTAGCTATTTGTGTTTATCAGTTAGTTTATTTGTGTTCATTAAATATAGTCATGTGTTATCATAGGTTCATCAGAGATCATTGTTCATCAGTTATTGTCCTGTGTTATCTTAGGCTCATCAGTTATCATAGTTTCATCAGCTATCATAGGTTCATCAGTTATGATAGGTTCATCAGTTGTTCACATCTTTTTTGATCATCCAATTGTTGTTGTCTTGTTTTTTGGTCAAAAACAGGTTAGTGCTAAGGGTTCGCGAAAAACGATTAAGAGCAGTG
The DNA here is from genome assembly GCA_030686995.1 of Artemisia argyi. Taxonomy (NCBI): domain Eukaryota; kingdom Viridiplantae; phylum Streptophyta; class Magnoliopsida; order Asterales; family Asteraceae; genus Artemisia; species Artemisia argyi. The sequence continues at coordinate 166,940,734 of CM060687.1, read as the reverse complement.
TTGAGCGTTCACGTAATCCAAGTGGGAAGCGTAAGAAGAAGAACTGAAGATTCTGCAAATCTAGCATGAACAATCATAATCAGGTGAAGTGCAGTGCCATCAGAGCTCAAATTGCTGCTAAGAAGGCTAGTGATAAGGCTGTTGTGAAGGAGATGAAGTAGAAAGTGAGATTGGCTGCTAAGAAGGCGAGATTAGCTGAGAAGAATGTTTGTGTAGTTACTTAGTAGTCTGTTAGATAAACAAGTGTGAAGTTTGGTTGATATGAATGTTTTTTCTTTTTTGATAATCATCAAAGTAAATTTGATTTTTCTGTTAGACAAATAAATGTGAAGTTTGTTTGATAAGAATGCTTTTTTTTTTTTTTTTTTTTTTTAATGATCAAAGTAATTTTGAATTGAGATAATAGTATTCTATTATGATCAAATTTATTGTTTAGGTTCATCAGTTTACTTATAAAATTGAGATTAAAGTTATTTTTTCAGGTTCATCAATTTTAAGAGATCTTCATCAAATTGATCAAAGTTCTTTTCAGATTAATCAAATTATACTTTTAAAAGGGTTTTTTTTTTTTTTTTTTTTTTTTTTTTTTTTTTTTTATTTTAAAAAGGATGTTCATCAAATTTTACTTATAAAAGTTCTTTTTTTCCATAATGATCAAAGTAATTTTTTTGGGTTCATCAAATTTATTGTTTAGGTTCATCAATTTTATTTAACATAACAAGCTGACAGTTCTGTTAAACAAAAATAACTAGTCCATACCAACCAACCAAAATCGCTTGTTATGAACTTAAAAAACTAATATTTATCCAAAATCATTAATCAATTACATCATATTTTTCTGGAAATCAAAAATCACTTGCCCGTTCTAACCAACAAAAACCGTTACTACTGCGAACTATTTAACCATACTGCGAACTAATTAAACCGCTGCTAATTTCAGGCCTTTTTTTCTTCTTTTTTTTTTAGTAAAGGGGGTAATCCTGCACACTTCCAAACCTTAAGGTTCATCGAAACCTTCCAAACCTGTTCTCTCTGAAGACCTTAAAACTGGACTAAATCTTTGCCAGATTCTCCAACCTAACCAAGAAAAATTTCCAATGATTAAACTAAAAAAATTTCCTGGTCCATTATATGAGGCTATTCAGGAAATAACAATGGACAAAAAACGGGCAGTTTCAAGTTTGGGTTTTGCATCGTTGTTGATGAACCCCCAGCTTTTGAAGAACCCCCCCCCCCCCCCCCCAGCTCTTTTAGTAGTAAATGCATCTTCAACGAAGTTGTCATCACTTGGAGAATAAGCTCCTAAAGTCATAGGTTTCTTTCCTTTTTTAGCGTCTTTTCCTATCTAATAAAAAAAATAACAATTGATAAACATTCTTTCAATGAAAAATAGCTATAAACGCTTTTTTTCATCTAAAAACTTAAAAAGATATAAGGTGGATTATAAATCGAAGATTTTCAATGTAAGCCACAATGCCAGCTATATAAGCTGAAACAGACACCAACGCGCTAATTCACATACAACTGATGATCCTAAATACTTTGAAACACAGCCAATGCCAACTGATGACCATTTTTTTTGAACGATAATCATGATTAACATGTTATTCTAATGTATGTGCAACCTACTAACTAAACCATGATAACAAGCAGTAACTGATGATCCTCATTCTAGTCTATTCTAACAAGTTATTCTAATGAATCCGCAACCTACTAATTAAACCATGATAACAAGCAATAACTGATGAACCTCATACTAATCTATTCTAACTGATAATCGGCAAAAAAATAACTGATGAACCTCATTCTAATCTATTCTAACAAGTTATTCTAATGCTTTGCAAGCGATCCGTTGACTGAATTCGCAACCTACTAATTAAAACATGATAACAAGCAATAACTGATGAACCCCATTCTAATCTATTCTAACAAGTTATTCTAATGAATCCGTAACCTACTAATTAAACCCTGATAATAAGCAATAACTGATGAACCTCATACTAATCTATTCTAAAAGTTATTCTAATGAATCCGCAACCTACTAATTAAACCATGATTACAAGCAATAACTGATGAACCTCATACTAATCTATTCTAACAAGTTTTTCTAATGAATTCGCAACCTACTAATTAAACTATGATAACAAGCAATGACTGATGAACCTCATACTAATCTATTCTAACTGATAATCGGCAATAATCGACAAAACAATAAGTGATGAATCAAAATCTGAAGAACATATTTTCAATGCCAAAAACTAAAATATAATTGATGATAAAATATACCTTGAAGAGCTTGTGGAAAACTAGAAGGGGGTTGAATAGTTTACCAGTTTTAAACTTGATTTTCTTCTAATACTTTTACATGTAATTACCAATTAAGACGTATCAAACAATAAATTATATGCAAGAATAAAAGTAAGAAACGATCAAACCATAACACGATTGTTTATCGTGGTTCGGCTACAAGAACTCTTTTCCCTTGCCCTACTCCACGCCCCGAGTATCCAACTCGAGAGTTTTCTTGCACTAGTCAACAAGCTCCTTTATCCGGCGGAGAAAACCTTACACGTCGCTTACAAACTATTTCTGACACTAAGCTAGATGTCGAGTTCTTTCACAAGGGTACAACCACTCCCGATAGTTCTTTTACAAGGGTACAACAACTCCTGATACTCTAAGTATTTTGAGGACTAAAATACTAACCGATCACTACAAATGGATACAATACAATGAAGTATAAACTTTACTAGTTTACACTAATGCTATGCTAGACAAGTCTTGCAACGTTGTGTTGAAGCTTGTAAGTTCGTGATCTTCTTGCTACAAAGAAAGACTCACAAATATGAAAGTTTACTGAGTTAGAAATAAAGTATATGCAGTGTATTATGATAGAGAGTGATAAAAAAAACTCAAGAAGTGAGTTGCTATTTATAGGCCAACAATCAGGCCAACCCACGGATACGACGGAACCCATCCTTTGGTTCTGACCGTTATATCCGAGGGTTCTGCCATCATGTCTGACTGAATCCTGCACAAAATATTTCACAATCTAACACAATATTTTCAAGATCTTACAAAGTCAACTTTGAGATCTTGAGTATGAATCTATACATAATAAAACATGTTTCTTACACACATGTTTCCTTGAAGGGACATGTGTGATGCAAGGGATGATGTAACTTAACATTTTATTTCTAATTTTAGATATTCCTAAAAAAGAAAGTATACTTGTAAAAATAGTTTATGTATAGAATCAAGACATGTTTGTTTGAGATGTTTAGCAAGTGAAAGTTTTACTAAAAAGAGTTTGCTTGCTTATATCCTAATATGACATACTATTTAGTAAACTTGCTAAATATAGATAAGAGACATTTTCAACACATGTACTTAAACTAAAGTATACTTACTTAGAAATTACTTTGTGAAAACATGTAAATGTAGTTTAAGTGAAGTTAAGTAAAAGAATTTTAAACTATATTTATGATTTGCCAAAAATAAACTTTATCTTTTGTAGTTAACAAAACTTAAGAAAGATCGTAAAATATAAATAACGTTTTTAGGCGATATTTGTATTAACAATCTCCCCCTTTTTGTTGACGACAAAACATAGATTTTATTTTTACGCAAATGGATAATTATAGATTTTGAGCTTTTGAAAATTTACATTTCATATGATTATTTCAACTTTTGAGTATGTCATTTTAAATGATGTTGATTGAACCTAAACCACCAACTTATATTGACCAAAGAATGGTCAACAAAGTCAAATAGCCTAGGTCAATGCTCCGGGTAATATAAGGTATCACCGGGTCGTTAAATCCCGTTGAGGTGTGAAATGTAACTTTAGCGTATTCGTGATCGGGTGATTATTCACAGAAAAGGGTTATGATCAGATTTATTTGGAAATTATTAACAAATATAGCTTAGGAAAGCTACGTGATGGATTACAGGAATTTAGATTACGAAGATTTGAGCTAAAACCTAAAAACGTACGTTTTAATTAAAAAACGTATACAGACGCACAAAACAAAAAGTACAACTGAAGGACGGGAAGGGTTAAAAGTGTAAAATTGATATTTTTACAATCCTAATAATTAAAGAAAATTTTAAGAAAAATAAAAATTATTTTTACACTATTTAATTATTTATTATTAATTAATTACTAATTATCTATTTAATACTAATTAAACTAATTAGAATTATTAAAAATACTAAAAAGACTTAGAAAATTAAGAAAAATTTTATAAATCTAATTAACCATCATGGGAATCCTAAAAAATTATAAAAAGTTAATTTTATGTATTTTAAGCTAATTAATTAATTATTATTCTAATTACTTATTAATTACTAAATAAACTAATTATATTATAAAAAATAGAAAATGAACAGTAAAAATTCTAGAAAAATTTATAAAAATGTTTTAACTAAAATAAAAGCTAGAAAAATTATAAAAACTAGGTTATACTATATAAAATCTAATTATGCTATTTAATTGATTAATATTAATTAAAACTAAATTAAACTAAAATTAATTAGAAAAACCACTAAAAGACAAAATAAAAATCTGGAAAAATTTATATAATTATTTTAACCTAAAATAGAATTTCTAAAAATATAAAAGTGATATGTTACTTAGAAATAAATTAAAAAGAAAAATAAATTGATAAATCCTATTAAATAGAAGCTATCACTATTTTTAAAGTTGGTTTTTTGGATTTTTTTCTTTCTCTAAACTAATTATGAACTAAAAACAACTACTTTTAACAAAGACACTTTTGTTTTAACCCAAGGAATAAGCTCTTGAAGTGCTTATTACACCCACAGTTGACTTTTGTTGACTGTGGAGTATTTTTAGCTCAAATGAGGAGGTGTGGGGTCCACAATGATGGAGTCTGGTTTCTCTGAGTTCAATGAACAAGATTAAGCAGCTTTTGATCAAATGATTGGCCTGAATAAGCCAAAAGACTCAAATAAGCACTTTGCTTATTGGTAACTGAAGCAGATTATGGGACAAGGTTTATGACCAATTTCAGGTGGGGTCTACAGGCTTAGGGGTCAAACAAAGAGTCAATAGGTCAACCCTGGTAGGAGGGGGGTTGAAAGGACCCAAAATCAAGGGTTAAGCTCAAGGTTTGAAGTTGTTGTGGTCTTGGGAAACTGACTCAGTGAGCAAAAAAAGGTCAAAGTGGACTGTGCAAATAAGCAGTTAGGCTAATGAGCTCAAACAAACTTGAATAAGAACAAAATTTGGACAATCACAATGAAATCAATATCAACTAAGATCAATGGTAACAACAACATCAAGGGTAATCATCAAAATTAACAACATCTATAAGAACAGTTAACAAGAAGAACAAGTAGTAGCAGATAAGCATACACCAAGAATCTCAAATAAATGAAACCAATCCAAACACAAATAAGCAACTCTAGGGAAATTACAACAAACAAATAACACTGCTGAGATCAAAGCTAAGTTGTGAGCATGGAATTAGCAAACTTAGTTAACTGGTTGCACTTAGAGTAAACAATGGACTAAGGACCAACTTTAAGGAGCAAAATAAGCATGAGAATAAGCTCTGATGAGCAAATCAATCTTAGATATGTAAAATCAGCCTACAAAGCTCTTCAAAATAACAATCATCCAGTACTACACTCAATTGGTTCACTAGAATTTGAACTAGGAAAGAAAAGTGGTCTGACAAGCTTATGGTGCAGGGGAGGTGACTTCCCCTGCAGGTCAGTTGAGACCCCAAATAAGTTAGCAAAGAAAATTTCTAAAAATCAGATTATGATTGGATTTTGTAGCCTAGCTGGGGTACTTTTAGTACAACAAGTTTCAAATTCTAACTCACTACTCAAAATTCAAGAAAAATCCCACAGTTTTTGGAAAAAAATGAGATATGCAACTTTTGACTTTTCAATGAAACTTAAATTTTTGACTTTGATGAGTTTCAAACTGAATTTAAAGACTCACAATGAAGTTTTAAGCTACAACATGGTTGAATTAAGCTATGGAATCAGTTTACTTAGCAATATGATTAAGCATGAAACAAAGATTCCTAACAGTTAAATCCTAGAATTGGATTTGAAAGCTAACTTTTGACTTTTTCAACTAAACCTACCAATTTTATTACTTGACCTACTGATTTAAACCTACTATGACTTATCCAAACAGAAAGTAACAACAACAACACAGCATAACACCAAGCAATCAATCAATCCAAACACTACTTTAGGTGACTGTTATACTAGTTTATGAAGTAATCCACTACCAAATTCCAATTTATCAATCTAACTAGTTCTAATAATTCAAAATGAAGCTGTTTTAACAATAATATACAATTAAAACTACACTAAACTCAGAATCAAAGATATGCAATTTTTATAAAGAAAAAAAAAAGTGAAACAGCTTACAAAAGATTTCATTCCAGCATGAAAAGGAATGGTTCACTCAGCTTGCCTATCTTTAGGATAGGCAGAGGTCTTCCATTAGCTACCTCAACTTATCCATAGCTCCATAAATGCCCCTCCTTTGACCTGCATTGACTTTTTAGAAATTTTTGCACTTTCTATTCTATTCTGGATTTATGGTCTCTAAAAGATTTAATAAGCTTATGGGAGCTTAAGTGAGCCTAAAGAGGTCCATGATATCAGTTCAATCAAGCTTTTGAATTTATTGGAATAAGAGTGAATTGCATCAACCAAAATAAGAACTTAAAATTGATTTTATTACTTGAAAAGGATTTAAAGTACAATAAGAGAGATACTACAATGCTTAAAAGCTTCTGATTACACTAAAATTACTTTTACTAAAAAAAACGACATAAAAATATTAACTAAAATCTAACTAGTCTTCAATGCTCCACTTCTTCTCTTTTATAGCCCCCAATTAGGGTTTTGGGGGCTCTCTGATCTTTTCCCACCTTAATTATGAGCCATTGGATGATAATATCTTGATCTTGGCCGTTGGAGAGTTTTGGCGCCAATTTTGGATTTGGATTTTAGTATCTGATAACGTGTGTAGGGAGGTATTTGCTTGGAGTGGAGTGATAAGGAGTGGGTTGCAGTGTCTAGGGTTGATGATGAAAGGAGGGGGGAGGCTGCTTGCAGGGTGATGATGGGGGTAGCAAGGTGTCACGGGGTTGTGTTGGGGATGGGTTTGACTATCTTGTTGACTGGGGGGGATTATTTAAAACGGTTAAAGGTTTTGGGTGGGCTAAAGTGAGGATGGGCCTGGGGAGTGTGTTATTGGATCAGACCATGGTGTTGGGTTTGTTATTTGGTTAACAAAATTAAGGGGTCCGGTTGGTTTGTTGAAATTTAAACACAAGGACCAATGTTGTAATTTTACCATTCTTGAGGACTGATTTTGCCTTTTTCCCATATTGCTTCAAGGGACCAAAATTGCTAATCACTAACAACTAAGAACCAATTTTCTCCATTTTCACTTTTCAAAAGTTCCCGGGGACTAAAATTGACAAGTTGCCAAACTTCGGGGACCAAACATGTAATTTCCACGAATATTTTACCCAAGGACCATTTTTAACACATTTTGACTTTCCAAGGATAAAAATGATTTTTTTCTTTCAAAATTAATCCACCAGGGACCAAATCTGTCAATTTCCAAAATTCCAGGGACCATTTTTGTCAATTTTGGATTTTAAGGGGTTAAAGTGTATTTTTTCTCAAACTTTTTCACCCAAGGACTTATTTTGATAATTTTTAACTTTTCTTTGCCTTGGGTTGACTTTTCTTTTATTTTAAACTTCCAGGGACTAGTTTTGCCAAATTTTGAAACTTGAGGGACTGAAACTGCCAATTGTGCAAACTTTGTTCGTTTTTCATTTATTTTTAAACATTTTGCATCTAAAACATATAAAACACACTTTTGGGATAAATTGTGTATTTTGATGCGTTTTTGGGTGTTTTTGGATGTTTTGGCAGTCCAGATACGATAAAAATGATGAGTGTTTGAGCACTCATCAATCCCCCACACTAAGCTATTGCTAGTCCCTAGCAATCTTTTGAGAAAAACTTGATGGATTTGAAACTCTTTACCAAAAGCCATCACTTCTGGAGTAGCCAGGTGTAAGAACTGTGGCACACCTGATAACCGTGTGATTTTAAGCAAACCACCAGCTGTCAACGGATTTGATTAGTCTTTACAAGGAGCCGTTTGCTCCTGGACTAGCCAACTCTTGATGGAATAGTCAACATCTTGGTGAGCTGATTACCAATTATGGATTTTCCACGGCCTTTACCACAAGCCATAATCTTGTGGGCTAGCCAACTCATTTGTTTTCGGGGAGTTGATGAACCATACAATTTTGGGCAAATTGCAAGCCGTAAACGGATTTGAGTTGTCTTTACCAAGAGCCGTTTGCTCCTGGACTAGCCAATCCCTTTTGTCGTTTAGACAAGGCGGACTGATTACCACAAAAATTTTGAAATAAAGTGAAAAATTTTTGAAAAATTTGGGCCAAACTGGGGGTACTTAAAAGTATTTTGCGATAAAATTCGCTAGAATTTCCCCCCCACACTTAGAAATGAATATTGTCCTCAATATTCACAGTCCCGGCTATTATGCCGAAACTATGAACGTAAAAAGACAATATTCGAAGCTAGCTGTGGAATTTTTGTTTTGTATTTTTCACTTTATTTATCTTTACATACAATCACACATTTTTTTTTTTTTTTTTTTTGAAGTTATATACATATATACATTTTCAAATTAGCGGGGGGTTGGCCATTCCCCCACACTAGGGTGGTAGAAAGTAGAAAGAAGTCAGAAATACGGGTGAAAACCCGTATATGTTGCTAATTTTTGTTCACCGAGTCGCTAGCTTGACTCGATCCCCGAATTCAATTGTCCTTGGGGAAAGTTTGGAGATCCGGGACAACCATGGATGGTATGTCCTCTCCAAAGTAATGCTTTAACCGATGTCCATTCACTTTGAAGTTAGGACTGTCATTTTGAGATAATTCGACGGTACCATATGGATAAACTTTTGTGATAGTGAATGGACCAGTCCATCGGGTTTTGAGCTTTTCCGAGAAGATCTTGAGTCTAGAGTTGAAAAGAAGGACTCGATCACCAACGTTAAAAATGCGGTTTTTGATTTTTGAGTCATGGATCTTCTTTATCTTTTGTTTATAGATCAAAGAGTTCTCGTAAGCTTGATCACGAAGTTCATTTAATTCATTGAGTTGAACTTTCCTATGATCACCCGCAGTTTTGAGGTCAAAATTTGCATGCTTGAGAGCCCAATAGGCTTTATGCTCAAGCTCGATCGGAAGATGGCACGCTTTCCCGTACACAAGTTTATAAGGCGTACACCCAATGGGTGTTTTATACGCCGTACGGAAAGCCCAAAGTGCATCATCTAATTTATCCGACCAAGATGCACGATTTTCCCCAACGGTTCTTTCCAATATTCTCTTTATGTCTCGATTGGAAACTTCTACTTGTCCGCTTGTTTGAGGGTGGTACGCAGTAGAAAGACGGTGAGTTACACCATACTTTTGCATGACTTTATCAAATTTGTCATTGCAAAAATGCGTACCACGATCACTAATTATAGCACGTGGAGTTCCAAATCGAGCAAAGAGAGCTTTCAAAAATTTCACAACTACTCGGGCATCATTTGTGGGTAAAGCTTTCGCTTCAACCCATTTTGACAAATAGTCAACTGCCACGAGTATATACTTGTTTCCATGAGATGAGGGAAATGGCCCCATAAAGTCGATGCCCCAGATATCAAAGATTTCACAAACTTGAATTGCATTCTGAGGCATTTCATTCTTTTGTGAAATATTCCCGTGACGTTGACAAGCGTCACAGGACTTGACCAATTCTTGGGCATCCTTGTAGATTGAGGGCCAATAAAAGCCGAAATCAAACACCTTTTTGGCGGTGTAGTTGAGATTGTGGTGGCCCCCAGTGGGACCAGCATGGCAAGCCTTTAAAATTTCCGAGGCTTCCTGACCATACACACACCGCCGGATGACTTGATCCGCGCATATCTTAAACAAGTAGGGGTCGTCCCAAAAGTAATGTTTTACATCTTTGAAAAATTTATTTTTTTGTTGGGACGACATCCCTTTCACAATGAAGTTACCCGCAAGATAGTTTGCAAAGTCGGCAAACCATGGGGTAATCGAGTCTCCACGAAATGAAACCACATTGAGGGTTTCGAGAGGAAATGTTTCATTTATTTCCTTTTTCTCGAAAGCATTTTGGTGAGGGTTTTCAAGACGGGAGAGATGATCAGCAGCTAGGTTCTCAGCTCCTTTTTTATCACGAATGATGATGTCAAATTCCTGAAGGAGGAGAACCCATCGGAGGAGTCTCGGCTTTGCATCTTGTTTTGCAAATAGATACTTCAAAGCCGAATGATCCGTATACACTATGCTTTTAGTCAGAATCAAGTATGACCGGAATTTTTCAAAAGCATACACCACGAATAATAATTCTTTTTCAGTGGTGGTGTAATGACTTTGAGCCTCGGTCATAGTCTTGCTGGCATAGTGTATAGGCTGAAAATGTTTTGTTTTTCGTTGCCCCAAGACTGCCCCAATAGCATAATCACTCGCATCATACATGAGCTCGAAGGGCAAGTCCCAATCAGGGGCAACAAGAATCGGTGCCTCGGTAAGCCTTTTCTTTAATGTTTCAAAGGCTTCGATGCACTCAGGGGAGAAGATAAAAGGAGCATCCTTCTCGAGGAGATGGGTCATAGGCCGGGCGATTTTAGAAAAATCTTGAATAAACCTACGGTAAAAACCGGCGTGACCCAAAAAGCTCCTAACACCTTTAACAGTCGTGGGATGAGGCAATTTTGCAATGACGTCCACTTTGGCACGATCAACCTCAATCCCGTTTTTTGAAATTTTATGGCCGAGGACAATGCCCTCTTTGACCATAAAGTGACTCTTCTCCCAATTTAGACATAACTTTGTGTCTTCACAACGTTTTAGCATATCGTCTAAATGGGAGAGGCATGACTGAAACGAATCCCCAATGACTGAAAAATCATCCATAAAGACCTTCATAGTTTTTCCGATCATGTCGGAAAAAATGGCCATCATACATCTTTGAAACGTGCCCGGAGCATTACATAAGCCAAATGGCATACGTTTATATGCAAAGGTTCCATAGGGGCACGTAAAAGTGGTCTTTTCTTGGTCTTGCGGGTCAATGGGAATCTGAAAGTAACCCGAGAAACCATCGAGGAAGCAATAGTACTCATTCCCCGCTAATCTCTCGAGCATCTGATCCATAAAGGGCAGAGGAAAATGATCCTTACGGGTGGCGTCATTCAATTTACGATAATCAATGCAGACGCGCCAACCCGTAACCAAACGAGTTGGAATTAACTCATTCTCCTCATTTGTGACAACAGTAATGCCACCCTTTTTTGGAACACAGTGAACTGGGCTGACCCAAGGACTGTCCGAGATAGGGTAAATCAATCCGGCATCAAGAAGTTTTAAAACCTCTTGTTTGATAACCTCGTGAATTTTTGGATTCACCCTTCTTTGATGTTGGACCGCAGGTTTGAAGTCATCCTCCATTAATATCTTGTGAGTACAAAACTCAGGGTCGATGCCCTTGATATCGGAGAGACGCCAAGCAATTGCTCGTTTATGAGACTTCAAGACCTGTATAAGAGCAGCCTTTTCCTCAACACTTAAATTTTTAGCAATTATGACGGGCAATTTATCATCACCCTCCAGAAATGCATACTCAAGGTGAGGCGGCAAGTCCTTAAGTTCAACCGCGGGAAAGTCATCAGTTTTCTCAACATTTTTGACTTCCTCCTTATGAAGTGTTTGTGGGAGAACAGGAAGATGAGAGGGATCTTCGTTTAACAATTTTTCAAGCAGGTGAATATCCCTCTCGAGGTCGATCTCTTGGTTATCAATTCCATCGGGAATCGAATCACTTTTGAGAAAGGCCTCAATTTCTTCTAAGATGATGAAGTCACTTCCCTCAAACGGAGTGAGGGAAGGAAAAGAATTGGCAACAATGGGGTGAGAAGATGGAGTGAGGTTTTCACTCGGAGAATCATCGACAAAACCTAGAACCTCTTGAGCATACTCCTCAGACGCAACATCAATGACATCAATTCGGTTAACCGTTTCGGCGTCATAATTAGAGGAGTACCTCGAAGTTTGATCAAGGTTGAAGGTTACAGCTTCATTACCAACACGAAGAGTTATTTCCTCTTCGTGCACATCAATTAACGCACGACCCGTCCTTAAGAATCCTCTCCCAAGAATGAGAGGAACTCGTGGGTCAGCATCGAACTTAACAACAACGAAGTCAGCGGGGAAATGGAACTTTCCTACTTTCACGAATACGTCTTCGGCAATGCCGAGAGGACGAGAGATTGAACGGTCGGCAAGCTCGAGAGTCATGCACATAGGAGTAAGTTGAGGAAGAGAGAGTTTCTCCCACACTGAGTAAGGCATCAGGTTGATGCTAGCACCAAGATCAGCTAAGGCGAAGCATTCAACCATCCCAGGGAAAACACATGGAATGAGAAATCTCCCAGGGTCTCCAAGCTTCTTAGGAAGCTTCTTTAAGATAACCGCAGAGCAGTTTTCGTTCAAAGGAGTTTTTGCCATTTCGTACAATTTTTCCTTGTTGCTTAACAAGTTTTTGATCATCGATGCGAATTTGGGCATCAGGATGATAGCATCTGCAAGGCTAACGTCAAAATGCAAATCTTGAAAGATTTGATAAAATTTATCCATTTGGTGACTAGCCTTTTCGCGGAGCTTTTGCTCATTAAGTCGTGACGGGTATGGTAGCGAAGGTTTGGATTTAGGGTTCTCAACAGGAGTTGTTGATGGTTCAAATACAACTCCCCGTTTTGGTACAAGTCCAGATTTTGGTACAATTTCTGGAACAACCTGAGGGTGGACGTGTGCGGTACTTCGTGGGCTAGGAGATTGCACCTTGTCCGTGGTTGCCTCAGGCTCAATTTCTACTTCCTCGGAATAAAAAGGAGGAGGAATAGGAGGAACTGGCGGCTCTTCATAAGCTTTACCACTTCGTGTAGTAATAGCTTTGAGTTCACCCTTGGGGTTAACAACTGTATTAGCCGGGAGACCTCCTGATGTAGAGGGTGGAGTGAGATGATTCATAAGACTGGCAAGCATATTTTCAATCTTGCCTTGATTTTGATCAATTTTGTTGTTTGTTTGCATCAACTCACTCTTCAGCTCTTGACCCTGTTTGGTTATTGATGATTGGAAATCATTTTTCAAATTTGAGATTTGATTTTGCATTGCCCTCATTTTGGTCTCATTAACTTTGATGTAGTTATTGAGCTCGTTTGGGAGGGGATCTTGATAATTTGGAGCTGAATACCCTTGATTACCCCTTTGGGGTGGGTACTGATTGACGGGGGCAGGATTTTGATTTTGCAAATTAGGCCCCCTTGGTGGATTAGGATTAAACCTATTTGGATTTTGAGGAAAACCGGGTGGTCCACCCTGATTGCTAGCCCGGTAATTTGGTTCCACTTGAGGACGGTATTGGCTACCTCTTTGGTTGGAATTGCCGGCTATTGCATTTACTTCGAATGGGTTGCCTTCGGTGGCAGGGCAATTATAATATGAATGTGGACCACCACAAGTGACACAAACTTCTATCTTTTTGATTTCAGCTTGTGGAGAAGGAGAAGAATCTTTCTTGCCTTGGGCGAGAACCAATGCATGGACAGCTTCCGTGAGTTTGTCAAGTCTAGCATCGGTGCTAGACTGAGCCACGGGCAATGAGGAAGAAGGAACAACATCCCTTTGGGAAACAACCGATTTGCTTCGGGGAATGCGAACCTTAGATTTATTCTCAATGATTGCTAAAGCATCCTTTGTGGTGCGATTCAAGAAGTTACCTCCAGCGGAGGCATTTAGAGAGTCTTGATCGGATTGGCTTACACCATTGTAGAAAGTATCAAGTGTCATGAGATCGGAGAAACCGTGGTGAGGACATTTTCGGAGCAATTCCTTGTAACGATCCCATGCCTCACTAAAGGATTCATCAAATTTCTGCGTGAATTTCATGATCTCATTCTTGAGACTCGTGGTTTTGGAAGGAGGAAAGAATTCATTCACGAACTTTTTCACAAGATCTTCCCATGTCTCAATAGATCGTGGGGGTTGTTTTTCAAGCCAAATCCGGGCTTGTCCCTCCAGGGAGAATGGGAAGAGAAGAAGTTTGATTGCTTCACAGGGGACATCTTTGCATTTGATGGTGTATGTGATTTTATTGGACCATCGAATGTGATCTTGAGGATCGTCCCTCTCATAACCGTAGAATTAACGTGATGTGGCCAGGTTTATCAACCCTGTTTTAAGCTCAAAATTGTCGGCCATGATTGCCGGAACAACGATAGCATCTCCGTAACCCTCGACGGGTGCTTGGAGAAGCTCGTTCATAGTGGGTTCAGCTGCCATGATGACAGCTGGAGGTGGAACAGTACGAATCTCAGATCCGACTGTTGGTGCAGAACGTCTACGAGGTCTTTGAGGTTTCCGAACCAGCTCACGTAATGGGCTAGTGGACCTTGAAGAACGAGTGCGCATGCACTAGGGATAAAAACTTTTTGGACAATATTTTTGTTATCGTCCCGTAATCCAGAATCGTTTCTCTTTAAGAATCACCTTAAAAGAAAACCGAATCAGAAAACGTTACGATATGGTTTTGTTGTTTTTTACTTTTTTTAGTGTTTTAACACTTTAGGAAAAGTGTCAATGACATTTTTATGTGTTTTGATTTTGAAAATATTCACAAGTGATGGTATTTGTACAATGAGTGAGGTGAGATAACACTAATCTCGAAAGACGCTACAGAAACGCGCACACCTCCCCGGCAGCGGCGCCATAAATTGATTGAACCTAAACCACCAACTTATATTGACCAAAGAATGGTCAAAAAAGTCAAATAGCCTAGGTCAATGCTCCGGGTAATATAAGGTATCACCGGGTCGTTAAATCCCGTTGAGGTGTGAAATGTAACTTTAGCGTATTCGTGATCGGGTGATTATTCATAGAAAAGGGTTATGATCAGATTTATTTGGAAATTATTAAAAAATATAGCTTAGGAAAGCTACGTGATGGATTACAGGAATTTAGATTACGAAGATTTGAGCTAAAACCTAAAAACGTACGTTTTAATTAAAAAACGTATACAGACGCACAAAACAAAAAGTACAACTGAAGGACGGGAAGGGTTAAAAGTGTAAAATTGATATTTTTATAATACTAATAATTAAAGAAAATTTTAAGAAAAATAAAAATTATTTTTACACTATTTAATTATTTATTATTAATTAATTACTAATTATCTATTTAATACTAATTAAACTAATTAGAATTATTAAAAATACTAAAAAGACTTAGAAAATTAAGAAATTTTTTATAAATCTAATTAACCATCATGGGAATCCTAAAAAATTATAAAAAGTTAATTTTATGTATTTTTAAGCCAATTAATTAATTATTATTCTAATTACTTATTAATTACTAAATAAACTAATTATATTATAAAAAATAGAAAATGAACAGTAAAAATTCTAGAAAAATTTATAAAAATGTTTTAACTAAAATAAAAGCTAGAAAAATTATAAAAACTAGGTTATACTATATAAAATCTAATTATGCTATTTAATTGATTAATATTAATTAAAACTAAATTAAACTAAAATTAATTAGAAAAACCACTAAAAGACAAAATAAAAATCTGGAAAAATTTATAAAATTATTTTAACCTAAAATAGAATTTCTAAAAATATAAAAGTGATATGTTACTTAGAAATAAATTAAAAAGAAAAATAAATTGATAAATCCTATTAAATAGAAGCTATCACTATTTTTAAAGTTGGTTTTTTGGATTTTTTTCTTTCTCAAGGAATAAGCTCTTGAAGTGCTTATTACACCCACAGTTGACTTTTGTTGACTGTGGAGTATTTTTAGCTCAAATGAGGAGGTGTGGGGTCCACAATGATGGAGTCTGGTTTCTCTGAGTTCAATGAACAAGATTAAGCAGCTTTTGATCAAATGATTGGCCTGAATAAGCCAAAAGACTCAAATAAGCACTTTGCTTATTGGTAACTGAAGCAGATTATGGGACAAGGTTTATGACCAATTTCAGGTGGGGTCTACAGGCTTAGGGGTCAAACAAAGAGTCAAAAGGTCAACCCTGGTAGGAGGGGGGTTGAAAGGACCCAAAATCAAGGGTTAAGCTCAAGGTTTGAAGCTGTTGTGGTCTTGGGAAACTGACTCAGTGAGCAAAAAAAGGTCAAAGTGGACTGTGCAAATAAGCAGTTAGGCTAATGAGCTCAAACAAACTTGAATAAGAACAAAATTTGGACAATCACAATGAAATCAATATCAACTAAGATCAATGGTAACAACAACATCAAGGGTAATCATCAAAATTAACAACATCTATAAGAACAGTTAACAAGAAGAACAAGTAGTAGCAGATAAGCATACACCAAGAATCTCAAATAAATGAAACCAATCCAAACACAAATAAGCAACTCTAGGGAAATTACAACAAACAAATAACGCTGCTGAGATCAAAGCTAAGTTGTGAGCATGGAATTAGCAAACTTAGTTAACTGGTTGCACTTAGAGTAAACAATGGACTAAGGACCAACTTTAAGGAGCAAAATAAGCATGAGAATAAGCTCTGATGAGCAAATCAATCTTAGATATGTAAAATCAGCCTACAAAGCTCTTCAAAATAACAATCATCCAGTACTACACTCAATTGGTTCTCTAGAATTTGAACTAGGAAAGAAAAGTGGTCTGACAAGCTTATGGTGCAGGGGAGGTGACTTCCCCTGCAGGTCAGTTGAGTAAATAAGTTAGCAAAGAAAATTTCTAAAAATCAGATTATGATTGGATTTTGTAGCCTAGCTGGGGTACTTTTAGTACAACAAGTTTCAAATTCTAACTCACTACTCAAAATTCAAGAAAAATCCCACAGTTTTTGGAAAAAAATGAGATATGCAACTTTTGACTTTTCAATGAAACTTAAATTTTTGACTTTGATGAGTTTCAAACTGAATTTAAAGACTCACAATGAAGTTTTAAGCTACAACATGTTTGAATTAAGCTATGGAATCAGTTTACTTAGCAATATGATTAAGCATGAAACAAAGATTCCTAACAGTTAAATCCTTGAATTGGATTTGAAAGCTAACTTTTGACTTTTTCAACTAAACCTACCAATTTTATTACTTGGCCTACTGATTTAAACCTACTATGACTTATCCAAACAGAAAGTAACAACAACAACACAGCATAACACCAAGCAATCAATCAATCCAAACACTACTTTAGGTGACTGTTATACTAGTTTATGAAGTAATCCACTACCAAATTCCAATTTATCAATCTAACTAGTTCTAATAATTCAAAATGAAGCTGTTTTAACAATAATATACAATTAAAACTACACTAAACTCAGAATCAAAGATATGCAATTTTTATAAAGAAAAAAAAAAAGTGAAACAGCTTACAAAAGATTTCATTCCAGCATGAAAAGGAATGGTTCACTCAGCTTGCCTATCTTTAGGATAGGCAGAGGTCTTCCATTAGCTACCTCAACTTATCCATAGCTCCATAAATGCCCCTCCTTTGACCTGCATTGACTTTTTAGAAATTTTTGCACTTTCTATTCTATTCTGGATTTATGGTCTCTAAAAGATTTAATAAGCTTATGGGAGCTTAAGTGAGCCTAAAGAGGTCCATGATATCAGTTCAATCAAGCTTTTGAATTTATTGGAATAAGAGTGAATTGCATCAACCAAGATAAGAACTTAAAATTGATTTTATTACTTGAAAAGGATTTAAAGTACAATAAGAGAGATACTACAATGCTTAAAAGCTTCTGATTACACTAAAATTACTTTTACTAAAAAAAAACGACATAAAAATATTAACTAAAATCTAACTAGTCTTCAATGCTCCACTTCTTCTCTTTTATAGCCCCCAATTAGGGTTTTGGGGGCTCTCTGATCTTTTCCCACCTTAATTATGAGCCATTGGATGATAATATCTTGATCTTGGCCGTTGGAGAGTTTTGGCGCCAATTTTGGATTTGGATTTTAGTATCTGATAACGTGTGTAGGGAGGTATTTGTTTGGAGTGGAGTGATAAGGAGTGGGTTGCAGTGTCTAGGGTTGATGATGAGAGGAGGGGGGAGGCTGCTTGCAGGGTGATGATGGGGGTAGCAGGGTGTCACGGGGTTGTGTTGGGGATGGGTTTGACTATCTTGTTGACTGGGGGGGGGGATTATTTAAAACGGTTAAAGGTTTTGGGTGGGCTAAAGTGAGGATGGGCCTGGGGAGTGTGTTATTGGATCAGACCATGGTGTTGGGTTTGTTATTTGGTTAACAAAATTAAGGGGTCCGGTTGGTTTGTTGAAATTTAAACACAAAGACCAATGTTGTAATTTTACCATTCTTGAGGACTGATTTTGCCTTTTTCCCATATTGCTTCAAGGGACCAAAATTGCTAATCACCAACAACTAAGAACCAATTTTCTCCATTTTCACTTTTCAAAAGTTCTCGGGGACTAAAATTGACAAGTTGCCAAACTTCGGGGACCAAACATGTAATTTCCACGAATATTTTACCCAAGGACCATTTTTAACACATTTTGAATTTCCAAGGATAAAAATGATTTTTTTCTTTCAAAATTAATCCACCAGGGACCAAATCTGTCAATTTCCAAAATTCCAGGGACCATTTTTGTCAATTTTGGATTTTGAGGGGTTAAAGTGTAATTTTTCTCAAACTTTTTCACCCAAGGACTTATTTTGATAATTTTTAACTTTTCTTTGCCTTGGGTTGACTTTTCTTTTATTTTAAACTTCCAGGGACTAGTTTTGCCAAATTTTGAAACTTGAGGGACTGAAACTGCCAATTGTGCAAACTTTGTTCATTTTTCATTTGTTTTTAAACATTTTGCATCTAAAACATATAAAACACACTTTTGGGATAAATTGTGTATTTTGATGCGTTTTTGGGTGTTTTTGGATGTTTTGGCAGTCCAGATACGATAAAAATGATGAGTGTTTGAGCACTCATCAGATGTATTTAAAGTTGATTTGGTAAAATATATAATATATCTTATCTCCCCATTTTTGTCGAAACAAAAAAAAGAGTAGCGAAGCGGAAATGTGTAAAGCCAAATGCTCCCCCTTGGACAATACTCCCCTTAAATAGAGTGCCAAGAGATTATACATGGATTTTGGTCCTACAAGAAAAGGTTAGTTTGTTGTAGAGATAAGGATGAGAGCATAATACCAAGTATAAGAGAATAAGCATACATCACATGACAAAAATTATTTAGTAACAATCAACCAAAGGAGAATGACCAACACAATATATAAGTAGAATCATTTAATTTCAAGTAAAATTTAAACTTTGACTATAAATAGTCAAACCTAAAGACTTGAAAAAAGTCTACTATTGGAGAAAGAAAAAACAAACAAGGTGAGATGACAACTACACCTATAAATGAAAAGGGTCCTAAGTGAGATTCTACCATTATTTGATCCTAAGAAAGCTCTAGGCTTGAGGCAAGTGAGAGATGGCGTTAAGACGTTCCAAGATGTGGTTAAGGATAAACCTCATTTCATCTTGAAGTTGATGTACCAAGATGTTGCACCCCTCACTTAGGTGAGCGGTTCTCTCGCACATGGTGCAATCATGGCGAGGAGGTGGTGGTTGTGGAACTTGGTTTGTAGTTGGTGGGTCATTGGTGGTGGTTGAAACATTTGTTGTTGCGGGAGCAAAGGTGGATGGTTGAGAGGTGTGTCGGTTTCCTACAATAGATGAGTACATTGCGGTTTGGAAATCCATGGCTTGGGTGAGATGAGAATCAATCATGTGCTTGAAAGCATAGAGGCTTTCCAAGCGAGTGTTGAGTTCTTCATGAGTGTTTGGAGATTTGGTCCACAAAGAAGCTTCAATTCCCTCATAAGTAGGAAATATGGATTCAAACCAGTTGGAAAAGTCATGAGGTGGTTGTTGTTGTTGATCATGATGATGAAAGCTTGGTTCTCCATAAAGAGGACCGTGGATGTCATTGTATATGGGATGGAACAACAATGGTTGTTGATGAGGATGATCTTGATCTTGTGGAAAGATGGAAGGTCTAGCATGCTTGTAAGCCAAACGCTCTATTAGCGATGGTTGATGAGGTTTTTCCTTCAATGGGTTACTTGGTTGAGACCGAGGTTGTTGTTGCGTTTCCATTTGTTCCATAGTATCAAAAAGTGGCAATGGTGGTGGATTTGATGATCTTGGTGGAAGGTCATCCAAAGTTTCCATAAATGGATGTGGTGATGTTGGTGGTGTCTTGAAGAGTTCCATAGGTGTCATTTTTGGTGATTGAGGTGATGGAGTTTTTGAAGGTTGACTTGGTGCCGAAGGTGGTGTTGGATCACTTGGAGTTATGGTTGGTGGAGGAGTGGTGATTTTGTTAGCAATGCAAGGGTTTGGAGATGGTGTTGGAGTAGCAAGGTTTAGGAAGTTGTTATCATTGATGGGTGATGAAATATTGAGGGATGAATCACTTGAAGATGATGAGCTAACTTGGATGGTTTTATTGAAACAACAAGGTTTGACGCTTATTCTAGCGGTTCTCCTAATTGGTCTTGATGATTCGGATGAGGTGGTGGATTTTGTCATTGCAAGACTTTGGTAGGATTAGAGGTATGAGATTAAGAGAAGTGAAGTTGGGGGTGTGAATTGGATGTGTTGACATAAATAATGCCTAAAAACATTATTAACATTCTATCAATATCTCTATGTTTTAATTATTACAAAACATAAACCCATTGAACTAAAATTTATGACATAAACAAGTATTTAGTGATTAACATTCTCTTTAGATCCAAATCACTTAAGGTATGAATAAACAAAGTGTTTATTGCAATCTATAATCAAAGGGGTATTTAATTAATTATTACAAAGTTTATTTAATTATATAAACATATTATATATTTTTGAAAAACACTTTTGGTAATAAAGAAAAATGTTTTAATCATACTAAATATATAAATTCAAATTTTTAACCAAAATCAATTAGTTTTTCACCAAATAAACTTTCCCCACTAAAAGACAGAATTTCTGGCCGTTACAGCTGGGCGGCCCCCTTAATTATAAGGGGCGGTCCCCTTAAAATTAAGGGGACCGGCCATGAATTAAGGGGACCGGCACGCTCCTGCACAGTATTTTCTGTCTCTATAAATACTAGTTCATTTCACAGATTTTCCTCACCTTTTGCACTCCTAAACTTTCTGTTCTAGATCTCCATTTCTATTCTCTTAATCCTTTGATCATACATTTATAAATCTTTGTTTCAAAGTGATCCAAACATCATCCTCTCAAGTGCAAGAGAAGAATACTTCTATCTCTCAAGACAAGAAGTATTACAACTTGTTGTGATCTCCACATCCAAGTTGTTAGAGTATCATCCATTGTATCTATCTCTTTGTGTAATTAGTTGTGAATATTTGATAGAAGATAGTTTAGCTAGGTATATAAGTAGTGTGATTGGTTAGTAGTTTGTTGTGAAGAAGAAGAGTTAGGAAGTAGAAAGGTGTGAAGAAGATTGGTGTGAAGTAGATAGGTGTGAAGTAGAAAGGTGCGAAGAAGAATTGGTGTGAAGTAGATTGGTGTGAAGAAGTTGTGTAGAAGTTGTGATCAAGTTGTGACGAAGTTGTGGTGTGTACATTGGTGTGTAAGGTTTTCTTCGCCATAAGGGAGCTTGTTGACATAGTGAAGAAAACTCTCGAGTTAGGTGCTCGGGGAGTGGAGTAGGGCAAGGAAGGTGACCTTGTAGCCGAACCACTATAAATCTCTTGTCTCGCGGTTCGATCTTTCCATCTCTCATTTATTTCTTTACTTACATTATTATTGCAATATCGTACATATTTATTGTTGTTCATATTGTGCAAGACTTGAAATCACATAGTATCGAATCTAAATTTTTGAAAAACAAAGAAAACATTCAAACAATCTTTTGTAACAAATTAAAAAGACGTAAAACTATTCAACCCCCCCCCCCTTCTAGTTTTTCACAGGATGTGTGCATTGTTGATCAATTTATAGGAAGAGCATGATATGGAAATTGGTGTTTGGATTTGATGTTGATCCATACAATGTTGGAGGTTTCTAATCATATGGAAGAGTTCCAAGAAGTTGTCAAATCATTGGAAGTCAATCCAATGGAGTTGGATGGAGTGAAAGACTAAGTGGGGACGTAAATGCTATGTGATCATGGTGGATACATGTTGTCAGGTTGTTCCACGGATTTGGAGGAACCAAAGGAATGGTTCCTTCCTTGTATTAGAAAGGTTCCTTGGGTAAGTTTAGGCAAATTTGAAATTTTGGTGGGAATGATGATGCTATTTGTTAATTTGTGATTAGATAGCTCTAGAATTACTGATAAATACTAACTAGCATGTAGGAAGCAAGTTTGGATCCTAAGGATTGCTAGAAAAATTCAGAAAATTCAAGAATCAAATTTTGTTGAAGTCTGGAGGAACCAATCGACAACACGGCCGGAACCCAAATTTGGGTTCCGCCGTATCCGTCAGTAGAAAACTTGGAGGAACCAAGTTGGATAACAGACAGAACCAAAAATTAGGTTCCGCCGTATCCGTGGAGCCTCAGATTTGAGACAGAGTGTATTTCACGACTACGTGAGTTTTCCGAATTGCAAAATTTTTCCTAAAACTTAAGTAATCAATTTTTTGTAGATGGAAGAAACAAAAATTGCAGGTAGAAACATGCTTACCTATATAGTTTGAGAGAGCGATTCTAGCACTCAAAATTTTGGCCGAAAAGTGAAAAAAACATAATACCAAATTCTTATCCCCTGCAAATTTTGTTAGTTCACACATAATCCATAAACATAATATCATCCTAAGACATCATGAAACCATAACATAACATTGTTTTGATGACCAAATTGTTTAAATGCACTCTTGTGCCAAACACCCTCTTATCTCGCTCATTCCTTGTTCACCTTCTTGTAGATCTTCCCAAGGTATCTCCCAAAGCATTTCTACATGCCTTTGGTTTGTTTATACTCCTCCAACTCATTCGGTGTGGCTGGAAGTTATGAGAGGTACTCAAGAGGAGGGAGCCTAGAGTTTGGTAGATTGTTGTCTTCACTCATGGAGGATGATGATGATGAGGTTAGAGGGTGAGGACGTTTACCTTTGGCTTTGTAGACTCGCTCATCACTCAATGGCACAAAGGTGTGAGGAATGAGAGGATAATCTAGGCGACGACCTCTAGGAGTTGGAGGGATAGGTTCACAAAACCTAAAGAGACGGATGAGAAGCACCCCGTATGGAAGAGCGGTGGTACCTTGAACCGAGATGTTTTCCATCCTTTTGGCAATGTAGTAGGCTAAGTTGAAGGTTTGGCGGGTGGATACACTATAGAGCATGTAGGAGAGACAAGTGTTGATATGGTCCCTATTTCCTAAAGTGCTAATGACATTGGCCCTAATGATCTCCTCCCATTTCAAGAATTGTGGTCTCAACTCATTGAGCTCCATTCCAAAGGGGTCTTTGGCTACTTCCTCTCCTCCTCGGGTTCTCCTAGTGTGAGAAGTCCTAACAAAAAGATGGTCACGAATTTCTTCTTTGCTCACTAAAGGGGTATCATAAGGATGAATGCGGTCATGGATTAAGTCAAGAGTTGAAAGTGGCCATTTGTTGGTGTAAAGACATGTGCCCCGATTAGGAACACGAAGGACTTGAGCAAATTGATCTAAAGTGATTTCAAAGTCATGTTGGTTGATAGAAAAGTTTAGTGACATGAGACCTTCATCATCCGTGCTAAGGGTCACGAAAGCATAGAATTCTAGGATGAAACGAGGACAAATTGGCTCATCTAAGTCTAAGAGACAATCAAAGTCAATAAAAGAGAGTTGTTTCCTAATGTTGGTTCCGGTAAGGAAGGTAGGATCAATGGTTCTACCCTCATGAACATAACGCCTCTCAAGGTTCTTAAAGATTTCTACTTGGGCCGAGGTTAGCCCTTTGGTCTTGTGGTGTTTGGGTAGGTATTTGGCGGTATCTTTGTGGTCATAGAAGGTTACGGGGGGCATGATGAACCTAGAAACGTAATTATCAAAATTTTAGCTTATGTAAGTAATGGTTTGAGTATTAAAAATTCTAGTGTGTGCCTATATGAAAACAATATGGAGTTGTGATTATCTCGACTCATTTTAATGTTTAAAATGGTTTTACTTATGCAAATTTTGAGATAATCCAAATGCTCCTAGTTCAATGTAGCTACGGTTGAATGTACCCGAAAATACATATTAGTTATGTATCCCCTTTAGCATTCAATAGACATAATGAAAGTGATGTTTTAAACATAACTTTTTTATTTTGTATTGTCAATGAAAAGCTATTTTTCCTGAATGTGAGAAGATTTTTCAAAAATTTCGCATGGGGTGTTTGGTATAATGTGATAATATCTTACAAGATGCAATTCCTAACTAATGAAAAACATAATTTGTTTTGTTTATGACAAATTTTCTTCATGAATTCCTAAGTTGATGCATAACCTCAAGTTTTTTGTTTTTGTGCATAAATAGAGTTTTCTAGACACAGATTAGGAGAGTAATTGCGTTTAGAATACTTACAATGATGATAGGAATGAAGAGTGGCTGAGCAAGAACCCTAATTTTCGTGTGAAAATGGATATAGAAGTGAATAGTAACTGTTTTTGGTGAGTGGTATAGAGTATGGGACTTATATGGTTTAATATATAAAAAGAAAACCTGTACAGGCTTTTGACGGATTGGGCGGAACCAAACAGAGGGATCCGCCATTTGTTTTTCTTGGTTCCGCCAGTCCTGCAGGTTAAGAACATGGAATGTTTTGTTTTTAATTTCTACGATTTTATGATTTTATTTAACGTTTGAACTATGGAGTAGGTTCCATAAGTCCTAGTCCTAGTCTAAGAAGATTAAATGCTTCACGTTTAAGAGGTTTTGTAAGAATGTCGGCAATGTTGTCTTCCGAGGATAATTTCTCGAAGGAGATGTTTCCTTTTTGAACATTGTCACGAAGGAAATGATGACGAATTTCTATATGTTTAGTATGAGCATGTTGGACATGATTTTTACTAAGGTCGATGGCTCCTTTGTTGTCGCAAAGGATAGATATGTCTTTAGTGACAATTCCGTAGTCCACGAGCGCTTGCTTCATCCAAAGAGCTTGTTGACATGCTTTTCCGGCCGACACGTATTCGGCTTCAGTTGTTGAGATTGCGAGTGCCGTTTGCTTCTTTGAGAACCATGAGGTGAGACAATGTCCAACATAAGTACAAATACCACTTGTACTTTTTCTATCAACATAGTCACCGGCATGATCCGAGTCGGCATACACTATGGTTTCTACACCCGTTCCTTTAGGATACCATAATCCTAGATGTGTAGTGCCTTTGATGTACCTAAAAAATTCTTTTTACGGCTTCAAGATGGATTGTTTTGGGATCTTCTTGAAAACAAGCACATAGACAAATGCTAAACATAATGTCGGGTCTACTAGCCGTGAGATAAAGTAGACTACCAATCATACCCCTATATTTAGTGTTATCTAGGGATTCACTTTCCTCATCCTTTGTGAGTTTGGTTTCTGAGGACATAGGCGTTTTGATAGGTTTTGAATCTTCTAAACCAAATTTCTTAAGCATGTCTTTTATGTATTTAGATTGATTAAAGAATATCCCATCTTCTAATTTTTTAATTTGAAGTCCTAAGAAAAAGTTGAGTTCTCCCATTATACTTATCTCAAACTCGTCATGCATGATTTTAGAGAAATCATTGCAAAGCTCTTGACAAGTTGATCCGAATATTATGTCTTCAACATAAATTTGAACTATGATAATGTGTGATTCATTCTTCTTAGTGAAGAGAGTGTTGTCAACTAGGCCCATGGTATACTTATGGTCAACTAGGAAGGTTTTAAGTCGATCATACCATACTTTTGGAGCTTGTTTAAGTCCGTATAAAGCCTTTTTAAGTTTGTAAGCATGATTAGGTTTTTCAAAGTCGGTAAACCCGGAGGTTGAGCAACATAAACTTCTTTATTAATAAGACCATTTAAGAATGCACTTTTGACGTCCATTTGAAAAAGTTTAAAGTCATGTGCGCATGCATATGCAAGTAAGATTCTAATTGACTCGAGCCTAGCAACCGGAGCAAAAGTTTCACTGTAGTCAATGCCTTCTTGTTGATTATAACCTTGTGCTACTAGCCTAGCTTTGTTTCTAGACACAACTCCATTTTCATCCATTTTATTTCGAAAGACCCATTTTGTTCCAATTATAGTTTGATTCTTTAGTTGAGGAACTAGTGTCCAAACATCATTTCTAATAAATTGGTTCAAAATTTCTTGCATAGCTATTATCCAAGATTCATCACTTATAGCTTATTTTATATTTTTAGGTTCAATGGTTGATATAAAACAAAAATAGTTACTTTCATTTTGAGCTTTTGATCTTAAGGTTCTTTCATTAAGTTTACCTATGACACTATCTAATGGATGACTTTTAGATTCTTTGACATTGATTATTTCTCTATTCAATAGTTCATCTTCCTTGTCGTTTTCTAAATCAATTTGATTAACAACTTGACTTTCAACTAAGTCATCATCTCCCAAAGGAGGTGGACTTTCGTCGAATGTTATATTCAACGATTTCTCGACTCTTAAAGTTTCCTTATTTAGAACAATATAAGTGATACGCGGGATTGCGCCCTCGCAATAGGTTTTACCTCTCAAGGGATCTTGAGAAGCTTGCAATCCCCGCCAGGCAGTGTACGTGATCGTTGTAGTATAGTATAGTGACAAGTACCGGGGGATTGATCGTTCAACTCAGGAATAGTGTTCGCTAGGATTAGAAAGCCTACTAAACTAGGTCTAGAGGTGAGGGATGATTTTTTTTTGTATTTTTGTATTTTATGAAAGCAAGTAAAATCTCGGGTTTTGAAGGAGTGGGCGGAATTAGTTGCTAGTCAACTAACCCAAATAACTAAAGATGCAATCAAAATAAAATAAAAAGAAATGAAAATAAACTAATGTGGTGGAAACAATAATGAGAAAATATGTGTTTACTTAGATTTCATTACTCCCTAGATATCTTTTACCGGTTGATTAGCTTGTTACAATTGCATGGATGACGGGTTATATTCCTTAATACTAGTCGTAGGGCCGTGTACAATATTCCCTAACTCTATAAGCTCCTACTTCACTCCTATGTCGAGCCGACTAAAAGTTCCTAACATGGGATCACTAGAATTCACTTATGCATTAAATACAACCAAAAATCGTAGTACACCTCCGATCATGTTTCTTAAGACGTTCAAGCAAGTTACCAATTGGAAGTCTGCCAGTTTTCTTAAGCCTAACATCGAATACAATCATCCACAACAATTATAAACAAATCATCAACCAATAATCAACATCTAGGTTTCACTACATCTAAGCAAACACAATAAAAACCTAGCCTAGCGTGTTAAAAGAAAGACAAGCATAAGATAGAATCACACAACACATAGACATATCGTATAATTATTGGAAAACTTATCTTCAATTAAGCATGGATGGAACAGGGTTGAAACCCTTATTTTTACAGAAAATTCGTCTAGGGTTTAAGCTCTCCAAAGTTCTCCTAGTGTTCCACCCTTTACAATGAAAAGTTGGAAAAATATATATAGATAATACATCCTGACGGCGTCACGCTATAGTTTCTGACGCCGTCAACTCGCCACCAAATTAAGGACCGTGTTGCCTAGATCCAATCTTGACGCCGTCAAGAAGGAATTATGCTCTGGGACGTCACATACATTTTGACCCTGACGGCCTTGGTGACGCCGTCGGTAGGGATGGCAACGGGGCGGGGATTATCAGGGATTGTATTTACCATCCCCATCCCCGTTTCTCACCCCCCATCCCCATCCCCGCCTCCATCCCCATCGGGGAATCGTTTTACATCCACATCCCCATCTCCATCCCCAATGGGGATCGGGGATCCCCACCGGGATTCGGGGATTTTCCGGCCCTATAAATTGAGCATATCAATTACATAAGTAATTGAAATTATAACGAACTGTTCTATATATGTCTTAAAAAGCATACATTGTACATAGTTGGATTAATTAAAATGTCATTCAACTTAAAAATATTGTAAATACTAAAATATCACATGTAATACAAATGTAAACTGTATCGAATGTATGTATTCGGACAAAATATTGGTAGAATAATATGTAGTTAGTGCTTAACATTTTTAAAGTATTTGATCCACTAAATATCATATATACATACATATATACTTCAAGTATAATATGTCACAATTCACTAACATATACATATACAAGTATATGTAGTATTAATATACATATAACTTATACATTGTATACTTATACATTAAAAGTTTGGGTTCGGGTTCGGGGTCGGGGTCGGGGATTTTTGTTATCCCCATCCCCACCCCCATCCATGGTTTTATAATTCGGGGATTCCCCGTCCCCATCCCCATCCCCGGTCAACTCGGGGATTCCCCAGTCAAATCGGATTTGGGGATCGGGTCCCCGTCGGGTACGGATATTTTTGCTATCTCTAGCTGTCGGGTCAATTGCACTAAAAATGTTCTGGGCCGTCATGTGTATTTTCCACTTCCACCTATTTTGCCAAGCTTGACGCCGTCATGTGTGAAGTCTTGACGTCGTCAGGTACTGTTCCCAGCACGGATTTTGAGACTTTGCCGTTTTCTTCACTTTTATGCTCCAAAAACGTCCAAAATGCTTCCTTTTCCAGATTTCTTCTCAAAAGTACCTAAAATGACAAAAGGAACGATTTAGTGTAGTAATTGATCAAATAATCACGAATTCGGGCTTAAATGACCCCTTAAAAGCGCTACACTTTTCGCCTTATCAATAAGCTTTGCTATTTTGTGAATATCCAAGGAAAACACCTTCATAAGACTTTGGGTCAAATTTAGTGAGATAATCCTTTGTGTTTAGTATAAATCATTTACTCCCAAATACTTTAAAGTATCCTAATGTTGGCTTTTTACCTCTATATATTTCATATGGAGTTTTATCTAAAAATGGTATAATTAGGACTCGGTTTAAGATATAAGTTGATGTGTCGACAACATTACACCAAAACTTTTGTGGGATATTTTGTTCGTTAAGCATTGTTCTACTCATCTCTTGAAGTGTCCGGTTTTTACGTTCTACTACACCATTAGATTGAGGAGTGCGAGGAGCTAAGAAATTATGTGTTAAACCATTTTTGTCACAAAATTCACCGAATTGTATTTCGTTATCAAATTCCCGACCATGATCCGTTCTAATAGACACAATGCAATTTCCTACTTGATTTTGAATTTTCTTTCCAAGAATTTCAAATTGTTCAAAAGCTTCATTTTTACTTTTCAAAAATCTTGTCCATGTATATCGTGAAAAATCATCCACTATGACCAAAGTAAAGAAGTTGCCTCCATAACTTTGAATAGCGGATGGACCAAAAAAATCCATATGAAAAAGTTCTAAACATCTAGTTGTGGATACCATATTTTTAGCCTTATGGCTACTACGAACTTGTTTACCAATTTTGCAAGCATCACAAAAGTGTTGGTCGTATTTCAACTTGGGTAGGTTTCTAACTAATTCCTTAGAGGATAGGGATTGAATAAGTCTCATATTAGCATGACCTAAGCATCTATGCCAAAGAGTCGAGGACTCATCTAATGAGGTAAGGCAAAGTTTATCTCTAGATGTTTTATCAATTTTCATGACGTATACGTTGTTTTTAAGAACTCCTTTAGCTATAGTTATACCATCTTTAAGTATTTTACTTTCGTTTTCATTAAAGAGGACTTTATACTTTTTACGGCTGATTGTACAATAATTCGCACGACCAGGCCTTCGATGATGATCAAAGGATATAGGGGATGTTGTGGTTGAGCCAAGCTTGTGTCTAACCTGAAAATAAGAAATACAAAGACACTACGTTAAGTGATTGCGCAGAGGTTGGACCCTGCGAACCACCTCCAGCGTGTGAATAAGTATTTGGTATGATAATGTAGGTGAAATGTAGTTAAGTAAAGTAGTTGAGATTGCATACCAGAACTGAAACTCGTCCAAGACTATTTATAGAGGAGGAAAACAGCCTTGGGGAGTGTTTCCACGTTTGTAGGAGATCATGGGGGTGTCCCATGATTTTATGGTTAACCGCTAGGGCTTAATGTCCACTCTTCCTGAATTGTCGGGTTAGTCAAGGAAGAAGAGATAACATGGATAAGACGGGGGACATGGGTAAGACTTGGTCTTGCCCTCTTTCCATCTTATATTCATTGAAGTGTACCCCGGAGGGCTTATACCTTTGTTTGGCGAATTCCCATCTGGTAACTAGATCATAAGAGATTAGTTTTATGCCCAAGAAGGATTAAGGAGGCTAGCTAGAGCCTGCGATTATGTAGGTTTCGAGCAGACTCGAAGGGGAGTCCTTCGACCTGTTCGGAGGGTACATTATCAAGCCCCCCAGTGGAAAGTGATGTACATGAATGAGTGTACATTGCTTACGACTCTAAAATTACAATCACCTGTGAAACATGCATTGTAGCCAAAGAAATGATGCAAAGTATAAGTGCGTCCAACTAATTACGCATTTAATGCGGTAATTATTGTGCAAACTACCTTCGTCAGTCTTAATATAAAAATAGTAATAATAGGAACATTGGTAACTCCAAACGTCTAATCTATCCTTGAAAATCAATTTGAAATCCGTGAAGATCAGAAATAAAAGGGGACACGTGTGCGGCTCAGATTAAGTGGACAAACAATATAAAAGGTTTACCACCCCCAACCCTAATATATTTTTACTCAGCCCAATTTATTTACACATAGTCCTTCTCTCAGTGAAACTCTCCGGTCTAACAATCCGAGTATTACCCTGTGCTTCTCATATCTCTCCGTTCAAAAGGTAAAGTTTTTCGTAATTGTTTTTAAACGTTATTGTCGATTTAGCAATATGAGTATGAATGCGAAATTTATAATCAAAGAACAAAAATGTACTTTAACCAAAGAAGCATTACAAAACTTTCTCAATGATTACCCCATTCCCAAAAAGTATAAGATTATGCACCCCAGTAAGCACCAAAATATTTTTGATGCCCCAGAGGGCTTTGTAGGGCTTTATACTCATGCGTTTACTCTGTCGAACCTAAGGATACCGATTCATCCCTTGATTTTAGAGTTTATGCAATATTACAAGGTGCATATTTCTAGGTTTAACCCTTTTGGCTTAGCCAAACTCACCACATACATTGTAATGTGTAAAGCCTATGGCTATGAGCCATCGCTGAATGTACTAAGGGGTTTTATGAACCTTTATCCTACCGGAAATTGGTTAACCTTGGCCAAAAGAGTAGAAGCTGATATGCCCCTCTTGCTGTTAAAACCAATCACAAATATATCTTATTGGAAAGGGAGTTTCTTTTTCATTCACGATACAATCATACCTCTAGACTACCCTGCGTTGTTGGATGAAGCGTATAGATTTGATAAGAGATGCTTTAATGATGAGCTTCCTTATACCGTTCGAAGGAATCCAATGTACCAAAGACTTGCTCGCCATCCAGTAAATGTGCAAATATTCCCTGAGCCTATCTTGTATATGGCTGGGATAGTTGATCGTTGGGAGTATTCTCCACAGGAGCCTGAAATTATTTATGATGGAGAAAGTATGTACATTCCTATTTCAATAATTGAAAATGACTTTTCTGATTATATTTATTATTTTCTTCCTTGTTTGCAGAGATGGCCTTCAAAAACTTTGTTGTAGTCGGTGGAGCAAGGGAAACGAGTTTTCTACCAAAAGATCCCCAAGAGGTTAGCTATAGAGTAGGCTTTCCATCTGTTTCTATGAACAACAATGATGTGGATGCCCTTGTTGTGGAACCCCTTGCTTCTACAAAGCCCCCAAGCCTGAAAAACAATTGGCCCTTGAGGAAGCACCACAACTTGTGGAGCATGTCGCAGACTCGGACAACCCACCCTCCGATGAGGAGCCGGTTACAATCGTAGGGTCATCTGGCATAGCTGATAGGGTGAGGAGTCGGAAGGGAACGGAGGCGAAGGCCCTCAAGGCAAATCCAAAAAGGAAACTTGTGATGCCCCCTCCTACCTCCAGGACTACAAGGCAGAAAGGCCTTAAGGGCAAGGCTATTCAGAATGTTGTTGAGGTTCTTGATGAAGACATTCATGGTAAGTACAAGTCATATATCTGAAATAAATGTAACTGTTCATGCGACTAAAGAATCCTTTCTCCTTGTAGGTTTGTCCAACACGAAGGAGCTTCCAAGTGCCCTTGCTTGTCATCAACTAGTTGAGAAGGTTACTCCTCCTAGCTGGAGAAAAGTTTTGGGTAACATGTCTATGGAGGATCTGTGTGACTTGCATGACAAAAGCTATACAAGGCAGGTGGTTTTGGACAATCACATGAATGATCGCACCAGGGATTTGGTCCGCACTTTGCAAAGAGCTCGTGAAAAAATGGATACCATTCTTGCTAAGGAGAAGAAAAAGGATCAAGAATTTGAAGATCTGCAAGCTAAGTGTGAGGAGGCCTTGGAGGACGTGGAGAAAAATCCCATGGTATTGGATCTTTGAAAAGATGTCCGAAGCCTGAAAAGAAGCTCAAGGATGCTCAGTCCGAATGCAAGAAGCTGCATGCAGAGGAAGCAAAGGTTGGTGAGTATAAGGAGGAAATTGTTGCTTTGGAGTCCAAATGTGAGGAATTGGAATCCGATAGGGTAGAACTCCAGGGGAAGGAGATCAAGCTCCGAGAGGAATTGGATGGTCTGAAGCGTCAGCACAAGGCTCTGAAAAAAGATAGGGATGCAGTTGTATCTAAGGTGGTTCCATATATTGCTATGGAATTGTATCATAGCGATGAGGTTGGGAGAATGATAGCAGGTTTGATTAACGCTACAATGTATCATGGGAAATGCATCACTCTTGAGGAAATTGCTGCAACTGGTAAGCCAGTGGATCTATCAAAAGTTCCTTACTACCGCTCTACTCATGAGAGGGAGTATGATGAGGCCAACAATGCCATAGCGACAACAGAGTACCCCTTCCTTCGTGAGGCCACCAAAGATCCCATGGCTTCTGTTGACACCCTCCTTTCTATGAAGCCCCGCAGGGTGAAGCCACCATCCTCAAGCAGAAGGGACACTCCCAAGAAGGCTTCCTCACCGAAGGTTACTCCTGAGAAGGCGTTGTCCCCTGAAGCAACTCCCGAGAAGCTCCCATCTCCTATTGACAAGGATTCATGTGTGCAACCTTCCGAGGCAGAGCTTTAGAAACCCCAGTCTGAGACAAGTCCCAAAGGTCCTGCCCTAATCCAACAAGAAAGTCCCCATCCTGCTGGTAAGTGAAGGCTGCTATGTTGGCAGTAATTTGGTTCCAAGGGTAGCATGTACCCTCTTGACATTATGAATTTATGCCTTTGAACAATTAGTATGTTATGTTTATGTGGCCCTAGGCCTAGACAATGTTTCTTATCTATTTCCCGCTTTTGATGTGATATATTTCTTTTCTCTAT
Organism: Artemisia argyi; assembly: GCA_030686995.1. Taxonomy (NCBI): domain Eukaryota; kingdom Viridiplantae; phylum Streptophyta; class Magnoliopsida; order Asterales; family Asteraceae; genus Artemisia; species Artemisia argyi. Next base: position 166,907,054 of record CM060687.1, on the reverse strand, counting down.
CTGTTATTGATAGATATGTTAGGGTTATAGTGATTACCCTTTAAATGTTCAACCAATAGTTTTTAGGCGATCGTATAATTTGACTGCCGACGGAGGGTTGCGACCCGCTCCGACTTTATCCTTTCAGTGCAGAGGGCTTTGAATACCCTAAGACCCTTAGGAAAGTGAATGTGAATTGTATGTAATGCTTTACAAGATAAGGCTATCTTGGTACATTCTTTGAACATTGAACTCTAAATACTTGGTTTGATAAAATCTTTTTTGTATTGAACAAGACAAGAGATTTTGAGGGAATGCATCATGTCATTAATCGGGTAGAGAGAATTACATCATTTTAAGAAATGAAGACTAAGACATCTACCCTTAATGCTTCTTTCCCTTTTTCAGAATACATAAATGAAAAATTATCTAATAGCAAATCTTGCTTTTAAAAGTTACGAAAGATGTGGCAATCCATTCGTATGCTGGAGGAGGGTTGCTGACGCGTTAACTTCGCTACTTTGGCCTGTTCCCTACATCTTTTCTCGAATCAGATGTAAGAAGGGTCCATCGTTTATTATGCTTGAAACTTTAAACGGGTAGCATATCACTACGAGCTTTGTTTCTTGGAGAGTAAAAGATGTGTTACTCTTTGTCACTTTGTCGAAGCCTGCTGCTCCGTCCCAGAATCGAAACCAAGTTCGAAAAGTTGTTCGCTTTGTTTCTGAATGTGTGAGGCTACACGTGTCTTTGAATCACATAAGTGGTGCCCTCTTTCTCGTTTAGCCTGGAGAGGTTTTTTGTTGGAAGACATATTTGATTCACATTCTTCTGGAGGCTCATCATTCTGACCTGCAAAGAGATTGACATCCCCATATTCTATGTCATATTCTTCCAATTCCCTAGCCCACTTGTCGATTCTCCTTGATCTACTAGGGTTTAGGAGTGTCCTTTCCATTGGCTTATCTGTGAGTACTTTGACGGGGTGATCTTTGAAATATATTTGGAGGCGTCTTGTGGCATGAACCAGGGATAAGATTAACTTTTCCGACACTGCATAGCTTTGTTCTATGTCTGGTAGAGCCCTGCTAACGAAATATATTGGTATTTGTAGGCCTCTTCTATCTACGAAGAGCATTGCGCCGATTTCTTCAGAGGAAACTGCTATATGTAGGAACAAAACTTCGCCTCTGGTTTGCGGCATAACCGTTGGCAAGATCTCCATGCAATTTTTCCATCTTTGGAAGGACGTTTCGGCTTCCCTGTTCCATTGATAGGATATGGTGCCAATGACTTCATTGCGGACTCTATAGAGAGATGAAGACCTGTTGACGCCCTTCGACAAAAATGCCTTCAGTGTTTCCAACTTGTCTTGCAGACCGTTAACCCTCCCTGGTGATCCCCAAGTTCGTTCCTTTGGCGGGATCCTTTCTTTGTCTAGGTTCGCCTGGATCCTTCGCTTTACGAGTGGGCATTCATTCGACTCTTTCTTTTCAATACCGAAGGAGCACATCTTGGGATTCAGCTTTAGGTTTATCCTCCTTAGCTGTACAAGGGTTTCTTCAACATCATAGAGGAGATCCTCCTTTGTCTTGCTTTGCGTAACCAGGTATCGTTCGCAAACTTTTAGGTTTCTTCCTATCTGTTTTTTGAAGACCCTTCCTATTAACTTGTTGTAAGTGGCTTCAGTATTCCTTAAGCCGAAAGGCATTCTTCTGAAGTAGTAAGTGCTCCTACCTACTCGGAAGGCTGTTTTTTCTTCGTCTTCTTTTGCCATCTGTATCTGAATGGCATCCTTTGTCCATACTAAGGAAGCATTCCCAACGAATTTCAGACAATGGTTGTTTTTTTAATTGACAAGTAGTTTTCTTTTTGACAAGCTTTGTTGATGTCTTCGAAGTTAACCTGTATTTTCCATTCTCCATCTCTTCGTTGGATTGCAATTGGATTAGTAACCCATTGTGGGCTTTCTACCTTTCTGAGTATTCCTGCCTCTGCGAGCTTGTCGACTTCCTTATGGATTGCCATGATTCATTCAGATGTCATCTGACGGGGCTTCTGTTTAACCAGTTCGGCGTATTTGCATTCGTTGATCTTGTGTTCCGTGCTAAAAGGCTTGCTTTGGTAGCGAGGAACCTCAGAACTCCCGTCATGTCTGAATATTTTCCTACGAACACATCTTCATAGGCTTTCAGCAGTTTCTCCAAACTTTCCTTGAAAGTGGGGGGAAGTTGCTTCCCAGTCTCCACCCTTCGCCCGGGGTGAGATTCGTCTGGCACCACATGTTCCTTGGAATCTGAGCCTTCTCGGATGTCCGTTGTATGACTTTGACTTTCATTCATCTTTTTTTCCTTCGTTGTAACTAGAAAATATAGTTCCAACGCCGTTTGCAGTTTGGAATTTAACAGTTGCATGCACCGTGGAGACCACAATACCCATTTTTTGCATAGCAGTGCGTCCAATTAACATATTGTAGGGAGATTTGGATTTCACTATGACAAAATTGCGGATTTTGGTCCTTGTGAGATTTCCCCTTCTAAGCGTTACTTCCAGCGGTACTTCTCCTAAAGGCCATGATCTTTCCCCTGAAAAGCCTACCAGAGGCATCTTTGACTCTCTTCGTTTGGACCTGATTTTAGGACTAAGCTTCATAAAGCAATGCTTGTAGATTACCTCGCAGGAGCTTCCGCTGTCCATATAGACTTTGTTAATCTCTACATCTGAGACCATGATCTTAATGATCACTTGGTCCTTAGAAGGGGATTCTCCTATTTCGGATGGAAATGTTATCTCCTTTGCGTCGTATGTTTCCCTTTCGGAGGCCTTTCTTTTTAATTGGGAGGAATCACATCGAACCATTAGAATGGGAGCTTCCTGAGGGGTATTATCTTTTTCCTGTTGCGTATCAGTGACTTTCTCTTTTCCCTTTCTTATTCCTTTTACAAGGTGGGTTAATTGCCCGGACTTCACTGCCTCTTCTATCTGCTTTTTTAGCTCTCGACAGCTGTTTGTGTCGTGGCCGAAGTCTTCATGGAAGTGGCAATACTTAGTAGTATCCCTGTTTTTGCTTTTACCCGCCATGCGAGGGGGTGGTTCGAAGGTTTTGGCTACCTTCTCTGTTGCTAATATTTCCCTCGGAGACTTTGTGAGGCTCCCCAACAAACCATGGACGAAGCCAGAAATGCCATGCTCTTCATGTAAGCCTAGAATCTGCAGAGTTTCGTCAGTGTATCTAGTAACGAAGCTTCTTGTGCTCTCATTCTCCTTCTGCTTAATATTTTGCACCGTGAGGTGTGTTCTTCTGAACTTCTTCTGTTGGCTGAAGTGAGATCGAAACTTAGCCTTCAGATCGTCAAGGTTAACGATACTTCCTGGTTTCTACCCATTCCACCAAATACCTGCAGAATCTCGGAGGGTGTAGGTAAACATGTGACAGGCTACGGGCATGACCACTTTTGCATCTTTATAGCTCCCTCGAACAAGTGCAGGAAATTATCAGGATCCCCTTTCCCATCATAGGTACCTATGTGTGAAGGCATCTTTAGACCGTCTGGTAGAGGATAGTCCTCAATCTATCTTACAAATGGTGTCGTAGGGCCTATAGATTCAGGGTGCGAGTATGTGTAAGGCGGAATGTTCATGGGGACATTGTTGTATGGATTATGAGGAGGGGGTTTCCCTGAAGAGGGTTGATTAGGATGAAAAGGATGAGGCATGCTCGTGTTTGGAGGGTAACTATTATACATGGTATACATAGGGTATATCATGGGATGGTTATATGGTACGGTAGTTTGTGAGGGATATTTATTGCTAGGTTGCCCATTCATGGGGGGATAAAGGTTTGGAGGATAACTTTGAGCTGGAAATTGAGGGTACATACCGACGGGAGGAGGATTTCCTCCTGTGTTGTATGAACATGGGTTACCTCCCACACCGAATGCATGGGAGGGCTGGATTGGAATCCCTGCTTCGGTTCTTCCTAAATACGTAGCTAGCAGTGGAGGTAGGTTTACCTCCGTATTTTCCCTTTGTCGACTCCTCCCATTAGAGACTTCAGCAACCGTCCCATCTCTTCTCGTGGGAGTTCTTTCGGGGACTCCCTCAAAGCCTACATTCCTTCCTCTGGTCCTCCTGCGAACAGGAGACCCAATACGCAGGACTGGGTGAGTAGTTCTAGGAGCCGAAGGCCTCGACTCCATTTCGATCTCCTCATTATACTCATCACTGGAGTATTCTAACTCTCTTCGCATCTCCGTGTTCCTAACTTGTCTCCTTCGAGCCCTTAGCAAGGACTCTAGCTCTTCGTAATTAGCATCGACAAAAGCAGGGCTAATGATAGGTTCTGGGTTAGTTGATGAGGATGCACGGTGATTAGGCGTTATTTCAGGGTGAGATCGTGTGGTAAAAGTGGAGGTAGTGATTGGCGGAAGACTGTTGGTGTCAGTTACGGGTATTGGGGTTAAAGTCGAGAAACCCGGTGGGGGTGTAACTTCTCTTTCTAGATTCAGGCCGGAATAATAGTGAGTGTATTTGACTGGTTATTTTACTTGGGAATAACGGGACTAATTGTAGCGGGGCCCACGGATGGCGTCACTGATTGTACAATAATTTGCACGTCCAGGCCTTCGATGATAATCAAAGGATATAGGGGATGTTGTGGTTGAGCCAAGCTTGTGTCTAACCTGAAAATAAGAAATACAAAGACACTACGTTAAGTGATTGTGCAGAGGTTGGACCCTGCGAACCACCTCCGGCGTGTGAATAAGTATTTGGTATGATAATGTAGGTGAAATGTAGTTAAGTAAAGTAGTTGAGATTGCATACCAGAACTGAAACTTGTCCAAGACTATTTATAGGGTAAGAAAACAGCCATGGGGAGTGTTTCCACGTTTGTAGGAGATCATGGGGGTGTCCCATGATTTTATGGTTAACCACTAGGGCTTAATGTCCACTCTTCCTGAATTGTCGGGTTAGTCAAGGAAGAAGAGAGAACATGGATAAGACGGGGGATGTGGGTAAGACTTGGTCTTGCCCTCTTTCCATCTTATATTCATTGAAGTGTACCCCGGAGGGTTTATACCTTCGTTTGGCGAATTCCCATCTGGTAACTAGATCATAAGAGATTAGTTTTACGCCCAAGAAGGATTAAGGAGGCTAGCTAGAGCCTGCGATTATGTAGGTTTCGAGCAGACTAGAAGGGGAGTCCTTCGACCTATTCGGAGGGTACATTATCAACGGCAAAGTTGGCTAATACTAAGAAGATTAAATCCTAAGTTATCAACATGAGCAACATCATCAATAGATAGATGAGAGATAGTACCTTTTCCGATTATTTTACTTTTAAGCTTGCTACCAAAAGTAACATTACCTCCGTCAAAGACTTGATAGGTAGAGAAAAGACTTTTGTCCCCCGTCATGTGTCTTGAACAACCGCTATCTTTGATCCATTCATCCGGTTCCAAACACACTTTTAAGCACACCTATTTTATAACAAGCATTCAAACATTTGGTCCCCAATATCTCATGGGTCCATTTTGGTTAATCATGCCATTACCTTGATTCGTGTATGGAAATGGTGGATATGGGTTCCAAGACATATAGTTTGGAGCTTGATGATGTCTAGGTAAGTTTTGACCCCAACTATGTTGAAAGTAGGGTTGTCTGTTGTAGTTGCTCTTTGGAAATGGGCGTTTGGATATAGATGGTTTAGGTCTTGGTTGAGTAGTTCTAGTTATAAATTCATTTTTAGCAAGTCCTACTCCTATTTTAATGGCAGGTTTAAGTTTGGTTTCAGTAGAACTAGTTTTTGACTTCTTTGTAACTTTAACAAATTCATTAAGGTTAGTTATTAAACTGTTCTGTTCTGCTGTAGTCTCCACGGAACCAGTAGGTTCAACAGGCGGAACCAAATTTTTGGTTCCGTCAGTTCCGTGGGTCATTGCTGCAGTTTTGAGATTTTCTTGTCCTTTTTCGCCTTGTTTCTTTAAACTACTTATTGATCCTGTTTTCATGAATCCTAACCCTGTTCTATCAAAGTGTGACTTTTGGAGTTTCATTATTTCATCCGCACAACAAATACTTGTATCAAACTTCTTAAACTTTGAGTTTTGTTTAATAAGACTATCTTGTGTGATTTTAAGCTTCTCAATTTCAAGTTTGAATTCTTGACATGATTTGCATGTTGTGTCAACGTTTTTACTCTTTTCCAAATGTTTAGCTTTTTCTTTTAATTCATAAACTTCGTTTTCTAAAAATTCCTTTTTAGTCTTCAAAAATTTGTTTTTGTTTATGATTTTTAAGCTTAACTCACAAAGTTTGTTGTATTGCTGTTCTAATGTGTTGTCATCAATAGAAGAATAAGATGAATCGGAATGTACCTCATTTGAGCTTTGAGCCATAAGAGCTATTTCGTCATTTGTTGGCTCTTCATCATCATTCTCACTATCACTCCAAGCACCACTCACAAAAGCACTTTGAGTTTTGCTTTTGGGTGGTTTTGGACATTCTCCTATTAGGTGCCTTGTATCTCCGCATCTAAAAAACTTTCTTTCATTCTTTACTTTTTTAATATCCCGATCTTTACGTAGAGACTTCTTTTCATCTTTAGGTTGCCTTACAAACTTTCCTCGTCTTCTAAAGAACTTCTTGAAGTCTCTAACAGCCAGGGCATATTCATCATCATCACTATCCGAACTTGATTCCTCATCATCACTTGATTCTATTCTAGCTTTTAAGGCAATAGATTTTAATTTTTCCTTCTTGCCTCTAACTATCTCCGAATCTTTTTCCATTACCATTTCATGAACTTTGAGGTTTCCAATAAGCTCGTCAAGTGCCATGCTTGAAAGATCTTTATATTCTTCAATAGCCGTTACTTTTGCTCTCTATTTAGGATGGAGTGCTCTAAGGAATTTCCTGACAAAATTCTTGCTTCAAAAAGATTCATCAAGTGCTTTAAGTGAAGTAATAATAGTGTTAAATCTAGCAAATGCACAATCAATAGTTTCATCTTCGGGAATAGAAAATTGTTCATATTTTTGGACAAGAAGATTAATTTTGTTATCCTTAACTTGTGAATTTCCTTGATGAGTAGTGATTAAAGATTGCAAAATTTCTTTAGCGGTTCTGCACATAAAAACTCTTTCATACTCTTTCTTAGGTAAGGCGTTATAAAGCATCATTTTTGCTTCATTAGTTTTGGCAATTAGTTTCTTTTGATCATCACTATGTTTTGTAAGTGAACTATCCTCACCCCGACCACTTCCGGTAGCTTTATGATCACCTTCAATAATAATATACCATAGATCTATGTCCTTTGATTTTACGTGAGCTTCAAAACGGTTTTTCCAATAAATAAAACCATTTGGTTCAAATAGTGGTGGTCTTTGTATAGATTGCCCTTCTTTGAAGTTTTCAAAATCCATGGATCGTTTCAAGTTTTAAGATACAATATATTTTAAAATCTTGAGTAACGTAGCTCTTGATGCAAATTGTGGAAAACTAGAAGGGGGTTGAATAGTTTACCGGCTTTAAACTTGATTTTCTTCTAATACTTTTACGTGTAATTACCAATTAAGACGTATCAAACAATAAATTATATGCAAGAATAAAAGTAAGAAATCATCAAACCATAACACGATTGTTTATCGTGGTTCGGCTACAAGGACTCTTTTTCCTTGCTCTACTCCACGCCCCGAATATCCAACTCGAGAGTTTTCTTGCACTAGTCAACAAGCTCCTTTATCCGGCGGAGAAAACCTTACACGTCGCTTACACACTATTTCTGACACTAAGCTAGATGTCGAGTTCTTTCACATGGGTACAACCACTCCCGATAGTTCTTTTACAAGGGTACAACAACTCCCAATACTCTAAGTATTTTGGGGACTAAAATACTAACCGATCACTACAAATGGATACAATACAATGAAGTATAAACTTTACTAGTTTAAACTAATGCTATGCTAGACAAGTCTTGCAACGTTGTGTTGAAGCTTGTAAGTTCGTGATCTTCTTGTTACAAAGAAAGACTCACAAATATGAAAGTTTACTGAGTTAGAAATGAAGTATATGCAGTGTATTATGATAGAGAGTGATAAGAAAAACTCAAGAAGTGAGTTGCTATTTATAGGCCAACAATCAGGCCAACCCATGGATACGGCGGAACCCATCCTTTGGTTCCGTCCGTCATATCCGAGGGTTCCGCCAGCATGTCTAACAGAATCCTGCACAAAATATTTCACAATCTAACACAATATTTTCAAGATCTTACAAAGTCAACTTTGAGATCTTGAGTATGAATCTATACATAATATAACATGTTTCTTACACACATGTTTCCTTGAAGGGACATGTGTGATGCAAGGGATGATGTAACTTAACATTTTATTTCTAATTTTAGATATTCCTAAAAATGAAAGTATACTTGTAAAAATAGTTTATGTATAGAATTAAAACATGTTTATTTGAGATGTTTAGCAAGTGAATGTTTTACTAAAAAGAGTTTGCTTGCTTATATCCTAATATGACATACTATTTAGTAAACTTGCTAAATATACATAAGAGACATTTTCAACACATGTACTTAAACTAAAGTATACTTACTTAGAAATTACTTTGTGAAAACATGTAAATGTAGTTTAAGTGAAGTTAAGTAAAAGACTTTTAAACTATATTTATGATTTGCCAAAAATAAACTTTATCTTTTGTAGTTAACAAAACTTAAGAAAGATCGTAAAATATAAATAACGTTTTTAGGCGATATTTGTATTAACAGAGCTGGTCGGTCTTCGAACCGTTTCGATCTACTTTCTTCCAACGATTTTAAAAAAAATTAAAAAAAAAATTAAATCATATTATACAAAAATAAACTAAAATATAAACTGATAAAAAAATCGTAATTTTTACGTATTTCTATTTCTTCATCATTTTCATTTATTTTTTATTTTATTTATTTTTATTCTTGTAGAGTCTATTACTTCTAGGTTCTAAAAAATACGCATGCAAAAAATAAAATTAAAACAAAAGTAAATGAAAATTAAAACATAAATGATAAACTTACCAGTTGGATTCATCTTTTCACCTTAATTTTATGTGTTTTAATCGATTAGATTTGATCGAAAAATGAAACCTTCAAATTTTCCACAAATTTTGATCGCCTTTTTAGAGAGAGAATCGAGTTTTGTGAGTGAAATGAATGTGAGAAAAGTTTGGAGGGAAGAGAGAGAAGATGGGTTTTATTTGTAAATTTACTGTTTTATCCTTTTAATAGAAAGGTAGCATGTTTTTGTTCCCCATTTGAATAGCAACCGTCAGATTGTTTTTGGTCAAATATTTGACTCATCTGATGGCTAGAAACACTTTTTATGCTTTTTAATTTGACTCCCCTTTGTAGGGGATCGCAACTCTTGCCCTTTGTGTGTTCTTGTCAATTACCATATCTTTAGAAAACCAAAAAATTATGAAAACAAAACACACATTTAAATTTATTAGACTTTTATACATAAATTTTCTATAATCTAATATTAAAATTTTCAAAATCCATTTATCACCCAATAACTCCAAATTAATTTTTATAATTTATTTTATCTAATAAAAATTAGATTTTACACATTCATAATGAAAATACGAACACTAATAAAGAATAAAGAATGTTATGAACACAAGTACACAACCATAAACCTAGATATAGATTATACTTATCATCTTATTTCTTTGTTTTTGATTTCAATTCATAGAAACAACAAAAATCAATCATCTAGCTTAGATCTTGATAAAGGTCATAAGTAGGTATCTTTTATTGAAAGTTTGAAGATTCTTTGATGATGATGATTTCCTCTTCTCAGTACTTTTTTTCCTTCTTCTAGTTCTCACACAACACACACATCTTTTCTCTCCACAGTTCTTAGTTCTCATAACACATATCTTTTCTCTCTTAAAAATCTGTCACCACCACAATACTTTCACCTCTAGAAACCAAATCCGGCCAACCACCATAATATGAAAAATAAAATTACGGTGGCCACCAAGACTAGAATGTTAGAATAATCCTTTTAGTTTGGACTTTTGACTATTTATACCCTTAACTATGCTATGACATATTATACCATAACTACCAAATGACAATCACCTGATGGAAGTAATTACCATAACAAATAAAAATCCATGGTATGTTGTTCGTTTATTGTATCTTGTTACATAAGAAAACTTCTCAATAAACACCATAACTTGTGAGAATCCATCCACCGGCTTGGTGACATCACTACCGGAATCAACTGACCCTAATGCTATGTCTTCATCATCTAATCATAATCTTCGGTCGGTTTTAACATCAAGTAAGTTTAATTTGATGTTCCTGTTATGATGTGATTACATGAGATTAATCTTGTATATGTTTAATTAATATAATATGTGGCATCAAAGTGGTTTAAATCTCATGAATTAATATTGTTTATCAAAAGGCATGATGAATTTTTCGTGGATATTATACGAAAGCAAATATTAAAGAAAACAGTACCCAATGATATCGTACAAATCATTACTAGCTCGAGTGAACTAAGTATGAGAAAATTCGGAGAGTAGCCCAATTGCCCACAGGTACTCCCTTTTCTAGACTAGAAAAAAATCCCCAAATAGTCGAGGGCGACTTCGGAATTGGGCAACCACCTTAATAGCATGACACATGCCCATTATTATAAGTACACAAAGTACATGTGTGTAAGCTAGGTGTAAGAAGCGTCAGCTATGTGTACTTTGGGCAACTTATGTTTTTTCTGAGCGCTTTGTACCTTGGGTGACCTGAACTTTTTCTTGTAGTGAAAAAAAGTAAAACTCAAAAAATTATTTAAATATTGATAAAGTACATTGTTCGACTTGTACTGTGGGCGACTTGCATTTAGTTTTTTGGGCGATTTATTGGTAGAACAATGTACTTTTTGCTTCCGCTTTCTAAACTACCATGTAATCAACCTTTAAACTCGTGTATTATTTATTTTATACACACATACATGATTTTCAAACAAACACAAATTCAAACATACAAACACAAAATCCTACCTAACTCACGATACAAAACACACAAACACAGACACTTCATCTTCTTCCCAAATTAAAGACGCATCTGCTACTACTAACACAAAATCACACACACTTCATCTTCTCTGCGTAACACATCTTCAAAAAGCACACCAGCTAATCCTAACACTTCTTCTTCCTATAAACAAACCCTCACCCTAAACAAACCCTAACCCTGACCGATTCATTTTATGGTTTTCTACTGGTGATGTCTAATTTTAACCAGCTTTTTGATGTTAAAGTAAATGTTAGGTCTTTGGTTAGTTGCTTCCAGATATCAAAGGTACGTAAGTTGAAAAGAAATAAAAAATCATTATAACTTATTTAAAAGCACTATTTTTGGCCCATGGTTAGATATTCCCTCCTACTCAAATGATAATCATTTGATGAACTATGTTTTGCAACATCAAGTATACGTCTAATTTTATCCAGCTTTTTGATGTTAAAGTAAATGTTAGGTCTTTGGTTAGTTGCTTCCATATATCAAAGGTACGTAAGTTGAAAAGAAATAAAAAAATCATTATAACTTATTTAAAAGCACTATTTTTGGCTAATGGTTAGATATTCCCTCCTACTCAAATGATAATCATTTAATGAACTATGTTTTGCAACATCAAGTAAACGTCTCGGACGTTAGTGATGATTGACATCCAATTATTTACCACATTGGTGATAATTGGTTGCATTTTGGACAGAATGAATTTTGTTTAGTTACTGGGTTTCGATTTGGGAAAGTCTAAGAAGCCTATAGAGAGTTTATTCCTTTTTGCGACCGTGTCTTTCTTGGAAAAAAAAGAAAGATGACCCGAACAAGAACAACATCAAGGGCAAAGAGCTTTTGGATATAGTTTTTAATAATAAATCTTAGATCTTTTATTCAAATTCGTAACCGAAACCGAATTGATCAAAACTGAACTGAACTGAACTGAATATTCGGTAATTGGTTTGGATATGGGTTTTGCAATGCAAACCGAAAATCGAATATATATAAATATATATATTTTTTATGTATTTATAAAAAAAAATTCACCAAAAGTCTTTCTTAGTATAAATATAACATCATTTAAGCTTGAAAAAGAAATTTGTGCTAAAAATATATATAATTAAATACAAAAATAAATAAAATTATGTAATTCGGATTATTCGATTCGGTTTTCGGTTATAAGGGTTCGGTTTTCGGTATTCGGTATTCGGTCAAATTTTAATTCGGTTCGGTTCAGTTTAACCTAGAAAAAAATTTAACCGAACTTACCGAATCAAATAAACCGAATAACTCGATAACCGAACCGATGAACACCCCTAAATAGTTTTACTTTAGGTTAAATTGTAAAAATAGTCATTAACGTATAGCGAAAGTGCGAAAAAGCCACCTAGTCATAAAGGTGTGCAAAAAAGCTACTAACGTTCCGGATAAGTGCAAAAAAGCCATCTAGAGCTAACTCCGGTTAGTTTTCTCGTTATGTGCCACATCACTGAGGGTATTTGATGCATGGTTTTGCAACCTTGCAAAAGGTTTTACTTCTCAAGGGATCTTGAGAAGCTTGCAATCCCCACCAGGCAATGTACCTGACCGATGTAGTATAGTGAGTGGCAAGTACTGTGACAACTGGCAAATTAGGGAGACTTTAAAAACTTGCATTACGTTAAAGTTTAATTTTAATTAAATATTTGGAATTTTATTCGTAACGAATTTGTGAAATTTAAACCGTGGTTGTCAAATATGAAGTTTATGTGGAATTTAATTCAAATTATTGCTTTGATATGGAGTTTATATCATGTGTATTGTTTGCAACGTCTTCGAGGCACTACGTTAACTCCGGCACTAGATATAACCTAACACGATTTAATATTGACTTACGGTTTGGTCTATATAACATTTGAACGTATCGTGGAATTTTAATTATTATGGGAACGAGTTTGAATTGAAGGGTCGTGTTATTTTGAAAGGTTCCCGGGTTTGGTCCTCGTGTTTCGTGACTAAACATTTACCCATACCATTATTATTATTATTATTATTATTATTATTATTAAAAAAAAAAAAAAAAAAAAAAAAAAAAGTTTGATAAAATGGCCCAAGGCCGGTTTTGGTTAAATCACACACACAAACACAAACAAAAATGTCATCATCATCACCTACCTTTCTCTCTCTCTCCCACCTCTACCCTCCAAACCCTAGCCGCTCCATTTCTGGCCACACCACCGCCACACCGCCGGTCCCCTCACCACACCGCCACCATAAAAAGAATCCCCATCATCCCCTCTTCACGATCTACTACTATACGCACACTAAAACTTTCTTTTTCATCTCGTTAACATCACAAACTCGCCACCATCTTTTGTATTTTTGGAAGTATCTTACACCTTGTCTTGTGAATCGAAGGTAAGACGAGTCACATAAGGTTGTGACTCGTATTTTGATGAAAAACGTGACCAAGGGTCACAAATTATATTTTTTCGTTTGGGTTTATGATTAAAAACGAGAAATTCAAGTGGGTTTTTGTTAAAATGAGTTAAATAACGAGTTTGGTATCCGGTTGTTGTTGGTGGAAGTGAAATCGAGGCTCAACCGAGAGCCCTTGCTCTCGGCTTATGCTCTCCGGGTTCAACGAGCCCCCATTGTTATTCTTGGTCCTTGATTTGTCGGTATCGAGGGTGTTTGGATCACCATTTTTGTATTTGAATGGTTTTTGGTTGTTGAGATTTTCATTTTGGTTGTTTGGTTTGAGACCGACGACCCAAGGGGTCCGTTTGGTTTGATTCTAGCTCGTTGGAGCAAGCCGAGGCCTTAGAGGTCTCGGGTGTGACCCACACAACTTGTGGTGAAGTTTTGACCTGAGTTTGACTTGGTAGGTCGACCCGTATGTGTGGTATTTGATTTGGTTATAGAGTATATTTGTTGATTTATATTGTTGGTGGTTTTTATATATATATATATATATATATATATATATATATATATATATATATATATATATATATATATATATATATATATATATATATATATATATATATATATATATATTTGAGTTTGACGTTGAGATTATTCGGACTCGTGGTATTATTTTTGGAGTTGTGTTGACGAAAGTGATATTGGGAACCGATTGTGAGACGGTTACTTAGAATGACGGAGATAGGTTAGAAAGGTGTCGTAGTCGGACCTTATTGTTGTAGTTTGTGATTATGGGACTTGGTGACGGAGATGGATTACTTTTGATTGAGTTGATTATATGACTTTGCACTCTTGGTTCTGTGAGTCGAGGTCACGTTGACTTTCTAGTCAATGATTGACTTCGGCAAAATGCCTTGACTTTTGGATTTGGACAATGAGCCAAGAAGTGATGACTCGGACATGTGACTCGTACCTTATAACTCGAACTAATTAATAATTATATGATTAATAAAACTCGTAATAACTTATATATCGATATAAACATTTATATAAATATATAAATGTGAAAACGTATATATATATATATATATATATATATATATATATATATATATATATATATATATATATATATATATATATATATATATTTATTTATATAAATGCGTATATAATAAATAGGAGATCACGAGTAATAAAAATAATAACGTTAACGATATATATATTAGACTATGAAAATAGTATAATATCGTCGGAAACATTATTATGATTTAATAGTTATAAATGGAAATATAAATTAACGCGAATTGTTTGTATGAAATGAAGCAAGCTTTTGGAAATAAAATGAAACTTTGCGAGTTATAAAGTATTCGAGGGCACTTAAATCCAAGATTGACCGTTTATAAATTGTTGACTTTTGTGCTTGTCACGGATATGTGACGTTAATAGACTTGTTTCATATAACTATATAACTTATTTAATCGATGGATTAAAGGAGACTTACGTAGTTATATAAAAGATGCATATTAACGGGTATTGTATCCTACGACGCCTCAGGATTTGGTAGGAGTACGGGATAATAAGCTACTAAATATCTTGTGAGGTTTACCGAATTGACAAATTTGGTAAGTTTGACGATATATTTAGGAAACTTATTAAACTTTAAAACTTACCATATAGTGTTCTACGTGCAATGTGATTTAGAATTTGGTATAATCTTGGAATAATATATTAGGTAAATATGTAATGGAGGATTAGCGAGTCGACAGACTTGGTAAACTTCGATGACGTATTTAAATAATATATTGGGCGAATATTAGACCTGCAGATCGTCAATATTATTTCCTTCGATGTGTTTTCTTGGTTTGAGTTGTGTCGACCTTCCACCCGCATGGATACCAAACGCCAAACTAATACGAGAATAGTACGAGAAATGGATTTTCAGAAAGTAAAAAGGAATACGTTCGGGATTGGGAATATTTGATTTTGAGGAAATGATTCTGAGAAAAGTTTATATAGTTTGCAAGTGCCGAGTCCGTAGTTGGCATCTTTTGAGTTGTGATACATCTTGCTTCTACCGGTTTTTGTGTTGATATCTGGACTTGAGGTGAGTCATAGCCCCACTTTTACTTTTGAATATTGTTTTCAATACTTGGGGTGAGTGATGCGTGGAATTGCACCCTCGCAAAAGGTTTTACCTCTCAAGGGATCTTGAGAAGCTTGCAATCCCCACCAGGCAGTGTACCTGTTCGTTGTAGTATAGTATAGTGACAAGTACCGGAGGATTGATCGTTCAACTCTAGGAATAGTGTTCGCTAGGGGTTAAAATTCTACTAAACTAGGTTTAGGGGTGAGGGATGATTCTTTTTGTATTTTTATATTTTAAGGAAAGCAAGTAAAATCTCAGGTTTTGAAGGAGTGGGCGGAATTAGTTGCTAGTCAACTAACCCAATTAACTAAAGATTCAATCAAAATAAAATAAAATAAACTTAAACTAATTTGTGGTGTAAACAATAATGAGAGAAAGTGTGTTTACTTAGATTTCATTACTCCCTAGATATCTTTTACCGGTTGATTAGCTTGTTACAATTGCATGGATGATGGGTTATATTCCTTAATACTAGTCATAGGGCCGTGTACGATCTTCCCTAACTCTATAGGCTTCAACCTCAATCCTGTGTCGAGCCGACTAAAAGCTCCTAACATGGTATCCCTGGAAGTTACCTATGCATTAAATATAACCAAAAATCGTAGTACACATCCGATCATGTTTCTTAAGACGTTCAAGCAAGTTACCAAATAGAAGTCTGGCAGTTTTCTTAAGCCTAACATCGAATTCATTCATCCACAACAATTATAAACAAACCATCAACCAATAATTAACATCTAGGTTTCATTACATCTAAGCAAACACGAAGAAAACCTAGCCTAGCATGTTAAAGAGAAGACAAGCGTAAGATATAATCAAAAACACATAGACATGTTGAATGATTTGATAAAGTACTTATATTCAATTAAACATGGAAGAAACAAAGGGTTGAAACCCTTAAAATAGCTGGAAAATTCGTCTAGGGTTTTATTCCCTCAAAGTTGCACACAATGAATGAAAACTAGAAAACTATATATAGATTTTGTAATCTCACGGCGTCAAGAGTTAAGTCTGACGCCGTCAACTCGCCGCC
This sequence comes from Artemisia argyi, assembly GCA_030686995.1. Taxonomy (NCBI): domain Eukaryota; kingdom Viridiplantae; phylum Streptophyta; class Magnoliopsida; order Asterales; family Asteraceae; genus Artemisia; species Artemisia argyi. The sequence goes on along the minus strand of CM060687.1, from coordinate 166,890,428 downwards.
AAATTAAACTCGTATCGCCTAGATCCACTTCTGACACCGTCCCTCAATATGGGTTCTGGGCCGTCACTCTTTATGATAACTCTTGATGGCCTTGGAATTTTTGTACATGACGCCGTCAAACCCTCTTCACAAAACATTCTGGCGCGTCACGTGTATTTGATTTAGCCACCCTTTTGTCAACTCATGACGCCGTCACTAACACCTTGTGATGCCGTCAAAGGCAATTTCCAGCATGCTTTTGAGACTTTGTCGTTTTCTGCACCTTTTCGCTCCAAAAATGCCCAAAATGCTTTCTTTTGTAAAATTCCTCTCAAAAGTACCTAAAATGACAAAAGGAATGATTTAGGGCAATATTTGATCAAATAATCTCGAATTTAGCCTTAAATGACCCCCCAAAAGCTGTACACTTTTCGCTTCATCAAATACCCTTACACTTGAGATTTGCTTGTCCTCAAGCAAATGCGCTTTTATTCTAATCAAAATACAAGTTAGGGGTCATTTAACACTAAGATAAAAGTAATTACAACAAATAATTGTTCCACTTCAACCAAAAACAAGCACAGAAATTATATACTAGCACCTCACAAATAGTGTTTAGATACTCACATCTCTCGGGTGTAATAAAGTATATATCACAAGAAGGAAATGGAAAACATCTCTCACTACCTGTATAGCAAATAGATTACCATAGGCTTGGGAAAGGATCAAACCTCCACCACTTGGCGTAAGCACCTAGGATAAACTATCAAAGAGGTCTTTTATAGGGTTATAACGTGAGGTGTAGGGATAGGATAAACACGGTTTTGTTGGATAAAGGCAATATTTACTGGTGGCGAGTTAATCATCTTGGTTAATTACATGTAAAATGTGGCGTTGCTAAGCCAAGACTCGACTCGACTTAAGCTAATAAATCAAAAATAATAAAAACGTAAAATAAACATAAAGGAAACGGGATGGTAGTCCGTTTTTTTTTTTTTTTTTTTTTTTTTTTTTTTTTTTTTTTTTTTTTTTTTTGCATACACTCTTGCCCTACCATCCAAAATAATACATCATAGGGAATTTGCATTCCCCTTACACTTGAACTTTTACATACTTTACAATTAACTATTCTAATGACTCGAATCAAGATAATCAAAACACTTTGAGTACTTTTTTAAAATTAACGCACATATGGGGGTAATAGATGATGTTCTTCCCCAATACTCCATAACACTAGTACTTTACCCATGAGTCCCAATCGTCCCAAAACAATATGTACAAGATATGACTCGATTTAGCAACCATGTAATCAATTAGACAATTAACTAAAGGTTTAAACATATAACAATAATGCACTAAAGATGAGTGCATACACGGAAGGCTAAGGCGATTTGGGTGTACATTTGGGGTGGATTGTAAACAAATTCTTCCTTTAAGTAAAATGCTTAAAGTTAGTAACGAAAAAGATAGGCTCGGAGGGGTGTTCTAGGGGTATCGTGTACTAAAAATGAGTACAATGCAAAGGTGTGGGAAAAATTAATTGACTTTATTAGTCAATTAATTATGACTTTATTGGTCAAGTAATTACGATACGTGTTTAACACAAGGGTGATCCTAATGCCTCTTATCATGTAGTAAATCCTAACTACACGAATGTAGTCTCACTAGCAGTCTCGGGATGCATCACTAACGCAAGTTCTAGAATCTAAGTACTACCGGTACACTCATAAGCACTAATAATGAATGCTTTTCTTAACAAATCTAAAGGCGAATCCTCACATATTTGGGTGGAAATTTTTTCAATGGTACAGTTTTTGTGCTAGTCATACAACTCCTATCCATGAGACGCTCATTAAGGCTAAAGCTTCACTCCTAAATGTTGTAAAAAAAAATTTAAAATTTGGCGCTAAAATTGCCCTAACAAGTATTTCTCTTAGTTTTATTACACACCTACTATTGAACAAACAAACTCAAGTGTAATTGTATTCTTTATGGTATCATCATTTACCCTCCCCTTACACGTAGGCTGAACACTGTCCCCAATGTTCAATAAAAAGATGTAAAAGTAAATAAGGTAAAAGAATAAAAAAAATACTCTCCTGATTCGTTCGGTGTGGATAAATGGATAACAAGGTTAAATCCTCCTCCAAGAAAATGAACGTTGAAAGCTTCCCTTCCGAAATAATAAATCATCTTCTTATCCAATATAACCTGTTAAACCTGAGAAAACAATCATGGCAACCTCACGTAAAATCGGCGGCAATCTATATATATAAGGATATAATGCTTGTGGAATGAATGTTTGCAGATTTCCTGGAATTTATAAAACTAAAGAATTAACAAAAACTTTAAGACTCCGTTAATAAAACAAAACTCGCAAAATTTCCAGAATTTTACACCTGACGCCGTCAGGTGTTAATCCTGACGTCGTCAGAGTGCTCTGACAGAAATCATATGTTAAGTTTCCGGAAAATTTCTATAAAAACTTATGCCTTAATTCCTGGAATTTCCTGCAAAACATCATTATGACTCGATACAAGCATTTGACTCAAACAACTACTAATATACATCTTCATATAATATTGTTGTGATTCATGTTCAATTTCATTCTTAGAAAATAAATTTAGATTTCCCTTACACTTAGCTTTTGCGAAATACCTCTTCATGAAGTTAAGACAAACAACAAGGTAAAGCATTTTCACAATTTAGTATGAAACATGATCCACAAACAATAAAAATAAAGCGTGTATATGTGATATGGCGAAAAATGAACCACTTTTAGGGGGTCATTTAAGCCCGAATCCGAATTTATTTGATCAAATATTGCCCTAAATCGTTCCTTTTGTGATTTTAGGTACTTGGAGAGTGAATTCTGGAAAAGAAGCCATTTTGGACGTTTTTGGAGCATAAAAGTGAAGAAAACGGCAAAGTCTCAATTTTCCATGCTGGGAACAGTAGGTGACGGCGTCAAGAGTAATTTCTTGACGGCGTCAAACCTCATTAATAAAATCCGAGAGTTCATGAAGGCGTCAAGAGTTTTCCTGACGGCGTCAAACCCCAAGAATTAAAATCCGTAGTTGATGACGGCGTCACACACAGGGCGTCAAGAGTAATTTGTGTGACGGCCTAGGCCTTGACGGCGTCAGAAGTAGATCAAGGCCGTCCGAGGAAGTATTTGGCGGCGAGATGACGGCGTCACACCTTTGTTCTTGACGCCGTCATCCCTATTTTCCTATATATAGTTTTCTAGTTTTTCACATTTAAGGAGAGAAGTTTTGGGAGAAACCCTAAAGACGATTTTGGTGTAACTTTACAGGTTTTTCAAGGGTTCCAACTCCTTGATACCTTGCATGATTAATCAAGATAAGTGTTCTTCTAATTCAATCAATATGTCTATGTGTTGGTTGTCTATATCTTGTTCTTGTCTTAATTCTATCATGCTAGGCTAGATCTCTTTTGTGTTTGCTTAGATCTAATGAAACCTAGATATTGATTATGTGTTGATTACTTGTTTATTCTTGTTTTGGATGAATGATTTATATGTTAGGCTTAAGAAAACTGGCAGATCTCCAAATGGTAACATGCTTGAACGTCTTAAGAAACATGAACCGAGGCGCACTAGGTCTTTATTGGTTGTATTTAATGCATGAGCCACTGTTTACAATCCCTATAGTTGTGTTGGGCATGGTGTAGGAGGAGATAAGAGCTCATAGAATTGGGGAGTTATGTGTGCCACCCCATGAATGGTATTAAGGAATACGATCCGTCATCCATGCAATTATAACAAGTAATTAACGTGTAAAAGATATCTAGGGAGTAGTGAAATCTAAGTAAACACATTTTCTCCAATTACTGCTCACAACTTTAGTTTAATTAGTTTATTTTCATTTTTATTTTTTTTTATTTTGATTGCATCTTAGTATTGGGTTAGTTGAATAGCAACTAATTCCGCCCATTCTTCCAAAACCCGGGATTTTAATTTGCTTTCTAAAAAATATAAAAACACAAAAATAATCATCCCTCACCTTTAGAACTAGTATTTAGGCTTTCTAATCCTAGCGACACTATTCCTAAGCTGAATGATCAATCCCCCGGTACTTGTCACTATACTATACTACAACGATCAGGTACACTGCCTGGTGGGGGTTGTAAGCTTCTCGAGATCCCTCGAGAGGTAAAGCCTGTTGCGATTCCCACGCATCAATACGGAAACAAATAAAATCAAACAAACATACAAACAAATAAAATAAAACATGGGTTGCCTCCCAAGAAGCGCTTTTCTTTATTTACGAGTCTTGTAGCTAGACTCAAAGTCATGGGTTTTTACGTGACCTCGTTATCGGTTCCTGTTCCTAGGTCATCCTCGATCTTGGTTTTGTATTCCGGACCTAGATGCAAACATTCCTTGTAAAAACCAAATATCTTATTCATAACATAGTCTACTCCTCTACGTCTATCCTCATCACTCCTATAGTAGACGGCTTGCTTGTGTTCCTTTTCGATGTTTGATAAAAGACGAAATTGTTCAATCTTATAGGGCATTTGGTAAGCTATCTCATCGTTCTCATCCTTAAACCTAACTATCCCTAGAGACGGGTCATAATTCATCTTAGAAGCCTCAACAAACGGCTTTCCGAACACTACTTGACTTAGGCAACCATCTATTACCGGACGAATATCGTATACAATCACAAAATCGGTAACATAAGTGAAATTTCCTACAAAGACGTGCAATCCTTTCACTCTTCCCACATAGTTACTCATCCAACTCGTGTTGGGCATCATCCTATATCCAAGTTGTTTCTTCATTACCCAATTGTAATGGGTCCTAGTCATAATGTTTATGGGAGATCTAAGATTGATGTAGGCTTTCCGCACATGCATATGTCCAATATTGCATGGTATTTTGATGTTAGAGGGGTCACCCGCTTTGATGATTGGTGAACCAAGGACATATGGTGTCTCGGGGTCATCGAATAGATCCTTATGGTATTCCCGTTCTTCCTTGGTGGGTAACCTATCAAAGTATTCATCTACATTTTCTACTTCCTCAACTTTCTCTTCCTTTTTCTCTACAACTTCCTTAATCTCATCCGTATCACTTTCTTACCTATTATTATCGTCAGGCTTAATAGTAACTACATTGACAAAGTGGACGTGTTTAGATGATGAGGGGTCCTTAATTTGGGTTCCGCTACTAGTGTCCCTAGTGTCCTTCTTTGGTGTAGTTAGCACTTGGTTGTTGAGAGCTTTCAACAAGTTGTCAATTTTATTGGTCATCTCCGCTTGTTGTTGATTGAATTCGGATTCAAACTTAGCTATGCGGGCCTGTTGAGATGCCATAAATTTGGACATCACTCCTTCAAGATTATTGGTACTACCATAGTTGTTGGAAGGATTGTTATTGAAAGTACGGTTAGAGGGTGAACCGTTTGGTTGGAATCGATTAGGTGGAGTGGAAGAATTGTTTTGGGGCATGTTTTGGTTTTGTTTCCACCTAAGGTTCGGGTGATTTTTCCAAGAGGGGTTGTATGAATCACCGTAAGGGTTTTTCTCGGGTTTGAAAGTGTACAACTTGTCTCCCGCTCCGTCGGTATGCGTGGATGCATAATCCGTGAAAGCTTGTTAGGGGAGTTCCATGCAATCACGAGTGTTGTGGGGACCACTACATAATTCGCACGAAGAAGTGATCTTGTTCACTTGACTTGAAGGTTTAGGAGCTTCGTAGGATTTCATGAGAAACTTGACTTGGTCTTCAAGTTCCATGATCCTACGGTCGGGAGTGCTTGAATTGTTCGAAGGCAAAGATATTGCCTTGACCATTTTGTTCAAATCACGGGGATCATTCCAACTTTCGTTGTCATAGAGAGCAAGATCTTCTATGAGTTCCCATGATTCTTCTGCACTTAGATTATGAAGCTTGCCACCGGCCGATTGGTCAATGGTTCGCCTTGTGGAGAGATCGATATGGTCGTAGAAAATTTGGACTTGGAGCCAAAGATCTATACCATGATGAGGGACTTTTTGGAGTAAGTCCTTGAAACGAGTCCATGCTTCATAGAGAGTTTCACCTTGACTTTGTTGGAACATCAAGATATCATTTCTAAGCTTAGTAGTTCTCCCCGGTGGGAAAAATTGAGCAAGGAAACAAGTTGTGAGATCACCCCAAGAGGTGATGGATCCTGCGGGTAAATGCTCAAGCCATTGACTAGCTTGGTCACGTAGTGAGAATTGGAAGAGACGCAATCGGGTCGTCTCTCGAGTTACAACATCAAGGTCTATGGAATCTACTATTCTGAGGAAATCCTTGAGATGTTGATTAGGATCTTCGGAATGAAGTCCATGGAATGCACATCCGCTTTGCAACAACCGGATGGTGTCAGATCGCAAGGGAGACACATTGGCTCCTTGAGTGAGCTCAATGGTGTTTCGATAGCCTTGGTGGCTAGGACGGGAGTACTCTCCTAAGGTTCGGGGTCTAGGAGGTTGGTTTACTAGTGGTGGGTTTTATGGATGGTTTTGTTGTGGTGGGTTGATGGGATCAAAGAGATTACCACCTTCCATGATGGTAGATGGCAAAGGTTACAAACAAAGGACTGAAGAAATAAGATAGACTAAAGAAACCTACAAAAATAAAATAAAAATCTTACTAGAAAGGAATCTAGCAAGTAGACCTAATAAAAAAAAATCTAACCTAGACAATAACTATTCCTCGGGCTGCGGCGCCAAAAACTTGATGCGTGGAATTCCACCCTCGCAAAAGGTTTTACCTCTCAATGGATCTTGAGAAGCTTGCAATCCCCACCAGGTAGTGTACCTGTTCGTTGTAGTATAGTGTAGTGACAAGTACCGGGGGATTGATCGTTCAACTCTAGGAATAGTGTTCGCTAGGGTTAAAATTCTACTAAACTAGGTCTAGGGGTGAGGGATGAATCTTTTTGTATTTTTATATTTTAAGGAAAGCAAGTAAAATCTTGGGTTTTGAAGGAGTGGGCGGAATTAGTTGCTAGTCAACTAACCCAATTAACTAAAGATTCAATCAAAATAAAATAAAATAAACTTAAACTAATTTGTGGTGTAAACAATAATGAGAGAAAGTGTGTTTACTTAGATTTCATTACTCCCTAGATATCTTTTACCGGTTGATTAGCTTGTTACAATTGCATGGATGATAGGTTATATTCCTTAATACTAGTCATAGGGCCGTGTACGATCTTCCCTAACTCTATAGGCTTCAACCTCAATCCTGTGTTGAGCCGACTAAAAGCTCCTAACATGGTATCCCTGGAAGTTACCTATGCATTAAATATAACCAAAAATCGTAGTACACATCCGATCATGTTTCTTAAGATGTTCAAGCAAGTTACCAAATGGAAGTCTGTCAGTTTTCTTAAGCCTAACATCGAATTCATTCATCCACAACAATTATAAACAAACCATCAACCAATAATTAACATCTAGGTTTCATTACATCTAAGCAAACACGAAGAAAACCTAGCCTAGCATGTTAAAGAGAAGACAAGCGTAAGATATAATCAAAAACACATAGACATATTGAATGATTTGATAAAGTACTTATCTTCAATTGAACATGGAAGAAACAAAGGGTTGAAACCCTTGAAATAGCTGGAAAATTCGTCTAGGGTTTTATTCCCTCAAAGTTGCACACAATGAATGAAAACTAGAAAACTATATATAGATTTTGTAATCTGACGGCGTCAAGAGTTAAGTCTGACGCCGTCAACTCGTCGCCAAATTAAACTCGTATTGCCTAGATCCACTTCTGACGCCGTCACTCTATATGGGTTCTGGGCCGTCACTCTTTATGATAACTCTTGATGGCCTTGGAATTTTTGTACATGACGCTGGCAGACCCTTTTCACAAAACATTCTGGCGCGTCACGTGTATTTGATTTATCCACCCTTTTGTCAACTCATGACGCCGTCACTAACACCTTGTGACGCTGTCAAAGGCAATTTCTAGCATGCTTTTGAGACTTTGTCATTTTCTACACTTTTTCGCTCCAAAAATGTCCAAAATGCTTCATTTTGTAAAATTCCTCCCAAAAGTACCTAAAATGATCAAATAATCTCGAATTTAGCATTAAATGACCCCCTAAATTAAAAGCGGTACACTTTTCGCTTCATCAGCGAGAAACGTGCAAACTATTTTATGTGGACTATTATTGCTGTTTATTTAAAACTTGCTATGCTTATAGAACTAGGTAGGTTATAGCGCATGTCGTATTCTTACGAATGCATGAACATGTCGTATCCTTATGAATGTTGGGCATGTCGCATCCTTGCGAATGCATATTGATTTGATTTGGTTTTGGACTATAGTGTGCACCTATAGGTTTGGTTTAATGATTGGAGGCCTAGTCTAGCTAGCAAGCATTTTGCGTATATGTCCACTTAATTGAATTAAGAATTTAATCCTATGATCTCACCGGCGAAAGCTGACTTTTAGCGCGTTTTCTCAAGTAATTAAGTGATGACTTTGGATGCATGGTTTGGAAGGCTTGGCTTGGCAACTTGGTTTAAGGATCTATTTTCTCAAACTCTGATATGTATTTGTGGACCTATGTTGACTCTATTTGGGCCTTATTTTGAATAATTTGGGATGAATGTAAACTCTAAAAACCCCCTTTGGTTTTGTTTTATTTATGTTTATTTTATCTCGTTCTTTTATGACTTGTGATGGATACCAATCCACGTAGCACCCCGAAAGCTTGATTAGTCTTCCGTTGTACCAAATTTTGGGGGTGTTACAAGTATCGGGAGATTCATCATTCTCCAGGGGAATAGTGTCGTTAGGATTAAAAACTATTTAAACTAGGTCTAGAGGTGAGGGATGATTCTTTTTATATTTTTGTATTTTTATTAAAGCAAGTAAAAATAACGGGTACTAGAAGAGTGGGCGGAATTAGTTGCTAGTCAACTAACTCAAAAATTACTACTAATGCAAAATAAAATAAAATAACAGAAAAGTAAATTGGTGAACTTCTTATAATTGAAAAAGCTGTATTTACTTAGATTTCACTACTCCCTAGTTATCTCTTACTGATTAATTGATTTGTTACAATTGTTTGGATGAAGGGTTGTATTCCTTAATACCAGTCATGGGGCTGTGTAAGTCCTTCTCCAATCTATAAGCTTCTATCTCTTCCTATCCAGGCCTCGTAAACACTTACTTATGCATTAAATACATCCAATAACATCATAGTACACATCTGATTACGTTTCTTAAGACGTTCAAGCTTATTACCGTATAGGAGTATGTCCAGTTTTCCTAAGCCTAACGCGAAAATCAATCAATCAAATTAACTAATAACAAACCAACAACCAATAATCAACAACTAGGTTTCATTAGATCTAGGTAAACACAAGAAGAATTAAGCTAACATGTTAAAAGTAACACAAGATAAACAATTAATCAAACAACACATAGACATATTGAATGATTAAAAAGAAAACTTATCTTCAATTGAACATGAAGGAAAAGAGGGCTTGGAAACCCTATAGTTACAGTAAAATTTGTCTAGGGTTTTTTCTCCCAAAAGTTACACACCTAATGAATGAAAAATCCAAAACTATATATAGATTTACAGGGTTGACGGCGTCAGGTTTTATATCCTGACACAACTCGTAATTTCAAGTCCTTGTTCAGATATCGAAATTTCATTTTTCATCTCGAAAAATTACTATTCACAAGTTTCTATTCATAATTTACTATTCACCGATCACTATTTATCATTTTACTATTCATCATTTTTTGTGTCAGTTTGAGATTCCGAGAAACGTTTAAAAATGTCACTATTCACATGACACTATTCATTTCCGGAGAGAAAACACTATTCACGTGCATCACTCATTCCATCGTAAATTTAGTTTACGGATATTTAAATTCGCGTAACCAGTTAGGTTTAGCTGGGAATTCGAGCATCAATATTTACATTCGCGTAACCGGTCAGGTTAAGCTGTGAATTCATGCATCATCAGTAAGGACACTTCATATGGACTAGAAATAGATTATACATCATAACAATAGCATTTGCATACTATTCCACTCGTAGGATATTCAAATTAATATATTTGATATATTTGACATTTTACGTATGTTTATTTTTAAATAAACGTTAACACAAAATCAATAAATGTGACTAACAAGTCCGACACTCCCGACTATGATTCTAATATATTTTTATATTCATTTTAATAATATATAAATTATATTATTAATTTACCCGGTATTTTGGAAATTTATTTATTTCGTATCGTAAGTTTAATATAATTACGACGGTTTTCGTAGAAACTAAACAATAATCACCCAAACATTCAATACTTGTACCCAACATATTTTTACAATTTTTATGACTTTATTATGTCCCGGCTAACTTTTTTAAAATTTATTTCTAGTTAACTCGGTACCCGGTATCACCTAAAACTAATAATATCTAACATAATCAACCAAAAGTCCACAAAAATCTTACAAAATCCATGTTTTTCTTTCACCCTCCATGATTTGCCCCCCCCCCCCCCCCCTCCATACCAATCACTTACATGGTTTGAAATGTATACTAACCCCCATAAATACTTGTACCTTATGTCTACACCAATAATACATAACATATACTTAACTATTTTCCTCATTCCACAAGATTCAAACAAGAAATATTTTCTCTCTTTCTCTCCTCTCTTGAACCGGCCACAACAACAAGACCAAGAAGAAACAAAGATTTTTCAAGATCAAGTAATTTTACAAGTCCTATTAGTATCCTAGTTAAGGTTTTGAAATAAAAACCTCAAGGATAATTAAGTATTTTTCACCAAAAAAACTCTCTAATATTTCAAGTAAGTATGTCAAACTTATTTTTATAATTTTACTAAGTTATTATAATGTTCATATAATTTTTATACAAGATCTACATGCATATGCTAGTTTATACCACTCTATTTAAACTTTTATATCTTTTAAGCCTTAGAAATGGATAATAGGTAGATCCTTGTTAGATCCATTTGATTTATGATGTTTAGGAACCCATGACACCCTAAGAAGGTGTATGGTAAGATTAGACTAGATTTGTGGTGATTGAAAGTGACTTGGTTGAAGTTGAAACTAGTTTGAAACCCTATAATTGATTTTTGAAACTATATATATACCTACTGTCCTTATTTTAAAAGTGGGAAAATCAGTAGATTGTGTGTAATTTTTGATCAAAGATTTATAAAATACTTTCAAAAACGAAACTTTTGGCGAAAGAACGGATTAAAACGAGTTCATAACGAAGGAGATATGATTTTTGCAAGTTTAACGACGAAAACTATTTTCTGAAAATTTAACGTGCTGTTGGACAATTTTCGACTGACAAATAGAGGTATTAAACGTAACCTAAAGGAGCCGAACTACCAAAAATATGTTAATACATGTTAAGACGAATTCGTGGATATAAAGAACGAGGAAAATGAACTTAAAACGACAAAGATATACACGTTTCAAAATCGACGAAACTATATTAATTTGGCAGCTACAATTGGAAATAATAAACTACGTACTAAATACTATATTTTCTAGAAATATTGTTAAAGAGCTATATTCTTAACCAATGAAGTACGTATGACCCAAGGCTTATTTATACGAATAATTGACGTTATTTTAAGGTTTTCAAAACGAGGAATATAACACTAACATTTTATATACGATATATTACGACAAGTTTTTATAAGTCTAGTGGGACTTATTTTTCCTAAGTATGGAAAATACTTTACTTTGACAATAACAAGTATTTTCAAGTTACGAGTGGTATAGGTATCATGTGCATAAATGTTCACTACATCATTTCATGATCTAAAGTAGATCATATTCATTCATTTTGTTGGGATCATACTTTTGTATTTAGTCAAGTCTCGGTCATTACATTTTGTAATAGGTTGCTTTAGTATTTATTTCACTATATTTTATGTTTATGGCTTATGTGTTAAAGCCCTATGGGCCTTAAAGCCCACGAATTAGAGAAGATAAGGGAGGAAGGGAGTGTTGCCCTAACTCCTCCCTTATAAATAGAAAGCTCATGTAAACATTATGTTTGTTGGTTATTTGATTATGTTAAGGAAACTCTTGCACTTTCACTTTTCATATTGTCTCATAATCAACCAATCTCTTTTCTCATCTTATTTCTCTCTAAATCATACTTGTGTTTACAAAATGGTGACCTAACAAGTGGTATCATTCGCCAAATAGAGATTGAAGTGTGTTTATTGGTTCTAACGTGGGGTTTGAAGGCTTATTCTTCATCTTTTTGCATTTTTCTTGGTTTCTTTCACTCAAATCTTGAAGCTTGGATAAGTTTCAAGGTTGATATAGTGATTTGAAGCTTAGTTTTTGCATAAAGTTGTGATTTTTAAGGTGTTTTTAAGGTTTTATAGCTTCTTTGATATTGGAAAACTAGTTTTTGTAAGCAAAATCTTCTATAGTTAGTGTTTTCTAAGTATTGGTGAAGTTATTTGATCAAAAGTACCTTATTTCTAAGCATTTTTCTTCAAAAATTTGAGATTTTTCAAGTTTCTGACCAGTTTACGCGTAACTAAAGTGAATAGTATGATTCATAAGCTGTGAACAGTACCTTTTGTCCTTTCTACGCGTAATTCTTGGCCTAAAACCCTTTTCTTACGCGTAACTACGGTCAAAACCCTTTTCTTACGTGTAACTTTGGTTTCCTACGCACAAATCCTACGAGTAAGTCTATTCCTACGCGTAAGTTGTGAGTCCTACGCAGAAGACAGATTCTACGCATAAACTTTACGCATAAGCAAATCTTACGCGTAAGGTTCAGTTTCTACGCATAACTTTCATCAACGGTCTTCTCCTTGTGTTACGGTGACTCAGTACTTCCCTAGCTTGGATAAGTTAGTGAATACTTCGACTTCGGATATCTTTCAAGCTTGGATAAGTTTGGAATATTTTTTAGGTTGTTTAAACCTTACACATAAGTCTAAACTTACGCATAAGCCTAAGCTTACGCGTAAAGAGGAAACTTACGCCTAAACTCTTTTGTTTACGCCTAAAACTACTCTTTACGCATAACCTAAAAGTTTACGCGTAAGATTAAAGTTACGCGTAAGAATTGTACTTACCCCAGGGATTTTTGGACTTAATCAAAGGAACGTGCATTTCAATCTTCTACAAAGATCCATTTCTACACAAGTGTTTAAAGATGTCTCAACCACCTAATTACTACTTCCCTCATCAACAGCAACATCAGCAGTATCAGCAACAACAATATCATCAGCAACAACCGTATCAACAACCATCACAATCACAAGTTCAAAAACAACCGTATAATCCACTACATCATTATCTCATGATGCAACAACATCAAATCATTCCTCAACAACAATCATATCAGATGTCACAACAGAACACTCAGTTCTCCTCCAAACAACCTCACTGGTTTGATAGAATGTGTGAAGTTATTACAACTCAACAATCCCAACATGAGGCAGGATCACTTGAAACACCTCCAATGCTAACACCTGGGAACTATGTTCAATGGTCAAGTCGATTCTTACGATTTCTTGAATTAAAGAAACCTCATGGGAAATTCTTGAAGCAAGTGATACTTGAAGGACCATTTGAGTGGCCAACAAGATTTGAAGCTGGTGATCCAACTGCTGATCCTCCACGTCCTCCTGGTGATAGACCTCTTCCAGAAACTGCACTCACTGAAGAACAGAAACTACATCATGAAGCTGATGAGTATGCAATGGCTTATATACTTCAAGGAATACCTAATCCAATTTATCGAAGTGTCGATGCTCAGAAAACAGCCAAAGCTATGTGGGAACATGTTCATCTCATGGAAGGCACTCAATTGAACAAAGATGATATGGAATCCAAACTTTACATGGAATACACAGACATCACAATTGAACTAGGAGAATCACTTGAATCCTACTATCATCGTTTCACAAATGTGGTCAATGATCTGGAACGTCACAAAATCACAGTACCAAGGATAGCAGTTAACTCCAAATTCGTCGGTAGTCTTGGTCCAGATTGGCATAAGTATGTGACATTTGTACGTCAAACCAAAAATCTTCATGATGCTCCATATGGTTTGTTGTATGATTTTCTGAAACATCATGAACCTGAAGTGGAAAAAGATAGAGCTCTACGAGGAGGATACACACCAACACCAAATTCTTTGGCTCTCGTAGCTCAATCTCCCTATGCTCCACCACCAATGTCAAATCATGCATATGTTCAAGAGCAGAACTACTTCAGTTATCCACAATCTTCCACCTCGAACCAAATGGTCCCTTATGATTCATCTCCACAGAATGCTTCTACTCAACTTGTTCCATTAAACAACAATGATGCAGTGTACTACTCAAATTCCAATGACGATGACGATGATGACTTTAACACGTTGAATCAGGGACTTGCTCTTATTGCTCGTGCTTTTAGCAAATTCTTCAACAAGACAAACAACCGTCAACGTTCATCTTCTATCACAAGGAATCAAGTTGTTGTCAATGATGGACGAGTGGAAATTCAGAATCGTAGCTATGGCCGACCTGGTTCAGGAAGCTCTTCAGGAAATTTTGGGAATGGTCAGAGGTTTAGTAACAATGCAGGGTTCAGGAACAACTCAGGGTCTTCTCAGCAAAGGTCTGAACCAGTTGCAACAAGGAACTCCAACTCAGGGAATGAAGTGTGGTGCTACAATTGTAATGAACAAGGTCATATAGCGACAACATGTCCCAAACCGAGAACTCGGGGTAGTAAGTTTCACAAGCAGGCATTACTCATGGCTCTTCAAGATGAAAAAGATGGACATTTCCCTGAACAAGACAACAACTTCATGGCAAATGTGAACAATGATGATGACATGGAAGATCTGGAAGCTAATGCAGCTGTGATGCTTATGGCCAACATGCAGGAACTTCAGTTTAATGATTCAGGTCCAGTGTATGACACTGACGGCTTGTCTCAGGTACATGACCAAAAAGCATGCCTCATACATGAAATAGCCTCACCCTCTGCTTCTGAATCAGATATGGCGCATGTTGTTCCATCTAAATCATCTTCATCTTCTCAATCAGATGAACAAATAAGCACAGTTGTCATATTTGATGATGACACAAATGTTTCATTTGATGATCCTATTGAGAATGATAAACATGATCATTTCGAACAACATGAACCATCATTTGATCCAGACCCTGACCTCATAATGTTATCTAAACAACTGAATGATCAACAAGTGCTAATTGCTAAATGCAACGAGAAAAACAAAGTTTTAAAAGAAAGAAATGCGGCACTTGCAAGAGATATTGAGTGTTATAAAATACAACTTTCAAGTCAGCAAGAAAAGATTAAACATACAAAAAGTTTTGAAAAAGCTTTTCAAGAATCTTACAACAAAGAGCAAGATCTTCAGCACAAGATTCAAGATCTAATTTAGACAAACGGAAAGTTGATTTCTAAACTTGAAAGCGAAAAATGTGAACTGAAAATGCAAGTTGAACGTCTTCAAAGAGACCTTTCAAAAACAGAAACAGAATTGTCCAATTGTAAAAAAGAGTTTTGTGAACATAAAATACGAAAAAGGAAGTATATTGACGATTTACTCGGTGATATTGTTGATCTTGAAAAACAACTCAAAGAATTTCGTAATATTGTTTACAAACACGGGAACTCTGTCACAACAATTCAGAAATTTACTTTAAAACCGAGACCCGATAAAGGTTTTGCACTTGGTGATTACAATTCAATGTTTCTTCACACGGCTTTCAAAGAAATTCCTAAAATTTACAGTATGGACCATTTGCTTGATAATACGATTGTGCGTGCTGTTGTTTTTGATACTGAAGAAGAAGAAGAACTTGAAGACGAGAGTCGATAAAAAATGAGTTATGTTCAAAATTGGACACCATATGACTATTCAAAAGCTCCTCCTATTTCCAAATCTTTTGTTACTCAAAAAGAATTACCTGAGAAATCATGGTATGTCACTGAGTCATATGTTTCATCCTCCAATGCGGCCCCTGTCTAAACTGTAGCATAAATAAATGGTCCTTTACCATCATCTGGTGAACTTACACCTTTACCGAAAAAATGTCGTGTCTTAAATTATTTCAAAACTTTTATGGAAGACATTGAAATTTTGGAGGAAACAATTGAACGCAATTCTGTAATAAAAGTTGAAACTTTTCAATCTGCTTATGAGCGAGAAAAGAGAGATATTTTTCAAAAACAAATGCTGCCAATTGTCAAACACCTCCGTCTTTGTGCTACACGCTGGGATCAGGAACTTCAAAACGAGGTTAAAAATATGATAAACGTTTTCAACTCAACTGAAAATGAGATTTTGGTTCAAAAGCAAAGAAATAGAGTTTTAACTAATGATGCTGATCGACTCTTGGAACAAGTTCTCAATGCTGATATTTTGTCTGTTATCATGAATGATCTTTATAAATCTGGTACTTCTATGCTTAAGAATGATCATTGTGTTGATAATAATCTGTTGAATGAGGAAATTGAGACACTCAAAGTGGAAAATGATAAGCTGAGAATTAAAAATGATGATGTGACAAAACAATTTTCAAAAGAAATTTGTCAACTCAATCAAAGGCTTGAATGGTGTCAAGCTAAAAGTCTTGAAAGGGAATTGAAGTTTCAAAGTCAAAATGTTTCAAACTCTTGTCAGAATTGCAAAAACAACGAGTCTTTAAAAGGTCTGTGTTTCCGTTACGAGAAAGAAATTGCGGATTTAAAAATTGAAAACGCCGAATGGCAACAAAATCACGATGACATCAAATATTGCAATGGTTTACTTGAGTCTGAAATACAGGACAAAAATCACATCATCATTGATTTGAAAGAGAAAATCAAGCTAATTCAAAAAGGGAAGATGGTTGACACCACGGTGATAGCACCAGGAATGTATAAATTAGACAAAACTGCTAAAGATTCTGTCATTCAAAACACTAATGTTGATAACTCCACTTCTACAGGACTAGTCTCCACTAATAGCGTTAGCAGACCCAAGCGAAAAAGTAAAAAGAAGAATAGGATCTTGCAACGTAAGAGAGGACAACTAGAAGCTCAAGAAGTAGAAGATCAACTTAGGAATTTGAATAAAACTCATGTTGCATCAGATTTAGATTCTAATCTGGAAAATTGTAATCAAAATCTAAATGTAACGAATGATGAACCTTTGAATGTTTTGAATATTAATGCATCTTGTGTGTTTTGTCGTAAAAGCGTATCATCTGGTAATCATACAAAATGTTTAGCTAATTCTCTTCTCAATCGTCATAAGAAACGTAGGACACGCATTCCTTCTAGGCCCACTACTGCCTCTAAGTCTAACTTAGGAAAGCCGTCTTCTACGGTTTCTAAAGAAGTTGAAGTTACCCCCATAGGTGCCGAGAACAACTCTAGGAATCCGCCACCTACTAGTGCATTTAACATTAAGAAAGCAAGAACTAGTTGGAATTGGCAACGTTGGTTACAACACAAACCAGACTTTAAATGGATTCCCAAATTATTGAATACATGTGCTTCTAACCAACAGGAACCCGCACATTCTTTGGGTTTCACCCTTACTTCTGTTCCATCTGTGTCTTCTTCTTGTGATGCAGGTGGTACAGATTGTTCTCTGGATTGTTGATAGCGGATGCACCCGACATATGACAGGCAATCTCAAACTGTTACACAACTTTGTCTCAAAGTTCATTGGTACTGTCAGATTCGGGAATGATCATTACGCTTTAATCATGGGATATGGTGACTATATCAGTGGGAACATTGAAATCAGTCGTGTTTATTATGTGGAAGGCCTTGGACACAACCTTTTCTCAGTCGATCAATTTTGTGATGGAGATCTAGAAGTTGCATTTCGTGAGAAAACCTGTTTCGTTCGTGACTTACAAGGAAACGATCTAATGTCTGGCTCACGTGGTTCTAATCTTTATACAATATCAATGTCAGATATGATTGCTACATCTCCGATATGTCTTCTCTCCAAAGCAGAATCGACTAAATCTTGGTTATGGCACAAACGTCTTTCGCACTTGAATTTCAAAACAATGACTAACCTTGCTCGTCACAAACTTGTTGATGGATTTCCAAGATTCCGCCTTACCAAAGATCACTTATGCCCAGCCTGTGAACAAGGAAAAAGTACTCGTGCTCATTTTCCTTCAAAACCTGAGCAAAGTACGAATCATGTTTTACAACTGCTTCATATGGATTTGTGTGGACCGATGCGTGTTCAAAGTATCAATGGTAAACGCTACATACTAGTAATTGTGGATGACTTCTCCAGATGGACTTGGGTTTATTTCTTACGAAGTAAAGATCAGGCTCCTTCAATGATCATCACCTTTCTCACTAAAATTCAAGTCCAGCTACGCAATACGGTACGAATAGTCAGAACTGACAATGGAACTGAATTTAAGAATCAGACACTTCGGTCATATTTTGAGAAAGTGGGAATTGAACATCAAACATTTATTCCTAGAAGCCCAGAACAGAATGGAGTTGTTGAAAGACGCAACAGGACGTTAGTGGAAGCTGCTAGAACTATGTTGATTAATGCTCAATTACCAGACTACTTATGGGCGGAAGCTGTTTCAACCGCATGTTATACCCAAAACCGTTCCATGATAACAAGACGTCATCGCAAAACACCTTATCAAATTGTTTACAAAAGAAAACCGAATATCGATTACTTTCATGTATTTGGAGCACTTTGTTATCCGAAAAATGATCGTGATGATTTAGGTAAACTTAAAGCAAAGGCTGACATAGGAGTGTTCGTTGGATACTGTGAAAATTCTAAAGGTTTTCGAATCTGGAATCGTCGAACAAGAGAAATTCAAGAAACCATTCACGCTAATTTTGATGAACTCACACAAATGGCTTCTGAGCAACACAGCTTAGGACCCGAATTCAACCGTCTTAACTCTTCGGAATCTTCGGCTGAACCGTTGCCACTCAACCGCAAAGAATTGGAAACCTTGTTTGCTCCACTATTTGATGATACAATTGTCTACCGTTCTACTGAGGTCTCACCTAATTCTGCTGCTCAACCTGAAAACATTCCAGTACCAGACTCACCTCAACAAACTACTACAACAGTTGAGAGAAACGGTCCTCCAATTGCATCACCATCTACAGTAGAACAAACTGTTTCTAACTCCCACCATTCAGCTGAAGATCCCACACCTCAATCAGTTCCACAACCCGCAGAGCATGATCCTGATGCGTTCTTTAATCCGTTTGCACCGGCTCCTACAGTTCCTGATATAGCTGAGTCGTCAACACGCAATTTGGATCCTGCTAACATGCGAGATACCTATCAACTACACCCTTCCACACACAAATGGACTCAAGATCATCCACTAGTTCATATTATTGGCCATCCAGATGCACCTGTTATGACAAGACAACGACTTCACACGGATGGAGAAACTTGTATCTATGCACTCACAGTTTGTCACGAAGAACCTAAGAACATTAAAGATGCAATGACTTATGACAACTGGATTGAATCTATGCAAGAGGAATTTCAGCAATTCATAAGATTAGAAGTCTGGGAATTAGTTGAAAGACCTGACGGAGTCTTTGTCATTGGGTTAAAATGGATTTGGAAGAATAAGCTTGATGCTGAAGGAACTGTCATACGTAACAAATCACGCCTGGTAGCAAAAGGATACTCTCAACTGGAAGGACTTGATTTTGCTGAATCCTTTGCTCCAGTGGCTAGACATGAAGCTGTTCAGATCTTTTTGGCCTATGTTGCACACAGGAACATGGTGGTTTACCAAATGGATGTGAAAACAGCATTTCTTAATGGAGAACTCCGTGAAGAAGTTTATGTTAGTCAACCTGAAGGCTTCGTTGATCCTGAGCATCCTAACCACGTTTACCGACTCAAAAAGGCACTCTACGGACTCAAGCAAGCCCCACGGGCGTGGTATGACAAACTGTCCACTTTCTTGCTGGCCAATAAATTTTCTAAAGGATCAGTGGATCCAACACTATTTACAAAAACCCATGGGGAGGACTTACTTGTTGTTCAAATATATGTCGATGAGATTATTTTTGCCTCAACAAAAAGAAGTTACTCTAATGATTTTGCAAAATTAATGAAAGATAATTTTGAAATGTCCATGATGGGTGAACTTTCGTTCTTTCTAGGACTACAAGTTCATCAATCGCCCCGTGAAATTTTTATAAATCAGTCCAAATATGCTCTTGAAATTTTAAAGAAACATGGAATGATGTCTTGTGATACTTATAATACACCAATGGGCTATACCACAAAACTAGATGCTGATTTACATGGGACTCCAGTTGACCCTACCAAATACCGAAGTATGATTGGGTCCCTCATGTATCTCACAGCTAGTAGACCTGATATAGTATTTGCTGTCTACATGTGCTCTCGCTATCAGTCCAAACCAACTGAAAAACACCTTAGTGAGGTCAAGAGAATCCTTCGATACATAAAGGGAACCATTAACTTGGGAATCTGGTATCCGAAGGATTCTGGTTTTGAACTAATTGCTTTTTCAGATGCTGACCATGCAGGATGTTTAGACACTCGCAAAAGTACATCTGGTGGATTACAATTTCTCGGAGACAAACTTGTGTCATGGCAATCAAAGAAGCAGGACTGCACATCACTGTCGTTAACAGAATCTGAATACGTAGCCATGTCTACGTGTTGTGCTCAAGTCATTTGGATGAGATCACAACTTAAGGATTATGGCTACCTATTCAACAAGATTCCCATCTACTGTGATTCCAAAAGTGCAATTGCTATCTCCTGCAACACAGTACATCATTGCAAATCCAAACACATCGATCTCCGATATCACTTCATCAAAGAGCATGTGGAAATGGGTACCGTTGAACTTTACTTTGTTGGGACTGAGTACCAATTGGCGGACTTACTTACCAAATCCTTAGCACCATCAAGGTTTGCTAGTTTAGTTCACCAAATTGGTATGCGATGTTTGACTCCAGAGGATCTGGAAAAGTTTTTAAAACACAATTGATCGTCAAACATCAAAACTATCTTTGTATATATTTTTTCAAAAACAAAATACAAAAATAGAAAAACAATCAAAAACACAAAAAGATTTTTTTTGGTTTTACATTTAAAAAAAAAATGCAAGTATAAACCACCTCTTTCAACACTATTTTTTAAACAAATCATTTTAAAACAAGTGTTGAGGGGGAGGAAAAGTTATGTTTTCAAATTTCTCAAAAATATATTAAACTTTTATACTTGCATTTTACCAAAAACTAATACGTTTTTATCTAAAAGTGTTGATTCATAAAGTGTTTCGGGTTACTCTCCTTGACCAAGATGATAAATGTTTAAGTAATATTTTTACTACGGTCTAAGGTCGAGGGGGAGTACCACAAGTTGTTCTTATCATGTCTTGGTGTTAATTAACGAAAGTTATATGTGATAATGTGATTAGGCATTAGGAGTAAATGTTTTATTAGGTTAAGGGACCAATTGTGTCAAAATGTGAAACATGAGTTACTATTGGTCAAAACCATTTGACCCACACATTTACTGCACCTGCAAACTCATTTATCACTTTCACCTAATCGATCAAACGGCTAACAATCATTCTACTGATCCAAGCATCAATCGTTTAATCTGTAAGTTGAAACATGTTTTGATCATTATTTCTAACAAGGGTTTTTAATCTTAACATAATCCAACGGCTCAATTAGTCACAATCGATTAATTTTTCCTTAAGGTTATGCGTAAATCATGAACCCAGATTTTTATGTGTTTGAGGTTAGATTGATTGATGGAAAATGATTCTTAGATGATGTTCAACATGATTCTAACCTCCAATTGTTTCCAGTAACACCAAATCGATTGATGTGTAGTTAGGGTTCATACGAATATTTAGGGGTTCTTGATTTTTTGTGTTGTGATGTTAATTGGTGATGGGGATTATGTTGTTATATGTCTTAGGTCATGTTATTATGGTTTAATTGCATCTTAATCGTGTAAAGTTCATAAATCAAAGGTTTAGGGTTCGAATGACACTAGCAGTTATGATCATCCGATTTTGTGGTTAAATCTTGTTATAAATTGGTCCATATGATCCTTAGGATATTACATACACTTGCCCCATGCTAAAACATACCCAGTTTCATGTTTGATTGTGTTTGTGATTGAGTGTTTATACGGGTTTACGCATAACTCACATTAAAGCATGATTACGCATAAAAATGAGTATTTAAGTGTGTTACAATGATTATTGATCAGTGGTTGTGTGTTACACTTTCAGGAATCAAACCAATCTTGTTACGAAAGGTGATTTTTCTGGAAAAAGGCAAATTTACGCACAACTTGTTCATCCTACGCGTAAGATTGAATCTTACGCGTAAGATTCGACACGTGGACAAACTTTGTCTTGGATAAGACATAGTTTACGCATAAATGTAATTCTTACGCATAAGTTCTGACCTTACGCATAAGTCTGGAACTTACGCATAAGTCATTACCTACGCATAAGTTACATCTTACGCTTAAGGGTAATCCTACGCATAATATCAATTCCTACGCCTAAGATTTATCTTACGCATAAAATTGACCTTACGCATAAGATTCACCTTACGCGTAAAATACAAACTTACGCGTAGCTTTTGCTCTTACGCATAATTTCTACTCTTACGCTTAAGTCAGGCTACGCGTAACATTACCCACGTACGCGTAAACTTGTCAAAATCTAAATTTTTCTAAGTGTTGAGAAATTTCCAAAGAGTAACTTCTTGTAATGATAAACTTATGTTGTAACTGAATTGTTATAAGCTTCTACCATGTAAAATAACTCAAGTTTGTCATATATCAAAAGTTTTCACACACACAAACCTCCACTGATCAATGTATAACATGCAAGTCTATAAGTGTACATCATAATTGAATGTCTTTGCTAACTCAGTCAACAATTGCCATGTTTGTATTTGTTTGTGATCAATTCAGATGGCAGAACTCAATGACGTTCCATACGGACCTGAACCCGAACCTAAGCTTTCATGGGAAGAGACATTCCCAGAAGATTACACCAGGAAGATCGGAAAGAACAACCTTCGTATCAACTTCAACAAAATGACTTGCAACGAGTCCTCATGTATTGTTGCAGTGGATGCTCTTCTATATCACCCCAACAAGTTGTTGTTCACCAAGTCTGCCTCAGTTTCCTGCTTCTACATCCACCAGTTTTGGCATACACTTCAGCTAGATCTTGGGGAGGCTTCCTTCACCTGTATGCTTCATAACCGTCAAGTCGCTGTAGACATTGATATGCTCAGGAATGTTCTCGGGTTACCAGACCTCGGCCCTAATGAAGTATATGATGAAGTTCCCACCGAAGAAGATCTGATTATGTGGTTAAGGGATATTGGGTATGACGAATCAGTAGAAGTCATTACAAGACATTCTAGGGTCAACATTAGGTATCTTCCACAACCATGGAGAACCTTATACATTCTGATTGCCAAGTCCTTGTCTGGCAGAGACACTGGCCACGAACACCCAAAGCTCCAACACCTCAAACTCTTCTGGGCAGTGGCTAATGTAAAGAAAGCTGATTATGCCAGTATCATTTGGGAAGACCTTGTGTGGCACATTCAACACAAGACAACCAACATTCCATTTGTCCGCTTCACAAAACTACTCATCGAAAGCTTCCTTCGTGAGTATGATGATATCCCACAGAGACTTGACGACACTGATAAGAACACGTTCAGAAATGAAGACACTCTCAGGGTCATCAAGAGAATGGAAACCAGCACACGCAAGCAGGGAAAGAAACTTCCCGATTGTCTCTTGACTGCCAAAGTTAAGGCTTGCAAGAATTACAAGTATTACGAACAAGCTCTTGAAGCAGAAAAAGTTGGTTTCCTGGACGAAGTTGTTCTACCTTCGTTCATGCAAAAGAAGGGTAAGAAAGGTAGTAAGACTGGAAGCTCCGGCAGTTCTACTCAGTCTAAGAAGAAGAAGGGTACTCTCAAGAGAAGGACTCCCACCAAGAAGCCTGCAACCATTCCTGAACCTGGGTGGTTTCCCTCACAATCTTCTCCTAAACCATCTGACTCTGAACAAACCGAATCCGACGAAGGTCCAGTTTACAAGGCAGCCTATGCCAATATCACTGAGAATGTCAACCTTGAAGACATCGATGACAAGGATTTGATGTTCGAAGATTGGGATAAGGATATTGATGAATTTGCTGACAATGCTAAATACCCAGCATATCTCAATCAAAGACCATTCACTGAAGATCAAACAATTTTGGAAGAAGAAAGGATTAGGAGAGAAAAGATGAAGGAACCAGTGACTGCTGAACAAGAGTCTGTAGGCCTTTCAGCTGAAGAAGAAAATGAAAGGGCCTTCAATCTGGGTCTCCTCCACAGCCGAATTGATGCATTCAATGCTGATCTACCTCCTCCACCTCCCGTAGTCTCTCAAACTACCGACGCTGGCGGATCAAGCAGCATTCCTGAGCCTACCACAGGGATCACCACAGACTTAGTTGCTTATGACAATCCCTCAGTATCTCCCACCGACATTGAAATGACTACAGCCATGGGAGAGGAAGAAGAGGAAGATCCCATGGATACTGATGCTCCAATGCTAATGACTTTGGAAGAAATGGAGCTCAGAGAAAGGGCTCAGGAAGATGAACTTAAAAGAAAACAGGAAGCTGAAGAGGCCAGGCTTGAAGAGATTGCCCAAGCCAAACTAGAAGAAACTATCAGAATGGAAGAAAGCAGGAAAGCTGAAGAGGCAGCCAAGCTGGCTGAAGAAAAGTTAAAGAAGGAAGAAGAAGCCAGGCTTGCTGAAGAACTACGGCTTAAGGCCGAAGCTGAGAAACTTGCTGAAGAACAAAGGTTGAAAGAAGAAGCAGCCAAAGATAAGAAAGTTGAACAACCCGAACCACAGAAAGGAGATGACAAAGACTCTACCACCATCATTGAATCTTCACAGTCATCACCTCCTGCATCCGAATCGACACATGACAAATCAATCAAGAAACCGAGCACCAAAGCCTCTGCTGCATCAAAGTTACTCAAGTCAGCTTTCAAGAGAGTACATGAAAAGAAGAGAAGCAGACTGGAAGATCAGGTTGCAACACTTGCAACCCAAGTTGCTGAATTGACGAAGCTGAACTCGAACGTCCAAGAGCTGCAAGACAAAGTTGATACTTTCTTAGCTAAAGACGTACAGGAGAACTTGGAAGCCACATTAGCAGCTCAAACACAAGAATACATGGCACAACACTTAGTTGCTGAGTTGAAAGATCTGCTGGCACCCATGAGAGACGAACTCACCAAGTTCGCAGAGCAAGCAGTCAAGAAAGTGATCCGATCAACCACATTCACTCTTCGAGCTGACAAGTCTACTGTTCCACTACCAGGGCTATCTCTGGATGAATTGGAAGCTCAACTCTTAGAAAAGCTGGCAAACAAGTTCACCTTGACTCCTGAAGAAGCCAAAGTCCTGGAAGCATTAATAGACAAGATGAACAAAGAGACTTGCAGCACAGAGGCCGATAAACTGAAACGTCAAAGAGACGATGAAGACAGGGATCCGAATTCTCAGGCAAAGAAACAGAAACAAGCCGAAGGACCCGCATCTCAATCTAAAACACCGGTTATCCCTTCAACAACAACAACTTCCACACAACAACCGAAGGCATCAAGTTCTGCTCCCAAGGCACACGACCACTTTGAATACACCGGTGGTGACGAGATTCCTCAACCAGATGAAGTTCCAGAACCGTCCCTTAAGAAGAAGAAGAAAGATAGGAAAGGAAAGCACCATCAATCCAAACCAGACACCTCACCAAAAGGCACAGAACCAAAGAAACTGAAAATCGTCCTTAAATGGCTAGACCATGACGATAGTGCCGAATACTCCTGGTTTGAGAAAATGATTAATTCGCAACCACCTCTTGAAAACAATCATGAACCTCAAGATGGTCGAACGGTGGAATACGCTCAACTGATTCAGCAAAAGTTTAAGATGAAAAAGATGAATAAGAAAGAGCTGTGAAGAATCAAGAATGATGCTTTCAATCTTCTGAAAGACCGGTCTGCTAACTTAATCGAACTTGAGTATCATCTGGAAAATATTGCTCGAGCTATGTCAAGCAATATTGACTGGATCAATCCTGAATCTTATATCGATCCGGTCACAAGGAAAACCGCACCCTACATCACTGACTGGTCCAAACCACTACCGATGATTGGGAAGCCTAATGAACCGAAGATCCCATACAAGTTCTTCTTCAACACAGACTTGGAATATCTGACTCTTGGCAGCAAGATTGAGAAGAAGTACGTTACATCACTCGCCTTTCTCCCTGCAGCTCGATATCTCAACAATGCAATCGAAGAAGAAGCTTCAGCATTATTCGTTGATAAAATTGTTGAATATGACCGGAACGCACTCTACGGCATACATCATTGGCCAGACAACCGGGCACAGTATTATCGAAGCAGCAGACTTAATCAGACGATGGGCGATGTAGCAAGTGATCTGAAGATAGTCTCCATTCAATTCATCTCGACTGTCACTCACTTTGGGTACCCCTTCCTCAGCAAAATCACATTGAAAAGACTTGATGAAAAGGAGTACGATATTTCCGAGTCTGACTTTCCATGACTACTTCTCAATGACATCGAAGACATGTACCTGCTCAAAGTTCAAGGAAAACTCTGTGGCTTGCCTAAAGAGATGCAGCTTGCCTTTATCCAAGCTCTTCTAATCTTCATCAGGCAGATTGTCATTAGAGAAAGAGTTGAAGATCTTCAATTGGGAGTAGAAAGTTATCAGAAGAAGCTGAATCTCATCAAGCCTAACATGTTCGACATCCCCGACCTTCAACATCTACCTCAATACACCTTGATCAGGCAACCATTCGGGTTCACTTACCGCAGTGTCAACGGTCGAAACTGCTTTATGGGCTACAAAGAATTACATAAGTTCTGTGATGAAACTTTGAAGTTCGTCAGAGACGGAATCAAAAGCAGAATCAACGACATTGCTCTAGGGAAATCCAAAAGATGGAACACCGATGAGACCAGGGATGCACGCAGATTCATTACAAGGATCGAGAACCGGTTAAAGCGCAAGGATCAGTTCAGGAGATTGGAAAGCTATGTTGGAGGAAGAACAAAATTTTCGGTGTTGACATTTCAGAGACCTGATTGGTAGTAAAATTGTAAGAATTTGATTTGATTTGTCAATAATTTACTTCATAATGGTTTGTGCACACATAACAGTGTACAACCCGTGCTTGTAATTAAAGGACCCTGAGGTACGCTTCAGTGCCTCAATCCTTATATATAAGGAGCGAAGGCTTCTTACTTTTGAGTAGAATTAATCAAACATTTATGATTTTCATAATTCTGCTCAAAAGGACAAGTATTTCACCTCAATAAGACCTAATCACTTGTTGAGGGGGAGCACTTGTCAAAACTAAATACTTTGTTCAAAATCAAAAATTCTTGGTGAATCTCCCCATAAGACTCAAAAAGCATATTTTAATCAAAAGTTTAACAAAAACAACATCTCATATGCTATTTTTGAGGGGGAGAAAATGAAAAAGTGATTAAAATATATGAAGTAAAAGCTGAAAGTTGTATCTTGTGCGAGCTAGACTTAGATTCACCCAGGAATTGACGAGACAATTTAAGTTAGTTAAATCGAAAAGACTTATCCTCGACGGGTAATAACATCAAGTTAGTTACTAGAGCTAGTTGTCACCTAAAAGCTGACAATGTACCTCTTTAACTAACCACGTAAGCGTGTCTCGAAAAGGATTAGTCTTAGTAGAAATGTACCGTCTCGAGAAACTTTCTGTGGACTTGACCAGGCCGGGTAATAACTTCAAGCTAGTTTAACTAGTGATGTAAGCGTGTCTCGAATCGGTCTTGTTCACTGAAAGTGGATCAATTCAAAAGTACTTGCTCCTCCCGCATGTGCAAATTTATTAAACACTTATGAGCACATGTGCAGGGGGAGCCCTTCAAAAGTGTACACAAAACTCTCAAAGTGTTAACCAAAATATTTGATTATCACAAACACTTTGAGAGATTTTCAATCAAAGGTTTCTTGGCTACTGTCGGAGTTATAAGGTGATTAAGATAGGAATATCCGTCCTATGATCCGCCAGAGCCGGAGGGATCTACCCAAGGACATCTCCCATAGTTAGAATTAGAAGTCCTTAGGTATGATACGAAAAAAGGAGAAAAGAATGAAAGGGAAAGAAGGAGTTGAAGAATGAAAAAGAAATGTAAAGAAAAGGGTGAAAAGAAATAGCCCTCCATATAATTCAACCTTAGGGCAGACACCGGGTTCAATACGTATGCTACTGGCAGTTGCAAAAGACAACACCGGTATTGAAGATTAAGTCGTCATGGACCCAGTGACGCAATGCACTAAACCTTCTTAACCACTCAAGTTCTCTTAAAAGAGCTTGTTTCATTCTCACGGGGAACCTGTGTAATCTATCGACCTATCTCTTAGAGACGGTTGATATTGAAGAAGGAGACCCCTCCCTAGTCTCCGCATAGGAAACCTAAGTGTGCACTTATAGAGTCTAGAGCCTCGAGATACATCAAAGATCTCTTAGGAACACTTAGTATTTCTACAACTGGTGTTCTACATCAATGGACACCAGCTATAAATTATCGAGTCCTTCGCAGATCTTAGCAATCTGCCGAGAACGTTTATGAGAGGATTACTTATGTATTTCTCAATGATTGAACGGAAATCCTGCCAGGGTCAACATCTAACAGCCCTGACAGCAGGTCACTTCGGTAACCCCACAAGGGTTACGCTTAGTGTTTGCAGTGGTTCCATAGCGGTCTACAGTCGTGGAGTGATCCCCAGCGACTCACCCAGTCATTGAGCTACTTAGTAGGTCTCGTAAGCTCCTTCGGGAGTATCTGATATGGGAACGGCCTGGATAAGGATTAGAAGGAGTCTTCACAATATGCTGTTGATGAGCTCTAATTCCTTATCTGTAAGTACCGGTTGTTTTATTGCTAACTGTTTACTCGCAGGTACCTCACTTCCATGATGGTAGATTCCAACATGCTCATACATACATCTTGAAGCAAATGATAGCTCCCCCAAAGATCTCAACAACACAAAGTTCAAAGAAAGATTCTACATCAATAAGAAGAATCTACAAAGTATAAAGACTAAAGATCTTAGTGTATGCAAAGGAACTTCTTGTACGTGAAAGTCTAAGTCCAAAGATGTATGAGTATGTTGGAATGGCGGACAACCACCACAGACGCAGGAGTGACGAATGGCAGACTACTTCATAACACAATCACTACATCATCACCAAAGAACAAAGACTCAGAGCAAAGTATATTCATTATCATTCAACCATTTTGAAAACGTCTAGAGTTTTACATGTCACAAGTCAACGACAAAGATGAAGACGTCAAGCAACCGTGATGACCGACCCTTAGGGGGAGATTGTTGGGATCATACTTTTGTATTTAGTCAAGTCTCGGTCATTACATTTTGTAATAGGTTGCTTTAGTATTTATTTCACTATGTTTTATGTTTATGGCTTATGTGTTAAAGCCCTATGGGCCTTAAAGCCCACGAATTAGAGAAGATAAGGGAGGAAGGGAGTGTTGCCCTAACTCCTCCCTTATAAATAGAAAGCTCATGTAAACATTATGTTTGTTGGTTATTTGATTATCTTAAGGAAACTCTTGCACTTTCACTTTTCATATTGTCTCATAATCAACCAATCTCTTTTCTCATCTTATTTCTCTCTAAATCATACTTGTGTTTACAAAATGGTGACCTAACACATTTAGGTTGCGGCTAGTGTTCGCGCCTTGTTGTCCCTATCATTTCACGTCATAGTATCATCACTTCAGGTGAGTTTTTATAGCCCCGTTTTAATTCAATATTTTGATTTCAAATCCCACGTGGGAGAATACATTGCATCACTTATTTTTTGTACATGCCAAAGTATTAAATTCCTTACATTGCTTAAGTTGCCTTATTACCACGTCATTACAAGTCCCCTTTATTATCATGGACCGTTAATTAATCTACAAGCGAGAGTGAGTGAATAGATCTATTGAGGGTGAATCCTCTATCCGTGTTTGGGTTGCTCCAAGGGGAAAACGGATGCATTTCATGTCTAATATATTTAGAGTATCTGGTAAACACTCATTTGGGGCCAAGTAACGTCTAGCTTCGGGGTCATGAGCTTAAGAGCAAATGTAGCATTTTTGACATTTTGTCGGTTTACTTTATACTTGTGGCTAGTGTACATACGATTTAACTTACAAACTTATGATTATTCACCAACATTATTTTTGACCGTTTTCGCAATGTATTTTCAGGTAATTAAGACATATTCTTCATGGCATGCATGGAATCATATCATTGAGTAACAAGGATGACACGTCTCATTTTGGATTTTCATGCACTTATGAACTATCGTTTGATTGTACTAAACTTATTTCCTTAAACTTTTCCAGACTTTTGGGACCTATGTTTTATAACTCTGAATATTTTAAATGAATCAAACGATATATTTTCAAAACGACACTTTAGGTTGTTCAATATAACTGTAACTGTGGTGCTATGACAGTCAAACCCAGGTATTCTATTTCGCTGCCATTCAGGTATTTTGGGGGTGTGACAGATTGGCATCAGAGCTAAGGTTATAGCGAAATAGGATGTATCATGGACCCTAGGCTATAACCACATCATCATAGCATCTCATCATTTCATCATAGGTGCATATTCATTACACATGTCATTTCATGCACACACTGTGCGAGTTATTTATACCCATATTTATATATAATTATATTTACCTGGTTCACAAGTGACATGTCTTCAGATACACACCCTGTCATCCTTTCATCGGATTCCGACATTGAAGATGCCTTGTCATCTTCCACTACCATTGTGCCACCAGTTGCACTTACACCACCATTAGCACCATTGATTTGTTATAGGAACATGGTTTTCCTATTATTCAGCCCATACATAGAATGCCGTTTGGTAGAGTATTCAGACTTAATCTTAATGGACCTATTAGGATGCTTATTGCAAGGGAGATAGTATGTTTTATTTCCTTCACTAGTAGGGCGCTTACTACTCAGGTACTACCACCACCGTCAGCTACTTATTTCACTATTGGTCGTCCCATAGTGCGTACTTCAGTTTTACCTCTTAGATGTCACGAGATAGCGCAAAAGAGGGTAGTATTCAATTCACTATTATCACCATCGTATCCTAACTCACCACTAGGATCTCATCGTCAGCAACTTTGTTCTCATCATCTAAAGCACCACCAACACCATCACATCTCAGAGACCCTACACCCATATATGACAGGCCGCTTAAGAAGCAACCACTATTTGACATACCATTACCATCTACCACATGTTACACCACCTTATAGGTTTAAGTTTGGTGAGAGTTTGAGAGCCTCTACTGCTTGACAACCTACTACTCTTCATTGTTAGACGATGATCTCTAATTATTTGAGATTGCCCACGAGTGTTTGGATACACTATGAATAATACCACAAGCCTCACAAACACAATAAGAATTGCAACAAATCGCCCAAGGGTGACATCTATCACAAGGACTCTATATTATCTTAGATATGATCGACTCATACCTCCATAACACAATAAACCAACAAGATGCTTTGAACGGTATTATACCATCAAAATAGAACTCATCACAACTCTCCCTTCATTATCAAGTTTGATTACACCACATTCTAAGTCGATAATTACATCATTAGTCGCTCTAGCAACACTCCACCGACCAATGTGGTCACATTAGTAGGTTTGACATGTAATTACAACTTTAGGAAGATGCGAGTAAGACAATAAGATTAATAAAGACGAAGATGTCTTTACAATTAAATGGTCATGTTGACCAAGATAAAAGTGACTACCCTTGTTTTCGTGTTTCGGAGATAATAACAATTCAAGTCAAAGTCTAATTAAATTTTTGTACAAACAAAAAGATTTCTGGAAAATCTTACGAAGTACGACAAATTATTGATTTTCAATGGTTGGAATAAAACTCATTTTTGTTTAAACAACAATCTACTTGAACTCCCTTTTTACAAAGACATATATATATGAAATATTGTTTTTATCAAAATACAAAATATTTCGTAGTCACATCTTTTACATAACGATATTCATTACAAACTTCAAATAAAGTCACTCCAAAATACATTTATGATCAATTTTTCACAATGTTTCACTCAAATAAATGTTGTTAATTTTAGAAACCATATCTCCAAGAAGGAACACGCATAACTCATGAACGAATCTCGAAAGCAACCACTATACCTACTTACTATTTGACCTTTGATGCGAAAGAAACCCGTCTACCAGAGATTGCCAATATTGATACACCATGCCTTAACACCACTACTTCAAATTACGACTTTTTCGCTCATTCCATATTATAAGACCCTCACGCTAGTATAAGCTCGTTGGATTAAAAGATCAAGGTACAATTACTCAACAAAATTTATATTCTTTTCGGATATCGATATAGCTTAGTCACATTGGGACAAGACCTCATTTTCATGAAAGGATATCGAGAAGTTTCACCTGACCATAAGACATTTAGCTTGCATTCATGGCAAATCAAACATCATTCGATGTGGTACCTACTTGACTCAGATCACCCGTACAACAATTTCCATTCTTTATACATTTTAGTCATGCCTAGAGGGATTAAGCATTTGAACCTGCGAACTTTACCTAGTATAAATTCTCGAATACTTCAAATCATTGGCACCAAATTTCTGCACTATATCCTTTCACACATAGACTATCCCCTTCAGTTGACTGTAGATGCCTTAAAGACACGTTCATCTTTCACGCTCTCAATATCACTACCATATTCTCGACCACTTCATAATCATAAACCACTGCCCTGTTATGAACTAAGATATTTACATTCTTTAAATAAGTGGATTAGTAGACTATCACCATACCATAAGATTCACCACGTATCCAATAAACCATTCAACGAATTTTACTTCAAGCTATTTTACTATCATATGGGGAAATTGTTTTACAGAATTTTTAAAATAAGCTATTTTATTGCCACCCTATAAATTGATTTTTCCGTCATTACACCAAGTATTTACTATTATTACGCGAAACAATTTTCATGTTACTTGAAAGGAAATGACTAGAATACCATTTTTCAAAACAAAATGTTGAACACCATCTAAAACTTTTGAGAAAAATAATGCTATTTTGACTAACTCAAGCATTGCATCATTAGTCCTCAATTATACATAGCCTGATCACCTATGTATAATTCAGGAAGGATTATGCTATGAAGAAAATAATTACTTTTTAGGGATTGTTAATAACAATCTTCATTCAATAGCGTTGTAAACAAATAAACTCTTTCATAAACATCTCTTTTTGACAAAACCCTCCCTGGATACTTACCCCACCTGTCACTTACTCAGCCATTAAGTCGGATTTTTCCATTTACTTCTCTAGGAGAGACTTTCCATATCAATTACAAGGAGGATTCCTCGATACAAGAAAAGCAATAAAAGGATTACAGAACTACTAACCTAGACTAGAAGCATACAGTAAGACAATTTATAACTCAACAACAATCCTAAGATACCACGAGACCATCCGAACCACCATCTCTGACCTAGTTGTCCAATTCTATCATTCAAAGGTACTAGCTAGACTGAGTTACAGGATCGAACACAATGTGAAGGTACGCTAAGCAACACTATAGGAATAAACCAAGCCTCTTAACCGATACTGTAGAGTATTTCAATTAAACATGGCCTCATCCATACGCAAACTTCCCTGCAGTGAGTTTTCGCAAAGGATAATTGATTTGAAATTAAGGAAATCGATATAGATTCCCCTAAGGCGTTGTGTCCTCAAGAAATTCTAGATAACCTCACCTATATATCAAGAGAGACATCAGGCCCAAGTATATATGCCCAGCTTCATTTGATAATAAAATAGACATTCATCGACATATTATCAATTGATGCCTTCATTTTACCAACATGATGACAATTTCAACGATAAACCATTTTAGGACTTAAGTTAGTTGAATACCTAGGCTTGTAGTTTGCCAGATACCCACCAATAGGCATCTTCCAATACCAGGAACTAAACATTAGACATCTATGCATTTATGCGAACATTACCTATCCTACTATTCTATCATTGTTAGTGTTTTCACTTTTGAAGGAAGTTGATTTAAAAATTGTGTTAATACAAATCACATATCTCGTAGAAAATAATTTTTGTATTGCGTATTTCTAACAAATACGACCCTTCTTAGTGAATATTTAGCGAAGCCATTGTACCATGGGAAATATATAAACATCAAACTTTAGTAAAAAGTCCTATTCACAACATGTTTGAAAACAACGTCACATTTCATAATTACTGAATTCTGAATCATCAAGAAAGATATTACTTAGTAAACCATTTGCTTCATGTTCTAAATTAGTTTATTCGGAAAAATATTTCTACCAAAACTCACAATCACAAGATAAATTTTGAAAACCAATCACCATACTACATCGCTTATGCATTTAGGGCTTTGTGATTTGACAATAAGGAATATTGGAATATGTGATGAAGGAAATTAGGAGGGGCACCATAGATCGATTACAAACGTCATTAATGGAGACCAAGCACAATAGGCAAAGAAAGACACATGTCTTAGCACCCATTAGACCAAAACACAAGGAATCAAAATTGTTACCCATATTCTATCTTCTTCGTATAACGCCCTTTTTCGAAAAGTATAACGTTGTAGAATTAGTCACCAGATTCATTGTAACCGTTTCAATTATTCCTGATAAAGGTGATTGAATCACCTCAGACTTCTAGCAATCATTTTAAGATTTCCTTCGGAACCCCATTTAGATGTAAACACCGCCTATCATCCTCAGACCAATGGTCAGATCGAGAGGACAATTCAAACATAGGAAAGATATGCTCAGAGAATGAGCGATTGACTCTAGAAATGGTTGGACTAACCATTTATCATAAATCAGATTCGTTTGCAACGATAGTTATCGCACAAGCGTAGAGACTACACCATTTGAGGCACTCTATGGTCGAAGTACCAATTACCCATTTACAGACCGAAATTGGAAAGTTAAATTCACTGGTCTAGAACTAAACTATGGAACAACAAAGGAAATTTCACAAGTTAAGAACCAGTTACAAGCAACGAGAAACTGGTAGAAGTAGGGTTGGTGCATGACGCACATCATGCGGATGGGGTATCCTTGAATAGCAAACCATCTAGATTCAAGTGGGAGAACGAACTAAGTTGAAAGCTTTGCCTTGGAGAGGCATGATACAATTTTGGTAACACGAGAGATTGAACCTCTAGTATATTGGACCATTTAAGATTCATTTTAGAATCAACCAGCTGACATATAAATTTTAGTTCTGGCAGAGTTCAGCAACATATATTACCCATATCACATTGTAAACCTCAAGAAGCGCTGATCAGCTATTGACGGACCGAACGCGGAAAAAGCCAATCTCACTATTCCTGTAAGCACTCATGAAATGACCAGGAATTTCTTGCAAATCAAGAATCAGTTACAAGTCGATAAGTTGTAAACCCTTATAATTTCAAGTTGGTGGTAGGGTTACGATAAAAGTTCTGCCTAGGAAAGGCATGATACCATTCAGAAAAATCCGGGAAGTTAAACTCGATGTACACTGGACCATTTAATATTTCAGACAGAGTAGGCCAGTAACCCTCAGACTTGAGCCTTGTTGGAAAGTAGCAGGATTACACAAACATGTTTCACAATTTCAAATCCCGAGAAATGACTTTCAGATTAGTGACTCATGATTCCATTGAAAGGAATCCAACCCAATGACAAACCTAAACCTGGTAGGAGAACCAGTAGAAATCATGGACCGTGAGGTCGAACGGTTGAAGCAAAGTCGAATTCCTATCGTGAAAGTTCGCTGGAATTCTTGAAGAGAACCCGAATTTACTTGGGAACGGGAAGACCAAATGCAACTCAAGTATCCACGTCTTTTTACCGAATATACTTCCTAGACCAACCAAAACTGAACTTCGGGACGAAGTTCCTCTTAGAGGGGAAGACTGTCACAACTCGTAATTTCAAGTCCTTGTTCAGATATCGAAATTTCATTTTTCATCTCGGAAAATTACTATTCACAAGTTTCTATTCATCATTTACTATTCACCGATCACTGTTCATCATTTTACTATTCATCATTTTTTGTGTCAGTTTGAGATTCCGAGACACGTTTAAAAATTTCACTATTCACATGACACTATTCATTTCCGGAGAGAAAACACTATTCACATGCATCACTCATTTCATCGTAAATTTAGTTTACGGATATTTAAATTCGCGTAACCAGTTAGGTTTAGCTGCAAATTCAAGCATCAATATTTACATTCGCGTAACCGGTCAGGTTAAGCTGTGAATTCATGCATCATCAGTAGGGACACTTCATATGGACTAGAAATATATTACACATCATCACAATTGCATTTGCATACGATTCCACTCGTAGGATATTCAAATTAATATTTTTTATATATTTGACATTTTACGTATGTTTATTTTTAAATAAACGTTAACATAAAATCAATAAATGTGACTAACACGTCCGACACTCCCGACTATGATTCTAATATATTTTTATATTCATTTTAATAATATATAAATTATATTATTAATTTACCCGGTATTTTGGAAATTTATTTATTTCGTATCGTAAGTTTAATATAATTACGACGGTTTTCGTAGAAACTAAACAATAATCACCCAAACATTCAATACTTGTACCCAACATATTTTTACAATTTTTATGACTTTATTATGTCCCGGCTAACTTCGTTAAAATTTATTTCTAGTTAACTCGGTACCCGGTATCACCTAAAACTAATAATATCTAACATAATCAACCAAAAGTCCACAAAAATCTTACAAAATCCATGTTTTTCTTCCACCCTCCATGATTTGCCGCCCCCCCCCCCCCCCCCTCCTTACCAATCACTTACAAGGTTTGAAATGTATACTAACCCCCATAAATACTTGTACCTTATGTCTACACCAATAATACATAACATATACTTAACTATTTTCCTCATTCCACAAGATTCAAACAAGAAATATTTTCTCTCTTTCTCTCCTCTCTTGAACCGGCCACAACAACAAGACCAAGAAGAAACAAAGATTTTTCAAGATCAAGTAATTTTACAAGTCCTATTAGTATCCTAGTTAAGGTTTTGAAATAAAAACCTCAAGGATAATTAAGTATTTTTCACCAAAAAAACTCTCTAATCTTTCAAGTAAGTATGTCAAACTTATTTTTATAATTTTACTAAGTTCTTATAATGTTCATATAATTTTTATACAAGATCTACATGCATATGCTAGTTTATACCACTCTATTTAAACTTTTATATCTTTTAAGCCTTAGAAATGGATAATAGGTAGATCCTTGTTAGATCCACTTGATTTATGATGTTTAGGAACCCATGACACCCTAAGAAGGTGTATGGTAATATTAGACTAGATTTGTGGTGATTGAAAGTGATTTGGTTGAAGTTGAAACTAGTTTGAAACCCTATAATTGATTTTTGAAACTATATATATACCTACTGTCCTTATTTTAAAAGTGGGAAAATCAGTAGATTATGGGTAATTTTTTATCAAAGATTTAGAAAATACTTTCAAAAATGAAACTTTTGGTGAAAGAACGGATTAAAACGAGTTTATAACGAAGGAGATATGATTTTTGCAAGTTTAACGACGAAAACTATTTTCTGAAAATTTAAGAGTAAATTACATAGATGGTCCCTGTGGTTTGCCCAAAGTTTCACCTACAGTCCCTGAAAGTTAAAAGTTGCATGGATAGTCCCTATCTTTGAAAAGAATAACACTCATGGTCCCTCCACTTAACTGGTGTTAGTGGCTTCCGTTATCTTTTACACGTTAGTCCCTTTTTGTTAAATATCATTGCATCGTTAGTCCTTTATAATAGTGGCCGTTTATAATTTGAACTTTTTCGAATTTTTCTTATGTTTTCATCCTTTTTTATACGTTTTCATGCGTTTTAATATGTTTTCATCCGTTTTTATACGATTTCGTCCGTTTTTCTTACGTTTTCATCCGTTCTCATGCGTTTTTATACGTTTTCGCTCGTTTTTCTTACGTTATTGTTTGTTTTCCTACGTTTTCATCCGTTTTTATCCATTTTTATACGTTTTCGCTTGTTTTTATAGGTTTTCCTTTATTTTTCTTACATTTCATACGTTTTTTTTCGTTTTTATACGTTTTCATACGTTTTTATCAGTTTTCGTCTATTTTTATCCGTTTTTGCCCGCAAGCCACCACCACCACCAATAAAAAAAATCAATTTGTTTTTCAAATTTTTTTTCTTCTAAAGAATCAAAAAAAAATTAGAAAAGAAAAAATTTGAAAAAAAAAAAATTCGAAAAAAAATATATTTTTTTTGAAATTTGATTTTTTTTTAGAAATTTCGAACAAAAAAAATTTTGAAAAAAAAAATTTAGAAATTTTTTTTAGAAAAATTTTCGAACAAAAATAATTTTATCCGTTTTTTTGATTTCTTTAGAAAATTTTTTTGATTTTTTAGAAAAAAAAATTTGAAAAAATAATTAATTTTTTTTTATTGGTGGTGGTGGTGGCTTACGGATAAAAATAGACGAAAATGGATAAAACCGGATGAAAACCTATAAAAACGGATAAAAATTGAACAGAAAATGATCTAGGCAAAATATCAACCTCGTTTCTCCATTCCGATCCTTGATCAAAGTTTTGAGCATAGTCATACTCATCATACGAAGCTTGAATACGGATTAAAATGGACGAAAATGGATAAAAACGTATGAAAACATATAAAAACGTATAAAAACAGATAAAAACTTATGAAAATGTAAGAAAAATAAAGGAAAACGTATAAAAACGGATGCAAACGGATGAAAACGTAGGAAAACAAACAATAACGTAAGAAAAATGAGCGAAAACGTATAAAAACGCATGAGAACGGATGAAAACGTAAAAAAACGGATGAAATCGTATAAAACGGATTAAAACGCATGAAAACGTATAAAAACGGATGAAAACGTAAGAAAAATTCGAAAAACTTCAAATTATAAATGGCCGTTATTATAAAGGACTAACGATGCAATGATATTTAACAAAAAGGGACTAACGTGTAAAAGATAACGGAAGCCACTAACACCAGTTAAGTGGAGGGACCATGAGTGTTATTCTTTTCAAAGATAGGGACTATCTGTGCAACTTTTAACTTTTAGGGACTTTGGGTGAAACTTTGGGCAAACCACAGGGACCATCTATGTAATTTACTCAAAATTTAACGTGCTGTTGGACGATTTTTGACGGACATATAGAGGCGTTAAACGTAACCTAAAGGAGCCGAACTACCAAAAATATGTTAATACATGTTAAGACGAATTCGTGGATATAAAGAACGAGAAAAATGAACTTAAAACGACAAAGATATACACGTTTCAAAATCGACGAAACTATATTAATTTGGCAGCTACAATTGGAAATAATAAACTACGTACTAAATACTATATTTTCTAGAAATATTGTTAAAGAGCTATATTCTTAACCAATGAAGTACGTATGACCCAAGGCTTATTTATACGAATAATTGACGTTATTTTAAGGTTTTCAAAACGAGGAATATAACACTAACATTTTATATACGATATATTACGACAAGTTTTTATAAGTCTAGTGGGACTTATTTTTCCTAAGTATGGAAAATACCTTACTTTGACAATAACAAGTATTTTCAAGGTACGAGTGGTATAGGTATCATGTGCATGAACGTTCACTACATCATTTCATAATCTAAAGTAGATCATATTCATTCATTTAGGTTGCGGCTAGTGTTCGCGCCTTGTTGTCCCTATCATTTCACGTCATAGTATCATCACTTCAGGTGAGTTTTCATAGCCCCGTTT
This sequence comes from Artemisia argyi, assembly GCA_030686995.1. Lineage (NCBI taxonomy): Eukaryota > Viridiplantae > Streptophyta > Magnoliopsida > Asterales > Asteraceae > Artemisia > Artemisia argyi. The sequence goes on along the minus strand of CM060687.1, from coordinate 166,850,328 downwards.
TAATTCAATATTTTGATTTCAAATCCTACGAGGGAGAATACATTGCATCACTTATTTTTTGTACATGCCAAAGTATTAAATTCCTTACATTGCTTAAGTTGCCTTATTACCACGTCATTACAAGTCCCCTTTATTATCATGGACCGTTAATTAATCTACAAGCGAGAGTGAGTGAATAGATCTATTGAGGGTGACTCCTCCATCCGTGTTTGGGTTGCTCCAAGGGGAAAACGGATGCATTTCATGTCTAATATATTTAGAGTGTCTGGTAAACACTCATTTGGGGCCAAGTAACGTCTAGCTTCGGGGTCATGAGCTTAAGAGCCAATGCAGCATTTTTGACATTTTGTCGGTTTACTTTATACATGTGGCTAGTGTACATACGATTTAACTTACAAACCTATGATTATTCACCAACATTATTGTTGACCGTTTTCGCAATGTATTTTCAGGTAATTAAGACATATTCTTCATGGCATGCATGAAATCATATCATTGAGTAACAAGGATGACGCGTCTCATTTTGGATTTTCATGCACTTATGAACTATCGTTTGATTGTACTAAACTTATTTCCTTAAACTTTTCCAGACTTTTGGGACCTATGTTTTATAACTCTGAATATTTTAAATGAATCAAATGATGTATTTTCAAAACGACACTTTAGGTTGTTAAATATAACTGTAACTGTGGTGCTATGACAGTCACCCCCAGGTATTCCATTCCGCTGCCATTCAGGTATTTTGGGGGTGTGACACTAGGGTTTCGTGACGCGCAATAAACATTCCTTGATGTCGTCACTTGATACAATCTTATGGGCCGTCTCTCTTTGTGAACATACGTGACAGCCTACTCTTGGTATAACGTGACGCCGTCACGTGTTAATCTCCAAATTCCTTTCAGGCGCGCCAAGTGTAAATGATTATCCTTCTCTTGATTCATCATCTGACGACGTCATTTAGTGACTCATGACGCCGTCAGGTACTATTTTCAGCATGATTTATTGACTTTGTCATTTTCTTCACTTTTGACTCCAAAAACATCCAAAAAGCACCATTTTCCAGAATTCTCGTCTAATGTACCTAAAATGACAAAAGTAATGATTTGAGGTAGTATTTGATCATAAAAACACGATTTAGGGCTTAAATGACCCCCTAAAAGCGTAACAAATATTTCCTTATCACTATTATAGTCATTTCATGGTTCATTTTTCCGCCAACTTTATGGTATAATTGTGACATGACTTCAATGTCTAATTTGCAAAGTTATTTTCATGTTTCCATATTAAATTGTCACAACGCCTTCACACACACACAAGCATAAACACACATACCCGCAACCAAAAATTATCATTCCCTTTTCCAGTAACATGTCTCGCTGGCTTGATCTCATGATTGCCTATAACTCGTTTGTCATATCGGAAATGATGTTATGTCATTACCAGCGAGAGGTTGAGAAAGACATTCATCATGCACAAGAGTTGATGAGTAGATGCCAAAAGCTGTCTAATATGCTCGGTATTAGGGGGGACCTGATTTTGGAGCTCCAAAACTTAAGGGGCTCGAGAGCTGCAAGGGCCAATGTGAACAAGCTTAGGAGGATTCAGTCAGCTGATATGAGAAAGATGAGGGGGTTGATGAGGATGCTTAGGCAAACTAACGACAGTATTGTTTCCAAGATTGAATTTGCTGTGAGGCAAATGTACATGTGAAGGGGATGGGTGTTGGAGGCTGGGGTGGGTTGTTTTGTTGTGTATGATGAATGTAGGTAGTAGGTGGTTGGGCACTTGTGGAGTTGTGGTTTCTTTTGTTCCTTTTGGTGCCCCTGTCGTATGGTAGATGTAGGTCAGTAGGTGTAGATGTAGATAGGGGTTGTGGTTTCCCCTATCATAAGGTTGTAAATGTAAGGTTTATGAATGGAAGGGGTCGTTTGATCCCGGTTTTCTTGATATACAGTGTTCGATTCGTATGACAAACACAAACACAAACATGAAACTGACAGAATTCTAACCATAATACACAAACACAAACTTGTAAATGCTATTAATCAAAGCAAATAACAGAAACACAAAACAAACACAAACATATTATGCATAAGAAATTGGATGCAATAACAGAGTATTGATGGGAGTCAAGCATCAATAAACATTTAACCCAAAACAGTGTATTGATAGGAGTATTGATAGAAGTATATAACACAAAAAACAAAACCAAACAAACACAAACATAGTATAAAAGAAACACAAAACCTAGTATTGATAGGAGTCAAGCTTGACTAAACATTTAACCCATATGAAATACTTCAATTTACATAATATTGTTCGGCATGTACTAAAAAGATGAACCCATCACAATGCCTGCACACACCCTTTGGTGTATTCGAAACAGAGGTAAAATAGTTCAAGTTACATTAGTCAAATTACATTAGTAAATACAACCAAATAAAATTGTTTTTGTTTCTACACATTACATATTCCTAATAGATGAACCCATATGTCAATCGTCAAAACCTTCTACTGGATGAACCAACGAGTGATAAACTACACTTGCACAGTCAAAATATGCAATGAAATGTGGTTACTATAATAGGCAATGCAATGTATCCAAAATATTTTCTAAACAATTCATTAGACTCGCTTAGTCAAAATAACACCACATTGTTACCCATTGATCTTGGTGCCCTTAGACCCAGTACACAATTAGTGATTTTAACATTACTTCTTGGTCTCAAAAGACCCTCACCCCTTGCTCTCACATTCACTGAACCAACACATGCTGTCTTCTTCATAGAACCACCGTCTCTAATGACAATACCATCCGGTTTGTTCTTGTTACGAACATCATCCTCATCAACCATCTTTCCTTTTCCCTTATCCCCAGACCTCTTCACGCTCTTTTCATGCTTCCCGGATTCAGGTTTTGAAGCATCAACATCATCTACAACCCTAAAAGGTTTTGAAGTGCTAGTCCTAAAAGGAGTTGAAGTGCTAGAGCACCGCAAGCTAGCATGTTCTTTTACCCATCCGACAACCTCCCCACCTTCACCCCCTGAATCAATATTTTTTAAATAGTATTGAGATAACATCTGTTTTTTATGAGCAACAAACAAATCTACAAAACCAGCCCAACAACCTAGTACGATCATTGTATGCACATCATTGTCTGTGTGAATCAACTTCAAACCTTCTTCTAATGATTTGCCAGGCAAACAAAAGAAGACATCCCATTTTTCTCCCCTAATGCGTGATAACATATCATCCAGACCAAGGCTAAAGATATGTTTGTCATGGACAAATGTACAAAGTGTAGAAACATTCCCTTGTACATATCTCAATGGAGAAAATTCAAATAATCCATTATTGTACATTCTGAACACAATTTCATCATCATAATCACTTAAACCTGCCACCGTTTAAATTTGAACGTCAATAGGCAATTAAAGTAACACACTGTGAAGACATACCAACACCTATGAAACTAATAGTATACATGCTAAAGTTAATGCAACAGCAGTCAATGAAACAGTTATGCAGGCTCAAGTGAAGTAGAGCAATGCAGTGTTGTATATCTCACCACATAGTTGTAGTTTAGTTAATAAGTCAATGTGGTGACATAGAAACCAAACATTTGTTGTTCCTTTAGTAAGAACAGATATAAGACAATACAAGACACACTCAAGATACACAATCAGAGCAAAGTATTCCATCAAAGCACTTGACAAGTATACAACTCTAATTAACCTTTTTATTGCACTTAACCATGACTAGACTTACTTAGAACCAATCATGTCACTATGTTTATCCTAAACCTAGCAATCAGGGCACTCAATCATGTCACTCAAAGGGGATTCATATAAAAGTCTATCAAACATATCATAGCATCCTACATAAACAAATTTTAAATGACACGTAAATGAAGTATACTACATTAACATACCAAGATCCGTATGCTCTTCCTTCCCCTTCCCCTTCCTCTTCCCCACTCCCAACAGGCCTTCCCCTCTTCCTTTTTTGTGTAACTGTACTCGGATTAGGACTCCCCTCCTCATTCTTCTTGCCTATCCCAACCGGCCTTCCCCTCTTCCTTTTTGGTGACATTGTACTCGGATTAGCGATTGGTACAAAAAATTTACTGTCTTCTTGGGCCTTCCCCTCCCTCTTTTTTTCTATGCAACTACCTCATTGGAGCAACCGCTACTACTTCCAATGGTAGGAATAGATTTCGCGCCGCTACCACCCACATTTGGTTCGTTGAAGGTTTTGCTCCAAAGCCATTGAAGAATTTCTTCTATCATCTCCTTCCCTATGTTCTTATACGAACCATACTTGGCTTTAACTTGATCACCAAATTTATCCAAAACTTCCTCAAAGACTTGATCATTTAATAAAACCTTACCCCACGACTTTTCGGATGATTCCTCCCCCCAATCAACAAAAACTTTCCCTTATCATTATTCGCCATAGCTGGGTTTCGTTGTTCTGATTTAGGATTTTTTCTAAGTTAGGGTTTGACGGTTGATTATCTTTACAATGGATATGAAGTTAACTGGGTTGGTTTTGGGGAGTTAATGTAATATGAAAAAGCAACTCTAGTAATCTAGTTGCTTTAACTAGAGTTTACGTTTGTTTGCAAATATAGTCCTTCAGTTATAATTGGCGGGAGATAAAATAAACTATGAAATGACTATAATACCCTCAGTGATGTGGCACATAACGAGAAAACTAACGGGAGTTAGCTCTCGGTGCCTTTTTTGCACTTATCCGGAACGTTAGTGGCTTTTTTGCACGCCTTTCTGGCCCGGTGACTTTTTTGCACTTTCGCGATACATTAATGATCATTTTTGCAATTTACCCTTTACTTTAAGAACAAATTTAGGGCCTCCTCTCCATTTATGTTGCCTCCATCAACATGTCTGCATTTTGGAGGTGCAAAAAACCAAATAATTGATTTTTAGAAAAGTAAAAAAGAAATAAATTGATCTAATTCATTTCAAATAATTATTTTAAAAAGTAAAAAATTGATTTTTAAAAATGTTTTGCCAAACACAAATATTCCGTAATTGGTTTTCGACTAGCAGTGTTTGTTTTTTTCTTTCAGATCTGAATGGCGTCTGAAGTCTGATTCGGTCAGACATAATCAGATTCAGACTGTTTGTTTTTTTCAGATCTGAAGTCTGAATACATCTAAATAGGGTCTGATTCGTTCAGACATTGAATAACGTCTGATTACATCTGAAAAGCCTAAACTTCAGTGATACTTCTTTTCAATCCTTATCTCCTCATCTTGGTCTTGATTTTTTTTTATTAATAATCACGAATGGAGGGTCGTTTGGTTTGTCTTATAGCGAAACGATTGTTTTTTTTGTTTATTCAGATTCAGACATAAAAACAGACAGTTTAAAATAATTCAGATTCAGACTTTTGGACCACTCATTCAGATTCAGAAGTGGTATTCAGATTCAGACCCTAAACCTCTTAAAAAACAAACACAACCTTAAGCAAGAGAGCAACATAGATCATTAATTTTCAAAAAGCAAACGTTTCAACTTAATAATTGATTTTCAAATAAGCAAACACAAATAACTAATTTTTAAAAATGCAAACACAAATAATTGATTTTCAAAAAAGCAAATAATTGACTTTTTGATTTTCAAATAATTGGTTTTCAAAAAGCAATTAATTAATTGATTTTCAAAAAAGTAAATAACCAAAAAAAGTCAAAAGATAATTTATATTGTGGCCATCAAGTTTTCAACTTTTACAGTAACATAAACGCCACTCATTTATTGAAATAATTTTGTAGGCCGTCCAACTATATAACTATATGTTTGTTTATTTACACCAATTCCGGTTAAATTTATGACTGAAAACTATAAAATGTAAATAAGGAATCAACCTCTAACTTATCCAAGCAATTTGAATGGAAACTTTGATGTGAAATGCCGATTATACCCTTAATTTAAGTGTGAATGTATATTATTAAAACTTTAAAAGTACTTTAAAAATATAAAACTGAATTTCGTGACTGGGTTTTTATTCGTATTAGTTTAATATGTTAGTTGAGTAGCCTATATAAGAAAAAATAAATAAAAGTTTGATAACTTCCCGATATTACAAATCAAAAAATCAAACTCAAATAATTGATTTCAAAAAAAGCAAACACAAATAATTGAAAATCAAAAAAGCAAACACACGTGATTGGTTTTCAAAAAAGCAAACTCAAATAATTGATTTTCAAAAGAGCAAACGCAAATAATTGATCGTCAAAAAAACAAATAATTGATTGAGTAAACTGCAAAATACATCCCTGTGGTTTGCAGTTTTTGACACCTTACATCCCTGTCAGAAACTTTTGGCACTTTACATCCTTCGTTAGTCAAACGTTTACCATTATACATCCTTAAGGACGAATGGCGCAAATATTTTTCCGTTAGCTGCTGATGGGAGTCTTATGGAGGGCTATTTTGGTCTTTTTACATATAAAATGGATGTATTTTGCAGTTTGCTCTTTTACTTATAACAGGGATGTATTTTGCAATTTACTTTTATACTTTACTTTTTATTATTATTATTATTATTATTATTATTATTATTATTATTATTATTATTATTATTATTATTATTATTATTTACTTGTATTTTATTTTCTTACGTTTTTTGTTTTCGCCCGTTTTTGTACGTTTTCACACGTTTTTGTCCCTTTTTTTGTTTTCGCCCGCTTTTGTCCGTTTTTTTTTTGTTTTCGCCCGTTTTTATCCGTTTTTTTTTTGTTTTCGCCCGTTTTTGACCGTTTTTTTTTACGTTTTCGCCCGTTTTTGTCCGTTTTTTTTTACGTTTTCACACGTTTTTGTCCGTTTTTTTTTTTGTTTTCGCCCGCTTTTGTCCGTTTTTTTTTTTGTTTTCGCCCGTTTTTGTCCCTTTTTTTACGTTTTCGCCCGTTCTTATCCGTTTTTTTTTTTGTTTTTGCCCGTTTTTGACCGTTTTTTTTTACGTTTTCGCCCGTTTTTGTCCGTTTTTTTTTGTTTTCGACCGTTTTTTTTTACGTTTTCGCCCGTTTTTGTCCCTTTTTTTTGTTTTCGTTCGTTTTTGTCCATTTTTTTTACTTTTTCGCCCATTTTCAATACCATTAGAATGAACAAAATGAAAGAATATCAATACCATTAGAATATCAATATCAATACCATTTTATTATTACTTTTTTTTACGTTTTCGCCCGTTTTTGTCCGTTTTTTTACGTTTTCGCCCGTTTTGACCGTTTTTTTTTACGTTTTCGCCCGTTTTTGTCCGTTTTTTTTACGTTTTCGCCCGTTTTTGTCCATTTTTTTTGTTTTCGCCCGTTTTTGTCCATTTTTTTACGTTTTCGCCCATTTTCTTTCATTTTCATACGTTTTTGTCCGTTTTTTTTTACGTTTTCGCCCGTTTTTGTCCCTTTTTTTTACGTTTTCGCCCGTTTTTGTCCATTTTTTTTGTTTTCGCCCGTTTTTGTCCATTTTTTTTACGTTTACGTCCGTCTTTTGTCTAAATATAATTTTGATTTTTTTTTTAATAATCATCGAAAAAAATATTTTCGAAAAAAAAATTGGGTAAAAAAAAGTTTCTAAAATATATTTTTCGAAAAAAAAATTTGGGTAAAAAAATATTTTTTCTAAAATATATTTTTCGAAAAAAAAATTTGGGTAAAAAAAAGTTTATAAAATATATTTTTGGAAAAAAAGTTTGGCGTAAAAAAAAGTTTCTAAAATATATTTTTCGAAAAAAAATTTGGGTAAAAAAAATTTTTTTTCTAAAATATTTTTTCTAAAATATATTTTTCGAAAAATATATTTTAGAAAATTTTTTTTACCCCAATTTTTTTATCGAAAATATTTTTTTCGATGATTATTTAAAAAAAAATCAAAATTATATTTAGACAAAAGACGGACGAAAACGTAAAAAAATTAGACAAAAACGGGCGAAAACGTAAAAAAAACGGACAAAACGTATGAAAATGAAAGAAAATGGGCGAAAACGTAAAAAAAATGGACAAAAACGAACGAAAACAAAAAAAAGGGACAAAAACGGGCGAAAACGTAAAAAAAAACGGTCAAAAACAAAAAAAAGGGACAAAAACGGGAGAAAACGTAAAAAAAACGGTAAAAAAACGGGCGAAAACAAAAAAAACGGATAAAAACGGGCGAAAACGTAAAAAAAACGGACAAAAACGGGCGAAAACGTAAAAAAAACGGACAAAAACGGGCGAAAACAAAAAAAAAATGGACAAAAACGGGCGAAAACGTAAAAAAAAACGGTCAAAAACGGGCGAAAACAAAAAAAAAACGGATAAAAACGGGCGAAAAAAAAAACGGAAAAAAACGGGCGAAAACAAAAAAAGGGACAAAAACGTGTGAAAACGTAAAAAAATGGACAAAAACGGGCGAAAATAAAAAACGTAAGAAAATAAAATACAAGTAAATGATAATAATAATAATAATAATAATAATAATAATAATAATAAGTAAAGTATAAAAGTAAATTGCAAAATACATCCCTGTTATAAGTAAAAGAGCAAACTGCAAAATACATCCCTTTTATATGTAAAAAGACCAAAACAGCCCTCCATAAGACTCCCATCAGCCGCTAACGGAAAAATATTTGCGCCATTCGTCCTTAAGGATGTATAATGGTAAACGTTTGACTAACGAAGGATGTAAAGTGCCAAAAGTTTCTGACAGGGATGTAAGGTGTCAAAAACTGCAAACCACAGGGATGTATTTTGCAGTTTACTCTAATTGATTTTTAAGTTAAGCAAACACAAATAGTTGCCATCCCTATTCTCTATACATAAATGCATCTACAAAATAAGTAGCTGAGTTTTTCTTTGTGATAAGCGATATCTATGCATTTTGGCTTGTTGTGAAAGGCTATCAAATAAAAAAATGAGTTAAAATTAAAGGGTTAAAATAAAATTTTGAATAAGCACAAAACACTAAAAAGAAAAAAAGGTACTTTGGGTCCTCTGCTTTACCACATACATTTACAGAGACCTTAAAACCTCCACTGAAAAGACTTTGAGTGTTGTTTTATTTTGTTTTCTCAATAGATCCGTCTTTCTTTCTTCTTATCTAGATAGAGACCTTAAGGTGGTTCTCGATCTAAAATTTTTAAGTTTGATAGACATGGCAAATGAGGAAAGAGAGAAAGAGAAAATGGAAGAGATGAATCATTTTGGCCATGAAGAACATCCACTAAAGCTAATCGAAACCTCTGAAATGGTCAAGGGTGTCCATTGTCAAAGATGTCAAGAACCGATATTAGTTGGCTCTGTATACAGTTGCATCTCGTGTCCTTACTTTCTGCATAAGACGTGTGCGGAACTACAACCCACTCTCCCTCACCCGTTTCCTCTTACACTCGTTGCTGGCGAAGTTAATTGGATGTGTAACGTGTGCTTGAACCACTACAAAAGTGGTGAGTCCGCGTATTGGTGTTCGGTGTGTGACTTTGATGAATGCCTGAATTGTGGTGTTGCTAATGCTGCACTCAAGGAGAAAGCTTTAATACAGATTCAAGAAGAAGGTCAACATGCTTTTCTTCATCATTTTGCTCATAGTGAACATCCGTTAATGCTCATCGTCTGGGAGACGATTATAGGTATCATCGTTGTTGATTTTGGTAATAATGAGGAGAAACCAAAAGGAGATGTAGTTGAGTGTGATTTATGTGAGGAACCATTATCAAATGGTGACTCTGCATATGCTTGCACCCAGTGTCGTGTTTTTCTTCATAAATTTTGTTCACAACTTTCGAAAACTATCCACTACCCTTCTTTATATCATCGTTCTCTAACAATCACAATGTTCAAAACTGTTAGTTCCAAAGTTTATACTTGTAGAATTTGTCGTCAAAGAATAGCTAAAGGGTTTTTCTATCGTACTACTGACGCTGAAAGGCCAGGATTTGTTTGTTGCAATAACTGTTTTCTTGTTGAGTTTGCTTGTAAGACAGAATATGAGGCTATCAAGGAGAAGGCGACAATCAAATTACAACACGAAGGCCATCCACAGCATTCTTTAACCCTCATGTTAAGACCTGCTTCTTTACGTTGTGATGCTTGCAAAACTGAAGAAAAAGGCTTATTCTATGAATGTAATAGTTGTGACTTCTGGATCCATGAGACCTGTGCTTCCTTACCACCTACCATCGATCTACCACATCATCACCCTAAGCACCCACTTGTTCTTGTCTACTCACTTCCAGAGAAATTCTACAAATACCCGTATTATTGCAAATTTTGCAACAAACACATTCGAAGGAATGAATGGTTGTATCATTGTGCAAACTGTAGATATTTTGCACATATCAAATGTGCCGTGAATGCACAACAACAACCTTCTACTTCAAGGTAAATCTAACTTATACTGTATCTTTTTAATTGTGTATGTTTGTGATTAATTATCGTCTGAATACAAAATATGTACATGATTTCAGAGATAATCCGAGCACTTCCACTGCTAGTGATAATGAAATCAGTTTGCTGCATTTTCCCATGTCGGAGGCATTTACAGACCCGTTGAAACTACTGCATTCCAAGATCATAGCTCAAGATGATAAGGAGACTACTGAGATTAATCATTGGAGTCATCCTGCTCATCCATTGGTCCTGAATGTTGAAGATCCACAAGGTAACAACATGATGCCCGACATAAACTCTGGTGATCCAATAAAGGTATGCTATGCATGTGTACAACCCCTCTCCTATCCATACTATAGCTGCAAAGTGGATGGATGTTCTGTATTCACAGATCTCCACAAATATTGTGCCCACTTACCCCGAACATTACAACATCAACTTCACCCAAATCACACCCTTCACTTGGTAGACACATGGGAAGATGAGTACTTCTATAAATGCAATGGTTGTTTTAGCTGGGGCAACACGTTCGCGTACAGATGTGGAATTAATTGTGAGTTTTACCTTTGTGCAAATTGTGCGTTTTTACCCAAGACCATCAAACACGAATCCCACAGCAGCCATCCTCTCACCCAACTTTTTAATCCCAAAGCTCTCTGCAACGCATGTAACAAGTGGGCTGCACGCATAAGCTATGCTTGCAAGGCTTGTGAGTTCCAGTTAGACATTCATTGTGCAATGAGGTCGCCAAAGTCCCTTGCTCACAGGTATTGCAAGGGACATGAAATCCCATTGACGTATCCGCCGGTCGATGATCATCCTGAAGATTTCTATTGTGATATTTGTGAGGAGGAAATGAACCCCAACTTCCCGCTCTATCATTGTCACAATCATAAATCCAGAAGTTCTTTTCACCTTCGTTGCATTAGTCGAATTGATTGGTACGCCAACATATGGAATGGGGGCACAAGAACTCAGGCGTATCATAAACATCCATTAACATATGTACGAAGAAAGAAAACACCAAAGTATGTGTGTTCAGTTTGTAATCAAGATATCAATGGTTATTTGGTACTTGAATGTCGAGCTAGAGTTTGTAATTTTAATATCTGCTTTAAATGTCATCGGAAAAAGATAGGATATCGGGGGAAGCAATAAATTGACTTTCTTTTCTTTGAGTTCTTGTTATTTTCATGTCTTGGATCTATTGTTATATACTGTATTTGACTTCAAGTATATTGATGTTTTCAAAGGTCAAGGTTGGCAAAGTCCTTTTTTATTTGTAAAATAATGCAGTACGTTTTTTTGTTTGTGGCTTTCTTGTTTCAAAGTTTTATCAGAGTGACTAATTTTTTGTATTTTAATAATATAGATAGATTATGAACTGATGCATGAGAATCACGTGAGCTGGATCTATACGCTTCTTCCCCAATGCATCGATTCATTAAATTAGGGTTCTTGTTGCTGAAACAGATCCAACTTTTGATAATAATGATGATGTTGAATGTCTGTTATATTTGAACCTGCTTGAGAAGAGTCTAATTCAACTGCTGATTGGATGCTTCTGTAGAGCTTATTTGATCGAATAGCTGATTAGTCAATTTCTTGTTGTTTTTTGGGTAATTAACGTACTAAAATATGTTTGGGTTGTAGTAATTGAATAGCTTTTTTTTCATCGAGTAAATTTGGGTTATAAATAACGAGGTCACTTGGTTGTTAGTCCACACTAATAAGTAACATATGTTATATGTTTGATGAATTGCCTCAACCAATCTTGGAGTATCTTCAACTTCAAACAATAGTGGGTTTACTTTTTATTTATTTGCTCAAATATTTGTTTGTGCTTCATCATCAATAAGTGGGGTATCTGGTTCAGTTGTAATTGAAAAATGTGGGTTCAGGTTGCTACATTTGAATACATAACTTTAGCCACAAAGAACATTCATTGCAAGTAACTGAAAGCTAGGAGACCGTAGTCGTTGGCGCTGATGATAATTATTTTACCCTCCAGTCAAGATCTGCTTCTTTCCTTTTTGATGCTTGTCATACTTGCTAATTAAGTTTTGGATCCTACTTTAGTAGTATCTATCTAAGCAATAAAACAGATAAACAAATAACAAGATAGTATTGAGAAATTTTATGGAACATATGATCCACATGTTAAGTCGTCATAGCTAAGCCCATTTACCCAACCAGTTGATCATCCATTCATTAACAAGTTCTTTTCGGTAACACTTACGGAAGTTGAGTTAAATGCGTTTACATAAATGAAATTTATCAAGTAAAACTTATTTTCGTTTTTCAATTTACAGTGTTCTTGTTTGTAATTTTCCACAATTACACAAGTTTAAATTCATAATATTTAGTTTTGTATGATATAGAAAGAAAGCTTCCAATTGACAAAGGCAGATAAGATAGTTTCAAAAGTAAGATGCAAACTTCTAATTCGAGAAAAGAATGTTCTTGAAGATTTCTATTGTGAGGAGGAAATGGATCCTAATTTCCCACTATATCATTGTCACAATCAAAAATACAAAGTTCTTTTCACCGTGGTTGCATTATTCGAAATGATTACTACACAAACATATGGTATGCGGGATCCATAACTCCGTTGTATCATAAACATCCATTAACATATGTTCGAAGAAAGAAAACATCAAAAGAATTGATATTCTCTCAAGTTAGAATTAACATGATAGGCGATGGTCCCTCACAAACAAAAGAAAGACAGGGTCTCGCAGTAGACCTCACAGTTTTGTACGTGAGGGAACATGACCTATCATATTCATTCTAACTTGAGAGAATCTCAATCGTAAAATTATAATGCTGAAATTTTGGGTATAAAATGATATCATATAGGCCCAACATATCAATTTCATGGGCACTTGTTTAAGTATAAAATGATGTCATATTAGGCCCAATATATCAATTTCTTGGGCACTTGTTTAAGCCCAGCGGACAGGTCTACATTTGTCAAAAGATGTCATCTTTAAACTATGTCATACTCATTTACTGATCCGCTGAAGTTGAAATATTCTGGAAAGGTAATTCTTGATGATAATGAAACATATGAGATTAACCATTGGAGTCATCCTCATCATTCATTAATCCTTAATGTTGAAGAACCCCAAGGTAATAACAAGCCCAACATAGACTCTAGTGATCTAATAGAGGTGTGCTATGTTTGTGTAAGACCCCTCTCCTTTCCCTACTATAGCTGTTGCGAAGATGGATGTTTATACACTCTCCACAAATATTGTGCCCAATTACCACGAACATTAGAACATCAACTTCACCCTCATCATTCCCTTGACTTGGTAGACACATGGGAAGATGATGAATTCTATACGTGCACTGGTTGTTTCAGCTGTGGCAACACATTTGTGTACAAATGCGATCAAACTAACTGCATGTTCTCTCTTTGTGTAAATTGTGCATCTTTACCAAACACCATCAAACACGAATTCCACGTCCATCCTCTTGTCCAAATTATTGATCCCGAATCTGGGTGTAAGGCGTGTAACAAATGGTGGTCTTCTGGTATAAGCTACTCTTGCAAGGATTGTGATTTCCAATTAGAAATGGGTTGTGCAATGAGGTCTCCACAGTCCCTTACTCATAGGTATTGCAAAGGACATGAGATCCCATTGACATATCCCCCGGTTGAAAATCATCGTGAGGATTTCTATTGTGATATTTGTGAGAAGGAAATGCACCCAAAGTTCTGGCTCTATCATTGTCACAAATGCAAAAGTTCTTTTCACCTTTACTGCATTAGTCGAATAGATTATTTTGCAAACATTATACGCAAGGGCGAGGTAACCGATTTATCTATACACAAACATCCATTAACATTTGTTCAAAGGCAGAAAGGTACTCCCCAGTATGTGTGTTCTACCTGTAATTGTGACATTAATGGTATTTTGATTCTTGAATGTCGGGCTAAACTATGTAATTTCAATATTTGCTATCGATGCCATCGGAGGAGGAAACATGGGGAATTATATGATATTTTATTTAGTTTAGGTATAGAGTAGTTAGGGAGTGATAAAGGGCTCTACATGATGTCATTGTTTCCGCAACTATCATTTTTAATGATTTTCTCTTGTTCTTAAAGTATTATATTGTTGGTTTAAGAGTGACATTTCTAAGAAGGAACTATCATTTTTAATGATTTTCTCTTGTTCTTAAAGTATTATATTGTTGGTTTAAGAGTGACATTTCTAAGAAGGAAATGCAATTCATGCCTAAACAACATATAGTTGAGGCATCTTGTCGACACGCAATCTGCTTGTTAATTTGTCATTTCACATACTTTCTAAATCGATAAGTAACCTCATATACTTTTATATAATACTTTTAATAAATGACAACAGAGTTAGACTTGATGAAATCATAAACACTTAAGATTTTAAAAAACTTTCAATTTGTTCTGTTTTTTTTTTTCCAGAAACAGAGGAACAATATACGTACATACAACTCAAGAAAGCGTGTAATCAAATCCTGATGTTTGGGTTTAAAAATTGGGTCCATACCTGAATTAATGATGTTCCAACTAAGTCCAACATTTCATGAAGTCCGCAACTTAGCCGAGTTCAACACCTTGTCAAACATTAAACATGGATTGTTAATAAAGAAAAAAAGAACTAGTTAAATGTGTATGCAATACGTCAGGTGTTCTAAAATCATCATAGCTCACAAGCGTCAAGTCATCGTATAGTTAGAGTTTGCCTCCATTCTCATGTCCAATTCCCTATATTTCTGTTATAGATTCGGAGGGTATGCGTCTGCCGCCTCAGGTAGCTTCTACAGATGATACACTATGAAGGAGACACGTTACCTACTTACTGTTTATCATAATTATCAGCAGATGCTCATGATGGTTCAGCATATGGGTGCATCACATGCAATTACTTACGATTAAACATGTGCACAACTGGATTACACTCTCAGTCATCACCGATCACCATTTCCAACATCCTATAACCATCATTACCAACAACTAGAGTGCACAACTAGACCCACATCGTATTTGCGATTTATTTCGTCACAAAAAAATCAGGTGGGTTTCAGTACCATTGTTCTACATGTCGATTTGACTTGTGTTTAAAAATGTGCTATTGCTGCTGCTGCAATTCAAGATGCTGCATATGTCAAAGTTTGAACATAAAGAACACTCAAAACACAACTTAACCTTGCAACTAAGACCTGCTGCTTTCCTTTGTAATGCTTGCAACTCTGATGATAAAGACTTTCTATTAGTGCAACAACTGCATGTTTCGGATTCACAAGGCATGTGCTACTTTATCAGCAAAATCTGGCCTTCCCAATCACCATAAGCACCCTCTGGTTCTGGCCTATTCACTTCCAAACAATTTTTACAACTTTTGGTATGGCTGCAAGTTCTGTAAGAAAGTGATTGGACGAAAATAAATATACGCGATTGTACTTATAAAAATGATTCATGTAATTACTATTTAAAGTTTATATAAGGATATCCGGAAAAATATTTTTAAAAAAATTTATATTTTAACTTTATCAACTGTCATTATGTGATATTAAACTCGCAAATTGTGTACAACATGATATCATTATTAATAGCTAATTCAAATTACAACATCAATCTCAACACTCATGTCAGTTAAACATAGTTTAAGCTTTCATTCAAGAAAAATCTTTACAAAATATTGGTCGATATTAATACATAAAGTTTATGTAAAACCCCGTGTATAATTGTTAATTATACTTATATCACAATTATAAAACTTTAAACACGTGCAAATTCTTATATGTTCGTATATTAAACTAAAAGTTAAAATAAATTTGATTTATGTGTAAACCCCAAGCGTGCATAGAACTTATAACTAGTATGATTAAAGAGCCAAGGTGCAATGGCCACCTATATATTTTATAGGTGTCGTCACGTCAACATGTACCCTATAACACTCCACAACATAAACATTATATCCTATAAAATCCCCATAACACACCACAAAAAATACCTACTCACTCATGAAAGGAAAAAAAATGTAAACCCCAAGCGTGCATAGAACTTATAACTAGTATGATTAAAGAGCCAAGGTGCAATGGCCACCTATATATTTTATAGGTGTCGTCACGTCAACATGTACCCTATAACACTCCACAACATAAACATTATATCCTATAAAATCCCCATAACACACCACAAAAATACCTACTCACTCATGAAAGGAAAAAAAAATGTAAACCAAATGGCGATGGCATCTATAATTTGATTGGGTGGCAGGGACGTATAGGGGATGTATGAATATAAAATATATAAGAATCAAATAAACGCAGCGGAAAACATCACCAACAACGGATCCATAGTGCCATATGATCAATCAATAAGATAAACAAGATAGTTATACCTTTGTAGTGTGATCGGTAGAATCGTATGGAGACCATTACCAACACCACGAACCACCAAAGAAACCAAGTGACCAAAATAGATCACCTCTATGATGGAAACACACTACACGTCATAGAACACCACCCGATGCTAGTCTAAACCTTGTAACCATTATTCTTGCAACAATCTACAATAGATTAAGCCAAGAAAAAAGATCAAAAAACACAAACCCTAGATGGGATTTTGTTTTGCCATGATTTTTATGAGGAGAGAAAGGGGGAGAGACTTTTGGTAAGTTAATTCCTGTATATCTCATTTTGGAAGACTAAATCAATTTAGTCTTATCATAATAGAAGTTACATAAAGCCCCTCGAAAGCTCATATTTGCCCCTCTAGTCCCTCCCTAGGTCGGCCATGATAAGGGCCCAAAATTGGCTTGCTCATTGTTGGCCCGGTCGTAAAACACTAAGTCTAACTTCGTGTTTAAAGGCCCGTTATTGATCCCAAGTTACGTAGTCATTTATATATTGTAAATACGATAAATACAATATATAAAATGGTGTCTCTGTGTATAAGTGTGTGACCCCATAGGCTCATATATGTCTAGCCATATAATTATTTATTATGACACGAGCATACTCCAACAGCTCCCACTTGCGACGTCATAATAATCAAGTAATTATACAAGCAAATGTTAGCGTCTAGCAACACGCCAATGCCCCTAGAAATATGTGAGGGAAGTTTCTTAAACGTCTCATTTAAATCGTTTATATGTCATCCATCCTTTTGTTACAGATACTATGTTGAACACTAGACATGGATCAAAGTCATTCTATTTGTTCAACTATTATGTTTCTCGATCTAGATATTGAACAAGATTATCAAGTGAATTAAGATTCATCTTAATCTCATTTGGGTACGGCCATACAAACATCCGTTCAATTCATCGAGGGGCCCAATAGTATCTAACTCCATGACATGTGGAGGAACAAATCCTATTTTGACTGCACGTGTCATTCATGTGTTTCAAATCACTCCTGAAAATGGTTTTTATAACTACCTTATTCAGGACAGTGTTTAACCATATCAAAGAATAAAATTCCGCACATGCAAGACCTACTTGCATCTCAAGTCTAAGGATAAGAGACATAACCATTTGCGAGATTCACTATTGACGCCGATCCATGCAGTGAATTCTCGAAGGTTGGGTCAGTCCAATGTTCATCACAATGAACAACATATGAGTTTGGCAAATAAATCACCAACACGCTCACATTTGCCTTAATCCGATGATACTCCCGTATCGTCAACTGGCAATGGACAATTTTAGAATAAATAAATTATTCATGGATTAAACATGCAAATATAAAACACAGTAGTATAAATGAAGACGATAATACCCGGTATATCAATTCATTGTATAATACGACTGCTTACAGTTCCATTATCCAAATACTAAAAACAGATATGCACAAGACTACATATAGATCGGAATCTGATGTTTCCACCATGATCAATTTTGTTGTACAAGACAACAAGTAGTCATCTGAGTAAACTTTGAGAATACTTGATTGGTCTCAAACAGCCAGAAAATATCAACCAAGTAATGGTCAACAAGTCAAACAGTCTAAACCAATACTCCGTAGAGTGTAGTGTTTCCCCGGGTCGTTAAATCCCAACGAGGCGTGAAATATGAAATAAAATGACTTTGAGATCAGGTGAATTGAACAGAAAAAGGGTTCAAGTGATTGTACTACTGAGATATAAGTTAGAATAGCTTTGATAAGCTATATCAACTAATACGTGAAATCAGATAAGCACATATGAAAAGGAACTGGAAAACGCGTACGTTTAATATTTAAACGTAAACGTATGAAACAAAAACGATTTTAACTATAGTAGGAATTTGCATGCCTTAGGGGCTTAAATGCAAATTAAATAAACTTAAAATATTTATTTTATAATTACTAATTTATTTAAGAGTTAATAACACCTAAAAAATGTAAAAAGGAATAAAATGTACGTTTAAATTTAAATAAACGTAAACGTACAAAACTAAACGTGAATTCTGTCAAATATAACTCTCACAAATATGAAAATTATATTTTTGGAATCCTAAACTTATAAGAAAATTATTGGAAATTTAAAATTATTTTTATAACCATTTAATTAATTATTATTATTTAATAACTATTTTTAATTAATTAATAATTCACTAATAAGTAAGAAAATGTAAAATAAGTCTAGAAATATAAAATTAAAACTTAGAAAAATCTAAAATATTATAAAACTTATTTTAAAACTAAAATTATATTTTTCACACTATTTATCTAATTATTATTAATTAATTATTATTTAATTATTAATTAACTAATTAAACTGATTTTAATTATTACAAATACTAAAAAGACTTAGATAATTAAGAAAATTTTATAAATCTAATTAACCATCACAGGAATCATAAAAAATTATAACAAGTTTGTTTTATGTATTTTTAAACTAATTTACTAATTATTATTCTAATTATTAATTAATTGCCAATTATACTAATTATATTATAAAAAATAGAAAATGAACAGTAGAAATTCTAGAAAAATTCCTAAAAATGTTATTACTTATATAAAAGCTAGGAAAATTATAAAAACTAGGTGTTACTTAATAAAATCTAATTTTGTTATTTAACTCTTTAATATTAATTAATAATTAATTAAACTAATATTAATTTTAAATATCACTAAATGACAAAGTAAAAATCTGGAAAAATTTATAAAAGTACTTTAATATAAAAGAGATTTAATAAAAATATAAAAATGCAGAAGTGCTTATAAATAAGCTAAAAAGAAAATTAAATAGATAATTTCTGTTAAATAGAAGCTATCACTATAATTAAATTTGGTTTTTTCTAATTTTTCTTTTACAGAACTACTAAAAATACTTAAAATATGAAACTTTTGTAAAAAAAAATAACTTGGAACTCAAAAATAAGCATTGTGAGTGTTTATTAGCTTTGACAGTTGACTAAGTTTGACCAAACTAAGAAATAAGCTCAAATGAGCTTTTGTGGGGTCCACAAGGGTGGATTCTGGTTTACCTAAGTTAGTTGGACTTGTTTAAGCTAGATTTGATAAGATAAGTTCACAGAATAAGCTAACAAGCCACAATAAGCAATTGCTTATTGATGACTGAGACAGAAAATGGGACAAGGTTGTGGGATGGTTTCAGGTGGGACCCAGTGAGCTTGAGCTCAAAACTTAAATATGGGTAGGAGGGAGGGGGTTGAAAGAACCAACTTGGGGCCTGTGGGACCCACCGAGTAGCTCAGAATCAGCCATCAAAGTGGTAGGTGTGGTGGTGGTGGTCTGTGTAGCAGGGGAGCTTCTTCCCCTGCAAGTGTGTTTGAGCCTGTATAACTTGCATAAGAAAAATCACAAAAATATTACAAATGTGTGAATCTCAAGTTTAGCTGGTAGATTAACACATATCAAAAGCTCAAAGTTTGAAAGCTTACACAAAATTCACAAATATTCATGCCATTTTGGAGATTTCTGACCAAAGCTCTTTTTGACTTTTTAAGAAAATGCTTTATGTTGACTATTATGAACTTTAAATCAATTCCACTGACTAATTATGTTTTAATAGGTTATGATTAAGCTAAATTAAGCTAGATTACCTACTAATGCACTACTGTGATGAAAATGAGACTTGAGACCTTAACAGTTAACTACTTAATGAAGATTAAAGCTAATCTTGGCTTTTTAACTAATAAGACCTAAGTTTTATAGTTTATTTATCCTATTTAAACCTAAGGTGACATGTTTCAACAACAATCAACAAACAAAACAAGCTCTAAATCCCTCAAAGCAGTTTAACCAAACACACCTTTTGTTGACTGATTTGAAGATTTCTAAAACAACTTGATGAATTAGACCTTAAATCTGTTTTCAAACCTTATGCTATCATCAAATAAGACCTTATGAGCATAAAACAACAACAACACAATCATCAAACACAGAAATGAACAAAGTGGTATTTTGACTGTGAAACTTGATTTTTTTAGCAACTATGAATTTTAACAAACAAGCAACTGATATCAATTATCAAAACCACTTAACAAAAACATAAGATCAGGAATTTACACAAACAAGATCATATAGCATACATACACAGTGAAATGCAAATATTGATAAAAATGCTTACAAGTGGTATCCAGGCTGAAAACAAGGTACACAAGATCCAATTTCCCTTCCTAAAGCCTCCCATGAGGTCACTAACACCAGGGCAATCCATTATGCACCCTGCTCCTTGCTATGATCATCTTCTTCATGAATTTTTTATTTTTCACTTATTTTTCTTAATTTTTATGTATTTTTTAGTTTAGTGACTACAACTGCTTTTATTGTTTCTAATAGCTTGCATATGCTATATAAGGAACTTATATTAGCTTATGAGTCCTTTACAACCAATATTAACAACATTCAAGGTAACTTAAAATTTTGAGATAAATTTTGCATAAACTGAAAATGGTATTGAGATTGAAATTAAAAGATGAAACAGGTTTATTTCACACTAAAAACACTTGTTACAATACTTGAAAGCTAAATGTTACACTGGAAAATTAAGATTGCTTAATACGAAACTAAAATATTAAAATTACACTAGATAGGCTTCTCCTCTGCTTCTTTTATCTCTTATAGAGACTTTAATCCTTCCTTGTCGACCTCTGAGACTTTCCCACTTCATTAGAACCGTTGGATTGGCCAAATTAATCATATCCATTTAAAACACCTTTTTGGCGCCAAAAGTATTTGAGGTGGATTAGGGCAGTTTCTTTGCAATTAAAGAATTTTGGGAGTTTGTAGAGGTGGAGGGGACAAGGGAAAGTGTTTTAGATGAGTTTGGGCAAGTTACCCACAAAAGTAGGGTATGTGAGTGAAACAGTGGAAGGAAAATGGTGGGGAAGCATTAAATGTGGGATGGGGTGGTATGATGGGGTGTGGGATGAGTTGGTGGATGTAGGGTAGCCAGCTGGGGGGTGAGGTGGTGGTGAAAACCACCCTGGTTTTGGGATTGCAGGTGTGGGAGAGGAGAGTGAACAGTGGTTGGCGGTTTTGGGAAAGTCAAACGGGGTTTGACCCCGTTTTAAATATTAAGGGTGTGGGCTGGGTATGTTTTTGGGCTAGGGAAGGGATTGGGCTTGGTGTTTATTTATTTTGGGTTTGGTTTTGGTTTTTAATATAAAGGGTCCGGTTTGGTTTGTGGTATTTTAAGCCCAAGGACCTAAAATGTAATTTTGGATTTTTGGGGGACCAAACCTGTAAATATCACAATGTTATCACAAGGACCAATTATGCCATTTATAAATAGTACAAGGTTTATTTTTAATATTTTCCATTTTAAAAACCTTAAGGACTAAATTTGACATTTTTCAAACTTGAGGGACTAAAGTTGTCATTTTGCAATTTTTAACTTTAAAGGACCAAACTTGACAACTTATGAATCCCTAAGGACCTTTGATGATATTTTACATATTTTGATTTACCAGGGACTAGATTTGCCAATTTTTCAAAGTTCAGGGACTGAAACTGTAAATTATGTGAAATATGTTGTTTTTCATCAGTTTTCAATCCTTTTGCATAAAAACACAATCCAGGGATATTTTATGTATTTTAAGGCATTCATGTGTGCTTTCAGATGTTTTTGCGGTCTAAATGTGACAGAAATAATGAGTATTTACACACTCATCAATCGCCCACACTAAACTATTGCTAGTCCCTAGCAATCTTTTGAGAAAATTTTAATGGATTTTTATCTCTTTACCAAAAGCCATCACTTCTGGAGTAGCCAAATGTATCAGTTCAAGTAAGAACTATGGTCCACTTGATAACCATGTGATTTTGAGCAAACCACCAGCCGTCAACGAATTTGTTTTGTCTTTACCAAAAGCCGTTTGCTTATGGACTAGCCAACTCTTGATGGACAAAGTCAACATCTTGGTGAGCTGATTACCAATTGTAGTTTTTCCACTGCCTTTACCACAAGCCATAATCTTGCGGGCTAGCCAACTCTTTCACTTTTAAGGATATGGCGAGTTGATTTACCATACAATTTTGGGCAAATTGCAAGCCATCAACGGATTTGAGATATCTTTACCAAGAGCCGTTTGCTCCTAGATTAGCCAATCATTATGTGGGTTAGACATGGCGGACTGATAACCATTTATTGCATTTCTAAGTGTGAAAAAACTTTAAATTTTGATCAAATGAGGGTGCTTGATGGAACATGTGTTTGAATTCGTGAGAATCCCCCCCCCCCCCCCCCACACACTTAGAAATGAATATTGCCCTCAATATTCAAAGCACTGGGTGTTAAAACGATACTTAGAACGTAAGAAGGAAATATTAATAACCTTTATTTTAGTCTATTTACATGGTGGGTTTTTTTTTTTTTTTTTTTTTTTTTTTTTTTTTTTTTTTGAAGATATACACATATATACAACATGTGGGGCATCTCCCCCACACTAGGGTGGTAGAAAAGAGAAAGAAGACAGAAATATGGGTGAAAACCCATATTGCTACTGTTTTTGATTACCGAGTCGCTAGCTTGACTCGACCTCGAATTAAATTGTCCATGAGGAAGCTACTATTTTTGATTACCGAGTCGCTAGCTTAACTAGACCTCGAATTTAATTGTCCTTGGGGAAAGTTTGGAGATCCGGGTATGGATGGTATGTCCTCTCCAAAGTAGTGTTTCACACGATGCCCATTCACTTTAAAACATGGACCATCATTTTGAGATAACTCAACGGTACCATATGGATAAACCTTAGTGATAGTGAATGGGCCAGTCCAACGGGTTTTGAGTTTACCCGAGAAGATCTTTAATCTAGAATTAAAGAGAAGGACTCGATCACCAACGTTAAAAATGTGGTTTTTTATTTTTGAGTCATGAATCTTCTTTGTCTTTTCTTTATATATTAAAGAGTTCTCGTAAGCCTGATCACGTAGTTCATTTAATTCATTCATTTGAACTTTTCGGTGATCACCCGCAGTTTTGAGGTCAAAGTTGGCAAGTTTCAATGCCTAGTAGGCTTTGTGCTCAAGTTCCATCGGTAGATGACATGTCTTTCCGTACACAAGCTTGTAAGGCGTACACCCAATGGGTGTTTTGTAAGCTGTACGAAAGGCCCATAGTGCGTCATTGATTCACCTCAAACGGTCAGACGATTATTAGTCAGCCACTTGTGAATGGTCAACCGTAAAAGTCAAACAATTCAAGGCAAATGCTTCCGTAGAATACAGTGTTTCCCCGGGTCGTAATGTCCCAACGAGGTGTACGATGTTTTATTAGAAACGAATTTGTGATCGAATGAATATGAACAGGGATATGAATAAAAGTGTGAGTGTGTGATTTAACTAGGGTTTTATAAAATAAAATGACTTAATTAAACTATTAAAATGATTACGTAAAACCTAGATATCTAAAACGTTTAACAACTAAAAACGCGTACGTTTAATTTAATTCTACGTAAACGTACGAAACAAAAACAAATTTAACTAAAGTAATAATTTGCAAACCTTAGGGGCTTAAATGCAAATTAAATAAACTTAAAATATTTATTTTATAATTACTAATTATTTAATTAACTATTATTATTTAATAACTATTATTACTTATTTAATAATTAACTAATAAATAAGAAAATGTAAAACAAGTCTTAGAAATATAAAATTAAACTTTGTAAAAGTCTAAAATATTATAAAACTTATTTTAAAAATAAAATTATATTTTTCACACTATTATTCTAATTATTATTAATTATTAACTATTTAATTATTATTTAACTATTTATATGATTTAAATTATTAAAAATACTAAAAAGACTAAGATAATTAAGAAGATTTTTATAAATCTAATTAACCATCACAGGAATCCTAAAAAATTATAAAAACTTTATTTTATCTATTTTTAAACTAGTTTACTAGTTATTATCTTATTTATTTATTAATTACCAATTACACTAATTAAATTATGAAAACTAGTAAATGAAAAGTATAAATCACAAGAAAATTTCTAAAATTATTTTATGACTTATAGAAGCTAGGAAAAATATAAAATATAGGTGTTACTATATAAAAACTAATTATGCTATTTAAAATTTATTTATTGATTAATTATTAATAAAACTATTTTTAATTCTAATTAATACTAAAAGACAAAATTTAAATATGAGAAAATTATTATAATTACTTTAACCTAAGAGGAAATTAATAAAAATATAAAAACACAACTTTCTTAATTAAAATCTAAAAATGAAAATTAAAATTAAATTAAATTAAATAGAAACTATCACTTATTTTTATATTGTATTTTCTGGATTTTTCTTTTACAAAACTATATTATATATAAAAATAAGCAACTTTTGTAAAAACAACTAATTTAGAGCTTATTATTAAGCACTGTGGAAGCTTAATGCTACCACAGTTGACTTTTGTTGACTGAAGAGGTAAATAAGCTCAAATGAGCTTATGTGGGACCCACTTTGGATGAATCTGGTCTAAATAAGTTTATTGGACTTGTCAAAGCTAAGTTTAGCCAAATAAGCTCAGTAGATAAGCTGATAAGCACAAATAAGCAATTCCAAAAACTAAATTCAACACAGAATGGGGACAGAGTTCAAGGGTAAAACTAAGTGGGGTCCACAGTGATTCAGGTCAAACAAGAGGTCAATCTAGGTTCCCTGGTAGGAGGGGGGTTGGGAAAAGCTAATTAGGAGATATGGGGCCCACTGAGTTGGTCACAAGACCACCACAAAGTTTAGGTGTTGGCTATGGTCTGCTGAGATAGAGCACACACTTGCCCTGCAAGTGTGTTTAAGCAGTTGTGGGGCCCAGTACAAAAATCTTAAAAATGTAATGAAGGTGTGAAATAAAAGTTGAGGTGGTGGACTATTATTCCTAAAAAGATCAAAGTCTGAATCCTTTTGATAAATTCACAATAATTCCTTGAAATATTGAGATTTTCTGCTTATATGAAATGTTGAGTTTGCTTGTAAGACAGAATATGAGGCTATCAAGGAGAAGGCGACAATCAAATTACAACACGAAGGCCATCCACAGCATTCTTTAACCCTCATGTTAAGACCTGCTTCTTTACGTTGTGATGCTTGCAAAACTGAAGAAAAAGGCTTATTCTATGAATGTAATAGTTGTGACTTCTGGATCCATGAGACCTGTGCTTCCTTACCACCTACCATCGATCTACCACATCATCACCCTAAGCACCCACTTGTTCTTGTCTACTCACTTCCAGAGAAATTCTACAAATACCCGTATTATTGCAAATTTTGCAACAAACACATTCGAAGGAATGAATGGTTGTATCATTGTGCAAACTGTAGATATTTTGCACATATCAAATGTGCCGTGAATGCACAACAACAACCTTCTACTTCAAGGTAAATCTAACTTATACTGTATCTTTTTAATTGTGTATGTTTGTGATTAATTATCGTCTGAATACAAAATATGTACATGATTTCAGAGATAATCCGAGCACTTCCACTGCTAGTGATAATGAAATCAGTTTGCTGCATTTTCCCATGTCGGAGGCATTTACAGACCCGTTGAAACTACTGCATTCCAAGATCATAGCTCAAGATGATAAGGAGACTACTGAGATTAATCATTGGAGTCATCCTGCTCATCCATTGGTCCTGAATGTTGAAGATCCACAAGGTAACAACATGATGCCCGACATAAACTCTGGTGATCCAATAAAGGTATGCTATGCATGTGTACAACCCCTCTCCTATCCATACTATAGCTGCAAAGTGGATGGATGTTCTGTATTCACAGATCTCCACAAATATTGTGCCCACTTACCCCGAACATTACAACATCAACTTCACCCAAATCACACCCTTCACTTGGTAGACACATGGGAAGATGAGTACTTCTATAAATGCAATGGTTGTTTTAGCTGGGGCAACACGTTCGCGTACAGATGTGGAATTAATTGTGAGTTTTACCTTTGTGCAAATTGTGCGTTTTTACCCAAGACCATCAAACACGAATCCCACAGCAGCCATCCTCTCACCCAACTTTTTAATCCCAAAGCTCTCTGCAACGCATGTAACAAGTGGGCTGCACGCATAAGCTATGCTTGCAAGGCTTGTGAGTTCCAGTTAGACATTCATTGTGCAATGAGGTCGCCAAAGTCCCTTGCTCACAGGTATTGCAAGGGACATGAAATCCCATTGACGTATCCGCCGGTCGATGATCATCCTGAAGATTTCTATTGTGATATTTGTGAGGAGGAAATGAACCCCAACTTCCCGCTCTATCATTGTCACAATCATAAATCCAGAAGTTCTTTTCACCTTCGTTGCATTAGTCGAATTGATTGGTACGCCAACATATGGAATGGGGGCACAAGAACTCAGGCGTATCATAAACATCCATTAACATATGTACGAAGAAAGAAAACACCAAAGTATGTGTGTTCAGTTTGTAATCAAGATATCAATGGTTATTTGGTACTTGAATGTCGAGCTAGAGTTTGTAATTTTAATATCTGCTTTAAATGTCATCGGAAAAAGATAGGATATCGGGGGAAGCAATAAATTGACTTTCTTTTCTTTGAGTTCTTGTTATTTTCATGTCTTGGATCTATTGTTATATACTGTATTTGACTTCAAGTATATTGATGTTTTCAAAGGTCAAGGTTGGCAAAGTCCTTTTTTATTTGTAAAATAATGCAGTACGTTTTTTTGTTTGTGGCTTTCTTGTTTCAAAGTTTTATCAGAGTGACTAATTTTTTGTATTTTAATAATATAGATAGATTATGAACTGATGCATGAGAATCACGTGAGCTGGATCTATACGCTTCTTCCCCAATGCATCGATTCATTAAATTAGGGTTCTTGTTGCTGAAACAGATCCAACTTTTGATAATAATGATGATGTTGAATGTCTGTTATATTTGAACCTGCTTGAGAAGAGTCTAATTCAACTGCTGATTGGATGCTTCTGTAGAGCTTATTTGATCGAATAGCTGATTAGTCAATTTCTTGTTGTTTTTTGGGTAATTAACGTACTAAAATATGTTTGGGTTGTAGTAATTGAATAGCTTTTTTTTCATCGAGTAAATTTGGGTTATAAATAACGAGGTCACTTGGTTGTTAGTCCACACTAATAAGTAACATATGTTATATGTTTGATGAATTGCCTCAACCAATCTTGGAGTATCTTCAACTTCAAACAATAGTGGGTTCACTTTTTATTTATTTGCTCAAATATTTGTTTGTGCTTCATCATCAATAAGTGGGGTATCTGGTTCAGTTGTAATTGAAAAATGTGGGTTCAGGTTGCTACATTTGAATACATAACTTTAGCCACAAAGAACATTCATTGCAAGTAACTGAAAGCTAGGAGACCGTAGTCGTTGGCGCTGATGATAATTATTTTACCCTCCAGTCAAGATCTGCTTCTTTCCTTTTTGATGCTTGTCATACTTGCTAATTAAGTTTTGGATCCTACTTTAGTAGTATCTATCTAAGCAATAAAACAGATAAACAAATAACAAGATAGTATTGAGAAATTTTATGGAACATATGATCCACATGTTAAGTCGTCATAGCTAAGCCCATTTACCCAACCAGTTGATCATCCATTCATTAACAAGTTCTTTTCGGTAACACTTACGGAAGTTGAGTTAAATGCGTTTACATAAATGAAATTTATCAAGTAAAACTTATTTTCGTTTTTCAATTTACAGTGTTCTTGTTTGTAATTTTCCACAATTACACAAGTTTAAATTCATAATATTTAGTTTTGTATGATATAGAAAGAAAGCTTCCAATTGACAAAGGCAGATAAGATAGTTTCAAAAGTAAGATGCAAACTTCTAATTCGAGAAAAGAATGTTCTTGAAGATTTCTATTGTGAGGAGGAAATGGATCCTAATTTCCCACTATATCATTGTCACAATCAAAAATACAAAGTTCTTTTCACCGTGGTTGCATTATTCGAAATGATTACTACACAAACATATGGTATGCGGGATCCATAACTCCGTTGTATCATAAACATCCATTAACATATGTTCGAAGAAAGAAAACATCAAAAGAATTGATATTCTCTCAAGTTAGAATTAACATGATAGGCGATGGTCCCTCACAAACAAAAGAAAGACAGGGTCTCGCAGTAGACCTCACAGTTTTGTACGTGAGGGAACATGACCTATCATATTCATTCTAACTTGAGAGAATCTCAATCGTAAAATTATAATGCTGAAATTTTGGGTATAAAATGATATCATATAGGCCCAACATATCAATTTCATGGGCACTTGTTTAAGTATAAAATGATGTCATATTAGGCCCAATATATCAATTTCTTGGGCACTTGTTTAAGCCCAGCGGACAGGTCTACATTTGTCAAAAGATGTCATCTTTAAACTATGTCATACTCATTTACTGATCCGCTGAAGTTGAAATATTCTGGAAAGGTAATTCTTGATGATAATGAAACATATGAGATTAACCATTGGAGTCATCCTCATCATTCATTAATCCTTAATGTTGAAGAACCCCAAGGTAATAACAAGCCCAACATAGACTCTAGTGATCTAATAGAGGTGTGCTATGTTTGTGTAAGACCCCTCTCCTTTCCCTACTATAGCTGTTGCGAAGATGGATGTTTATACACTCTCCACAAATATTGTGCCCAATTACCACGAACATTAGAACATCAACTTCACCCTCATCATTCCCTTGACTTGGTAGACACATGGGAAGATGATGAATTCTATACGTGCACTGGTTGTTTCAGCTGTGGCAACACATTTGTGTACAAATGCGATCAAACTAACTGCATGTTCTCTCTTTGTGTAAATTGTGCATCTTTACCAAACACCATCAAACACGAATTCCACGTCCATCCTCTTGTCCAAATTATTGATCCCGAATCTGGGTGTAAGGCGTGTAACAAATGGTGGTCTTCTGGTATAAGCTACTCTTGCAAGGATTGTGATTTCCAATTAGAAATGGGCTGTGCAATGAGGTCTCCACAGTCCCTTACTCATAGGTATTGCAAAGGACATGAGATCCCATTGACATATCCCCCGGTTGAAAATCATCGTGAGGATTTCTATTGTGATATTTGTGAGAAGGAAATGCACCCAAAGTTCTGGCTCTATCATTGTCACAAATGCAAAAGTTCTTTTCACCTTTACTGCATTAGTCGAATAGATTATTTTGCAAACATTATACGCAAGGGCGAGGTAACCGATTTATCTATACACAAACATCCATTAACATTTGTTCAAAGGCAGAAAGGTACTCCCCAGTATGTGTGTTCTACCTGTAATTGTGACATTAATGGTATTTTGATTCTTGAATGTCGGGCTAAACTATGTAATTTCAATATTTGCTATCGATGCCATCGGAGGAGGAAACATGGGGAATTATATGATATTTTATTTAGTTTAGGTATAGAGTAGTTAGGGAGTGATAAAGGGCTCTACATGATGTCATTGTTTCCGCAACTATCATTTTTAATGATTTTCTCTTGTTCTTAAAGTATTATATTGTTGGTTTAAGAGTGACATTTCTAAGAAGGAACTATCATTTTTAATGATTTTCTCTTGTTCTTAAAGTATTATATTGTTGGTTTAAGAGTGACATTTCTAAGAAGGAAATGCAATTCATGCCTAAACAACATATAGTTGAGGCATCTTGTCGACACGCAATCTGCTTGTTAATTTGTCATTTCACATACTTTCTAAATCGATAAGTAACCTCATATACTTTTATATAATACTTTTAATAAATGACAACAGAATTAGACTTGATGAAATCATAAACACTTAAGATTTTAAAAAACTTTCAATTTGTTCTGTTTTTTTTTTTCCAGAAACAGAGGAACAATATACGTACATACAACTCAAGAAAGCGTGTAATCAAATCCTGATGTTTGGGTTTAAAAATTGGGTCCATACCTGAATTAATGATGTTCCAACTAAGTCCAACATTTCATGAAGTCCGCAACTTAGCCGAGTTCAACACCTTGTCAAACATTAAACATGGATTGTTAATAAAGAAAAAAAGAACTAGTTAAATGTGTATGCAATACGTCAGGTGTTCTAAAATCATCATAGCTCACAAGCGTCAAGTCATCGTATAGTTAGAGTTTGCCTCCATTCTCATGTCCAATTCCCTATATTTCTGTTATAGATTCGGAGGGTATGCGTCTGCCGCCTCAGGTAGCTTCTACAGATGATACACTATGAAGGAGACACGTTACCTACTTACTGTTTATCATAATTATCAGCGGATGCTCATGATGGTTCAGCATATGGGTGCATCACATGCAATTACTTACGATTAAACATGTGCACAACTGGATTACACTCTCAGTCATCACCGATCACCATTTCCAACATCCTATAACCATCATTACCAACAACTAGAGTGCACAACTAGACCCACATCGTATTTGCGATTTATTTCGTCACAAAAAAATCAGGTGGGTTTCAGTACCATTGTTCTACATGTCGATTTGACTTGTGTTTAAAAATGTGCTATTGCTGCTGCTGCAATTCAAGATGCTGCATATGTCAAAGTTTGAACATAAAGAACACTCAAAACACAACTTAACCTTGCAACTAAGACCTGCTGCTTTCCTTTGTAATGCTTGCAACTCTGATGATAAAGACTTTTTATTAGTGCAACAACTGCATGTTTCGGATTCACAAGGCATGTGCTACTTTATCAGCAAAATCTGGCCTTCCCAATCACCATAAGCACCCTCTGGTTCTGGCCTATTCACTTCCAAACAATTTTTACAACTTTTGGTATGGCTGCAAGTTCTGTAAGAAAGTGATTGGACGAAAATAAATATACGCGATTGTACTTATAAAAATGATTCATGTAATTACTATTTAAAGTTTATATAAGGATATCCGGAAAAATATTTTTAAAAAAATTTATATTTTAACTTTATCAACTGTCATTATGTGATATTAAACTCGCAAATTGTGTACAACATGATATCATTATTAATAGCTAATTCAAATTACAACATCAATCTCAACACTCATGTCAGTTAAACATAGTTTAAGCTTTCATTCAAGAAAAATCTTTACAAAATATTGGTCGATATTAATACATAAAGTTTATGTAAAACCCCGTGTATAATTGTTAATTATACTTATATCACAATTATAAAACTTTAAACACGTGCAAATTCTTATATGTTCGTATATTAAACTAAAAGTTAAAATAAATTTGATTTATGTGTAAACCCCAAGCGTGCATAGAACTTATAACTAGTATGATTAAAGAGCCAAGGTGCAATGGCGACCTATATATTTTATAGGTGTCGTCACGTCAACATGTACCCTATAACACTCCACAACATAAACATTATATCCTATAAAATCCCCATAACACACCACAAAAAATACCTACTCACTCATGAAAGGAAAAAAAATGTAAACCCCAAGCGTGCATAGAACTTATAACTAGTATGATTAAAGAGCCAAGGTGCAATGGCCACCTATATATTTTATAGGTGTCGTCACGTCAACATGTACCCTATAACACTCCACAACATAAACATTATATCCTATAAAATCCCCATAACACACCACAAAAAATACCTACTCACTCATGAAAGGAAAAAAAAAATGTAAACCAAATGGCGATGGCATCTTTAATTTGATTGGGTGGCAGGGACGTATAGGGGATGTATAAATATAAAATATATAAGAATCAAATAAACGCAGCGGAAAACATCACCAACAACGGATCCATATTGCCATATGATCAATCAATAAGATAAACAAGATAGTTATACCTTTGTAGTGTGATCGGTAGAATCGTATGGAGACCATTACCAACACCACGAACCACCAAAGAAACCAAGTGACCAAAATAGATCACCTCTATGATGGAAACACACTACACGTCATAGAACACCACCCGATGCTAGTCTAAACCTTGTAACCATTATTCTTGCAACAATCTACAATAGATTAAGCCAAGAAAAAAGATCAAAAAACACAAACCCTAGATGGGATTTTGTTTTGCCATGATTTTTATGAGGAGAGAAAGGGGGAGAGACTTTTGGTAAGTTAATTCCTGTATATCTCATTTTGGAAGACTAAATCAATTTAGTCTTATCATAATAGAAGTTACACAAAGCCCCTCGAAAGCTCATATTTGCCCCTCTAGTCCCTCCCTAGGTCGGCCATGATAAGGGCCCAAAATTGGCTTGCTCATTGTTGGCCCGGTCCTAAAACACTAAGTCTAACTTCGTGTTTAAAGGCCCGTTATTGATCCCAAGTTACGTAGTCATTTATATATTGTAAATACGATAAATACAATCTATAAAATGGTGTCTCTGTGTATAAGTGTGTGACCCCATAGGCTCATATATGTCTAGCCATATAATTATTTATTATGACACGAGCATACTCCAACAGCTCCCACTTGCGACGTCATAATAATCAAGTAATTATACAAGCAAATGTTAGCGTCTAGCAACACGCCAATGCCCCTAGAAATATGTGAGGGAAGTTTCTTAAACGTCTCATTTAAATCGTTTATATGTCATCCATCCTTTTGTTACAGATACTATGTTGAACACTAGACATGGATCAAAGTCATTCTATTTGTTCAACTATTATGTTTCTCGATCTAGATATTGAACAAGATTATCAAGTGAATTAAGATTCATCTTAATCTCATTTGGGTACGGCCATACAAACATCCGTTCAATTCATCGAGGGGCCCAATAGTATCTAACTCCATGACATGTGGAGGAACAAATCCTATTTTGACTGCACGTGTCATTCATGTGTTTCAAATCACTCCTGAAAATGGTTTTTATAACTACCTTATTCAGGACAGTGTTTAACCATATCAAAGAATAAAATTCCACACATGCAAGACCTACTTGCATCTCAAGTCTAAGGATAAGAGACATAACCATTTGCGAGATTCACTATTGACGCCGATCCATGCAGTGAATTCTCGAAGGTTGGGTCAGTCCAATGTTCATCACAATGAACAACATATGAGTTTGGCAAATAAATCACCAACACGCTCACATTTGCCTTAATCCGATGATACTCCCGTATCGTCAACTGGCAATGGACAATTTTAGAATAAATAAATTATTCATGGATTAAACATGCAAATATAAAACACAGTAGTATAAATGAAGACGATAATACCCGGTATATCAATTCATTGTATAATACGACTGCTTACAGTTCCATTATCCAAATACTAAAAACAGATATGCACAAGACTACATATAGATCGGAATCTGATGTTTCCACCATGATCAATTTTGTTGTACAAGACAACAAGTAGTCATCTGAGTAAACTTTGAGAATACTTGATTGGTCTCAAACAGCCATAAAATATCAACCAAGTAATGGTCAACAAGTCAAACAGTCTAAACCAATACTCCGTAGAGTGTAGTGTTTCCCCGGGTCGTTAAATCCCAACGAGGCGTGAAATATGAAATAAAATGACTTTGAGATCAGGTGAATTGAACAGAAAAAGGGTTCAAGTGATTGTACTACTGAGATATAAGTTAGAATAGCTTTGATAAGCTATATCAACTAATACGTGAAATCAGATAAGCACAAATGAAAAGGAACTGGAAAACGCGTACGTTTAATATTTAAACGTAAACGTATGAAACAAAAACGATTTTAACTATAGTAGGAATTTGCATGCCTTAGGGGCTTAAATGCAAATTAAATAAACTTAAAATATTTATTTTATAATTACTAATTTATTTAAGAGTTAATAACACCTAAAAAATGTAAAAAGGAATAAAATGTACGTTTAAATTTAAATAAACGTAAACGTACAAAACTAACCGTGAATTCTGTCAAATATAACTCTCACAAATATGAAAATTATATTTTTGGAATCCTAAACTTATAAGAAAATTATTGGAAATTTAAAATTATTTTTATAACCATTTAATTAATTATTATTATTTAATAACTATTTTTAATTAATTAATAATTCACTAATAAGTAAGAAAATGTAAAATAAGTCTAGAAATATAAAATTAAAACTTAGAAAAATCTAAAATATTATAAAACTTATTTTAAAACTAAAATTATATTTTTCACACTATTTATCTAATTATTATTAATTAATTATTATTTAATTATTAATTAACTAATTAAACTGATTTTAATTATTACAAATACTAAAAAGACTTAGATAATTAAGAAGATTTTATAAATCTAATTAACCATCACAGGAATCATAAAAAATTATAACAAGTTTGTTTTATGTATTTTTAAACTAATTTACTAATTATTATTCTAATTATTAATTAATTGCCAATTATACTAATTATATTATAAAAAATAGAAAATGAACAGTAGAAATTCTAGAAAAATTCCTAAAAATGTTATTACTTATATAAAAGCTAGGAAAATTATAAAAACTAGGTGTTACTTAATAAAATCTAATTTTGTTATTTAACTCTTTAATATTAATTAATAATTAATTAAACTAATATTAATTTTAAATATCACTAAATGACAAAGTAAAAATCTGGAAAAATTTATAAAAGTACTTTAATATAAAAGAGATTTAATAAAAATATAAAAATGCAGAAGTGCTTATAAATAAGCTAAAAAGAAAATTAAAAAGATAATTTCTGTTAAATAGAAGCTATCACTATAATTAAATTTGGCTTTTTCTAATTTTTCTTTTACAGAACTACTAAAAATACTTAAAATATGAAACTTTTGTAAAAAAAAATAACTTGGAACTCAAAAATAAGCATTGTGAGTGTTTATTAGCTTTGACAGTTGACTAAGTTTGACCAAACTAAGAAATAAGCTCAAATGAGCTTTTGTGGGGTCCACAAGGGTGGATTCTGGTTTACCTAAGTTAGTTGGACTTGTTTAAGCTAGATTTGATAAGATAAGTTAACAGAATAAGCTAACAAGCCACAATAAGCAATTGCTTATTGATGACTGAGACAGAAAATGGGACAAGGTTGTGGGATGGTTTCAGGTGGGACCCAGTGAGCTTGAGCTCAAAACTTAAATATGGGTAGGAGGGGGGGGGTTGAAAGAACCAACTTGGGGCCTGTGGGACCCACCGAGTAGCTCAGAATCAGCCATCAAAGTGGTAGGTGTGATGGTGGTGGTCTGTGTAGCAGGGGAGCTTCTTCCCCTGCAAGTGTGTTTGAGCCTGTATAACTTGCATAAGAAAAATCACAAAAATATTACAAATGTGTGAATCTCAAGTTTAGCTGGTAGATTAACACATATCAAAAGCTCAAAGTTTGAAAGCTTACACAAAATTCACAAATATTCATGCCATTTTGGAGATTTCTGACCAAAGCTCTTTTTGACTTTTTAAAAAAATGCTTTATGTTGACTATTATGAACTTTAAATCAATTCCACTGACTAATTATGTTTTAATAGGTTATGATTAAGCTAAATTAAGCTAGATTACCTACTAATGCACTACTGTGATGAAAATGAGACTTGAGACCTTAACAGTTAACTACTTAATGAAGATTAAAGCTAATCTTGACTTTTTAACTAATAAGACCTAAGTTTTATAGTTTATTTATCCTATTTAAACCTAAGGTGACATGTTTCAACAACAATCAACAAACAAAACAAGCTCTAAATCCCTCAAAGCAGTTTAACCAAACACACCTTTTGTTGACTGATTTGAAGATTTCTAAAACAACTTGATGAATTAGACCTTAAATCTGTTTTCAAACCTTATGCTATCATCAAATAAGACCTTATGAGCATAAAACAACAACAACACAATCATCAAACACAGAAATGAACAAAGTGGTATTTTGACTGTGAAACTTGATTTTTTTAGCAACTATGAATTTTAACAAACAAGCAACTGATATCAATTATCAAAACCACTTAACAACAACATAAGATCAGGAATTTACACAAACAAGATCATATAGCATACATACACAGTGAAATGCAAATATTGATAAAAATGCTTACAAGTGGTATCCAGGCTGAAAACAAGGTACACAAGATCCAATTTCCCTTCCTAAAGCCTCCCATGAGGTCACTAACACCAGGGCAATCCATTATGCACCCTGCTCCTTGCTATGATCATCTTCTTCATGAATTTTTTATTTTTCACTTATTTTTCTTAATTTTTATGTATTTTTTAGTTTAGTGACTACAACTGCTTTTATTGTCTCTAATAGCTTGCATATGCTATATAAGGAACTTATATTAGCTTATGAGTCCTTTACAACCAATATTAACAACATTCAAGGTAACTTAAAATTTTGAGATAAATTTTGCATAAACTGAAAATGGTATTGAGATTGAAATTAAAAGATGAAACAGGTTTATTTCACACTAAAAACACTTGTTACAATACTTGAAAGCTAAATGTTACACTGGAAAATTAAGATTGCTTAATACGAAACTAAAATATTAAAATTACACTAGATAGGCTTCTCCTCTGCTTCTTTTATCTCTTATAGAGACTTTAATCCTTCCTTGTCGACCTCTGAGACTTTCCCACTTCATTAGAACCGTTGGATTGGCCAAATTAATCATATCCATTTAAAACACCTTTTTGGCGCCAAAAGTATTTGAGGTGGATTAGGGCAGTTTCTTTGCAATTAAAGAATTTTGGGAGTTTGTAGAGGTGGAGGGGACAAGGGAAAGTGTTTTAGATGAGTTTGGGCAAGTTACCCACAAAAGTAGGGTATGTGAGTGAAACAGTGGAAGGAAAATGGTGGGGAAGCATTAAATGTGGGATGGGGTGGTATGATGGGGTGTGGGATGAGTTGGTGGATGTAGGGTAGCCAGCTGGGGGGTGAGGTGGTGGTGAAAACCACCCTGGTTTTGGGATTGCAGGTGTGGGAGAGGAGAGTGAACAGTGGTTGGCGGTTTTGGGAAAGTCAAACGGGGTTTGACCCCGTTTTAAATATTAAGGGTGTGGGCTGGGTATGTTTTTGGGCTAGGGAAGGGATTGGGCTTGGTGTTTATTTATTTTGGGTTTGGTTTTGGTTTTTAATATAAAGGGTCCGGTTTGGTTTGTGGTATTTTAAGCCCAAGGACCTAAAATGTAATTTTGGATTTTTGGGGGACCAAACCTGTAAATATCACAATGTTATCACAAGGACCAATTATGCCATTTATAAATAGTACAAGGTTTATTTTTAATATTTTCCATTTTAAAAACCTTAAGGACTAAATTTGACATTTTTCAAACTTGAGGGACTAAAGTTGTCATTTTGCAATTTTTAACTTTAAAGGACCAAACTTGACAACTTATGAATCCCTAAGGACCTTTGATGATATTTTACATATTTTGATTTACCAGGGACTAGATTTGCCAATTTTTCAAAGTTCAGGGACTGAAACTGTAAATTATGTGAAATATGTTGTTTTTCATCAGTTTTCAATCCTTTTGCATAAAAACACAATCCAGGGATATTTTATGTATTTTAAGGCATTCATGTGTGCTTTCAGATGTTTTTGCGGTCTAAATGTGACAGAAATAATGAGTATTTACACACTCATCAATCGCCCACACTAAACTATTGCTAGTCCCTAGCAATCTTTTGAGAAAATTTTAATGGATTTTTATCTCTTTACCAAAAGCCATCACTTCTGGAGTAGCCAAATGTATCAGTTCAAGTAAGAACTATGGTCCACTTGATAACCATGTGATTTTGAGCAAACCACCAGCCGTCAACGGATTTGTTTTGTCTTTACCAAAAGCCGTTTGCTTATGGACTAGCCAACTCTTGATGGACAAAGTCAACATCTTGGTGAGCTGATTACCAATTGTAGTTTTTCCACTGCCTTTACCACAAGCCATAATCTTGCGGGCTAGCCAACTCTTTCACTTTTAAGGATATGGCGAGTTGATTTACCATACAATTTTGGGCAAATTGCAAGCCATCAACGGATTTGAGATATCTTTACCAAGAGCCGTTTGCTCCTAGATTAGCCAATCATTATGTGGGTTAGACATGGCGGACTGATAACCATTTATTGCATTTCTAAGTGTGAAAAAACTTTAAATTTTGATCAAATGAGGGTGCTTGATGGAACATGTGTTTGAATTCGTGAGAATCCCCCCCCCCCCCCCCCCCCCCACACACTTAGAAATGAATATTGCCCTCAATATTCAAAGCACTGGGTGTTAAAACGATACTTAGAACGTAAGAAGGAAATATTAATAACCTTTATTTTAGTCTATTTACATGGTGGTTTTTTGTTTTTTTTTTTTTTTTTTGAAGATATACACATATATACAACATGTGGGGCATCTCCCCCACACTAGGGTGGTAGAAAAGAGAAAGAAGACAGAAATATGGGTGAAAACCTATATTGCTACTGTTTTTGATTACCGAGTCGCTAGCTTGACTCGACCTCGAATTAAATTGTCCATGAGGAAGCTACTATTTTTGATTACCGAGTCGCTAGCTTAACTAGACCTCGAATTTAATTGTCCTTGGGGAAAGTTTGGAGATCCGGGTGTGGATGGTATGTCCTCTCCAAAGTAGTGTTTCACACGATGCCCATTCACTTTAAAACATGGACCATCATTTTGAGATAACTCAACGGTACCATATGGATAAACCTTAGTGATAGTGAATGGGCCAGTCCAATGGGTTTTGAGTTTACCCGAGAAGATCTTTAATCTAGAATTAAAGAGAAGGACTCGATCACCAACGTTAAAAATGTGGTTTTTTATTTTTGAGTCATGAATCTTCTTTGTCTTTTCTTTATATATTAAAGAGTTCTCGTAAGCCTGATCACGTAGTTCATTTAATTCATTCATTTGAACTTTTCGGTGATCACCCGCAGTTTTGAGGTCAAAGTTGGCAAGTTTCAATGCCTAGTAGGCTTTGTGCTCAAGTTCCATCGGTAGATGACATGTCTTTCCGTACACAAGCTTGTAAGGCGTACACCCAATGGATGTTTTGTAAGCTGTACGAAAGGCCCATAGTGCGTCATTGATTCGCCTCAAACGGTCAGACGATTATTAGTCAGCCACTTGTGAATGGTCAACCGTAAAAGTCAAACAATTCAAGGCAAATGCTTCCGTGGAATACAGTGTTTCCCCGGGTCGTAATGTCCCAACGAGGTGTACGATGTTTTATTAGAAACGAATTTGTGATCGAATGAATATGAACAGGGATATGAATAAAAGTGTGAGTGTGTAATTTAACTAGGGTTTTATAAAATAAAATGACTTAATTAAACTATTAAAATGATTACGTAAAACCTAGATATCTAAAACGTTTAACAACTAAAAACGCGTACGTTTAATTTAATTCTACGTAAACGTACGAAACAAAAACAAATTTAACTAAAGTAATAATTTGCAAACCTTAGGGGCTTAAATGCAAATTAAATAAACTTAAAATATTTATTTTATAATTACTAATTATTTAATTAACTATTATTATTTAATAACTATTATTACTTATTTAATAATTAACTAATAAATAAGAAAATGTAAAACAAGTCTTAGAAATATAAAATTAAACTTTGTAAAAGTCTAAAATATTATAAAACTTATTTTAAAAATAAAATTATATTTTTCACACTATTATTCTAATTATTATTAATTATTAACTATTTAATTATTATTTAACTATTTATATGATTTAAATTATTAAAAATACTAAAAAGACTAAGATAATTAAGAAGATTTTTATAAATCTAATTAACCATCACAGGAATCCTAAAAAATTATAAAAACTTTATTTTATCTATTTTTAAACTAGTTTACTAGTTATTATCTTATTTATTTATTAATTACCAATTACACTAATTAAATTATGAAAACTAGTAAATGAAAAGTATAAATCACAAGAAAATTTCTAAAATTATTTTATGACTTATAGAAGCTAGGAAAAATATAAAATATAGGTGTTACTATATAAAAACTAATTATGCTATTTAAAATTTATTTATTGATTAATTATTAATAAAACTATTTTTAATTCTAATTAATATTAAAAGACAAAATTTAAATATGAGAAAATTATTATAATTACTTTAACCTAAGAGGAAATTAATAAAAATATAAAAACACAACTTTCTTAATTAAAATCTAAAAATGAAAATTAAAATTAAATTAAATTAAATAGAAACTATCACTTATTTTTATGTTGTATTTTCTGGATTTTTCCTTTACAAAACTATATTATATATAAAAATAAGCAACTTTTGTAAAAACAACTAATTTAGAGCTTATTATTAAGCACTGTGGAAGCTTAATGCTACCACAGTTGACTTTTGTTGACTAAAAAGGTAAATAAGCTCAAATGAGCTTATGTGGGACCCACTTTGGATGAATCTGGTCTAAATAAGTTTATTGGACTTGTCAAAGCTAAATTTAGCCAAATAAGCTCAGTAGATAAGCTGATAAGCACAAATAAGCAATTCCAAAAACTAAATTCAACACAGAATGGGGACAGAGTTCAAGGGTAAAACTAAGTGGGGTCCACAGTGATTCAGGTCAAACAAGAGGTCAATCTAGGTTCCCTGGTAGGAGGGGGGTTGGGAAAAGCTAATTAGGAGATATGGGGCCCACTGAGTTGGTCACAAGACCACCACAAAGTTTAGGTGTTGGCTATGGTCTGCTGAGACAGAGCACACACTTGCCCTGCAAGTGTGTTTAAGCAGTTGTGGGGCCCAGTACAAAAATCTTAAAAATGTAATGAAGGTGTGAAATAAAAGTTGAGGT
Source organism: Artemisia argyi (assembly GCA_030686995.1). Taxonomy (NCBI): domain Eukaryota; kingdom Viridiplantae; phylum Streptophyta; class Magnoliopsida; order Asterales; family Asteraceae; genus Artemisia; species Artemisia argyi. Next base: position 166,808,801 of record CM060687.1, on the reverse strand, counting down.
GGTGGACTATTATTCCTACAAAGATCAAAGTCTGAATCCTTTTGATAAATTCACAATAATTCCTTGAAATATTGAGATTTTCTGCTTATATGAAATTTTGACTTTTTAACTAAACTAAGACAGTTGACTAATTTGAGTTTCTAATGAGCTTAACTGATTAAATAAGGTAATATAAGCTATAATTGACCTAAATTAAGCTAAAGATACAACTAATAAGCTAATGGTGTGAGTTTATGAGCCAACTGCCCATACAGTTAACAGATAAGCAATCTTTTTATGGATTTTGACTTTTTTATAATATGACCACTAATTTTTATGACTAATTAGTGATACTAGGACCTAAGCAAACATGTCAAGGTAAGATTTGGCCACTGAATACCACAAATGCACAGCTCACACCCCTGTGCCAAACAATACCTTATGATGACTGTTTTGAGATTTAAACTACTACACACTAATTTAATCCAAACTATTGCTTCCTAACTAATTATTAGCCTAGTATAAACTTAATTGAACACTAAATTAACAATAATAACAACAGAAACTAAGAATTACAAATATTTATGAAATGACTTACAAATAATGCCAACTTGATAAATGAGTGAACCAGTGAACAAGATAACTTCCTATTGACTTCCACAAGTCTACTAACCCAGAAGCAATCCAAATCACACCTTGCTCAATCCTTCTTCCTCTCTTCCCTCTATTTTTTATTTTCTTTATATTTTCTTAATTATTTTTGGTATTTTTCTATTTAACTGAATATTGCTAATTTATAGTTTCTGAAAGATCAATAAGCTTTGTCAAGGCTTATATAAGCTAAGAGAACCAACAAACAACAACAATGAACAACATTCAAACTTTTTGACACTTTTGAAATTCAAAGAAAATACATAAACTGAGATAGCAACTGAAATTGGAAATTGATTGTGGAAAAAGAGTTACAATACACTGATACAACTTAAATGATTACTCAAAGGCTTAAGATTACACTAAGAATGTTGAATTATACTAATCGACACTAAATTACACTACACTAGTCTAATAATTCTTTCATTCTGCTTCTTTTCCCTTTTTGTAGACACCTTCTGAGTTTGTGGGACCCACCTTGACCTTTCCCACCAATTCCTAGCCATTGATTGTGTCTGAATCATCTCAACCGTTTAAATGTGAAACTTGGCGCCAAAGTCTTGGGGGGTACTGTGTATTGCGTGGTGAGCTTTTTAAGGGTTTTGGAAGATTGTGGAGGTGGAGGGTAGTGGGTAGGATATCTTGGAGGCTAAGGGGGAGTGAAACAGGTGAGGTGGAGGGGTGGTATTGATGCTACAGTAGTGGTGGTGGTTTTGGGAGGGAAGGATGACTGGGGTGGTTTGGTCAAAATGGGGGTTGACCGGGTTTTTATTTAAGGGGTGTTGGACTGGGCTGTTGGTTGGGCTGGGAAATAGGATAGGATTTGGTGTTATAATAATAAAAAGGTCCGGATTTGGTTTGGTTTTAAGCCCATAAATCACAAGGACTAAAAGTGTAATAAGCTGAAACTTTAGGGGCTTAAGATGGCAAGTTTCTAAAATTATCATAAGGACTTATCTTGCCAATATTGAATAACCAAAGGACCAAATTTGATAATTTCCCATATTTAATAACCGGGGACCTTTTCTGTAAATTCACCAAACTTTAGGGACCTTTAATGTAATTTTCTGATTTTGAAGGGCTAAACCTGTAAATATCAAACAGTTAACACAAAGGACCAATTATGTCATTTAAGAATAGTATAAGGTTTATTTTGATTATTTTCTTATTTTTAAAACCTTAGGGACTAATTTTGACACTTTTCAAACTTGAGGGACCAAAGTTGTAACTTTGTGAATTATAACTTCAAAGGACTTTTCCTTACAACTTATGAATCCCAAGGACCTAAAATGATATTTGTACAAGTTTTTAGTAACCAGGGACTAGTTTTGCCAATTTGTCAAAGTTCAGAGACTGAAACTGTAAATTAAGTATATTTTGTATGTTTTTCATCAGTTTTCATCCCTTTTGCACTTATAACACCTAAAAACACATTTTGATGATATTTCCTGTATTATGAGGCAAATCTGTATGTTTTCATATGTTTTTGTAGTCTAAATGTGATAGAAATGATGAGTATTTAGACACTCATCAATCCCCCACACTAAACTATTGCTAGTCCCTAGCAATCTATTGAGAAAAACTTTAATGGATTTGAAAAACTCTTTACCAAAAGCCATCACTTCTGGAGTAGCCAGGTGTAAGAACTGTGGCACACCTGATAACCGTGTGATTTTGAGCAAATCACCAGCTGTCAACGGATTTGATTTGTCTTTACCAAAAGCCGTTTGCTTCTGGACTAGCCAACTCTTGATGGAATAGTCAACATCTTGGTGAGCTGATTACCAATTATGGTTTTTCCACGGCCTTTACCACAAGCCATAATCTTGCGGGCTAGCCAACTCATTCGCTTTATGGGATATGGGGAGTTGAGGAACCATACAATTTTTGGCAAATTGCAAGCCATAAACGGGTTTGAGTTATCTTTACCAAGAACCGTTTGCTCCTGGATTAGCCAATCCTGTTGTGGGTTAGACATGGAGGATTGATACCATTTATTGCGTTCTAAGTGAGAAAAAATTTTAAAATTTGGGCTAAAATGGGGGTTCTTGATAGAACATGTGTTTAAATTCGTTAGAATAACGAATCTCCCCCCACACTTAGAACTAAATATTGTCCTCAATATTCAAAATACCGGGTGTTAAACCGACACTTAGAACGTAAGAAGAAAAATATTCATTAGCCTTTATTTAAGATGTATATACATACAATTATTTTTTTAGATAAAACTTCTTAAATAGAAGCTATCACTATATTTACATTTATATATATATATATATATATATATATATATATATATATATATATATATATATATATATATATATATATATATATATATATATACACACAACATGTGGGGTATCTCCCCCACACTAGGGTGAAACATGGGTGAAAACCTATGTACATGCTACTGTTTTTGATTACCGAGTCGCTAGCTTGACTCGACCCCGAGTTTATTTGTCCATGGGGAAGCATGATGTGGAAGAGATAATCTCAATCGGACTTTCATTCAAGATATTTGGATAAATATTTGAAGCACGTGAAAGTTCCACTCCGATGAGACATAATGACATCTGGCTCAAAATTTATAAATGAGAATGCCGGGGTCAAAGATAGTGTCCTCATTCCCGAAGGAGTGAAGAATAGGAGAAATCACCTGGTAGGTGAAGGAAAGTAGGGAGATCTGAATAGCAATTAAGATAAGAACTTCCTCCTCAAGAAATGCATATTCAAGTGGAGGAGGCAAGTCCTTAAGCTTGATCTCAGGAAATTTATCAGTTTCCTCAACTGATTTGATTTCCTCATTATGAAGTTGTTTGGGTGTAAGAGGGGGAAGTGGATCTTCGTTTAACAAACTTTCTAGAAAAAGAATGTCCCCCTCGGGATCAAGATAGTTATCATCAACTTCGTATGAAATTGAGCTATCTTCATTCATAAAAGCTTCGAATTCATCCAAATCATTTTCACTTTCCGGAGGAAGTGGATTGATCTGAGTGAGTTCAATCGAAGGATCATGAGTAGGTAAGAATTCTAACTCTCTCCAATCCGCTTCAAAGTCAAAGACTTCATTTTCATCCTTTGGTGGGATGGGATCCATATGAGAGAGTTCATCAGCGAACTCTTCAAGAAGATAGTCAACATTAGACTCGGGAAGTGATGCATCAACAAATTCGATGTCTCCATAAGATAAACAATCATTACTGGAATCAGAGACAGTCTCAATTTGTTCATTTGGATTATCATGGGTGGAAGGAATATCACACATATGATCAAGAATTCCCTATGACTCACTTGGGATTGGGACAAGGTTCTCAACACTAGACTTTATGAATTCGTCAGATTCCTTTGCAGGAATTGTGTCAAGATGCTCGTCCCCCATGCTCAGAGAGTGAGTCGGAACCTCGGGTGTGATAACATCATACAGAGGGAGCTGAGAAGGACTAGCAGTAATGGAGTCTATAAGTTCCATTATTTCTGTTGCTGGTGATTCAGTTATATTATTTTCTCCCTGTATTTCCATGGAAGAAGTCTCAACTGATGAACTCGATGAATCTTTTTGAATGATAACAATGTTATCATCATCATCACTGTCATCATCGTACTCATAAAAAGTAGCATAGCGAATATTGGCACGTATTTTGGCTACTCTTTGCTCAGCAATTAAATCTTCCATGCTTTTCCCAGAATCTCGTTCTTCAGCAAGTAATTCTGCGATAGATTTATCACGAGAATTTTGAATGAGTGGAAATTGTGGGGGTGTGGATGTGTCAAAACCGGAAGGTTGACATTGATCATCATTATGTGGACCCCCACAATATACACAAGAAGAACTTGGATCATGGCGAAGCAACATATTAGCCAACTCCTCATTAAGGTTTTTAAGTTTTTCAAGAACCTCTAGACAAGGGTCTTGCTGGTTTTTAGGAGTTGCTTGGTTCATTTGGTACTGTGGAGGTGGGACTTGAAACGAATAGTCGTAATTGTTACAAGGAAATGGATTCCTTGTTTGACAATCAGAGCTAAAGTGTGGACCTCCACAGTACTCACAACAGTTAAACTGCTGAGTCTGGTTTGGTGTATTTTGATACGAAGCATCATTGAGATTTGGATAATATGATTCTTGCTCGTATGAATGTGATGGGTAGTTGGAAAAATTTGAGGAGTCGTTGAATAAGTTTTGATTAGGATCATAAGCAAATGAATTACTCGATCCACAAAACAAACAACTCCCGTTTTGAATATCATTACCACATTGTTCACATGTACACCAACGACATGGAAAACCGAAAAGCGGCTCACCACAACCGACACAAGGAACAAAATCTGGAGGTGGGACAAGTGGTGTGCTCTGAGAGCTAGCAATTTCCACCACTTCCGTTATGGTCTCGGGTTTTTGTTTTTGATAAATGTGAAGATTAGGCAATTCGCTGGTTTCTCGTTCCATTTCCCTCACTGGAGAGGGAATAGGGATAGATGGATCATCATGATCAACACGAATTCTAAGTTTCTCGGACAAGGCTTGATACTTTTCAAGCGTGAATAAGAATTCGGGGTTCATAGATGCCATAAGAATATAGAAGTTAGAATTAAATGGATAGAGGGTAAAGAGCTAAAGAATCAAAAAGGGTAGGAGGGTAAAGATGGATATTTTTGTGTTTTTTTTTTTTATAAAAGTTTAGATAAAATATGGTAAATATACAATAGATGTATATCCAGAATCACTAATACGCAAAATCCTTTAGAATAAGCGCACAACCTCCCCGGCAGCGGCGCCAAATTTTGATTCGCCTCAAACGGTCAGACGATTATTAGTCAGCCACTTGTGAATGGTCAACCGTAAAAGTCAAACAATTCAAGGCAAATGCTTCCGTGGAATACAGTGTTTCCCCGGGTCGTAATGTCCCAACGAGGTGTGCGATGTTTTATTAGAAACGAATTTGTGATCGAGTGAATATGAACAGGGATATGAATAAAAGTGTGAGTGTGTGATTTAACTAGGGTTTTATAAAATAAAATGACCTAATTAAACTATTAAAATGATTACGTAAAACCTAGATATCTAAAACGTTTAACAACTAAAAACGTGTACGTTTAATTTAATCTACGTAAACGTACGAAACAAAAACAAATTTAACTAAAGTAATAATTTGCAAACCTTAGGGGCTTAAATGCAAATTAAAAAAACTTAAAATATTTATTTTATAATTACTAATTATTTAATTAACTATTATTATTTAATAACTATTATTACTTATTTAATAATTAACTAATAAATAAGAAAATGTAAAACAAGTCTTAGAAATATAAAATTAAACTTTGTAAAAGTCTAAAATATTATAAAACTTATTTTAAAAATAAAATTATATTTTTCACACTATTATTCTAATTATTATTAATTATTAACTATTTAATTATTATTTAACTATTTATATGATTTAAATTATTAAAAATACTAAAAAGACTAAGATAATTAAGAAGATTTTTATAAATCTAATTAACAATCATAGGAATCCTAAAAAATTATAAAAACTTTATTTTATCTATTTTTAAACTAGTTTACTAGTTATTATCTTATTTATTTATTAATTACCAATTACACTAATTAAATTATGAAAACTAGTAAATGAAAAGTATAAATCACAAGAAAATTTCTAAAATTATTTTATGACTTATAAAAGCTAGGAAAAATATAAAATATAGGTGTTACTGTATAAAAACTAATTATGCTATTTAAAATTTATTTATTGATTAATTATTAATAAAACTATTTTTAATTCTAATTAATACTAAAAGACAAAATTTAAATCTGAGAAAATTATTATAATTACTTTAACCTAAGAGGAAATTAATAAAAATATAAAAACACAACTTTCTTAATTAAAATCTAAAAATGAAAATTAAAATTAAATTAAATTAAATAGAAACTATCACTTATTTTTATGTTGTATTTTCTGGATTTTTCTTTTACAAAACTATATTATATATAAAAATAAGCAACTTTTGTAAAAACAACTAATTTAGAGCTTATTATTAAGCACTGTGGAAGCTTAATGCTACCACAGTTGACTTTTATTGACTGAAAAGGTAAATAAGCTCAAATGAGCTTATGTGGGACCCACTTTGGATGAATCTGGTCTAAATAAGTTTATTGGACTTGTCAAAGCTAAATTTAGCCAAATAAGCTGATAAGCACAAATAAGCAATTCCAAAAACTAAATTCAACACATTATAGGGACAGAGTTCAAGGGTAAAACTAAGTGGGGTCCACAGTGATTCAGGTCAAACAAGAGGTCAATCTAGGTTCCTTGGTAGGAGGGGGGTTGGGAAAAGCTAATTAGGAGATATGAGGCCCACTGAGTTGGTCACAAGACCACCACAAAGTTGTGGTGTTGGCTATGGTCTGTTGAGACAGAGCACACACTTGCCCTGCAAGTGTGTTTAAGCAGTTGTGGGGCCCAGTACAAAAATCTTAAAAATGTAATGAAGGTGTGAAATCAAAGTTGAGGTGGTGGACTATTATTCCTACAAAGATCAAAGTCTGAATCCTTTTGATAAATTCACAATAATTCCTTGAAATATTGAGATTTTCTGCTTATATGAAATTTTGACTTTTTAACTAAACTAAGACAGTTGACTAATTTGAGTTTCTAATGAGCTAAACTGATTAAATAAGGTAATATAAGCTATAATTGACCTAAATTAAGCTAAAGATACAACTAATAAGCGAATGGTGTGAGTTTATGAGCCAACTGCCCATACAGTTAACAGATAAGCAATCTTTTTATGGATTTTGACTTTTTTATAATATGACCACTAATTTTTATGACTAATTAGTGATACTAGGACCTAAGCAAACATGTCAAGGTAAGATTTGGCCACTGAATACCACAAATGCACAGCTTACACCCCTGTGCCAAACAATACCTTATGATGACTGTTTTGAGATTTAAACTACTACACACTAATTTAATCCAAACTATTGCTTCCTAACTAATTATTAGCCTAGTATAAACTTAATTAAACACTAAATTAACAATAATAACAACAGAAACTAAGAATTGCAAATATTTATGAAATGACTTACAAATAATGCCAACTTGATAAATGAGTGAACCAGTGAACAAGATAACTTCCTATTGACTTCCACAAGTCTACTAACCCAGAAGCAATCCAAATCACACCTTGCTCAATCCTTCTTCCTCTCTTCCCTCTATTTTTTATTTTCTTTATATTTTCTTAATTATTTTTGGTATTTTTCTATTTAACTGAATATTGCTAATTTATAGTTTCTGAAGGATCAATAAGCTTTGTCAAGGCTTATATAAGCTAATAGAACCAACAAACAACAACAATGAACAACATTCAAACTTTTTGAGACTTTTGAAATTCAAAGAAAATACATAAACTGAGATAGCAACTGAAATTGGAAATTGATTGTTGAAAAAGAGTTACAATACACTGATACAACTTAAATGATTACTCAAAGGCTTAAGATTACACTAAGAATGTTGAATTATACTAATCGACACTAAATTACACTACACTAGTCTAATAATTCTTTCATTCTGCTTCTTTTCCCTTTTGTAGACACCTTCTGAGTTTGTGGGACCCACCTTGACCTTTCCCACCAATTCCTAGCCATTGATTGTGTCTGAATCATCTCAACCGTTTAAATGTGAAACTTGGCGCCAAAGTCTTGGGGGGTACTGTGTATTGCGTGGTGAGCTTTTTAAGGGTTTTGGAATGTTTGTGGAGGTGGAGGGTAGTGGGTAGGATATCTTGGAGGCCAAGGGGGAGTGAAACAGGTGAGGTGGAGGGGTGGTATTGATGCTACAGTAGTGGTGGTGGTTTTGGGAGGGAAGGATGACTGGGGTGGTTTGGTCAAAATGGGGGTTGACCGGGTTTTTATTTAAGGGGTGTTGGACTGGGCTGTTGGTTGGGCTGGGAAATAGGATAGGATTTGGTGTTATAATAATAAAATGGTCCGGATTTGGTTTGGTTTTAAGCCCATAAATCACAAGGACTAAAAGTGTAATAAGCTGAAACTTTAGGGGCTTAAGATGGTAAGTTTCTAAAATTATCATAAGGACTTATCTTGCCAATATTGAATAACCAAAGGACCAAATTTGATAATTTCCCATATTTAATAACCGGGGACCTTTTCTGTAAATTCACCAAACTTTAGGGACCTTTAATGTAATTTTCTGATTTTGAAGGGCTAAACCTGTAAATATCAAACAGTTAACACAAAGGACCAATTATGTCATTTAAGAATAGTATAAGGTTTATTTTGATTATTTTCTTATTTTTAAAACCTTAGGGACTAATTTTGACACTTTTCAAACTTGAGGGACCAAAGTTGTAACTTTGTGAATTATAACTTCAAAGGACTTTTCCTTACAACTTATGAATCCCAAGGACCTAAAATGATATTTGTACAAGTTTTTAGTAACCAGGGACTAGTTTTGCCAATTTGTCAAAGTTCAGGGATTGAAACTGTAAATTAAGTATATTTTGTATGTTTTTCATCAGTTTTCATCCCTTTTGCACTTATAACACCTAAAAACACATTTTGATGATATTTCCTGTATTATGAGGCAAATCTGTATGTTTTCATATGTTTTTGTAGTCTAAATGTGATAGAAATGATGAGTATTTAGACACTCATCAGTTATCCAATTTATCCGACCAGGCAGCACGATTTTCTCCTACAGTCCTCTCAAGTATCCTTTTGATACCACGGTTTGAAACCTCCACTTGCCCACTTATTTGTGGGTGATACACGGTAGAAAGACGGTGAGTTACACCATACTTTTGCATGACTTTGTCAAATTTGTCATTGCAGAAATGCGTACCACGATCACTTGTAATAGCACGTGGAGTTCCAAAGCGGGCAAAAAGAGATTTCAGGAATTTTACTACAACTCGGGCATCATTTGTGGGTAAAGCTTTCGCTTCAACCCACTTTGATAAGTAATCAACAGCCACAAGTATGTATTTGTTTCCTCTAGATGATGGGAATGGCCCCATAAAGTCAATGCCCCAGATATCAAAGATCTCACAGACTTGAATAGCATTTTGTGGCATCTCATTTCTTTGTGAAATGTTCCCGTAACGTTGACAAGCATCACAGGTTTTAATGAGATCCTGGGCATCTTTATAAATAGTGGGCCAGAAGAATCCAGAATCAAACACATTTTTGGCGATGTAATTAGGACTATGATGGCCCCCAGTGGGTCCAGCATGGCAAGCCTTGAGAATTTCAGTGGCTTCCTGTCCATATACGCACCGTCGGATGACTTGATCCGCACAAATTTTGAATAAGTAAGGGTCATCCCAGAAGTAATGTTTGACATCCTTAAAGAATTTATTCTTCTGCTGGGTTGACATCCCTTTCACAACAAAGTTACCCGCATGGTAGTTTGCGAAGTCAGCAAACCATGGGGTAGTAGAATCTCCACGAAAAGCATCCGCATTGAGTGTTTCGAGAGGAAATGTTTCATTTATTTCCTTTTTCTCATACACATCTTGATGAGGGTTCTCTAATCGGGACAGATGATCAGCAGCCAGGTTCTCAGCTCCTTTTTTTTTATCACGAATAATGATATCAAATTCCTGAAGGAGGAGAACCCAACGGAGCAATCTCGGCTTTGCATCTTGTTTTGCAAAGAGATATTTTAGAGCCGAGTGATCCGTATACACTACACATTTGGTCAAGATTAAGTATGTCCGAAATTTTTCAAAAGCATACACCACGACTAATAATTCTTTTTCCGCAGTGGTGTAATGAGTTTGAGCTTCGTTCATAGTTTTGCTTGCGTAGTGGATAGGCTGAAAGTGTTTCGTTTTGCGTTGCCCCAAGACTGCACCGATAGCAAAATCACTTGCATCGCACATGAGCTCAAAGGGTAAATCTCAGTCGGGGGCAACAAGAATGGGTGCCTCAGTAAGCTTTTTCTTCAATGTTTCAAAAGCTTCGATGCACTCTGGTGAGAAGATAAAAGGAGTATCCTTCTCGAGGAGATGAGTCATAGGCCGGGAGATTTTAGAGAAATCTTGTATGAATCTACGATAGAAACCGGCATGACCAAGAAACTCCTAATACCTTTGACGGTAGTAGGGTGAGGCAATTTAGCAATGACATCAACCTTAGCTCTGTCAACCTCAATTCCATTCTTGGAAATCTTATGGCCGAGGACAATGCCCTCTTTGACCATAAAATGACTCCTTTCCCAATTTAGACATAGATTGGTGTCTTCACACCTTTTAAGCATGTTTTCTAAATTGGTGAGACATGTTTTGAATGAATCCCCAATGACCGAGAAGTCATCCATAAAGACCTCCATGGTTTTACCGATCATGTCGGTAAATATGGCCATCATGCACCTCTGGAACGTACCTGGAGCATTACATAAGCCAAAAGGCATACATCTATAAGCAAAGGTTCCATAAGGGCATGTAAAGGTAGTCTTTTCTTGATCTGATGGATCAATGGGGATTTGAAAGTATCCTGAGAAACCATCAAGGAAACAATAGTACTCGTTTCCTGCAAATCTCTCAAGCATATGATCCATAAAGGGCACCGGAAAGTGGTCTTTGCGGGTGGCGTCATTTAACTTACGATAGTCAATGCAAATACGCCACCCGGTAACCAGCAGAGTTGGAATCAACTCATTTTCCTCATTAGTGACAACAGTAATGCCACCCTTTTTTGGGATGCAATGGATGGGACTAACCCATGGATTGTCGGAGATGGGGTAAATCAATCCTGCATCAAGAAGTTTGAGAACCTCTTGTTTAATGATATCATGGATTTTTGGATTCACCCGTCTTTGATGTTGCACTGCGGGCTTGAAGTCATCCTCCATTAAGATTTTGTGTGTACAAAAATCTGGGTTAATACCCTTAATATCGGAGAGCTTCCAAGAAATTGCTTGCTTGTGTGACTTCAAGACCTTTATGAGAGCAACCTTTTCCTCATTGCTTAAACCTTTAGCAATAATGATGGGTAATTTATCATTACCCTCCAAAAATGCGTATTCAAGATGAGGAGGTAAGTCCTTGAGCTCGACCTTAGGAAATTCATCGTTTTTATCAACCGATTTAATTTCCTCATTATGAAGTTCTACGGGAGGGAGTGGAGGAGAATTGTCTTGATTTAGCAATTTCTCAAGGAGAAGAATATCTCCCTCCAGATCAATCTCAGTGTTATCAATTCCTGATGGAACTGAATCACTTTTGAGAAAGGCCTCGACCTCTTCCTAAAGGAAATCACTTCCCTCAAACGGAGTGAGAGAAGGGGAAAAGTCGGAAATAATACATTCAGATGATGGAGTGGAATCCCCACTCACAGAATTATGAGAATAACCAAGAAATTCTTGAGAGTACTCCTCTGAAGCAATGTCTATGATATCTATTTGATTAACTGCTTCAGAATCATAATTTGAGGAGTACCTCGAGGTTTGATCGAGGTTAAAGGTAACAACTTCATTACCGACACGCAAGGTGATTTCTTGCTCAAATACATCGATAAGAGCACGGCCCGTTCTAAGGAATCCCCTCCCAACAATGAGAGGGACCCTTTGATCAGCATCGAAATCAACAACTACAAAGTCAGCGGGGAGATGGAACTTTCCTACTTTCACAAACACGTCCTCGGCAATGCCAAGAGGACGAGATATCGATCGATCTGCAAGCTCTAGAGTCATGCCGGTAGGAGCAAGATCTGGAAGAAAAAGTTTCTTCCAAACTGAATAAGGCATTAGGTTGATGCTTGCACCAAGATCGGCCAAGGCATAGCAATCAACCATTCCTGGAAATACACAAGGTATTAGAAATTTTCCAGGATATCCCAGCTTCTCGGGAAGCTTCTTTAAAAGAACTGCTGAGCAGTTCTCATTCAAGGGAGTCTTTGCCATTTCAAACAGTTTCTCCTTGTTGCTTAACAAGTGTTTGATTGTTGATGCAAATTTGGGCATCAGAATAATAGCATCCGCGAAGCTAATGTCAAAATGCAAATCTTGGAAGATTTGAAAGAATTTATCCATCTGGTGACTAGCTTTTTTGCGGAGCTTTTGCTCACTCAAACGTGAGGGGTAAGGAATAGAGGAGGTAGAAGGTTTGGACTTAGGTGTTTCAACTGGGATATCATTGGGTTCAAAAACAACTCTAGGTTTTGGTTTGGGTTTCGGGACAACATGATGTGGGACATCTTGGGTACCTCCCTTATGAGTAGGAAGTACTTCGTCCTTATTTACCTCGGTTTTATTTTCCACTACCTTGGGAGAAGGAGAAGAAGGGGTAGTGGGAACAGTGGGTCCGTCATAAGAAACTCCGCTCCTGGTTGTGATCGCCTTTGCATCGCCCCTCGGGTTTGCGATCGTGTTGCTCAGAAGTTTTCCAGAGCCCGAGGGTTGTTCATTTAAAGATTTCTTGATTTCAGAAATCTGGCTGACCAACAACCTGTTTGTCTCTTCTTGAGTTTTCATGAACTGTTTCAACAACTCATCAGATGATGGTTGTGGAGCTGGGAGAATGGCTTGTGTTTGGTTGGGGAAATTTTGGTCTCGGTTATTTTGATTATAACCTTGTGGTGGTTGAAAATTTCCCTGATTTGGATTACCATTTCCCTGAAAATGATTTCCCGGATTGAAATTGTTTCTGTTAAAGTTTCCTTGATTGTGGAAACCTTGATTCTGTCCAGGATTGAAATTCCCTTGGTTTTGATAACCTTGGTTCATTCGAGGTTGGTTCTGGTTTCGATTTTGCAAATTTGGGTTTTGGTTGAAACCAGGTGGTCCCATATGTGTGTTAGCACGGTAACTTGGTTCCATTTGAGGACGGTATTTATTACCTCCCTGATTTGTAGTACCGGCTAAGGCATTGGCTTCAAAAGGACTACCATCGGTGGCAGTACAGTTGTAGTATGCATGTGGGCCACCACAAGTGACACAAACTTCCACCTTTTTTACTTCAGCATGTGAAGGGTTTTGTGTGAAAGTGACTTTCTTTTGGTTTGAGAGAACCAAAGCTTGAATAGCGTATGTGAGTTTGTCTATCTTAGCATCGGTGCTAGAAGTACTCACGGGAGATGAAGTAGAAGGACCAGCACTCACTTGGGAGTTATATGGCTTTGTGCGTGTAGTGCGGACCTTGGACTTATTTTCAATGATTTCTAAAGCTTCTTTAGTGGTTTTACTCAAAAAATTACCTCCCGCGGAGGCATTGAGAGAATCTTGGTCAGATTGACTCACACCATTATAGAAAGTGTCAATTTGCATTAATTCAGTGAAACCATGATGAGGACATCGACGAAGCAATTCTTTGAAACGATCCCATGCGTCACCAAACGATTCATCAAACCTTTGAGTAAATTTGATGATTTCATTTTTATGACTTGTCGTTCTGGACGGGGGAAAAAATTCATTTACAAATTTGGTAACTAAATCCTCCCATGATGTTATTGAACGAGGAGGTTGTTTTCCCAGCCAAATCCGGGCTGCCCCCTTAAGAGAAAATGGGAATAGAAGAAGTTTGACTGCTTCGGAAGGGACGTTCTTGTATTTGATGGTAGATGTAATCTTGTTAAACCATCGAATATGAGCATGAGGATCATCCCTCTCAAAACCATAAAATTGGCTTGAGGTTAGTAGATTTAGTTACCCGGTTTTGAGCTCAAAGTATTCAGCCACAATGGCTGGGACAACAATAGCGTCTCCGTAACCCTCGATGGGTGCTTGAAGAAGCTCATTCATCAGACGGTCTTCCGCCATGATAGCTTTGTTTGTGGTAACAGCACGTATCTCAGATACGGCTGTTGGGGCAGAACGTCTACGGCGTCTTCGAGGATTTCTAACAAGCTCACGGAAAGGGCTTGTTGACCTAGAAGAACGAGTGCGCATGCACTAGAGACAACTCTAAGAATCCTTAGAGTGACGGGGATTCAAAAATAGAAAAGAAAATTCTTTTTGGATTTTTGTTTTTATAAGATAATATAGAAATATGGACAAAATATGATATATAACAATGAGTGAATAATTCAAACTCACAGATGCTTCAAAAGTCGTTATACGCAGCACACCTCCCCGGCAGCAGCGCCAAATTTTGATTGGTCTCAAACAGTCAGAAAATATCAACCAAGTAATGGTCAACAAGTCAAACAGTCTAAACCAATACTCCGTGGAGTGTAGTGTTTCCCCGGGTCGTTAAATCCCAACGAGGCGTGAAATCTGAAATAAAATGACTTTGAGATCAGGTGAATTGAACAGAAAAAGGGTTCAAGTGATTGTACTACTGAGATATAAGTTAGAATAGCTTTGATAAGCTATATCAACTAATACGTGAAATCAGATAAACACAAATGAAAAGGAACTGGAAAACGCGTACGTTTAATATTTAAACGTAAACGTATGAAACAAAAACGATTTTAACTATAGTAGAAATTTGCATGCCTTAGGGGCTTAAATGAAAATTAAATAAACTTAAAATATTTATTTTATAATTACTAATTTATTTAAAAGTTAATAACACCAAAAAAATGTAAAAAGAAATAAAATGTACGTTTAAATTTAAATAAACGTAAACGTACAAAACTAAACGTGAATTCTGTCAAATATAACTCTCACAAATATGAAAATTATATTTTTGGAATCCTAAACTTATAAGAAAATTATTGGAAATTTAAAATTATTTTTATAACTAATTAATTAATTATTATTATTTAATAACTATTTTTAATTAATTAATAATTCACTAATAAGTAAGAAAATGTAAAATAAGTCTAGAAATATAAAATTAAAACTTAGAAAAACCTAAAATATTATAAAACTTATTTTAAAACTAAAATTATATTTTTCACACTATTTATATAATTATTATTAATTAATTATTAATTAACTAATTAAACTGATTTTAATTATTACAAATACTAAAAAGACTTAGATAATTAAGAAGATTTTTATAAATCTAATTAACCATCACAGGAATCCTAAAAAATTATAACAAGTTTGTTTTATGTATTTTTAAACTAATTTACTAATTATTATTCTAATTATTAATTAATTACCAATTATACTAATTATATTATAAAAATAGAAAATGAACAGTAGAAATTCTAGAAAAATTCCTAAAAATGTTCTTACTTATATAAAAGCTAGGAAAATTATAAAAACTAGGTGTTAATTAATAAAATCTAATTTTGTTATTTAACTCTTTAATATTAATTAATAATTAATTAAACTAATATTAATTTTAAATATCACTAAATGACAAAGTAAAAATCTGGAAAAATTTATAAAAGTACTTTAATATAAAAGAGATTTAATAAAAATATAAAAATGCAGAAGTGCTTATAAATAAGCTAAAAAGAAAATTAAAAAGATAATTTCTATTAAATAGAAGCTATCACTATAATTAAATTTGGCTTTTTCTAATTTTCTTTTACAGAACTACTAAAATACTTAAAATATGAAACTTTTGTAAAAACAAATAACTTGGAACTCAAAAATAAGCACTGTAAGTGCTTATTAGCTTTGACAGTTGACTAAGTTTGACCAAACTAAGAAATAAGCTCGAATGAGCTTTTGTGGGGTCCACAAGGGTGGATTCTGGTTTACCTAAGTTAGTTGGACTTGTTTAAGCTAGATTTGATAAGACAAGTTCACAGAATAAGCTAACAAGCCACAATAAGCAATTGCTTATTGATGACTGAGACAAAAAATGGGACAAGGTTGTGGGATGGTTTCAGGTGGGACCCAGTGAGCTTGAGCTCAAAACTAAGCTCAAAACTTAAAGATGGGTAGGAGGGGGGTTGAAAGAACCAACTTGGGGCCTGTGGGACCCACTGAGTAGCTAAGAATCAGCCACAAAAGTGGTTGGTGTGGTGGTGGTGGTCTGTGTAGCAAGGGAGCTTCTTCCCCTGCAAGTGTGTTTGAGCCTGTATAACTTGCACAAGAAAAATCACAAAAATATTACAAATGTGTGAATCTCAAGTTTAGCTGGTAGATTAATACATATCAAAAGCTCAAAGCTTGAAAGCTTACACAAAATTCACAAATATTCATGCCATTTTGGAGATTTCTGACCAAAGCTCTTTTTGACTTTTTAAGAAAATGCTTTATGTTGACTATTATGAACTTTAAATCTATTCCACTGACTAATTATGTTGTAATAGGTTATGATTAAGCTAAATTAAGCTAGATTACCTACTAATGCACTACTGTGATGAAAATGAGACTTGAGACCTTAACAGTTAACTACTTAATGAAGATTAAAGCTAATCTTGACTTTTTAACTAATACAACCTAAGTTTTATAGTTTATTTATCCTATTTAAACCTAAGGTGACATGTTTCAACAACAATCAACAAACAAAACAAGCTCTAAATCCCTCAAAGCAGTTTAACCAAACACACCTTTTGTTGACAGATTTGAAGATTTCTAAAACAACTTGATGAATTAGACCTTAAATCTGTTTTCAAACCTTATTCTATCATCAAATAAGACCTTATGAGCATAAAACAACAACAACACAATCATCAAACACAGAAATGAACAAAGTGGTATTTTGACTGTGAAACTTGATTTTTTTAGCAACTATGAATTTTAACAAACAAGCAACTGATATCAATTATCAAAACCACTTAACAACAACATAAGATCAGGAATTTACACAAACAAGATCATATAGCATACATACACAGTGAAATGCAAATATTGATAAAAATGCTTACAAGTGGTATCCAGGCTGAAAACAAGGTACACAAGATCCAATTTCACTTCCTAAAGCCTCCCATGAGGTCACTAACACCAGGGCAATCTATTATGCACCCTGCTCCTTGCTATGATCATCTTCTTCATCAATTTTTTATTTTTCACTTATTTTTCTTAATTTTTATGTATTTTTGAATTTAGTGACTACAACTGCTTTTATTGTTTCTAATAGCTTGCATAAGCTATATAAGGAACTTATATTAGCTTATGAGTCCTTTACAACCAATATTAACAACATTCAAGGTAACTTAAAATTTTGAGATAAATTTTGCATAAACTGAAAATGGTATTGAGATTGAAATTAAAAGATGAAACAGGTTTATTTCACACTAAAAACACTTGTTACAATACTTGAAAGCTAAATGTTACACTGGAAAATTAAGATTGCTTAATACGAAACTAAGATATTAAAATTACACTAGATAGGCTTCTCATCTGCTTCTTTTCTCTCTTATAGAGACTTTAATCCTTCCTTGTCGACCTCTGAGACTTTCCCACTTCATTAGAACCGTTGGATTGGCCAAATTAATCATATCCGTTTAAAACACCTTTTTGGCGCCAAAAGTCTTTGAGGTAGATTAGGGCAGTTTCTTTGCAATTAAAGAATTTTGGGAGTTTGTAGAGGTGGAGGGGACAAGGGAAAAGTGTTTTAGATGAGTTTGGGCAAGTTACCCACAAAAACAGGTTATGTGAGTGAAACAGTGGAAGGAAAATGGTGGGGAAGCATTAAATGTGGGATGGGGTGGTATGATGGGGTGTGGGATGAGCTGGTGGATGTAGGGTAGCCAGCTGGGGGGTGAGGTGGTGGTGAAAACCACCCTGGTTTTGGGATTGCAAGTGTGGGAGAGGAGAGTGAACAGTGGTTGGCGATTTTGGGAAAGTCAAACGGGGTTTGACCCCGTTTTAAATATTAAGGGTGTGGGCTGGGTATGTTTTTGGGCTAGGGAAGGGATTGGGCTTGGTGTTTATTTATTTTGGGTTTGGTTTTGGTTTTTAATATAAAGGGTCCGGTTTGGTTTGTGGTATTTTAAGCCTAAGGACCTAAAATGTAATTTTGGATTTTTGGGGGACCAAACCTGTAAATATCACAATGTTATCACAAGGACCAATTATGTCATTTATAAATAGTACAAGGTTTATTTTTAATATTTTTCCATTTTAAAAACCTTAAGGACTAAATTTGACAATTTTCAAACTTGAGGGACTAAAGTTGTCATTTTGCAATTTTTAACTTTAAAGGACTAAACTTGAAAACTTATGAATCCCTAAGGACCTTTGATGATATTTTACATATTTTGATTTACCAGGGACTAGATTTGCCATTTTTTCAAAGTTCAGGGACTGAAACTGTAAATTATGTGAAATATGTTGTTTTTCATCAGTTTTCAATCCTTTTGCATAAAAACATAATCCAGGGATAGTTTATGTATTTTAAGGCATTCCTGTGTGTTTTCAGATGTTTTTGCAGTCTAAATGTGACAGAAATGATGAGTATTTACACACTCATCAATACTTGTTTCAAAATTCAAAAATGTTTTGAATGATGATTGTCCTTTTGTATGTGTGCAATCAAGTACAATACGAGTATTGCAACAATACATTCCATAGTGTGTTTGAAGCTAGCAAATCACCTACTTTAGACAGTCATAATAACAGTTTTCCAAACTGTAAAGTATTCTTATTCTTTTAATATATAATGCATAATGCATCAATGCTCTCAATCGAGCACATCTAGTTAGAGGTGTCATAATCCATGATGTCATCCTACTACGACTAGGCTTGAGCATCATCTCAGTTATATAAGCATTAATGAATGAAAACATAACAGAGCTCCTCAAATATCCGTAAACATTTGAACAAATATTTGGTCCTTTGCAGGTCCATTAAGTTGTTCGTTTAACAATTTATCTAATGACTTTCACTTAGATATTTGTTGTTATCAACTCATCTTGCATTCATGCAAATGATATAAATAATCCAATACATAATATGACTTACATAATGAATCCTTTAGTTAAACTTAAGGTTTCCATTCATGCATTCAATCTCATCATATAAGATTGATCATTGAGACTCCCCTCAATGACATGTCATATTGTGTTTAGATTATTAACCGCTTATGTTTATCCTAATAAACACATGCCACAAGGTTTTATGTTTTATTTCCTAAATTCCTTAATTGAAACTTCATTCCAGGCTAAGGATTAAAGTCTAGCTTAGATGGAATATTGTTTCTTATATGTTAACAACATATGAGATTTAAGAAAATAAATTCATTTATCCTACTTGCACTCTGAGTTCTCGGGAGTAATCTTATTTAATCAAAATCAAATTAATGATTAAATTAAGATCTCTGCTCCTAGATGCATGATCTAATCCACACATGGATTCTTATGTCTTGTATACATAGTAAAGATTATATAGATTCATAAACCCTTTTGATTACTCATCGTCCTCGCAAAAGTAATCAAAGGTGTTTTGAAATCCTATTGTCATATTTCATTTACATGAAAAAAAGTATGACAATTAATCATCTTTATACATTTAATGTTTGTAGGTATGAAGATTTAATCATAATCAATTTCTTGAGTACGAGTGATGAGGCGAAAAATGATCCGTTTTTAGGGGGTCATTTAAGCCCGAATCCGACTTTATTTGATCAAATATTGCCCTAAATCGTTCCTTTTGTGATTTTAGGTACTTGGAGAGTGAATTCTAGAAAAGAAGCCATTTTGGACGTTTTTGGAGCATAAAAGTGAAGAAAACGGCAAAGTATCAATTTTCCATGCTGGAAGCACTAGGTGACGGCGTCAAAAGTTACACCTGACGGCGTCAGCCATCAAGAATAAAATACCGTAGGAGGTGACGGCGTCAAAAGCCATCCTGACGGCGTCAAAAGTGCCAAGAATAAAATACCGTGGTTGGTGACGGCGTCACACAGGCCGTCATAAGGAGATCAAGGCCGTCCGAGGAAGTATTTGGCGGCGAGGTGACGGCGTCACATGCTTGTCTTGACGCCGTCAGCCCAGTTTTCCTATATATAGTTTTCTAGTTTTTACATTAAAAAAGAGAGAAGTTTTGGTGAAACCCTAAAGACGAATTTGGTGCCTCTTTTACAGGTTTTCAAGGGTTCCAAACCCTTGATACCTTGCATTGTAATTGAGATAAGTATTCTCCTAATTCAATCAATATGTCTATGTGTTGGTTGCCTATATCTTGTTCTTGTCTCAATTCAATTATGCTAGGCTAGATCTCTCTTGTGTTTGCTTAGATCTAATGAAACCTAGATATTGATTATGTGTTGATTACTTGTTTATTCTTGTTCTTGGATGAATGATTTTATATGTTAGGCTTAAGAAAACTGGCAGATCTCCAAATGGTAACATGCTTGAACGTCTTAAGAAACATGAACCGAGGCGTACTAGGTCTTTATTGGTTGTATTTAATGCATGAGCCACTGTTTACAATCCCTATAGTTGTGCTGGGTCATGGTGTAGGAGGAGATAAGAGCTCATAGAATTGGGGAGTTATGTATGCCACCCCATGAATGGTATTAAGGAATACGATCCGTCATCCATGCAATTATAACAAGTAATTAACGTGTAAAAGATATCTAGGGAGTAATGAAGTCTAAGTAAACACAATTTCTCCAATTACTGCTCACAACCTTAGTATAAATTAGTTTATTTTAATTTTTATTATTTTATTTTGATTGCATCTTAGTTTTGGGTTAGTTGAATAGCAACTAATTCCGCCCACTCCTTCAAAACCCGAGATTTTACTTGCTTTCATAAAAATATAAAAAGACAAAAATAATCATCTCTCACCCTTAGAACTAATAATTTAGGCTTTCTAATCCTAGCGACACTATTCCCAAGCTGAACGATCAATCCCCCGGTACTTGTCACTATACTATACTACAACGATCAGGTACACTGCCTGGTGGGGGTTGTAAGCTTCTCGAGATCCCTCGAGAGGTAAAGCAAGGTGTGATTCCCAAGCATCAAGTTTTTGGCGCCGCAGCCTGGGGAATAGTTATTGTCTAGGTTAGGATTTCTTTTTATTAGGTCTACTTGCTAGATTCCTTTCTAGTAAGATTTTTTTTTTTTTTTTTTTTTTAGGTATTCTTTAGTCTATCTTATTTCTTCGTGCCTTTGTTCGTAACTCTTTACCATCCGACATCATGGAAGGTGGTAACATCTTTGAACCCGTCAACCCACCACAACAAAACCCACCACTAGAACCCCTTAGGCCCCGAACCTTAGGAGAGTACTCCCGACCTAGCCACCAAGGCTACCGAAACACCATTGAGCTCACCGGAGCCAATGTGACCCCCTTGCGATCCGACACCATCCGGTTGGTGCAAAGCGGATGTGCATTCCATGGACTTCGTTCCGAAGATCCAAACCAACATCTTAAGGACTTTCTCAAAATCGTAGATTCCATAGACCTAGGTGTTGAAACTAGAGAGACTACCCGTTTACGCCTATTCCAATTCTCTCTACGGGATCAAGCTAATCAATGGCTTGAGCGCTTACCCGCGGGATCCATCACCACATGGGACAATCTCGCCAATCGCTTCCTTACCCAATTCTTTCCGCCGGAAAAGACTGCAATGCTTAGAAGGGACATTTTGATGTTTGAGCAACAGCGGGGTGAAACTTTCTACGAGACTTGGGCCCGTTTTAAGGATCTCCTCCATAAGCTCCCTCATCATGGCATAAACCTTTGGTTATTAGTCCAGATTTTCTACGACCATGTTGACTATCACACTAAGCGCACCATAGACAGGGCTGCGGGAGGAAAACTGCGTAATAAGAACGCCGAGGAGTCTTGGGCAATTATCGAGGAGCTCGCCACTGACAATAAGGAATTGTGGGAGTTTAAACATATGATAGAAGCGGCCATCAATGCAGTCTCGACGTCTGGAGGAACCACCGAAGTACCCGATGAACTCCTATGCAAACTTGAGGCAAAGGTTGACTATTTTGAGGAAAGGCATAGGCGACCTTTGAGTCCTAGACGGGCTACTGTCAATTCTGTCTCAAAAACAACTCCTGTACCATTATCTGAATCACCCTCTAGAGAAAACGCCGAGACTTTTCAGAACTATTCCCCACCTTGTTCCCCTCCCAAGGAACTTAGCTCGGAGTTTGAGGCTAGGATGAGAGAATATATGGCAACTCACTCTGATTGGCTTGCTAGATTCGAAGAATCAGTTTATAAGCAGAAAGAAGAAATGCAGGAGAAAATGAATGAGATGTTGAGTCTATTGGAGGAGTGTGCCAATCAGAGAACCCCCGAACGAATACTACTAAGGAAAGAAAGCACCACTCCCACCACCCAATTTGTTAACTCCATCACCATTGTCCATAAATATAACGAGAAGGTAGAAACTCCTGGTAAACAGACCTTAGAAAAACAACCAGAGTCCCAACCTTTGAGTTACTACCTGAAACATGATATAAACAAAAACACCATAACAAATTGGATTAAGGGTGATGGGCGTAACCAATCCTCCGGACAGATTCCTGAGAAAGAGGAAGATGAGTATGATACGCTTCCTGGAGGATCAGTATTCGAGAGGTTACTGGTACAGAAAGTGGCTACTAAGCAGGTAGCATGTGGGAACTTTGAAATACCAACAAGCATCGGGGACTTGAAACATCTTAGTGCTTTCGCCGACCAAGGATCGGAAGTAAATCTTATGCCCCTAACTACCTACATCCAACTAACGTCTAAAATGCCAGCACCTACTCGTGTTAGGTTATCTCTTGTTGGACACTCGTACGTATACCCCCTAGGAATCGCAGAAGATGTACTAGTTAATGTCGCAGGATTCATGTACCCCGTTGATTTTATGATCATCGATGATAAAGGGGATGGATACATGCCAATAATCCTTGGGTCACCATTCCTCACCACCGCTAGGGCTGTCATTAAGTATGAAGGCAGGAAGATTGAGCTTAAATCAGGGAAAAGAAAGATTAGTTTTCCCATGACCCCGCGAAGTGGGCATGAAAATTTGAGTTGGAGAATGATCAAAAACAACATTGGCACGACACCCATTCGTGTTCAGAATAAGATTCTTGCATGGGAGGCAAGGATCAAAAGCTATAAGAAAGCTAAGGATGAAAGAAGAAAAAGCAATAAGGTTCCGATTGAACTCGAACATACTCAACATGAAAAAAGTCATACACCATTTGAGGAAGGGAACTTGGTGCTCTTGAGACACTTGGAAACAACAATACCACCCGATAAACCAAGTCCTTGGTGGTATGGGCCATTCACAATCGAAGGATTGAGCCAAGATGGGGTAGCTAACTTAAGAAGCAAATTAGGTGGGAAGGTGATTGCGAGTACCGACAGATTGAGGCACTACCACCATAACAGTAATGATCGCAACTATATGGGGTATATCATTTCCAATGATGAGATCACGTAGTAACCCATGACTTTGAGTCTAGCTACAAGACTCGTAAATAAAGAAAAGCGCTTCTTGGGAGGCAACCTATGTTTTGTGTGATTTTATTTGTTTGATTGTTATTTGCTTCCGTATGCATGTTTTATTTTTATTGTTGGTTAATCATGCTTCTAAATTAAAATGTGGAAATACTTTATTATTTTGTTTGGCCTAGTCTTAACTCCAACCTAAAAGTATTTTTGCAAAAGATAAGTGTAAGGGGAAACCCCAAATATGTTTTTAAGAAACAAACCGATCATGATTCTCCACAATATTAAATGAACATGTATATTCATAATTGTTAGAGTCAAATGCTTGTATTGAGTCATAATGAAGTTTTGCAGGATTTTCCAGGAAGTAGGACGAAGTTTTTCCAGAAATTTTCCGGAAACTTAACATAAGAATTTCTGCAGGTCCATTCTGACGGCGTCAGAGTTTACTCTTGACGGCGTCAGGAGTCAAAAATCTGGAAATTTTAACAGTTTTGTTTTTCTAACGGAGTCTTATGGTTTTTGTGAATTATTAAGTTTTATAATCTCCAGGAAATCTGCAAACTTCATTCCACAAGCATTATATCTTACTTTGTTTTCTAGGATTTAGGAACTTATATAGGATGCCGCCGATTTTACGCGAGGTTGTCTTGTCTATTTTGTCAGGTTTTACAGGTTATGTTCGACAAGGAGATGATTTATATTCTGGAAGGGAAGCTTTGATCGTTCGTTTTCTTGGAAGAAGATTTAACCTGGCCAACCTAAAATCCATACCCAGCGAATCAGGGGAGTATTTGATTTCATTCTTTTTACTTATTTCACTTTTACATTCTTTACTTGAACATTGGGGACAATGTTCATCTTAAGTGTAAGGGGAGGGCAAAAAGATGATACCTTACATATGCACTTTCGCTTGAGTTTGTTTTGTTTAATGGTAGATGTGTAATAAAACTATGATAAATACTTGTTAGTGTAATTTTAGCGCCAAATTTAAAATTTTTTACAACATTTAGGAGTGAAACTTTAGCCATAGCAAGCGTCTCATGGATAGGAGATTGTATAACTAGCACATAACCATATATTCAGAAAAAATTTCCACCCAAAAATGTGAGGTTCGCCTTTAGATTTGATAGGAAAAGCATTCATTATTAGTGCTTATGAGTGTACCGGTAGCATTTAGATTCTAGAACTTGCGTTAGTGATGCATCCCGAGACCGCTAGTGAGACTACATTCGTGTGGTAGGATTTACTACATGATAAGAGGCATTAGGATCACCCTTGTGTTAAACCCGTATTACAATTACTTGACCATTTAAGTCATATTACTTGGCTAGTTAAGTCAACTAATTTTTCTCACACCCTTAGTGTTGTACTCATTTTTAGTACACGAAACCCCTAGTACACCCCTCCGAGCCTATCTTTTCGTTTCTAACTTTAAGCATTTTACTTAAAGGAAGAATTTGTTACACCCCACTTAAATGTACACCCAAATCGCCTTAGCCTTCCGTGTATGCGCTCATTTTTAGTGCATTATTGTTATTTGTTAAACCCTAAGTTAACTTTCTAATTGATTACATGGTTGCTAAGTCGAGTCATATCCTTGTACATATTGTTTTGGGACGATTGGGACTCATGGGTAAGTACTTATTTTATGGAGTAATGGGGAAGAACATCACTTATTACCCCCATATGTACGATAATCTTAAAAGTGCTCCAAGTGTTTTGATTTTCTTAATTCGAGTCATTAGAATAGTTTAATGTAAAGTATGTAAAGATTCAAGTGTAAGGGGAATGTTCATTCCCTATGATGTATTATTTTTGATGGTAGGGTAAGAATGTATGCAAAAAAAAAAAAAATAATAATAAAAAAAAAATCGAAAAATCAAGAAAAAAGAAAAAAAAAATAGAAAAAAAAGGAAAAAGAGAAAAAACATACGGACTACCATCCCGTTTTTATTCTATGTTCATTTTATGTTTTTTGTTATTTTTCATTTATTAGTTTAAGTCGAGTCTAGTCTTGGCTTAGCAACGCCATATTATACATGTAATTAACTAAGATTGTTAACTCGCCACCAGTAAAACTTCCTTTATCCAACAAAACCGTGTAATTCATATCCCTATACCTAACGTTACAACCCTTTAAAAGACCTCTTTGATAGTTTATCCTAGGTGCTTACGCCATGTGGTGGAGGTTTGATCCTTTCCCAAGCCTATGGTAGTCTATTTTGCTATGACAGGTAGTGAGAGATATCTTCCATTTCCATAATGTTATATTACTTTATTACACCCGAGAGATGTGAGTATCTAAACACTATTTGTGAGGTGCTAGTGTATGACCTCCGTGCTTGTCTATTGGTCTTTAGTGGAACGATTATTTGTTGTAATTACTTTTATATTAGTGTTAAATGACCCCTAACTTGTCTTTTGAGTAGAATAAAAGCTCATTTGCTTGAGGACAAGCAAATCTCAAGTGTAAGGGTATATGATGAGGCGAAAAATGATCCATTTTTAGGGGGTCATTTAAGCCCGAATCCGACTTTATTTGATCAAATATTGCCCTAAATCGTTCCTTTTGTGATTTTAGGTACTTGGAGAGTGAATTCTGGAAAAGAAGCCATTTTGGACGTTTTTGGAGCATAAAAGTGAAGAAAACGGCAAAGTATCAATTTTCCATGCTGGAAGCACTAGGTGACGGCGTCAAAAGTTACACCTGACGGCGTCAGCCATCAAGAATAAAATACCGTAGGAGGTGACGGCGTCAAAAGCCATCCTGACGGCGTCAAAAGTGCCAAGAATAAAATACCGTGGTTGGTGACGGCGTCACACAGGCCGTCATAAGGAGATCAAGGCCGTCCGAGGAAGTATTTGGCGGCGAGGTGACCGCGTCACATGTTTGTCTTGATGCCGTCAACCCAGTTTTCCTGTATATAGTTTTCTAGTTTTTACATTAAAAAAGAGAGAAGTTTTGGTGAAACCCTAAAGACGAATTTGGTGCCTCTTTTACAGGTTTTCAAGGGTTCCAAACCCTTGATACCTTGCATTGTAATTGAGATAAGTATTCTCCTAATTCAATCAATATGTCTATGTGTTGGTTGTCTATATCTTGTTCTTGTCTCAATTCAATTATGCTAGGCTAGATCTCTCTTGTGTTTGCTTAGATCTAATGAAACCTAGATATTGATTATGTGTTGATTACTTGTTTATTCTTGTTCTTGGATGAATGATTTTATATGTTAGGCTTAAGAAAACTGGCAGATCTCCAAATGGTAACATGCTTGAACGTCTTAAGAAACATGAACCGAGGCGTACTAGGTCTTTATTGGTTGTATTTAATGCATGAGCCACTGTTTACAATCCCTATAGTTGTGCTGGGTCATGGTGTAGGAGGAGATAAGAGCTCATAGAATTGGGGAGTTATGTATGCCACCCCATGAATGGTATTAAGGAATACGATCCGTCATCCATGCAATTATAACAAGTAATTAACGTGTAAAAGATATCTAGGGAGTAATGAAGTCTAAGTAAACACAATTTCTCCAATTACTGCTCACAACCTTAGTATAAATTAGTTTATTTTAATTTTTATTATTTTATTTTGATTGCATCTTAGTTTTGGGTTAGTTGAATAGCAACTAATTCCGCCCACTCCTTCAAAACCCGAGATTTTACTTGCTTTCATAAAAATATAAAAAGACAAAAATAATCATCTCTCACCCTTAGAACTAATAATTTAGGCTTTCTAATCCTAGCGACACTATTCCCAAGCTGAACGATCAATCCCCCGGTACTTGTCACTATACTATACTACAACGATCAGGTACACTGCCTGGTGGGGGTTGTAAGCTTCTCGAGATCCCTCGAGAGGTAAAGCAAGGTGCGATTCCCACGCATCAACGAGTAAACTCCTTCTACTACACATGCGTTAAATGTGTGTACAAGTTTGTCCTTTTGAGTATTCTTATCAAGAAACTCATTTTAAACCTCACAGTCTAACTGATTTGGTAAGAGATCAATCAAGCTCCATGAGTGATTATCTTTCAAGGACTGCATCTTATCATTCATAGTTTTGAGTTATTCATCAGATTCAAGATCTGATAATGCATCTCTTTAGTTAGCAGGTTCACTATGATCCTCCAACTTATGTCCCTTAACATTGATATAAAAAATATATCATTCAGGTGTTAGGGGTATCCTTGCGGATTTATGAATGAGAGATATCAATCTATGGTTTAACATATGCATGTTCAACCTTAGTATGACATTAGCAAGTGTACTCAGAAGGTTGTGTATTTAGCTCTTGAATAACTTCAAGATCTAAAGGTGCTCCCACTTGCTTTTGTAAGTGGAGACTAATCTCCAAGTACTCAGCATCTTGACAACAATAAATTGTTTTCAAGTGGGACATCCAAAATACATCGTTAGTTCTTGATTCTAGTTTGTTAATTACTTACTCTCAGGTATTTAACAAATTCAGAACTTCAATCAAGACATAATGGGATTCATCCCATTCCATAATACAATGGTGTCCTAAATTCCTTCTGGGTTGGAACCATATTGGGTGTACGCATGACACATCAAATTTTCTAACCTTGATTGCTTTTGAGGTAAAAGAGTTTAAGTCATCAAAGATCAAATGATATCCATGATGGACATACCATAAAGTTGTGGTATTCCACGTGGATAGATGTTGTGAGACTATCACACAACTCAATAGATGAACTTATACTCTTTGGCTTACGTATCTGCCAACCAAGTCATACTAGATGGCATCAATAGTATTTTTAGCCTACTGCATACTTTATATTTAAAGTCTTTGACCAAGTCAATGACTTCATGTGTATGTTTTAACTAGAAAACATAAACATTAAATATTTTATTATACGTCGTAAGTGTACATGTCTTTAACAAGAAGACATAACAAATTAACGTCTTTACTTTACGTTATAAGTCTTTCAACAATTAACGGAATTGATGTTTATGTCTTTACAAGATACCTAAACATATTCAGCTAAAATAATTATGAGTGCCAATAATTGGCCTCAATAGTAATTTCAAGTTAATTACATACTTCATGATTATGAATTTACAAGAAGACATAATCATATTTACTAAACAATTCAGCAGATATGTTGAAGTAGCTTTTCATGTTATCTTGACATTTTTTCTAATTAGGGCAACATACATTTTATGTGTATAAGTCCTAGTAGAACCTTATTTTTCTTATCTTGCAGTCAAGAAAAACCATTAGTCATATTGTTATATGTTGTACCTTGCACACAATTAAGATTTCTCCCACTTGTACATGGCACAACATTATGCAAGCAAATATGACAATGTTACAGATAACAAATGATTTTAGTCAAAATCAAAATATAGATATGTAGAACTTTATCGCTTTTATAATGAATCATGCATAACAATTTTATTGATAACATTTCAGGAAGCAACATCAGGAACGCGACAAGTTATCTAATAAAATTCATGCAATTGTTCTCATAAAAACTATGATGCTTCATATGTGGAAAGTAATATATTATTTCAAGACAATCTAGAAATAAGATGTGCAACTTATAAGTTAATAGAGCCTACAACTCCCACTGGATTAGAGAACATTACATGTGTTTCGTCACCGGTAATACAATCATTTAGCTCCCACTGGATTAGATAACATCACCAGTGGAGAGTGAGTGATGATTGGATACTTTCCTGCATTCTTTAAATATCTACACATTATTGCTAATGTGAATCACTATGACTAGTAACATGTACTTAGGTATTCAAGGAAGTGCATCAAGTTCTAATATATAGATGATGGGCTAGCCATCATTTTAAACTTGAAAATTAGGCATGCAGTTCCTCCATGTTTATCGGGTTAAGACACATTGCTAGGTAATCATGCTAGTAATTGCCTTTCCCACTTTTCGGTTTATTGATATTTCCATTTTCTAATTATTTTAACTCATATTAGTTTGGTAGCTATATAAAACATGTTCTCTAGTTATCCAAATATCTTATATTTCTTGAAAGTTTCAAAACCGGAATTACGGTTATAAAACGAACTTGAAAGAATAAGATGTGCAAACATACTTAACCGTTTTGACTTTACAAGACATCACGATTTCTAGAGTATGTGTGCTTTGAGTTTGATTAGAATTAGGACAATTCAAATATTCCTATTATGGCTTTTCCTCATAAGGAAAAGGATAGGAACAAGTTTCTTTCTTACAAGGAAATGAAGACTTAGTTTGATCATTTTACCAAGAAAAGAACAAACTTTTGTTTACAATTTGTGTTTCATTAATTCATTAATTGAATTCTCAAAGTTCATATTTAGTATTTTCTATAAGTATCCTTTTATGAATTAATTACCCCATGTTTACAATTTAAAACAATTAATTTACGTAAAAGGCTAAGATCCACATTGTGCTTCTACTATCACATCAGTTGATCTGCTAGCAATAGTAGATTCAATTGGTAGACAACGATCACCAATTGCATTACAAGTGCAACTCTTAGATCTTTATGGGACCCATGGCACTAGTGAACAAGCAACTAGTGTCATGTAGGCATGTTTAGTCCCATCTTTGCCTCGGGTCAAGGTCTCACCGCTTAACTTAATTAAGTCATCCAATTTGAAAACGTGCGAGAATATATCTAGGTCCCACGCATAGAGAATAGTCACCTTGGGTTATAATTCAACCTAGGTCCCACGCATAGGCAAAAAGTAATAGCAAGTGTTCTCAAAATTGGACGGCGTGACTTAAATTTTGACGGGTAAAAGTTTTGATGCGAATCAAAAGGTGTACGAAAAGAGCATGCATTCATCCTTCATAGCACAAGTTAAAAACATTTCTTAACTTAAGTCTAATCATTGTTTTAATTTATGTGTGTCAAGTTGTCCATTTTCATGACTAATATAAATCCTACGTGGATAATAAAGTTTGGACAATACATAAATAAAATAACATACATAACAAGTTAAGGTGTTATTATAAAACAATGATTTCAAGTTTCAAAAACTTCGTAAAACTAAATTAAAAGATTTAGTTTTGAAAATGGTTTGTGTTTCATTTTAAGTTTATAGAAAACTATTTTCAATTTTACATATAAAACAAGATATATAAAAAGCAAAAACAAACACACAACCACAATATGCAAAGCCTCAACCGATGAAAAAACCTATGCTTGGTCTCGTGAGCCATCACGACAACCAAGAGTCAACTAGGGACAAACCACACAACCACATGGAGGACTCCCACTTGCTCCAAGACAATCAAGAGCAAGTTGGAAGCCCATAATGCACATGAAAAGTAGTTGCTGTCCTTCCATAATTTCTGTGTTCAGGGGCCCAAAAGTCCATGAAAGAGGCTTCCCCGGGCTTAGCTCAAAACTAGAAATTTGTAGGCCCATGTCTTGGGTACCTGCAAAAAAGATTTTCAGCAAAAAAGACCTTATCAATCACCAGGAAACTCTGTTTTACCAACTGGTGTTCCAGCAGTCATTATTCGGCAAAAACGTCTTTAACTTTTTCGCCTTTCACCACCAAGCCACGATTACATTATATTGAAAGTAAAATACAACTAATCTACTTTTAATCTATTGTAAAAGTGCCCAACCAATGGCTACAACCAAAAGAATATTAATTACATAAATGCCGAAACAATGGCAAAAACCCCAAAACACGAAATTAAACAACAATCACAACCATTCAATGCACAAGTGGTCTAGGTTTTCATTGGCTTTGCATATAAACATAATAATACCATAATATTATGAATATAACATGGTGTTGGCTAACTCCATGGACAAACATGCATGTATTTGCCATGGAAACAAATTAAATAACAAGAAATAAATTGTTAGCCAACGAAAACGAATAAATAATTGACAAGAATTAAAACCCCGTTAGGTACGTGTTTCCTATGACTTAAGGGTCAAAACCCATTGATATTAAGACCTTCCAAATACCATTTAACCACAGAAAATATGGCTTTAGGGGCTGAATTAAAACCGTTTCAAAAACCGATAAAAAAAAACACGCGTTTTAGGCCATTTTTCACGTACCCGACAAGTAACCAATTAGCGTATGCATAACAAATGGCCATGGGACCAAAAAGTGCAGATCATAAGAACCCTAAAGGGTCGTCCTATGGGAAAAAAATTGGAGCCCTAGGGCTGTTTTAACTATGACTTCAAAAATCATAAAAAAAAAAAAAACACCCGTTTTAGCCATTTTATGCATACCCGATAATCATATGGCACATATGATGGCTCGTGATACCACTATAGGGGATGTATGAATATAAAATATATAAGAATCAAATAAACGTAACGGAAAAAATCACCAACAACGGATCCATATTGCCATATGATAAATCAATAAGATAAACAAGATAGTTATACCTTTGTAGCGTGATCGGTAGAATCGTATGGAGACCATCACCAACACCACGAACCACCAATGAAACCAAGTGACCAAAATAGATCACCTCTATGATGGAAACACACTACACGTCATAGAACACCACTAATAAGCTGAAAAGAAATACTTTTATTAAAAGCAAAGATTACAAATACTAATCTAAATTACAGCTGATACCTATACTACTCCTACTCCTAATTCTATCCCTAGTCTAACCACTCAAAACGTTGGAGGAGAGTGGCCTTTTATAGCATCTGTGGTGAGGTAGGCTTCAGAAGGTCCTAGAAACAGCATCTCTCACGAATATACTCCTTAGATCCTTATGACACCCATAGACCAATCACAGCCTTCAAATCCTTGAGGTGAGGTGTTCGGTCCAATAAGCAGCTTGAACGTGGCATTCCTTGTCAGGGTGTGTCAGGGGTTTGACTATAATACCCTTAATTGGGTAAATCAAAGGTGGATTTAGAGTAATTGGAGGTAAATGGGAATTAGGGTTCTAAGTTACTATTCCTTGAATAGTAACTTCTGGGTAAAAAGGGGTGAAATAGGGGCGGGTAAGTACGGGTAAGGTTATTATATATTTTTTTGATTTGTTTTGGACCGGGTATAGGTTTTGGATTGTGGGCTTGGGTATAGGATTTAGGAGGTGGGCTTGTAGTTGTGGAGAGTGGGCTGTGGGTTAGAAATTAGGATGGACTGTGGTTTTGTAATGGTTAAAAGCTTAGGCAGATTTTGGTATTGAAAATGTACAAGGACCAAAAGTATAATTTGTGAAACTATGAGGACCAAATCTGCCATTTCTGAAATATTAACCAAGGACCAATCTTGTCATTTGATAATTCTTCAAGGTTGACTTTTACAAATTGAGCTCGAATAATGATCTGGTCTTGAAAACTGCTCCCCGGCACCGGCTTTTGAACCTTTCACACTCTCGTGCCCGTTTTTTCGGGTTTTTGCTTGATTTTCGTAATATCCGTACCTGCACATCACAAATATAAAAACACGTGTTTTCTTGGCATTTATTAGCTCAAAAAGTCGTTTTTGGGTCGATATTTGGTAATAAAAAGGTGTGTAATTACTACACACCAACCACCCGATGCTAGTCTAAACCTTGTAACCATTATTCTTGCAACAATCTACAATAGATTAAGCCAAGAAAAAAGATCAAAAAACACAGACCCTAGATGGGATTTTGTTTTGCCATGATTTTTATGAGGAGAGAAAGGGGAAGAGACTGTTGGTAAGTTAATTCCAGTATATCTCATTTTGGAAGACTAAATCAATTTAGTCTTATCATAATAGAAGTTACACAAAGCCCCTCGAAAGCTCATATTTGCCCCTCTAGTCCCTCCCTAGGTCGGCCATGATAAGGGCCCAAAATTGGCTTGCTCATTGTTGGCCCGGTCCTAAAACACTAAGTCTAACTTCGTGTTTAAAGGCCCGTTATTGATCCCAAGTTACGTAGTCGTTTATATATTGTAAATACGATAAATACAATCTATAAAATGGTGTCTCTGTGTATAAGTGTGTGGCCCCATAGGCTCACATATGTCTAGCCATATAATTATTTATTATGACACGAGCATACTCCAACAGGACGGACCTAGGATTATCGGGAGGGTGTTGCATTTTTTTTTTTCTTTTTAATCATAACTACTAAAATTTGCACAATAATTTTTTTTTTTATAGCCAAGTTAGAGTTACACTATAAAAAAAATAGCACAAATATATAGGGTTGCACATACCAAAAAAATAATATATTTTGAAAAAAAATTATAGTGTACCCCAAAATTGAGTGTGACCCATGCCACACCCGCTATCCATGTGTCCTTGTTGGGTAATGCAGTATACGGCTAGACACAATAAGGGCAATGACCGAGTCGGTCGATTGGGTCACTGTCGGTCGACCCTTTTGTGAGTATTCGGTCGCGACCGACTACAAGGAAGAAAAGGAAAGAAATCGGTCTCGTACACGACCGAGTATAATTCCAACTTTTTTTTTAGGTTGATCCAAACGGTCACCCCATTAAATTTTGTAGCCGTTTGTGACTAAAAAAAAATTATTTAACGTTTGAAGTAGCCGTTGGGCACACAAAAAAAAAAAATAAATAAAATAAAAAAAAATCCCTTATTTGAATTCTATTGTAATGTTTTTATTTTATTTGAATTAATATGTAACGTTTTAATTATGAATGAAATTTTAGTTTGTGTTAAAAATGTTTTAAAAAAAATTGAACTTGGTCGCCCTTACTGGGGCACTGAATCGCCTGCAGGTCGCTGGAGAGAGAAATTAAAGCTGACGTGGCAGAGAAAAGGAGAGGATTGACCCTTATTGTGTCTAGCCTAACATGCCATGGGTGCCAAAATGGCACCTATAACTCGTCATCAAGCACTGAACTGTGCTCTGTAACATGATAGCTTAAAGCTTCATCCTTGCGTCATCAATCTATGTACTTATTCAAAAATACATGCTTTCACGCACCCATAAAACACGCAGGCTTGTAATTCTCGTTTGGATCCAAATACTTTCCTCAAATTTTTTGTATAATAAAAACAAAATCTGACAAACTATATATGTGAAAATTTTCCAAGAATTAATTTGTCTTTGTGCAACATTCCAAAATCAAGTTACACCAAGAAAATGAGACTATATATCGAACCACATGGAAAGAACTAAAAGACTCAACCACATATATGTGTTTGAAACTTATCTATAAAAGACTCAACCACATATATGTGTTTGAAACTTATCTATAAAAGACAACCACCACCACATAATACGAAAATCACCTACAGGGTTTTCTAATGTTGGTTAATGTGATTTTCTTTTGATAATTAACTTGACTTTTCTTGGTGGGTGAGCGAGCAAATGGGAGAAATTAATCATTTCAGTCATGAAAAGCATCCATTGAAGCTAATTGAAAACTGGGAGACTGTTTTGAGTGTTGGTGGTGATAATGAGGAGAAGAAAGGTGTAGTTGATTGCATGGGATGTCCAGAACTGATAACGATATCGGATGGCTGTGCATATGGATGTATCGAGTGTGGTTACTTTCTGCATAAAACATGCGCAGAACTACCACCCACTATCAATCACCATTTTCATCCTTTCCATCTTCTTACCCTCATTGTCCACATCAATGTGATGGTTGGTACTGTGATGTTTGTCGTATAGACGTATCAAGAGGCTTCAGCTACTGCTGCTCAGAGTGTGATTTTGATGCATGCACAAAATGTGGTGTTGTTGTTGTATCCAAGGAGGAAGCATCGATCAAACTGAAACATAAAGGTCACCCGCAACATATGTTAACACTCCAGTTAAGACGTGCTTCATTCCTTTGTGATGCTTGTCATACTAAGGATGAAGACTTTTTCTACCAATGTGATAGCTGTGACTTTTGGATTCACAAAACTTGTGCTTCCTTAGCTCCCACCATCAATCTACCCCATCACCCAAAACACCCACTTGTTCTTGTCCAATTGCTTCCAGACAATTTCTATAATTTTGAATACTTTTGCGAATTTTGCGAAAGATACATTCTACGAAACGACTGGTTGTATCATTATGCAAATTGTAGATACTTTGCACACATTAAGTGTGCTTTAAATGCTCCACCTCCAAGGTCAAACACTTATCTGTGTATGTTTTTATTCTTCTTGTTGTGAAATTCCCTATCTAAACTCAATATGTAATTTTCAGAGATGATGAAGGTATCTCTGTTGCTACTGAGGATTTACTGCATTTTCCCATGTCATACTCATTTACTGATCCACTGAAGCTGCTATATTCTGGAAAGGTAATGATAATGAAACATATGAGATTAACCATTGGAGCCATCCAGATCATCTATTAATCCTTACTGAAGAATCCCAAGGTAACAACAAGCCCGACATAGACTCTAGTGATCTTATTGAAGTATGCTATGGGTGTGTAAGACCCCTCTCCTTTCCATACTATAAATGTTGCCAAGATGGATGTTCATACACTCTCCACAAATACTGTGCCCAATTACCCCGAATATTACAACATCAACTTCACCTTGATCATTCCCTTAACTTGGTAGACACATTAGGAGATGATCGACACTATTTTAAATGTAGTGGTTGTTTTAGCTTGGGCAACACTTTTGCATACAAATGTGAATCTAATTGCAAGTTCTTCCTTTGTGTAAATTGTGTTTTTTTACCCAAAACCATCAAACACGAATCCCACAACCATCCTCTTGTCCAACTTGTTGATCCCAAACAACTATGTAGGGCATGTACACTATTCTACTCTAGTCATATAATAAATTATGCTTGTGAGGCTTGTGACTTTCAACTATGCATGTGTTGTGCAATGAGGTCTCCACGCTCCCTTGCTCATAGGTATTGCAAAGGACATGAGATCCCATTGACGTATCCCCCAGTTGAAAATCATCCTGAAGATTTCTATTGTGATATTTGTGAGGAGGAAATGCACCCCAAACGCGTGCTCTATCATTGTCATGATTGCAAAAATTCTTTTCACCTTAACTGTATTAGTCAAATGGATTATTATGCAAACATTATATGCAAGGGCAAGGTAACCGTTTCATATCACAAACATCCATTAACATTTGTTCGAAGGCAGAAAGGTACTCCCCAGTATGTGTGTTTGGTTTGTAATAAAAATATTAATGGTTATTTGGTCCTTGAATGTCGGGCTAGATTATGTAATTTCATTATTTGCTATTATTGTCATCGGAATAAGAAATGGTGACATTAGAGGAAGTAAGAAGGAAGGGTTGTACGATTGTTTCAGTATAAGTTATTTCCTTATATAAGTATTGGTTTTCTCTTCTCCTTATCTTGACATTCTTTAAATTCAATTGGTAATTGTTTATCGTTGCCTCAATTCAGGTATGCAAAGTCCTTTTTATCTGTAAAACATTTTGATGCTCCGTATATCATACGGAGTACTAATTAAGTTACTAACGTCAGTTGACTAATTTCGGATTCTAAATATGCAGATCACATGTTTGACTATTTGACTAGTCTAGTATTCCAAAAGATTTTTTGTGGAATCTTTGATAAATTTATATGGCCTTTCAGAATGTGTTGATAAACAAAAGAGTAGGTTAAAACTTTGAATGCGAAACTTTAACCAATTTAGAAGAGTTAATTAGATATATATTTGTGGACAGTGATATGATATAAAGAAATAAACATTTAGGTTTTTTACATTTGATTTCTTTGAGGTTGGTGTTGATATTTTAGATTTTTATGTGAGTAGTAACCATTTGTCCATTGCCTTGTAATTCACTTTCTTCCAACAATAGCATATTTTTAGTAGTGGCAATGTTTGGAAGAGAGTTGGTGTGACAAATTATTTTTGTAATTTGTTTATAGCGACTATCTAATCCATATAAAGCATATATCACAAGATTCTTGTCTCTTTTTTGTACGGTACCACCTAGATTTTTCATACGGTCCGTCATATTTTGTATATTTTAGAAGTAGGCATTAATAGAGAGATTACCTAGTAGGATAGACCAAAGTTGATTGCAATGGTGATTGCATTAGCATCTTCATTATCATGAAAATGGCCCTTAAGACCTTAATTAAGGTGATCCCACAAATCTTTAGCATTACCCGGTGTTGAGATGACTTTATCTTGAAGTGATTCCGAGCAAGTGCCTAATATTCACATCTTGATAAGATCATCAATTCTATCCCAAGCAGGATCAATGGTGGTGGTGCTTGATGACTCATCCTCGATGTGCTTTTTGAGACTAAGGCTTCCTAGATGAATCTTGAAAAATGAACTCTATGTTTGATTAATGAATATATTATTCATCTCAAAACAATATATATAGTAATAAGAGTATTGATCTAGATACAAACAGAATGAGCTAGGTAACTAGTAAGAGCTTATAGGCTTAAATAATATATCTATAATACTTTCATCTGCCATTAAACATTGAGAATCATTCATATAACACAAGATAGTGAGTATTTAATGGAAGAGATTAATCATTATATAGCCATGCAAATAGTGAGCATTCACTGAAGCAAATTGAAAACTTGTAGACAGTTGTAGGTGTTGTTGATAATGATAATGAGGAGAAGAAAGCTGTTGTTCATTGTGATGAATGTCGGAACCCCATACCGATACCGGGTGGCTCTGCATTTGGGTGCATCAAGTGTGGTTACTTTTAGTGGAAATCTCATGCTCAAACTCCACATATTACAAAATTTGGGGCCTTTGAGGGACTATTCTCTCACCGTAAATGTCTTTGTGGAGCCGAAAAATAGAGGTCCTTTGTGAAATGTGTTATAGGTTTGATCTGAATTCCTTCTGATTTGATATAACTAATCATTGCCTAACATGCAAGGTTTGAGAATGGTCATATCATGTTTTATCTTAAATATGGGTTAAAGTTGCCCGTCAAATCAATCTTTTTGTAAAAATATAAATACCAAATGTATCGGTCTAATGAAATGTAAAAAGCGACTAAGTGGCTATGAACCAAAAGATTGGTTTCAAGCTTAGGTTGTCGTGCAATTCGACTTTAAACATTGTACATCAACCTAAGCTTGAAATTAAATGTGTTATTAGTACACCCCTTATTGGATATGGCACCCCTTACCTCACTTTAACCATTATATTGACATTATAAGTCAGTTTTTTTATTGTTTTATGTTATGTATTTTCTGTTTTTCTAATACTTTTGGCTTATCAAACTTATGATTTTCTGTTTCATACTGTCCCTAGTTTTATAATAAAGGCAAAATTTCATAAAAAGAAAAAGAAGAAGAAGAGAGTGCTGTAATCCATTTAGGGGTATGAACAACCATCCTTTTTGGGTATAAATTCATGGGTCAGATGAATCAACTTGAAACCTTGCATAAATTCATGGGCAATTGTTGAAGCCCAGCTGACAGGTAGATTCCTCATTTACAAATTTAATTCATAGACCCTAAACCTTGTATTTTTCAA
Organism: Artemisia argyi; assembly: GCA_030686995.1. Classification (NCBI taxonomy): domain Eukaryota; kingdom Viridiplantae; phylum Streptophyta; class Magnoliopsida; order Asterales; family Asteraceae; genus Artemisia; species Artemisia argyi. Next base: position 166,769,560 of record CM060687.1, on the reverse strand, counting down.
CATGAAAATGTGAAGGTCCATCATGAATCAATCGTGTGTACAACATATCAATTCATGGGCCTTACATATAGATGTATAATATTATCTAACTTTAAACTTTTCATTTTCGGTCATTACATTTTTAGAGTTAATTATCAACTAATCTCTCACATCTTCAGTCAGTTTATCTTACATTTTTAACTTTTGGGGTAGTTGTTTATTGGGATTTTAATACAAAGTAAAGCAAAATATCTTTTTGCATGTTTTGTCGAACTTAGTGATGCAAGTCACGTGTTTAATTAGACCTACCAAAAGAACATCTAAAGGGTCAAGTATATCCAAGGTTATAAATAGCGTGAGCCGTAGCGTGGCGGCGAAGCCAAACCTCAAGCTATAGCGAAGCTATAGCGTTTTTTGAGGCATGACGAAAGCGGCATAATTTTTTATAGATTTATATATTTATATCTTATTTCATATATATATATATATATATATATATATATATATATATATATATATATATATATATATATATATATATATACATCAAGTTTACAAAACGCGTTATACATAAAAAAATAAAGTCAAAAAGCTAAACTATTATTGCATTTTTCGTTATTTCTTTAAATAAAACATTCTCCGTGAGAGTAAACTGCTAAAAGATAAAATGTAAAAACCTAAAAACTACGGTATAAAACATCACATTCACATTCACTTGTTATATTATCTTTTAGCATTTGATTTATAAAGTTAGCCCAAGACAAAGTTCCTTCTAGCCCAATAATAGTAAATCACTAAATCCTACAAAAGCTTCAAAATAAAGCGCCACGCTTCACGCTATAGCACACCTTACCACGCTTTTTCGCGCTTCATAACACGCTACGCCTTAAGAAGACGTCTTGGCATGTTTCGTAACGTGGAGGCCACGCCTCACGCTTTGGCGTCGCTATGGTGCGCTATTTAGAACCCTGAGTATATCCTTTGATAAAAAATCTACATAAAACGAACCCCCAGTTAAAACACTAAAAGTATGTGAGTTGCCTTAATGACTCCCTCTCCTAATTATTTGAACCTCTTATTATAAACTCGCACATAGTGAGCCGATGTCTGTTATATTTGAATATCCTCGAGAAGGTTTAATTGAACTGCGTATTGGATGATTTTGTTGAACTGCTTACTTCTGCTTCAGTACAGTTTAACTGAACTAATTTTGTTTTTGCTTTTTGGGTGAGTTAGATATCTAAAATATGTTTGGGTTGTAGTACTTGTATTTGCGAGTAATTTTGGGTTTAAAATCACGAGGTCAGTTGGTTGTTAGTTCAATAATATGTATTACATGTTGATGAATTGCCTTAACTAATCCTTGAGTATCTTCAACTTTAAACAGTAGTGGGTTCACGTTTTATTTATTTGCTCAAAATATTTGTTTGTGCTTCATCATCAATAAGTGGGGTGTCTGGTTCAATTTAAATGAAAAATGTGAGTTCAGGTTGCTACATTTGAGTACAGTAGCCAATATAACTTGAAGTCAGCCCCATCTGATATAAATCTTAGCCTTTCCGGGGAAAAAACTAAGAAAACAATATATTATTGAGACACTTATTGAGCACTTGTTCCGCATGTTTAATTGCCTGGCCTAAGCGGCTAAGCCCGTCCAACCTGATCCATTCATCCACATGCAACTGGTTGACACATTTCTAAAAGTTAGGTTAGATGCGTTAACATCAGTTGAAGTCAGCAACTAAAAATCTTATTTTTCGTTCCATTTATTGTTTTCTTGTTTGGAATTTTAACAACTATAAGGGTTATTTTATGAAATTTACTTTTGTGTGAATGTCAAGAAAGCTTCTAATTGACAAAAGGATATAGGAAAGCTTTAAAAGTAAGATGCAAACTTCTAATTTGAGAAACGAATGTTCTTGAAAAAAAACTTGAATTACCAAATTCTCTTAAGGAAGTTCATGTCAAACTAACAAAAGAAAGAAAGCTTCTAATTGACAAAAGGATATAGGAAAGCTTTAAAAGTTAGATGCAAACCTCTAATTTGTGAAACGAATGTTCTTGAAAAAAAAAACTTTAATTACCAAATTCTCTTAAGGAAGTTCATGTCAAACTAACAAAAGAAACAAAGCTTCTAATTGACAAAAGGATATAGGAAAGCTTTAAAAGTAAGATGCAAACTTCTAATTTGAGGAACGAATGTTCTTGAAAAAAAACTTTAATTAGCAAATTCTCTTAAGGAAGTTTATGTCAAACTAACAAAAGTTGGTTATTTATTACAGTTTATCGGCTCAGTTAAACAAAGTGAAGAAATATGTTCAATAAGCATTGTTGCTAAACAATTGGAAGCATAGCTTGCGTATAGTGACAAGAAATCTGTTTATATCTCTTGTGAATTTCAACTTTAAAAAAAATGTATGTTCATGAAAAAAAAAAATGATTTTAGTAAAAAACAATTTTTTAAAAGAATGCATTACTTGAACTCAAACCAACTTTCAATAATAATGCAACTACATTATTTTATGTCCATTTTTATTCTAATCGGTAACAAAAAAATTCAATACATATTAGACATTCAACTTATCATCTTTTATATTAAAAAACTAGATCGTTTAACTTAGTGTATTATCTTGACTTAAAAACAACATAACTATTAATATATATATATATATATATATATATATATATATATATATATATATATATATATATATATATATATATATATATATATATATATATATATAGAGGTGGGTTCATGAAAAAAAACTCACTTTGGTAGAAAAGTGAGAAAAGTGTATAAATAACCCCTCCCACTCGTCCTCCTTTTTTTTCTCCAACTACAGGGGCCACTTTGTCACTTTCTTATTTTTTAGGGGTTTTTTTTTGTAAATATTCCTCTTTCTTTCCTCATCATATATAATTCTATTTTTTTCTCATTTACTTTTTTCTCATATCTTTCTTCTTTCTCTCGTCTCAGCTTTACATCCACCCTTTCACAACTGTTCCCCGTGCCTCACCACCATTCTCCACCGTTCACCACCATTCCCCATCGTTTACCACCATTCCCCACCGTTTAATTGTAACTGTTTGGATAATTAGCTATTTCAGTTAGGGTTCAATCGAAATGAGGAATAATAACAACTACACTTGTGAACATCAATGGAGGTTTCTTAACCAATTTTTCAGCTTCTTTTGAATACTAAGGTATCATCGATGCACAAAGTTGATTATGATTTTGTATTGTGAATTTGAGTGTGATAAGTCTAAGAATACTTGTAACTGATATGAGTTTAAATGTGGTGCGTGACTGTGTTAAAGATGTTGCGAATTGTATGTGTCGACCAAGTGTTCGACGAAATAACTCACAAAGTTGTGTGTATTTTTTTGTTCAAAATGTTGTGGATTCCATTAGTATACCAAGTGTTCGACGAAATGCTTGAGCGAATTGTGTGTACTTTTTTAGATCAAGCACCTAGTTACTTTATGTCTGACCACCTTAGTGCCATGTACTGATGATTATTTTCTGTCTACAGAGACCTGACATGCATGTGCTGATGTGTGCTGTATAGAAAAAAGTGTAAGCAAATACACAATGGATTATGGTTATGCGCGGAATACATCTATATTACTCATTTAAACTCTATAGTGACTGCGCACTGGGGGATTACGACAGATGGTCTAGGCACATACAGATGGTCTAGAACGTGCATAAATGGATAATATCATAGCTGTGCAACAGGGAGTCTTTTTTGGCAACTTTAAAGCAAATAGATGCAAAGAATATCACTGATATGAAGAGTATACCAGCAGTCTCTCTAATCAATCATTCCATACGATCTATTACTGATTTCCATACTGATTGCAGGGGAAATGAATGTTTACTTGCAAGGACCGCTATCGCAATTTGGTTTATATGATCATCATACAGAGATCCTAATGTACGGGTATACTAATGGCATGTTACTACCAATTGATTATGACCCTGCAACATTTGATCCAACTTAACACCGCAGCCCTCCAACTGACGGTATATGGAGACTAGTAGATGAAATGTCATCACTCACATTAGCCGAAGTTGCAGAACTCTCTTCAATAATGATGAAAAAGGAGGAGCAGATGGGTTAGCCAAGGCGGGGGCGAAAGGTCAAGGGGGTGCAAAGGAAGAAGCAAAGCCTGAAAAGTCTGTCTTTGAACTAAAATTGGACTCATTTAAAGCAGCTTCAAAGATCAAGATTATTAAGGAAGTGAGAAGTTGTAGAGATCTTAGGCTTAAGGAAGCAAAAGAATTAGTTAAAAAGGCGCCTATTGTGTTCAAAAAAGGAGTCACCAAAGAAGACGCTGAACATCAACCTTTAGCAGCAGGGGTCTCAGTAGACTCAACATCAGGTTATGTGACATGTGGCTCCAGAGCAGCATCAACAACAACCTTTTCAGTGGGCACGGGTTTTATAGCTACAATCTGCTTCTCTTCTTGATCATTTAGCAGATAATCTTGCATAATGTATATGTTACCTTTTGACTATTTGCTGGTATAACAAGTTTAATATTTAAACAGATGTATATAAAAAATGTATATCATGTTTAATGAAATGTCCTCCTTTTGTTGCATTGTTTCGTTTCTTGTTAAAGTCTATGACTAAAGTTCAATATATATTTTACTGGTTCGTGACATTTGCATTTGTCGGCTTGTCACATCCAATTACACTTTAACGACTTAGTGGTGTCACGTATTCTAAGTTGGTAAGCGGTTTATTACATTAATGTACAGCTTTCTAAATAGACTAATACATTGTTTTTCTAAACAAACTGATGCGCTTAATAAACAAAACAGATGCACTAAATTAGGTTTTACTTAATAGTTGAAATGGATTTTACATCACTAACATGATGCCCCAAAAGAATAAGTATTTTTTCATCATAATAAATATAAGAACGAGTTATAATTGAAAAAGTATAAATAACAATGATTGACACCTATTGCATTTAAGCTTATCAAACAACTACACTACATACAAATGACATGAACATAAATTGTTGTGCTCTTATCCATTCTGCTGCTTTCTTTATGTTACTTAGTTCTCGACTTAGCCCGCTAACAACTTATAACCCTTGCTTCTTAAAAGCTTGAGCAGAAAAACCATTGCTTTTAGCATCAGAATCTGTGCCTTCGGGTCTTATGATCTCTTGAACCACAAAGTGAATCTGTTTCCCGTTTGTTCCTTTTATATCTACTAATTTCAAGAGTGTGTCATGTTTAAAAGTTGTAGCCTCACCAAGATTTGTGCCAACATTCATTCGATTACCCGTCCGTAAAACAACTTCAAGGTGTTTGAGGAAATGTCGATTGTTCTTTAGTTCCTCACTTGCGTCCTGTAAAAGTTTACACAATGCGCTTTTAATTAAGACATGCTAGCAAAATATTAGATAACACATTATTCCAATTCAGAACATAAATAGAAACAAAACTACAATAAAGAATGATCATTAGTCGATACGAAAATCATACCAGATGTTGCCCAGAAGCATTCCCATTATCACGTCTCATTTGCAGCAGTGGTCCCTTCACATACTTGAATCACAATGATCTGTGCAGGAGCCATTGCATTAGCAGATGACTAAAATTTTTTAAGGAAAAAGTGGTCAGGAGGTTGTAGGCACTAATATACTTTTTTGATTTACCAATTTCACCCATTAAAGATTAAACATAACCTAAATCTATCAGTTCACAAGTGAAAACGAATTGAAACAACAACACTTTACCTGAGAGCCAATCAAAATTGGTGTTTGGACATCCAAAACAAGAATCTTCAACTCCAAATTAGAGAAACTCCATCCTAGAATATCAATTGCCCATGTCTCAAAGCCAGCCTGCTCGAGAAGTGGCATTGTGTATCTCCATTCTAAACAAGAGACGAAGCATGAACATATTCAGTAAAATTCAAACGGATGCACTAAAATACTTATGAGGAAGGAGAATTAACCTGGATTGAAACAAAAGCATGAATAGATTCAGTAACCGGTTCTGAGCCGCATGATTAGAAAAAAGGACTAATTAACCATAAAAATGTACAAAATGGTCATCTTTGCCCTTGTTCTGATCTTGACCCTTGGTAGGTGAAGTGGCTGCTAGATTGCTTGTTGACCCGTTGTCAGTTGGTGGTGATGGGACGCCCCATTTGCATTCTGATTCAAGTGGCTTGAAAACATGAACATGACCATCCGAAAGGCCTAATGGCCTAATGAAAATTGGTTTGGTTGTTGTGGGTGAGCCGCTATAACCATTGAGTGTAGTTCAGGTTGCTGCTAGTAATGTATAAGATTTGTAAACTGTTTGTGAAAAATTGTTAAAACGGGTTAAAGTTTTTAGAAGTAAAACTAACCTGAGCACGGATGAGGAAATATAAACAGAAGGATTGATTCTACATCGTAAGCGGAGATGAGAAGTAGTGAAAACACACACAGTTGCATCCAAGAAACATGAAAACCTTTTATTGATTATTCTTTTCTAGTTGCATTAGGGAAGCCTTCTTCCATTATCATTCCAGGTTCATTGATCAACAACTCCCATAACTTTTCTTGTACCAAACCACCCTATAAATAATAAGTCATGATACGTGTGTGTTGGTTAAGGTTCGATCAGCTCTAAATCTTAATCCCATTCTCTTTTGTTGATACAGCCATGAGAATTCCTTCCTTATGAGTGATTCTTACTGTATCTCAAGTGGTTGAAATGACCCATAAGAAAATGTATGCGTCGAAATTGACACTTCCAAAGTCTATGGTTAATCATATAATCCTCTTTCCAGCAGGATAAAAGCTAACTCGTACATGCACAGTGCGCACACACAACATGCATTCAACTCGTTTTAGTAGCTCAAACAACCATACCAACACCATTAACATATATACAATATCAAAACTAGTTCATAGGAAATATGTCAAGTTAATTGTTATTTCAGAATTATGTACCTACCCAATCATTCCGCCTCGGCTTCAATACCTCCAACACCCCAACCAGTAACACCTCAATCATTGTAGTGTGGGAATCAGTTCCCACAACACTATCGGGATAGAGCACTCAATCAGTGTTGAAACAACGTAGCCCAGGTATTCAAGGTTAACCCTAAAATTGCATCAAGACAAATTAGAACAGCTTATTTCACTAATTTTTTAGCAATGAAGTTGCATTTAATACAGATGCACTAAAATATTCAATACAGATGCACTAAAAATTCTATACTGATGCACTAAAATATTCTATACAGATGCACTAAAATATTCCATACTGATGCACTAAAATATTCCATACAAATACACTAAAAATTCTATACTGATGCACTAAAAATTCTATACTGATGCACTAAAATATTTCATACAGATGCACTAAAATATTCCATACAGATGCACTAAAAATTCTATACTGATGCACTAAAATATTCCATACAGATGCACTAAAATATTCTACACTGCACTAAAATATTCCATACAGATGCACTAAAAATTCTATACTGATGCACTAAAATATTCCATACAGATGCACTAAAATATTCCATACAGATGCACTATAAGCATGATCTGAAACTGAAACAACATACAGCGAACTCTAATATCATATACAGCAAATTTTCACCAATCTAAAACATACCTAATAAACCAAAACATCGTAAAACATACCTAATGCCTAAATCAAGCAACTAATCATAAACAACTACATTTGCAACGCGTTCTACGCGACTGAAACAACATACAGTGAACTTTAACATCATATACAACATTTTTTCAAAAATTTCAACAAATAGTTCATCAACATCACCTTCAATCACTAAATAATCCAGATTTCTAACCAATACGCCAAAACATCAGAGTACTTAACCTAATCTTCTATCCCAAATGCAGTAAATAAAAGATTGTATAATTCTTACATTCTGCCTGATTTTGTTCGATTCTTCTGCTCTTCTCCATTGTTCGGAGACTTATACGAGTAGCTGAAAATGAAAAAATCACAAAATTATAACACTATATTGAACTAATTCCAATGCACTATACTGAACTAATACTGATGCACTATATCGAACTAATAACGATGCACAATACTGAACTAATACCGATGCACTTTACTGGACTCATACCGATGCACTATAATGAACTAATACCGCTGCACTATACTGAACTGATGCGCTAACTGATATTGAAACTGATGCACTATACTAATATGTACAACGACGCACTAAAAAGATTAGATAAAATAATCGTGATACTCTAATCCTTCAAACAGGTTCCGTATACATTATGTAACATGTATGTTGTATATGCACTATTTTTGGAATGATGTTTATGCATTTTTAGTTATTAAACAGATGCACTAAAATAATATATTCAAATATGATTCAATAAATGTAAATTTATTCAAACACTTACTAATTAATACTATAACTTTTACAACAAACACTAACAATTTCATTATGATGCACTAAAATAGCATAAAAATAAAAAATTTACAACTTACACTTATCTGACTTTTCTTGTTCGATTAGAAGCCTCTTACTAACTGTTCGTGGAGTTGTCTGACTTGCTGAAAACGAAAATAGATAATTATATCATCTTTAAATCAACAAAAACGATTAATTAAATAGAAAAATTAAAGTTTTTATGAGTAATTTGATTAGATTTCGATCAGAAAAAGGATGTTTTTTCTATTGGAATATCGATTGGTGGTGGTGCGGTGGCTGTATGGTGGTGGTGGCGATGGAGATGGTGAGTGAGAGGAATCATGACTGTGTGTTAGACTGAGTGTGTGTGTTTTGAATCCCGGCTGATGCATATGTTTGTATCTGATGGTTACCAGCTACCCCGTATTTTGTTTTCATTGTTTCAAATTTTACCCTGAAGTTTTGACTGTTATCAAAATCTACCCTATAACTTTTTTTCTCACTTTTCTATCCAAATACATTTTTCTCTAGAACTCTACCCTATATATATATATATATATATATATATATATATATATATATAGAGAGAGAGAGAGAGAGAGAGAGAGAGAGAGAGAGAGAAAGTTAGGATCAAATAGGAAGAATAATTAAAATAGGAATGATAAGAAGTAACAACAACCACACATTTCAGATGCACCTACAAAAGTGGATGCATCTTCCTTCAAATTTTCCCTCCTAATTTGAAATGTGTGGCTAGAATTACTTCTTACCCTTCTTATTTTAATTATTCTTCTTACTTGATCCCTTCCTTATATATATATATATATATATATATATATATATATATATATATATATATATATATATATATATATATATATATATATTAGATAATTTTCTTTTCATTGAAATCTACAAAAGCTTAAAGAGTAATGAAGAAGTTAAAACTAAAGAGCAATTCATATTCACAAAAGCATAAAGAGCAATAAAAAAGTTAAGATTAAAGAGCAATTTTTTCTTCTATGTTGCTTGTTCAAATAGTTATTATGCATGTGATTTTGTATATATTGTGAATATAGAGTTAATCAAGAGCTAAATTCTTAATATGCCTAATTCGTATGCTAATTATATATACCTAGCTTATGACATGTTTTAACTGTACCGGGGAAATGCGTCTTGGTCGAGAGTTAAGATAGAATATAAGTTACTGTATATGAGTAGAACATCAAAGGTGAAGATTGTAATATAGGAACATAGAACTTTTTTCGTTCCAAGATAACAATAAACAATTTAATTTTGTCAAATGATATTTTAACCTTTGACTAATAATTATGTTCTCTTTAAATTATGTTCTCTTTAACCGTTGTTCCCAGTGGACGAGCCTTGCCCTGTGTGTCATAAGGTCGCCTTGGACAAGTTTGGGGAACATGCGGTACACTGCAAAGAGCTCCCGGGCTTTAAGTACCGTCACGACTTGGTGCGGGATGTGTTGTTTGATGTCCTTCGGAGGGCGGGGATTTCGGCAAAAAAGGAAGCTCCAGTAAATTTCCTTACAGACTCTACTGAGGGGAGGTCCACCCTGAGGCCCGCTGATGTTTTGGTTTTTGGATGGGCAGGGGGAAACATGCTTGTGTGGACCTCACTGGTGTGTCCCCTCTTGTGGATCTTCGGGGTAATGGGTTTACGGCTGGGCAAGCGGTTTTGAAGGCTGAGATGAAGAAAGTGGACAAACATGATAAAGCATGCTCCGAGAATCAACACGTGTTTGTTCCTTGTGCATTTGACACTTTTGGTTCCTTAGCCCCTCAAGCTGTGCGTTTCTTGGATCGGGTTCGTAAGGTTGTTCACAGTAATATATCGGCCCCGAGTGGTCACGATTATGTTTTCAGTAGAATAGGGTTTGCTATTCAGAAAGGGGTGGCGGCGCAGCTTGTTGCCCGCTTACCTACTACCTTGATGTAAATCCTTTTAGAATTTGTGAAATAAAATATAGTAAATCTAATGAAATATTATATTGTCTGTCTCTACTTTTTAGTAGAAATTTAATCTGAAATAATCAATCATTTAAGTGTGAAAAGTTGAAGGGTAGTAATGTCTAAACGAAAAATTGAAGGACAAAAGAATTGCTATGGCTTAAATTCCAAGGGTGAAAATTGTAATTTAGAAAACTATAAATATATATCCGATCCGTAAACGTAAACAGAGCGTTTAAATTTGTTTTCTTGTTAAATTTAAGTAATTAAGATTTCCTTTGTGTCAAACTTTTTTAAAAAATTAAGAGAGGGAAATAATGGAAGAGATTAATCATTTTTTTCATGAGGCGCATCCATTGAAGCTCATTGACTGGGACAAGATGCCAGAAAGTGGAGTTGCCTTTGAGTGTGATTTATGTGAGGAATCCATATCAATTGGTGACTCTGCGTATGCTTGCACCCAGTGTCGTTTTTTTCTTCATAAATCATGTTCACAACTTCCAAAAAGTATTGACTACCCTTCTTTATATCATCGTTCTTTAAAAATCACAATGTTCAAAACTGTTCGTTCCGACTTTTTTACTTGTAGAATTTGTCGTAAAAGAATAGCTAAAGGGTTTTTTTATACTACTTACGGTGGTGGTGATAATGAGCCAGGATTTCCTTGTTGCAGTAACTGTTTTCTTGTTGAGTTTGCTTGTAAGACAGAATATGATGCTATCAAGGAGAAGGCGACAATCAAATTACAACACGAAGGCCACCCACAACATACTTTAACCCTCCAATTAAGGCATGGTGCATTCCGTTGTGACGCTTGCAAAACTGACGAAAAAGGCTTATTCTATCAATGTGATAGTTGTGACTTCTGGATCCATGAGACCTGTGCTTCCTTACCACCTACCATCGATCTACCACATCATCACCCTAAGCACCAACTTGTTCTTGTCTACTCACTTCCAGAGAAATTCTACAAATACGCGTATTATTGCAAATTTTGCAACCAACTCATTCGAAGGAATGAATGGTTGTATCATTGTGCAAACTGTAGATATTTTGCACATATCAAATGTGCTATGAATGCACAACAACAACCTTCTACTTCTAGGTAAATTTAACTTATAGTATCTTTTTAATTGTGTATGTTTGTGATTAATTATTGCTGAATACAAAATATGTACATGATCGATTTCAGAGATAATCCGAGCACTTCTGCAGCTAGTGATAATGAAATCAGTTTGTTGCATTTTCCCATGTCGGAGGCATTTACAGATCCATTGAAACTACTACATTCTGAAATCATAGCTCAAGATGATAAGGAGACAACTGAGATTAATCATTGGAGTCATCCTGCTCATCCATTGGTCCTGAATGTTGAAGATCCACAAGGTAACAACATGATGCCCGACAACTACTCTGGTGATCCAATAAAGGTATGCTATGCATGTGTACAACCCCTCTCCTATCCATACTATAGCTGCAAAGTGGATGGATGTTCTGTATTCACAGATCTCCACAAACATTGTGCCCACTTACCCTTCACTTGGTAGACACATGGGAGAAATTCTATAAATGCACTGGTTGTTTCGGCTGGGGCAACACATTTGCCTACAAATGCAAAATGAATTGCAAGTTTTGCCTATGTCTAAATTGTGCATTTTTACCCAGAACTATCAAACATGAATCCCACAACCATCATCTTACCCAATGTATTGATCCCAAAGTTGTCTGCAACGCATGTGATAAGTGGTCTGATGGCATAAGCTATGCTTGCAAGGATTGTGATTTCATACTAGGCATGTATTGTGCAATGAGGTCGCCAAAGTCCCTTGCTCACAGGTATTGCAAGGGACATGAAATCCCATTGACGTATCCGCCGGTCGATGATCATCCAGAAGATTTCTATTGTGATATTTGTGAGGAGGAAATGAACCCCAACTTCCCGCTCTATCATTGTCACAATCACAAATCTAGAAGTTCTTTTCACCGTGATTGCATTAGTCGAATTGATTCTTACGCAAACGTATGGTATGGGGGCACAAGAACTCGGGCGTATCATAAACATCCATTAACATATGTACGAAGAAAGAAAACACCAAAGTATGTGTGTTCAGTTTGTAATCAAGATATAAATGGTTATTTGGTACTTGAATGTCGGGCTAAAACATGTAATTTCAGTATTTGCTATGATTGTAACCTGAATAAGAAATGGTGATTTTAGAGGAAGTAAGAAATTGAAGGGTTGTGGGATTGTTTCAATAAATTATTTTCTTTCTCTTCTTCTTATCTTACATTTTAGTTATTTTGAAGGATGCAGATTATGTGTTTGATAATTTGTCTCAAAGCTTATAATAATTTGCTATCATTCGATGCTTATCTAGGGAGGTGCTTTGGAGTCCATATTTTATTCACAGTTAAGATAGCTTATGCTTATTTCATCAAAATATAAGCCAATGAGCCAAATCCAAACACTTCAAATGTGCTTCTTCCTTATAAGAAATGCAATAAGCCAATAAGAACTCAAAATACACTCCTAAACACTATTAAGAGGTTACATTGGGTGGTGGTGTGCGGCGTGTGGCCCTCTGCAACCAACGTGTGTGGTCAAACCTCTTCAGTGGTCATATGTTGTTGAGCACGTAATTTGAACAGATACTAAGTTAAGGCTAAAAGTCTTTAGGTTTAGCAAAATTTGTTAAGTATATATTGCTTGAGTGTGACTCATCTTACGACATGACTTTTTAGTATTCCATGGCATTGCTCTTTAACTGGTCGAGAGCCACCCTTGGCTTTTATACGCTTATTTAAGAATTCTGCAGTTGGATAATAAGTAAAAGTAGTTACTTTTTGTTTACTTAGACTTAAGACAAGAATGCATACTTTTGTGATGTGAAAAAATGTCCGTTTTGCAGTTATTCAAACATATAAGAAATGGGATATTGATATGAAAGGGATTCTGTGAAGTTTTTAAGGTCTGGTTATTGTACTTTAAAAGTATCCTATCACAACTTGAGAGTGCTGAAAGATGTTGCCTTCTAGCTTGTGATGGGATTGCTTTATCAGTATTGAATTGCTGATGGTTCTACTGGTTGAAAGCACATTGCCAAAAATGTAGGTTGAAGGGATTGGTTAAAACAGATGGCTATGTACCTTGACTTTGAAAACCTTGACTTATAGGATTTTATAATAACTAATACAGTGTACTTGGATGGAGTAGCTGTCCTTATTATCAGTTTTTTCCAAATGATGGAAGATTGATGCATGTCATGATGAAATATGCTGGTTCAAGTGACAAACTTGAACGCTCACTTTGAAAAGTGAAAACCCCCCATGTGATGATAAATGTAATCAAGTGAAGATGGTGATCAAACATGGAGCTTGATATATGTATTATGGTCAAGTTTAGCTCTCAATGTTATGTCAGTCTTCATAAAGGGGTGTTTGGACATGTATTTATGAGCAATCAGCAAGATTGGCAGTTTGGCTTGGTTGTAGTATGGTATAGACAGATGGCTAGTACATTGCTGTTGAAAGCTCTGACTTTAGAGTGCCATTCATGAACTGGTATGTCTTGGTGATGGGAGTGCACCTTTTGTGTCCTTTTTTATTTAGAGTATGAAGTGTATCTTTTGTATATGTGGGTTATGGGGAGATTTTATGCGGTTTGTTGTAGATGTTCATGTTCTGATATGGTTGATTAAGATGCATTTATATTATCAGCTTGTTTCCTTTTTGTTCATATTATTCGATCAATTGTTAGTTTCTACAGATTATGAACTTTAGTCTCATATAAATCAAACTATAGGTTCGGCATGTCACCAGTCACAATCACAACCTGCTTTCGGAAGCAGCGTTTCTGGTTCATCGTCTTTTGTTTTTCCTAGTGCACTATCTTTAGAGTCCTCAAGTCAATGTATATTTGGTGCTACAACATCAGCCTTTCGAGCTTAAAGCTTATCATTTGGTATATTGTCAACTTTACTCAATTTTTTTATGTCCCATAACTATTAATTGTGGTGATTAAAAGGTTTTACTTTACTAAACATTCTTACCATATGCATTTGTGTAGCTGGTGAGTCTACAACACCAGCATTTCAGAGTTCTGGTTTTGGCACTTCATCAACGCCTGCGTTTGGATCCACTACAATGTCGTGTCCTTTTGAAAGCTCATTTCAGTAATCACAACCTGGTTTTTAGCCTATGTATAAGTTTTCCCAGCATCCCATATGGCTCCACACATATTGAAGTTTCAAGTCAACAAACTTCTAGCAACACAAGCTCTCTTATTGGTCAATGTGTGGCCCTTACTGTAACCCCTTTCATGGTATGACACCAAATTTAGCCGATTTTACTTTCCCACCAGCTAGTATCCAGATATCCGTCAATCCATGCTCTTTATCTACACCTACCAACCAATTTGACTCAAAGAAGTCTAATTTTTTTCCTCCTTTTTCAATCGGCACCATCTAGATTTTGTCAAATTCACGGTTTTAGACAATCACCTTTTGGATGTCAATGTTCGGTTAGTAGAGTTGCCCCTTACGATCAGACTCCTCAGGCAGAAAATAGTACTAATACGACACAAAAGTCAACCAGTAATACTTATGGACCTAAGTGTACCCATAAATTTGTCAATCCATGTTCTTCATCCACATCAACCAACGTGTTTTCTCTTAGTACATTCCTATTGATTTCCTGATTCATTAGTTTTAATTAATTTTATTTTGGTCAGGGGGTCAGACACGTAGCGACATGCAGTCAACCAGTTTTACTTTCATGCCTGCAATTAGCCATACACATGCTAATCCGTCTTCTTCTTTTACATCTACTGAACCATGTGTCCCAAAGATCTCAATATCACAAACACCATATGTGTCTGTAGGAAGTAGAGTAACCCCTTATGCGCAAACACCTCAAGCTGGCAATGGTAGTGATACAACATCAAAGTCAACCGATTTTTATTTTCCATATCCGTGTAGCAAACCGGACAATCAAAGTTATTCATTTCCCAGCTTGTTTGGTACCCCTAATGGTCCGACACCTCAGGCAGACAAAGGTAGTTATACTACACCAAGGTCAACAAGTTTCTTTTTTCCACCTGCATGTAGCAAATCGGCCATTTTATACTCTTCAACTACATCTCCTGGCCCTGTTTGGTACCCCCTAATGGTCAGACATCAGACAATGGTAGTGATACGACACCAAAATTAACCGGATTTACTTTTCCACCTTTTAAAAGCAAATCGGCCATTTTATGCTCTTCAACTACATTTCCTAACCCGTTTGGTACCCCTTATGCTCCTCGACTACATACCTCAAGTAGGCAATGGTAGTGGTGCAAAGCCTGTGGAAAATCAGTAATTAGGAGGGAGAGGTAATGATCATTTTGTTTTTTCTCTTAGCGCTTACTGTCTTTTTTATCAAGCAAAATGGCGTGTTTTGACCCGTTACATGACCCGCCCAACCCATTTTCCACCTAGTGACGGTCCAAAGGCTGTTAACACTTTACAAAAAATGTCCATAATTTCAAGATTTAACAAAAACATTATGCCGGGTAAAGATGTTAACAAGTACTTCGTAATTATTTATAGATTAATTGAAATTCAAAAAACCGAATATTTATTGTTGATTATTTATTCCCTGCAGTACTCGTTAGTAAACAAATAATCAATTTGAAGCATATATACGTAACTAAAAATTCCATATTAAATTATCAAATCTCAAAAGTGCAGCATAATGGTGGGGTTTGTGATTCTTCAGCAGTGATGGGGGCTCGAAATTCTTTAGTGGAAATCTCATGCTCAAACTCTACATGCTACAAATTTTGGGGCCTTTGAGTGACTATTCTCTCACCATAAACGTCTTTGTGGAGCCGAAAAATAGATGTCCTTTGTGAAATGTGTTATATACTTATATGTTTGATCTGAATTTCTTCTGATTCGATACAACAACTAATCATTATAAACCCACCAAAAGAAGTGTCAAAGTAACACATATACGTAAAATGAACTCTCAGATAAACCACTAAAACTATGTGAAGTGCCTTAATGACTCCTACTCTTAATGTGAACCCCTCTTATTATAAACTGGCACATAGTGAGCCAGTGTCTATTATATTTGAATATGCTCGAGAAGGTTTAATTGAACTGTGCAAAATATGGTACGTAATAAACAGATTTCAAGTACTCCCAATTTTTATTTATGTCAATTTGTGCTTATTTGATGTTCACCATCGATCCTGTACATGCTAAATTGTGTCAAGTATAACAAAAAAGGTTTGATCTTTATCACTCTTTTTCTTGACTATAGGTATATGACTTTATTCAAGTGATCAAAAAGGGTTGATTTTGGAGGATGTTATCATGGCCATGCTGAAGGTTATGGTGGGGATTTTTGGTGTATACAATGATTGTGGAAGGTCGGGCTCCTTAACTGGTAACTTCTATGATTAATACAAGGGTTTTGGGTCAAGTTAAATACCGATTTTTAGGGAAGAAAACTAGAAAAGGATTGAGAGTTGTAGAAATCGTCATTTTCCTATGAGGCTGTTTAGAGTGCCACCTTTTTTAAGATTGTTTGTTTTGTGCTTAAAAAATTACAGGTTGTTTGGTGAGTTGACTAAAATGGTTAATATGTATGTTTGTTGATACATAATGTGTATATATATTTTGTCTATCTCTCGATAGTCAAGCTATTTACTAAAATGGTGATGTTTAAAATCACAGATGTATGATGAAGAAAGTGTGTGGCTTTGTATACTGGATTGTTTTCATCGGAAGTGGTATGTGTAATATTGGTATACCAGATTGTTAATTGATTGATCAACAACGACAGTCCAAGCAAAAATAATGTTCAATTTCTACAATTATTTATGGTTTTGACAATTTCTTTTTATTTAAGGATTCAACAATTTCTTTAATCGTGTAACACATCAGTGTTATTTGTGTGTATCAGAAAACACCTATACAATTGATGAGCAATTACTGCCCAAGTACGACTCTTCAGTTTGTAAACGGAAGTTATATAGAAAATTCAATTCTTGTTGGAGGTATCTGCACTAATTTTTGTTTGCCAACAGCCATCTAACGCCACTACTGTCATCACCACGACCACTATTATTTGAAATTGCCGCCACCACCACCAACTTAGTTTAGATATGTGGATCTGATCGGTTTTCATATTTGGTGGTTTTGGTTATTTTTTGGTAGTTTTGTTTTGTTTGTTTGGGTTTATGTTTATTGGTGCTTAAATCGAGATCTGATAATCGTATTAGGTTGCATGTGCTCTAATTCAGTTTGTTATTTTATTTGTTATTGTGTTATGTGATTTCCCTATTTAAATGTTTTCTAAAGTCTAAACACCAAGTAATTAACCTGATGGTTCCTGGATTTTTGTTTTGACAGACTTTGCTGTGAATTTGATGACTAATCATATAAGAGGAGTAAAGACGGGTGCTTGGTTAAGAAAGCCCTCCCAGCACTGGTCAAAGAAAACAAATTGTTTGATGTTTTTTTATTTGAACTTGAACTTTGATTTTTTTATTTGAACTTGAACTTGAATTTGATGACTAATCGTTTTCGTGTGTCAGGCTTCTGATGTTGGGTTTCTGGTGTCGGGTTTCTCATGTCGGGTTTCTGATGTTGGGTTCTTGAATAGAATAACGGGTCAAAACGTGTAACTTTATAACAATCGGGCCGAATAACTAATCTACTAACATTCTAGCTGTTGTCTCTTCTTTGAGGCAAACAAATACACTTTAGGCAACTCAGCATATTCAAAATTTTTTACCCTACTTCGTTGTTACAAAATACGAAATTAATGATATCCACATTGACCTATCTTTTAGGTAAATGGACAATTTAAGAGATGGATTATTTATATATTTTTTGTATTTATTGATCAGGATACTGTATTTGATCCTGTGTATTTGACTTATGGACACATCTTCTGCTTCATGTGTCTTGCAAGTCCGGATCAGTAACAATTGTTGATGGACTGAAGGCAACAAAGCCTACAGAAACGTGTCCTCTTTATCGAGAAGTATGTGCCATCTTTCGCCCATTTTTTTGTTTTAATTTCCCATTGTTAACATTTGGTGAAATATTTCTGTTGTTTTACAGGCAAGAGTTTACCAGGGATCTCTCCACTTGGTCGAGCTTAACATTTTACTAAGTCGAAGGTAAACTTTTTATGTGACAAACATACTTTTGCTTGTCTATAAAATTACCAACTATAGTTGTAGAGTTGGCTTTATCAATCTATTTATCAAAAGATTGGGTCAACCTTTTTTTTGTACCTTTTTAACATGGGATTATGGTAAAGGATATTGACATTCTTATATCCTATAACTATATCGACATTCTTATATCATATAAAATAACTTAATTGTTAAAAAGAGGTGAGTCTTTGTATGTCCTCGCATGAATCAGATTAGTATATTTGTCTTGTGAGATGCTAATGTTACATGATCAAGTGATCAACTATTTGAAGAAAGCAGATAACTTTCTGATTGTTGATTGAAATAAGGTTAGGAGCGGTTGAGGTCACTCAGTCTTAACATGTTAATTAAATTGAATCCGAAAATGATTTATGAGGTTGTCTGCATTTAAAGAAACTTTAATTGTGATGTCGAACAGGTCTTCCCGGGCATGGGTCAACCAACCCTCAACTAAGAGTCATGGGATGCAGTAATATCAGACCCAACGATTAGTCCTTTGAACGTGAGTGTCACAAGAGGAACTTTTCCAACGGCTGTGTAAACAGGTAACATTTTAGTATGATGTGTGCTCCTTTTTAGATGTGGTAAAAATGTGTGGGATAGGCAGGTGGGCTAATGGAACAACAAAATAACTTTCTTATGTGGTGTCTAAAACAATATTGTATTTACTACTGTGTGAAAGTAACATCTCACTTAAATTCGTGATGTTTGACCCGTTGACCCATTTAAAAATAGTTTGGATGGTATTTAAAGTATCTCATAAGGCTTGGTGATTTTTTTACCCGTTGACCCATTTGAAAACGGGTCGTTTAACATGATACTTTGTAGTATACTTTAGTTATTATGTATATATAGATTTATGGACACGGTTTGAAGTAGTAGATGACTTGATAATGTTTTCTTACTCTATAGCTGGAGCCACGAGGTCAAGATGGGTACAAGATTGTTATGGAGGTGCATCATGGGCAGAACGACAATGCTAATGCACAAAGAGTTTCATACCCTTGAAAGGTTTAGCTTCTCGAACTTTCTATCTGGTGTTGCTAATGGTTACTATCAAATTTGGTATTTTTATAATAAATTCAAAGTATAGTCAGTTGCGTGCATTAACAATACCCTTTGGTCGACTTTTGGCCAGTTTCCTTTTTAGCTTTATTTTCGTATTACATATGTGAATCCTGGATATAAAAACTCAACCCATGTTACCGATTCATGAGTAAATGTGTTCAAATTATCTTCTAAGTTGTGATTTGTTTTGTTATGTGAATGATGAGATGCTCATGATCTTCCAAGCTGACATCACAAACTACTTAAGCATCTACTCAACCAAGTTACCCATTAGTATGTTTTCTTATGCTATCTCTATTTTTAAGTATTAACATGCATAGAATTTCTAATTTTCATGAGTGGGATTTTAATTGAAATGGCTAACCTTAGGCTAAATCATTAACCTGGTTGATCCAGAAAAGGTTGCTTTAGTTGGGTTTGATTCGGGTATTATTTGATCCTAAATTCCTAATACTATATATCGGGGTTTGGTTATGCAACACATCAACATTTATTCACATAAACCTCCTAGCGAGCATTTGGCGACAACATAACACATTTTGTGCAGTCATCATCTCTAAATACACGAAGTCTGACATATATAACACAGTCTTGCCGAGACCAATTGATAAATACCTTTTTGTTGTAGTAGTAGTTGCTTTCGTAAATGTTGATAACTATGATTGTTTAACTTGATCCTGTTTCTAAACAGGTTATCTTACTTACATTATGCATGTCAAGTCCATTGCATGGTGTCCAGTTGTTGTATGTTGCTTTGGGGATATAGTGCTACATATATTTTAAATTTGTAGTACTCCCTCCGTCCCATTTTAATTGTCCGTGGGCCCGAATTTGACCGTAAATATTTTTGTTTGTATTATATAACACTTGATGAAATTTATATCATTGAAAAGTTCGTTAAACGAACTTTTCAATGATATAAATTTTATCAAGTGTTATATAATACAAACAAAAATATTTACGGTTAAATTCGGGCCCGCGGACAATTAAAATGGGACGGAGGGAGTATATCTTTATACTCCGTATTTGTTATAGTATGTTTTTTGTTTTATTTCGGGTAACATAGTACCAACAAAAAAGAGAGCTACAGTAGCAACAACTGTTGGTCCAACCATTCATGTACGGTCTTCTTTCTACATTGCCAACAATGTTTACAAGATAAATTGCCCATGTAGTAGATTGTGTAGCGTATAAAACAAATAGTCATAAAGAGGCAAAGAGCTGCTCTATGTTGAATTGTTATAGTTAAGTGTCAAAACACCTTATTTCTCATGTTAACTAATCAGACACCATGGTATATTGGTAAATGTTTATAATATACTAGAAAGGTGCCCGCGCGATGCGGGGGCGGATTGTTGGGGTGAAAAGGGGGGAGGTGGGGTGGTGGAAAGTGGTTGTTGGGGTGGTTGTTGAGGTGGTTATAAATTGTTGGGGTGGTTATTGAGGTGGTTATAAATTGTTGTGGGTGATTGTTAGGGGTGGTTGTTTCCATAATTAGTAAGTAAAAGTCTGAATTTTTAAGCCTTTCTAATTATAGAATAGTCCTAAATACATTATATAGTAGTATAGATATGTTTCTTGTGTTTAAAAGACTTATACGGTTGTTTATTATATTGATTTTGTTAAATTGTATTTAACTTTGTTTTTAAAATGCCGGCCCCGGTGCACCCCATGGGTAAAATGTTTGTGGGTAAAAATACTAGCAAGAGGCAAAATTCTCATGTTACTAACTCGTATTTTCTGTTTTGTTTGTGGTACCTTACAGAGGTCCGAGCTTTGGGCAGGAGTAGAAATTGTAGTAGCCACACCTGGATGATTTATTGATCATTTATAACAAGAAAACACGTCTCTCAGACTCTCACACAGATTTAGAGAATTGACTATTGGGCATCATGTTCACAACCAATGATACTTGCCGCGTGTACATTACTCTTAACTTTGCACGTTCAAGTTGCTTTTGAAATGTTTAAAATGATAAACATACATGCCGATTGCCATTTAAAGATATAATGGAATTGTGTTCTTACACCTAAGGCTTTGTAACTTCGATTGATTAAAATTGATGATCTAAGGTGTTAATCAGGCTATCAGGTCGGTTTAGTGGTCTTATAGGGTCGCGCCTATCGGGGTTTTCAGAAATAAAAACTAACCCGCAACCCGATCCTATATAGTATGCCCTTTGGGTAGCTGTTTATTGGGATTTTAATTCAAGGTCACGTGTTTAATTAGACCTACCAAAAGAAGATCTATAGGGTCAAGTATGCCCTTTGATAAAAAATCTACGTAAATTGAATCCCCAGATAAACCACTAAAACTATGTGAACTGCCTAAATGACTCTCTCTCTCCTAATTTGAACCCGTCTTATTATAAATTGGCACATAGTGAGCTGTTATATTTGAATATGCTCAAGAAGGTTTAATTGAACTGCGTATTAGATGATTTTGTTGAATTGCTTATTTCTGCTTCAGTACAGCTTAACTGAACAGCTTATTAGTGATTTTGTTTTTTTTGCTTTTTGTGTGAGTTAGATAACTAAAACAAGTTTGGGTTGCAAAACTTGTGTTTGCGAGTAATTTTGGGTTTAAAATCATGAGATCAGTTAGTTGTTAGTCCACTAACATGTTTATAGGTTTGATGAATTGCCTCAACCAATCTTTGAGTATCTTCAACTTCAAACAATAGTGGGTCTAGATTATATATATATACTAAAACTCAGTGAGGGGGGTACTGTAGCAACACTGTAGCAACAGTGTTTGCTACAGTTGTTATAACAGTGAATTTGTGTGTGTGTTTACTGTAGCAAGGTACTGTAGCACCACTGTTCATCGAATTTTTTTTTTTTTTTTTTTTTTTTTACTTTTCACTTTTTTAATTTTTGACCCTGAGGTTATATATTTAACAAAAACAGTACCTCAGGTTAAATTATAATTCCAAAGATAATCCAAAAGGACTAACTTTGCAACATATCGATCCCGTTAAAAATTACTGTTCATTCGTTAAAAACACTGTTCACAAGTTTTTTTTTTTTTTTTTTACACCACCTCTGGTTAATTTTTAATTTCAAGAGTACTTGCGGTTATCGATCTTTTGCAAATTTAGTTCTTAATAACAAAAATAATTTTTTTCAATCGTTTTATTTCGAGTTTAGATTAATCACAACATTTTCGCAGTAACGCGCGGGTACCCCCGCTCGTTTTATTTATTTGCTCAAAATATCTGTTTGTGCTTCATCATCAGTGAGTGGGGTGTCTGGTTCAATTTTAATTGAAAAATATGAGTTCAGGTTGCTACATTTGAGTACAGTTGCCACTTGCCAATATAACTTCAAGTCAGCCCCATCTGGTATAAATCATAGCCTTTCCTAGAAAAAATAATAAAATAAAAAACAGAATGAATATTAGTTTATGTGTAAATGAATAACAATATATTATTGAGACATTTATTGAGCACTTGTTCCGCATGTTTAATTCACTGGCCTAAGCGGCTAAGCCCGTCCAACCTGATCCATTCAACCGCATGCAACTGGTTGATACATTTCTAAAAGTTAGGTTAGATGCGTTAACATCAGTTGAAGTCAGCAACTAAAAATCTTATTTTTCGTTATCCATTTATTGTTTTCTTGTTTGGAATTTTAACAACTACAAGGATTATTTTATAAAATTTATTTTTGTGTGAATGTTAAAAAAGCTTCTAATTGACAAAAGGATATAGGAAATCTTTAAAAGTAAGATGCAAACTTCTAATTTGAAAAACAAGTGTTCTTGAAAAAATACTTTAATTACCAAATTCTCTTAAGGAAGTTCATGTCAAACTAACAAAAGAAAGAAAACTTCTAATTGACAAAAGGATATAGGAAAGCTTTAAAAGTAAGATGCAAACTTCTAATTTGAGAAACGAATGTTCTTGAAAAAAAACTTTAATAACCAAATTCTCTTAAGGAAGTTCATGTCAAACTAACAAAAGAAAGAAAGCTTCTAATTGACATAAGGATATAGGAAAGCTTTAAAAGTAAGATGCAAACTTCTAATTTGAGAAACGAATGTTCTTGAAAAAACACTTTAATTACCAAATTCTCTTAAGGAAGTTCATGTCAAACTAACAAAAGTTGGTTATTTATTGTAGTTTATCGGCTCAGTTAAAAAAAAAAGGAAAAAAAAAAGTGGAGAAATATGTTCAATAAGCATTGTTGCAAAACAATTGGAAGCATAGCTCGCGTATAGTGACAAGAAATCTGTTTATATCTTTTGTGAATTTCAACTTTAAAAAAAAATGTATGTTCATGAAAAAAATGATTTTAGCAAAAAACAATTTTTGAAAAGAATGCATTACTTGAACTCAAACCATCTTAAAATAATAATTTAACTACATTATTTTTTGTCCATTTTTATTCTAATCGGTAACAAAAAAATTCAATATATATTAGACATTCAACTTATCATCTTTTATATTAAAATACTGGATCGTTTAACTTAGTCTATTATCTTTATCTTAAAAACAACATAACCACTAAAATATATACAGTAAAATAAACTACAAATTGATTAGTTTATCCTATCACATCCAATATGCTTTTAACATGAGCAAAACACGAGGCAGATACCTTTCTTTTCAATTCATTGAAGTCCACAAATGCTTAAAGAGTAATGAAGAAGTTAAAACTAAAAAGCAATTCATATTCACAAAAGCATAAAGAGCAATAAAGAAGTTAAGATTAAAGAACTTTTTTTTTTTTTTTTTTTTTTTTTGCTTGTTCAAACTGTTATAACTTATTATGCATGTGATTTTGTATATATTGTGAATATAGAGTTAATCAAGAGCTAAATTCTTGATTTGCCTAATTCGCATGCTAATTATATGTACCTAGCTTATGACATGTTTTAACTGTACCGGGGAAATGCGTCTTGGTCGAGAGTTAAGATATAATATAAGTTGCTATATATGACTAGAACATCAAAGGTGAAAGATTGTAACATACGAACATAGAACTTTTATGGTTCCAAGATAATAATAAACAATTTTATTTTGTCAAATGATATTTTAACCTTTGACTAATTATTATGTTCTCTTTAAGTTTTGTTATTAATAATTTAACTTAGAGGTAATAGTTAATACCGTAATATAGTAAATCTAATGAAATATTATATTGTCTATCTCTACTTTTTGGTAGAAATTTAATCTGAAATAATCAATCATTTAAGTGTGAAAAGTTGAAGGATACTAATGTATAAACGAAAAGTTGAAGGACAAAAGAATTGCTATGGCTTAAATACTAGGGGTAAAAATTGTAATTAGAATACTATAAATATATACCCGATCCGTAAACGTAAACAGAGCGTTTAAATTTGTTTTCTGTTAAATTTTAAGTAATTAAGATTTCCTTTGTGTCAAACTTTAAAAAAAAAAAAAAAAAAAAAAAAAAAAAAAAAAAAAAATTAAGAGGGGGAAATAATGGAAGAGATTAATCATTTTTTTCATGAGGCGTATCCATTGAAGCTCATTGACTGGGACAAGATGCAAGAAAGTGGAGCTGCCTTTGTGTGTGATATATGTGAGGAATCAATATCAATTGGTGACTACCCTTCTATATATCATCGTCCTCTAACAATCACAATGTTCAAAACTGTTCGTTCCAAATTTTATACTTGTAGAATTTGTCGTCAAAGAATAGCTAAAGGATTTTTCTATCGTACAACTTACGGTGAAAGGCCAGGATTTAATTGTTGCAGTAACTGTTTTCTTGTTGAGTTTGCTTGTAAAACAGAATATGATGCTATCAATGAGAAGGCAAAAGTCAAATTACAACACGAAGGGCACCCACAACATACTTTAACCCTCCAATTAAGGCATGCTACATCCCGTTGTGACGCTTGCAAAACTGAAGAAAAAGGCTTATTCTACCAATGTGATAGTTGTGACTTCTGGATCCATGAGACCTGTGCTTTTTTACCACCTACTATCAATCTACTATATCATCACCCTAAGCACCCACTTGTTCTTATCTACTCACTTCCAGAGAAATTCTACAAATACGCGTATTATTGCAAATTTTGCAACCAATACATTCGTAGGGATGAATGGTTGTATCATTGTGCAAACTGTAGATATTTTGCACATATCAAATGCGCCTTGAATGCACAGCAGCAACCTTCTACTCTAAGGTAAATCTAACTTATAGTATCTTTTTAATTGTGTATGTTTGGGATTAACTATCGTCTGAATACAAAATATGTACATGATTTCAGAGATAATCCGAGCACTTCCGCAGCTAGTGATAATGAAATCAGTTTGCTGCACTTTCCCATGTCGGAGGCATTTACAGACCCATTGAAACTACTACATTCTAAAATCTTAGCTCAAGATGATAAGGAGACAACCGAAATAAATCATTGGAGTCATCCTGCTCATCCATTGGTCCTGAATGTTGAAGATCCACAAGGTAACAACATGATTCCCGACATCAACTCTGGTGATCCAATAAAGGTATGCTATGCATGTGTACAACCCCTCTCCTACCCATACTATAGCTGCAAAGAGGATGGATGTTCTGTATTCACAGATCTCCACAAATATTGTGCCCACTTACCCAGAACATTACAACATCAACTTCACCAAAATCACACCCTTCACTTGGTAGACACACCGGGACATAAAAAATTCTATAGATGCAATGGTTGTTGGAGCTATGGCAACACGTTTGCATACAAATGTGAAACTAATTGTCGGTTTTACTTTTGTGTAAATTGTACATTTTTACCCATCACCATCAAACACGAATCCCACAACCATTGTCTTACCCAACTTATTGATCCCACAGTTCTCTGCAACGCATGTAACAAGTGGTCTAATGGCATAAGCTATGCTTGCAAGGATTGTGACTTCCTACTAGGCATGTATTGTGCAATGTGGGCGCCGTAGTCCCATGCTCACAGGTATTGCAAGGGACATGAAATCCCATTGACGTATCCGCCGGTCGATGATCATCCTGAAGATTTTTATTGTGATATTTGTGAGGAGGAAATGAACCCCAACCTCCCACTCTATCATTGTCACAGTCACAAATCCAGAAGTTCTTTTCACCTTTATTGCATTAGTCGACCTGATTATTACGCAAACGTATGGTATGGGGGCACGAGAACTCGGGCGTATCATAAACATCCATTAACATTTGTACGAAGAAAGAAAACACCAAAGTATGTGTGTTCAGTTTGTAATCAAGATATAAATGGTCGTTTGGTTCTTGAATGTCGGGCTAAAACATGCAATTTCAATATTTGCTTTGATTGTGATCGGAATAAGAAATGGTGATATTAGAGGAAGTAAGAAATTGAAGGATTGTGGGATTGTTTCAATAAATTATTTCTTTTGATTTTCAATTACATGATATATGATTTGAAGGATGCAGATTATGTGTTTGATAATTTGTCTCAAAGTTTATAGTTATTTGCTAGTAGTCACATTCGATGCTTATCTCGGGGGTGTTTTGGAGTCCATATTTTATTCACATTTAAGATAGCTTATGCTTATTTCATCAAAATATAAGCCAATGAGCGCAAATCCAAACACTTCAAATGTGCTTCTTCCTTATAAGAAATGCAATAAGCCAATAAGCACTCAAAATACACAATCCTATACACCATTAAGAAGAGGTTACATTGGATGGTGGTGTGCGCCCTGTGGCCCTCTGCAACCAACGTGTGTGGTCAAACCTGTTCAGTGGCCATATGTTGCTGAGCACGTAATTTGAACAGATACTAAGTTAAGGCTAAAGGTCTTTAGGTTTAGCCAAATTGGTTAAGTATATATTGCTCGAGTGTGACTTATCTTACGACATGACTTTTTAGTATTCCATGGTATTGCTCTTTAACTGATGAGTCAAGAGCCACCCTTGGCTTTTATATGCTTATTTAAGAATTCTGCAGTTGGATAATAAGTAAAAGTAATTACTTTTAGTTTACTTAGACTTAAGACGAAAATGCATACTTTTGTGATGTGAATAAATGTCGATTTTGCAGTTTTCCAAACATATAAGAAATGGGATACTGATATGAAAGGGATTCTGTGAAGTTTTAAAGGTCTGGTTATTGTACTTTAAAAGTATCCTATCACAACTTGAGAGTGCTGAAAGATGTTGCCTTCTAGCTTGTGATGGGATTACTTTTTCAGTACTGAATTGCTGATGGTTCTACTGGTTGAAAGCACATTGCAGAAAATGTAGGTTGAAGGGATCGTTGAAACAGATGGCTATGTACCTTGACTTTGAAAACCTTGACTTATAGGATTTTATATTAACTAATGCAGTGTACTTGGATGGAGTAGCTGTGATGTTAATTTAAGGTCTTGTATGGTCAATGGTTAGTAGGTGTCATAAGGATAGTTTCCTGTTTTGGTATAGATATTGAACTTTGACTGATAAAGCTCCATATAGAGATTGGAATTGTATGTTCAGCTTTCCACTTGGGCAAATTTACTAGTTATACAGTTGAAGTAATTGATAATACTGATTGATCAGTTGCAGATAGTGTTAAAGGGAGTATTTTGGGTTTTGAAGACTGATTTAGATGGCTATATACCTTGGTTAGACTTCTATTCTCAGATACAAGAGGCCATGGTGGATGGACTGTACTTTGTGGATAGATTTTTTCTATTAATCAATTGGATAGTAGATTCCAAAAGGATAGTTTCCTTCCGGTGTGGGATATCTGCCCTTAATATCAGTTTCTTCCAAATGAAGGAAGATTGATGCATGTCATGATGAAATCTGCTGGTTCAAGTGACAAACTTGAATGCTCACTTTGAAAAGTGAAAACCCCCCGTGTGATGATAAATCCAATCAAGTGAAGAAAGTGATCTAACATGGAGCTTGATATTTTATGGTTAAGTTTAGCTCTCAGTGTTATGTCAGTCTTCATAAAGAGGTGTTTGGACATGGATTTATGAGCAATCTGCAAGATTGGCAGTTTGGCTTGGTTGTAGTTTGGTATAGACAGATGGCTAGTACATTGTTGTTGAAAGCTCTGACTTTAGAGTGCCATTCACGAACTGGTATGTCTTGGTGATGGGACTGCACCTTTTGTGTCTGGTTCTTCTCTTGGCCAACGCTAGTAGATAGCATAAGATAGAATGTATTACCCAGGTTATTTGTTATGCAGTTTTAGAGGGCGTTTGGGATATCTCCGTCACTCTTCTAATTCGTTGCTTGTATATATTTTGTTGGAGTAATAATATATGCCACCTTCTCACGAAAAAAAAAAAAAGGTCCGCTTTTATTTAAAGTATGAAGTGTATCTTTTGTATATGTGGGTTATGTGGAGATTTTATGGGGTTTGTTGTAGCTGTTCATGTTCTGATATGGTTGGTTAAGATGCATTTATATTATCAACTTGTTTCCTTTTTGTTCATATTATTCGATTATTAATATCTACAGATTATGAACTTTAGTCTCATATAATTCAAACTATAGGTTCGGCTTGTCACCAGTCATAATCACAACCTGTTTTCGTAAGCAGCATTTCTGGTTCATCGTCTTTTGTTTTTCTAGTGGACTATCTTTAGAGTCCTCAAATCAATGTACAAACTACATCAGCCTTTCGAGCTCAAAGCTTCTCATTTGATATATTGTCAACTTTACATAATTGTTTTATGTTTCAGAACTATTAGGGGGTGTTTGGTTCGCCGTAATCTGGCGTAATTGGTTGTAATTGTAATTCAGATTATATTACATAGGCTGTTTGGTTCGCAGAATGGATGTAATTGTAATTCAGATTAAATTACGTAGGTTGTTTGCTTTGCGTTGTAATTGTAATTCAGTCATTACAATTACATCAAATGAAGGAATTCAGATTACATAGAATGTTGGGTGGAAAGTTTTGAATTACGTTGTAATTCAGAATTTTATAATAATAATAATAATAATAATAATAATAATAATAATAATATAAATATTAAAATAATAATATTTATATAATAATAATATAATAATATTTATTATTATTATTATAATATATATTTATTATAATAATATTTATATAAAAACAATAACAAATAAATAATAAAATAAAGTAACAATATAATAATAGATATTTAATATAAATTTTAAAATAATAATATTTATATAATAATAATAATAATAATAATAATAATAATAATATAATATTTATTATTATTATTATAATAAATATTTATTATAATAATATTTATATAAAAAAAATAATAAATAAATAATAAAATAAAATAATAATATAATAACAATAGATATTTAATATAAATATTAAAATAATATTGTGTAATATTTATATAATAATAATAATAATAATAATAATAATTATTATTATTATTATTATTATTATTATTATTATTATTATTATTATTATTTTAAAATTTATAAAATAATAATAATGATATTAAATTATTATTATTGTTATTAGTATTAAGGTTTTTTAATTTATTTATTTATTTATTATTTTATTTTTTTACATTACGTTGAGACCCAACCAAACACTGTGACAGAATACATAAATTACAATTCCAACACATTACAATTACAACACATTCCAACTCTTTAAGTTACAATTCATTCAAATTATAATTCCTTTGACAGATTACAATTCCTTTCAAAACATACTGCGAACCAAACGGCCCCTTAATTGTGGTGATTAAAAGGTTTTACTTAACTAAACATTCTTACCATATGCATTTGTGCAGCTGGTCAGTCTTTAGCACCAGCATTTCAGAGTTCTGGTTCTGGCACTTCATCAACGCCTGTGTTTGGATCCACTACAATGTCGGGTCCTTTTGAAAGCTCATTTCAGTAATCACAACCTGGTTTTAGCCTATGTATAACTTTTCCAAGCATCTCATGTGGCCCCACACATATTGAAGTTTCAAGTCAACAAACTTATAGCAACACAAGCTCTGTTTTTGGTCAATGTATGGGCCTTAATGTAACCCCTTTCTATTACACGACACCAAATTCAGCTGATTTTACTTTCCCACCAGCTAGTATCCAGATATCCGTCAATCCATGCTCTTTATCTACACCTACCAACCAATTTGACTCAAAGAAGTCTAATTTTTTTTCCTCCTTTTTCAGTCGGCACCATCTAGATTTTGTCCAATTCACGGTTTTAGACAATCACCTTTTGGATGTCAATGTTTGGTTAGTAGAGTTACCCCTTACGATCAGACTCCTCAGGCAGAAAATGGTACTAATACGACACAAAAGTCAACCAGTAATACTTATGGACCTAAGTGTACCCATAAATTTGTCAATCCATGTTCTTCATCCACATCAACCAACGTGTTTTCTCTTAGTACATTCCTCTTGATTTCCTGATTCGTTAGTTTTATTTAATTTTCATTTTGGTCAGGGGGGACCAACACGTGGCAACATGAAGTCAACTAGTTTTACGTTCAAGCCTGCAATTAGCCATACACATGCTAATCTGTTTTCTTCCTTTACATCTACTGAACCATGTGTCCCAAAGATCTCAATATCACAAACACCATATGTGTCTGTAGGAAGTAGAGTAACCTCTTATGCGCAAATACCTCAAGCTGACAATGGTAGTGATACAACATCAAAGTCAACCGGTTTTTATTTTCCACATCTGTGTAGCAAACCGGTCAATCAAAGGTATTCATTTCCTAGCTTGTTTGGTACTCCTAATGGTCAGACACCTCAGGCAGAAAAATGTAGTTATACGACACCAAGGTCAACAAGTTTCTTTTTTCCACCTGCATGTAGCAAATCGGCCATTTTATGCTCTTCAACTACATCTCCTGGCCTGTTTGGTACCCCTAATGGTCAGACATCAGACAATGGTAGTA
The DNA here is from genome assembly GCA_030686995.1 of Artemisia argyi. NCBI lineage: Eukaryota > Viridiplantae > Streptophyta > Magnoliopsida > Asterales > Asteraceae > Artemisia > Artemisia argyi. Next base: position 166,738,066 of record CM060687.1, on the reverse strand, counting down.
ATACAACACCAAAATTGACCGGATTTATTTTTCCACCTTTTATAAGCAAATCGGCCATTTTATGCTCTTCAACTACATCTCCTGGCCTGTTTGGTACCCCTAATGGTCAGACATCAGACAATGGTAGTAATACAACACCAAAATTGACCGGATTTATTTTTCCACCTTTTATAAGCAAATCGGCCATTTTATGCTCTTCAACTACATACCTCAAGTAGGCAATGGTAGTGGTGCAAAGCCTATGGAAAATCAGTAATTATGAGAGAGAGAGAGGTAATGATCATTTTGTTTTTTCTCTTAGCGCTAACTGTCCTTTTAATCTAGCAAAATGGCGTGTTTTGACCCGTTACATGACCCGCCCAACCCATTTTCCACCTAGTGACGGTCCAAAGGCTGATGGTTTGTGTTAGAAAATATTACGTAAATTGTCCATGTTAGTTACCTCACTTTACAAAGAACGTCCATAATTTCAAGATTTAACAAAAACATTATGCCGGGAAAGATGTTAACAAGTACTTCATAATTATTTTTAGATTAATTGAAATTCAAAAAACCGAATATTTATTGTTGATTACTTATTCCCTGCAGTACTCGATAGTAAACAAATAATCAATTTGAAGCATACGTAACTAAAAATTCCATATTAAATTATCAAATCTCAAAAGTGCAGCATAATGGTTTGATCTGAATTTCTTCTGATTCGATACAACAACTAATTATTACCTAACATGCAAGGTTTGAGGAACGGTCACGTGTTTAAATAAGACCCACCAAAAGAAGATCTATAGGGTCAAAGTAACACATGTACGTAAAATGAACTCTCAGATAAACCACTAAAACTATGTGAACTGCCTTAATGACTCCTCTTAATTTGAACCCCTCTTATTATAAACTGGCACATAGTGAGCCAGTGTCTATTATATTTGAATATGCTCAAGGTTTAATTGAACTGTATAGAATATGGTACGTAATAAACAGATTTCAAGTACTCCCAATTTTTATTTATGTCAATTTGTGCTTATTTGATGTTCACCATCGATCCTGTACATGCTAACTTGTGTCAAGTATAACAAAAAAGGTTTGATCTTTATCACTCATTATTCTTGAGTATAGGTATATGACTTTATTCAAGTTAAAAGGGTTGATTTTGGAGGATGTTATCTTGGCCATGCTGAAGGTTATGGTGGGGATTTTTGGTGTATACAATGATTGTGGAAGGTCGGGCTCCTTAACTGGTAATTACTTCTATAATTAATACTCGAGTAATTGATATCAATAGAGTTGTTAAATTAGACGCGACGGAAAAGCAAAATACAAGGGTTTTTGGTCAAGTTAAATACCGATTTTCAGGGAAGAAAAGGATTGAGAGTTGTAGAAATCGTCATTTTCCTATGAGGCTGTTTAGAGTGCCTATATTATGAAACTAAAGTCTGATGATGTTGTCACCTTTTTTAAGATTGTTTGTTGATACATAATGTGTATATATATTTTGTCTATCTCTCGACAGTCAAGCTATTTACTAAAATGGTGATGTTTAAAATTGCAGATGTATGATGAAGAAAGTGTGTGGCTTTGTATACTGGATTGTTTTCATCAGAAGTGGTATGTGTAATATTGGTATACCAGATTGTTGATTGATTGATCAATAACGACAGTCCAAGCAAAACTAATGTTCAATTTCTACAATTATTTATGGTTTTGAGAATTTCTTTTTAATTAAGGATTCAACAATTTCTTTAATCATGTAACACATCAGTGTTATTGGTGTGTATCAGAAAACATCTATACAATTGATGAGCAATTACTGCCCAAATACGACGCTTCAGTTTGTAAACAGAAGTTATATAGAAAATTCAATTCTTGATGGAGGTATCTGCACTAATTTTTACCAACAGCTATCTACCGCCACTACCGTCATCACCACCACCACTATTATCTGAAACTGCCGCCACCACCACCAACTTAGTTTAGTCTGTGGATCTGATCGGTTTTCATATTTGGTGGTTTTGGTTATTTTTTTGTAGTTTTTGATGATGTTTCAGTGCTAATTGGCCATCGGTTTTTGTTATGCTTGTTTGGGTTTATGTTTATTGGTGCTTAAATCAATAAATTGAGATCTGATAATCGTTTTAGGTTGCATGGCTCTAATTCAGTTTATTATTTTATTTGTTATTGTGTTATGTGATTTCACTATTTAAGAGGACTAAAGACGGGTGCTTGGTTAAGAAAGGCCTCCCAGCCCTGGTCAAAGAAAACAAATTGTTTGATGTTTTTTTATTCGAACTTGAACTTTGATTTTTTGAGTAGTATGGATCTTGGTGAAAACCCTGTTTTGATTTTGAATGTTTTATATATTTTTTTTTTTTGAAAGTAGAAGATATCATTGGAAAAAGAACAGAGTCATGAACATGGAATAACAAGAAAGCCCCCAACGTTTAGGCATAGAAATAAAAACGACAAACAAACCCCGCAAATCAAAAAGCCCCAAAGGCCCAAACAAAACACAACACAAGCTTCATTTGCTGCAGAAGATCACAAATTCCAGATGCTAAGAGGGGCAGAACGAAGGACTCCTTCTTTAGCCAACTTATCAGCATCACAATTACCTTCACGATTGATATGAGCAATCGATCGGTTTCCGTTAGTTGAAAGGAAAAGATCAATCTCTTGAAAGAAGGACAACAACCGCCATGGTCTATCAAGAGGATGTCGAACCCAAGAAACTGCATTTAAAGAATCACTTTCAACAATAATATCAGAAAATGACAAATCTAGCTTCTCATTTACCATCCTACAAGCTTCTTTTATTGCCATTACTTCCGCAACATTTGAGTCTAAAACACCAAGAGGAATTGAAAACAAGGCCAATACCACACCACAATCGTTTCTTAACAACCCACTGATACCCGCGGGCCCCGGTTTACCTCTAGCAGCGCCATCAACATTGAACTTTAAAGAACCTACAACGGGAGGACACCATTGTTGATTGTGAACATTCTTTTCCACAGTACTGTTGCACGATGTAATCGAAAATAAGCTCACGTGAAAATCCAGTAAAGAATATGAACATGCCGGATAAAAAGCCTTAACCCAACACCCGGTTCGAAATTTAACCAAATCTAAAACATGCCAATAAGAAGATACATTGTCTGAAAAAATAGCCTTGTTCCTTGCTTCCCACACATGCCACACTACCGAGAAGAATGTCGTCTGCCAAACCTCTTTACATTTCGCTACCTTTGCCATATCCATCCACCAAGAAAATAAGGTTCTCATATTTCTAGGAATAACCCAATCACAATCCCAACCGCCAATCAATGCAAACCAGATGGAGAGAGTGAACTTACAGTGAATAAAAAGATGATCAACTGATTCGATGCATGAGTTACAGAGAGGACATCCAGATTGATTCTCAGCAATGATACCAATTCTTAAAAGCACATCTCTTGTTGGAAGTTTGCCAACGATACTTTGCCAGCATAAGAGACGAGCTTTTGAGGGATCACTGTAACTATGATTCTCCATTTCTTTACCAAATGACCTTAAGGAAAACTTCCCCAATGAATCAAATGACCAAACAACTTTATCATTCCTTGTTGCCATCATCACGACTGAATTAAGTATTAACATGAATGAATCAAATTGTTCCACCTCCCAATCAAATAGATTTCTCCTTAGATTCACTTTCCACTTCCATTGGCCATTTTCCCATATACCGAAATCACAAATAGGGCCTGATTTGTTCGCTGCTAAAGCATAGATTCTAGGGAATGAATTCTTTAGAATGTGGCCTTCCACCCAATGGTCATCCCAAAATCTTGTACAATCTCCTTTACCAACACAGTGCACCAACCCTTTATTAGCAACAACTCCTGATGGGGACCTTAGATGGAGAAAATCTGTAATGATGTTTTATATTTTTGATTGAAAGGATCAATGATGTTTAGTTCTTTCTGAGATCTTTAAATAAATTGTAGCGGTTTATATTGAATCAGGTTTCTGATGTTGTGTTTCTGATGTCCTATTTCTGGTGTCGGGATTCTGATGTCGTGTTTCTGGTGTGGGTTTATGGTATCGGGTTTCTGATGTCGTTTTCGTGTGTCAGGCTTCTGATGTCGTGTTTCTGATGTTGGGTTCTTGAATAGAATAACGGGTCAAAACGTGTAACTTTATAACAATCGGGCCGAATAACTAATCTACTAACATTCTAGCTGTTGTCTCTTCTTTGAGGCAAACGAATACACTTTAGGCAACTCTCAGCATATTCAACATTTTTTACCCTACTTCATTGTTACAAAATACGAAATTAATGATATCCACATCGACCTATCTTTTAGGTAAATGGACAATTTTTAAGAGATGGATTATTTATATATTTTTTTGTATTTGTTGATCAGGATACTGTATTTGATCAGTAACAATTGTTGATGAACTGAAGGCAACAAAGCCTACAGAAAAGTGTCCTCTTTATCGAGAAGTATGTGCCATCTTTCGCCCATTTTTTTGTTTTAATTTCCCATTGTTAACATTTGGTGAAATATTTCTGTTGTTTTACAGGCAGGAGTTTACCAGGGATCTCTCCACTTGGTCGAGCTTAACATTTTACTAAGTCGAAGGTAAACTTTTTATGTGACAAACATACTTTTACTTGTCTATAAAATTACCAACTGTAGTAGTAGAGTTGGCTTTATCAATCTATTTATCAAAAGAATGGGCCAACTTTTTTTGTACCTTCTTATCATGGGATTATGGTAAACGATATTGACATTCTTATATCCTATAGGCTATAACTATATCAACATTCTTATATCATATAAAATAACTTAATTGTTAAAAAGAGGTGAGTCTTTGTATGTTCTCGCATGAATCAGATGAGTATAGTTGTCTTGTGAGATGCTAATGTTACATGATCAAGTGATCAACTATTTGAAGAAAGCAGGTTACTTTCTGATTGTTGATTGAAATAAGGTTAGGGGCAGTTGAGGTCACTCGGTCTTAACATGTTAATTAAATTGAATCCGAAAATGATTTATGAGGTTGTCTTCATTTAAAGAAACTTTAATTTTGATGTCGAACAGGTTTTCCCGGGCATGGGTCCACCAACCCTCTCAACTAAGAGTCATGGGATGCAGTAATATGAGACCCAACGATTAGTCCTTTGAACGTGAGTGTGACAAAAGGAACTTTTCCAACGGCTGTGTAAACAGGTAACATTTTAGTATGATGTGTGCTTCTTTTTAGGCGTGGTAAAATGTGTGGGATAGGCAGGTGGGCTAATGGAACAACAAAATAACTTTCGTATGTGGTGTCTAAAACAATATTGTATTTACTATTGTGTGAAAGTAACATCTCACTTAAATTCGTGATGTTTGACCCGTTGACCCATTTAAAATAGTTTGGATGGTATTTAAAGTATCTCATAATGTTTGGTGATTTTTTTACCCATTGACCCATTTGAAAACGGGTCGTTTAACATGATACTTTGTAGTATACTTTAGTGATTATGTATAGGTTTATGGACTGAGGTTAGAACTGTTTGAAGGTAATTGTTCCTTGCCTTATCATTGCCAATCACTAATAAATACATAGATTACAAAAGAGTATTCTAGAGAGTGGGCTTTATTAGGCCTCAATACAAGTAATACAAAACGGGCCTATGGCCATACATAACAGATGACTAATACTCCCCCGCAGTTGGAGCGGGAGGAGGGCGGACGCTCAAACTGGACCGAAATTCCTCAAACAAAGCTGACGGAAGCCCTTTGGTGAAGATATCTGCATACTGGTAGCGAGAGGGCACATGAAGAACACGGACCTGACTAGCTGTAACCATGTCACGGACGAAATGTATGTCTATCTCAATATGTTTCGTCCGTTGGTGTTGAACCGGGTTAGTAGAAAGATAGATAGCACTAACATTATCACAGTGGACAAGTGTAGCAGAAGGTAACGGAGAATGTAGCTCACGAAGCAGATTACGAATCCATGCAGTCTCAGCCACAACGTTAGCAACACCCCTATATTCAGCTTCGGCACTGGAGCGGGAGAGGGTGTGCTGACGCTTGGATGACCAAGACAATAAATTATCACCCAGAAAGACACAATAACCTGAGGTAGACCGTCGTGTGGAGGGGCAACCTGCCCAATCAGCATCTGTATAACCAACAAGAGAAGTAGTAGAAGAGGAGTATAAATGAAGACCAAAATCCAAAGTCCCTTGAACGTATCGCAGGATACGCTTAAGAGCAGCAAAATGAGGCTCCCGCGGATCGTGCATATAGAGACAAATCTGCTGAACTGCATAAGATATATCCGGACGTGTAAATGTGAGATACTGAAGCCCACCTGCAAGACTACGATATAAAGTTGGATCCTGAACCGGAACACCTTCTGGACCCAGTTTAGACTCTGTATCAACGGGAGTCCGAGAAGGGTTACAATTGGCCATGTGAGCACGCTCAAGAAGCTGAAGAGCATACTGCCTCTGAGACAAAAACAACCCTGTAGAATGACGAACAGCAGAGATACCAAGAAAATAATTAAGTGCCCCAAGATCAGTCATGTCAAACTCACTATGTAAGGAACTAATAATCTGCTGAAGGAGAGCAGTAGAGGATGCTGTAAGAATGATGTCATCCACATATATAAGTAAATAGGCAACCTCAGGCCCCTGTCGATAAATAAATAATGAAGAATCACATCGACTATGATAAAATCCAACCCTGGTGGCATAACCTGTAAACCGCTGAAACCAAGCACGAGGTGCTTGCTTTAGTCCATATAATGATCTCTTCAAAAGACAAACATGCTGAGGGTATCGAGAGTCAACAAACCCCGGGGGCTGATGCATATAGACTGTCTCAGATAAATCACCGTTAAGAAATGCATTCTTAACGTCAAGCTGATGTATAGGCCACTTGCGAGAGACAGCAAAACTAAGAACAGTGTGAATGGTGGCCGGTTTCACAACCGGGCTAAACGTCTCATCACAATCAACACCAAGTTGCTGACTACTTCCATTAGCAACCAAACGAGCCTTATATCGGCTCAAAGTCCCGTCAGCATGAAACTTGTGCTTAAATAACCACATCGAGCGAATCAAATTAACATCTGAGGGCTTCGGTACAAGAACCCAAGTATCATTTTTAACTAACGCATTATACTCATCATACATAGCATTACGCCACTGAGGAACTCTTAAAGCAACAAAGGGAGATTTAGGTATAGAAGAAATGGAGGAGGTGTGTAAAGATAAACGTTCGATGGGTTTGACAATGCCGCGTTGAGACCGAGTGACCATGGTGTGAGTGCGAGATGGTTCGTTAGCGGGTTGTGGGGGATTTACGGGTGGCGGGTTTGGGTGAGGTGGTGGCGATGGATGTGATTGGTAGTGAGCCGAGGATTGTTGTTGGGCTTGTGGGGGAGTTTGAGTGTCAGGTGGTGTTATGATTTGGGCCTCATTATTGCTAGTGGTGGTAGGGTGAGTTTGGGTCGAGTTGGTGTTGTGATGATGTTGTGGGGTAGTGGGCTCATTTATTTGAGTGGCGGTGGAGTGTGGAGAATTAGGTGTGTGGAGAAGTATTTGGTTTAGGAGTGGTGGAGTCGACGGTTCGAGAAAGGAGTAAGAGGGCGGGGAGTTGGGTGTCATGGAACTAGTAGATAATGTTTTCTTACTCTATAGCTGGAGCCACGAGGTCAAGATGGGTACAAGATTGTTATGGAGGTGCTTCATGGGCAGAACGACAATGCTAATGCACAGAGTTTCATACCCTTGAAAGGTTTAGCTTCTCGAACTTTCTATCTGGTGTTGCTAATGGTTACTATCAAATGTGGTATAGTAAGTTGTGTGCATTAACAATACCCTTTGGTCGACTTTTGGCCAATTTCCTTTTTAGCTTTATTTTCATATTACATATGTGACTCCTGGATATAAAAACTCAACCCAAGTTACTGATTCATGAGTAAATGTATTCAAACTACTTAATCATCTACTCAACCAAATTACCATTAGTATGTTTTCTTACGCTATCTCTATTTTAAGTATTAACATGCATAGAATTTCTAATTTTCATGAGTGGGATTTTAATTGAGAATGCTAATCTTTAATTCTGAATATGTATACTACTTAAGTAACATGATAAAGAGGTGTTCATTAATTAGGCTAAACCATTAACCTGGTTGATCCAGAAAAGGTTGCTTTAGTTGGGTTCGATTCGGGTATTATCTGGTCCTAAATTCCTAATACTATATATCGGGGTTTGGTTATGCACCACATCAACATTTATTCACATAAACCTCCTAGCGAGCATTTGGCGACAACATAACACATTTTGTGCAGTCATCATCTCTAAATACACGAAGTCTGACATATATAACACAGTCTTGCCGAGACCAATTGATAAATACCTTTTTGTTGTAGTATATCTTTGTATTTGTTATAGTATGTTTTTTGTTTTATTTCAGGTAACATAGTACCGACAAAAAAGAGAGCTACAGTAGCAACAACTGTTGGTCCAACCATTCATGTACGGTCTTCTTTCTACATTGCCAACAATGTTTACAAGATAAATTGCCCATGTAGTAGATTGTGTAGCGTATAAAACAAATAGTCATAAAGAGCTGCTCTATGTTGAATTGTTATAGTTAAGTGTCAAAACACCTTATTTCTCATGTTAACTAATCAGACACCATGGTATATTGGTAAATGTTTATAATATATATGTTTCTTGTGTTTAAAAGACTTATATGGTTGTTTATTGATTTTGTTAAATTGTATTTAACTTTGTTTTTAAAATGCCGGCCCCGTTGCACCCCACGGGTAAAATGTTTGTGGGTAAAAATACTAGCAAGAGGCAAAATTCTCATGTTACTAACTCATATTTTCTGTTTTGTTTGTGGGTACCTTACAGAGGTCCGAGCTTTGGGCAGGAGTAGAAATTGTAGTAGCCACACCTGGATGATTTATTGATCATTTACAACAAGAAAACACGTCTCTCACACAGATTTAGAGAATTGACTATTGGGCATCATGTTCACAACCAATGATACTTGCAACGTGTACATTACAGTCTTAACTTTGCACATTCAAGTTGCTTTTGAAATGTTTAAAATGATAAACATACATGCCGATTGGCGATTGCCATTTAAAGATATAATGGGAGGTTTTAATTGTGTTCTTACACCTAAGGCTTTGTAACTTCGCCTTTCAAAAAAAAAAAAAAAAAAGGCTTTGTAACTTCGATTGATAAAACTTGATGATCTAAGGTGTCAATCAGGCTATCGGGTCGGTTTAGTGGTCTTATAGGGTCGCGCCTATTGGGGTTTTCAGAAATAAAAACTAACCCGCAACCCGATCCTATATAGTATCGGGTTGCGGGTTGGTCGTGTTGTGTCTATCGGGTTATCGAGTTGGATCTAGAAGCTCAAAACCAACAAAAAAAGAACCTTGGAACAACAAGCACAAGCAGAATGCATTAAACTAAAGTTGCAGCTATTGGTGAGTAACCAACTTTAAGATATTGTGTCACGAGCCATAAGCTAACTTCAATTTACATACAAAAGTTATTGTGATGTACGTTACAATGGTATATGGATAATGATTATACCAAAAGAAGATCTATAGGGTCAAGTATGCCCTTTGATAACAAATCTACGTAAAATGATTCCCCAGATAAACCACTAAAACTATGTGAACTGCCTAAGTGACTCTCTCTCCTAACTTGAACTCGTCTTATTATAAACTGGCACATAGTGAGCCAATGTCTGTTATATTTAAATATGCTCGAGAAGGTTTAATTGAACTGCGTATTAGATGATTTTGTTGAACTGCTTATTTCTGCTTCAGTACAGCTTAACTGAACAGCTTATTAGTTATTTTGTTTTTTGCTTTTTGTGTGAGTTATTAGATAACTAAAACATGTTTGGGTTGCAGAACTTGTGTTTGCGAGTAATTTTGGGTTTAAAATCATGAGATCAGTTAGTTGTTTGTCCACTAACATGTTTATAGGTTTGATGAATTGCCACAACCAATCTTTGAGTATCTTCAACTTCAAACAATAGTGGGTCTAGGTTTTATTTATTTGCTCAAAATATCTGTTTGTGCTTCATCATCAATGAGTGGGGTGTCTGGTTCAATTTTAATTGAAAAATGTGGGTTTAGGTTGCTACATTTGAGTACAGTTGCCAATATAACTTCAAGTCAGCCCCATTTGGTATAAATCTTAGCCTTTCTTGGAAAAACAAAAATAAAAAGAAAACAGAATGGATATTAGTTAGTGTGTAAATGAGTAACAATATATTATTGAGACATTTATTGAGCACTTGTTCCGCATGTTTAGTTGCCAAGCTTAAGCGGCTAAGCCCGTCCAACCTGATCCATTCATCCGCAATTGGTTGACACATTTCTAAAAGTTGGGTTAGATGCGTTAATTGAAGTCATCAGCAACTAAAAACCTTATTTTTCTTATCTATTTACATTTTCTTGTTTTGAAATTTTAACAACTCCAAGGGTTATTTTATAAAATTTACTTTTGTGTGATATCTAAAGAAAGCTTCTAATTGACAAAAGGAGATAGGAAAGCTATAAAGTAAGATACAAACTTCTAATTTAAGAAACGAATGTTCTTGAAGAAAAAGTTCATGTCAAACTAACAAAAGTTGGTTATTTATTGCAGTTTATTGGCTCACTAAAACAAAGTGAAGAAATATGTTCAACTAAGCATTGTTGCAAAAGAACTGGAAGTATAGCTCGCGTTTGGTGACAAGAAATCTGTTTATATCTTTTGTGAATTTCACCTTTAAAAAAAGTTGTATGTTCAAGAAAAACAAAATTGATTTAAGAAAAAAACAATTTTTGAAAAGAATGCATTACTTAAACTCAAACCATCTTAAAATAATAATTCAACTACATTATGTTATGTCCATTTTTATTCAAATCAATAACAAAAAAATTCAATATATATTAGACATTCAGCTTATCAGTTTTTACATTAAAATACTGGATCGTGTAACGTAGTATATTATTTTTATTCTTAAAAACAACATTAACTATTAAAATATATATAGAAAAATAAACTATAAATTAATAGTTATTCCTATCCCATCCAACATATGCTTTTAATATGAGCAAAACACGAAGTAGATTCTTTTCTACATTGAAGTCCACAAAAGCTTAAAGAGTGATGAAGAAGTTATGAGCACAAAAGAGTAATTCATATTCACAAAAGAGCCATATTCACAAAAGAGTAATTCATATTCACAAAAGAGCCATATTCACAAAAGAGCAATTCATATACACAGAAGAGCTATATTCACAAAAGAGCAATTCATATTCACAAAAGCATAAAGAGCAATAAAGAAATTAAAATTAAAGAGCAATTTTTACTTTTATGTTGCTTGTAGAGTTGTAGTCTAACTCTAAAGATAATCATCAAACCATTATTATGCATGTGATTTTTTATATATTGTAACTAGAGTTAATCAAGAGCTAATTTCTTAATATGCCTAATTTTATTTACCTAGCTTATGGCATGTTTTAACTGTAATGATGACGTGCGTTTTGATCGAGAGTTATAAGTTACTATATATGACTAGAACATCAAAGGCGAAGATTGTGATATGGGAACATAGAACTTTTTTTTCGTTTTTTAACCTTTGACTAATAATTATGTTCTTTTGAAGTTTGTTATTAATAATTTAATATAGAGGTAATATAATATAATGAAATATTATTGTCTGTCTCTACTTTTTAGTAGACATTTAATCTAATATAATCAATCATATAAGGATGAGCTATTGATAAAAATTTTGTGACCATTATCACTAAAAATGAGAGGTATTGATTCAATTCATGTTAGGTGCAAATAATACGAAAATGATCATGATAGTTTTCTAAAAGGAGGGATTTAATTGGTTTGAATCTGTATGACGGTAAGTTCAAAATTTTTTAGTTAGAACAAAAATAGTTAATAGATTTATATTAGTTTAAGATGTTTTTATTGTATATAAAGGGTACTAATGTCTAAACGAAAAGTTGAAGGACAAAAGAATTGCTATGGCTTAAATACCAAGGGTGAAAATTGTAAATTTAGAAAACTATAAATATATATCCGATCCGTAAACGTAAATAGAGCGTTTAAATTTGTTTTCTGTTAAATTTAAGTAATTAAGATTTCCTTTGTGTCAAACTTTTTTAAAAAATTAAGAGAGGGAAATAATGGAAGAGATTAATCATTTTTTTCATCAGGCGCATCCATTGAAGCTCATTGACTGGGACAAGATGCAAGAAAGTGGAGCTGCCTTTGTGTGTGATATATGTGAGGAATCAATATCAATTGGTGACTATGCGTATGCTTGCACCCAGTGTCGTTTTTTTCTTCATAAATCATGTTCACAACTTCCAAAAACTATCGACTACCCTTCTTTATATCATCGTTCTCTAACAATCACAATGTTCAAAACTGTTCGTTCCAAATTTTATGTTTGTAAAATTTGTATTAAAAAAATAGCTAAAGGGTTTTTTTATGAAACTTACGGTCGTGATGAGGCAATATTTGTTTGTTGCAGTAACTGTTTTCTTGTTGAGTTTGCTTGTAAGACAGAATATGATGCTATCAAGGAGAAGGCAACAATGAAATTACAACACGAAGGCCACCCGCAACATACTCTAACCCTCCAATTAAGGCATGGTGCATTCCGTTGTGACGCTTGCAAAACTGACGAAAAAGCTTTATTCTATCAATGTGATAGTTGTGACTTCTGGATCCATGAGACCTGTGCTTTCTTACCACCTACCATCAATCTACCACATCATCACCCTAAGCACCCACTTGTCCTTATCTACTCACTTCCAGAGAAATTCTACAAATACCCGTATTATTGCAAATTTTGCAACAAACTCATTCGAGGGAATGAATGGTTGTATCATTGTGCAAACTGTAGATATTTTGCACATATCAAATGTGCCTTGAATGCACAGCAGCAACCTTCTACTTCAAGGTAAATCTAACTTATAGTATCTTCTTAATTGTGTATGTTTGGGATTAACTATCATCTGAATACAAAATATGTACATGATTTCAGAGATAATCCGAGCACTTCCGCAGCTAGTGATAATGAAATCAGTTTGCTGCATTTTCCCATGCCGGAGGCATTTACAGATCCGTTGAAACTACTACATTCTAAAATCATAGCTCAAGATGATAATGAAACAACTGAGATTAATCATTGGAGTCATCCTGCTCATCCATTGGTCCTGAATGTTGAAGATCCCCAAGGTAACAACATGATGCCCGACATCAACTCTGGTGATGCAATAAAGGTATGTTATGCATGTGTACGACCCCTCTCCTTCCCATATTATAGCTGCAAAGAGGATGGATGTTCTGTATTCACTGATCTCCACAAATATTGTGCCCATTTACCCCGAACATTACAACATCAACTTCACCTAGACCACACCCTTCACTTAGACACATGGCAAGATGAGGGATTCTTCTATAAATGCACTGGTTGTTTCAGCTGGGGCAACACGTTTCTGTATAAATGCAAAATGAATTGCAAGTTCTGCCTATGTCTAAATTGTGCATTTTTACCCATCACCATCAAACACGAATCCCACAACCATACTCTTACCCAACGTGTTGATCCCAAAGTTGTCTGCAACGCATGTAACCTGTGGCCTGATGGCATAACCTATGCTTGCAAGGATTGTGATTTCATACTAGGCATGTATTGTGCAATGAGGTCACCAAAGTCCCTTGCTCACAGGTATTGCAAGGGACATGAAATCCCACTGACGTATCCGCCGGTCGATGATCATCCGGAAGATTTCTATTGTGATATTTGTGAGGAGGAAATGAACCCCAACTTCCCGCTCTATCATTGTCACCATCACAAAGCCAGAAGTTCTTTTCACCTTGATTGCATAAGTCGAAGAGATCGGTACGCCAACATATGGTATGCGGGCACAAGAACTCCGTCGTATCATAAACATCCATTAACATATGTACGAAGAAAGAAAACACCAAAGTATGTGTGTTCAGTTTGTAATCAAGATATAAATGGTTACTTGGTTCTTGAATGTCGGGCTAAAACATGTAATTTCAATATTTGCTATGATTGTGATCGGAATAAGAAATGGTGATATTTGAGGAAGTAAGAAATTGAAGGGTTGTGGGATTGTTTCAATAGATTGGCTTTATCTTTTTGTTATCTTCAATCTCTATGTCTTATTCAACGGTGGATATGATTTGACTGATTAGTTATATAATTTTTGGCTCGGGATAATCATCTACAAATAACTTGACTTTTTCGTGTAGTCATCTTTTATTTTTATTTTTGTATATATGTATTTTTGAATTTCGACTTTTATAACACTCTTATTAACATGGTATGAGTTACAAAAAAGAGTTTAAATAGTTTCACTTGTTTTGCCGACTTTGTAATTTCTATTGCTATGTGTTTGATGAATTTCTATTGCTATGTGTTAGCATTAATTCGTGTATGGATGTTTTCAAGGGTTGCTTCAATTCAAGGTAAGCAAAAGATACTGTGAAGTCTTTTCATTTGCAAAACTTTTTTGATGATCTTTATCGTTTCAAAGTTGACTACTACAACGTATTATATTAGAGTTGTATTTTGTTGTTAACTCTTTCTTTTAGATAAATACAATTATAGAAATGAGATAACATAAATCATAAAATCTTCAAAGATCAAATGAACAAATCATGTCAATTATTTTTTCATTAAAAAAAACCCACTCTTCACATAAATAAATAAATTCTTGCAAACGCTAAATCGTTAAGCGACAAAAAATACACTATCGCGAATAAAATTATTTTGTTATTCAGTAGACGTGCATTTCGATATGCTTTCGACGAACTTTTTTACGAGATTCTTTTTGTGTTGAAATTTACGTCTAGAAGAATTACATATGATTTGTAAAATTACATTTGATTTCACAAATCACATTTAATTTTTTAAATTATAGTTGATTTATTATTTTAAAAATCACATATGATTTGCAAATCATATGTAGTTTCATATATCACATGTGAATTTTAAAATAACAAATCAATTGTGATTCTATATATAACACGTGATTTTTTCCCGCATAAATTTCAACACATAAAAAAAGCTCATAAAAAAGTTCATCAAAAGTATGTAGAAGTGTCCATCTATAGAAAGATGATTTGATTATCGTCGCGATGATATGATTCGTTTCGCGTAATGATTAACGGTTAATGAGATATATAATTTTAGAAAAATGAAAACGGGTTTTTTAGTTTAATGAAAAAATGAATGGTAATGATTTGTTTATTTGATGATTTTTTTTTTTCATTTAATTTTTAAAAATTTTATGATATATGTTGAACATTTGTTGAAAATTATAATGTCAAACTTGCCGTTAAATCATAAAAAAATAAAATTTCGTGTGAGAAACAATTAATTAATTATACAATTATAATGTGAAAGACTATAAATGTTGCTGAAACAAAATCTTTTGATACTAAATCCTGCTTCAGCTTCAGTTGATGCATTATGTCTATCGAATCCCAATTTTGTATGCTTTCAACTCAAAAGTGTTTTGGCCCACGCCATGACTTGTGTCCAAAGCATATGATATTCTTATGGGTTTTGCTTTAACTTTATGAAATAAAAGAACTGACAAACTAGTTCAAACTTCGAATTGATAAAAACTTCATATATCTTTCTTCTTTTTTTTCCCCTTGTATATATTACCTTGCATTTTTCCCTTTATATGAACAACAACAACTATATGTCTATATCGATCCTGAAAAGTGAAAACCAGAGTTTAGAAATCACGCTCAAATGGGGTCAAAATTTAGTCTACAAGGCTCAATATACAAGCCCATTAGCTGATTATTATTATTGGTCTATAAACATTAAGCATATCAGCCCAAACAAAAAAGATATTTCTCATTTGAGAATTATTGTGACAATTTAAATGAAAATAAACTTTGCTTTCAACATTTCAAATTAAATATCTATTTACAAAATTCAGACATTTAAACCGCAAATATTCCAATATAGAATGCCATCTTTATCTTTCAAAACTTTATAATTGGTTCATATTTGAAACTGAATACTTATTTTACGATAAGAAAAAAAGCAAAAGCAAATGTTTAATTTTGGACACAAAAGTAGCATTTAAAGATAATCAGAGAGTACTTGGGACATGGGACCGGGATTATACAAGTGTATACTTTTTGAGTTGCATTCGTAATATAAGAAAAACACGATCAAATGCCTTATTGATAAGACACTTGACTTCTTTACAAAAACTAGATAAACATTTTTGACAGTCACGGGAATAACTTGTTTAATTTGGCCGCGTACATCTAAGTCAACAAATCGAACATGAAATTTTATCCGTTAAGTTTATCCTTTTTTGTAGTATAAAGGATTTTATTTTTATTTTTTTCTCTTAGAAGTTTAACAGGGTCCTTTGAATACTAATTTAATCGGGAGAGGAAAAAAAAAAAAAAAAAAAAAAAAAAAAAAAAAAAAAAAAAAAAAAAACTAATCATCTATGTGAATTTCTTTATTTTAATTTCATAAAGACAAAATTCACGAGGCTCAAAATTACTCAATGTCATACTCTACAGATTATGAAAGAGAATAAAAATCACGCTTAGTCTAGTATGAAGTGTAAATTTTATATTGTGTGAAGATTTTATGTGGTATGTGCTAGATATTCATGTTCTGATCTATGGTTTATTAAGACACATTTTACGTAAAAAACTAAGAATGATAGTAATTGAGTTTGATGCTTATCATGTAATGTTTTATTACAAAATAGATTGCTAGTAGTCACATTTGATTCTTAACTAGGATCTAGGGGGTGTTTCGGAGTGCATATTTATTCACAGTTAAGATAGCTTATGCTTATTTCCTCAAAATATAAGCCAACGAGGGCACAAATCCAAACACTTCTAAGGTGCTTCTTCCTGTTAAGAAATGCAATAAGCCAATAAGCACTCAAAATACACAATCCTAAACACCATTAAGAGGTCACATTGGGTGGTGGTGTGTATTGTGGAATAACCGCGATAATATTCCACCGATTAGGTAAAGAGTGTGAATATTTCAACACCACAACTATACCTCAAACTAGCTTATTGAAAATTAAGAAATACCAAAATGAACAAGAATGTAACACCAAACTTTCTTATATATTTCTAAAAAATATATTACAAACTTATAACAAAAGAACTACAACAAAGAAAGGAAAAGAGAACACTACAAGATTGCTTGTATGTGTGTTTTGGTGTGCTTTCAACATGAAACTAATGAGCTATTTATAGGCTCAATATCCTTGCAAGTTCATTCATGTAAAAAGGATAAGCAAGTTGCATCAACTTGTAGAACACAACTTGCCAATTATTAAATGTTCAATTTGACCACTTGATATAAGCCAATATCCTTTCAAATCTCCACCTTTGCGAATATCAATTCTTCAATCTCACTTTCAACCATCTTTGGTGGAGTCTTCAAACCAACTTTCAAGTTTTTACAACATTGATCAAGTCCAAACAATAATTGAACTTGATCCTAGCTACAACTTTAGTCAGCATATCTGCGGGATTCTTAGAGGTATGGATCTTCTGAATTCTAACTCCACCTTCTTCGAGTATCTCTCGTATGAAATGATACCGAACATCAATGTGCTTCATCCTTGGGTGATAAACTTGATTCTTCACTAAATGAATTGCACTCTGACTGTCAGAATGCATTGTGACAAATTTTTGTTTGATTCCAAGTTCACCAAGCAAACCTTGAAGCCAAATTCCTTCCTTTATAACCTCTGTCATCACCATATACTCTGCTTATGTAGTTGACAAAGCAATAGTTGACTGTAAGGTAGATTTCCTACTAACTGGAGCTGTTGGAAAATACCTCGACAACAATCCGAAGTTCGATCGCGGAACGCTAGATCGCGAGTTGTATCGAGCACAAGTAGCAAACACGAGAGACTACAATATACTACAAAGAACCGACAGAATATTGCACATGATATACCCTCGTACCAAACCTTTATTAAAACACCTAATAAAACTATTACAACGAGGAAGAAGAATGAATAACTAGCATCCCCTCATCTCTATTTATATAGAGATAAGGAGGTGGAAACCTAGCTTGCCTTGCACTCCAAGCTACCTAATCCTAGTTTATGTCTAACACCTAATCTAATTACAAAGTACACTTAAACCCCTAAACTATGTTTAAGTTACTACTAATATTCTAACAATTTCCACCTTAGGAGTAACACTTAAACATAACCGATACTCAACATCTTTTCCTCGTGCTGGAACCTCGGACCGGGGACCACCTTGTCGACCAGGCATTGTACTTCAGTAATTTTCCAAGATTAGCTTCCGTAGACTCATTCACTTTCTTCTTTTCAGCAACATTACCCTCTGCACCCTCTTGACCAGGTACTCCGGTTACCGTAATGTCTGCCCCCACCTTTATACCAAGGTGTATCTTTTCCTGCTCCTTTACCAAGCAGTCCGTGTTTGTCTTTTCTTCAAGTTGCTTGTCCTCCAACTTTCTTTGAGCCACTGCAGCACCATCGTTACTAACCTGAACAACCTCAGCTCCACGATTCCCTTGAGCTCCCTGCAGTTCCACCTCAAACCAAACACGTTCATCAACCTGTACTCCATGGACTCCTGTTTTAACACCAGGACCAAGTTGTTTGAACCCAACTTGTTTATGACCAAGTTGTTTGAGACCAACTTGTTTATGACCAAGTTGTTTGAACCCAACTTGTTTAGAACCAAGTTGCTTGTATCCAACTTGTTTTGAACCTCCATGCTTTTGTACACCAAAAGTCTTCACTTTTGCTTCCAAAGTATACACACAGTTCTCTTTCCTGATCCCAGTCATCATAACCCGACAACCTTTGATCACCTTGACTCTACCCATCTGCATCTTCACAGTATAACCCTCTTTTTCAAGAGTACCCAATGAAATCAAGCTTTTTCTTAACCCTGGAACATACCTGACATCTTCCAGTATAAAGCTTGAACCATCATGTGACTGCATCTTCACTTTTCCTGTCCCTTTGATAGTGCATGTCCTGTTATCACCTAACTGAACCGAACCACCATCAATATCCTTGAAGTCATACAAGAAATCCCTCCTAGGTGTCATATGATAAGACCCACCTGAATCCATTACCAATTCAATCATCGCATCATTCCCGACCACCGCCAAGGCTTCTCCAAAGTAGGCGTTACCCTCGTCATCAGAAGAATCAGAATCCTGATCATGCCTACCCTTCCTGACGAACCCACTTGACTTCTTCTTTGGACAGTCTCTTTTCAGATGATCCTCTGAATGACATATGAAGCACTTGAGTTTACCAGTTCCACCCCTTGATTTAAACCGCGAACTTCTACCAGAATGAGCTTTCCTTGAATGATCTGACCCTCCCCTTACATATAACCCGTCACCAGTTTCTTCCTTTGTGCCTTCGGTTCTTTTCTTCAACTCCCTTGAATTCAGAGTCGCCAGAACATCCTCCATTGTCAAGGATTCCCTCCCATACAACAATGTCTCCACAAAGTTTTCGTAAGACGATGGCAACGATGTAAGTAACATAAGTGCCTGATCTTCATCCTCAATCTCGATATCAATATTCGCCAAATCAAGCATCAACTTATTAAACTCATCTATATGATCACCCAGTTTCGTACCTGGACTCATATAGAATGTGTACAGCTTCTTCTTCAGATACAATCTATTTTCTAAGGACTTAGTCATATACAGACTAGTCAACTTCGTCCAAATTCCTGCAGCAGATGTTTCCTTGGTAACTTCCCGTAAAACCCGGTCTCCCAAGCATAGAATCAAGGTACTACCTTGCTAAAAACCTTGTCAAGTTGTTTCTTAACCAACTTTACCGACAAGCCTCACAAGCCGTGTGCAATATTCCCCCTTGTTACTATAAACCCTTCTTGCAAATCGAATTAATTAGAATAACCCTAAACCCTCGATTTCGTACAAGTAAACCCGATCGTAAACTTGAACCCCAAGCAAACCACGATCGAAACTTGAACCACAAGAAAAACCCGCAACAAGAACCTTCGCTTTAATCGAATTTTAAAAACCTAAAACTCGATAACTCGAAGTTGACTTCTAAATGTTAAAAGTCGAAACCCTTAGTACGAATGATAAACAACTTCAGCAACTTTGTAGTATTAGTATCAAATATCAATCACATGAGGTAAAAACAAATTAACCAATCCCTGGTCACCCCTTGTTTTACTTTTCTTCACGTCAATAATAATAATTATTATTATTATGAACCTTTGTCTTCTCCGATTGAACCTGCTACTCCAAAAGTACGATTCGAAAACCGAACCTCGAAAACCTCGAATAAACTCGAAACCTCGATCTAACACTCGAACTTCAATGACCACAATAACCGCGGCTCTTGATACCACTTGTTGGAAAATACCTCGACAACAATCCGAAGTTCGATCGCGGAACGCTAGATCGCGAGTTGTATCGAGCACAAGTAGCAAACACGAGAGACTACAATATACTACAAAGAACCGACCGAATATTGCACACGATATACCCTCGTACCAAACCTTTATTAAAACACCTAATAAAGCTATTACAACGAGGAAGAAGAATGAATAACTAGCATCCCCTCATCTCTATTTATATAGAGATAAGGAGGTGGAAACCTAGCTTGCCTTGCACTCCAAGCTACCTAATCCTAGTTTATGTCTAACACCTAATCTAATTACAAAGTACACTTAAACCCCTAAACTATGTTTAAGTTACTACTAATATTCTAACAGGAGCTTTTGCCAGAGTAAATACATAGCCTGTCGTAGATCTTCGCTTGTCTAAATCTATGGCATAGTCTGAATCGCAATATCCTGCTACCCACTAACTACTTCCATGTTCGAATACTAACCCTACATCAACCGTGTTATGGATATACCTTAATATCCATTTAACAGCTTGCCAATGTCCTTTTCCAGGGTTATGCATATACCTGCTCACAATACCAACAGCATGACTAATATCTGGTCGAGTAAATATCATAGCATACATTAAGCTACCGACAGCATTTGCATAAGGCACTTTCTTCATGTATGCCTTATCTGCATCATTTTTCGGTGACATAGAAGCACTGATCTTAAATTGAGAAGCGAGTGGTGTACTAACTTGTTTTATTTGCTTGTCGAACCTAAAACGCTTTAGAATCCTTCTCAGATATTGTTTCTGAGTCAAACAGAGCTTCCTCAATTTTCTATCTCTGACTATCTCCATGCCGAGAATCATCTTTGCTTCACCAAGATCCTTCATCTCAAATTCGCTTTTCAACCGAGTCTTTAACTTTTCAATCTCGTCTAGACTTTGACAAGCTATCAACATATCATCTATATATAGAAGAAGATACACGAAGGACCAATCTTGTAGCTTTTTCAAATAGACACAATGGTCATATTTTCTTCTTGTGTACTTCGACTCCATCATAAACTTATCAAATCGCTTGTACCATTGTCTTGGGGATTGCTTCAATCCGTACAACGATTTATGAAGCTTACATACTTCATGCTCTTTTCCAGCAACTTTGAATCCTTCTGGCTAAACCATATATATTTCCTCTTCCAAGTCTCCATGTAGAAATGCAGTATTCACATCCATCTGAACTAGTTCCAAATCCAACTGTGCTACCAAAGCCAACAAAATTCTAATAAAGGAATGCTTCACCACTGTAGAAAAAACTTCATTGTAATCAATTCCCTCTTTCTGAGCGTAGCCTTTAGCTGCCAATCTTGCTTTGTAGCGAAGATCATCTTGGCTAGGAAATCCTTCTTTCTTTGCATATACCCATTTGCATCCAATTGCCTTATTCACTTTTGGGAGGTTGGTCAACTCCTATGTCTGATTCTTCCGAAGAGACTGCATATCTTCGCTCATGGCAATCCTCTACTTCTCGCTCTCTGAGTCTCGAACCGCTTTAGAGTAAATAGTAGCAACATTATCAGCTGCAATTAAAGATGCACAAGCCACCATATCATTAAGGCGAGCAGGCCTTTTAGTGTTTCTTTTGGGCTTGCTGGTAGCAATTGTTTCATGTTGTTGCTGTGGAGGTTCTTCTGTTTGAACCTCCTCTTCTTCATAACCTCCTTCTATCACAGGAGAATCATCTCTATCATCTGGTACAATTATTCTTTCAAACTCCACCTTTTTAGGAGTTCCATCTAACTGCTTAGCATTCACCTTCTTCAACATGGTAGATTCATTAAAGGTGACATCCCTGCTAAAGATCTTCTTCTTCGTCTCTGGACACCATAGACGATAGCCTTTGATTCCAGAGGTAATCCCATGAATAACGCTTTATTTGCTCTGGGATCCAACTCTGATTCGTTCACATGATAATATGCAACGGAACCAAACACATGCAAGGAATCTGATACGCGGGATTGCGCCCTCACAACAGGTTTTACCTCTCAAGGGATCTTGAGAAGCTTGCAATCCCCGCCAGGCAGTGTACCTGATCATTGTAGTATAGTATAGTGACAAGTACCGGGGGATTGATCGTTCAACTCAGGAATAGTGTTCGCTAGGATTAGAAAGTCTACTAAACTAGGTCTAGAGGTGAAGGATGATTATTTTTGTATTTTTATATTTTATGAAAGCAAGTAAAATCTCGGGTTCTGAAAGAGTGGGCGGAATTAGTTGCTAGTCAACTAACCCAATTAACTAAAGATGCAATCAAAATAAAATAAAAAGAAATGAAAATAAACTAATGTGGTGGAAAAAATAATGAGAAAAGATGTGTTTACTTAGATTTCATTACTCCCTAGATATCTTTTACCGGTTGATTAGCTTGTTACAATTGCATGGATGACGGGTTATATTCCTTAATACTAGTCATAGGGCCGTGTACAATATTCCTTAACTCTATAAGCTCCTACTTCACTCCTATGTCGAGCCGACTAAAAGCTCCTAACATGGGATCACTAGTGTGGAGTTTGTTAGACTCCTTGAACCGTTTTGAGCATCTAGGGTTAACAATAACAATGATAAACAACATGCAACGGAATAAGAACAAATCAAAGTTATTGACAACAAGGTTTTTCCCAATCACCTCCAATTATTATTTGATCAGAATAATAACGTGTTACCTAACTGTAACATGGATCTAAGACACCTCAGACCTTAGAGGATTCGAACTAACACTAACTAGTTCTAGGCGTTTATAGTTTACACGCCCTAGAACATACACACACCCCTTTAGATAACTACATTATGGAAGACTTACAATAACATGTACCCTATGTCTCTTTATATAGAGAGATATTAGGGTTTACAAAGAGATAAGAATAAAACTAAAATACAGAATATGTATAAAATCGTTTCTTCATAATAGAATATTTCATGTATCTTTATTCTTTGTAGCTTTCTCTCTTTGTCATATTTAGCCCTTCTTGTTTCATTCTTTTATCTATTTTGTCACATCAAATCTAGAATCCCAACAACTAGAATTCACTTATGCATTAAATACAACCAAAAATCGTAGTACACCTCCGATCATGTTTCTTAAGACGTTCAAGCAAGTTACCAATTGGAAGTATGCCAGTTTTCTTAAGCCTAACATCGAATACAATCATCCACAAAAATTATAAACAAACCATCAACCAATAATCAACATCTAGGTTTCACTACATCTAAGCAAACACAATAAAAACCTAGCCTAGCATTTTAAAAGAAAGACAAGCAAAAGATAAAATCACACAACACATAGACATACCGTATGATTATTGGAAAACTTATCTTCAATTAAGCATGGATGGAACAAGGGTTGAAACCCTTATTTTTACAGAAAATTCGTCTAGGGTTTAAGCTCTCCAAAAGTTCTCCTAATGTTCCACACTTTACAATGAAAAATTGGAAAATATATATAGATAATACATCCTGACGGCATCACGTTGTAGTTTCTGACGCCGTCAACTCGCAGAAAAATTAAGGTTCGTATTGCCTAGATCCAATCTTGACGCCGTCAAGAAGGAATTAAGCTCTGGGCCGTCACATACATTCTGACCCTGACGGCCTTGGTGACGACGTCAGGTCAATTGCACTAAAAATGTTCTGGGCCGTCATGTGTATTTTTCATTTCCACCTCTTTTGCCAAGCTTGACGCCGTCATGTGTGAAGTCTTGACGTCGTCAGATACTGTTCCCAGCAAGGATTTTGAGACTCTGCCGTTTTATTCACTTTTATGCTCAAAAAATGTCCAGAATGCTTCATTTTCCAGATTTCTTTTCAAAAGTATCTAAAATGACAAAAGGAACGATTTAGGGCAGTAATTGATCAAATAATCACGAATTCGGGCTTAAATGACCCCTTAAAAGCGGTACACTTTTCGCCTTATCAAATACCCTTACACTTGAGATTTACTTGTCCTCAAGCAAATGCGCTTTTATTCTAATCAAAATACAAGTTAGGGGTCATTTAACACTAATATAAAAGTAATTACAACAAATAATCATTCCACTAAAAACTAAAAACAAGCACGGAGGTCATACACTAGCACCTCACAAATAGTGTTTAGATACTCACATCTCTCGGGTGTAATAAAGTATATATCACAATATGGAAATGGAAAACATCTCTCACTACCTGTCATAGCAAATAGATTACCATAGGCTTGGGAAAGGATCAAACCTCCACCACTTGGCGTAAGCACCTTGGATAAACTATCAAAGAGATCTTTTAAAGGGTTATAACGTTAGGTGTAGGGATATGGAAAACACGGTTTTGTTGGATAAAGGCAATATTTACTGGTGGCGAGTTAATCATCTTGGTTAATTACATGTACAACATGGCGTTGCTAAGCCAAGACTCGACTCGACTTAAGCTAATAAATCAAAAATAACATAAACTATGAAACAAACATAAAATGAAACGGGATGGTAGTCCGTATGTTTTTCTCTTTCTTTTTCTATTTTTTTTCTTTTTCTAGATTTTTTTGATTTTTTTTTTCATACACTCTTGTCCTACCATCCAAAATAATACATCATAGGGAATTTGCATTCCCCTTACACTTGAATTTTTACATACTTTACAATAAACTACTCTAATGACTCGAATCAAGATAATCAAAACACTTGGAGTACTTTTTAAATATTAACGGACATACGGGGGTAATAAATTGATGTCTTCCCCATTACTCCATATTACTAGTACTTTACCCATGAGTCCCAATCGTCCCAAAACAATATGTACAAGATATGACTCGACTTAGCAACCATGTAATCAATTAGATAATTAACTAAGGGTTTAAACATGTAACAATAATGCACTAAAGATGAGTGCATACAAGGAAGGCTAAGGCGATTTGGTTTCACATTTGGGTGGATTGTAAACAAATTCTTCCTTTAAGTAAGATGCTTAAAGTTAGAAACGAAAAGATAGGCTCGGAGCGGTGTACCAGGGGTTTCGTGTACTAAAAATGAGTATAACGCTAAGGTGTGGGAAAATTAATTGACTTCACTAATCGCTAGTCAAGTAATATGACTTAAATGGTCAAGTAATTATAATACGGGTTTAAACACAAGGGTGATCCTAATGCCTCTTATCATGTAGTAAATCCTAACCACACAAATGTAGTCTCACTAGCGTCGGGATGCATCACTAATGCAAGTTCTAGAATCTAAATACTACCGGTACACTCATAAGCACTAATAATGAATGTTTTTCCTATCAAATCTAAAGGCGAACCTCACATATTTAGGTGGAAATTTTTTTAAGTGGTACGGTTTTGTGCTAGTCATACAACTCCTATCCATGAGACGCTTGTTAAGGCTAAATTTTTACTCCTAAATGTTGTAAAAAAAATTAAATTTGGCGCTAAAATTGCCCTAGCAAGTATTTCTCTTAGTTTTATTACACACCTACTATCGAACAAACAAACTCAAGTGCAATTGTATCCTATAAGGTATCATCATTAACCCTCCCCTTATACTTAGGATGAACATTGTCCCCAATATTCAATTAAAGGATGTAAAAGTAAAGCAGGTAAAAGAATGAAAACAAATACTCCCCTGATTCGTTCGGTGTGGATAGTGTGGCAACAAGGTTAGATCTTGAGTAAACTACATTTTTGGTCCTTGTGGTTGTATCAAAATCTCACTTTTGGTCCAAAATTCAAAAAACGCTCAATATTAGTCCAAAAGTCCACGTGGACTTCATTTTTAGTCCAAAATTCGTCCCTAGTTAGTTTAGTCGTTAATTACGTTGCACCGTTAGTCCCTAGTTAGTTTGGTCGTTAGCAATGTTTACACCGTTAGTCCTTGTGGTTAAAAAATTGAAAAAAATTCGAAAAAAAAAAAAATTCGAAAAAAAAATAATTTGAAAAATTAGAAAAAAATTCTAAAAAAAAAATTTTACTAAATTTTTTTTTTCCAAAAAAAAAATATGAAAAAAAATTTCTAATAAAAATTTTTCTTAAAAAATTCGAAAAAATTAAAAAAAAAATTTTGACGAAATTTTTTTTTCCAAAATTCGAAAAAAAATCCAAAAAAAAAATTCGAAAAAAAAAATTTCTAATAAAAAATTTTCTTTTAAAAATTTCTAAAAAAATTTCTAATATATTAAAAAAAATTCTAATATATATAAAAAATTTCTAAAAATTTCCAAAAAAAAAAATTTCTAAAAATTTAAATGTGTATGTATATATATAAAAAATTTTCCTAAAAATTTCGTCAAAAATTTTTTTTTTATAAAATTTTTCGAATTTTTTAAGAAAAAATTTTATTAGAATTTTTTTTTTTGGAAAAAAAAAGTTCGTCTAAAAAAAAATTTTATAAAATTTTTCGAATTTTTTAAGAAAAAATTTTTTCGAAAATTTTTTTATGAAAAATTCGAAAAAAATTCTAAAAAATTTTTTTTTGACGAATTTTTTTTTCCAAAAAAAAAATTCTAATAAAATTTTATTGAAAAATTTTATTGAAAAATTCGAAAATTTTATTGAAATTTTTTTTTTTCGAATTTTTTTATTGAAATTTTTTTTCGAATTTTTCAATAAAATTTTCGAAAAAAATTTTTCTTAAAAAATTCGAAAAATTTTATAAAATTTTTTTTTTGACGAACTTTTTTTTTCCAAAAAAAAAATTCTAATAAAATTTTTTCTTAAAAAATTCGAATTTTTTTATATATATTAGAATTTTTTTTAATATATTAGAATTTTTTTTAGAAATTTTTAAAAGAAAATTTTTTATTAGAAATTTTTTTTTTCGAATTTTTTTTTTGGATTTTTTTTCGAATTTTGGAAAAAAAAATTTCGTCAATTTTTTTTTTTTTTTTTTTTTTTTTTTTAATTCTTTCGAATTTTTTAAGAAAAATTTTTATTAGAAATTTTTTTTCAAATTTTTTTTTTGGAAAAAAAAAATTTCGTAAAAATTTTTTTTTAGAATTTTTTTCTAATTTTTCAAATTATTTTTTTTTCGAATTTTTTTCAATTTTTTAACCATAAGGACTAACGGTGTAAACATTGCTAACGACCAAACTAACTAGGGACTAACGGTGCAACGTAATTAACGACTAAACTAACTAGGGACGAATTTTGGACTAAAAATGAAGTCCACGTGGACTTTTGGACTAATATTGAGCGTTTTTTGAATTTTGGACCAAAAGTGAGATTTTGATACAACCACAAGGACCAAAAATGTAGTTTACTCTTAGATCTTTCTCCAAGAAAATGAACTTTGAAAGCTTCCCTCCAGAAATATAAATCATCTTCTTGTCATATATAACCTGTTAAACCTGAGAAAACTATCAAGGCAAACCTCGCGTAAAATCGGCGGCAATCTATATAAACTAAAAAAATCCTAGAAAACAAATTAAGATATAATGCTTGTGGAATGAATGTTTGCAGATTTCCTGGAGTTTATAAAACTAAAGAATCAACAAAAACTTTAAGACTCCGGTTTAAACAAAAGTCGCAAAATTTTTTAGAATTTTAATACCTGACGCCGTTAGGTTATAACTCCTGACGCCGTTAGAATGTTCCTGGAAAAATCTTATGTTAAGTTTCCAGAAATTTTCTTGAAAAACTTATGCCTTATTTCCTAGAAAATCCTGCAAAACATCATTATGACTCGATACAAGCATTTGACTCTAACAAATACTAATATACATGCTCATTTAATATTGTAGTGAATCATGCTTATTTTCGTTCTTATAAACAAATTTTGATTTCCCTTACACTTAGCTTTTGCAAAATACCTTCATATGTAATTAAGACGAAGTTAAAAACAAAATAAAGCATTTTCACAATTTACTTTGAAACATGATTTACCAACAATAAAAATAAAACATGTACACGGAAACAAATAAAATCAAACAAATAAAATAACAAAACTTGGGTTGCCTCCCAAGAAGCGCTTTTCTTTATTTACGAGTCTTGTAGCTAGACTCAAGGTCACGGGCTATTACGTGACCTCGTCATTGGTCACATTCTCTAGGTCATCCTCAAAAGTGCTCCTGATTTTGAAGTCAGGGCCTTCCTCTCCTTCTTTTATTTTCATGGGTATAATCATCGTTTTGGTAAAAAGGCAAAAGGGAGGGGTCATTGAAGATGTCATGTCCCGACAAACACGCATATTCGGTGGTGATTTCTCCTCCGCATTCTTCTACTTCGTGCGGGCCCCCACAGTAGTCACAAATCAAGTAAGGGTTTGAAAGTTGTTTAGTTGTTCGCGACCCTGCAAGGTATGACGCCCTTTCGTGAAGTTTCCTCAACCGATTCGAGGGTGTTTGTGCGATTTCGGATATGCTCATAGTCGAAACTATATGTTATGTTATGATTAGTAAAGACTTAAAACTATATGTTATGTAGTAATTATTATTAGTAGTAAACCTATAAGTAAATTAACTAAATAGAATTTATTACATTCCTAAACTAAGCTTACAAGTAACACATGACTTTGGTACAACATCTCCACACGTTTTTTTTTTTTTTTCTTTCTTTGCCTATCTTTAGCCTTGAATCATACGACACACATCCTAATTCCATAATCAATTTGGAGATTTGCGTAACAAGAGATAAGAACAAAGTAACTCATGTATATATCCTAAACAAAATAAAATATTGTGTTGCCTATCCTTTTACCTTAGCATTCACGACATTCTCTAAAAAATATTCGATATTCTTATTTTTTTCCTCACTTAGCCACACGTTTTCCACATCTTATAACATATACGGTTTCCCTCTCATCCTCTCTTTACCATACGACAACCAGAAACAAAAACAAAGATTCCCAATTTCGTTTCTCTATATTCCAAGGTAAGAATAAGAAGAGTTGCAACAGCCCTTGGTGATCCTTGAAGTGGTATAGCAGCCTTGCTTGAATCGTTGTCTTTGCCCCATAAATTGTGCCTAAGGTACCATCATTCTCTTTTGTCCCTCAATCTATTCGACACATTATAACCAGTAGTAAACATGTCATATTTGAAGCTTAACACTAAATCTTTCGTTTCGAGAGTACGAGTTGGTATGGGTCACATGAAATAATAAACGCTGCATAAGTTCACATAAAATAATGAAACTATAACCGGAATAATCGACTACCAAACTTACGTACGGGGGTATTTGACTTGTTCATTTGTGGCTCGACATGAGAATGTGTTCGTTTGTTATTTTCGAATATATAAAGAGTTGAGAACCAGTTCTCTTTATTTGTCTCGTATGGTCTCAAAGCTTATTGTAAACCCACGACATAGCATTGTTCGAATGGACTTGGAAGAGATTGAACGTATTATTTTTTTTAAACATATGGTATTCGACTTGTATTAAACGAAAATTAAGAGTCATGACGGTTCAGACAAACATGCATGAAACTCATTTTTTTTTAAAAGAAGGGTGCGTAAGGTTGTTGTCCTGTACATGTATAGCAAGTATTGGTATCTCAAAATCTCTTTTAGTGTTATATCTTCTGTCGACTTATGTATATTATACTAGCTTCATAACCCGCCCGATGGGCGAGTTCGCTTCATATTATTGTATGACAAAATCTAACCGGGCGTAGGTAAATAATGAATATCAGCAGATATGTTAAAAAAAATAATGGAAATAAATAGACAGTGTTCATGTATTATATGTTAAAATAAAAACAATAAATATAAGAACAAATAAATTACATGATATTTATTCATATACGCAATAAAACATTTTTATAGACAACGTTTGTTGTGCAGTTTGTGGATTCGTCGTCTTTGTCACAACAAATAACCTTCATACCTTTTTGCATCTTGACTCTTGAAACACATTCTTCTTAGGGAACCAACTATTCCCAAAACATGCAATCGCAAATATATATAAACAGTTAGCTTCTTAAGATTACTTGACAAAGTTTAATTGGGCGTAAATAAATAATGAATGACGGCAAATATCTTAGACACAAAAAATGGAAATAAAAAGGAAAGTGCTCATGTATTTTATGTAAAAATAAGAATGAAAAGTGTTCCACTTAAATCATGTAATTTATGTACATCAACTAAACAATGTTATCAAGAAGTCCACAACTGAATATAATTGTCAAGAAATAAAATTTACATTTTATATACACAACTGAAATATTTAAAAAATTAACAAAGTATGTCTTGCCAATGTCTCAAGCAGTCAAGCTGGAGGCATGATTTGAATTGTCTGTGGTCTTGATGCATATTTGTCCCTGTTAGAATATATGTTCCAATAAATATAACCATTAGACTGGAGTGTCATCGCAAGGATACTCATAATAATTAAACATGTGTTCTAAAGTGGTGATATTGGATACTCAATAAAAAAAAATAATAATAATAAAATAAGCATGTGTTCTAAAGTTGTGATGTTAGATACTCATAATAATTAACTATAACAAAATGGGTTATGGAAAATACTCTCAAATGCTTAAGCTCTTTGAAGTTGTAACAATAAGATAATCAGATGCTTGAATGTTTGGTTAACTCTAATAATTGAAGGAATTGTTGGTATTTGGGAGAAGTCTAACCTCTTAAGTTCAATGAAGGGTTGAATGGATAAACATGTATTCTTAGGCAATGAGTTTTACAGCAACTCGCAAGATGCTTAATCTCCAAAACAAGGTAATTGTTTTTATAAAAGTTGAACCCAAATGCCCCAAAGATTTACTTACTATTCTTATTGCAATAATCTAAGTAAATTCCTAAATGCAATTCAAAAAACTCTAAGGTTATACAGAGACCTCATTAAACTTATAGATTTATTACATGATCATAAGTCAAGTTCAAATCTTGAGTCTATAAAGCACATCCAAACGCTACTAAGTAACAGCTTCCATCAAGTAAAGTTCCTATCATCTTTTAATTCACTACACAACTAAAAACATTATAACATAACATACCTAAAGTGGATATATCGCTTGAATCTGTTACGAACTGAATTTGTCAGGCTTGAATAACAAACAAATGTTATATTAGAGTGGTATGAACTGAGCTTTAAGCAAAATATAGTAGCCGGTATTAAAAAAAATAATACTTACTAAACAATTAACATGTATGAGCACTCGTGATTCCATTCTTTAGCTTGGATATCTCTTCTTCTTTGGAGGCCAAGGCTAAACAACCCATCGTAGTCCTCAAAGAGGATATTAAACAACAAATTTGAGAATACTTGAATGAATGAGCAGTAATATGTTTATCATACAACTATACCATTTGTTAAGCTTCAAGAATTTGTATCTATTTAGTTTTAATTAGGAATTTCAGTACATTTGTAACAAAGCAACATCCCGCTAAGCTAACTTTTTACCTAATGAGCCTTATCAAATGGCTTATGAACAAAAAGTTAGTAAACATAATCTACCCGTTATATGATTCACTCAACACGGCCCATTTGCAAAAAAAATTGATATGAAATGAAAAAAACATGAAAATTTTAGCCCACAATTATAATAAGAGTTATATATGCAATTATAAAGGCAACAGACTATAACTACTACATCCTCATTTGTAGATGCTAAATTTATACACTTATACTAATGTTCTTTGCGTTAATACTAACTTATTGGCAAACTAAAAATATGGGGATTGAAATATCAAAATTTGGGTATTATCTGGTTTGTGCATGGTTTTACATGTATCAACATGTTGAATAAGTGTAGCTCATTGTCTCAAATAATGGCAAAATCAACCTATTGCTAAATTGTATTTCTTAGTCGAGTGCAAAGTACTATTTTACCACTGAAACCCTTGGCAAACTATGTGATCTAACATCTTAAAGCTACCCATATATTCTGTGAAACTAACTTGCATATTCGTAAATTGTGAGATCGAGTAATATATTGTTTGAAAGCTAAGGTATCTAGACTATGATAAATAAAATGGTAGATGTACCCATATATACTTTTGTACTAAAGTAGCTTTTGAGTCTCCTGTTCTTGAGCTTTCATTTTTGCAGCCCATCAGATATAGAGGAAAGCTTCTGAAGTGGAAGTGTGTATCCTGCATACATAGGAACAATCACCAACAAATAAAGATAATTAAGTTAGCACAAAGAGCAAAGAAGATTGGGAGTTA
Source organism: Artemisia argyi (assembly GCA_030686995.1). Taxonomy (NCBI): domain Eukaryota; kingdom Viridiplantae; phylum Streptophyta; class Magnoliopsida; order Asterales; family Asteraceae; genus Artemisia; species Artemisia argyi. Next base: position 166,705,471 of record CM060687.1, on the reverse strand, counting down.
CAAATGATTTATAGATGTCATATATTTTTTCATCTTCAATAAAGTTGAATCACTTCTAATACACAAAAACGCTAATAACAATTTTAAATCCCAAAAATTGCATAAGATGAACATTTTAATATAATACTCGACCCACTACAAACATAACATATTACAGCAATGAGTGATTAATTTTTTTAAACTTAAACTGAAACCTTAATAACGGAATAGTAGAATAAAAGTTGCTAATAAAGAATTGAAACTGACCCTTTTTTGGTTGTTGGATGGTTGTTCAAGTATCAATCGACAAAGCTTCATCCAATTTCGATATAGCATCTAACATCATCAAATCAAAGTTAACCTTATTAGTGATTTTTCTTATAAGTAGTTTAAATAAACACTCCAAAACAGATCTATGGGTAGTTAAAAGAAGCACTTTTAACAGCCCCTATAAGTAGTTTAAATAAGCATAAGCAGCCCATATAAGTAGTTTAAATAAGCACTAAAAAAAACGGGCTAATGTGATTGAAAAATACATTCTCATAGAAACAGATATTGAAAGCAAAATCTATCAATCCAAAAAGTTTAGAATTGCTATTTTTATTTCTTTTTCCGACATTATCAAAGCTAAATGCAAGCATCCAAACACCCTTTATAAAACTCATCAATAGCATAGACCCTGGCTATAGTTACACAAACCTTGGTGATAATAAATGTACATTGTTAGGAGATGAAAACAGTCTCACCCATACTTTGAAATATTAGATTAATTGTTGTCCTCCATCTCTTTTTGACTCAAAGTTGATCACCCTTACACTCCTTAGTTTAACTGCTAGTACACAAACTGAGATAAAAAGCAAACATGAGGCGGTTTCTTGAGATTGTAGGCATAATGATTTTTATTTGATAAAAAGCATGGTTAGTTACCAAAAGTTTAGTCGCTACATTAACTAGTCCATCCACGGGCTTACTCTCTTTAGCATGATGATCGAACATATGTGTAAAGTATGGATCTGTGACGAAGAGGATCTCATGTCAAAGTTAAGGGACATCAAGTATTAGAAAATCAAAAAAGAAAATTACACTCACCGACAACCATACATAGAAAGTACGTTTGTATATATCGCGACACACCACAATAGAGAAGCTTTTACACCATATGCTGCAATTTACCAAAAGAGGCATTCATTTCCAAACAATATTACATAATATATATATATATATTAATCAGTATGGGCAAAATATAGAGATGAAAGAAGATGAAAACCTGTTAACTTGGCATAGAAAGATGTATGCCACTAACGAATCTTCTGTTAAAATGCAATTAGCATGTACACTACAATATATGTATTCAACACAGAGATATAAGCAACGTGTAAAAGTAGAATCACTACAAACTGACATGCATAATCAGGTTCATGTTCTTCTTAATTCATAAACAATACTATCATTTTACGGATAGGTTAACCCAATCACTAATTCAAGCACAAAAACACAAACGCGCAATTCCTTCACTGTTGACTGGAACAAATCAAAACCTTAAAAATAAGTGAACCTTGTTTACAATTCCTTCACTGTTGACAATCTTCTGCTTCTTCATGCCACATTTTTTCATTGAAAAACAACATTATCCGCCTCTCTCTTCCCTACAAAAAATATATAGCACCAAGAATAAAAAGAAAAATATAATTCAAATCAAAGAAATAAGGTACCTATACTTTTAGTCGCATCTTGGAATGAATGTATGTAGTAGGTGCATTGATGGCAACTGAGACACGCACGATTAAATGATCCATTCGTTAACATAAACATTCAACAAAAAGCTTGTACCATGATAAGTGTCATACCTAATATCTTTAACTTGCGTATCATAATATCATCCTAATCCTTCTTCTTCAAATTGGGAATATCACCTGAAACAAAATAAATTTAATTGAAAATCAAATATGAAATAATGATAGGAATCACATGTAAATCGAAATTGAAATTAAACAAACCTGAATCATTTTGATTCACACATACAAAACGCATTCAAACAATATCACAAGCACTTGGTGTACAACCATAAAACATAGAGACAAAATCACTCATACATTATCACAAACAATTGGTGTAAAATCTTAAAAGAACAAACATAATCAATAAAATAAATCAACAAATATGAAATATAAAATGAAAACAAACCTAATGTGAAATAATCGAATTGATTTATTGACTATGGATGATGATTAAAAATCATATCTTTAAATAAAATAAAAACATAAACTAAATTCAAAATATTCAATTCAATAATACAGTCGAGCTCACTCTTTCTCGATCACATCACTATTACCAAACTGCATTAAAAGTCGATAAAACATCTTATTGCAAAAGACATGTCAATCCATATCATAAACTCTTAAAAATCAAAAAGAAAAAAATACATGATAATCGATTGATATAGTCTTTGCAGTTTGGTAATTCACAATCGATAGTTTGGTATAGTTTTTAAACAATTGATAGGAATTAATGATTAAAATACAAACTCTTACCTTTGATCAATTGTTTATACCATGAATCGAATAAGATGCGAATTAGGGTTAATCCAATTTGGTGTTTTGATGATGAACCGGTCATTGAAATTGAAAGGTTTTGGAGTGATTCTAGGTTTGATGAAAATGAATTGGTTATGGTAGGTGTGTTTTGAATTTGATAATCATACGCTCCTCTCATTGAATGTCTCAAATTAATGCTCCGTAAGTTTAGCTAAATTGAAAATAAATCACTCCACAATTATATCAGCAGAAAATTGGGTCTTTATGAATAAGATGCGGTATGTGTTTATGTGTTGGTGTTTTGGAAAAGTTGCATCAGTTAAAGCATGACATTGTGGGATTGTATGCATTTAACAAAAAAACCAAGTTGCTCCATTGGTTATCAATATGTTGCATGGGAGGGGAGACCACGGTTCGATTCCCGTAAGTGTCAAAGTTTTTTTGAAAATTTCGTGGTATCATAAAGCTGCCAGCATGTCAAGTGTTGCCTAGTCACATGATGACTCATATTATCCAGTCAGCATGTGATGCCAAGTGGCATTTGAGGGTTATGGTACAACCTTCAAAGCATCAAATACAACTCAAAACTTGTCTCATATATATGTAAAGATATAACCATGAACCGGTATACAATGTTGAAATAAGTAACATATGAAACATGCTTTGATGAGCCTTTTAAATTATACGCATATAACATAATATATATTGAAGTTTATTTACGTCAAGACTTGAACTCGAGTTTGGCATCTAAAATGGTCCACATATATTCATATGATAACAACACTAATGTAAGACTTGTATTTGTATTACTGAGATACAAATAGGCTGACTCGTGTATGGTGTTTATTGCATTCGGGACTATTAAATCATTGTTAATATATAATTAAACTATTGTTAATGTATACGTAGGTATAAAAATGGAAGATAAGTCATGCGTTAAAGTTAAGCAATGATACGGATATAAGTAACTATAAAGTACAAAACATAGAAATGAACTCATGTATACATCATGATCCAAAATCCATATACATCTATATCTATGTTATTAAATTATAACTGTATTATGTCGCACATTAAAGAATAAATGTGATATACGTACTTCTTTGAAAATGGGGTATGGTAGTACATATACTTAATTGGTTGATCAATATTTTGAGATATAATACAATAACATCAACAATATATATGGAGGTTTAAACTAATTTAAAAGGGCTATACCGTATCTTCACATGGGGCGTATATTTTTCTAAACGTGATAACAATATTTTGGGCCGTCGCGATCTAAATTACAGATGAGAATACGTTTATATATATATTATAAAACGACGGGGGTCTAAAATTATCATTTTGATATAAAATTATAGTATAAACCTTAAAATAATTTTATTTGATATTTTTAATATTTAATTTTTGATAATTTATATTTTGACCCTAAACTCTACTAAATAGTCGTACTTAGCCCTAACTTATTATATTAGTCATTTTAAACCTTAAATATTATTTAATCATCAATAATAACTTTAAAGTATTACAATACTAATTCAGGAAAGTTACTAAATATGGGGACTTACTTTTGGAAGGCTGCTAAAAAAAGTAGAAAGTTACTAAAATGAGTAGCCTAATGGACTTAAAGTAATACTTGGTAATTGATTCGTATAGGTTTCGTGAAGCGGGAGTAATTCGTTTCGTATTCATTCGTGTGACTTCCTCTTTGGTTTGTTTTCGGTTAAGGTACAGATATTCTGACCTTATCTCTTAAGGTTTCTCATGATGCGTACTTTGCCTTGTTGATTATGATACCTTTGATCTAAGCCTTCTTAGTATGGCTTTCTTTGAGTTATGCTCTATTTGACCTTTGCTATGAACCTTTGATATGAACCTTTGGCATTTGAACCTTTGATATTTGGACTTTGATTATGACTCTGTGATGACTTAGACATTTGACTTTGATATGATATGCCATTTTGAACCCTTCAATTTGATACCCGAGCCAAGTTCGTTTCCTAGCCATGAAGGTAACATGGCCGTGTCATTGATGCACCAGTGGCATGACTCACGTGTGGGTGAGTGATTTCTCACACCGTCCCCATTTATATGATATGCGCGCTTTATGATTATTATGATGATTATTATTTGTTCGGGGGGCGTATGGATTGCAATCCTAGGTTTGCTTTGTGTTCGATGGATTTGACATGATTATGACTATGATTATTATATGTTCGGTGAATGTGCATGGGTGCAATCCGTGTCTTCACATTTTGGGAGCTAGCTACTCCATGGTTACTATGATGTGATATGTGGTATGATTTGTTCGGGCTCGGGATTTGATGACTGACCTTACACTTTGGTTGATTACTGATTTACCTTATCATACGCTATGATTTGCTACTGATTATCTCATACCTTTGTTATCCTTTGCTTATAACTTATGCTTTCCCCAATGCACCTTACATTATACCTTTGTTCGTTTGTTATCCATGGTTTCCCTTATATATATATATATATATCTGTTCACTGGGCTTTTTAAACTCAGCCGCATTTCTTTTCCTGCGGCAGGTTTTAGTAGGAAGCTGGGTTAAGGGCGGAGAGTACCTTGGACTTAGAAGACTATACATTGATAGCTTTTCTGGATTTAGAGATGACTAGAAGAGATGTTCAGTATCAGACTTAGTATTTATTGTTGTTCTCATTGTAACTTTGTACTTCAGTTTCCTTGTAACCTTTGGGATTCCTTTGTATTACTTAAGATGTATGCTTGTGTTTGCTTTGATATGTCACCATAATGTAGTACTTCTACCCTTATCGGGTTGGGGTGTTACAATTATGGTATCAGTGACCAGGCTGCGACTTGTAGTACATTAAACCTTGACCTGTGAAGTTTGGACCACTAAGTTTCCACTGTAGGCGCCCATAAGATAACCTTTGATATTTTCCTTAAGATCTCCCCATAGGAGCATAAGTTTTGATTGGTGAGGGATGGTGATGCGTGGGAATCGCAACAGGCTTTACCTCTCGAAGGATCTCGAGAAGCTTACAACCCCCACCAGGCAGTGTACCTGATCGTTGTAGTATAGTATAGTGACAAGTACCGGGGGATTGATCGTTCAACTTAGGAATAGTGTCGCTAGGATTAGAAAGCCTAAATACTAGTTCTAAAGGTGAGGGATGATTATTTTTGTGTTTTTATATTTTTATGAAAGCAAGTAAAATCTCGGGTTTTGAAGGATTTGGGCGGAATTAGTTGCTATTCAACTAACCCAATACTAAGATGCAATCAAAATAAAATACTAAAAATGAAAATAAACTAATTATACTAAGGTTGTGAGCAGTAATTGGAGAAAATGTGTTTACTTAGATTTCACTACTCCCTAGATATCTTTTACACGTTAATTACTTGTTATAATTGCATGGATGACGGATCGTATTCCTTAATACCATTCATGGGGTGGCATACATAACTCCCCAATTCTATGAGCTCTTATCTCCTCCTACACCATGCCCAGCACAACTATAGGGATTGTAAACAGTGGCTCATGCATTAAATACAACCAATAAAGACCTAGTACGCCTCGGTTCATGTTTCTTAAGACATTCAAGCATGTTACCATTTGGAGATCTGCCAGTTTTCTTAAGCCTAACATATAAATCATTCATCCAAAACAAGAATAAACAAGTAATCAACACATAATCAATATCTAGGTTTCATTAGATCTAAGCAAACACAAAAGAGATCTAGCCTAGCATAATGGAATTGAGACAAGAACAAGATATAGACAACCAACACATAGACATATTGATTGAATTAGAAGAACACTTATCTCAATTACAATGCAAGGTATCAAGGGTTTGGAACCCTTGAAAAACCTGTAAAAGTTGCACCAAAATCATACTTAGGGTTTCTCCAAAACTTTTCTTTTTAAATGTGAAAAACTAGAAAACTATATATAGGAAAATACGGATGACGGCGTCAAGAACAAAGGTGTGACGCCGTCATCTCGCCGCCAAATACTTCCTCGGACGGCCTTGATCTACTTCTGACGCCGTCAAGGCCTAGGCCGTCACACAAATTACTCTTGACGCCCTGTGTGTGACGCTGTCATCAACTACGGATTTTAATTCTTGGGGTTTCGACGCCTTCAGGAAAACTCTTGACGCCTTCATGAACTCTCGGATTTTATTATTGAGGTTTGACGCCGTCAGGAAATAACTCTTGACGCCGTCACCTACTGTTCCCAGCATGGAAAATTGAGACTTTGCCGTTTTCTTCACTTTTATGCTCCAAAAACGTCCAAAATGGCTTCTTTTCCAGAATTCACTCTCCAAGTACCTAAAATCACAAAAGGAACGATTTAGGGCAATATTTGATCAAATAAAGTCGGATTCGGGCTTAAATGACCCCCTAAAAACGGATCATTTTTCGCCTCATCAGATGGGTAGACTAGGACGTCTATGCTTGTAGTACTTGCTTCCGCATTACTGTGATTCTTGCCTTTGCCCTTAAGTTAAGCCTTGTAAGGACTTGTACCTTGGAAGTTAGAAAGTCTTGAAACCCATGTTTGATTTCCAAGTAAGTTGGAATACTCCGGACACTACATTGATACCTTACACCATTTAAGTTTCACTGTCTGACTTTGATCTCCATCTCCGATTTGCTTGATAAACATTTTGATACCTTTCCGATCGTTCCGAAGATTATTCAACCATAATGTTTTCGACACACTCTTTAAATTTCGTACATCTTGTAGACACAATATGTCGTTTGATACAACTTGACTTTGCAAAATCAAATTCTTCCCTACGAGAACTCTGGTATTTATTAACCATGGATATAGGAGTTTTGTTCCCTCCCTTTGAATGGTGAACCTTGTCTGCCAATTAGTTTCCTTGGGAGGTTATGATAAAATCTCTATATGGAATTATTAAGTGGGCATGATGATGTCGATAACTGATATCCCGTACACCTCACTTTTGACAACCATACGATGTTCGTATTACTGACGATTCATACTCTACCTATCACTTGTGCTAATGAGCTAAACAAGATCCCAACATTTTGAACTATTTGCTTGTATACCTCGATAATCTTGACAAACCATGTACTTGACTCTATATGAACTATCCGTTTGGTTTGACGATCGTATTTGTTCTACGAATCCGTTTACTTTGATGTATTTGATTTTGGAAACCTCTTGATTATGAATCGGCTGGTTCCTCATAAGCTACCATCGACTACCGTATCCGATACGTGACCTTCAGCAATTTACTTCATTCTACTTTGGTTATGATAACTCCAGCCCCAAGAACTTCTAAGAAGGGGGTTAACTAATCGAGAGTAACCTCCGTGAAGTATTTCAGTTTTTTTTTGTGAAGAAGAAGGAAGTGGATGTGAATGTTTTCCCTAAATGAATTCTAAAGTTGCCTTTGTACTCGTTATAATCATTATGAACCTTGATGAGGCCAATTGTATTGGCTAATATGTCAACTATTCTTATGCATCTGGTGGAAATTATGTTTTTGCTAGTGTTTGGACAAATTATCATAGTATGACATTCTGTTGTGTTCAGAGATGAAGGAGAAACATGAAGACCATGTTCGTATTAAGTTAAAATGACCCTTTATTCTGGAAGAGAAAATTTTATTAGCGTTCAGAGATCGCAGTAGATAACACTACCGTGTATCCTGTGAAAACAGAATTTCCACAGAAAGGACCAAGATTGAAGACCATTATTGGAGTTGAAACTTTGTAGAAGAGTAGTAGAATATGTTCGCGGAAAGCATTACCGTGGAAGAAGCATATAAAAAGAAGAGAGAAACTGAGATGGGACTCGATTATACCTCATTCAGCACGTGAAGATTATAGTTCGGGCATTAAGACAACCAGATCGGAGGAGACGAGCTATTCAACTCATAACCTGGAGTCGACAACGGCGGTGTTTACCTTAAAACCTGGAGTTGTGCTAGAAGACCTGTCGAAGACACGCAGTCTTGCTTCTCTATTCATTTTAGTTGTACTAAGATGAATTGATAGCACAAGCAGACTTGGTAATTGGTAATTGATTCGTATAGGTTTCGTGAAGCGGGAGTAATTCGTTTCGTATTCATTTGTGTGACTTCCTCTTTGGTTTGTTTTCGGTTAAGGTACATATATTCTGACCTTATCTCTTAAGGTTTCTCATGATTCGTGCTTTGCCTTGTTGATTATGATACCTTTGATCTAAGCCTTCTTAGTATGGCTTTCTTTGACTTATGCTCTATTTGACCTTTGCTATGAACCTTTGCTATGAACCTTTGATATGAACCTTTGGCATTTGAACCTTTGATATTTGGACTTTGATTATGACTCTGTGATGACTTAGAGATTTGAATTTGATATGATATGCCATTTTGATCCCTTCAGTTTAATACCCGAGCCAAGTTCGTTTCCTAGCCATGAAGGTAACATGGCCGTGTCATTGATGCACCAGTGGCATGACTCACGTGTGGGTGAGTGATTTCTCACACCGTCCCCATTTATATGATATGCGCGCTTTATGATTATTATGATGATTATTATTATTTGTCCGGGGGGCATATGGATTGCAATCCTAGGTTCGCTTTGTGTTCGATGGATTTGACATGATTATGACTATGATTATTATATGTTCGGTGAATGTGCATGGGTGCAATCCGTGTATTCACATTTTGGGAGCTAGCTACTCCATGGTTACTATGATGTGATATGTGGTATGATATTTTCGGGCTCGGGATTTGATGACTGACCTTACACTTTGGTTGATTACTGATTTACCTTATCTTACACTATGATTTGCTACTGATTATCTCATACCTTTGTTATCCTTTGCTTATAACTTATGCTTTCCCCAATGCACCTTACATTATACCTTTGTTCGTTCGTTATCCTTGGTTTCCCTTTTATATATATCTGTTCACTGGGCTTTTTAAGCTCAGCCGCATTTCTTTTCCTGCGGCAAGTTTTAGTAGGAAGCTGGGTTATGGGCGTAGAGTACCTTGGACTTAGAAGACTATACATTGATAGCTTTTCTGGATTTAGAGATGACTAGAAGAGATGTTCAGTATCAGACTTAGTATTTATTGTTGTTCTCATTGTAACATTGTACTTCAGTTTCCTTGTAACCTTTGGGATTCCTTTGTATTACTTAAGATGTATGCTTGTGTTTGCTTTGATATGTCACCATAATGTAGTACTTCTACCCTTATCGGGTTGGGGTGTTACAAGCGCTTTTCTTTATTTACGAGTCTTGTAGCTAGACTCAAGGTCACGGGCTATTACGTGACCTCGTCGTTGGTCACATTCTCTAGGTCATCCTCAAAAGTGCTCCTGATTTTGAAGTCAGGGCCTTCCTCTCCTTCTTTTCTTTTCACTAGATTCCCCCAAAGGGTATAATCATCGTTTTGGTAAAAAGGCAAAAGGGAGGGGTCATTGAAGATGTCATGTCCCGACAAACACGCATGTTCGGTGGTGATTTCTCCTCCGCATTCTTCTACTTCGTGCGGGCCCTCACAGTAGTCACAAATCAAGTAAGGGTTTGAAAGTTGTTTAGTTGTTCGTGGCCCTGCAAGGTATGACGCCCTTTCGTGAAGTTTCCTCAACCGATTCGAGGGTGTTTGTGCAATTTCGGATATGCTCATAGTCGAAACGGGTTCATCCCAAGTATCATCCTGGTCTTGAGCATATTCCTCAATCCTATTCCACCCTTCCTCGGCGCTTAGATTGGCTATTTTCTCTTTCCTCGAATTATTGATTCCGTTCTGATCGTTTGGGGAGACGTTGTCATAGAAGATTTGGACAAGAAGCCAAAGCTCTATGCCATGATGGGGAACTTGTCTTATTAGATCCTTGAATCTAATCAAAGATTTATAGATAGGTTTGTCTTTTCCCTTTCGGAAACGGAGGATCCTATCCCTAAATGCCGAGGTTTTCCCTGCCGGGAAGAACTTCTCATAAAACTTGGCGATAAGTTGCTCCCATGCAAAAATAGACTCGGAGGGAAGTTTATCATACCAATCCTTGGCTTTTTGATGAAGGGTGAAAGGAAAGAATCGTAATCGGGACGTGTTTCTAGTAGCCCTGCCCGTATGGAGGGTGTCCACTATCTTCAAGAAATCCCTAATATGCTGGATTGGGTCATCGGTTTGTAGTCCGTGAAACTTGCATACACTTTGGACAAGCCAGACATCATTTGCACGCAAGACCTCATCGGTGCGTTCGTTTGGGAAAACAATGGCATTTGAGAAGCCGCGAGGATTCGGGGAAGAATAGTCCTTACGACGCTTAGGGATGGGAGTTTCGGGGGTGCTCATATCGTGGTTGGATTGGGGGCTAGAGGGTGTGAGGTGATTATCTTTATCTTCTTCAGAAAGAGCCTCATCAAAGTTGATGGTTGTGCCAGATGGTTCGGGTGTTGGAAGAGATTGCTTTAGCCTATGCATTTCCCTTTCAGGTTCTGCATATGGCAAAACAAGATTTTTTACGGAACTACGACTCCTAGTGATTCTAAGGTTAGAGAGATCTTCATTTGCCATGATGGCGGATGGTAATGGTTACGAACAAAGGAACAAAGAAATGTGATAGACTTAAGAAATCCTAAAAATAAAAATAAAAATCTTACTAGAAAGGAATCTCGCAAGTAGACCTAATAAAAAGAAATTCTAACCTAGACAATAACTATTTCCCCGGCATCGGCGCCAAAAACTTGATACGCAGGATTGCGCCCTCGCAACAGGTTTTACCTCTCAAGGGATCTTGAGAAGCTTGCAATCCTCGCCAGGCAGTGTACCTGATCATTGTAGTATAGTATAGTGACAAGTACCGGCGGATTGATCGTTCAACTCAGGAATAGTGTTCGCTAGGATTAGAAAGTCTACTAAACTAGGTCTAGAGGTGAGGGATTATTCTTTTTGTATTTTTGTATTTTTATATTTTATGAAAGCAAGTAAAATCTCGGGTTTTGAAGGAGTGAGCAGAATTAGTTGCTAGTCAACTAACTCAATTGACTAAAGATGCAATCAAAATAAAATAAAAAGAAATAAAAATAAACTAATGTGGTGGAAACAATAATGAGAAAATATGTGTTTACTTAGATTTCATTACTCCCTAGATATCTTTTACCGGTTGATTAGCTTGTTACAATTGCATGGATGATGGGTTATATTCCTTAATACTAGTCGTAGGGCCGTGTATAATATTCCCTAACTCTATAAGCTCCTACTTCACTCCTATGTCGAGCCGACTAAAAGCTCCTAACATGGGATCACTAGAATTCACTTATGCATTAAATATAACCAAAAATCGTAGTACACCTCCGATCATGTTTCTTAAGACGTTCAAGCAAGTTACCAATTAGAAGTCTGCCAGTTTTCTTAAGCCTAACATCGAATACAATCATCCACAACAATTATAAACAAACCATCAACCAATAATCAACATCTAGGTTTCAATACATCTAAGCAAACACAATAAAAACCTAGCCTAGCATGTTAAAAGAAAGACAAGCATAAGATAGAATCACACAACACATAGACATATCGTATGATTATTGAAAAACTTATTATACTATATTATAAAGCATGAAGGCCTACTATTAATAGAATACTTAAAATTAAGCCTTACAACTTCTAAAGCTATAAGTACAACAACAAATGCTACAACAAATGCTGCTTATAGAAATTCTCCTCATATTTAATTATAACATACAATTAATACTAACATTAAATACAATAAATAAATCATTATGTACATTAAATACAATTAATTAACTTGTCAATAAATACAATTTATGCACTTATTAAAAACACCCCTTACATAAGAAATACAAATTATCAAGCATATTGTACAACCAACTTAAATACAATTCCTGCATTAAATGTCACTAATACAAATAATAAAGCATATTATACAAATATTCAAGCCCGAACGGGCAATGGGACAAATGGGCTCGAGCCCGAACGGGCACGGGTCAAACGGGCTCGAGCCCGAACGGATACGAGCTAAACGAAATTTTTGATATCCATAAATTTATTGTCAAAAAGAACATAATAAACTAAAATATGTTCACATATTGTACAAACCAAACAAACTACTAAACAAAAAAAAATAATACAAACTAAGCAACATTTCATCAAACTTTTGCAATAAAAAACTAATCAGCAAAGCTATTGCGAAAAAATGTACAAATTAAATAAATTATTAGCCGAAAAAATTAAATTACAGGGTGCCCGCAGCTGCATCGCGCGGGGACCCTACTAGTCTTCAATTAAGCATGGATGGAACAAGGGTTGAAACCCTTATTTTTACAGAAAATTCGTCTAGGGTTTAAGCTCTCCAAAAGTTCTCCTAATGTTCCACACTTTACAATGAAAAATTGGAAAATATATATATAGATAATACATCCTGACGGCATCACGTTGTAGTTTCTGACGCCGTCAACTCGCCGCCAAATTAAGGATCGTATTGCCTAGATCCAATCTTGACGCCGACAAGAAGGAATTAAGCTCTGGGCGGTCACATACATTCTGACCCTGACGGCCTTGGTGACGCCGTCAGGTCAATTGCACTAAAACTGTTCTGGGCCGTCATGTGTATTTTCCATTTCCACATCTTTTGCCAAGCTTGACGCCGTCATGTGTGAAGTCTTGACGTCGTCAGGTACTGTTCCCAGCAAGGATTTTTAGACTTTGCCGTTTTCTTCACTTTTATGCTCAAAAACCGTCCAGAATGCTTCCTTTTCCAGATTTCTTCTCAAAAGTATCTAAAATGACAAAAGAAATGATTTAGGGCAGTAATTGATCAAATAATCACGAATTCGGGCTTAAATAACCCCTTAAAAGCGGTACACTTTTCGCCTTATCAAATACCCTTACACTTGAGATTTACTTGTCCTCAAGCAAATGCGCTTTTATTCTAATCAAAATACAAGTTAGGGGTCATTTAACACTAATATAAAAGTAATTACAACAAATAATCGTTTCACTAAAAACCAAAAACAAGCACGGAGGTCATACACTAGCACCTCACAAATAGTGTTTAGATACTCACATCTCTCGGGTGTAATAAATTATATATCACAATGTGGAAATAGAAAATATCTCTCACTACCTGTCATAGCAAATAGATTACCATAGGCTTGGAAAAGGATCAAACCTCCACCACTTGGCGTAAGCACCTAGGATAACCTATCAAAGAGGTCTTTTAAAGGGTTATAACGTTAGATGTAGGGATATGGAAAACACGGTTTTGTTGGATAAAGGCAATATTTACTGGTGGCGAGTTAATCATCTTGGTTAATTACATGTACAACATGGCATTGCTAAGCCAAGACTCGACTCGACTTAAGCTAATAAATCAAAAATAACATAAACTATGAAACAAACATAAAATGAAACGGGATGGTAATCCGCCAACCGTACTGATGAGGCGAAAAATGATCCGTTTTTAGGGGGTCATTTAAGCCCGAATTCGAATTTATTTGATCAAATATTACCCTAAATCGTTCCTTTTGTGATTTTAAGTACTTTGGGAGAGAAATCTGGAAAAGGAAGCAATTCGGACGTTTTTGGAGCATAAAAGTGAAGAAAAAGCCAAAGTCTTAATTTTCCATGCTGGGAACAGTAGGTGACGGCGTCAAGAGTAACTCTCTGACGGCGTCAAGAGCAAAATTCCATGACGACCCAGTACAGATTTGACGGCGTCACGAAGGTAGGGCGTCAAGAGTAAAAGTCATGACGGCCTGGAAATGATTAAGTCTTGACGGCGTCAAATGTAGACCAAGGCAGTCCGAGAATAGTTTTGGCGGCGAGGTGACGGCGTCACAAGGTTGGTCTTGACGCCGTCAGACCCCTTTTCCTATATATAGTTTTCTAATTTTCACATTAAAAAGAAAAGTTTTGGAGAAACCCTAAGTACGATTTTGGTGCGAATTTTACAGGTTTTTCAAGGGTTTCAAACCCTTGATACCCTTCATGTGTAATTGAGATAAGTGTTCTTTTAATTCAATCAATATGTCTATGTGTTGGTTGTCTATATCTTGTTCTTGTCTTAATTCCATCATGCTAGGCTAGATCTATCTTGTGTTTGCTTGGATCTAATGAAACCTAGATGTTAATTATGTGTTGATTACTTGTTTATATTTGTCTTGGATGAATGATTTATATGTTAGGCTTAAGAAAACTGGCAGATCTCCAATTGGTAACATGCTTGAACGTCTTAAGAAACATGAACCGACGCGCACTAGGTCTTTATTGGTTGTATTTAATGCATGAGTCACTGTTTACAATCCCTATAGTTGTGCTGGGCATGGTGTAGGAGGAGATAAGAGCTCATAGAATTGGGGAGTTAAGTGTGCCACCCCATGAATGGTATTAAGGAATACGATCCGTCATCCATGCAATTATAACAAGTAATTAACGTGTAAAAGATGTCTAGGGAGTAGTGAAATCTAAGTAAACACATTTTCTCCACTTATTGCTCACAACTTTAGTATAATTTAGTTTATTTTCATTTCTAGTATTTTATTTTGATTGCATCTTTAGTATTGGGTTAGTTGATTAGCAACTAATTCCGCCCAAATCCTTCAAACCCGAGATTTTTAATTGCTTTGTAAAAAAATATAAAATACAAAAATAATCATCCCTCACCTTTAGAACTAGTATTTAGGTTTTCTAATCCTAGCGACACTATTCCTAAGCTGAACGATCAATCCCCCGCTGAACGATCAATCCCCCGGTACTTGTCACTATACTATACTACAATGATCAGGTACACTGCCTGGTGGGGGTTGTAAGCTTCTCAAGATCCCTTGAGAGGTAAAGCCTGGTGCGATTCCCACGTATCAAGTTTTTGGCGCCGCAGCCCGGGGAATAGTTATTGTCTAGGTTAGAATTTCTTTTTATTAGGTCTACTTGCTAGATTCCTTTCTAGTAAGATTTTATTTTTATTTTTAGGTTCTCTTTAGTCTATCTTATTTCTTTGTGTCTTTGTTCGTAACCACCCGACATCATGGACAACGGGAACATCTTTGAACCCGTCATCCCACCACAACAAAACCCACCATTAGAACCCCTTAGGCCCCGAACCTTAGGAGAGTATTCCCGACCTAGCCACCAAGGCTACCGAAACACCATTGAGCTCACCGGAGCCAATGTGACCCCCTTGCGATCCGACACCATCCGGTTGGTGCAAAGCGGATGTGCATTCCATGGACTTCATTCCGAAGATCCAAACCAACATCTTAAGGACTTCCTCAAAATCGTAGATTCCATAGACCTAGATGTTGCAACTAGAGAGACAACCCGATTACGCCTATTCCAATTCTCTCTACGGGATCAAGCTAGTCAATGGCTTGAGCGTTTACCCGCGGGATCCATCACCACATGGGATAACCTCACCAATCGCTTCCTTACTCAATTCTTCCCACCGGGGAAGACTGCAATGCTTAGAAATGACATTCTGATGTTTGAACAGCAGTAGGGTGAAACTTTCTACGAAGCTTGGGCCCGTTTTAAGGATCTCCTCCATAAGGTCCCTCATCATGGTATAAATTGTTGGTTATTAGTCTAGATTTTCTACGACCATGTTGACTATCACACTAAGCGCATAATTGATAGGGCCGCGGGAGGTAAACTGCGTGATAAGAATGCCGAGGAGTCTTGGGCAGTTATCGAGGAGCTCGCGACTGATAATCAGGAGATGTGGGAGTTTAATCATACAGTAAAAGCGGCTATCAATGCAGTCTCAACATCTGGAGGGACCACCGAAATCCCCGATGAACTCCTATGCAAACTCGAGGCAAAAGTTGACTATTTTGAGGAAAGGCAAAAGAGGCCTTTAAGTCCTAGACGAGCTACTGCCAATTCTGTCTCAAAACCAACTTCGGCACCATTATCTGAGTCGCCTTCTAGAGAAAATGTCGAGACTTTTCAGAACTATACCCCACCTTGTTCCCCTCCCAAGGAACTTAGCTCGGAGTTTGAAGCTAGGATGAGAGAATATATGGCAACTCACTCAGATCGGCTTGCTAGATTCGAGGAAGCAGTTTATAAGAAAAAAGAGGAGATGCAGGAGAAAATGAATGAGATGGTGAGTCTATTAGAGGAGTATGCCAACCAGAGAACCCCCGAAAGAATACTACTAAGGAAAGAAAGCGCCACTCCCACCACCCAATTTGTTAACTCCATCACCATTGTCCAAAAGGATAACGAGAAGGTAGAAACTCCTGCTAAACAGACCTTAGAAAAACCACCAGAATCCCAACCTTTGAGTTACTACCTGAAACATGATATAAACAAAAACACCATAACAAATTGGATTAAGGGTGATGGGCGTAACCAACCCTCCAGACTAGTTTCTGAGAAAGAGGAAGAAGTGAAAGATGAGTATGATACGCTTCCTGGAGGATCAGTATTCGAGAGGCTATTGGTACAAAAAGTGGCTACTAAGCAGATAGCATGTGGGAACTTTGAGATACCAACGAGCATCGGGGACTTGAAACATCTTAGTGCTTTCGCCGACCAAGGATCGGAAGTAAATCTTATGCCCCTAACTATTTACATCCAACTAGCGTCAAAAATGCCAGCCCCTACTCGTGTTAGGTTATCTCTCGTTGGACACTCGTACGTATACCCCCTAGGAATCGCAGAAGATGTATTAGTTAATGTCGCAGGATTCATGTACCCCGTTGATTTTATGATCATCGATGATAAAGGGATGGATGCATGCCAATAATCCTTGGGTCACCATTCCTCGCCACCGCTAGGGCTGTCATTAAGTATGAAGGTAGGAAGATTGAGCTTAAATCTGGAAAAAGAAAGATTAGCTTCTCCATGACCCCGCGAAGTGGGCATGAGAGTTTGAGTTGGAGAAAGATCAAAAACAACATTGGCACGACACCCATTCGTGTTCAGAATAAAATTCTTGCATGGGAGGCAAGAATCAAAAGCTATAAGAAAGCAAAAAATGAAAGAAGAAAAAGCAATAAGGTTCAGGTCGAATTCGAACATACTCGACCCGCAGAAAATCATATACCATTTGAGGAAGGGAACTTGGTACTCTTGAGACACTTGGAAACAACAATACCACCCGATAAACCAAGTCCTTGGTGGTATGGGCCATTCACAATCGAAGGTGTGAGCCAAGATGGGGTAGCTAACTTGAGAAGTAAAGTAGGTGGAATGGTAATTGCGAGTATCGACAGATTGAGGCACTACCACCATAACAGTAATGATCGCAACTACATGGGGTATATCATTTCAAGGGATGAGATCACGTCGTAAACCATGACCTTGAGTCTAGCTACAAGACTCGTAAATAAAGAAAAGCGCTTCTTGGGAGGCAACCAATATTTTGTGTGATTTTATGTTTGTTTGTTTGTTATTTGCTTCCGTATGCATGCTTAATTTTTATTGTTGGTAGATCATGCTTTTAAACTAAATAGTGGAAATACTTTACTTTGTTGTTTTGGCTTAGTCTTAACTCCACCTAAAGGTATTTTTGCAAAAGATAAGTGTAAGGGGAAACCCCAAATATGTTTTTAAGAAATAAACCGATCATGATTCTCCACAATATTAAATGAACATGTATATTCGTATTTGTTAGAGTCAAATGCTTGTATTGAGTCATAATGAAATTTTGCAGGATTTTCCAGGAAGTAGGACCAAGTTTTTTCAGAAATTTTCCGGAAACTTAACATAAGAATTTTTGCAGGTCACTTCTGACGGCGTCAAGATTTACTCTTGACGGCATCAAGTGTAAAAATCTGGAAATTTTACCGGTTTTGTTTTTCTAACGGAGTCTTATGGTTTTTGTGAATTATTAAGTTTTATAATCTCCAGGAAATCTGCAAACTTCATTCCACAAGCATTATATCTTATCTTGTTTTCTAGGATTTAGTAACTTATATAGGATGCCGCCGATTTTACGCGAGGTTGTCTTGTCTATTTTATCAGGTTTTACAGGTTATGTATGACAAGAAGACGATTTATATTCTGGAAGGGAAGCTTTGATTGTTCATTTTCTTGGAGGAAGATTTAACCTGGCCACCTTATTATCCATACCGAGCGAATCAGGGGAGTATTTGATTTCATTCTCTTTACTTTTTCACTTTTACATTCTTTACTTGAACATTGAGGATAATGTTCATCTTAAGTGTAAGGGGAGGGTAAAAAGATGATACCTTACATATGCACTTTCGCTTGAGTTTGTTTTGTTTGATGGTAGATGTGTAATAAAACTATGAGAAATACTTGTTAGTGCAATTTTAGCGCCAAATTTAAATTTTTTTACAACATTTAGGAGTGAAACTTTAGCCATAGCAAGCGTCTCATGGATAGGAGATTGTATGACTAGCACATAACCGTATATTCAGAAAACTTTTCCACCCAAATATGTGAGGTTCGCCTTTAGATTTGATAGGAAAAGCATTTACTATTAGTGCTTATGAGTGTACCGGTAGCATTTAGATTCTAGAACTTGCGTTAGTGATGCATCCCGAGACCGCTAGTGAGACTACATTCGTGTGGTAGGATTTACTACATGATAAGAGGCATTAGGATTACCCTTGTGTTAAACCCGTATCATAATTACTTGACCATTTATGTCATATTATTTGGCTAGTTAAGTCAACTAATTTTTCCCACACCTTAGCGTTGTACTCATTTTTAGTACACGAAACCCCTAGTACACCCCTCCGAGCCTATCTTTTCGTTTCTAACTTTAAGCATTTTACTTAAAGGAAGAATTTCACCCCACTTAAATGTACAACCAAATCGCCTTAGCCTTCCGTGTATGCGCTCATCTTTAGTGCATTATTGTTATTTGTTAAACCCTAAGTTAACTATCTAATTGATTACATGGTTGCTAAGTCGAGTCATATCCTTGTACATATTGTTTTGGGACGATTGGGACTCATGGGTAAGTACTTATTGTATGGAGTAATGGGGAAGAACATCATATTATTACCCCCATATGTGCGTTAATCTTAACAGTGCTCCAAGTGTTTTGATTTTCTTAAATTCGAGTCATTAGATTAGTTTAATGTAAAGTATGTAAAGATTCAAGTGTAAGGGGAATGTTCATCCCCTATGATGTATTATTTTGGATGGTAGGGTAAGAGTGTATGAAAAAAAAAATAATAATAAAATAAAATAAAAAAATAAAAAAAAATCAAGAAAAAGAAAAAAAAAAAAAGAAAAAGAAAAAAAATAGAAAAAGGAAAAAAAAAGAAAAAACATACAGACTACCATCCCTTTTTATTCTATGTTCATTTTATATTTTTGTTATTTTTCATTTATTAGCTTAAGTCGAGTCTAGTCTTGGCTTAGCAACGCCACATTGTACATGTAATTAACCAAAATTGTTAACTCGCCACCAGTAAAACTTCCTTTATCCAACAAAACCGTGTATTTCATATCCCTACACCTAACGTTACAACCCTTTAAAAGACCTCTTTGATAGTTTATCCTAGGTGCTTACGCCATGTGGTGGAGGTTTGATCCTTTCCCAAGCCTATGGTAATCTATTTTGCTAGGACAGGTAGTGAGAGATATCTTCCGTTTCCATATTGTAATTTACACTTGATTACACCCGAGAGATGTGAGTATCTAAACACTATTTGTGAGGTGCTTGTGTATGACCTCCATGCTTGTCTATTGGTCTTTAGTGGAACGATTATTTGTTGTAATTACTTTTATATTAGTGTTAAATGACCCCTATGATGAGGCGAAAAATGATCCGTTTTTAGGGGGTCATTTAAGCCCGAATCCGAATTTATTTGATCAAATATTGCCCTAAATCGTTCCTTTTGTGATTTTAGGTACTTGGAGAGTGAATTCTGGAAAAGAAGCCATTTTGGACGTTTTTGGATCATAAAAGTGAAGAAAACGGCAAAGTCTCAATTTTCCATGCTGGGAACAGTAGGTGACGGCGTCAAGAGTCATTTCCTGACGGCGTCAAACCTCAATAATAAAAATCCGTAGTTGATGACGGCGTCACACACAGGGCGTCAAGAGTAATTTGTGTGACGGCCTAGGCCTTGACGGCGTCAGAAGTAGATCAAGGCCGTCCGAGGAAGTATTTGGTGGCGAGATGACGGCGTCACACCTTTGTTCTTGACGCCGTCATCCCTATTTTCCTATATATAGTTTTCTAGTTTTTCACATTAAAGGGAGAAGTTTTGGAGAAACCCTAAGTACGATTTTGGTGTAACTTTACAGGTTTTTCAAGGGTTCCAAACCCTTGATACCTTGCATTGTAATTGAGATAAGTGTTGTAACAACCCGATATTTTCCACGTCTACGTTTAATCCCAAACTTTGAATATTCCACTATTCACGTGCATTATCAGTAAGGACCTCTCATACGGACTAGAAATAGTCGGCATATCATCATTTGGTCATTCACATGTTATACCACTCTTAGGATTTTCAAATATATATATTTAGTATATTTAACGTTTTACGTATAATTATTTCCATATAAACGTTAACAAACGATTAATAATGTGGCTAACACGTCCGACACTCCCGACTATGATCCTAATATATTTTTATATTCATTTTAATAATATAAAAATTATAATATTAATTTACCCGGTATTTTGGAAATTTATTTATTACGTATCGTACGTCTAACTTAATAACGACGGTTTTCATAAAAAAATTGAACGATAATCACCCGAACTCTCCGTACTTGTACCCGACATATTTTTACAATTTTTACGACTTTATTATGTCCCGAATAACTTCAATAAAATTTATTTCTAACAAACCCGGTACCCGATTAAACCTAAAACTAACTTAACTACATAATACTACTAACTACTCCTAATTAAATCACAAGACACAATCCCCCTTTCCCTCCTTTATGGCCGGCAGCCCTCCCCCTATTTTTTGGTCTTTCATGTGCAACTTACCAACTTGCATTAAATGTGTACCTAAGCCTTTGTCCCTAACTAGATATTATCACATTTGCTCTCATTTTCATCTCAAAAACTACACATAAACCTCAAGACCAAGAAAAAGTTCTCTTCCTCTTCTCCTTCTTCTTTGTGACCGGCCACATCAAGAGCACCAACAAGAAACCACTAATTTTTCAAGAACAAGTTATGAACAAGCTCCAATAGTATACCTTTTTAGAGTTTTGAAATAAAAACTCAAGGATTTATAAGTTTTCATCTCCAAAGTTCACTAATCTTTCAAAGTAAGTTTATCAAATTTATTTTCATCATTTCTTCAAGTTATTTTTATGTTCATATGGTTTTATACAAGATTTCATGCATATACTAGTTATACCACTCCATTTATACTTTTTGAATCTTTTAAACCTTAGGATTGGATAATATGTAAACCCTTGGTGGATTAACTTGGTGGATGATGTTTAGGAACCCATGACACCCTAAGAAGGTGTATGGTAGGATTAGACTAGTTTTGTGGTGATTGAAAGTGGTTTGATTGAAGATGGAACTAGATTTAAACCTTGAAAATGGTTTTTGAACAAGTAAAAATACATGCTGTCCCATTTTGATTTACCCAGAAAAATACGAATTTACACAGTAACCTTTGACAATTTTTCTAGAAAATACTTTCAAAAACGAAACTTTAGGCGAAAGAACGGATTAAAAAGAGCTTATAACGAAGAAGTTATGATTTTTGCAAATTAATTGACGAAAACTATTTTTCTGAAAAACCTTGCTGATGAACAGTGGTCACGACAGTTTCGAGGCTTAAACTAAATCTAGCCATCCCGACTTACCAAAAATATGTTAGTATTTTGTCTCACGATTCCGTGGATATAAAGAACGAGTAAAACGGACTTACGACGACGAAGATATTCACGTTTCAGTAACGGCAAAATATATATTATTTTGACAGCTTTTACCAAAAATAATATACAACTACGTAGTAACTTTATATTTCTAGAAATATTAACCAAGTACCCAAATTCATAACTAATAAAGTATTAGTAATTTCAAGTATATTTTTGTGGTTTTAAGCCGTTATTTCAAGGATTTCAACACTAAGACTTATATATACGTATATATATTTCGGCTAGTTTTTATTCTCTAGTTGCCTTATTTTCTCAAGTCTTGGAAAATGTTTATTTTGACATCAACTAGTATTTTCTTCAAGTAAGAGTGGTATAGGGAAACATGTGCATGTACATTCCTTTATCATTTCATGATCTAAAGTAGATCATATCATTCATTTAGGTTGCGGTTAGAGTGCGCGTCTTACTTCAGTTCGTACCCTTTGTTATCATATCGCTTATATCAGGTGAGTATTCACGAACCCCTTTTTCTAACTATTTTAATCGCTTTGGGGTGGATGCATGAATTATTAATTGAACTCTTTTAACTTGTTTTGACCTTACAACTTGTTTGAAATCTTGAACTTTATTGCAACTTATGACTTGTTTTGAACTTAATGAACCGTATGTGCTATGACCTAAAGTCTCGCCATTTTTGGTGGAGCGTTCTTGACCCTAAAGTCTCGCCTTATTGGTGGAGCGTGCTAAGTCTCCCATGTTCGGAGCGTTCTTAATCTTATATAATAGTTGTATGATGTACTGTTCGTACATTCGCATTGTTCGACGCCTATTAGTAGTATGGATAGCGCTATTAGAGGTCGGCCAACCTCTCGTCCACTATGTTACGGGACGCATATTATTTAATTAGGGGCTTTGCATGGCATACATTATTATATAGGTGGTGCTTATATTGTGACTTATTATGACCGCGGACACTTGACTACCAGACATAATACTTGACAACGCCTTTGGCTTGTGGACTTTTTCAAATGGTTTTCTTATTATATAAAACGTTTATACTCACCAACTATTTTTATAGTTGACCGTTTTCTCTCATGCATTTCAGGTGATCGTCAGTAAGCTTGTCATCAAGGTCTTGCATAATGAAGTTTTCACATGTCACTTCTTTTCATTATGTACTGAAATACCATCTTTTGGGAATCAAACTTATGTCTTATATTTGCCAAGGTCGGCAATAACAACGTTGTAATGTTATACTTTTCCTTAATGTAAATTATGGTATTGTCTTATTTCTCTTTGGTGATGTTTATCGATTTCGTTACACCTCGTGTTTCCGCCTTCGGCGAGGGTGTGACAAGTGTTCTTCTAATTCAATCAATATGTCTATGTGTTGGTTGTCTATATCTTGTTCTTGTCTCAATTCCATTATGCTAGGCTAGATCTCTTTTGTGTTTGCTTAGATCTAATGAAACCTAGATATTGATTATGTGTTGATTACTTGTTTATTCTTGTTTTGGATGAATGATTTATATGTTAGGCTTAAGAAAACTGGCAGATCTCCAAATGGTAACATGCTTGAACGTCTTAAGAAACATGAACCGAGGCGTACTAGGTCTTTATTGGTTGTATTTAATGCATGAGCCACTGTTTACAATCCCTATAGTTGTGTTGGGCATGGTGTAGGAGGAGATAAGAGCTCATAGAATTGGGGAGTTATGTATGCCACCCCATGAATGGTATTAAGGAATACGATCCGTCATCCATACAATTATAACAAGTAATTAACGTGTAAAAGATATCTAGGGTGTAGTGAAGTCTAAGTAAACACATTTTCTCCAATTACTGCTCACAACTTTAGTATAATTAGTTTATTTTCATTTTTAGTATTTTATTTTGATTGCATCTTAGTATTGGGTTAGTTGAATAGCAACTAATTCCGCCCACTCTTCCAAAACCCGAGATTTTAATTGCTTTCATAAAAATATAAAAACACAAAAATAATCATCCCTCACCTTTAGAACTAGTAATTAGGCTTTCTAATCCTAGCGACACTATTCCTAAGCTGAACGATCAATCCCCCGGTACTTGTCACTATACTATACTACAACGATCAGGTACACTGCCTGGTGGGGGTTGTAAGCTTCTCGAGATCCCTCGAGAGGTAAAGCCTGTTGCGATTCCCACGCATCAAGTTTTTGGCGCCGCAGCCCGGGGAATAGTTATTGTCTAGGTTAGGATTTCTTTTTATTTGGTCTACTTGCTAGATTCCTTTCTAGTAAGATTTTATTTTTTATTTCTAGGTCTTCTTTAGTCTATCTTATTTCTTCGTGCCTTTGTTCGTAACTCTTTACCATCCGACATCATGGAAGGTGGTAACATCTTTGAACCCGTCATGCCACCGCAACAAAACCCACCATTAGAACCCCTTAGGCCCCGAACCTTAGGAGAGTATTCCCGACCTAGCCAGCAAGGCTACCGAAACACCATTGAGCTCACCGGAGCCAATGTGACCCCCTTGCGATCCGACACCATCCAGTTGGTGCAAAGCGGATGTGCATTCCTTGGACTTCGTTCCGAAGATCCAAACCAACATCTTAAGGACTTTCTCAAAATCGTAGATTCCATAGACCTAGGTGTTGCAACTAGAGAGACTACCCGTTTACGCCTATTCCAATTCTCTCTACGGGATCAAGCTAGTCAATGGCTTGAGCGTTTACCCGCGGGATCCATCACCACATGGGATGATCTCACCACTCGTTTCCTTGCTCAATTTTTCCCACCGGGGAGAACTACTAAGCTTAGGAATGACATCTTGATGTTCCAACAACGTTAAAATGAATCTCTTTATGAAGCATGGACTCGTTTCAAGGACTTACTCCAAAAAGTCCCTCATCATGGCATAGATCTTTGGCTCCAAGTCCAAATTTTTTATGACCATATCGACATCTCCACGAGGCGAGCCATTGACCAATCGGCCGGTGGTAAGCTACGTGATCTTAGTGCGGAACAATCATGGGAACTCATAGAAGATCTTGCTCTCTATGACAACGAAAGTTGGAATGATCCCCGTGATTTGAACAAAACGGTCAAGGCAATATCTTTGCCTTCGAACAATTCTAGCACTCCCGACCGTAGGATCATAGAACTTGCGGACCAAGTCAAGTTTCTCATGAAATCTTACGAAGCTCCGAAGCCTTCAAGCCAAGTGAACAAAATCACTTCTTCATGCGAATTATGTAGTGGTCCCCATGACACTCGTGATTGTGTGGAACTCCCCGGAACAGCTTTTGCGGACTACGCATCCACGCGTACCTACGAAGCGGGAGATAAGTGGTACACTTTCAAGCCCGAGCCAAACACTTACGGTGATTCATACAACCCCTCTTGGAAAAATCACCCAAACCTTAGGTGGAAACAAAATCAACCCAATTCCTCCAATCCGCCTAATCGTTATCAACCAAACGGTCCACCATCCAACCGTACTTTCAATAACGATCCTTCTAACAACTTTGGTGGTACCAACAATCTTGAAGGATTGATGTCAAAGTTCATGGCATCTCAAGAAGCCCGCATAGCTAGGTTTGAAACCGAATTCAACCAACAAAAAACGGAGATGACCAACAAGATTGACAACTTGTTGAAAGCCCTCAACAACCAAGCATTAATCACACCTGGGAAGGACACTAGGGACACCAATAGTGGAATCCAAATTAAGGACCCCTCATCATCCAAACATGTCCACTTTGTCAATGTTGTCACCATTAAGCCGATAGATAAGGAGATAGAGGAGAGTGACAAGGATGAAGTTAGAGTAGAAGCCGATAGTAAGGATGAGAGTAGGGAAGTTGAGGTTAATAAGGATGAGGAATTAGAGGAGGTAGAACCTATAGAAGAATACTTTGATAAGTTGCCAACCAAGGAAGAACGGGAATACCATAAGGATTTATTCGATAGTCCCGAGAGAACATATATCTTTGGCGACCCCCTTATCAAAATGGGAGACCCCTCTAACATTAACATCCCATGTAATATCGGGCACATGCATATATGGAAAGCTTACATCGACCTTAGATCCCCCGTGAACATCATGACTAGGACTTATTACAATTGGGTGATGAAGAAGCAACTCAATTTTAGGATGATGCCCGGTAAGAATCTGATAAGTAATTTTGTAGGGAGAGTTAAGGGATTACATGTGATTATAGGGAATCTCACCTATGAAATCGATTTTATGATAGTGGAAGACATTCGTCCGGTGATAGATGCTTGCCTAAGCCAAATAGTATTCGGAAAACCATTTGTTGAAGCCACTAGGATGAGTTATGATCCTACTTTGGGGATAGTTAGGTTCAAGAAAGAGAATGATGAGGTTGCTTATCAAATGCCCTACAAGATCGAACAATATCGCCTTCTCTCTAATTTCAAAAAGGAACATAAGCAAGCGGCTTATTATAGGAATGGGGAGGATAGACGTAGAGGAGTAGAGTATGTTAGAAATAGGATGCTTGGTTTCTACAAAGAGTGATTGCAACTAGGTCCGGAATACAAAACTGGTTTAGAAGACGACCTAGAGAGTGGAATCAATGATGAGATCACGTAGTAACCCATGACCTTGAGTCTAGCTACAAGACTCGTAAATAAAGAAAAGCGCTTCTTGGGAGGCAACCCATGTTTTGTGTGATTTTATTTGTTTGATTGTTATTTGCTTTCGTATGCATGTTTTATTTTTATTGTTGGTAGATCATGTTTCTAAACTAAATAAGTAGAAATACTTTACTTTGTTGTTTTGGCCTAGTCTTAACTCCAACCTAAAAGTATTTTTGCAAAAGATAAGTGTAAGGGGAAACCCCAAATATGTTTTTAAGAAACAAACCGATCACGATTCTCCCCAATATTAAATGAACATGTATATTCGTATTTGTTAGAGTCAAATGCTTGT
Source organism: Artemisia argyi (assembly GCA_030686995.1). Taxonomy (NCBI): domain Eukaryota; kingdom Viridiplantae; phylum Streptophyta; class Magnoliopsida; order Asterales; family Asteraceae; genus Artemisia; species Artemisia argyi. The sequence goes on along the minus strand of CM060687.1, from coordinate 166,678,243 downwards.
ATTGAGTCATAATGAAGTTTTGCAGGATTTTCCAGGAAGTAAGACCAAGTTTTTCCAGAAATTTTCCGGAAACTTAACATAAGAATTTTTGCAGGTCCATTCTGACGGCGTCATGAGTTTACCCTTGACGGCGTCAGGAGTTAAAATCTGGAAATTTTACCGGTTTTGTTTTTCTAACGGAGTCTTATGGTTTTTTGTGAATTATTAAGTTTTATAATCTCCAGGAGATCTGCAAACTTTATTCCACAAGCATTATATCTTATCTTATTTTCTAGGATTTAGAAACTTATATAGGATGCCGCCGATTTTACGCGAGGTTGTCTTGTCTATTTTTGTCAGGATTTACAGGTTATGTATGACAAGGAGATGATTTATATTCTGGAAGGGAAGCTTTGATTGTTCATTTTCTTGGAAGAAGATTTAACCTGGCCATCCTATTATCCATACCGAGCGAATCAGGGGAGTATTTGATTTCATTCTCTTTACTTTTCACTTTTGCATTCTTTACTTGAACATTGGGGACAATGTTCATCTTAAGTGTAAGGGGAGGGTAAAAAGATGATACCTTACATATGCACTTTCGCTTGAGTTTGTTTTGTTTAATGGTAGATGTGTAACAAAACTATGAGAAATACTTGTTAGTGCAATTTTAGCGCCAAATTTAAAATTTTTTTACAACATTTAGGAGTTAAACTTTAGCCATAGCAAGTGTCTCATGGATAGGAGATTGTATGACTAACACATAACCGTATATTCAGAAAAATTTTCCACCCAAAAATGTGAGGTTCGCCTTTAGATTTGATAGGAAAAGCATTCATTATTAGTGCTTATGAGTGTACCGGTAGCATTTAGATTCTAGAACTTGCGTTAGTGATGCATCCCGAGACCGCTAGTGAGACTACATTCGTGTGGTAGGATTTACTACATGATAAGAGGCATTAGGATCACCCTTGTGTTAAACCCGTATTATGATTACTTGACCATTTAAGTCATATTACTTGGCTAGTTAAGTCAACTAATTTTTCCCACACCCTTAGCGTTGTACTCATTTTTAGTACACGATACCCCTAGTACACCCCTCCGAGCCTATCTTTTCGTTTCTAACTTTAAGCATTTTACTTAAAGGAAGAATTTGTTACACCCCACTTAAATGTACAACCAAATCGCCTTAGCCTTCCGTGTATGCGCTCATCTTTAGTGCATTATTGTTATTTTTTAAACCCTAAGTTAACTTTCTAATTGATTACATGGTTGCTAAGTCGAGTCATATCCTTATACATATTGTTTTGGGACGATTGGGACTCATGGGTAAGTACTTATTTTATTGAGTAATGGGGAAGAACATCATTTATTACCCCCATATGTACGTTAATCTTAAAAGTGCTCCAAGTGTTTTGATTTTCTTAATTCGAGTCATTAGATTAGTTAATTGTAAAGTATGTAAAGATTCAAGTGTAAGGGGAACGTTCATACCCCTATGATGTATTATTTTGGATGGTAGGGTAAGAGTGTATGCAAAAAAAAAAAAAAAAAAAAAAAAAAAAAAAAAAAAAAAATAGAAAAAGAAAAAAAAAAGAGAAAAAAACATACGGACTACCATCCCTTTTCATTCTATGTTCATTTTATGTTTTTTAGTTATTTTTCATTTATTAGCTTAAGTCGAGTCTAGTCTTGGCTTAGCAACGCCATCTTGTACATGTAATTAACCAAGATTGTTAACTCGCCACCAGTAAAACTTCCTTTATCCAACAAAACCGTGTAATTCATATCCCTATACCTAACGTTACAACCCTTTAAAAGACCTCTTTGATAGTTTATCCTAGGTGCTTACGCCATGTGGTGGAGGTTTGATCCTTTCCCAAGCCTATGGTAATCTATTTTGCTATGACAGGTAGTGAGAGATATCTTCCGTTTCCATATTGTAATTTATACTTTATTACACCCAAGAGATGTGAGTATCTAAACACTATTTGTGAGGTGCTTGTATATGACCTCCGTGCTTGTCTATTGGTCTTTAGTGGAACGATTATTTGTTGTAATTACTTTTATATTAGTGTTAAATGACCCCTAACTTGTCTTTTGAGTAGAATAAAAGCGCATTTGCTTGAGGACAAGCAAATCTCAAGTGTAAGGGTATATGATGAGGCGAAAAATGATCCATTTTTAGGGGGTCATTTAAGCCCGAATCCGAATTTATTTGATCAAATATTGCCCTAAATCATTCCTTTTGTGATTTTAGGTACTTGGAAAGTGAATTCTGGAAAAGAAGCCATTTTGGACGTTTTTGGAGCATAAAAGTGAAGAAAACGGCAAAGTCTCAATTTTCAATGCTGCGAACAGTAGGTGACGGCGTCAAGAGTCATTTTCTGACGGCGTCAAACCTCAATAATAAAAATCCGTAGTTGATGACGGCGTCACACACAGGGCGTCAAGAGTAATTTGTGTGACGGCCTAGGCCTTGACGGCGTCAGAAGTAGATCAAGGCCGTCCGAGGAAGTATTTGGCGGCGAGATGACGGCGTCACACCTTTGTTCTTGACGCCGTCATCCCTATTTTCCTATATATAGTTTTCTAGTTTTTCACATTAAAGGGAGAAGTTTTGGAGAAACCCTAAGTACGATTTTGGTGTAACTTTACAGGTTTTTCAAGGGTTCCAAACCCTTGATACCTTGCATTGTAATTGAGATAAGTGTTCTTCTAATGCAATCAATATGTCTATGTGTTGGTTGTCTATATCTTGTTCTTGTCTCAATTCCATTATGCTAGGCTAGATCTCTTTTGTGTTTGCTTAGATCTAATGAAACCTAGATATTGATTATGTGTTGATTACTTGTTTATTCTTGTTTTGGATGAATGATTTATATGTTAGGCTTAAGAAAATTGGCAGATCTCCAAATGGTAACATGCTTGAACGTCTTAAGAAACATGAACCGAGGCGTACTAGGTCTTTATTGGTTGTATTTAATGCATGAGTCACTGTTTACAATCCCTATAGTTGTGTTGGGCATGGTGTAGGAGGAGATAAGAGCTCATAGAATTGGGGAGTTATGTATGCCACCCCATGAATGGTATTAAGGAATACGATCCGTTATCCATACAATTATAACAAGTAATTAACGTGTAAAAGATATCTAGGGAGTAGTGAAGTCTAAGTAAACACATTTTCTCCAATTACTGCTCACAACTTTAGTATAATTAGTTTATTTTCATTTTTAGTATTTTATTTTGATTGCATCTTAGTATTTGTGAGGTGCTTGTATATTACCTCCGTGCTTGTCTATTGGTCTTTAGTGGAACGATTATTTGTTGTAATTACTTTTATATTAGTGTTAAATGACCCCTAACTGGTCTTTTGAGTAGAATAAAAGCGCATTTGCTTGAGGACAAGCAAATCTCAAGTGTAAGGGTATGTGATGAGGCGAAAAATGATCCGTTTTTAGGGGGTCATTTAAGCCCGAATTCGAATTTATTTGATCAAATATTGCCCTAAATCGTTCCTTTTGTGATTTTAGGTACTTTGGGAGAGAAATCTGGAAAAGGAAGCAATTCGGACGTTTTTTGAGCATAAAAGTGACGAAAATGCCAAAGTCTTAATTTTCCATGCTGGGAACAGTAGGTGACGGCGTCAAGAGCAAAATTCCATGACGACCCAGTACAGATTTGACGGCGTCACGAAGGTAGGGCGTCAAGAGTAAAAGTCATGACGGCCTGGAAATGATCAAGTCTTGACGGCGTCAAATGTAGATCAAGGCAGTCCGAGAATAGTTTTGGCGGCGAGGTGACGGCGTCACAAGGTTGGTCTTGACGCCGTCAGACCCCTTTTCCTATATATAGTTTTCTAATTTTCACATTAAAAAGAGAAGTTTTGGAGAAACCCTAAGTACGATTTTGGTGCGAATTTTACAGGTTTTTCAAGGGTTTCAAACCCTTGATACCCTTCATGTGTAATTGAGATAAGTGTTCTTTTAATTCAAGCAATATGTCTATGTGTTGGTTGTCTATATCTTGTTCTTGTCTTAATTCCATCATGCTAGGCTAGATCTATCTTGTGTTTGCTTGGATCTAATGAAACCTAGATGTTAATTATGTGTTGATTACTTGTTTATATTTGTCTTGGATGAATGATTTATATGTTAGGCTTAAGAAAACTGGCAGATCTCCAATTGGTAACATGCTTGAACGTCTTAAGAAACATGAACCGACGCGCACTAGGTCTTTATTGGTTGTATTTAATGCATGAGTCACTGTTTACAATCCCTATAGTTGTGCTGGGCATGGTGTAGGAGGAGATAAGAGCTCATAGAATTGGGGAGTTAAGTGTGCCACCCCATGAATGGTATTAAGGAATACGATCCGTCATCCATGCAATTATAACAAGTAATTAACGTGTAAAAGATGTCTAGGGAGTAGTGAAATCTAAGTAAACACATTTTCTCCACTTATTGCTCACAACTTTAGTATAATTTAGTTTATTTTCATTTCTAGTATTTTATTTTGATTGCATCTTTAGTATTGGATTATTTGATTAGCAACTAATTCCGCCCAAATCCTTTTAAACCCGAGATTTTTAATTGCTTTCTAAAAAAATATAAAATACAAAAATAATCATCCCTCACCTTTAGAACTAGTATTTAGGTTTTCTAATCCTAGCGACACTATTCCTAAGCTGAACGATCAATCCCCCGGTACTTGTCACTATACTATACTACAACGATCAGGTACACTGCCTGGTGGGGGTTGTAAGCTTCTAAAGATCTCTTGAGAGGTAAAGCCTGGTGTAATTCCTACGTATCACGTACTTTCAACAACAATCTTTCTAACAACTATGGTAGTACCAACAATCTTGAAGGATTTATGGCCAAGTTTATGGCATCTCAAGAAGCTCGCGTAGCTAAGTTTGAAACTGAATTCAATCAACAACAAACGGAGATGACCAATAAGATTGACAACTTGTTGAAAGCCCTCAACAACCAAGCGCTAACCACACCTAGGAAGGACACTAGGGACGCCAATAGTGGAATCCAAACTAAGGACCCCTCGTCATCCAAACACGTCCACTTTGTCAATGTTGTCACTATTAAGCCAAAAGATAAAGATATAGAAGAAAGTGACAAGGATGAAGTTGGAATAGAAACCGAGCCTAGGTATGAAATTAAGGAAGTTGAGGTTAATAAGGGAGAAAAGTTAGAGGAAGTTGAAAACGCAGAAGAGTACTTTGATAAGTTGCCCATCAAGGAAGAACGGGAATATCACAAGGATTTATTCGATGATCCCGAGACACCATATATCCTTGGTTCACCCCTTATTAAAGTAGGTGATCCCTCTAACATCAACATACCATGCAACATTGGGCATATGCATGTATGGAAAGCCTATATAGATCCTAGGTCTCCTATAAACATCATGACTATGACTTATTATAATTGGTTAATGAAGAAACAATTGGGTTATAGGATAATGCCCAACAAGAATTTGATAAGTAATTTTGTAGGTAGAGTGAAAGGATTACATGTGATTGTCAGAAATTTCACTTATGAGACCGATTTTATGATAGTGGAGGATACTCGTCCGGTGATAGATGCTTGCCTAAGTCAAGTAGTGTTCGGAAAACCGTTCGTTGAGGCCACTAAGATGAGTTATGATCCGACTCTAGGGATAGTTAGGTTCAAGGAAGAGAATGATGAGATTGCCTACTAAATGCCCTATAAGATTGAGCAATACCGCCTTCTATTGAACATAGAAAAGGAACACAAACAAGCAGCTTACTATAGGAATGATGAGGATAGACGTAGAGGAGTAGAGTATATGATGAATAGGATGCTTGGTTTCAACAAAAAATGCTTGCAACTAGGTCTGGAATACAAAACTAATATAGGAGATTACCTAGAGAGTGAAACCAACGATGAGGTCACGTAGTAACCCATGACCTTGAGTCTAGCTACAAGACTCGTAAATAAAGAAAAGCGCTTCTTGGGAGGCAACCCATGCTTTGTGTGAATTTTATTTGTTTGATTGTTATTTGTTTCCATATGCATGCTTTATTTTTATTGTTGGTAGATCATGTTTCAAAACTAAAATGGTGAAAATACTTTATTTTGTCGTTTGGCTTTGTCTTAACTTCATCCAAAGGTATTTCGCAAAAGATAAGTGTAAGGGTAAACCCCAAATATGTTTTTAAGAAACAAAATTGATCATGATTCTCCACAATATTAAATGAACATGTATATTCGTATTTGTTAGAGTCAAATACTTGTATCGAGTTATGATGATATTTTGCAGGATTTTCCAGGAAATAGGACATAAGTTTCTCCAGAAATTTTCCGGAAACTTAACGTAAAGATTTCTGCAGGTCACTTCTGACGGCGTCAGGAAGAAATTCCTGACGGCGTCATGTGTAAAAATCTGGAAATTTTTCTAGTTTTGTTTTTCTAACGGAGTCTTAATGTTTATGTCGAATCTTTAGTTTTATAATCTCCAGGGAATCTGCAAACATCATTCCACAAGCATTATATCTTACAATGTTTTCTAGAATTTGTTAGTATATATAGATTGCCGCCGATTTTACGCGAGGTTGCCTTGTTTGATTTCTCAGGTTTAACAGGTTATGTATGACAAGAAGATGATTTATATTCTGGAAGGGAAGCTTTGATTGTTCATTTTCTTGGAGGAAGATCTAGCCTTGTTACCACACTATCCATACCGAGCGAATCAGGGGAGTATTTGATTTCATTTTTTTACCTATTTATTTTTACATTCTTTAATTGAACATTGGGGACAATGTTCATCCTAAGTGTAAGGGGAGGGTAAAATGATGATACCTCATAGGATACACTTTCGCTTGAGTTTATTTGTTTGATGGTAGGTGTGTAATAAAACTAAGAGAAATACTTGTTAGTGTAATTTTAGCACCAAATTTAAAATTTTTTACAACATTTAGGAGTGAAACTTTAGCCTTAGCAAGCGTCTCATGGATAGGAGTCGTATGACTAGCACAAAACCGTATCATTCAGAAAAATTTTCCACCCAAATATGTGAGGTTCGCCTTTAGATTTGATAGGAAAAGCATTTACTATTAGTGCTTATGAGTGTACCGGTATCATTTAGATTCTAGAACTTGCGTTAGTGATGCATCCCGAGACCGCTAGTGAGACTACATTCGTGTAGTAGGATTTACTACATGATAAGAGGCATTAGGATCACCCTTGTGTTAAAACCCGTATCATAATTACTTGACCATTTAAGTCATATTACTTGGCTAGTTAAGTCAATTAATTTTTCCCACACCCTTAGCGTTGTACTCATTTTTAGTACACGAAACCTCTAGTACACCCCTCCGAGCATATCTTTTCATTTCTAACTTTAAGCATCTTACTTAAAGGAAGAATTTGTTACACCCCACTTAAATGTACAACCAAATCGCCTTAGCCTTCTGTGTATGCACTCATCTTTAGTGCATTATTATTATTTGTTAAACCCTTAGTTAATTATCTAATTGATTGCATGGTTGCTAAGTCGAGTCATATCCTTGTACATATTGTTTTGGGACGATTGGGACTCATGGGTAAAGTACTAATCTTATGGAGTAATGGGGAAGAACATCATTTATTACCCCCATATGTACGATAATCTTAAAAGTACTCAAAGTGTTTTGATTATCTTAATTTGAGTCATTAGATTAGTCTATTGTAAAGTATGTAAAAATTCAAGTGTAAGGGGAATGTTCATTCCCTATGATGTATTATTTTGGATGGTAGGGTAAGAGTGTATGCACAAAAAAAAAAAAAAAAAAAAATCGAAAAATTTAAGAAAAATAATAATAATAATAATAATAATAATAATAATAATAATAATAATAATAATAATAATAATAATAATAATAATAATAATAATAATAATAGAAAAAGAAAAGAGAAAAAAACATACGAACTACCATCCCGTTTCATTCTATGTTTATTTTGTGTTTTTGTTATTTTTCATTTATTAGCCTAAGTCGAGTCTAGTTTTGGCTTAGCAACGCCATATTGTACATGTAATTAACCAAGATGATTAACTCACCACCAGTAAAGATTGCCTATATCCAACAAAACCGTGTATTCCATATCCCTACACCTAACGTTATAACCCTTTAAAAAGACCTCTTTGATAGTTTATCCTATGTGCTTACGCCATGTGGTGGAGGTTTGATCCTTTCCCAAGCCTATGTTAATCTATTTTGCTATGACAGGTAGTGAGAGATGTTTTCCATTTCCATATTGTGATATATACTTTATTACACCCGAGAGATATGAGTATCTAAACACTATTTGTGAGGTGCTAGTATATGACCTCCGTGCTTGTTTTTGGTCTTTAGTGGAACGATTATTTGTTGTAATTACTTTTATATTAGTGTTAAATGACCCCTAATTTGTATTTTGATTAGAATAAAAGCACATTTGCTAGAGGACAAACAAATCTCAAGTGTAAGGGTATATGATGAGGCGAAAAATGATCCGTTTTTAGGGGGTCATTTAAGCTGGAATTCGAATTTATTTGATCAAATATTGCCCTAAATCGTTCCTTTTTTGATTTTAGGTACTTTGGGAGTGAATTCTGGAAAAGGAAGCATTTTGGACGTTTTTGGAGCATAAAAGTGAAGAAAACGGCAAAGTCTTAATTTTCCTTGCTGGGAACAGTACCTGACGGCGTCAAGAAGATTTTGATGACGGCGTCAAGAGCAATTTCGGTGACGGCCCAGAGAAAACGTGACGGCATCAGAACATGGCCGTCAAGAGTAAAAGTGGTGAGGGCCCAGAACAAGATTACACATGACGGCGTCAGATCTGGATCTAGGCAATCCGAGAATATTTTTGGCGGCGGGTTGACGGCGTCAGAACTTTCTTCTTGACGCCGTCACCTTAGTAAATCTATATATAGTTTTTGTAATTTTCATTCAATAGAGAGGAGAAAAGAGAGGAGAATTTTAGGGTCGAACTTAATAAACCCTAACACGACTTTTACAGTATTTTCAAGGGTTTTCACCCCTTGAAACCCTTCATGTTCAATTGAGATAAGTATCCTTTCAATTCATTCAATATGTCTATGTGTTGTTTGAATATATCTTACGCTTGTCTTAATTTTAACATGCTAGGCTAGATCTATTGTGTGTTTGCTTAGATGTAATGAAACCTAGATGTTGATTATAGGTTGATTGCTTGTTTATAGTTGTAATGGATGAATGATTTCAATGTTAGGCTTAAGAAAACTGACAGATCTCCATTGTGTAACTTGCTTGAACGTCTTAAGAAACATGAACCGATATGTACTAGGTTTTTATGGTTGTATTTAATGCATGAGCGAATTCTAGTGATCCCATGTTAGGAGCTTCTTGCAGGCTCGACATAGGAGTGAAGTAGGAGCTTATAGAATTGGTGAAGTAAGTACGCCACCCCATGATTGATATTAAGGAATATAACCCGTCATCCACGCAACTGTAATAAACAATTAACCTGTAAAAGATATCTAGGGAGTAGTGAAATCTAAGTAAACACAATTCTCGCATCTATTGTTCACACCATATTAGTAATTAGCTTTATTTTCATTTCTGTTATTTTATTGCATCTGCAGTTATTGGGTTAGTTGACTAGCAACTAATTCCGCCCACTCTTCCAATGCCCGAGATTTTTACTCACTTTCATAAAAATATAAAAATACAAAAAGAATCATCCCTCACCTCTAGACCTAGTTTTTAGGCTTTCTAATCCTAGCGACACTATTCCTGAGTTGAACGATCAATCCCCCGGTACTTGTCACTATACTATACTACAACGATCAGGTACACTGCCTGGTGGGGGTTGTAAGCTTCTCGAAATCCCTCGAGAGGTAAAGCTTGGTGCAATTCCCACACATCAGGAGCTCTTCAGGGAGAAGCGTTATCGTGGTGGAATACTACCACAAATGCTATGGGTCAGGATGAAGCTTTTAAACTCTCTTGGAACGAGTTGAAGAAGAAGATGCTCAAAAAGTATTGTCCCAGGACCGAGATCAGAAAACTAGAGGATGAATTTCATCAACTAGTAGTGAAGTACAACGATCTGAGAACATATGACAGAAAGTTTCTGGAATTTTCAGTGTTATGCCCATCAACAGTACCAGATATTGAGAAAGCATTAGAGAAATATGTGAAAGGACTACCACCAACTATTGAGGGAGATGTTACCACATCAAACCCCAAAGACTATAGAAGAAGCAATGGGACTTGCACAGCGATTGTTGAACCGAGTGATCAAATGAGGTTCTACCTCCACGATCAACGAACATAAAAGGAGTGTTGATAACCGTGGAAACAACAATAGCAACAACCGAAACTACAACAGCAACTACAATAGTAACAGGAGCTACAACAGCAACAACCAAAGCAACAACCGTAATCGAGATCAACAACAGAACCGCAATAACCATCACCAGCAGCAGAATCGTCGTCAAGAATCTGCCAGAGCTTATGTGGTAGTGCCCACAGAAAGGAAAGGTTATATCGGGACTCTACCCCAGTGTAACAAGTGTAACATGCATCATACCGGATCATGTAAGGCTACTTGTGGCAACTGCCGAAGAACTAGATACATGACTAAGGACTGCCGAGCCACTGGAGCCAACACACAACCGATAGCAGTAACGTGCCATGGTTGTGGTGAATTTGGACATTACAAGACTCATTGTCAAAAGAACACCAATAATGTTGCCCGTGGAAGAGCATATGTACTCGGTGATGGAAACACAACTCAGAATCCTGATGTTGTTACGGGTACGTTCTTATTATATCAACGCAGTGCTAAGATATTATTTGATTATGGAGCAGATAAGAGTTTTGTGTCTACATCGTTTGCCTCAATTCTAAATATTACTCCCATAGAACTAGATACTACTTACGAAATAGAAATAGCAAATGGAAATCTCCTAAGTACCAATACCTTGATTAAAAATTGCACCTTAACTCTTCAAAATAAATCTTTCCCCATCGACCTCATGCCCATCCAACTAGGAAGTTTTGATGTTATCATCGGCATGGATTGGTTATCCAAACACCGTGCCAGAATCATTTGTGATGAGAAAGTTGTTCAAATTTCTCTCAACGGTGAAACCTTTATCATTCTGTGTGATAAACCTAAAACCCAGCTCAATATCATCTCGTACATCAAGACGGTAAAATACATAAGCAAAGGATGCCATGTATTCCTGATTCAAGTAACGGAAGGAGAAACAAAAGAAAAGAAGAAACAACTTGATGAAGTGCCAGTTGTAAAAGAATTTTCTGAAGTATTTCCTGAAGACTTGCCTGGAATTCCACCGACCCGACAAGTAGAATTTCACATCGATTTAGTGCCTGGAGCAGCACCAGTTGCAAAAGCACCATATCGATTAGCACCCTCAGAAATGAAAGAATTATCTGAACAGTTGGAAGAACTATTAGATAAAGGATTCATCCAACCAAGCTCATCACCTTGGGGAGCACCAATCCTATTTGTCAAAAAGAAACATGGAACGTTCCGAATGTGTATTGATTACAGGGAGTTGAACAAACTCACGGTGAAGAATCGATATCCATTACCAAGGATCGATGATCTATTTGACCAATTACAAGGATCGAGTGTTTACTCAAAAATCGATCTGAGACCGGGATATCATCAATTAAGAGTCAGGGAAGAGGACATTCCCAAGACAGCTTTTCGAACACGGTACGGACATTATGAATTTCAAGTAATGCCATTTGGTCTTACCAACGTACCAGCAGTATTCATGGATTTAATGAACCGGGTATGCAAGCCATACTTGGATAAATAATTAATTGTATTCATTGATGACATCTTAATCTACTCGCGCAACAAGGAAGAGCATGCTGAACACTTAAGAATTATTTTGGAGTTACTCAAGAAAGAAAAGTTGTACGCCAAGTTTTCCAAATTTGATTTTTGGATTTCTACCGTTCAATTTCTAGGCCATATCATCAACAGCCAAGGTATCCACGTAGACCCCACAAAGATAGAAGAAGTTAAAGGTTGGACATCACCCACCAATCCAACTGAAATTCGTCAATTCTTAGGTCTCGCGGGTTACTATCGAAGGTTCATAGAAAACTTTTCAAAAATTGCAAAACCTTTGACGGAACTCACCCAGAAAAACAAGAAGTACATCTGGGAAGAGAAGCAAGAGTCAGCATTCCAACTCTTAAAACAGAAACTTTGTGAAGCACCAATATTAGCATTACCGGAAGGAAATGATGACTTTGTTGTGTATTGTGACGCATCTCATCATGGTTTAGGTGCGGTACTAATGCAAAGAAACAAAGTTATAGCTCATGCTTCATGACAGCTCAAGAAGAATGAAGAAAATTATACCACCCATGATCTAGAATTAGGAGCAGCAGTTTTCGCTCTTAAGATATGGAGACATTACCTATATGGTACAAAGTGTACGGTTTTCACCGATCACAAAAGTCTTCAACATATACTGGATCAGAAGGAGCTGAACATGAGACAACGCAGATGGTTGGAATTACTCAACGACTACGACTGTGAAATTCGTTATCACCCTGGTAAAGCGAATGTCGTAGCTGACGCATTGAGCAGAAAAGAAAGAATCAAACCTCTTAGAGTTCGATCTCTAGGAATGACAATTTACTCACCCCTTCCATCTCAAATCATCAAAGCTCAAACAGGAGCTCTTCAAGAAGAAAACCGGCAATATGAGAAGATTGACAGAAGGTCAAACAATGAAGGGCAGATTGACAGAATGCCAAATAATGAAAAAGCATTCATAAGAAGAAATGATGGAATGTTATGTTTCAAGGAAATATATTGGATTCCTCTCTTTGGAGGTTTTCGAGACCTTATCATGCATGAATCCCATAAATCCAAATATTCTATCCATCCTGGCTCCAATAAAATGTATCAAGATCTTAAGAAGATTTATTGGTGGCCAAATATGAAAGCTGATATCGCAGAGTATGTTGGTAAATGTTTAACATGTTCTAGAGTAAAGGTAGAGACTCAGAAACCATCAGGATTACTCGTGCAACCAGAAATACCATTCTAGAAATGGGAATGAATCACCATGGATTTTATTACCAAATTACCAAAGACTTCGACCAGATTAGACACAATCTGGGTCATTATCGATCAATTAACCAAGTCTGCATATTTTCTACCTATCAAGGAAACTGACGAGATGGATACACTCGCTCAATTGTATTTTAAGGAAATTGTGATTCGACATGGAGTTCTGATATCCATCATTTCTGATAGAGACAGCCGATTCACCTCAAGATTTTGGGAATCTCTTGGTACTCGTTTAGATATGAGCACCGCTTATCATCCGCAAACCGATGGACAAAGTGAAAGAACAATCCAAACCTTGGAAGATATGCTCCGAGCATGTGTAATTGATTTCGGAAAAGGTTAGGATAAACACTTGCCATTAGTTGAATTCTCTTACAATAACAGATATCACGCCAGCATAAAAGCTGCACCTTTAGAAGCACTTTATGGAAGAAAGTGCAGATCACCAGTCTTTTGGACAGAAGTTGGTGATATGTAACTCACCGGACCAGAACTGATACATGACACGACGGAGAAGATATTCAAAATCAAAAAACGCCTACAAGCTGCTCGTGATAGACAGAAAAGTTAAGCTGATTTCAGGAGAAAGCCTATGGATTTTCAAGTAGGTGACAGAGTCATGTTAAAAGTTTCTCCCTGGAAGGGAATGATCCGTTTTGGAAGACGCGGAAAGTTAAATCCATGGTACATTGGACCTTTCAAAATTCTTGAAAGAATTGGTCCAGTTGCTTATAAATTAGAACTTCCGGAAGAACTCAGTAGGGTACATCCTACATTTCACGTATCACAACTCAAAAAGTGTTTGTCTGACGAAACTCTTGTTAATCCACTGAAAGAGATCAGACTGGACGACAAACTAGTGTTCACAGAAGAGCCTGTGGAAATAATGGATAGAGAAGTAAAACAACTTAAACAGAATCGTATCCCCATTGTAAAGGTTAGATGGGACTCCAAGCGAGGACCGACTTACACATGGGAACGTGAAGATAGATTCCGTGAGAAATATCCACATTTATTCTCATAGATGACACTCGTTAATTATCTAAAAATCGAATTTCGAGACGAAATTCAGAATGACGAGTGGGTACTGTAGAACCCTGTAAAAATTTCTTGTAATTATAATCGTTAATAAATAATAATCCTCTGTTATTGTTACTGATCCCCATTATTTCAAGAAAATTTAAAAATTTTCTTATTATATTAATTAGTCGTTATCACGATATAATATAATTCACGAAATGACGGAACCAGTTCTCGACACGTTTAACAATACACAAATATTTCACTAATCCTAAATTAAATTCCTTAATCCTTAATTTACACTAAACGGGCCCTTAATCCTTTCCAGCCCAAATCCATGTTGTACTATTCATCAGCCCACAAACCCAAGCCCATTTTTGATTTTATTATTTCATGTAAATCGACTAGAATCAAGCTACAAAACACCTCTCATACTCTCGATTTTTACACACGACACCTATATATTTTTACACCAACTCGTTTCTCACCTAGCCGACTACTAGTGTGTCGAATCTCATAATCATATGTCAAGTATTGTTATGTTTTTAGAAGGCAAAGTATTCGGTCCAAATCAACCCAAATCGACATATAAATAATTCAATACTTAACCGTTTTGACTTCGGTTTGTTTCTATGAGTTCCTAATAACATTTCTAGCATGATTTCATGTTTAGATGTCAAGTATGATCAGCTATAACCAAGTATTACACGATTTTCCAATTTGTGTACATATATATATGCTAGTCGACATCCAAGTGACTCACAAGGGCAAAAACCTTCTTTTAAGCTCTCACATATCATCTTAGAGTCTTAGAATGTCAGAGATACATTCTAAAAGTCTTACAATCACTGACATTGCATAGTTCAATTGTTTCCTTGAAATATTTGAGCTTTACGTGTCCAAAAATCCTTCTATATCTACTCTACTATCACAACCTTATTTCTTTCCATAACTTCATCATAATAACTCTCTATTATCCTTAAGAATCATCTCTAAAATACCAGGATCAACCTTTCGTATGATTTGGAAGTAAACAAGGAAATCGGGCTTGATATATATATTTGTAACTTGGGTTATAATCGAACGTGAATATTCCTTGTGTTTCCTTCATCACTCTCGACTCTCTACCACCCTAGAGGTGTAGTAAGTTATTTTGATCTCCTATGAATTCATTTTATACGTAAATCATATCCATGCATCATATATATTTTCATGTCGAGCGGGTTTAGTCTTATATATATTCATACGTACGTATAAACTAGTAGAACCATAAAACGTGACAAGCCTCTATCTTGGAAGGCCTAGGAGACACGTAGCACACATATATCACCTTTATTTTTAAGTATCATGCATAAAACGAGCCTATTTTGGAACCTTGCTTAATCGGACAAAAACTCTAAATACTTAGAAATATTCTAAGTCTTTTATATATATATATATATATATATATATATATATATATATATATATATATATATGGGGATATGTTGGCTACAATTATTGTAGCCAACTAGCTACAATCCTTCATTAAAATTACATTAGAAAAGATTCAGGACCCACAAAAATAAATCAGGGACCCACAAATGGACTCAGGGACCCACAAAATATAGCACATAAATGTAGGGAGTTAGCTACAATTAATTGTAGCTAATATATTCCCTATATATATATATATATATATATATATATATATATATATATATATACATATATATATACATATATATATACATATATATATATATATATATATATATATATATATATATATACATATATATATATATATATATATATATATATATATATATATATATATATATATATATATATATATATATATATATATATATAAACCATCCCATTCAACCTAAGGAACAAGCGTATATATTTAAATTCAACTTAACGACCATGCTATATTTTTACATAACCTGTTAGATCACCTAGCTAGCTAACAATTTCGTATATAAAACTTGTAAAAATAAGTTAGTCTCGACACTCTAAATTCACCAAAGTGAATTGCACGAACAACCCTTTGAAAACTAACCATTTTAACGATATGGGCCTTAAAGCCCAATAAGCTGTTTTTAAGCTCTTTGAATAAGCTAGCTTATCTAAATCTTTTGATATGAAAATAGAACATGAAAAATGATATTTTCGATGAGCTCAACTCGTCTCACGATGTACGGATTTTAAAACGTTAACGGGCCACTAAATGGATCGTTACAATCCCATTTATTGAAAATAAGCTATTTTAAGAAAATAAGTAGTTGAAATAAGCTTTATATTAATTAAATAAGTCTTGGAAATTTTCCTATAATTTTTCTCATAATTTTTGTGACTTTGGACTAAAAATGTAACGTGATGACACCTTGAAGGACTAAAACAGTCAAAGTATGAAAAGTATGGACTGAAACAGTAAAAACAGAAACTTAAGGTTAGAAATTGATATTATTTAATATTCCAAGCTCAGAGTTGATTATTGGACAAGTAGAGGACTATAATTGTAAATTATATATAAAAAGGACTAACGGTGTAACGCTAACGTCGTTAGAGTAAAAATTGTAAAATTGGAAAAGGACAAGGACTAAACTTATTAATATTTTTAGTTATTTTATCTTTTTGTAAACTTGATCACGTCATATGCATATAAAATTTCATTTTTATTTATATATTATTTAACGTAACGTTAAATATATATAAACAATAATTTCAAACTAGATATTATTACTTATGGTTAAAAAGGGAAAACTTTGGAAATAATAACGTATATTGTCATATCACTTATAAATGTAAGAATTTCATTGGCATATCATCTATTCATCATAACGATTAATCGTTATTCATTAATCGTATTTACCAAATAGTATTTGGTCACATTCTCAGATAAATTTATTTATCAGGTTGTATATTGAAGCCGTTATCATAATTTCATCCGACTTTACTTTTCTTCATTTCAGTATCAATTAAGGTGAGTCATAGCCTCACATTTACTTATTTTAAACTCCGTGAGGAGGATACATGAAATAAACAGATCACAAGTAATTTTTTGTATGCTACCGGACTTGATATATGCCTAAGTTACCTATTGCCACAAGACCCTTTTATCATGAGCCATTAATCACTAGTATGTGAACGCGAATATAATGAATAGATCTATTTAAGGTTTGACAGCCTATCCCACAAATACTGGACGGAATGCCTTTTGGTTAGTCGTATTAGTCGCGATATATTATATTTGAGTAAAAATAGGAATTGGCAAATCACCTATTACACGAGGGCAATACTATCATCATTGATTTGATGATCACCTCCGTTTTTATGGTATTTTGTAAACGTTTTGCTTGTCATGAGACTTAGTGCAATATATATACTGCAATATCAATTTTTCAACTGGTTGTATTCCCAATACAATCTTACTTGTGTATCGAACTAATTACTAAATTTCAAACTCTATGATATCACTC
Source organism: Artemisia argyi (assembly GCA_030686995.1). Lineage (NCBI taxonomy): Eukaryota > Viridiplantae > Streptophyta > Magnoliopsida > Asterales > Asteraceae > Artemisia > Artemisia argyi. The sequence continues at coordinate 166,660,665 of CM060687.1, read as the reverse complement.
AATATTTTTGTTGACTTTTTAAACATGTTATCTCAGATAACTAGCGGAAGCAGCAAGCATGGAACGGGCGAAATTATCAAAACTTATCTACTTTCCTTAAATAATGGTGTAAAATAAAGATGTTTAATTCAGTTTAAAACATCAATACTTCTAGTATTTTAACACTTTGATGTGAACTTTTGTATTTGAATCTATAATAATGAAATTATGTTTTCAAAACGTCTCTTTCGAGCCGTTTTCTATCATTATGACTCTGATCCTCACTGTAACACCCTAATGAATATTCCACTGCCACACCACAAATTAGGGGGTGTTACATTTTCTCAGGTAATGGTAACTTAAGTATTTATTTTACGGTATGGAACAACCTGTAATTTTTTATTCCTCTCCGTTTTAGCAAAAGGTGTTTCGACCCAATCTGTTTTTACCATTACAAAAATACCAATTTTGACCCATTATCAAACAATGCTTAAATTTTTCTTGATGTGTCAGGTTTACAGATTCCGTTTGGAACTTAACCTGCAATGCTTCAGATATCAACTACAGTAAGTACAATATAATCAAATGCTAGACACAAATATGTATTTTTTTTAACTAATTTGGTAATTTCTCGATCTCTTTCTTCTCTACAAATTGTTAGCGAACTTATTCTCTTGAGGATATCATCTCTATCGACATACGAAAGTTCATTTTAGATCTTGAAACTTCAAAACCTAAAACTTTAAGATTCCAAAATACGAATTGATGTACATGGCTTGAGTAGAGATGTAGAGTTTTTTTTTTAAGTTGTGATTTATTTGAGTACTTTGTTTGAGCGTTGTAGTTTTCACATGTTTGACGATTCAATATTGGAAATTAAGAAACTTCGTCTTTATGTATATGTTTAATGGTTTGTGCTTTCAGCATAATGTTGTTGGGATATAGTAGGCACTCTAACTTGTGTATGTTTTAAATAAATCTTCTGAAATAACTAATTCCTAAATGGTTTGTGATTTTCATGGACTATGTAATTTAATGATTCACGTACTAGCACGCACGGGGTTTAAACATGAATCAAATTTATTTTAAAATTTTAGTTTAATATATGGACATATAAAAATTTAGTCGTGAAAATTGTGATATAAGTACAACTAATACTTTTTCAGAATTTTTTATTATGTATTAATATCTATTACAATAATATTTTGTAAAAGAATTTGTTGAGTTAATTGCATTTTTGGTCCATGTGGTTTGGCCAAATTGCAGATTTGGTCCCTAAAACTTTAAAAGTGCAGCGATAGTCTCTATTTTGAAGTTTGGATTGCATATTTAGTCCCTGAATAAAGTTAAATGACTAAAATACCCTTTGTCTTATTCAGGAAAATACAGGGGTAATTTGGTCATTTCACACCAAAAGGACCAAAAATGCAACCCAAACTTCAAAATGGGGACTATCGCTGCACTTTCAAAGTTTTAGGGACCAAACCTGCAATTTGGCCAAACCACAAGGACAAAAAATGCAATTAACTCAAATTTGTTGGTTGAAAGATTTAACATTGTTTAACTGACATATATATTGAAGTTGATGTTGTTTGTTAACTTTAACTATTCATATCATGTTGTACAAAATGTGCGAGTTTAGTAGCACATAATCAACACGAATAGGAGATATATCAGTACGCCATCCACGGGACACCTTTCGTAGTAAGGGAAGTTTTTTTTTTTTTTCTTTTCTTTTTTTTTTTTTTTTTTTTTAATTTTAATTTAGTATATGGATATATAAGAATTTACCTGTAAAAATTATGATATAAGTACAACTAATACTTGTTCAAGAGTTTTTTTTTTTTTTATTATATATTAATATCTATTACAGTAATATTTTGTAAAATAATTTGTTGGTTGAAAAATTTAGGGTACGTTAGGTTTGATACTTTGGAATGGGCGTTAAATTTGATGTGACAAAAATTGTTGTTTGGTTCATTCTTTTAATAAAATGAATGATAGAATGAATGAAATTTAATTTCACATTAATTTTAAGGGTTTTGGCAAAACTCGTGAGACCCATCACTTTTTACTCTCACATATCATTTTTTTATTATCATTTTATTATAAAATACATTTAATAAATATATTTTCTTTCTCCAAATCTTAAACCAGATTCAAATAATATTTGAAGCCCACTTATAAACCAAAAGGACCTTTAACTTTGTTTAGCTGACATAAATGTTGAGGTTGAAGTTGATTTTTTTTTAACTTTAACTATTTATATCACGTTGTACAATATGAGCAAGTTAGTAGCAAATAATCAGCATTGATGAAGTTAAATATGCTCCGTAAAGTTTTTTAAAAATATTTTTCTGGATACATACATATACATATATATATATATATATATATATATATATATATATATATATATATATATATATATATATATATATATATATATATATATATATATATATATAAACTTTAAATAATAATTTTATGAATCGTTGTAATAAGTACAATAGCGTATATTTATTTTCATATCACAGTAATCCGTACTTACATTTGATATTTATATTCCTGTTAATACCAGTTTAGTCGTATTTAATATTCAATCACGTACACGCATAAATTAAACTTTTAAAATAAAATAACACGAGTCTTTATTTAATGTATATAGCAAATAAATATTTAATGGATGAAAGTCTAAAACTAATATTAGTTTAAAAAAATATTTAACGTATATTTACAAAATTTTATAGTTTTGATAGATGAAGTCTGAAACTAATACTAATACTCAATTTGTTGGTTGAAAGATTAACTTTGTTTAACTGATACAAATGTTGAGGTTGAAGTTGATGTTGTTGTTTAACTTTAACTATTTATATCATGTTGTACAAAATGTGCAAGTTCGTAGCACATAATCAGCATTCATGAAGTTAAAATATGCTCCGTAAAGTTTTTTAGAAATTCTAGATATCCATATATAAACTTTAAATAAGAATTTCATGAATCGTTGTAATAAGTAGAATAGCCTATATTTATTTTCATATCACAATAATCCGTACTTACATTTGATATTTATATTTCCGTTAATAATAGTTTAGCCGTATTTAATATTTAAGCCCGTGTTCGCATAAATTAAACTTTTAAAATAAAATAACATGGGTCTTTATTTAACGTATATAGAAAATAAATATTTAATGGATGAAAGTTTAGAACTAATATTAGTTTTAAAAATATTTAACGTATATTTACAAAATTCTGTAATTTTAATAGATGAAAGTTTTAAATTAAGAATAATACTTATTGTCATTTTAAACAAAGTTCATATTATAAAGTACTAGTTATAATACCTGTGCACACACAGGGTTTTTAAAATTTTAATTTGATTATATATTATTATCGATTAAAAAATAAACCACTTAACATGTTTCAAATAGTTTTACTTAGTGGACTAAAGATAAAAAAAATCATATGTATATATGTTCTAATGCAACGGGGAGAAAATTAATCCCCTTGTGGCCACGGAGGTTCACCGGCGCCGACTCCGGGCTATCCAAAAGGGTAGTCGCCGTGGGATTAGTCGGCTCGCAATGTCGAGTCGGAAACCCATGTTACAAAAAAAAAAAAAAAAAATCTACCTATTATTTTAGGAGAATACTTTTGGATTAAAAATTATATTTTATTATTCAAGCAAAATCATATGATAATACTTGACTTGCATGAGATGTTAGTAATATATGCTTTTAGTTTTGCAAACCCGTGCTATCAATTTACGATGTGTTTTGTAATTGTGGTATTTCTTTTACTTATATTTTCGTTATGTAGCCTTTTTTTTTTTTTTTTTTTTTTTTTTTTTTTTTTTTTTTTTTTTTTTAGGAGGTGATTCTTATCAAATAAGGATTGTGATGCATGCATTTTTTTATAATTTAAAGAAAACACCTTCTATATTAAAGAATGACTATCTAACCGATGTGTTTTTGTTTGTTTTTTTTTAATAATTAGCTTTGTATAACGTTTTTTACTGACAGAGATGTTGAGTTTGAGGTTAATATTGTTATTTAACTTTAACTATTGATATCATGTTGTACAAATAATTTAGTGGCACATAATGATCGTTGATGAAGTTAAAATATGCTCTGTAAAGTTTTTAAAATGTTTTTATGGATATCCATATATAAGTTTTAAATAACAATTTCATGAGTCGTTTTTATAAATAGAATCGCGTATATTTATTTTCATATCAAAGTAACTCATGCTTACCATTTGTTATTTATATTCCCGTTACTAATAATTTAGCCGTATTTCAAATCCGTGTACGCATAAATTAAACTTTTATATAGTAACATGAGTCCTTATTTTAAAAAAAAATTCTAATGGATTAAAGTTGAAAACTAATGACTAATGTTAGTTTAAAAAATATTTAACGTATATTAAAACTAATTCACATATTTACTAAATTTACTTTAATTGATGGAAGTAAAAAAAAAAAAAAAAAAAAAAAAAAAAAAAAAAAAAAAAAAAAAAAAAAAAACCTAACCTAGCCTAATACTATTACTCATGTAATTTTAAACAAAGTTAACATTATAAAGTATATGAGTATAAAGTGTAAGGGGTTAATTGTTTATTATCTAAAGTTATTAAAAAAACATGGAGACTTATAATTTTACACTTAACTCTAATATATTTAAAATTCAACCACTAAAGTTTTATTAATTACCTCCTCTTTTCTTAAGTTTTTATTTTCATCAAATTTATCAAAGTTTGACCAAAATCAATTCAATTTTGACTTTTTATTGGCCAATCATATTGCTTAATTTCGCTTATGTGTCAAAATCGAGCTCTCCTATTGGTCCAATTTTTTTTTCAATAAGAAGGGTTTTGCAAAAACACTCCAAAATGATTGAATTCTTGTATTATATAAAAGATAGGGTGCATAAAGTGTAAGGGTTATTTGTTTTTTTCTAAAGTTATTAAAAAATATGAAAAATTGTAATTTTACATTCAACTCCATATATTTTATGTAAAATTCAACCACTAAAGTTTTATTAATTACTTTCTCCTTTTTAAAATTTTTGTTTTCACAAATTTCACACAAAAAAATTTATGCGTTTTTTTCTCAACTAAATTTTTCCACAAAATTTATTAAAGTTTGACCAAAATCAATTCAATTTTTACTTTTTATTAACCAATCATGTCGTTTGATTTTGCCTACGTGGCAAAATCGAGCTCTCCTATTGGTCCAAATTTTTTTTACAATAAAAAGGCTTTTGCAAAATCACTCCAAAATACACATAATTCAAATTTATTTTAAAAGTTTAGTTTAGTATATGGACATATAAGAATTTACCCGTAAAAATTGTGATATAAGTATAACTAATACATTGTCTAGGTTTTTTTTTATTATGTATTAATATCTATTATAATAATATATTGTAAAAAAATTTGTTGGTTGAATATTTAACTTTGTTTAACTGACATAGATGTTGAGGTTGAGGTTGATGTTGTTGTTTAACTTTAATTATTCAGATCGTGTTGTATAAAATGTGCGAGTTTAATAGCACATAATCAGCACCAATAGGAAATATATCAGTATGTCATCCAAGGGACACCTTTCGTAGTGAGGGAAGTCATCTTGATGAAGTTAAAATATGTTCCGTAAAGTTTTTTACAAATATTTTTCTGAATATCCATATATAAACTTTAAACAAGAATTTCATGAGTCGTTGTTATAAGTAAAATAGCGTATATTTATTTTTATATCACAGTAATCCATACTTACATTTGATATTCATATTCCTGTTAACAATAGTTTAGTCGTATTTAATATTCAAGTCCGTGTACACATAAATTAAACTTTTCAAATAAAATAATATGAGTCCTTATTTAACGTATATAGTAAAAAATTATTTTAATGGATGAAAGTTTAAAATGAATATTAGTTTAAAAAAATATTTAACGTATATTAAAATTAATTCGTATATTTACAAAATTTTGTAATTTTAATAGATGAAAATTTGAAAATAATACTAATACTTATGTAATTTTAAACGAATTTCATCTTATAAAGTATAGGGGTATAAACTGTAAGGGTTTATTTGTTATTTTTCTAAAGTTATTAAAAAATATTGAAACTTAAAATTTTACACTTAGCTCTATATAATTTTTGTAAAATTCAACCACTAAAGTTTTATTAATTACTTCATCTTTTTTTAAGTTTTTGTTTTCACAAATTTGACACAAATATTTTTATATGTTTTTTTCTTAACCAAATTTATTAAAGTTTGACTAAAATCAATTCAATTTTGACTTTTTATTGATCAATCACGTCGCTTGATTTTGCTGACATGACAAAATCGAGCTATCCAATTGGTCTAATTTTTTTTTCGATGAGAAGGGTTTTGCAAAAGCACTCTGAAATAATGTAATTCTTTTATTATATAAAAGATTCAGTTGAACAAATAAACATATTCGATAAGCATGAACTACAAAATGCGCAATCAAATTTTGTAATTCGAAAGGAGAAACTTCCTACATACACAACAAAGTACTCCTGAATAGCTACTCTTGTTGTATTCATTGTCAAAGACAACTAAATTCTTTTGTGTGATCACAAAGAGATACATCTTCTAAGCAGCATCAAAGCAAAGCAATTTAAGTATTTAACAAATTAACCTTCGTCCTTCAATATATAACCTAAAGGTTATATTCTAATTTATTTTGAAAGTTTAGTATATATTATAGAAAAATATAGAAAATCCTTTGTTTATAAATGGAAAACTAGCAGGGTACACGCACGATGCAGCGGCAAGTACATGTAATTTTATTTTTTAGGCCATTAATTTATTTCATTTGTACGTTTTTGACAATAGCTTTGGCGATTAGTTTGTTTATTTAGAAATTATAAACAACGCCAAAAGTTAGGTGGAGCTTAGTCTAGTTTGTATTATTTTGTTTGTTTGTTTGTTTGTCTAGTGGCTTGTTTGGTTTGTACAATAAGTTCTTTTAATTGTATTTTTAATTGAGGTGGAATTTTTAGAGTATCAGTAATTGTAGGTGTTGATAACTCAATTGATATATATGTGTTGATGCATCAATTTGTTGTATACATTAAATGAAAAGTTGTATTCCTTAATTTTCAATGTCTTAGGTGACAATTGGTTAGTGAATTTGAAATTTTGGAATTCTAAATTCTTGGAAATTTCAATTCTTGAGAATTTAAAATTTCATAATTTAAAATACCTTCGCATTTTTTGTTGATAGAAATTCATAATATTTTGAAATATGTCAATATTTTTATTATTGCATTTTTTTAGGGAATGACGGATATGGGTGTCAAAAAACTCGACCCGGCCCCATCGAACTCATGCCGCCATCGAACTCATGCCGCCAATCCCGAGCAGCGCCAATGCTAAATCTTCGTCATCCCACATCCTTAGTTCCCTGCTCAGGCTCCTCAAAATATCCACATCGACCTCACGGGCCCACTTAGGCATACATGGAACCATCAAGCTCACAAGACCTAACACATAAGCCCTCCATGTTGCTATGTTATGCCATAGGTCAAGACAAAGGAAAATAAATATTGAATTTTAATCAAACAACCAAAAATACGAAGACCGTTTCCCGGCAGCGGCGCCAAAAACTTGATGCAGGATTTCTGACCATGTTTTACATTTATAATTTCTCGTCTACTTATGGTCCACCTTATGCACTAACTGGCAGTGTACCCGGTCGAGTGTAGTGTGGGAATGGTAAAACCAAGGTCGTCCTAAGAACGGCTGACTTCTAGTCGTCTAATTAAAATGATTGTCACATAATAAAGGGGTTTTTATATTCTATTAATGATCAATTGGAATGGTTCCTATGGCAAGCAGCTAATGGCAAACAGCTAAAGGGATGATAATTAAGATCTAATTCTCAAACCGTTGAAAAGGCGGTAGACTCCTATGGTCAATTTGTCTACCCTATGATCCTAGATTCCTCACCAAGGTAATGATTAGTGACCAAGGGTCATCTGGTAATCTATTCTCAGTGATAAAGGTAACGGTGCTTACTATCGTTTCGTCTAGGGATTAAATTCATTTCAGAACAGAGGGTTAAATCACCTAGATCTATCTTACACCTTGTCCTATCCACGACTATTGTAAAGTCGTGGGTTCATCGGTACGAAGATGTAAGAGTCACTAAGTGCCTCTACTAACATGGACAAGTCTAGCGGATGCGGCATGGTTAGATCTTACACCCCTCTAACTCCGTTAAGCATATAGCATTGGTAGGTGGTCCTAGGGTTAATTCTCACATGTATGGTGATATTGCTATCACCAAGTCACATCCCTATTGGTTTGCTTCCTAGGGTTAATTCTACAAGCCTCTAAAGAACAACCAACACTAAACACTACGGGGAACTAGAGTGTCCTAAGACTCGCCATGAAAGTATACAAACAAAACTGATAATAAACTAGAAATAAAGATCAAATAATAAACTATTAATTAATTAGGACTACACCGTCATCAATTATATCTCTACGCCGTAGTTAAATAAATGACTACGCCGTAGTTAAATAAATGATTACGCCGTAGCTAATGGAGTAATTAAACTAGAAAAATAATTAAATAAAACACAATAGGCATCACGACAATCAACACTCATGCAGAATCAATATTGTGATCAAGAATAATGAAACTTAATAAATAAATGAGTGTCGAAGTAAAATTACATATCGTGCTAGATAAATTCTTTTGATCCCCTAGTCGAATACCGGGGCAAAACCAATAAGGGTTTGCCCCTGAAATTGCTACGCTACTGTTGCCTTCTCTTTTGCTCTTTGAGTTTCTCCCAACTTCTGTGCGGTGAGAAGTGAATTCATAAACTCGGAATTAGGGCTGGTATTTATAGGCCCGACTTTGTTACGGCGTAGCTGATTGGATTGCTACGCCGTAACCTTTGTAAATTTATGTTACGCCGTAGCTTGATCAAGTGCTACGGATGTAATGTCTTGATAAGATACTTTCTACGGCGTAGTTGCTAGGGTTGCTACGCCTTAACTTCATCCTTGGCCTTGTTAGTTCTTCACAGCCTCAAATTGGGGCCTACGTCGTAGCTGGAGAGTTGCTTACTCCGTAGAGCCCTTTAGTGGACTTCTACGCTGTAGCTAGTGGATGGGTTACGCTGTAGTCTTCATAAATTCCTTCTTACGGCGTAGGTAGATGAGCCTTTACGCCGTAATCTTCATAAAGCCTTGCTACGGCGTAGGTCGATGAACCTTTACGCTGTAGTGAGTGCAGAATCCATAATTTCCACATATTTGCTCCAAAGTCCTTCCATTTACGCGTATGTACGTTCTTTTACTCATCTTTACCCTGAAACCAAAATAGGAAGAAATAAGTGTATATATTCTTCATATAAATAGAAAAGATGAGTAATTAAGGGGGAAATTAACGCTTAAATCATGGGTAAATTTGACGTTATCAGAATGACTGTGGTTGATGGTTTGCCATTCGCTCAATTGAGCCAAACGAAGGCAATGGTGGTGGATTGGTTGATCTAGTTGGAAGATCATCTAAGTCTTGCAAGAAAGGATGTGCTGATGTTGGTGGAGTGCCAAAAAGCTCCATTGGTTCAAGCTTTGGTGATTTGGGTGGTGATGGAGATTTGGATAGTTGAGTTGGAGCTTGTGGTGGAGTTGGATCACTAGGGGTTATTGTTGGTGGTGGAGTAGTGATCACATTTTGAAGCCTTGGTGATGGTATAGGAGTACCAAGGTTGAGAAATTTTTCATCTTTGATGGGTAAAGAGATTATGAGTGGTGATTCATCCAAAGAAGAGGAGCTTAAGTTGATAGTGGTGCTGAAACAACATGGTTTGACACTAATCCTAGCGGTTCTTCTAATGGGTCTTGATGCTAGAGAGGAGTTTGTTAACTTTGTCATCGTTAAAATGGTGGTTTAGAAGCTTAAGATCAGAGATTGTGATGGTGATGGTGTGATTTGAAAGTGTTCCAAGATGGTCAAATTTATAGAGTTGAAGAAATGTTGAAAGGAATGTTTGGATTTGATGTTCTACCATACAAATTTTGAGGTTTCTAATGATTTAGATGGTTTATGAAGGTTGTCATATCATTGGAAGTCAATCCAATGGAAAATGGTGGAGTAAGAAGACCAAGATATGCACTAAATGCTATGTGGTCATGTTAAATGATTTGGATCAGATGTTCCACGGATTCCAAAGAACCTTTTGGAGGGTTCCTTGCTTTATGTTGAAGGGATCCTTGAGTTAGTTATGGTTGAATTTGATTTTTGGCGGGAAGTGGTTTCCTATTGGTTCTAGTGACTAAAAATGGTCCTAATGCACTTAAAAACTAATAAGAAATGTGTTTCTAAACAAAAAGGATAGTTTGATGTTGTGTGGAAGTCAAAATTTTGAAAAAGTGAAAAAAAATCTGCAGGTGCTGGCGGAACCAAGCGAATACACAGGCAGAACCTTGTTTTTGGTTCCGCCGGTTCCGTTGGGCCAAACCTGGGTTTATCCAGAAAATACACTGGCAGAACCCTAAATTTGGTTCCACCAGATCCGCCAGGTGTGAAAACGAGACAGAACAGTAAAACGAGGGTCGAGACGATTTCCAAATTTTCCAAAAATTCCTAAAACATAAACTTAGTGCCATATCTAATTAGGAAATGACAAAAATGAATATAGAAACGTTCTTACCGATAGACTTTGACCGGGGCTAGCGAAATTCACTATACTTAGTGAAATTTTCATAAACTTGAAAATTTGACGACATCCCAAATGTTGTCTTCTTACATACATGTTAGTTCATACATAGTCTCAACAAAACATAATATCCCTACGAGTACATAAATCCATAGAACATAGTGTGATACAACCAAATTATTCAAAAGGCACCTTGTGCCAAATACCCCCTAACCTCGCACTCATTGACGATCTAACTTCTTGTTGAGCTTTCCAAGGAACCTCCTAAAGCACTTGAACACCCCCTTCGTTTGCTTGATCTCCTCGGACTCATTCAGAATACTTGGAAGTTGTGAGAGGTATTCTAGAGGAGGAAGCCTAGATTTGGGTAAGTTGTCGTCTTCACTCATTGATGATGATGATGATGAGGAAGTAGGAGGATAAGGACATATTCCTTGGGCTTTGGAGACTCTCTTATCACTAAGTGGAACAAAGGTATGTGGGATGAGAGAGTATCAAGACGAAGACCACTTGGAGTTGGAGGAATTGGAGCAAATTGTCTAAAAAGATGAGTCAAGAGCATTCCATATGGCATAGCGGTGGTGCCTTGAATGGGAATTTCGGCCATCCTTTTGGCTATGTAGTAAGCCAAGTTGAAGGGTTGATGCATGGACACGGAGTAGAGCATATAGCAAAGGCAACGATTGATGTGATCCCTATTCCCTATGGTGCTAATGATGTTGGCTCTAATAAATTTCTCCCACTTCTTGAATTGAGGCTTAAGCTCATTGAGTTCCATTCCTAAGGGTCCTTATCAACCTCATTTCCCAACCTAGTTCTTCTAGTGTTGGAGGTCCTAACAAAGAGATGATCACGAATGACATCTTTAGATACAAGAGGAGTATCATAAGGATGGATGCGATCAATGACCGTGTCAATAATCGATGTCTAGTAGGCAATCAAAGTTGATTTCGGATAGTTCCCTACGAATGTTGGTGTTTTCTAGGAAAAAGGGGTCAATGGTCCTACCCTCATGGACATATCGTTTTTCTAGAGACTTAAAGATTTTGACTTGAGTGGGGGTAAGTCCTTTGGTTTTGTGGTGTTTTGGTAGATAGTTAAGAGTATCCTTGTGGTCATAGTGAGTTGCGAGAGGCATGATGATTCCTAAAAACACAAATATCACATTTTAGACTAAGTTGACAAAAATTTTAATGTTGAAGTTCTAGTGTGTGCCTATATGCAAACAATGTGGAGGTGCAGTTATCTCGACTCATTTAAATGCTTAAAACGTTTTAATATGCAAATTTTGTACTTAAAACTAGAGATAACCTAAACTCTCCTAATTCAATGTAGCTTCGTTTGAATGTACCCGAAAATACATATTAGTTATGTATTCCCTTTAGCATTCAAGAGACATTATGCAAGTGATGTTTTAAACATAACGTTTTTATTTTGTATTTACTATGTGAGACGAAAACATATTTGTCCTATTTGTGAGAAGTCATTTTTGCAAAAATTTAACATGGGGTGTTTTGGTAAACATGCTAATATCCTCAAAGAATGCACTTCCTAACTATGGGAAACATGATTAGTTTTGTTTTACAACTAATGTTCTACATGAATTTCTCAAGTTGATGCATAACCCCAAGTTTTAGTTTTTGTGCAAAAATAGAATTCCTAGACGCATATCAGGAGTGCAATTATGTTAAGAATAATTACAATGATGCTTAGAGAGCAAAGTGGATGAAGGAGAAACCAAATTTTCGTGTGTGGAGGAGTTATGAAGTGAATAGTAACTGTTTTAGAGTGGTGGTGTAGGATAAGGAACGTTTCGTTTAATATATAAAAGAGAAAGTTGCTGCAGGTTGGCGGATCCGGCGGAACCAAATACAGGGTTCCGCCGGTTCAGCAGAAGAAGAAATTAAACGGATTTGTTTTGATTTTTGTAATTTTATTCTAACGTTCAAAACTACAATGTAGGTTCCATAAGTCCTAGTCAAAGTCTAAGAAGGTTAAATGGTTCTCGTTTAAGAGGTTTTGTGAGAATATCGGCAATGTTGTCTTCGGAGGATACTTTCTCGATTGAGATGTTTCCTTTTTGGATATTGTCATGAAGGAAATGATGACGGATTTCAATATGTTTAGTACGAGCATGTTGGACAGGATTCTTACTAAGGTCGATGGCTCCTTTGTTATCGCAAAGAATGGAGATGTCGTTAAGTTGAATTCCATAGTCGACAAGAGCTTGCTTCATCCAAAGAGCTTGTTGACATGCTTTTCCGGTCGATACGTATTCGGCTTCAGTTGTTGAGATAGCGAGAGCCGTTTGTTTCTTAGAGGACCATGAGGTGAGATAATGTCCAACAAAAGTACAAATACCACTTGTGCTTTTTCTATCAACATAGTCACCTGCATGGTCTAAGTCGGCATACACTGTTGATATAAATAATGCCTAAAAACATTATTAACATTCATTGACATCTCTATGTTATGATAATCACAAAGCGTAAACTCATTGAACTAAAAATTATGACGTAAACAAGTATTTAGCATTAAATATTTCATTTTACATTCAAGTCACTTAAGGTATGAATAAACAAAATGTTTATTGCATTCTATGATTAAAGGAAATTTTTCTCAATCACTAGAACTTGTATAAAATGTCACAAACATTTTATATCTTTTACAAAATCATTTTTGGAATTAAAAGAATATGTTTAAATCATTATAAATATATGATTTCAAATTTCCAACCAAAAATGGCAAATATTATCCAGAAAAACCTTCCTCACAAGAGGACAAACAAAACTAACGTTCTGGAGGGGCGGCCCCCTTAATTATACTATGCGGCCCCCTTAATTATTAAGGGGACCGCCCCCTAATTAAGGGGACCAGCCACGCTCAAGAACAGTGTTTTTTGTCCCTTTAAATACTGGTTCATTTCACAAATTTTTCTCACCTTTTGCACTCTAAAACTTTTTGTTCTAGATCCCCATTTCTATTCTCCAAATCCTTTGATCATACATATATAAATCTTTGTTTCAAAGTGATCCAGACCTCAACCTTTCAAGTGCAAGAGAAGAATACTTCAATCCTCTAAGACAAGAAGTATTACAACTTGTTGTGACCTCCACATCCAAGTTGTTAGAGCATCATCCATTATATCTATTTCTTAGTGTAATTTGTTGTGAATATTTGGTAGAAGATAGATTAGCTAGGTGTGTAGATAGAGTGATTGTTAAGTAGATTGTTGGGAAGTAGATAGTTGTGAAGAAGATTGTTGTAAGGTAGATAGTTGTGAAGATAGATAGGTGTGAAGAAGTAGTGTTGTGATTAAGTAGTGACTAGGTGTGAAGAAGTTGTGTAGAAGATGTGTATAAGTTGTGACAAAGTTGTGGTGTGTATATTGGTGTGTAAGGTTTTCTCCGCCATAAGGGAGCTTATTGACATAGTGAAGAAAACTCTCGAGTTAGGTGCTCGGGGAGTTGAGTAGGGCAAGGAATGTGTCCTTGTAGCCGAACCACTATAAATCTCTTGTCTCGCGGTTCGATCTTTCCATCTCTCATTTACTTCTTTACTTACATTATTATTGCTATAGTTTACATATATATTGTTGTTTATATTGTGCAAGACTTGAATTCACATAATATCGAATCTAAATTTTTAAAAGTAAAGAAAACACATAAACAGAGTTTTTCATAATAAACCAAAAAGACGTAAAACTATTCAACCCCCCGTTCTAGTTTTCCACAATTGGCATCAGAGCTACGTCAAGCGAGATCTTTAAAATATATTGTATTTTAAAACTTGCAACGATCTATGGAATCTGAAAAATATTTATAAGGGCAATCTATGCAAAGACCACCACTATTTGAAAGTGATGGATTTTTATATTGGAAAAATAGATTCGAAACTTATGTGAAATCTAAAGATCTTGATCTTTGGCATGTTATTACCTTTGGTGATTTTTCTCCTACTCAACAAAATCCGGAAACTAAAATGGATGAAATTGTACCTTTTTGAAAAACAAAATGATAATTTGAAAAAGAAACTAGCAAAAAATAATGAAGCTAAAATGGTAATTTATAATGCGTTACCACGCAAAGAATATGAAAGAATTTTTATGTGTAACACCGCCAAAGAAATTTGGGAGTCACTACTTATTACTCACCAAGGTAATAGTCAAGTCAAAGACAATAAAATAGATCTTCTTGTACAACAATATGACACTAACATATTTAAAGTTCTTGCCGACAAAACATTAGTTGAACTACACCACATACCTATTTCTTTTATCACACACCCAATGCATAAGTATCTTTATCCAAGATCCATGACACAAATAAGACACTAACAAAACATCAAAAAAACCATGAAGAAACATAAAACAAACATGGGTTTTTAGCGTTTTATCGCCAAAATTAGTTGATAAGCCCAGAAACAAAGCTATTCCAAACACCCCTTAACCACCTAAGGGCTTCTATTCTAGTGTTAATTTGCATTTCAGTTGAAAAATCATTCTCTTAATTATATGAGACATTTTTTGAATGTCCTTGATATATAACGAATGCTTAATGCCTTGACCTATATTAGAACCTGTGTAAATTGTTGATGAGAAAGATGGCAATTTTGGTATGCCAAGTTGAATCTGCCTAGCTACTCTAAAACGATGTACAACAATCCCATGCTCCCACTAACCTATTTTTTTTACAAATAGTCAGAGAACTAAAATCCCCAAAAAGTTCACAAAACAAAAAAGTATCATCAGAATCTGATAATTTATGAAGAAACAAATCAACATTAATTTGTCACATACCTGGAATACGAACATGTTGCCTAGTCATGTTAGTTCACCGCAGCTGAATCCTGAAAAAGGCCTACACATAACACGAACATAAAAAATAAGCAATCAAAACATTCATACCTTAGTTTGTGAATGTCAAATATTTCTGATTTTAGGTTGGGAATAGTGTATGAGCACTTGAATTCTTAAGAGCATTAAAAGGTTTGTGCTTGTTGCGGTTAGCATATGATATATCAATTAGTCAAGGTTTATAATAAGTGTGGTGCTTTCACCAAAAGCTCAAGCAAATGAGATTTACCCTAACATTAACTATTGAAACACACAATAATTTCGGAAACAAAACACCTACAAAACCCACAAAACACAATCAAGAAACATGAACCATCAATCGGCTTCTAATCAGATTCGGAAATTAAAGAGAAGATTTAATTGAAATAAGAACATACCTTTTCAATTTTTTGATTTATTAACAAAACCCCCAAATTATAAGAACCCTAATCAGATTTGTATACATAATTTGGTACCTGCGTTCGGTGGTTTGAAAGAGGAAGAGAAAGATGATTTTGTATCTTGATATGAATATTTTTGTGCGTTTAATCAAAGCGTAACATCATGTTCAATTCAATGATATGAAAAAGATGGAATTTTGAGAATCATGTGTGTGGGAGGAGGGTTTGAGAAGAGTGTGGAAGTTTGAGAATAAATGAATTGAGAAAACGGAACGGGTTATGTGATATAACGGATGAACAGTTGGATGAACAGTGTTCCTATGGGGTTCCAACCAATGGGGAGGCTTTTTTTTGCAAACGGAAAAACTGGCTATTATATATATTGGATAATATGCAAGAGTAAAGTAAGAAACAATCAAACCACAACACGAATGTTTATTGTGGTTCGGATACAAGGACTCTTTTTCCTTGCCCTACTCCACGCCCTGAGTACCCAACTCGAGAGTTTCTTTCACTAGTCAACAAGCTCCTTTCACCGGCGGAGAAAACCTTACACGTCACTTCCACAAGATTACCGACACAAAGCTAGATGTCGAGTTCTTTTACAAGGGTACAACTACTCCCGTCACATTACGTATTTTAAGGACTAAAATACTAACCGATCACTACTGAAATTACACAATCAAATGAAGTGTAAACTATACAAGTTTACACAATGCTAAGCTAACAAGACTTGCAACGTTATGTTGAGACTTGTAACTTTCGGTATGAACTTGTGATCTTCTTTGCTACAAAAGATCTCACACAAATAAAAATGAGTTAGATGAATGAAATGAGAATGTATGTGTAAATTATAATGGTAAGTGATGATGAATTTCTTGAGTGTGGTTTGCTATTTATAGCCAACCAAGACAGCAAGTTGGCGGAACCGGCGGAACCAAAACAAGGGTTCCGCCAGGCCTGACAGTCAAATACGCAAGAAATCTTTTCATATCTAACCAAGTCTAATCAAAATCCTTTAAGTTAACTATAAGATAGGTTGAGTAAGAATCTTTCCAAAAGTGTATGGGATCTTTCCAAAAGTCAACTAAGAGATTTTGGAAATCTTTCCAAGATTACACATGATGTATGCCATGATGTCATACAACATTTTCTATTTTTAGAAATATGAAAATGTTATGTTTTATATGAAACGTAAATGTAGCAAATGTAATGTTTATATGAAATAAAGCCTAGTTATGAAAGACTTAAGCTATATTCATGTTTTGCTAAAACCTAAAGTTTATACTTTGTCGTTAACAAAACTTTAGCAAATATCGTAAAATATAAATAACGTTTTTAGGCGATATTTGTATTAACAAGGCGAAAACTCAAAAAAACGAACGAAGTCGTAAAAAACAGACAAAACGTAAAAAAACATATGAAAACGGGTGAAAACTTAAGAAAACGGGCGAAAACTTAGAAAACGGATGACAACGTGAAAAAAGGACAAAAACGTAAAAAACAGACAAAAACGTTAGAAAACGTATAAAAACGAGATGAAAACAGTTAAAAACGAATGAAAACGTATTAAAACGGACGTATAAAAAGTGAGAATGAAAAATGTGAGAAGAGTATAATGGGCTTTTCAAATTTGTAGTTAAAATTTAGAGAATGAGAATTTCGCATTTTTTTAAAATTGTTGGAAAAAAATGTAACTAAACGGATTTTTCAATTTTTCCCTTTTCATATGAAATTTTTTTTGGAAAAATGAGAAATTTTTCACCAACTAAACGGCCCCTATAATATTTTAAATTTTACAAATGAAACACATTTAAATTTTAAATGGAAAAAGTGCACAAATTATAAATGTTCGCTAAATTAATTTGAAAGTCAACTAATATTTCCAAATGGTTCACTTTTCATGTTTGACCAAATTGAGGGGCCGTTTAGTTGGTGAAAATTTTTCCTATTTTTTCGTTTCTAAATTCCTAGAGAATGAAAAAATTGAGAAGAGTAGAATAAGCTTTTCAAACATTTAGTTAAAATTTAGATAATGAGAATTTCACATGTTTTGAAAATTGTTGGAAAAAAGTTTAACTAAACGGATTTTCATTTTTTTTTTTTTTTTTTTTTTCATATGAAAAATTTCCTAGGAAATTTTTTACTATTATAGATAGTATAGATATAGATATGTAGCTAAGATAATATCCCAAAACCAACTAAATCAAATATTACGTAAACATCACAAAAAACAAGATCCATAACCGGTTTCCCAGGTATTTAATTACGAGTATGTTAAATATTGTTAATTACGACTTTTATTTAACACCAAATAAAAGTCAATATTGTTTGACTGTTTGACTATGACTTTTATTTAACACCACCTTATGAGATCGTTTGACTACGACTTTTATAAGTTTAAATATTTTCAAACTATAAATCAAATATGGGTTTTTTTAACATGTGCTCTAAGTGCACAAGTTAAGCACAAAAAAAATACATAATGGCCTACGAAAAAGTACACATTGATTCACATAAAAATACATATAGATGTGCGGGTCTCTGTGTGTACTTTTGATGTACGGCACAAGTTAGAAAAAACAGTCATCAAATATTATGTAAAGGGTTGCCTATAAGAACGGGGTCTATGGGCTTCTGCAAACCCTCCCTATACATTAGGGAGGTACTTTTGCTGCGGCTTTTTGCTTTTTGCAGGTTTTTTTTTTTTTTTTTTTTTTTTTTTTTTTTTTTTTTTTTTTTTTTTTCAAATCTTTTAAGTCTTTTTCTTTTTTTACAAGTGTTTTAATAATTTTTTGAAGTCTTTTTTTTCACAGGTCTTAATTTTTGTCCAAATGTGCAGATTCACACAAAAAATAAGTCCAACTCCAACTCCAACCAAAGACCAAATGTGCAGATTCACACAAAAAATAAGTCCAACTCCAAGTCCAACCAAAGACCAAAGTGCAGCAGATTTCACCACAAAGTGCAGATTCATGTTTAGGCAGTCACACAAGTCCAACCAAAGTGCAGTACACACAAACAACACAAACTAAACACAAGAAATATTCGTCATCGCCTTATCGGCTCAGATTTTTAGTAAGGCTCGGATAATGAAGGTTGCAAAGTGATAAAAATATCACTTTGCCATGCCATTCGGTTTTAAAAACCATTCGTCATCGCCTTAGTTACAAAGTGATAGTTTTTTAAAATATCACACAAACCTGTAAACAGCATAAGTAGCCTGTATCAGAATCACAAGTACTAGCCTGTACCAGCATCACATGTATAAATAGCAAGATTCTTGCTTTTGCAGCCCTGTACCAGCATCACATGTTACACTATAAACACAACTGCCCACAAGGGTTGTTATACAAGAACGGGGGCTATTTCGTTATGGACTTAAGGCTCGGATAATGAAGGCTGCAAAGTGATAAAAATATCACTTTGCCATGCCATTCGGTTTTAAAAACCATTCGTCATCGCCTTTGTTACAAAGTGCAGATTCACACAAAATTTATCATGTCCAAGTGCAGATAGCCCCCGTTAAGATAAAAATATAGCCCCCGTCCTTATAAAGCACATGTTACATAACCTCAACAGCATCCACAAGCCTGTAAAAAAACTCACAAGCCTGTAAACAACAAGATTCTTGCTTTTGCAGCTTTCCTCAAGCAACCCTCAAATCACCAAGAAAAGGAGTATCAGAAGCATGTGAAAAACTCACAAGCTCAACAGTAACAATCAGCTTTGCTCCACTATAAACAAAGCAACTCTCAATCACAAAGCACAAAAGGCAACAAGTAACAATTAGCTACAAACCACAATCAGTTTCACTACTCTCAACCTCACTCAGTTTCACACAAGTGGCAACAAGGGTTGGGCCAGAGTATCACAACAAAAGCTCAAATTATCACAACAAAAGGCAGAGCATCACAACAAAAGCTCAACAAGTAACAACAAGGATTGGGGCAGAGTATCACAACAAACGCTCAACAAGTAACAACAAGGATTGGGGCAAAGTATCACAACAAAAGGCAAGAGCATCACAACAAGGGTTGGGCCAGAGCATCACAACAAGTAACACAAAATGTCTAGGTCACGATTTTCCACAAATGAGGTAACAATAAGTTTTACGCTTTTACATTAGGCTCATATTATATGGTTGCAACTTCAAATGTTGCAAAATCAAGTTTCTATTGCCATCCATTTGGAAATGCCACGCCAATATCAATTTTTTTTTAAAATCATCATTGCCTTAAATATGCTTAAAACTAGAGCCTGTGGACTGGGGGTAGGCCAGAGCAGGTATTCATACCACTCAAAGGTGGCAGATCAAGGTGTTAACCTACCCACATCCACATGTTAACCACCACCATAGACCCCGTTCGTATAGGCATATAAGCAATATCATAATAAGCAGTTTTTTTAACAAAGTCAAAAAAAAAGTACACCTAAAAGGCATAACCTCCATATTGGCATGGTTTATAAGGACGGGGGCTTGCATATTTGACTACTAGACATAAGAACACAGAACCACCACCACATAAGAACACAGAACCACCAACACAGAACCACCACCACATAAGAACACAGAACCACCACCACAGAACCCCCAAACTAATTTTACGAAACCCTAATTTATAAAATTAGGGTTTCTTTGAAAAAATCAAGATTTTTATCATTTAACGTACCAATCTTTCTATTAACACACGGATCTAACAAAACAATCACAGAAACATCACGTACATATTCATAGATTGAAAACCCCTAAACTAATTTTAAGAAACCCTAATTTATAAAATTAGGATTTCTTTGAAAAAATCAAGATTTTTATCAATTAACGTACCAATCTTTCAATTAACACACGGATCTAACAAAACCATCACAGAAACATCACGTATATATTCATAGATTGAAAACCCCCAAACTAATTTTAAGAAACCCTAATTTATAAAATTATGGTTTCTTTGAAAAAATCAAGATTTTTATCAATTAACGTACCAATCTTTCAATTAACACACGAATCTAACAAAACAATCACAGAAACATCACGTACATATTCATAGATTGAAAAACCCCAAACTAATTTTAAGAAACCCTAATTTATAAAATTAGGGTTTCTTTGAAAAAATCAAGATTTTTATCAATTAACGTACCAATCTTTCAATTAACACACGGATCTAACAAAACCATCACAGAAACATCACGTATATATTCATAGATTGAAAACCCCCAAACTAATTTTACGAAACCCTAATTTATAAAATTAGGGTTTCTTTGAAAAAATCAAGATTTTTATCAATTAACGTACCAATCTTTCAATTAACACACGGATCTAACATCACCACACAGAACCATCTACCCAACAACATCACCACACACTCACAAACTCTCTCTCAAATCACAGAAACATCACATAAATTTTGATTTTAGATCTAAAAATAGTTTTTAGATCTAAAAATAGAGAGAGAAACGAGAGCACATAGAGAGAGAGAGAGAGAGAGAGAGAGAGAGAGAGTTTGTGAGTGTGAGGAGTGTGTGTGAGAGGGTGGGGTGGTATACGCGTGGGAGGTGTGAGACAGCTGTCCACAACACACGTTTTTTTTTTTTTTTTTTTTTTTTTTTTTTTTTTTTTTTTTTTAAATTTGTATTTGTATTAGTTTTGTAATAAAAAGTAATATATTTGTATTATTTTTGTAAATAAAAGTAATATATTTGTATTAGTTTTGTAAAAAAAAGTAATAGTTTTGTAAAAAAAAAAGTAATAGTTTTGTTATAAAAATGTAAAAGTGTTATAAAAAGTAATAAAAGTTATAAAAATGTAAAAAAGTAATAGTTTTGTTATAAAAATGTGAAAGTGTAAAAAAACAAGTTAAATAAAAGTTATAAAAATGTAAACGTTAAATAAAAGTTATAAAAAAAAAGTTAAATAAAAGTTATAAAAATGTAAAAAATAAAAGTTATAAAAATGTAAAAGAATTTTGTTATAAAAATGTAAAATAAAAACTAAAACAAAAGTATTAGTAAAAAATGTTATGTATTTTCAGGTTTTCGGTTCTCACGAGGAAGTAACTGAGTGGGCGCAAAATATAGCTCATGAGCTCGGTTTTGTAATTGTTAAAGATAGAACCAAATCAGAAGATGGTCATATGAACGAAATCAATTACAGGTGTACAAAGGGTGAGACGTATGTACCTCAAGGTAGTGGCAGACGGAAAACCAAAACATGTAAAACTGGTTGTCCATTCAGATTAAATGCGAAATATCATCGAACAAAAAATTATTGGGTATTGAGGGTGAAGGATGATACGCATAATCATGATATGCTAGAGTCGTTGCATGGTGTGCCATATGCAATGCGATTAAAGGATGATGAGTTGGGTTTGGTCAGAGAATTGACAGATTATAACGTACGACCACTTAATATACTTTCGACAATAAAGGGTCGTAATCCGGATAACGTGTCTAGCGTTAGAACTATATATAACGCACAAGATAAGTTCCGGAGAGTCAGAGTAGGTGATAGAACTCCAATTCAAGTCCTTTACTCGCATTTGCAAGAATCAGGGTATACATGGTACCCGAGGGTAAATGAGCATACCAACGAGCTTGAGGAGCTATTTTTTGTGCACCCCACATCGTATGTTATATGGTGTATATTCCCTGAAGTCATGCTGATGGACTCCAAGTACAATACCACGGTGTTTAAATTGCTGTTGTTGGAAATTGTTGGACTAACTTCAACAAACAAAACATTTTCAATGGCGTATAGCTTTTTATCCAGTGAACAAGGGCATAATTTTAGATGGGTATTGCAACGTGTGAAGCAAGTGATTGGCGAAAGATATTACCCACGTGTTATCGTCACTGACAGAGATTTAGCGTTAGTTGGGGCAATAAGAGCAGAATTTTCTGACGCTCACCAATTACTCTGTCGATGGCATATACAGCAAAACATACTTAAGTTTTGCAAAAATAAATTCACAGATGGGGGTATTGACTATGAGTCCGTTAAAAACCGATGGGATTGGATGGTTAAAGCTCCGACCTTCGAATCGTTCGAGCGACGTTATCAACGCCTACAAGAGCTATTGGTCAACCATCAGGGTACTTAATTATTAATTGATTGTTTTTAATTATTTAATAAATATGCACCCGAATGACCTTTTATTAATTCATTGTTTTTTTCAGATGTCGCTTTGTATCTGCATAACTGGGTGCAAGATTACGCACCCATGTTTGTCTCGTATATTACCGACCAATATAAATCCTACGGCCAGACAACAACGTGCAGAGTTGAGGCTCATCACGCGTTGTTGAAATTATATTTGGACGGCACACAGTCCAAATTAGACAGGTTGTTGAGGTCGGTTGATAAGATTCTCATTACACAAGAAGATGCGATAAAAGAGACTTTCAATAGAAGCATGAACGAGAAACTAATTAAGTGTGATGTACCACTATTTCACGAATTAACGTATAAAGTTTCTAAACATGCTTTGAACCTCATGCACAAAGAACTCCACCTGTCGATCACCCCAGAAGAATGTAGCCATAAGAATCGGGCAATATACGGACTACCATGCTTTCACGAGATGCAAATCTATGTTATTCATGGTAAGTATATTAAATTTATAACTATCAAGTTGTTTTCCACATTAATATCAGTAATTTATACAAGTCACTTTAATTGAATTCAGGATGCCCCATTCCACTGGAACGAGTTGATATTTTTTGGAGAACCCTATCTGTTCCGTGGCCTGTTATCAATAGGCCACCGAATAAAGATGGCTCTTCCAGCGAACATGGTGGTGATGATGATGATGATGATGATGATGATGATGACAATACTTCGTTTAACGATGGCATGCGACAATTCAAGAATATTTTTAGCAAATCAACATCGTTTGTCAAGAAGAATATGTTAACAAAGTTAAGAGATATATTCCAACCTGAATCTGCTGACACACGTGAACCAGCTATTCAAAAAAATACCCGTGGACGTCCGAGCGCAAAGGACAAAAAGGGCAAGGCTACACAAGTCCCGGACTTGAATGAAGTTCCGGACTTGAATGAAGTCCTGGACTTGAATGACTTGAATGATGTGCCAACCATGAATCACCGAAGAAGCACAAATTCAAGATCCACGAAAGTCCCGAAACACGCCAAAGAGCCTGCAAGATATGGTTCGTACACGGGTGAAAAAATAAGACACATATTTTACTTTGGAGATAAGGATAGCGAGGATTTTATTGTCGCATTCCAGAGATTTTCCGTCCACAGGTAATAAGTATTAATAATGTGCTAGGTGACGGAAATTGTGGGTTTTCTATGCATTGCCCATTGGATTGTGCATGACCAAAATAGGTGGGCCGATGCTAGATACATGTTAATGCAAGAGTTACAAAGACATAGTGTAACTTACGTGAGTATGTGGGGGGAAGAAGACTTTTACCACCTTCGTGATACATTAAACTGGTTTAATGGACCAGCGCCTGGAGATTACTGGATGACGATGCCACATAACGGTCTAGTCATCGCTTCAGCTATTCGCCGACATCTTGTATATATAGACCGTCATGGTTGGTTCACATGTTTACCCCTATTTTATGCTCCAAACTTATCACATGGAATTGACCCCATTGTGATTGCGCATGTGGGGGAGAACAGTGGTGCTCATTACATTTGTCTCAATATAGACAGAGATTCTCCACTACCACATTACCACCCACAATGGAGGTGGTTCAAACAGCCAGTTGAAAACGAATGGGATGCAATATATAACCATCGATGTATTTTGTAAATGTTGTAAATGATTATTCATTTATGTAAATGTAAATTGTTTGTAAATGTTGTAAATGATTATTCATTTATTTAAATATAAATTGTTTGTAAATGTTGTAAATGCTTATTCATTTATTTAAATGTAAATTGTTTGAAAATGTTGTAAATGATTATTCAACATCGTTTAAATGTTAATTGTTTGAAACTTAAAAGTCTGCTTTTTTGTATAGTGTTAGTTCTGCACCAGTTATTATTACTTTGTTTAAATTAGTAATAACATTATTGATTGCTGATGTAAATTATTATGCAAATTCTTTGGTCAGATGAGCCAAAGAAATCCTTTCTGGTGCCGATGTAATAGAGGATTTATTGTAGAACGGAAATCCTGGCAAGATGGTAGTCGTGGGCGACTGTTTTATGCATGTCCCCTTTCAGTGGTAAATAATCATACGTTTGCTTAGTTATGTAAATAATTTGTTTGTTAAAAATACATTTCTTATTATTTTCTTAACATGTAACAGCCAGGTACAAAAGACTATGGGTGTCGATACTTCGCGTGGAAAGATGAATTTGAAGCAGAGCACTTTAATCAACCCTCTTCTTCAACGCATTGCTCAAACTGCGTTGCTACAAAAAATGAGAACAAGTTGTTGAAGGCAAGAATAAAGGCGCTGGAAATGGAGTTAGAAATGGCAAGGAATCCTGAGGATCACGCTTGTCAGTCAAGTGCCCGGCTCCATGATTTTTTAAATGAGATGAATAATCTTCATATGTCGTAGATGTTGTTGTTTTTAAATAATATGTATAACGTTGTCGTTTAATTTAATAATAGCAGTTGTTGTTACAGTTATTTAACGTGGTAATATTTAACGTGTCGTTTAATTTAATAATAACATTTGTTGTTGCAGTTATTTAACGGAGTAATATTTAACGTGCTATTATACAAAATAAATAATTATACAAAACACACAAAACACAAATAATAAAAAAAAATGACAAAAACCCAAAAGTACCAAAAAAGTACACCTAACAAACTAGCCCCCGTTAAAATAAATATAAATTTTTTTTTTGGAAAAATGAGAAATTTTTCACCAACTAAACGGCCCCTATAATATTTTAAATTTTACAAATGGAACACATTTAAATTTTAAATGGAAAAAGTGCGCAAATTATAAATGTTCGCTAAATTAATTTGAAAGTCAACTAATACTTCCCAAATGGTTCACTTTTCATGTTTGACCAAATTGAGGGGCCGTTTAGTTGGTGAAAATTTTTCCTATTTTTTCGTTTCTAAATTCCTAGAGAATGAAAAAATTGAGAAGAGTAGAATAAGCTTTTCAAACATTTAGTTAAAATTTAGATAATGAGAATTTCACATGTTTTGAAAATTGTTGGAAAAAAGTTTAACTAAACGGATTTTCAATTTTTTTTTTTTTTTTTTTTTTTTTTTTTTTTTTCATATGAAAAATCTCCTATGAAATTTTTTACTATTATAGATAGTATAGATATAGATATGTAGCTAAGATAATATCCCAAAACCAACTAAATCAAATATTACGTAAACATCACAAAAAACAAGATCCATAACCGGTCTCTCAGGTATTTAATTACGAGTATGTTAAATATTGTTAATTACGACTTTTATTTAACACCAAATAAAAGTCGTAGATAAATATTGTTTGACTATGACTTTTATTTAACACCACCTTATGAGATCGTTTGACTACGACTTTTATAAGTTTAAATATTTTCAAACTATAAATCAAATATGGGTTTTTCTAACATGTGTTCTAGTGCACAAGTTAAACACAAAAAAAATACATAATGGTTTACGAAAAAGTACACAGTAATCCACATAAAAGTACGTATAAGTGTGCGGGTCTCTATGTGTACTTTTGATGTACGGCACAAGTTAGAAAAAACGATCATCAAATATTATGTAAATGATGTGTCACAACAATTAGAAATAAAATAGCACTGTTTAAAATACCTTTATGCATAGTGAAGTAACTTCCTTTTTAAAAGTTCCTGGTCATTTGGTATGTTGGGGTGTGTGTCGATCAAAAAAAAAAAAAAAAAAAAAAAAAAAAAAAAAAAAAAAAAATGAAGGGAACTTAGTTGTCAGGGTTTAATAATTGATGATATGATGATTAAAGTTGGATTTAGGTAGGTTCTTGGGTTGTATAAACCCTTGTTATTGATTTTGTATTAATATGATGATAGGTCATAATGATGATTGTTGGATAGGATGCAAGGATGAGGATGATGAATTCTTGGTAAATTTATCGAGTGATAAAAGGTTTTAATTGCTCGTTATGTGTAGTTTAGATTAAAAATCGACCATTTAGACGTATTAGAACTTCGGAGTAATAGTTTTGTATCAATTTGTTTGTAGTTTAGGCGAAAATAGATAAAATTTAATGAAAGTGCAGATGTTTAGGATCCGGTGCACTTGTTTTATTTTCGTGTTAAGTTCTATTTGAATTAGCCCTAGCGTTACTAGTTTTGTGTTAATTCTTTCGGTGATTTAGATTGAAGTTTTGTATCAATCTGTTAGTTTATAAAAGTGTAGAAGTTTAGGTTCCTGTGCACTCGTTTCGTTATGTTCAGTTTCAGTTAGCCCCAGCGCTACTAGTTTTGCGTTATTTTGTTCATATATAGGATTAAAATTGATTCTCTTTTGGAGTAGTTTAAATGCTGGTGCACATTTAAGTTTCGTCTTAAGATCGCTTTAGCAACAATCTGTTCACAGTTTGGAATAAAATCGAATAAAATTGCAATAGTTTAGATTCTGGTGCACACAGTATGAAGTTTGCTTATGAGCAGCCTTAGCATTAATAGATTTCGGTTAAGCTCGCTTTTGATTTTTCCCTAGCATCAATAAGTGGTATCATGTTCCGATTAACCGCAGCATTAATTGATGTGTTGTTGATAACTTGCAAAAGAAATTGATTAATATTAAAACTGGTTAATATTGAAGAAGTCTAGATTCTGATGCGCTCTTTTAAATCTGTTTTAAGTTTGCTTTCAATTAACCCTAGCATTCATAGCTTGCATCAACACGTCTATAGTCTGGATTAAAACGGATTAAATTTTGGTTAAAATTGCAGACATTTAGGTTTCATTGTACTCATTTAATTTTCATATGAACCTCGCTTTCAATTAGGCTAGCATTACTATTGTCTTAATTTCTTGATAGTTTGGGTTCTAATTGATAAAATTGTACACAATTACAGAGGTTTAGGTTTCGGGTGCACTTGTTAGATAACTGCATAGTGGATAAGAATTTGCAGGTCTATGCCTGTTTCCTGTAGTGTAATTTGTAACTTTCTGTTTGTGGATAGATGTGTTTTTGATTTGTTGGAAGTTATATGTTTTTTGTTCAAGATATTTTGTAATTATATATAATTAACTTTGTTTTCAGAATTTGACATCAGGACGTTGTTATATTGGACGTGTATTGCGATATAATACAAAGGAACTATGTTTGGCGCCATCAACCGTAAGTTTTAGTTATTTATCCTTATTTATTTAAATGCTATTTTTAATTTTACTTAATATGTTTTGTTATCTATTGTATGCATGTTATAGACCTCCGATTTGTGGAGTTACTCTATCTATTATGTGTGTTTGACTCTATATTCTACTTATTGGGATATACGAGTGGATATCTTGGTAGTTTTTATAAAGAATACAAAGTTAGAAACTAGTGTTTATATCAGAGACGGGCTTTTTTTTCCTTATAAAAGCTTACTAAACCTGTGCCTAAGGCAACCTTGATTCTACTTGAGTCGAAGCCTGTGCCATGCTCAAACATAAGCATAGTATTTTGGCATAACAAATTAATGATCCTAAAGGTTTTAAGCCTGTTCGCCTATACAAGTTACTTGGTAGAATGTATGATAAAATTGCCTTTGGTTTTAGCCTCTTGAGACTTCCAATCTGTTCCTTGTAGTATTGACTCTCCCTATTTTAAGAGCTCCATGTGAAACTACTCTGCCACAAATAATTGACGATATTCAGTAATATTATCATGCAAGCTATATGCAACCCTAAAAGCCCGACTCTTGGAACTTATTTCTATGGAGTGTTTCTTTTTTATTTGTGTATACATCTAATTGTTTCTTTCTAAAACAGCATTTGGGCAGACCAATAATGCGAATAACAATCCATTTGCTGCAAAACCATTTGGTAGTACATCTCCCTTTGGTGCACAAACTGGAAGTTCTATTTTTGGTGGCACATCTACTGGTGTGTTTGGTACACCTGCTTCCTCACCAAAGTTGTCAAAATCGCGCCTAAGGCGCGCCTAGGCGCTAAGTCGCACAAGGCGCTAGCCTTGGGGATTTTTTTGACTCGAGGCGCACGACATGCATGACTCCCACAAAAATCGCGCGATTTTGCGATTTTTGCGCCTTGGCGCCTCGGGCGATTTTTGCGCCTAGGCCATATTTTGCGCCTTGGGACTTTTTTTTTTATTTTATTTTATTTTTTTATTTATTTATTTTTTTTTTTTTTAAGATATAATGCATGGGCCTTTTAAGTCATAGGTGAGTATTTATATGATTTCTAAATTTAAATTGATTTTATGTTTATTTTATTGATTGAAATTTTCTTTAAGAAGTTATTTTGTTTCATTAAATATTTTTTTACGACATATTATCATGAAAATGTAGCATTGTGCCTTGAATATTAATATATTGCTTACTTGATATTTTGGGTTCAATTGTGAGCTTTGTTAGATGTAAGCTACAAGTGTAGGACACAAACATATTTAGTCTGATATGGATTTTAATTTCTATATAGGTCATACAGCAAAAGAGTTGATCCGTTCTAGAAGTGACAACCAATCCATTTTAATATTTATAATGGCAATATGTGTTATGCATTAAGTATTTTAATGTTATTTTGTATTATTTAAGCTACATAAATGGTCACATATGTTATAAAAAACTTAATGCTTTTAGTGCGCCTCGCATTCATGAATCCCGCGCCTTGGAATGCGCCTCGACTCGAGGCTCTTCGACCCCCTTTGCGCCTTAGTGCGCCTTGAGCTTTTCAGAACACTGTTCCTCACCAATAGGATCCACATCGGTTTTTGGTGCTTCGTCATCACCCGCTTTTGGGAGCTCAACGCCTGCTTTTGGAGCAACTTCAAGTCCAGCCTTTGGTGCTTCGTCATCACCCGCTTTTGGGAGCTCAACGCCTGCTTTTGGAGCAACTTCAAGTCCAGTCTTTGGTGCTTCTTCATCACCTGTTTTTGGGAGCTCAATACCTGCTTTTGGAGCAACTTCAAGTCCAGCCTTTGGTGCTTCGTCATCACCTGCGTTTGGGAGCTCAACGCCTGCTTTTGGAGCATCTTCAAGTCCTGCTTTTGGGAGCTCAACGCCTGCTTTTGGAGCAACTTCAAGTCCAGTCTTTGGTGCTTCGTCATCACCTGCTTTTGGGAGCTCAATACCTGCTTTTGGAGCAACTTCAAGTCCAGCCTTTGGTGCTTCGTCATCACCTGCTTTTGGGAGCTCAATACCTGCTTTTGGAGCAACTTCAAGTCCAGTCTTTGGTGCTTCGTCATCACCTGCTTTTGGGAGCTCAACGCCTGCTTTTGGAGCAACTTCAAGTCCAGCCTTTGGTGCTTCATCATCACCCGCTTTTGGGAGCTCAACGCCTGCTTTTGGAGCAACTTCAACTCCAGCTTGTGGTGCTTCATCATCACCTGCTTTTGGGCGCTCAACGCCTGCTTTTGGAGCAACTTCAAGTCCAGCCTTTGGTGCTTCGTCATCACCCGCTTTTGGGAGCTCAACGCCTGCTTTTGGAGCAACTTCAAGTCCAGCCTTTGGTGCTTCGTCATCACCCGCTTTTGGGAGCTCAACGCCTGCTTTTGGAGCAACTTCAAGTCCAGCCTTTGGTGCTTCGTCATCACCTGCTTTTGGGAGCTCAACTCCTGCTTTTGGAGCAAATTCAAGTCCAGCCTTTGGTGCTTCAGCATCACCTGCTTTTGGGAGCTCAACGCCTGCTTTTGGAACAACTTCAACTCCAGCCTTTGGTGCTGCCTCGTCATCTCCTTTTGGTGGTAAGCATATCCACACACATATTCTAAGTTAGATATTCAAATATTGTACGCCTAATTACTTTGACTACATCTTTATTATCCACATTGGTTATGTGAAGAATCTGTGGAAGTATGTTGTAGATGTGAATATGTGATTGTTATGACGCTGTTACATAATAAACGAAGATTGCTAGCAATAACACCCAATGTTTATCCAATTGTTTAAGTTACATAAGTTGGTAGTCTTAATATTGTTTAGTATGAGTTTCATAGTAGCATCTTTTATCCCCTTTTGATCTTATATATTATGTCTTGTGTCCTTTAATCCAAATTACAGGTTCATTCGCATTTGGGCAGAAGCCTGCATTTGGTGGTTTTGGATCAACTCCAACATCAAGTCCTTTTGGATGCTCATTTTCACAATCACAACCTGCTTTCGGAAGCAACCAGTTTGGCTCGTTGAATTTTGGAGCTGGAAGCCAACCCGCTTTTGGTGTATCAAGCACCCCTGCCTTTGGTGTATCAAGCACTCCAGTGTTTGGTACTACAAGCACTCCAGCGTTTGGCAGCACAGGGTCTGGATTTGGAGTTTCTGACTCCCCTTTCGGATCAAGCACCCCAGCTCTTGGTGTTTCAAGCACTCCAGCTTTTGGTACTACAAGCACTCCAGCGTTTGGCAACATAGGGTCTGCATTTGGAGTTTCTAACTCCCCGTTCGGATCAAGCACCCCAGCTTTTGGTGTTTCAAGCACTCCAGCTTTTGGCGTATCAAGTGCACCAGCGTTTGCTGTTTCAGCCGCTCCTGCATTTGGTGCCGCTAGTGCCCCTGTGTTCGGTTCTTCACCTAGCACGACTTTCGATGCTAGTGGCTCGGCTTTCAGTTTTGCATCAAGTCCTGCGTTTGGTCAATCAGCATCTGCATTTGGCGGCAGCCAATTTGCGGCTCAAAGCTCTCCGTTTGGTACATTTTTTTCTTGTGCATGTCTGTTTAGTCTTCTAGAATATATTCTAGCTACATTTCAGTATTATTGTCTACTAGATAAAAACACAAATTTTAAAAACAGTGTTATTATACCGCCTTTAATTTAGTAAAAATGACAGTTTTTTTTTTTTTTTTTTTTTTTTTTTTTTTTTAAGCTTTAGACCAATCAATAATTCCTTCTTTGTGCATTTACTTCATATAGGCTTAATGTTGGATGCCTAATAGATTTTGGGATGGAGTGGGAAACTTAATATTGCATGTATGAGCAATGAGCATTCGGTGTTCATAGAGGAAAAAAGAAATACTCTAACTGGTTGATGAAAGTGTTCACTTTTGCTGTTACTTTACACACATGCAGGAGCTCAGGCCACAACTCCAGCATTTGGAACTCCTAATTTTGGTCAACCATCTTTTGGAACTCAACAACGTGCCAGAAGTAGAGCAACCCCTTATGCTCAGACACCTGAAGCAGACAGTGGCACTGGTACACAAGCTGCTGGAAAACTGGAGTCGATATCTGCTATGCCTGCATACAAAGAAAAAAGTCACGAAGAACTTAGATGGGAGGACTATCCAGCAGGAGATAAAGGTAATAAATATTTAATAGTTGAATGGTGATTTGTACGCCTTCTTTTGCCATACGCACTATGTTTGTGGTTTTGACTATATCACCTTTCACTAAATAAACAAGAAAATCAAGAAAGTGACAGGTAAAATTGGTAAAAGCCATTACCATGGTCCCTGTATGGCATAAAAAGATTGTGTACAAACTATTATTATCTTGGTGTATGGCAAAAGAGACGGTGTACGAATCAAGACCCCGTAGTCATTTTGTGTCAACACCAGCATAAATTAGTCTTTTCTTTTGTTTCAGGGGGGTCAAATCCTGCTGGTCAGTCTTCTGGTGGAATGGGATTTAATACAAACAACACACAGCCAAACCCTTTTTCTTCATCACCTTCATTTACACAGCCAACTGCAAATCCGTTTTCTTCCACTACATCACCTACCAACCCATTTTCCCAAAAGTCTTCAACTTTTGGTAATCCTGGGTTTGCTCGTTCAACTCCCACACTTAATTTTTCACCCTTTGTGACTCCAACTAATCCTTTTGCGTCAACACCAGCACAAACTACATCTGTCTTTAATACAACTTCATCTAATCCTTTTGGAACTCCAGCATTTGGCGTATCAAGTACACCAGCATTTGGTGTTTCAACCGCTCCTGCATTTGGTGCCGCTAGTGCCCCTGCGTTTGGTTCTTCGCCTACCACGACTTTTGGTGCTAGTGGTTCGGCTTTCAGTTTTGCATCAAGTCCAGCGTTTGGTTCTTCACCTACCACGACTTTCGGTGCTAGTGGCTCGGCTTTCAGTTTTGTATCAAGTCCAGCGTTTTGTCAATCAACATCTGCATTTGGCAGCAGCCAATTTGCGGCTCAAAGTTCTCCGTTTGGTACATTTTTTTCTTGTGCATGGTTGTTTAGTCTTCTAGAATATATTCTCTCTACGTTTCAGTATTATTGTCCACTAGATAAAAACACAAATTATAAAAACAGTGTGATTATTCCACCTTTAATTTAGTAAAAATGACAGTTTTTATCTTTAGACCATTTAATAATTTTTTTTTTTTTTTTTTTTTTTTTTTTTTTGTAATTAACTTCAAATAGGCGTAATGTTGGATGCTTAATAGATTTTGGGATGGAGTGGGGAACTTAATATTGCATGTATGAGCATTCGGTGTTAATCTAGTTCAACTTCTAGATTTTGTGGTTGATTAGTATGAACACCATTATCTTAATATTTCAGGGGGGTCGAGTTCGGTTTGTCAGTCTTGTGGTGGAACGGGTATAAATACTAACAACAAACAGTCAAGTTTTCCCTTTGGGCAGACAAGTTCTCCCTTTGGACAGGCTGTCTCAGCTTTTGAGCAGGCTTCCCCATCCGCTGGGCAGGCAAGTCTTTCGCCTTTTGATCAGTCAAATGCATTTGGAGGAATCGTGTTTTCAAGCATACCGTCAACACAAAGCACTAGAAACATGGGATTCAATCAGATAACCATGAGTTTCTTTTGTTAGTGTTCTTTATCTACATATGATACTCAAAAGAAGAAAAAATAAGGTTTTATCTTTGTGTTTGTTACTCATGTCATTTATCTGTAATGCGTATTGCCAAGGGTTTTCATTTTGAAAATTATTTTCTGAGCTCGAATCCGTTATATATAATCACTAACTACAACTTTTTCCGGTTATATATGTAGACTTCCCATCCAGTGCCTATTCAACCAGCTACACCAACTCAGAATCCAGCTGATTCTTTGTTTGCAGCACCGACGGGTAATTCAATGCACTTTTAGAAATTCTTCCATTAATTTTATTCTCAAAGTTTCTTACTTAATTGTATTTGTGCCTCAACAGGTGGCATTGGTGGCACTTCAAGAAGTTCTTCTCCGAGTAGATATAGCATGTATGTTTCACCCACAAGCCTTTTACCTTACCAGAGAGATGTGGTAAATTGAACCCATTTACTTATGAATGGATCGATTTGGATTACCTTTTTTTCCAAGATGTCAAACGGCTAAACTAATTAAATAAATCTAAAATGGAAACGGGTCCAAAGTTGTCCAAAATATATTTTTATGCATGCAAGTAATGGGAAAAGGGAACTGTAATGGGACTACCTATTACAGTTTTAGGCTAAATTAAACGTAATAGATAGGCACAAATCTTACTTGGCATGATGTACAAGCTACAATGACTAATTAACTAATGACATGCATATGGGGTCCCCAAGGAGATCGCGGAGTAGAGTTCGTCATTCTAGGAGATAGGTTTGAAGAGTTTTAGGGGTAATTCCCTCGTTTTCTCAGGTAATGGTTACTTAAGTATTTATTTTACGGTTATGGAACAACCTTAATTTTTTATTCCTCTCCTTTTTTGGCAAAAGGTGTTTCGACCCAATATGTTTTTACCATTACAAAAAATACCCATTTTGACCCATTATCAAACAATGCTTAAATTCTTATTGATGTCGCAGGTTTACAGATCCCATTTGGAACTTTATCTGCAATGCTTCAGATATCAAGTACAGTAAGTACAATATAATCGATGTCGCATGTTTACAGATCCCGTTTGGAACTTTACCTAAAGTACAGTAAGTACAATATAAATCAAATGCTACACACAGAGAGTGTAAGTTTAATATTTTTTTAACTAATCTGGTAATTTCTTCTCTACAGATTGTTAGCAAACTTATTCTCTTGAGGATATAATCTCTGACGACATATGAGAGTTCATTTCTGATCTTGAAACTTCAGAACCTAAAACTTTAAGATTCTAAATACGAATTGATGCATATGAGTTGAGTTGGGATCTAGAGTCTTTCAGATTTTAAGTTGTGATTTCTTTTAGTACTTGGTTTCAGCGTTGTAGTTTTGACATGTTTGACGATTCGATATTAGAAACTAAGAAACTTCATCTTTGTACATATTTGAAATATGTTTAATGGTTTGTGCTTTCAGTGTAATGTTGTTGAGATCTACTAGACACTCTACCTTGTGTATTTCATACAGAAATACTTTAGAAATCACTAATTCCTAAATGAGAACATTATTCATATACAGACATCAATGACGAGTTTTAGTTATTTATTAGATAAGACCATTAATTATAGGATTTTCATGGATTATGTCATAGTCAGTTGAACAAAAGATTCGAAGAGCAAGAACTGCGAAAAACACAAAATTCTAAAAAAGTGTAACTATGACGGTTTTAGTTTTGCAGAATGACCTTTTTATCCTTTGACCAACTTTTTACGGCTTCTTTATGTTCTGTAATATGGGAAACTTAAATCGATATAACCTATTCCTTTCTAGAAGCAAACAATTATTTTGGAACATACGGACAATAAATTGGGATGGAAAGTGTAGTTTTTAATGCGGCAATGTAGGAAAAAAGAAATATTATTTGACTCACCATTTAAAATGATTACTAATTTGCTGAATCTTTGTTACTATATACATATCCAGGAGCTCACGCCACAGCACCAGATTTTGCGAGTTCTGGTTCTGGGCAACCATATCAACAACATGTGGGAAGTATATCACCTCCTTATGCTCAAACAACTGAGACATTCAATATCAATGGTACACAACCTGCTGAAAAACCGGAGTCAATATCAGCTAACGAAGAGAAAAGTCATGAAGAACTTAGATGGAAGGACTATCAATCAGGAGATAAAGGTAATAAACATGTGATCATAGAATGGTGACATACATATCATATTTATGGTTTTAACTACTTCACACATTATGGTAAAATCGTGAAACACTGAAATCATTAATATAGTGATGTATGGAAGAAAAAAAATGGTTACGAATTGCCATCCATATTGATTGTGGTGTTACTCATACCACTTTTTCCTATTGATAATATTTTGATTAATTAGTCTTTCTTTTGTTTCAGGGGGTCCAACATCTAATCATTCTGGATCAGCACAATCACAAACACCATCTTTATTTCATGCAAATTCTAGGTTTAGAGCTCCAACTTTGCCTTTCTGTACACCTTCACCTTTTGGTACACCAAATACATCAAATTCTGGAACAACAACGTCTATTTTTGGGACAACTCAAGCCCGAGGAATAAATTCTACGTTTGGTAACACTCAGTCGTCACCTTTGTTTCAGTCAGATTCACCCGCTCTTGAACAAATGAATTCACCGTGTGGGTATACGGGCCCAGATTTCGGGCAGAGTACTCTCCCATCGTTTGGTATTTCAACACCCGTTGGTACAACAAATACATCATCTTCTGGAACATCGACTACTACTCCTGGTTTTGGAGCAAGAACTTCGCCTTCACCTTTCGATACACCATATACATCGACTTGTGTATATGGTTCAACTCATGGTTTTGGAGCTACAATGTCGCCTTCACCTTTTGGTACACCAAATACATCAGCTTCCGGAACATCGACTACTACTCCTGGTTTTGGAGCTAGAACTTCGCCTTCGCCTTTTGGTACACCAAATACATCGACTTGTGTATCTGGTTCAACTCATGGTTTTGGAGCTATAATGTCGCCTTCACCTTTTGGTACACCAAATACATCAGCTTCCGGAACATCGACTACTACTCCTGGTTTTGGAGCTAGAACTTCGCCTTCGCCTTTTGGTACACCAAATACATCATCTTCCGGAACATCGACTACTACTCCTGGTTTTGGAGCTAGAACTTCGCCTTCACCTTTTGATACACCAAATACATCGACTTCTGTATCTGGTATAACTCCTTGTTTTGGAGCTATAACTCGGCCTTCACCTTTTTGTAGTGGATTTAACTTTGGTACTCAATCAGAAAATTTATTTCAGTCGTGCTCACCCTTTGGACAACCAAGTTCAAATTTATTTCAGTCGATCTCACCCTTTGGACAAACAAGTTCACCCCTTGCGCAGACAGGCTTAGCTTTCGAGCAGAGTACTTCAGCCCTCAGTCAATCAAATGCATCTGAAGGAATGTTTTCTAGCACCCCACTAAGCATGAGCAGTATGGGGTTTAATCAGACAACTGTGAGTTCCTTTTGCTAGTTTTATTTAATATGTGTTTTATTAATATAAATACTCCCTCCGTTTCAAATTTATTCTCCAGTATAGATGAAATCACATGCATTTGTGATGGGGACTCGTAAGACTTCTACTTTTCTTTATTATGCCGAAAATGGTATTTAACAAATCCAGTGTATATATAATATAGCTAGTCACTGTCTAATACTTCTGTTGTTTATGCATGCCATGCAGTCTTCCTTTTCACCGTCTTTTCAATTTGCTGATCAACCGACTCAGAGTCCAGTTGGTTCTCATTTGGTGGAAACGACAGGTAATTGAATGCTCATACTAATCAGCTCAACCGACTCTGAATCCAGTTGGTTCTCATTATCAAAGTTCCTTACTTTACTGTCTTTTTTGCTAAACAGGTGGCACTGGAAACACATCAAACAAGTGTGGAGCGCTAGTGATTTACCAGCCTCCATGTGTCTTACAGGATAGTCTGTTGAGTCTGGATTTCCCTAGTACCCAAAAAGAATTGAATGATCCATCGACTCAGAGTCCAGATAGTCGTTCTCATTTGGTGCAAACGACAGGTAATTGAATGCTCATTTTAATCAGCTCAACCGACTCCGAATCCAGTTGGTTCTCATTATAAAAGTTTCTAACTTTTTACTGTCTTTTTGCTTTACCAGGTGGCACTGGTGACACATCAAACATTTCTTGTGAGCTCGACTAGTTTTAGACAACTGTATTGTCTTTTACCATACTAAAAGTGTGGAGCGCTAGTGATTTTACCTGGCTCCATGTGTCTTACAGGATGGTCTGTCGAGTCTGGATTTCCCTCGTACCAAAAAAAAAAAAAAAAAAAAAAATGAATGCGAATATGAGTCATGTTGAGAAGTAGAGATTTTTAGATTTAAAGTTGTTATTTCTTAAGTTTTTTGTTTTAGCGTTGTAATTTTGACATGTTTGATGATATGATATTGGAAATTAAAGAACCTATTTTATTTTATTTTTGCATTAATTTTGTTTAATGTGTTGGTATTATACGTAGTACTATTTTTGTAAGGTTTTTTGCCTATTATATTGGTGTGAACACTGAACACTATGAATAATTAATTAGTTTGAAACCAGTTATCCATATATAGTGGAATCATGAATCAAACAACAAGAGCATCACAATGCATCAAGTTTCTGCACCAAAAGGAAAAGAAAAAAAAAAAAAAAAAGCATTTCATAAGCTTTTTAATCATTTTTGTCATTCAACAAGTCATGTTGTACATCCTTTTTCAATGCAGAAACTAGTTCAATAGCTTTTCATCAATGCAAAAATGACACTGAGAGTGAAAATGTAGATGATGATGATGAAAAAAAACTAATATCTTCAAAAGTTCCAGCACTCGATCGATACCAACTTTTTGGTAATAAAAGGCATTGTCCTAATTCAATAAGTCATTTTAGTAACTTATAGAGCACCAAGTTTAAACAAACACACACACACACATACACAATTAAAGATGCTCTAAGATCGAGTTCAAGTGCATTAAAGTCGATATTTTATCAAGTTCGAGCATAACAATGAGCTACTGAAACAAAACAAGTGATATCAAGCTTACAAGGGCTCGGTTTGAGCTATTATAAAACTTATAGTCCTGTGGTAAGTTTGAACATGCAAATGATGTCATTGTTGAATTTAACTATTGGAAATAGGAACTTGCAAACGCTACCTCAGCATAACAGAGGTTTTACTTCGTCATAGCCTATCTTTGGATAGGCTAAACACATCCATTTCTCTGTTTAGCATATCAATTTAAACCAACAATCATCTCTTCTTCTCAGTTTGACTTTTGTTGACCATACATGAACATGAATACTTGAAATTGATTCAGGCTAATTCACACTCTCACAGTAGCTAAATAGCTAATATGAGATTGATTACACAACAATAAGCTTAGTTGCAAGCTGGTTTTAAGGAGTTAAAAACATTTTTTTTATTTATTTTTTTTTATATTTTCTGTTTTTTATATGTTTTTATAGCCAATGAGAGGTTGAATGATCTAGAAATCCAAGCTGGCAACCCTCATGACTTCTGTGCTTTCTCTGAGCTCATTGCAGCCCTCAGATCATCATTGTGCTTCTTTGCTCAAATGAGTGCCCTTGGATCATTATTTGTGACTTGGTCTGACCAATCAACAAGCTCTAAAATGCCAAGTTGGCAATCCGCGGATGCACCTTCTCTCTTTGACATGTGCGCAGCTTCTAGAATGAGTATCCAATGATTGGAATGACGTGGTGCATCCAATCACTAGCTGCCATTTGTCCATGCTTGATCATTCTCTTTGTCATGCTCCAAACACGTGGGATATGTTTCTAGAAGGCTCAATTTATGGTTAATTGGTGGTTCATTGGAGTAACGTGGGTAAATTTAATTTTAGTAATTTCTAGGGTTCATAATCTGGGGATGATGGTGTACTGGGTTAAAAGGGGTGGAGCCGTGGAGGGAAAAGGGTAAATGTTTTTTTTTATTGTTGTATGACCATGTGAGTGAGTGTTTTGACCAAAAGGTGTGTGGGCCGGGTTTTATTGGAATAGGCTTGGGATTGGTTTTATGTTTGGACTTGGACTTGGCTTTTTGGACTAGGCTTAGTTAATTGTAATTTCAGATTTTTGTAATTAAAAGTGAACAAGGACCAAATATGTAAAATCTGAATAATGGTGGACCAAAGCTGACATTTCCAAAATTTATGATCCAAGGGCCTTAGTTGTAAATTTCTGAATCTTTAAGGACCAATATTGTCACTTCTCCAAAAATATAATCAAAGGACCCTTTCTGACAATTGCTGAAACTTTAGGGACTGAAAATGAACACTTCTTCAAAGTTCATCCAGGGACTATTCTTGACACTTTGAGCATTTCCAAGGACTTCCATTGACTTTTCTGAGCTCATATTTGACTTTTTGACTTCATTCACAATCACATTCACAATCATAAAAACACATCCACATCCAGGGACTATTCTTGACACTTTGAGCATTTCCAAGGACTTCGTGCTCGTTTTTTGCCGGTTTTCGTTTGATTTTTGTCTTTTTATGAAATATATGTACCTGCACATTCACAATCATAAAAACACACTTTCTTTGGCAATTTAGGTTAGTTTTTGGATTATTTAGTTTATATTTGGATAAGAAAAAGTGAGTGAATAAGCATTCATCACCCTCCTTGTAGCCGATCGGTTTAGGGATCCCTTAAGGAATTCCGGAACCTTCTTGACCTTCCAATTATTCACCAATAACTCTTTCCTTTTCTTTGTCTAATGATCGTTAGTCACTTTTTGTTAAATACTAACGGTCGTTAGGTGTTTTAGTGTTTTAATAATTATTCTTAACATTTATAATAATTATTATTCATTTACTCTTCATACGTAAAGTGTGCAATCCCGTGATCTCGAGTTCGATCCTAACACACGTCTATTATTTCATGTCTATAAAACTAACAGTATGTACTCCCATTGTTTTCCATAGTGTTCAATCAAGCCTCATTCATGATCATATAAATCTCTCTGTTTTGCTCTCTTGCACTCTCTAAGACATACATCCTTTAAATACTTCTACCTCATGTCTTCTTTCATTGTTCTCAAAGGAATAAAGTGATCTCTAATTATCTCTTTTGCATATTGTGTAGCTATCCACCTAAAGTTAACAAGAGATCCCAAATTGTAATTCCTTAAGAATATTAGTGACTTAATTTGGAATGAGTTTTCATTACTCATCCATGATGCCCATAATCTAAATGGACAATGACAACTCTGCTTTGCCTTTGCAATCCTTTTTCTTGTCTACTTAGGTGATTGACTAGGACCAACATTACTACTAGCCAACATTACTACTTATACCCTCACCACTATCATTCACTTTTTTTGTTTTGCCACTAACCTTCTTAATCATTTTTGTGGAAAATTAGAAGGGGGGTTGAATAGTTTACCGCTTTTTCGATTCTTATTTAGCTTAAATAAACTTTGAGAACTTGACGTTTGGTTAAAGATATAAACTCAACTTAATATGTTTGATTCTTTGAAAAGACTTTACACGTGGATAACAATTCTAACTTAACTTGTTTCATACTTTGAAAAGCTTTACTTGTAATGATCCTAACTTTGCTTGTTTAGTTCTTTGAAAAGCTTTACTTATGTTTAAAGATATAAGAACAACATTACTTGTTTTGGTTCTTTGAAAAGCTTTATATGTGATCAACAATTCTAACTAAACAACAACATATAATAAGCAAAGATAGAGAAAGAAACAATCAAACCACAACACGATAGTTTATCGTGGTTCGGCTACAAGGACTCTTTTTCCTTGCCCTACATCCACGCCCCGAGTTTCCAACTCGAGAGTTATAAACACTAATCAACAAGCTCCTTTCACCGGCGGAGAAAACCTTACATGTCGCTTACACTTTTACCGACACAAAGCTAGATGTCGAGTTCTTTTACAAGGGTACAACCACTCCCATTCGTCGCTTACACTTTTACCGACACAAAGCTAGATGTCGAGTTCTTTACCAAGGGTACAACCACTCCCGTTAGTTCTTTTACTAGGGTACAACAACTCCCAACACACTACGTATTTTGAGGCCTAAAATACTAACCTATAACTTCTACATACATGACACACATGAAGTATAAACTACCAAAGCTTATACATGACCAAGCTACCAAGACTTGCAACTTTAGAGTTGAAGCTTGCAACTTCTTGAATGATCTTGTGGAGTTCCTTGCTACATAAGAGAATCACACAAGTCAAGGGTTACTGAGTTAGTTGAGAGAATATGTGAGAATAAGTCCTAAAGGGTTACACAAAACAAACAAATGGTTTGGTATTTATAACAAACTATTCTGCATGTCTGGCGGATCAGGCGGAACCCTCAGATGGGTTCCGCCCGTGTACCCCCAGGGTACCGTCAGGGCTGCAGTTGGTTTTTGCAATAAATCTCCCAAACCAAACAAGGTCACATCACATTAAACCTAGTCAAACACAAGACTTGTAAGCAAGCATAAGGTTAGTCAAACACTCTTTCTTACCATAAATATATATGGACAAAGCTTGCCCTAAATGTGATGTGACATTACTATTTTAAGAAATAAATGTGATGTGACAAGACACTTTCTAATTTAAGAAATAAAAACAATGTTTTGTTTAAAAGGAAATGTAAACCTTAGTTAAACAAGACTTAAACACTTAAAGTGATGATTTACTTATAGCTAAACTTCATACTTTGTCATTAACAAAACTTAGCAAAGATCGTAAAATATAAATAACGTTTTTAGGCGATATTTGTATTAACAATCTCCCCCTTTTTGTTGATGACAAAACATAAACTTTATTTATAAGTAAGTCACTAGTTTTAGTGTTAAGTCTTATAAAGTTAGTATAAAAACTTGTTTTTGCAAAGATGAGGTGATAAGCACTAAAAACTTGTTTTTGCAAAGATGAGGTGATAAGCACAAGTTTATATAAATTCTCCCCCTTTTTGTCGAAACAAAAAGAAGAGTAGCGAAGCGGAAGTATGCACTTGCTCCCCCTTGGACGATACTCCCC
This sequence comes from Artemisia argyi, assembly GCA_030686995.1. Classification (NCBI taxonomy): domain Eukaryota; kingdom Viridiplantae; phylum Streptophyta; class Magnoliopsida; order Asterales; family Asteraceae; genus Artemisia; species Artemisia argyi. The sequence continues at coordinate 166,617,804 of CM060687.1, read as the reverse complement.
CTAAATGGAGTGCCAAGAGAGGAGACATGGATTTTGAACCTACAAGAAAAAAGTTAATTGTCGCACAAGACAAGTCATGAAAGCATTTCATGTCTAGAACACAACTAAGAGTTGTGAAGTGGAATAATGCAACACTCATGCTCCCCCTTGAATATTACTCCCCTAAATGGAGTATCAAGGAAGGAAAACATGGATAATGATCCTACAAAAAGAAAGGTTAATTCCTAAAACACAAGATATATGTATGCTACCATAGCAAGGTATAGTTCACTTATTATACCTAAATGGTCAACAAAAAATGCAAACCTTGTACTAGAATGAAATTCATTTCATGTAAAGGTTTGACTCTTAAAAAAACAAGAAATTTGGATGACAACATCCTACTTTTAAAAATAAAGAAAAACTAAAAATAAACTAAGAGCATAAAAAGCTACAAGGAAATCATCATTTTCCTTAATGAGAAACATTTTCCAAAAACAAGGCTAAGGTTGTTTAAGGATGAAAATGTGTGTCGAGGGTTGTAGCGGGCTTTATTTTGAAGGTTGAGAGGGTGACACGGGTTTTGGTTTGTTGGTTTAAATGGGAAACATTTTCCAAAAGAAACGGTTGTATTTCATTTTGGAGACTCTAAACTTGAGGTGGTGTTGGTACTCTAAACTTGGTTTGTTGGTTTTAATGAGCAATATTTTTCAAAAGAAACGGTTTTGTTTCATTTTAGAGACTCTAAACTTGAGACTATCCAAAATGTGGTTTAGGATAAACCTCATTTTATAGGATAGGGTGAAACAACAATGGTTTTGGGTGGTGGTTGTTGTTGGTCTTGGTGGAAGATCTTTGAGATGCTTTTATTTTCTTATACGTAGAAAATAGAGATTCAAAATGTTGGGAAGGTTCTTGTGGTGGTGGTAGTTATTGTTGTTGTGGTGGTTGTTGTTTGAGCAAAATGGTGTAGGCTTGGTTATTTGTAAATGGTTACCATGAAGGTTTTTGTGAATGGGTTGAAACACAAATGATTGTAGGTGTGTATGGCCTTGATCATTTGGAAAAATTGAGGATTTAGCATAACGGTAGGCCAAACTCTCAAGCAATGACGGTGGATGAGGTCTATCATCCAATGACTCATTTGGTTGAAATGTTGGTTGTTGTTGGGTTTCCATTTCGGCAATGGTGTTAAAAAAGTGACAATGATGGAGGGCTTGATGGTTTAGGTGATAGGTTTTCAAAAGTTTCCAATAGTGGATGTGGTGATGTTGGTGGTGTAAGGAAAAGTTCCATTGGTGTAAGTGTTGAAGTAGCAAGATTAAGCAAATCTTGAATAGTGTTCACATTGGTATTGAAATGTGTTGAGGATGGTGTTGAGGTAGTGAGGTTAAGGAAATCTTGGATAGGTGAAGAAATGTTAAGCGATGCATCACTTGAAGATGATGAGCTTGACTTGACGGTTTTGTTGAAGCAACAAGGTTTGACACTAATCCTAGTGGTTTTTGAGAAGGATTTTGATGGTTATGGTGTGATTTGAATTGTTGCAAAACTTTCAAATTTATAAGGTTGAAAAGGGGTTGAAATGGGTGTTTGGATTTGATGTTCTACCATTCAAAGAATGAGGTTTCAAATGATTTTCATGACCATGTCACATCATTTGATGTTAATTCAATGGAATAGGGTGGAGTGAAAGATCAACATATGCACTCAATGCTTTGTGATCATGGGATGTGATTTGTTTGAAAATGTTTCAATGGTTTGAAGGATCCTTTAAAAGGGTTCCTTGGGTTAGTTATGTTTGAATTTGAATTTTTGGATGGAAGTGGCTTCCTAATTGTTTTAGTGAGTGAGAGTTGTTCTAATATGGTTATTGGAGTTAATGGAAGATGTTTCTCACTTAGGATAATGGTTTAACACTTTACAAGTTTTGGTCTTAAGAAAAATGACAAAAATTTTCTGCAGGTGTCTGGCGGAACCCATTTGAGGGTACCGCCTGGTCCGTTGGGCCATTTCTGGAATTCCCAGAAAATACACTGGCGGACCCCAATTTTGGGTACCGCCAGATCCGCCAGGGGTAAAAAATTAGGCAGTCCGCGTTTTTGACCCGCGAGACGATTTTCAAAGTTTTCGAAAACTCCTAAAATCAAAGAGATAAGGTATTTCTGGTTAGGCAATGCAAAAATTAGACATGTAAACATACATATCATGGGACTTTGACCTTGAGGTCGAGGATTTTACTATACTTAGTAAGAATTGCCATAAGCATAGAAAAAAAATATGACAAACACCTTAAACATTGTCATTATGCATAAAAGTTCATACAAACATAATCCAACAAACATAATAAACCATGAAAGTGAAAACCACATAATTCACGTAGTTTTAACACAAAGACGATTCTAAAGCATTCTTAAGCCAAACACTCTTTAATCGTCTCATAACCGGTCTATCCTCTTATTGAGCTTGCCCTAAATGTGATGTGACATTACTATTTTAAGAAATAAATGTGATGTGACAAGACACTTTCTAATTTAAGAAATAAAAACAATGTTTTGTTTAAAAGGAAATGTAAACCTTAGTTAAACAAGACTTAAACACTTAAAGTGATGATTTACTTATAGCTAAACTTCATACTTTGTCATTAACAAAACTTAGCAAAGATCGTAAAATATAAATAACGTTTTTAGGCGATATTTGTATTAACAATCTCCCCCTTTTTGTTGATGACAAAACATAAACTTTATTTATAAGTAAGTCACTAGTTTTAGTGTTAAGTCTTATAAAGTTAGTATAAAAACTTGTTTTTGCAAAGATGAGGTGATAAGCACTAAAAACTTGTTTTTGCAAAGATGAGGTGATAAGCACAAGTTTATATAAATTCTCTCCCTTTTTGTCGAAACAAAAAGAAGAGTAGCGAAGCGGAAGTATGCACTTGCTCCCCCTTGGACGATACTCCCCCTAAATGGAGTGCCAAGAGAGGAGACATGGATTTTGAACCTACAAGAAAAAAGTTAATTGTCGCACAAGACAAGTCATGAAAGCATTTCATGTCTAGAACACAACTAAGAGTTGTGAAGTGGAATAATGCAACACTCATGCTCCCCCTTGAATATTACTCCCCTAAATGGAGTATCAAGGAAGGAAAACACGGATAATGATCCTACAAAAAGAAAGGTTAGTTCCTAAAACACAAGATATATGTATGCTACCATAGCAAGGTATAGTTCACTTATTATACCTAAATGGTCAACAAAAAATGCAAACCTTGTACTAGAATGAAATTCATTTCAGGTAAAAGTTTGACTCTTAAAAAAACAAGAAATTTGGATGACAACATCCTACTTTTAAAAATAAAGAAAAACTAAAAATAAACTAAGAGCATAAAAAGCTACAAGGAAATCATCATTTTCCTTAATGAGAAACATTTTCCAAAAACAAGGCTAAGGTTGTTTAAGGATGAAAATGTGTGTTGAGGGTTGTAGCGGGCTTTATTTTGAAGGTTGAGAGGGTGACACGGGTTTTGGTTTGTTGGTTTAAATGGGAAACATTTTCCAAAAGAAACGGTTGTGTTTCATTTTGGAGACTCTAAACTTGAGGTGGTGTTGGTACTCTAAACTTGGTTTGTTGGTTTTAATGAGCAACATTTTCCAAAAGAAACGGTTTTGTTTCATTTTGGAGACTCTAAACTTGAGACTATCCAAAATGTGGTTTAGGATAAACCTCATTTTATTGGATAGGGTGAAACAACAATGGTTTTGGGTGGTGGTTGTTGTTGGTCTTGGTGGAAGATCTTTGAGATGCTTTTATTTTCTTATACGTAGAAAATAGAGATTCAAAATGTTGGGAAGGTTCTTGTGGTGGTGGTAGTTATTGTTGTTGTGGTGGTTGTTATTTGAGCAAAATGGTGTAGGCTTGGTTATTTGTAAATGGTTACCATGAAGGTTTTTGTGAATGGGTTGAAACACAAATGATTGTAGGTGTGTATGCCTTGATCATTTGGAAAAATTGAGGATTTAGCATAACGGTAGGCCAAACTCTCAAGCAATGACGGTGGATGAGGTCTATCATCCAATGACTCATTTGGTTGAAATGTTGGTTGTTGTTGGGTTTCCATTTCGGCAATGGTGTTAAAAAAGTGACAATGATGGAGGGCTTGATGGTTTAGGTGATAGGTTTTCAAAAGTTTCCAATAGTGGATGTGGTGATGTTGGTGGTGTATGGAAAAGTTCCATTGGTGTAAGTGTTGAAGTAGCAAGATTAAGCAAATCTTGAATAGTGTTCACATTGGTATTGAAATGTGTTGAGGATGGTGTTGAGGTAGTGAGGTTAAGGAAATCTTGGATAGGTGAAGAAATGTTAAGCGATGCATCACTTGAAGATGATGAGCTTGACTTGACGGTTTTGTTGAAGCAACAAGGTTTGACACTAATCCTAGTGGTTTTTGAGAAGGATTTTGATGGTTATGGTGTGATTTGAATTGTTGCAAAACTTTCAAATTTATAAGGTTGAAAAGGGGTTGAAATGGGTGTTTGGATTTGATGTTCTACCATTCAAAGAATGAGGTTTCAAATGATTTTCATGACCATGTCACATCATTTGATGTTAATTCAATGGAATAGGGTGGAGTGAAAGATCAACATATGCACTCAATGCTTTGTGATCATGGGATGTGATTTGTTTGAAAATGTTTCAATGGTTTGAAGGATCCTTTAAAAGGGTTCCTTGGGTTAGTTATGTTTGAATTTGAATTTTTGGATGGAAGTGGCTTCCTAATTGTTTTAGTGAGTGAGAGTTGTTCTAATATGGTTATTGGAGTTAATGGAAGATGTTTCTCACTTAGGATAATGGTTTAACACTTTACAAGTTTTGGTCTTAAGAAAAATGACAAAAATTTTCTGCAGGTGTCTGGCGGAACCCATTTGAGGGTACCGCCTGGTCCGTTGGGCCATTTCTGGAATTCCCAGAAAATACACTGGCGGACCCCAATTTTGGGTACCGCCAGATCCGCCAGGGGTAAAAAATTAGGCAGTCCGCGTTTTTGACCCGCGAGACGATTTTTAAAATTTTCGAAAACTCCTAAAATCAAAGAGATAAGGTATTTCTGGTTAGGCAATGCAAAAATTAGACATGTAAACATACATATCATGAGACTTTGACCTTGAGGTCGAGGATTTTACTATACTTAGTAAGAATTGCCATAAGCATAGAAAAAAATATGACAAACACCTTAAACATTGTCATTATGCATAAAAGTTCATACAAACATAATCCAACAAACATAATAAACCATGAAAGTGAAAACCACATAATTCACGTAGTTTTAACACAAAGACGATTCTAAAGCATTCTTAAGCCAAACACTCCTTAATCGTCTCATAACCGGTCTATCCTCTTATTGAGCTTGCTTATGTACCTTCCAAAGCACTTGAAAATTCCTTTGGTTTGCTTGAACTCTTCGGATACATTTTCAATGACGGGGAGTTCTAGAAGGTAGTCTAAAGGAGGTAACTTAGAGTTAGGAAGTTAATCATCCTTTTTCATGTCAGATGATGATGATGATGGTGTAGGTGAGCGAGTACGTTTGCCCTTACCTTTGAAAACTTGTTTATCACTAAATTGTTCTAAAGAGGCGGGTGAGAAGCATTCCATAAGGAAGAGCGGTTGTTCCTACCAAAGGTATGTCGGTTATTCTTTTGGCGAGGTAATAGGCTAAGTTAAAAGGTTGACTGGTGGAAATGCTATAGAGCATGTAGCTAAGACAAACATTGATGTGATCCCGGTTTTCTATGGTGCTAATTTCATTGGTTCTAAGGAGTTCTTCCCATTCTTTTAATTGGGGCTTGAGTTCATTGAATTTCATACCATATGGGTCCTAGATGACCTCATTTCCGGTTCTAGTTCTCCTAGTGTTGGTGGTCCTAATGAAGAGGTGGTTACGTAGTTCATTTTTGGACACAAGAGGGATATCATAGGGATAGATGCGGTCAAAGAGTGTGTCAAGAGTTGAGAGGGAGTGCAAATAGGAGTAGATGCAAGTACCATGGTTTAAGACACCTAGGATTTGAGCAGACTCCTCGAGAGTGAAGGAGTATTAATGACTACTAGCCCTAAAGTTAATAGACATGCGACCGTACTCATCCTTGGAGAGGGTGACGGATGCATATAATTCTAAAATGAACCTAGAACAAATAGGCTCGTCGATTTCTAAGAGATACTCAAAGTTGATTGTGGAAAATTCCGTGTATAGGTTTGTACCTTCTAAGAAGGATGGATCAATGGTTCTACCCTTAGGGACATATCGTTTTTCTAAGGCTTTGAAGACAACGATTTGAGTTTGAGTGAGACCTTTGGTTTTGTGGTGTTTGGGTAGGTACTTGATGGTGTCCATGTGGTCGTAGTGAGTTAGAGGAGGCATGATGATTCCTAGAAAATCAAAATTTCACATTTAAGTAAATGACTATTGTAATGTGTATGTTCTAGTGTGTGCCTATATGAAAACAATGTGGAGGTGCGGTTGACTTGACTCATTTTGATGCTTAAAAATGTTTTGTAATGCAAGTGATGTTTCAATGACGTTTTTCATTTGTTTTAACAATGTGGTGAACGGTGGTAAAGTATGGGTGACGACCGAGAGTGGATATGTGAAATGAGGTGGTGATTGTTTGACAACACTTAAAGCTTGGATATCATCTTTGTGTTCTTCACTTGCTAGAAAGTGGAAGAGATGCATTTCATAATGAAGTTCACTCGACTTTTGATGACATAGACAAATATGTTAATGAGAGTATGGATATGACAATTGCCCTTTGTTTCAAAGAGCGACACAAAGGTGAACATAGGTTTATGTATCATGAAAGGTGGTTTAATCTTAATAGGTTAGGTTATAGTGGGGATGACACACTTGTTTGGTTACATTGTGGAATCTTCTTGTGAAGATGACTAGGTGGAGTTATTGGTGAAGATGATATTGACTCTTGGTTTCTTTGAGGGCATGGAAATTGTTGATGACTCGATATTGATAGGACAAAGGATAACTCGGTTTCTCATTTCACATTGGTTGTTTGAGGTTTGAGTGATGAAAGGTTATGAGGGAGATGCTTGAAGTTTTGCTCATTTTGTGAATCTCATGGGCTGAGATATATCACAAGGTGAATGTGATGAGATGATGGTGAAAGAACAAGTGAATGATTAAGTTAAGAGGGTGTTTGGTTTTGAAATTAAAATAAAACATTCTGTAGCTTTGGCGGACCAGGCGGAACCAAAAAGAGGGTTCCGCCCGTATGGTCTGAGGGTGCCGTGGGATCTGCAGGGAAAACTCAAAAGGAATTGTCTTGATTTTTGTGGTTTTATCCTAATGTTCAAAACTAAGGTTTTAGGTCTTATGAGTCCTTGACTAAGCCTAGGGATGATGAATGCTTCTCATTCAAGAGGTTTTGTGAAAACGTTGATAGAATGGTTAACGTATAAGACATTCTTAGTTAAGATGTTCCTCAATGAACATTTTTACCAAGACGATGATGATGGATCACAATATGTCAATTAAGAACATAATGGATTGAATTGTCGCTGAAGTCGATGCTTCCTTTGTTGAAGGTATAACAATGTTGATAAGATGAATTCCGTTGTTGATGCGAGTTTGCTTGTTCAAGTGGAGCTTGTTGATGTGCTTCTCCATCCGATACTAATTTGAGAATCTTACGCGTTTTGGAGAATCATTGGGTAAGTAAGTATAAAAGAGCAAGTACCACTTGTGTTTTTCTTATCAACTTATTACCGACATAATTCCATTTGGCATACACTATGGTTTCTATTCCCGTTCTTTTGGGAGACCATAATCCTAGTTTTGTAGTACCTTATGATGTATCCAAATAGGCTCAACTAAAGAGTTGTTTTAGGATCTTCTTTAACACGAGCACATAGACAAAAGCTAAACATAATGTTGAGTCTAAATGTTATGAGAACAAGTAGTCTTCCAAACATTTCTCTACGTTTAGTTTTACCTACGGATTTACTGATCTCATTCTTGATAAGTCATCAAAAACTTAACTATTAAGAACAAGAGAGAAACTAGGAATGTCTTTAAGTTAAAAACCCTTGCTTTTGTGGCTTGCTTTTATTATCAAAAAGTCTTTCAACTATTGACACAATACTCACTTGATTACTTTGAAATGTCAATTTTGTTTCACTAGTTGTTTTATCTAAATTCCAAAAATTGTTTTTGCTGAATTTGTTTAGACACAACTATGACCTATAAATCAAGTTTTATAACTTATGTCAATTTTACTTGATTCAATGTTTGACTCAAGGTGAGAAGATGTTATTTTGTACTTTTACTCCATGCTTGTCTTGCCATCATTGGACTTTCGACTAAGTTATCATCTACCAAGGATGATATCATAGAAGGAGGAGATCACTCGTTAAATGTCATATTCAACGACTCCTCGACTCTTTGGGTTTTCTTACTTAAGACACTATGAACTCTATTTATTTTGAAAAAGTCCAAGAGGTACAACATCATGAGACTATGTGTCACATTTGATGTGTAAATCCTAGATGTTGAAAACTCATTTTCTTTCACACATCCTAATATATGCTAATGTGATTTATTTCACCTTGTGTGTTTTATGTGAGATTATCATAAAGGAGTGATTAAAGAAAAACACAATTAAAGACTCAAAGTATGGTGTTTGAGAAAATTGTTTAACAAAGGTTTGTTTTGCAAGCATCACAAAAGTGCTAGACATTTTAACACTTAGGAAATTCTTAGTTAGCTCACTTGTAAGCAAGAGTTGAGTGAGACATACTCAAGAGTTTTTCGTGTTTATCTCTTGATGGTTAAAGAACCGAAACACCTTATATCTCCTACTAGTACTAAAGACTAAATTCCTTGTTGCATAGAATCTAATCTTAGTTATTTACAAATAGCAGGTAGACACTCTAGATTATTACAAATAACACATATTCGAACACATAATGCTAGAAACAAGATACAATCAAAGTCAAGTTGAAGTAATGCGTACCTTTTAAATTGCATAGAGATGCTATCAAGCGGATAAGCATTACGCGTAAAAACTTGGTTTGACGACACGCTTTGAAACTCAATAACTCATGTATCCAAGAAGGTTAGATAATCATATAAAGGCATAGAGAATGATAGTCTTAATCCTTTTATCATGAGTTTCTATTAGAGATTGAATTATCTCTAAATTTCTCTTCTAGGTTTGACAAATTTTACATGCTTTGTTTTATTAGTTGATGATGCTTATGAGTTAAATCCTAATCCGGTTTTATCTTTAAACAACCTTTGACTCCTCAACAATCTTTCAAAAGATTTTGAGCTTTCATCAAATTTAACTAATAATTTTTCCTTTCTCATTTTACATTTTAATCTCGTGTTTGTAATTTAGACATAATTTACATTCTAGATTAATTTCAACATTACTCTCAATTATAGATATTTTATCTTCTAATAAGATTTCTTTTTCAAAGATATTCTTAAGAGATTTTGAAGACTCATTCTTGAAGATAGTTTTTAGGTCCATGTTGCATAAACGTTTAGACTCATTTTCTAGTTTAGAAAACTCTAGGATAAATTAATCAAAGCAAAAGAGTTTGGTTTCAAAGTGTACCTTGCTTGATGTTTTATCTAGTTTAGAATCACAAACCGGATGATTGACTTCATCTTCATCCAAGTTATTCCATGAATCGCAAGCAAGACTACTACGAGCTTGACATGAGTAATCATCTTTACTTACACCTTGCTTGTTGTTTCAATAAATTGACAATTAACTACCGGATCATTGTCTTCGTCAACATCCATTACATTCCAAGATACGCAAGCAGGTTCATCAAAACACACGTACTCATCTTCACTTGTACCTTCATTTAAAACATTTAAACTAGTAGCACATGTATTAACTTCTACTAAGTGTCTATCAATTAGTTTTTCTAAAACTTCTAATTCATATATAAGATCAGATTGATCATCTTTGACTTAACATATTCCTTGATGAAAGTTTACCATATTTTTCCAAACATCATTAACCTTTTGACAAAAATACATTCTTTCATATTTGGTACTAAAGCTTTGTAAAGCATTGTTTTAGCTTTAGTAATTTTATCAAGTTTAAGATAGTTATCTTGGTTTTCAAAAACTTGTTTTCTTTGGTTTGAAATTACCAAAAGAAATAATATGCCAAAGATCTTGATCAATTGATTTCACATAGTTTTCAAAATTACTTTTCCATTCAAGTAAGTTTTCTTTTTCAAATAGCGGTTGGTTTTGAATAGGTTGCCCTTCTTTAAGATTTTCAAAATCCATGGATCGATCCAAGTTTTAAAATACATTCTATTTTAAAGATCTTGAGTAACGTAGCTCTTGATGCCAATTGTGGAAAACTAGAAGGGGGGTTGAATAGTTTACCGCTTTTTCGATTCTTATTTAGCTTAAATAACCTTTGAGAACTTGACGTTTGGTTAAAGATATAAACTCAACTTAATATGTTTGATTCTTTGAAAAGACTTTACACGTGGATAACAATTCTAACTTAACTTGTTTCATACTTTGAAAAGCTTTACTTGTAATGATCCTAACTTTGCTTGTTTAGTTCTTTGAAAAGCTTTACTTATGTTTAAAGATATAAGAACAACATTACTTGTTTTGGTTCTTTGAAAAGCTTTATATGTGATCAACAATTCTAGCTAAACAACAACATACAATAATAAGCAAAGATAGAGAAAGAAACAATCAAACCACAACACGATAGTTTATCGTGGTTCGGCTACAAGGACTCTTTTTCCTTGCCCTACATCCACGCCCCGAGTTTCCAACTCGAGAGTTATAAACACTAATCAACAAGCTCCTTTCACCGGCGGAGAAAACCTTACACGTCGCTTATACTTTTACCAACACAAAGCTAGATGTCGAGTTCTTTTACAAGGGTACAACCACTCCCATTCGTCGCTTACAATTTTACCGACACAAAGCTAGATGTCGAGTTCTTTACCAAGGGTACAACCACTCCCGTTAGTTCTTTTACTAGGGTACAACAACTCCCAACACACTACATATTTTGAGGCCTAAAATACTAACCTATAACTTCTACATACATGACACACATGAAGTATAAACTACCAAAGCTTATACATGACCAAGCTACCAAGACTTGCAACTTTAGAGTTGAAGCTTGCAACTTCTTGAATGATCTTGTGGAGTTCCTTGCTACATAATAGAATCACACAAGTCAAGGGTTACTGAGTTAGTTGAGAGAATATGTGAGAATAAGTCCTAAAGGGTTACACAAAACAAACAAATGGTTTGGTATTTATAGCAAACTATTCTGCATGTCTGGCGGATCAGGCGGAACCCTCACATGGGTTCCGCCCGTGTACCCCCAGGGTACCGTCAGGGCTGCAGTTGGTTTTTGCAATAAATCTCCCAAACCAAACAAGGTCACATCACATTAAACCTAGTCAAACACAAGACTTGTAAGCAAGCATAAGGTTAGTCAAATACTCTTTCTTACCATAAATATATATGGACAAAGCTTGCCCTAAATGTGATGTGACATTACTATTTTAAGAAATAAATGTGATGTGACAAGACACTTTCTAATTTAAGAAATAAAAACAATGTTTTGTTTAAAAGGAAATGTAAACCTTAGTTAAACAAGACTTAAACACTTAAAGTGATGATTTACTTATAGCTAAACTTCATACTTTGTCATTAACAAAACTTAGCAAAGATCGTAAAATATAAATAACGTTTTTAGGCGATATTTGTATTAACAATTTTCTTTTCTTTCCTTTTTTCACACCAACCTGCTTCTTTAAACCTACATTTGCATCTACATTTTTCTTGTTTTTCCCTATTTCTGTTACCTTTCTTACCAACACACCTACCATCTGCAACATCTCTACCACAATATACAAACAAACATTTCCAATAATGTTTCATAAACAGTAGTTGATAGCCATCAACAACCCCATAATTAGCCAAGGCTAATTTTAACTGTTCAAACTTCAAAGTCCTCATATATACTTCATGCCTAGTGCAGGTTCCATCTGGTTCGATGGTATATTTGGGTCAAAAACAGGATAAAACACACCTTTTGTAACCTTATATACATGATCTATTGAACTCACATCAAGGTCTTTTCCTTGTATGTTACGTATAGGGGGCGGTGTTGGTACATTACCTCTAAAAGTACCCTTATTACCAATGTTTTAAAAACCAAACCGAACATCAAATCGGTTAAATTTCCGGTTCCCGGTTCGACCGAATGTAGTAATGTTGCAGATTTCCCTTCTGGTTCTAGTTACACTACATATATATGTTCTTCGAAAATTATATTGAATACAAAATAATGATATATTAAAATAACAAGATACACTAGCTCGTTTACGGGGAATGAAAAAAGTATCTTTTCTTGTATAAAGATATCTTTATACACCTACTTTTTATCATTCCCATTTCAATCATATTGAAAGCATATCGTCTTCAACACCAACTTATTTTTTTCATTTTAACTCCATCTTTTCTTTATTGTATGTGTTAGCATGACCTAGTTAAAATGATTTCGTGCAACAATTGCATTTTTCCAGCCAAGTTGATAGGTTTATGGTGTCATTTCACCGTTTTTTTTTTTTTTTTTTTTTTTTTTTTTTTTTTTTTTTTTTTTTTTTTTTTTTTGACAATAAGTAACCATATCAGATGAATTTGCATGTTTCCGGTGAAGATTTTTCAGTTACCAATTTGACTGGTTTTCCCAGTTCACAGCGAGTCAATCACAACTGGTTCACCCGCCTTAAAAAAAACAGTCGATCAAGCAGTTCCCCGTTCAACCAGTCTAAAAGGCCTGTCCAGACCGGTTTTCAAAACCATAAGATATTACTACAAAGTCTATTGAGAAAATCATCTTCAATGGTTATATTCTTAATCACTGCACCCTCTTCACCCATATTATAAAAATCAACATAGTCAATGTAATCTCATCTTCACTACAATGCTCATCCTCACTAGATTCACTATTAGCCTCTGAATTTTGCTCTAGATTTATAAAATCTATCACATCATAATCTAAGTGTTCTACATATAAATCAACCATAAAACCATTTTCATACCCAACCCTAAAAAATTCATCAAAATCATCTGTCTAACTTTAAATCTTTTATACCCAAGCTCAATGTGCAACTAGTCTTGCAATAATATAACCTTGTAATTAAACCCAAAACTAACCTTTTAACGATTTTTTCAAGATCATCAAATGACATACCTTCGAAATCACATTTGTATTATGTTTTTCATCTCCTTGAAGGCATATTACTTAAAGGACTAGGAACAAAGACATCATTCTAAGGATTTGATTAGTTAATTAAAAAAAATGATGAGTGGAAATTTAGAGAGAGAAAGTACATAATACAAATGTACGAGTGATTTATGCATTAGGCTTGTTTTGTAAATAGCACTACTCTAATAAACGCGTAGCCCAGATAAGCTAGATTTATTAAAGGCATTTTTAGTCCGATTTTGATATATTCTTGATTTAGCTCGGGTTGCCCTGGCCAACAAGCGTATAGCCAACCGCATGATAGACACGTATCCTCCAGTTGCTCAAAAATTATAAAAGTTGCCCAAAGAACACAAAAGCTGCCCCCAAAAATGACACTTGTCATAATACGGGTGGCTATACGATTGTTGCCCAGGGCAACCCTGGCTAAAACGAGAATATTTCAAAATCAGGCTAAATATGCCTAGACAAAGGGCAACCGGGCTATTTTAGTATTTATCCCTTTATTAAATACTCTGTAGTCCGTGTTGTTTTAAACCATTACTTAAAATTCATATCTTTTAATAATAATAATAATAATAATAATAATAATAATAACCTTTAAATTCATTTAAGAGAAAGAAAACCATGTTTGGTACCAATAGCATCAATTAGTTTTGTTACTTCTTCCAATGACATTTAAAGTGTTTATGGATTTGTTTGGTACCAATAGCAAGGTAAATCATGTTCTATTCTTTGAATTGTTGATGTCGATGGAAAATAAATTCTAATCAAGGGTGTCTTCTGCCTTTAAACCTCCTTTAATAAGATTTATTTATTTATTTCCAAAGATGCTAACAAGGTATTGCTCTATACTTCTATTGTATGCTTAACTTTCCGAAAAAATAAGCTATTTAAAATATATGTAACTTATAAAAATAATTCCGCTGCATCTACATTTACATCTCCAATTATAGGAAGGAACCAGTGTTGCAAAAAAAAAGTCTACAAGGCCGATTAATCGCCGATTAGGTGCTACAAGGCCACTGACCTTGCCGATTTATGTAACTGGGTCAAACAAATAGGTCAACTATGGTCAACGGCGATCAACGACGGTCAATGGTGGTCAAACTTGCCGGAAACCTATAAATCTTGCCGGAAGTACCCAAAACTCATTGTAAACTTATTTTGATCACTTATAGTAACTGTTTAAGTCTATTACAAATTGTTTTTTAGAAAATATCTTACCAAAAATACCTAAAACTCACCGAAAATACACAAAACTTGCAGGAAATAACTAAAATTTGTCAGTAATGTCAATCCGATGAATCAACGATTAATCCCGCCTAGACCGATTACAAGTTACAAGGTGGTCGACCACCCGACTACCAATTCGTGATTTTTGCGATCTTTGATAGGAACAATTATTTTCAACAAACTTACCTTACATGTAATGGTTACCAACATTACTACCACCAACTTACATCCACATCATCTTTTCATTCCACCAGCAACATCACCACCAAACATATGTAATAAGATGATCGACTTCAACACCAAAATATACTCACTTAAACACATATATACTTCACTTAAACACAAGCATACCCACAATATACATAGACACACACACACAAATAAAGAAAGAAAGAAAAAAAGTCGGTCATGCAGATGACCAATTTGTCCTCAAAATCGGTCCTAGACGTGTCCTTGATGGGTTGTGTTATAAAGTAGCACACAAGTTTACAAATTATTATTTTACTAATATGCAGATTTTTTGATATGTAAAGTATTTTAAGAAATAATAGATAGAGTGTAAATTATTACTTTCACTTTCTTTTTAAATGGACATGTAAAATGGGACAAAAAGCTAAGAGTGATCTGTTTATAACAAAACAAATTCGCAAAGATATCATTTTCTAAAAGAAAGACTAATAATACACAAGTAATACACAACACATTTTATAGATAACAGGTTACCGTATTAGAACAAAATGAAAAATTATGGCTCAAAACAATAATAATTAAGTAAGTGTATTAAAATGGAACAAAAATGTAAGTACGTTTATGTTATGTAGCTTTTACCTTTTTTTATATGATAAAAGAAAAAAATGTTGTCAATACTATGTAAAGCATTTTGTGAGTTGGCGGTTGTAAAATTTATATACTTCCTAACAACTCTAAGGGGCTGTTTGATAAAACTATACTATTAAGCGCTGAACAAATTAAAGGTGCTGAATAATTCAAAGGTGCTGAATGAGCATGCTTCTGAATTAAAAAACCGTTTGATAAATGTTCTGAATATTGTTTCTGAATAAATGAAAATTACCATATTAACCTCGTTCGTGACTAATTTTAGATGAAACGTGTTGATTAATAATGTTCATTTTTTGAACTTATAATCTAAAAAAATGAATGTTTAACAAAAAAAATAATAATAATATAGATTAAAAAAGTAATTTGACATAGATACTGTATATTTTAAGGGAATTGATTCGCACATCATTTTTTTTTATAAACACGTCATTTTGTACAACATTATAATGCACATCGAGCACAAAGTACAACACCGTAATACACAAAGTGTGGTACGAAAATAAAAAAGTTGGTGTGCGAATCACCACCCATATTTTAACACCTAGTAAAAATTTTAAAAGTACACTCATACTATTTAATACTACTATTTAGGCAATCACTTGGTCCAATTTCATACTATTTAAGATTTTAAAAGTACACCTATTTTCAAATTTAATAATAGGAATAATGTGAGAGAGAGGTACGGAGTATAATATTAGGGGTACGTGGGTAATAAAAAGGCTACTGGATGATTTTGTTTACTCTGTCACGCAAAATCGCTCAGAGCATAATGTCTGATTCAGTTGCCAATTTTTAATTTACTAAACATGCTGAGCGATTAATTTTTAGTTACTCAGTGCTGAATTATTTCATTCAGCAGTTATCAAACACACCCTAAGTATCAAATATATAAAGCTTTAAAACTAACTGTATATTTTATTGGTCAATTCTTTATATTGAAATTAAAATACAATGAGTATTACTTGTGTATTATTAGTCTTTCTTTTAGAAAATGATATCTTTACGAATTTGTTATGTCATAAACGGATCATTCTTAGCTTTCTGTCCCATTTTACATGTCGACTTGAAAAGAAAGTAAAAGTAATAATTCACACTCTATCTATTATTTCTTAAAATACTTTACATATAAAAAAATCTGCATATTGGTAAAATAATAATTTGTAAACTTGTGTGCTACTTTATAACACAACCCATCAAGGACACGTCTAGGACCGATTTTGAGGACAAATTGGTCATCTGCATGACCGACTTTTTTTCTTTCTTTCTTTATTTGTGTGTGTGTCTATGTATATTGTGGGTATGCTTGTGTTTAAGTGAAGTATATATGTGTTTAAGTGAGTATATTTTGGTGTTGAAGTCGATCATCTTATTACACATGTTTGGTGGTGATGTTGCTGGTGGAATGAAAAGATGATGTGGATGTAAGTTGGTGGTAGTAATGTTGGTAACCATTACATGTAAGGTAAGTTTGTTGAAAATAATTGTTCCTATCAAAGGTTGCAAAAATCACGAATTGGTAGTCGGGTGGTCGATCACCTTGTAGCTTGTAATCGGTCTAGGCGGGATTAATCGTTGATTCATCGGATTGACATTACTGACAAATTTTAGTTATTTCCTGCAAGTTTTGTGTATTTCCGGTGAGTTTTAGGTATTTTCGGTAAGATATTTTCTAAAAAACAACTTGTAATAGACTTAAACAGTTACTATAATTGACCAAAATAAGTTTACAATGAGTTTTGGATACTTCCGGCAAGATTTATAGGTTTCCGGCAAGTTTGACCACCATTGACCGTCGTTGATCGTCGTTGACCATAGTCGACCTATTTGTTTGACCCAGTTACATAAATCGGCAAGGTCACTGGCCTTGTAGCACGTAATCGGCGATTAATCGGCCTTGTAATCCTTTTTTTTTGCAACACTGGTTCCTTCCTATAATTGGAGATGTAAATGTAGATGCAGCGGAATTATTTTTATAAGTTACATATATTTTAAATAGCTTATTTTTTCGGAAAGTTAAGCATACAATAGAAGTATAGAGCAATACCTTGTTAGCAACTTTGGAAATAAATAAATAAATCTTATTAAATGAGGTTTAAAGGCAGAAGACACCCTTGATTAGAATTTATTTTCCATCGACATCAGCAATCCAAAGAATAGAACATGATTTACCTTGCTATTGGTACCGAACAAATCCATAAACACTTTAAATGTCATTGGAAGAAGTAACAAAACTAATTATCTATATATACTATTACTTGGGATGTCAAGACAAAAAATTTGCACAACTACAGTAACTTTAATATTTTTTATTCCCAGCTACAGTAATTAACGACCGTTAGTTACTGTAGCGTTATATCTAACGGTCGTTAGATATTTAACGGTTGTTAGCTAACGACCGTTATCTTTAACATTTTCTTTAAAAATCCGTACTAAATTGGTCCTTCATCTCAGAAGTTCGTTGCATATTTAGTCCTCTCATAATTTACATAATTAGTTCTTCACGTTATACGTCTATTGCAAAGTCAGTCTTTAGTCACTAAATTGACGTTAAGTAGCTACCGGCCGTTATTACACTTTCCCTATTCGAAAAACACCCCGCGGCAACGCGCGATTTTCCAACTAGTTGATGCTATTGGTACCAAACATGGTTTTCTTTCTCTTAAATGAATTTAAAGGTTATTATTATTATTATTATTATTATTATTATTATTATTATTTAAAAAAAAAATATGAATTTTAAGCAATGGTTTAAAACAACACGGACTACGGAGTATTTAATAAAGGGATAAATACTAAAATAGCCCGGTTGCCCTTTGTCTAGGCATATTTAGCCTGATTTTGAAATATTCTCGTTTTAGCCCGGGTTGCCCTGGGCAACAATCGTATAGCCACCCGTATTATGACAAGTGTTATTTTTTGGGGCAGCTTTTGTGTTCTTTCGGCAACTTTTATAATTTTTGAGGACACGTGTCTATTATGCGGTTAGCTATACGCTTGTTGGTCAGGGCAACTCGAGCTAAATCAAGAATATATCAAAATCTGACTAAAAATACCTTTAATAAATCTAGCTTATCTGGGCTACGCGTTCATTTACATCCGACTGAAAAACAAATACTAGTAGCTTATATGTTACGCTAAGATTAAACAGTATATATGTAAAGGCATCACACTTTACCCATACACAATTCCATTGAAATCAAAAGTGAAAGATGATTGAGGTGGTGTTGAACGATCGATTGGGAAAGAAGGTGCGAGTGAAGTGCAACGATGACGACACAATCGGAGACTTGAAGAAGCTAGTAGCAGCACAAACAGGTACACGCGCTGAAAAGATACGGATCCAGAAGTGGTACACTGTTTACAAGGATCACATCACTCTTGCTGATTATGAGATTCATGATGGCATGGGCCTTGAACTCTACTACAATTAATCATCATCTTCATCATTATGTATTACTATTGTTAACGTTTAAACTGTTTTATGTAATCAATAAGAATTGTATATTATTATGTATGTGTGATGCTCTGCTATTTAGGTTTTTTGTATGTTTTGTGGTGAATTTTGGTAATCTTAGGATATATGTTTTGCGAGGAATTGGCATGATGATTTGCCTTGGTTAGGTTAAACAATTTGATTGCCGTTGAATTTGTGGATGGTTTAGTTTAGGGAGGAGCAAAAGAACCAAAGAACCGGAACTACACCGAGAACCGGACCGGAACCATGAAGAATCAAACCGGAACCAGAACCAATGGTTCCAGTTCTTGATTTTGAGATTTTTCGGTTCTTAGGTCGGTTCGGATCGGTTTCACCGGTTCTTGGTTCCGGAACCAAAGATCTAATAATTATAAAAATATGTAATTTTTTTACTTCTTATCAAAATATTAATCAAATCCTACATATTTTTAGTAGGATTGGTTTTGCTATAGCTAGAGGTGTGAGGGCCCAGTTAGTCTCTCGGCTCCTCACTAATTTCTAGTAAATCCTATTAGTTTTTGTTTTTTTTTTTTTTTTTTTTTTTTTTTTTAATAAAGTGATGTTATAATAAAAATAATTATAATAATAATAAACCTACTATCCATCAAGCTAAACACTCTAAAGTATAAACCATAATCTTTAATTCACTGAATCATCCACAAATCAATAATTAATCTAAACCTAATAGCATTTCAAGATCATTCATCATTATCAAAACAATGGAAGTAAGTTTATAATTTATTTTTATTTGCATTCGATTAGCCTTTACATGTTCATCATGCTAAAATTTGGTAGCACTTTTATTAATACATTGTTTATTATCTATCATCATCACGTAGCCACATGATCATCACGTAGCACTTTTAGTTTTATTAATAATTTTCCTAACAGATATGAACAAAGTTTTAAGTTATTTTATTTTGCTTTCCGGATTGTTATGCATTATTGTTTTGTTAAAAATATGAACAAGTGAACGTAACTATAGAATGATTGATTACTTGAGTTTAGGGTTTAGTTGTTAATTGTTATTTGCTTAAATGTAAATGGTTGCAAGTTCTTAAAAAGTTAAATTTATTGTGTTTTTTATTAGCTTAATAGAAAAGCGGTTCCTAAACGGGTAGATCCAAAAGAACCGGAACCGGAACCGGAACTTGAACCAAAACCAGAACCAAAAACTATATTCGGTTCGGTTCTCGGTTCACTTTTCAGAGAAATTGGTTCTCGGATCCATCGGTTCCGGTTCCAAAACCATGCTCATCCCTAGTTTAGTTGCTAAGTTTTGGTCTTGAAGCCTATAAGGATTGATCGCTTTAATGCTGCGGTCAGGTTAGGGTGATATTACAGGACTTGGTTAAGTTGTGATAATTTGATCTAGAATTTGACTAGTTTCTCGAATTTTATGCTTTGGTTGCTGAATTTTTGTGCTTTGCGTTTTTGTGGTGATTATTTCTGGTTAGGTTAGGTTAAGTGAGTCGCTTACAATGATGGACACTTTAGGCTGTTTTAATCTAAGGATATGTTGAGGCTTTGTGTGCTTGGCGTGTCAAGTGTTGTCAAGTGAGGATTTACCGGTGCGATGTTTCCTGTTTTTTCTGCCCCTCCACTTTCTATGCCTTATATGGGTATAGTATAGCCTAATCAGCTTCCGCCTCGGTTCAGGGGGCTGCCGACTATGTGTGGTGAAGCACCTCCGGTTACTATAAGACAAGCGGTGCCAGTTTATTCTGCTCCCAACATCCCTCAATCCTCTATCAAGTTAGTGTCCAACTCAATACCACCAATAAAAGACAAAGGGCATACCATTTCTACTATCCAAGATTCGAAGTCTCCTGTCGAACTGGCAGGAACTTCAGTCACTACAATGAGTGGTTTATCAACACCAAAGGAAGACGAGGCGAAATTTCAAGAACCCAAACTGGAAAATAACTTGAAGGAGTTACAAATTTTATATTAAGTGAAATGATTAAAAAGAAGAAATATTAGGATGTGATGGCTTGTGTTCTGCAAAATCTGTAATTGTAGGTATCAGACTTTGGGTACTCTTGCTTTATATATATATGTTCATGGTGGGAAGAGACGAGACACGGAGATTGTCACAGTCAGCCTCTTGTGGCATCGTATTTTTGGTTGGAGTTCAATCGTAGTAGGTTAGGTTTTCCGCACAAGGGAATATGGGATTTGTACGGGTTATAAAACAAACATATTGTACTTCTGATTGACAAAAATCAATATATATATATATATATATATATATATATATATATATATATATATATATATATATATATATATATATATATATATATATATATATATATGTCCAAGGAAATCCGCAAGAAATACGGATTACCCGAGTCGTATCCCGTGAAGGAGTGAATGGAATCGTTGAAATTCGATTCGAGAAATCGTGTCGTGAAAAGTGGAATAGTGAAAATTTGTGATAAAGAAAATCAAATAGTGAAAAGAAATCACAAATAATGCAGAATGTACAAGCTATATATATACACAAATGATTAAAATCTAAAAACGGAAATTCAAACGCGATTCTTAAAACGTAACGTACGAATTAAAACGTAACTTTTTTATGAAAAATGATCCCAAAAATGTGAAATCAATTTTTAAAAATCTTAAACTACTTAAAATAATTTTGAGAAAAAAAAAATATTTTTTTGAGTTTTTATTTATTTTCTATGAATTTATTTCTAATTTTGGAATATAAAAAGTAATTAAAAATAAGAGAAAATGTAAAAATAAATGGGAAAAATACAAATTCAACTTTGAAAAATCTAAAATAACAGAAAAGAATTTTCTAAAATATTTTTGGATTTTTAAAGGCTTTTTCTAATTTTTATTTGATTTTTATTTATTAAAAGGTATTTAAAAATGATTTAAAACTAAGGTTAATTGAGAAAAATAGTAAACTAATTCAGAAAAATATGAAAAATTCACAGAAATTCAAAAATAATAAAATGAACTTGAGAAAAAAAATGAAATGAAAATAAGCTGTTAAAATGCTTATTGAATCCAAATCAGCTTATTGCAGGTGCTTATTAATAAGCACTTGCAACAAAACTATATGAAACTTGAAACACGGATTTAGTATACTCAAATTAGCTCAAAAGTGCTAAACTCATATCAAAAGAAGCACAGAAACACAAGAATAAAGCAATAAGCAGTTAATGATAAGCCAATGAATAAGCAAACTAGTCATAGAATAAGCCAGGGGCAAGAAATCATAACTTAACACTAGATTAACTGCCAATTAACTGAAATGAATCAAAGCAAACTCAGAAACAAATCAAACTCACAAATGCAGGCCTAGTTTCAAATCAGTAGACATGTTTTGTTGACTAGATTTGCAGTAAACAATAAGCTACCTTAATAAGCTCTGAAGTTCAAACTAAAGGGGGCAAATGTTTGTTTATACTACTGAGTTACTAAATCTACCAAAAGCCCTATCATAAACCTACAAATGATTACCTAAATGAATTAGAAATCAGCAACCAATGGGATAATGAACTTGAAACAGTTGACTATTATGAATCTAACACCAATTGACTAAATCCAATTTCTGCTAAACAAATCTACTCTTATATGTAATAATAAGCTACAATTATTCTAGATTAAGCTAATTTGAACTAAATTACAACTAATTCTACAATATAACTAACTAAGTTCTACTAGTCTAACAGTTTACTAGTTTTTAAATTCTATTTTGACTTTTTAAATAACTATACTATTATTTTATACTCTATTAGTTAACTACTATCCTTATGTAACCTAAATGTGATTCAGAAACAGCTAACCAACAACAACTCAACACAGCAATTGGTAAATCCAAACACTCCCTTATACTATTCTAACTCTATGAAACTAATAATCCTACTCAAATACTCCAATCCAATTATCAATTAAGCTATAATAACACTAACAGAAACTGAATGAACAATCAAACACAACTATCTACTACAGAATTCATAAACACAAATCTATGCTACTAATGAAGCAATATATTGAATTAGAACTTACAAAGTTGTATCCCCTCAGCATTAACAGAGGGATTCACTAAGCTTGCCTGTCTTTAGACAGGCCAAGTGCTTCCCAATCTCACTTGAACTATCAATTACCCCATTAATCATCACCAAAGTTTCACAGTTGACTTTTGTTGACTGGAATTGAAATTGTGAGTGAAATGATTTGATTAAAACTCTAAACAAACTCACGGAAGCTACAAAGCTTTGATGAGATGTTATAAACTACAAACAAGCTTACTAGAAAACTGAATTTAACAGAATCTATTTTTATATTTTCTGATTTTTATAAAACCTTTGAACTAACTAAAGCTTGAATTGAAATGGAAAAGTAAACAAGATGTTTTAACACTGAGATACTGTTGAGAATTAAAGAGATATAAGCTGAAACAATAAGGTAAAACAATAAGCTGAAATGATTTAACATAAAACGGATTTCATTAAAATAAAGGATTACAAATGAAAAGGAAATTACACTACTATACCTGAGCAAGTAAATGGGCAGAGCTTCGCTAGTCTAATCTCCACCACCTAAACAAGCTACACTAAGCCTCTATTTATAGTGGTTGTGAGAAGATTCTAGAGGAGAGGGTCACGGATTGCCAGCTTGGCAATCCGTGTGATATGTGTTTCTTCAAGACGTTTCTCAGCCCTCTGATCATATATCAATAATCTCCCAATGATTAGCACCTTTGGATCATCACTTGCGACGTGTAGGAGCAAATAGGAAGCTGCCATGTGTCATTCCTTGTGCTTTCTCATGCTCTGACATCTTCTGACATCACTAGTACTCTTCTAGAAGCAAGTAATTGTACTAATTGCCCTTAATCTCTGTTGATTTGGACGGAATAGTAACTAGGGTTGATGGGTGAATAGTACTTCTGGGTAAGGGTTAAAATTGGGGGCGGGTAAGTATTTTATTTATTTGTTTGACTGTGTGGGAGTGAGGTTGACCGAGAGGTATTGGGCTCGGATCTATGGACTGGACTTTTAAGGGTTTTGGGCTTTGTGCTATTGGATTTGGATTAAAAACATGGACCAGGCTCTTGCAAATTGGATTGGTATTTTTCAGATTTAATAGTAAGGACCAATTATGTAGTTTATGCAAAACGAAGGACCAAATCTGATAAAACTGAAACTTGTGATCCAAGGGATTTTCATGTAAAATTCTGATTCATAGAGGACCAAACTTGTCATTTCTTGTAAGATGTCTTTAAAGGACTAAAGCTGACAACTTCTGAAACTTGGAGGACTGAATCTGACAATCTCTTAAAACTTCAATAAAGGACCATTATGACAAATCTCAAATCTCTGAGGTCTTCTTTAGACTTTGTAGGCTCAGCATTGATTTTCATTGACTTATTTACACTCATTCCACTCTCGTGCTCGTTTTTTGCAGGTTTCCGTTTGTTTTTCGTCTTTTTATGAAATATCCGTACCTGCACATTCACATTCACAAAAACACACTTTCTTTGGCATTTAAGGTTAGTTTTTGGATTATTAAGTCTCATTTTGGCTAAGAAAAGGTGAGTAAATAAGTACTCACCAAAATCCCCCGGACTAAGGTATTGTCGTGCCCTCACGCAATGTGATCAATTCACGCTTTTGGGATAAATAATTTCATAACTCTTCCTACTAACGTTGAAAAGTAGCAAAGAGGCTTAAAAGAGATTACAAAATCATTTATTTCTGAAAACGCCCTGTTTTCCTAATTTATTCTTTATTCTACTTATCACTACTATTTTTGGACTTTTCTCACTTTTATTCTTGTGATGGTTTGTTGAACTTTTATTATTTTGCAATAATTTTTAGGGTCAAAGAGTAGAAACACTTCTCATGGAGAAATGACCATACGGATAAAAATCATTATCCTTGATTTTTCACAAGCCCCCTGATACGTGGGGATCGCACCCTCGCAACAGGTTTTACCTCTCAAGGGATCTCGAGAAGCTTACAACCCCCACCAGGCAGTGTACCTGATCGTTGTAGTATAGTATAGTGACAAGTACTGGGGGATTGATCGTTCAACTCAAGAATAGTGTCGCTAGGATTAGAAAGCCTACTAAACTAGGTCTAGAGGTGAGGGATGATTCTTTTTGTATTTTTATATTTTTATGAAAGCAAGTAAAATCTCGGATTTTGAAGGAGTGGGGCGGAATTAGTTGCTAGCCAACTAACCCAAATAACTACTAATGCAATCAAAATAAAATAACAAAAATGGAAATGAAACTATTAAACTAATGTGGTGGAAACAATGATGAGTAAAGTTGTGTTTACTTAGATTTCATTACTCCATAGATATCTTTTACAGGTTGATAGCTTGTTACAATTGCATGGATGACGGGTCATATTCCTTAATACTAGTCGTAGGGCCGTGTACAATATTCCCTAACTCTATAGAATCCTACTTCACTCCTATGTCGAGCCGTTAGAAGCTCCTAACATGGGATCATTAGAATTCTCCTACGCATTAAATACAACAAAAAATCATAGCACACCTCCGATCATGTTTCTTAAGACGTTCAAGCAAGTTACCAATGGAATTCTGCCAGTTTTCTTAAGCCTAACATCGAATACAATCATCCGTAACAATTATAAACAAACAATCAACCCATAATTAGCATCTAAGTTTCACTACATCTAAGCAAACACAAAAGAGATCTAGCCTAGCATGTTAAATAGAAGACAAGCGTAAGATATAATTAAACAACAGATAGACATATTGAATGATTTGAACTATTGAAGGAATACTTATCTTCAATTGAACATGAAAGATTCAAGGGGTTGGAACCCTTGAAAAAGTGATAAAATTCGGACTAGGGTTTTTCCCTCAAAGTTGCACACTGATGAATGAAATTTGGAAAACTATATACAGATTTTACAGGGTGACGGCATCATGTATTGGATTGTGACGCCGTCAACTCGCCGCCATAATGAAATCGTATTGCCTAGATCTATTTGTGACGCCGTCATGTAGGATTTTCCTCTGGGCCGTCACTAATACTTGGACCATGACGGCCTTGGGTGACGCCGTCATCTCCTATGCTTTAAAACTCTATGGATCGTCACGTGTATTTTCCATATCCACCTCTTTTGTAACTCTTAACGCCATCATGTGGAGAGTCTTGACGCCGTCAGGTACTGTTCCAGCAAGGAAAATTGAGACTTTTCCGTTTTCTTCACTTTTATGCTCCAAAAACGTCCAAAATGCTTCCTTTTCCAGATTTCTCTCCAAAAGTACCTAAAATAACAAAAGGAACGATTTAGGGCAATATTTGGTCAAATAATCACGAATACGGGCTTAAATGACCCCTTAAAAGCGGTACACTTTTCGCCTCATCAAATACCCTTACACTTGAGATTTGCTTGTCCTCAAGCAAATGCGCTTTTATTCTAATCAAAATACAAGTTAGGAGTCATTTAACACTAATATAAAAGTAATTACAACAAATAATCGTTCCACTAAAACCAAAGACAAGCACGGAGGTCATATACTAGCACCTCACAAATAGTGTTTAGATACTCACATCTCTCGGGTGTAATAATGAATATATCACAATATGGAAATGGAAAACATCTCTCACTACCTGTCATAACAAAATAGATTACCATAGGCTTGGGAAAGGATCAAACCTCCACCACTTGGCGTAAGCACCTAGGATAAACTATCAAAGAGGTCTTTTAAAGGGTTATAACGTTAGGTGTAGGGATATGGAAAATCACGGTTTTGTTGGATAAAGGCAATATTTACTGGTGGCGAGTTAATCATCTTGGTTAATTACATGTACAATATGACGTTGCTAAGCCAAGACTAGACTCGACTTAAGCTAATAAATCAAAAATAACAAAAACATAAAACAAACATAGAATGAAACGGGATGGTAGTCCGTTTGTTTTTTTCTCTTTTCTTTTTCTATGTTTTTTTTTTCTTTTTCTTAATTTTTCGGTTTTTCGATTTTTTTTTTTTTTTTTTTTTTTTTTTGCATACACTCTTACCCTACTATCCAAAATAATACATCATAGGAAATGTACATTCCCCTTACACTTAACTTTTTACATACTTTACAATGAACTAATCTAATGACTCGAATCAAGATAATCAAAACACTTGGAGTACTTTTTAAGATTAACGCACATATGGGGGTAATAATTGATGTTCTTCCCCATTACTCCAAAACACAAGTACTTTACCCATGAGTCCCAATTGTCCCAAAACAATATGTACAAGATATGACTCGACTTAGCAACCATGCAATCAATTAGATAATTAACTAAGGGTTTAAACATGTAACAATAATGCACTAAAGATGAGTGCATACACGGAAGGCTAAGGCGATTTGGTTGCACATTTAGGTGGGTTGTAACAAATTCTTCCTTTAAGTAAGATGCTTAAAGTTAGAAACGAAAAGATAAGCTCGGAGGGGTGTACTAGGGGTTTCGTGTACTAAAAATGAGTACAACGCTAAGGTGTGGGAAAATTAGTTGACTTTACTAGTCAAGTAATATGACTTAAATTGTCAAGTAATTATGATATGGGTTTAACACAAGGGTGATCCTAATGCCTCTTATCATGTAGTAAATCCTACTACACGAATATAGTCTCACTAGCGGTCTCGGGATGCATCACTAACGCAAGTTCTAGAATCTAAATGCTACCGGTACACTCATAAGCACTAATAGTGAATGATTTTCCTATCAAATCTAAAGGCGAACCTCACATATTTTGGTGGAAAATTTTTCTGAATGGTACGGTTTTGTGCTAGTCATACAACTCCTATCCATGAGACGCTTGCTAAGGCTAAAGTTTCACTCCTAAATGTTGTAAAAAAATTTAAATTTGGTGCTAAAATTACACTAACAAGTATTTCTCTTAGTTTTATTACACACCTACCATCAAACAAACAAACTCAAGTGCAATTGTATCCTATAAGGTATCATCATTTACCCTCCCCTTACACTTAGGAAGAACATTGTCCCCAATGTTCAATTAAAGGATGTAAAAGTAAAACAGGTAAAAGAATGAAAACAAATACTCCCCTGATTCATTCGGTGTAGATAGTGTGGCAACAAGGTTAGATCTTCCTCCAAGAAAATGAACATTCAAAGCTTCCCTTCCAGAAAATAAATCATCTTCTTGTCATATATAACCTATTAAACCTGAGAAAACAATCAAGGCAACCTCACGTAAAATCGGCGGCAATCTATATATACTAACAAATCCTAGAAAACAATGTAAGATATAATGCTTGTGGAATGAATGTTCGCAGATTTCCTGGAGTTTATAAAACTAAAGAATTAAGAAAAACTTTAAGACTCCGTTAGAAAAACTAAACTCGCAAAATTTCCAGAATTTTACACATGACGCCGTCAGGCGTTAACTCCTGACGCCCTCAGAAGTGACCTGCAGAAATCTTTACGTTAAGTTTCCGGAAAATTTCTGGAAAAACTTATGTCCTACTTCCTGGAAAATCCTGCAAAACATCATTATGACTCGATACAAGCATTTGACTCTAACAAATACTAATACACATGTTCATTTAATATTGTGGCGAATCAAGATCAATTTCGTTCTTATAAACAAATTTGGGGTTTCCCCTTACACTTAGCTTTTGCAAAATACCTTTATATGAAGTTAAGACGAAGTTAAACAACAAAATAAAGCATTTTCACAATTTTGGTTGAAACATGATCTACCAACAATAAAAATAAAGCATGCATACGGAAGCAAATAACAATCAAACAATTAAAAATCACACAAGACATGGGTTGCCTCCCAAGAAGCGCTTTTCTTTATTTACGAGTCTTGTAGCTACACTCAAGGTCATGGGCTATCCTATATGTGTGAGCTCCTCGTTGAGGACATCTTTGGGATCAAACTTGGGTTTCAACTTCCTATTGGTTTTCTTGGTACGGTATGACCTCTCAAACTTTTCTCCATCCGGATCATATAAAATAATCTTCATATGCCATGATCTGTCACCTTCCTTAGGTGGCTTGTTGATGAGTGGGAATCGCACCAGGCTTTACCTCTCAAGGGATCTTGAGAAGCTTACAACCCCCACCAGGCAGTGTACCTGATCGTTGTAGTATAGTATAGTGACAAGTACCGGGGGATTGATCGTTCAGCTTAGGAATAGTGTTGCTAGGATTAGAACACCTAAATACTAGTTCTAAAGATGAGGGATGATTATTTTTGTATTTTATATTTTTTAGAAAGCAAGTAAAAATCTCGGGTTTGAAGGATTTGGGCGGAATTAGTTGCTAATCAACTAACCCAAAACTAAAGATGCAATCAAAATAAAATACTAGAAATGAAAATAAACTAAATTATACTAAAGTTGTGAGCAATAAGTGGAGAAAATGTGTTTACTTAGATTTCACTACTCCCTAGACATCTTTTACACGTTAATTACTTGTTATAATTGCATGGATGACGGATCGTATTCCTTAATACCATTCATGGGGTGGCACACTTAACTCCCCAATTCTATGAGCTCTTATCTCCTCCTATACCATGCCCAGCACAACCATAGGGATTATAAACAGTGGCTCATGCATTAAATACAACCAATAAAGACCTAGTGCGCGTCGGTTCACGTTTCTTAAGACGTTCAAGCATGTTACCAATTGGAGATCTGCCAGTTTTCTTAAGCCTAACATATAAATCATTCATCCAAGACAAGTATAAACAAGTAATCAACACATAATTAACATCTAGGTTTCATTAGATCCAAGCAACACACAAGATAGATCTAGCCTAGCATGATGGAATTAAGACAAGAACAAAATATAGACAACCAACACATAGACATATTGATTGAATTAAAAGAACACTTATCTCAATTACACATGAAAGGTATCAAGGGCTTGGAACCCTTGAAAAACCTGTAAAATTCGCACCAAGTTCGTACTTAGGGTTTCTCCAAAACTTCTCTCCTTTTTTAATGTGAAAATTAGAAAACTATATATAGGAAAAGGGGGCTGACGGCGTCAAGACTAAACTTGTGACGCCATCACCTCGCCGCCAAAACTCTTCTCGGACTGCCTTGATCTACATTTGACGCCGTCATGTGATAATCATTTCCAGGCCGTCATGACTTTTACTCTTGACGCCCTACTTCGTGACGCCGTCAAATCTGTACTGGATCGTCATGGAATTTTGCTCTTGACGCCGTCAGGGAGTTACTCTTGACGCCGTCACCTACTGTTCCCAGCATGGAAAATTAAGACTTTGGCGTTTTCTTCACTTTTATGCTCCAAAAATGTCCGAATTGCTTCCTTTTCCAGATTTCACTCCCCAAGTACCTAAAATCACAAAAGGAACGATTTAGGGCAATATTTGATCAAATAAATTCAATTCCGGACTTAAATGACCCCCTAAAAGTGGATCATTTTTCGCCTCATCACTTGTCCCACTTCCATTTACACTTATCCCCTCCCCTTTTCCACTTGTTCATCTCTAGGTTAATAGGCATTAGGCTTAAGAACTCAATCATTTTCCTAAAGACTAGGGGATCCTCAAAAGGGTCTAGTTCCTCATCTCTAGCTATGAGTTGTTCCACCGAATGTGTTTTATCAATGAAATCTTTTTTCTAGATAGAATGGGCGTTGGGGGTCCTATAAAGTTTCTTTCTATCCAAGGTCCATATCTAGATGGTTTCCTATTCATCTCTACCCAATGTGGTGTCGGTTCGTCCTCACAATCGTAGCTATGCTTCTTAACATCATAAACCGACCAAGTCTCACCCTATCCTACCGCTATCTTAGACTCCTTACAATCTATCATGGCACTAGTGGTTGCTAAAAATCCTCTTCCTACTAACAATTGTCATGTAGTATCACTAACCATATCTAGGACGTGAAAATCCGCTAAAATAGTTAACTTTCCTATGTGAACAACTACATCCTTGATCATTCCAACCGGGTGGACAATACTTCCATCCGCTAGACCAATTAGTACTTCCGTCTCGTCTAACTTTCCTAGCTTAAGAGTAGTGAACAGGGATAAGGGAATCAAGTTGAGGCTTGATCCTAAGTCGGCTAGTGTGTCGAAAGCTTCGGATTTTCCTATCTTACAAGGCAAAACAAATATACCCGGATCATCAAGCTTCTTAGGTAACCTGTTTTGAATGAAGGCGGTCCCATTTTTACCCAATTTAAATTTCTCATATTTTTCTAGGAGGGCACTATAGTAGGGAGCACGGGCTAAGACATCAATGATGGGGCGTTCAAGGTGGAGCTCCTTAAATTCGTCGTCAAGGTCTTGTGTATGAGGTGTTTCAACTATGTTATTGACCGGTTTGATATCGGATGTTTTATTCAATTGGTCCTTTTGAAGAATTTGGGTTTGCTTGAAACACGTGCTCATTGCTTTGACCGAATAGTATTGTGGACAAGAAGTAGGTGACGAAACCGATGATATGGCATTAACGTTTAGTTTCGGGTTCTTGACCGTGTCGCTTGGGAGTGCTCCCATTTCTCGGTCATTGAGAACTTTCAACAATGTGTCTATTTTAGTGGTCATCTCGCTTTGCTTTTGTTTGAAATCGGCTTCAAACTTAGATATGCGAGCTTCTTGAGATGCCATAAATTTGGACATTAATCCTTCAAGATTGTTGGTACTACCATAGTTATTGGAAGGATTGTTGTTGAAAGTACGGTTAGAGGGTGGACCGGTTGATTGGTAACGATTAGGTGGATTGGAAGAATTGTTTTGGGGCATGTTTTGGTTTTGTTTCCACCTAAGGTTTGGGTGATTTTTCCAAGAAGGGTTGTAGGAATCACCGTAAGGGTTTGGCTCGGGTTTGAAAGTGTACCACTTGTCTCCCACTTCGTCGGTACGCGAGGATACGTAATCCGCAAAAGCTTGTCCGGGGAGTTCCACGCAATCACGAGTGTCATGGGGACCACTACATAATTCGCATGAAGAAGTGATTTTGTTCATTTGGCTTGAAGGCTTAGGAGCTTCGTAAGATTTCATGAGAAACTTGACTTGGTCCTCAAGTTCCATGATCCTACGGTCAGGAGTGCTAGAATTGTTCGAAGGCAAGGATATCGCCTTGACCGTTTTGTTCAAATCACGGGGATCATTCCAACTTTTGTTGTCATAGAGAGCAAGATCTTTTATGAGTTTCCATGATTCTTCCACACTTAGATCACGTAGCTTGCCACCGGCCGATTGGTCAATGGTTCGCCTTGTGGAGAGATCGATATGGTCATAGAAGATTTGGACTTGGAGCCAAAGATCTATGCCATGATGAAGGACTTTTTGGAGTAAGTCCTTGAAACGAGTCCATGCTTCATATAGAGTTTCACCTTGACGTTGTTGGAACATCAAGATATCATTTCTAAGCTTGGTAGTTCTCCCCGGTGGAAAAAATTGAGCAAGGAATCGAGTGGTGAGATCATCCCAGGAGGTGATGGATCCCGCGGGTAAACGTTCAGGCCATTGACTAGCTTGATCACGTAGAGAGAATTGGAATAGGCGTAATCGGGTTGACTCTCTAGTTACAACATCAAGGTCTATGGAATCTACGATTTTAAGGAAATCCTTGAGATCTTGATTAGGATCTTCGGAACGAAGTCCATGGAATGCACATCTGCTTTGCACCAACCAGATGGTGTCGGATCGCAAGGGGGACACATTGGCTCCTTGAGTGAGTTCAATAGTGTTTCGATAGCCTTAGTGGCTAGGACGGGAATACTCTCCTAAAGATGGGGGCCTAGGAAGTGGGTTTGGTAGTGGTGGGTTTTGTGGGTGGTTTTGTTGTAGTGGGTTGATGGGTTCAAAGATGTTACCATCTTCCATGATG
Source organism: Artemisia argyi (assembly GCA_030686995.1). Taxonomy (NCBI): domain Eukaryota; kingdom Viridiplantae; phylum Streptophyta; class Magnoliopsida; order Asterales; family Asteraceae; genus Artemisia; species Artemisia argyi. The sequence continues at coordinate 166,585,139 of CM060687.1, read as the reverse complement.
TCGGATGGTAAAGGTTACGAACAAAGACATGAAGAAATAAGATAAACTAAAGAAAACCTAAAACTAAAAATAAAATCTTACTAGAAAGGAATCTAGCAAGTAGACCTAATAAAAAGAAATCCTAACCTAGACAATAACTATTCCCCGGGCTGCGGCGCCAAAAACTTGATACGTGGGAATCGCACCCTCGCAACAGGTTTTACCTCTCAAGGGATCTCGAGAAGCTTACAACCCCCACCACGCAGTGTACCTGATCGTTATAGTATAGTATAGTGACAAGTACCGGGGGATTGATCATTCAACTCAGGAATAGTGTCGCTAGGATTAGAAAGCCTACTAAACTAGGTCTAGAGGTGAGGGATGATTATTTTTGTATTTTTATATTTTTATGAAAGCAAGTAAAATCTTGGGTTTTGAAGGAGCGGGCGGAATTAGTTGCTAGCCAACTAACCCAAATAACTACTAATGCAATCAAAATAAAATAACAAAAATGGAAATGAAACTATTAACCTAATGTGGTGGAAACAATGATGAGGAAAGTTGTGTTTACTTAGATTTCATTACTCCCTAGATATCTTTTATAGGTTGATAGCTTGTTTCAATTGCATGGATGACGGGTCATATTCCTTAATACTAGTCGTAGGGCCGTGTACAATATTCCCTAACTCTATAGGATCCTACTTCACTCCTATGTCGAGCCGTTAGAAGCTCCTAACATGGGATCATTAGAATTCTCCTACGCATTAAATACAACCAAAAATCGTAGTACACCTCCGATCATGTTTCTTAAGACGTTCAAGCAAGTTACCAATGGAAGTCTGCCAGTTTTCTTAAGCCTAACATCGAATACAATCATTCGTAACAATTATAAACAAACAATCAACCCATAATTAACATCTAGGTTTCACTACATCTAAGCAAACACAAAAGAGATCTAGCCTAGCATGTTAAATAGAAGACAAGCGTAAGATATAATCAAACAACACATAGACATATTGAATGATTTGAAGGAATACTTATCTTCAATTGAACATGAAAGATTCAAGGGGTTGGAACCCTTGAAAAAGTGATAAAATTCGGACTAGGGGTTTTCCCTCAAAGTTGCACACTAATGAATAAAATTTGGAAAACTATATATAGATTTTACAGGGTGACGGCGTCATGTATTGGATTGTGACGCCGTCAACTCGCCGCTATAATGAAATCATATTACCTAGATCTATTTGTGACGCTGTCATGCAGGATTTCCTCTGGGCTGTCACTAATACTTGGACCACGACGGCCTTGGGTGACGCCGTCATCTCCTATGCTTGAAAACTCTCTGGATCGTCACGTGTATTTTCCACATCCACCTCTTTTGTAACTCTTGACGCCATCATGTGGAGAGTCTTGACGCCGTCAGGTACTGTTCCAGCAAGGAAAATTGAGACTTTGTCGTTTTTTTCACTTTTATGCTAAAAAAACGTCCAAAATGCTTCCTTTTCCAGATTTCTCTCCAAAAGTACCTAAAATGACAAAAGGAACGATTTAGGGTAATATTTGGTCAAATAATCATGAATACGGGCTTAAATGACCCCTTAAAAGCGGTACACTTTTCGCCTCATCACCCCCAAACTAAGCGTACAAACGAGATCACAGCTTATCTACAAGTTAGATGCTAACACTATTCATAAAAGTTACTTGTGGAAACCTCTTAATCCCATGTCCTAAGTTTTGTATCTCAAGATTTTTTTTTAGAAATAAATTTCTTCATATTTTCTCGTTTCAATAACTGTTAAGTCCGATAGAGATACCAAGTTTAAACACATAGTATGTATAACTTTCTTCCTTCTTTGGCGCATAAGCACTAGATCGAGGGCTTTCGAAACGAAGTACTTGGCTTGCTTTCCTTCCCCCACTTAATCGGAATCTCCTTCACTCACAACAGAAGGCTTTGGCTCGACTCAAAGAACTGGGTCACTGATAGAACTCCCTTTTGAGGTAATAAGAGTGATTATTTTAACTAAGATCGGATACCCGCTTGAAGAAGACAAGAAGGAAGAGACCTCGAACAAAGACAACTAGCCCCTCCCAGAGTCCCAACCAAGACAGGAGCTAGCCTCTTATCTTAAAGGATATCGATTGACTCCTTGAGGAGCAAGGAAGATCAGAGCTCACACTGGAAAGCTATCAACTAATGGACAGACCAGACCGCATAAGACTCTTTCTTGGCCCTTCTTCTTAGGTAGTTAGGTAGTTGCCTAGAGCTATTAACTAGAACGAAAGGGGAATAACGACCAGTCTTCCTAGCAATCATTCTTTTGCTATATGAAAGATCGATGTCTAGAAAAATGCAATCTCGTTAGCAAGGAGAAAGATAGTCAATGCTAAACATAGATACCATACCTTACCCTCCCCTCCTAGTACAAGCCAAGACTCATGTTCGTAGTGATTGCCTCAGATAGAGGAGAATAGATTAGAAAGTTTTCCCTGAGATTTGACCCACCAATGACTACCTATTCTCGCCTGGTGCCTGAACCTTGCTAAGTAGTTTTTCTTTTTCTCTCAAGAACCACTGCAATAGAAATTCGGTCCACATCAAGGAATTGGGTACATACAATCTCATATATAAGTTGAGGAGTACTACACGTGCACCTCATGTGTCCTATTCAGAATCATCCACATGCACCTCACGCGCCAACAACTTTTATACACTTAAACTCTTATTCATACAAACTTTCACTTTTCATTTTTTTTTTCATTTTCTCATTTTTCACTTTTTTCATACTTTTCTTTTTTACATTTTTTTCATGATCAATGGAAGCTTATCGGGTAGCTCCAAAACCACATACATAATCAACTTTTGACTTTTGATTTTTATCATTTTTGCTTTTATTTTTGATGTTCCTTGATATGTACCCAACTTCTAAAGCAAATATTCTTTTAAGAAAATAAGAAACTAAATATTATCCAAACCTAAATACCACTAATTAACCTAGATCATCTATTATATTTTCGTGAAACAATTTTGCAGGAGCAAAAAGCCACAAGTACCTCTCATGAGCTCTAAAGAGAACCAACTACTCCACATTTAGCATCTAATCTTGTAAATAAACTCTATCATTTCTCGCTCTTCACAATTTAGATTCCAAGTAATGAAACCAGCGAATACTTAGCCGATAATCAGCCACGCATATATAAAGTCAGATACGGAAACTTGCAAATTCTAGAAGAAGAATTCGCGTTTTATAGCTCCTTATGTAAATGACTAGCGAAAGCTTTTAAGTTGTGCATGTATAAAGTCAAGTACGGGAACTTGCAGATTCTTAATAAAGAATTCGCATTTTATAGCTCCTGGTGTACAAAACTAGCACAAGCTTATGTGATTATCATTGGTTAAGGGAACAAGCTAGGGCTCAACACGCCCGGTCAAGTCAAAATATTTATTCCTACTCTCGCCAGCTGGAATGTCAACAAGGTGTCAAAACACTTATTCAAAACGTATAATATTTTTGCACAACTTTTCAACTTTTTTCTCATTTTTTTGTACTTTTTCATGAGTTTTTCTTTCATTTTTTTCAAAATTTTTCAAATTTTCAATTTTTTCAATTTTTTTTCATTTTTTTTAGGAAAAACGAAGTTGCAAGAGTACACGACATGGTGAAAAATGCAAGGTCAAATCGAATCGAAGATTCACCCTCCCCCGGACTAGAATGGAACATTGTCCTCAATATTTTACGGGTAAAGGCAATCCTAACAAAATTCTAGGGCCGTTTATTAATTATGCCAAAGAAAACGTTAGTCGATAAGATTTTCGGATATAGGATTTCCAAAAGCATCAATGAATGAGACTTGAGTGGAGAGAGAATAACGAGCACGAGAGTCATCATAAATCGGGGACAATCCTGGACAAACATTCACAAACAACCACGAAACACAAGAATGGAAGAGGCACCCCTCCTCACGTTATTTGTTAGAAATAAGAAAAATAAGAAGATGAATTGGATAAGCATGGGTTGTCTCCCACAAAGCGCTTTGTTTTTATCACCGAGTCACATGAGCTTGACTCGATCCTCGAATTAATTCGTCCTTGGGGAAAAAATCCGTGGAAAAATAATCTCACTCGGGCTTTCATTCAAAATATTTGGATAAACATATGAATTATTTGAAAGTTCCACCCCGATGAGATAACTGATGGTATTCTAATAGTGAAAACTATTAGAAACGATACCAGGGTCAAAATAGTGTCCTCACTCCCGACGGAGTGACAGAGAAGGGAAATCAAACCAAATGTGATAAATGGAAAGAACGTCATGATAACAATCATGAACAATCTATCATCATAAAAAGAAGACATCATAATTTTGGAATTATGAATCTTATCATTAAAGCTCATTTGAAAAACTTGCCCGGGTGGGAGGGATGAAATAAAATTTTCATGAAAACTCTCATTTTTAAGAATGCCACCTGAGTCATGATCATTTTCAAGATCAAAACAGAAATGTTCATACTCTGGATAAGAAAGTTCACCAGAAAACTTTTCAAAATCACATTCAATCTTATCAAAACAAAACGAATCATACTCCGGAAGAGAAATAAAAGCAAGAGAAGTGGTACTGCCACTACTCGTCTCTTCCGTATGATCGATATCAAAGTGAAAAGCTTCAAAAACCGAATAAGAATGATCAGGACGAGAAGTGGGATTGCCACTAATCTCCTCAGTTGTATCAAACGAAAAACACTCATAGTCGGATAAAAATTCTCCGAGCTTGGGCTCTAGAAGATCTTCAATCGTAAACTCAATTTCCTTCTTAACTTCATCTGGAGGGATTGACGGTTCATCAATTAACAAACTTTCAAGAAAAAGAGTATCTCCCTCCGAATCAAAGTAAGATTCATCAATCTCTGATAAAGGAATCGTATCAATAGCAAGGAATTCATCGATCTCTTCCAAAAAAGAATCATATTCCTCAATCGGAGGAAAATATGGGAAAGAGTTGGAGACGATTGGTTTCAAGAAATCATCAAAGGAGTAATCAACAACATCGACGCTTTTAACGATATATTTCTTTGATTTTAAAGCATCGGCACGAAAAATCATTATATCATCGTCATGTCTCAAAGTCAGAGTATCCTCAAAATGATCGACTAGGGCTTTTGCGGTTCGCAAAAATGGTCTCCCTAGTATAAGAGGAACTCTCGGATCGACCTCGTAATCAACAACAACAAAGTCGGCTGGGAAAGTACACGAATTCACTCGAACAAATACATCTTCAACAATTCCGACCGGATGAGTAATCGAACGATTAGCAAGCTCTAAAGCCATACGAGTCGGTTTAAGATCTCCCATTCCAAGTTGTTCATAGATTGACAATGGCATAAGGTTAATACTTGCACCTGAATCGGCCAGGGCATTGTAAACCTCTTGATCTTTCAACGAACAAGGAATGAGAAACTTTCCCGAAATCTCCAAGCTTCTCGGGAAGCTTTTTGAGAAGAATAGCAGAGCATTGAGCATTAATCGGCGTTTCAGTTAACTCAAGCAATTTTTCTTTATTACATATAAGATTTTTGAACGTTGAAGCAAACTTTGGCATATAAATAAGAGCATCCATGAAACTAATGTCGAAGTGTAATTTTTGAAAAATATCAAGAAACTTTTCCATTTGTCTCTTAGATTTTGCACGGAGCTCTTCATCATTAAACCTTGACGGATATGGAAGTTTTGATTTGTATTTAACACCTTTTTTAGAAACGACTTTTTCTTTTTCTTTAGATGTTTGGACAACCGGAGGGTGGACGTTTTCAGTACCTCCGTTATTAGTAGGAGGAACCGGGTCCTTTGTCACCTCGGTCTCATAGTCCACTACCTTAGGAGGAGGAGAAGAAGAAGTAGTCGGAGTCGTGGTCCATCATAATTTAACACCACTGCGAGTCGTGATCGCCTTAATCTCGCCCCTCGAGTTTGCGATCGCGTTGCTTGGAAGAAAAGTAGTACCCGAACCCGAGGGTCGATCATTTAAACACTTGTTTAGATCACTAATTTAAGTAGCAAATAACCGTGTTGTTTCTTCTTGTTTTGCCATAAAAGCTTGTTGGTTCTGAAGCAATTGCTTAATCAAATCATCCGTGGGCATTTGATTTTGAATAACTCCTTGATTTTGATTATTATTGAAATTTTGCCCACGGTTTTGAAAATTTCCATGATTCTGATTTCCGTGATTAGCATTTTGAAAATTCCCAGGGTTTCCATAATTTCCTTGGTTTTGAAAATTCCCTTGATTCGGGCCTTGATTTTAATTTCCTTGAAAACCCCGGTTTTAATTGAATCCTTGATTCTGATTTTGAAAACCATTGTTAGCTCGACTTTGATTTTCATTTCCTTGATTATTACGATTCTGCACATTTTGATTCTGATTGACTTGATTGACTTGATTCGGTTGTTCGAGAACGGGTGGTCCAAGATAATTGGTGGAACGGTGTAGCTGAGAAGATTTCGATCTCCTTGAGGTGGGTAACCGTTGCTACCCGTGTTTGCAGCATACGCGTTCTCATGAGAAAAGGCACCTGTTTCTGGACATTCGTAATACAAATGAGGATCACTACAAGTCTCACAACCATGGCTAACCATATTGACTTGATGGTTTTTGGTTTGATCCTGAGTCGTTTGATACATTCGTAGCATAGCCGTAGACATATCATCGAGCTTCTTAGTAATGGCAGCTAGCTTGGAATTATACGAAGAATTATGAGTCACAGTCGATCTCGTTGGCTCATTCCTCTCGGCTGAGGAATCCCAATAATTGTAATGAGCCGACATATTCTCGATGAGTTCGTAACAATCTTTAGGACGACGTTTCATAAAAGTACCTCCGGCTGCTGCATTGATCGTGTCACGATGTCATAAAGTCAAACCATTGTAAAACATATCAATTATCGTAACGAGAAGCATATTATGGTTCGGACACCGATCAATAGCAAGCTTATAACATTCCCAAGCCTTGAATGAAGACTCATCGGGAAGTTGCCGGAAGTTGCTAATATCGTTTTGTAGCTTCGTCACCATCGATGGTGGAAAATACTTCGCCAAGAACTTCGAGACCATCTCTTCAAAAGTATGAATCGAGTTCTTGGGAAGACGATAAAACCAAGCGGTGGCATGATGCATTAGAGAATAGGGGAAGAGAGAAAGACTGAGGGCATCATCTGGGACCCCATGTTGTTCCATACTTTGGGTGATGGCTAAAAATTTATCAAGATGCTTATTGGTATCGTCACCCGGCAAACCGTGAAATTGGCATGAATTTTGGACTTGTTGTATCATATGATGCTTGAGTTCAAAATCCGTAGCCTCAATATTAAGAGGGGCAATCGGGCCACCTCTTCCGTGCATTGTTGGTTGGCACAGCTCCTCCATCGTTCGGAGATCGGGAGCTGGCACGTGTTGGTGATCATCACCACCCACCGGAGGGTGTTGATTATTCGGGTCCATTTCCTCAACGTTGGGGAAATGGATACGGTGTGTGTGTCGAATTACCCTTTCGGGGTTTGACAATGGAGAAATAAGACTTTCAGAAGAAGATCGGCTGTTCATACACCAAAAATAAAATCAAAAAGAAAAAGAAAAAGAAAAATCTTTTTGTATTTTTGATTTGGAATTATTTTTGGCTTTTTTTAAATTTATTGAAAAACAAATCACAAAAAAATTGTATTCTCTTTTTTCAACCGTTACGTTAATCGTAATCGTTTCCTTCAAAACTACTCGCGACGAAACGGGAGAGAAGAGTGTTTCTCTCTTCAGCTTGCAAATTAATGTCTATGCTTCCGTATTTCCCGCTTATTCGGTTGTAGAATTAAAGTAATCCGATTAACAACTAATTTCACGTGTTCTTATGTTGGTATGCTTATTTGGTTTACAACGCCCCCTCTTCCACGAGGGAGTTGAGGCTATAACTTTCTTTTTTGTATTTTTTTGAAAAGACTTTAGGAAAAGTGTTTTTGATTTTTTGATTTTTGTAGAAAATATTCACAAGATAGAGGAAGGTTTTCCAAAACACGATTTTTAAAAACGAAATTCAAAAACTCACTTCAAACCTTCCCCGGCAGCGGCGCCAAAAATTGATTGACAAAAATCAATATATATATTTATAAGTCTAAGGAAATCCGCAAGAAATACGGATTACCCGAGTCGTATCCCGTGAAGGAGTGAATGGAATCGTTGAAATTCGATTCGTGAAATCCTGTCGTGAAAAGTGGAATAGTGAAAATTTTTGATAAAGAAAATCAAATAGTGAAAAGAAATCACAAATAATGCAGAAGGTACAAGCTATATATGCGCAAATGATTAAAATCTAAAAACGGAAATACAAACGCGATTCTTAAAACATAACGTATGAATTAAAACGTAACTTTTTTATGAAAAATGATCCTAAAAATGTGAAATCAATTTTTAAAAATCTTAAACTACTTAAAATAATTTTGAGAAAAAGAAAAATATTTTTTTGAGTTTTTATTTATTTTCTATGAATTTATATCTAATTTTGGAATATAAAAAGTAATTAAAAATAAGAGAAAATGTAAAAATAAATGGGAAAAATACAAATTCAACTTTGAAAAATCTAAAATAATAGAAAAGAATTTTCTAAAATATTTTTGGATTTTTAAAGGCTTTTTCTAATTTTATTTGATTTTTATTTATTAAAAGGTATTTAAAAATGATTTAAAACTAAGGTTAATTGAGAAAAATAGTAAACTAATTCAGAAAAATATGAAAAATTCACAGAAATTCAAAAATAATAAAATGAACTTGAGAAAAAAAATTTTGAAATGAAAATAAGCTGTTAAAATGCTTATTGAATCCAAATCAGCTTATTGCAAGTGCTTATTAACAAGCACTTGCAACAAAACTATGTGAAACTTGAAACACAGATTTAGTATACTCAAATTAGCTCAAAAGTGCTAAACTCAGATCAAAAGAAGCACAGAAATACAGGAATAAAGCAATAAGCAGTTAATGATAAGCCAATGAATAAGCAAACTAGTCAGAGAATAAGCCAGGGGCAAGAAATCATAACTGAACACTAGATTAACTACCAATTAACTCAAATGAATCAAAGCAAACTCAAAAACAAATCAAATTCACAAATGCAGGCCTAGTTTCAAATCAGTAGACATGTTTTGTTGACTAGATTTGCAGTAAACAATAAGCTACCTTAATAAGCTCTGAAGTTCAAACTAAAGGGGGCAAATGTTTGTCTATACTACTGAGTTACTAAAAGGTGAGTAAGTAAGTACTCACCAACTTCTATAAGTTGTGGTGATCTGTGTAGGTAGAATATCGAAACAAAATTGTTGTATAATTTTACGATTTGGTTCAGCACTCAGATTAATCAACAACCTGTCTTCTGCTTGTATTGAAAAGGTACAAACCAAGGCATCAATTATCCACCAAGGCACTGATCTTTCAATCTCCATAAATTCCATCTTCTGTTATGGAGTCTTGAATTGTATGACCAGTTTTCTAAAACTGACCACTTTAAGCAAATGCTAGTGTATAGAAAAGTTGTTACAGTGTAAATGGATAGTCTATTACTTGGGATAACTTTTAGTTCAGAATGGTTTTTTTATAAATATAACCTAGAGAGATTCTTGCATAAATGGCATTGCTTGGTTAGTACGAAGTTCCAAAAACAACCGTTTGTTAAATATAAGATCTCATGTTGAAAATTGGCCATGGCGTGATTGTCATACCGAGTTGTTTCTTTTAACTGTTGAGGTACATACAACAAGTCAATAACATATCTCAAACCTGTTAACTAAAAAAACTAATATCAGTAGATCTACAGACCATATTGGACATGATATGCATTTCGACGACCAATATACATTCACCATGTCAAAAAAGTTGAAGAACAGATATCACATATAACTGTAGCTCAGGAACCTGAGAGAATTATGCCAAGAGATCTTGTAGATATACTGATATCAAGCCTGATGATCGATCCACATCCAGAACAACGACCAATGTGAAGATTAGTCACCTATGCTTGCACATCTTGACAAAACAAACTATAAAACAAAACAAACAAAACAAACTATCTTTTTAACCGGAAGGAAAACAGATTTGGCATAGAAAACCAAAAATTTTCAACAAGACTAATTAAATCCGTTCAGAAACAAGTATCCAACATCATTCGTCAGAATATAGTGTGCCAAACACTAGTTATATACACAGGATTACAGGAATACTACTGACATATTCAAACCTCTAATCATAATTTAAATTTACAACGCATACAGTTTCAGCATGTCAAGATCATGGGGGCGTGAAGGATTACACTGGATCTACTATGTGCATGAATTGTTTACATTGGCTTTTTACGAGGAGAAAGAAGTATCTATGGCCTGTAATATGGGATGCGTATTGAACCGGGAATATTTGAAGGTTTGACCAGGGCCTTTGTTGGAGGCATTTGCAACATGGCTACTTTTGTTTGACATAACCTCTGTTGTCACTAAGCTACTCCCTGGAGAATTTCCATTCGCTTTCTCAGCAAAATGAATTAGACCAAAGACAAGTGTAGACAGTTTGCTTCACTAGAACTAAATAGATAAATACAAACCTCTTGCAGGTGCATTTACTTTTGGTTTTACTGGGGGTTGATGTGTCGAAATCCATGATCTTAGGGATCTGTTAGAAGGCACATGTGAATGCATTAGTACTTTAACACATAAGAAATGGTTATCTTAGCACAAAGAAAAAATAATATTAATTCAACGCACATAGTAGTGCCACTTGACTTACTTTAAAAATGGAGCAACCATGTACAGCTTAAGACCAGTTACACCATGTGATATAACATCTCCATATACTGGTTGAAGATCATCAAGCCTCTACCATGCAATTTCCTGCAGTTGAAAACAGACATCAGAGTTTTTAATACCACAACTTAATTGCTGATACCGAGCACCGGGAGAGATGTCTGAAAACCAGAAATGGGATTGGCGCTTTCTTTTGGGTTTTGGGACATGAAAATACAAATATTCATTACATATCAGTAACAAGAATCACATACACTGATCTCCTTTTTGTTTGACAGGCAAATGATGTGTCGTCTTTCACGCCTCCAACTATGTAGAGTCGTACTCTCTATGGCCCAAATGTCAATTCGATAACCTTATCTTGGTTGATAAGCTTCGAAACATCAAATCCTGATTCTTCCAGAACCTGCAAAAAGAAAAGACAGGTAGAACCATAAAAATACATGAGAACCGATATGCAACTGAAATTTGATCATGTTTAATAACTTTAAAATGTGACCTAAAACTAGTTTGCAGCATTCCAGATTCGAAGGAAACATATTGAAGTAAAGCTTATGGCAAAATAAAATTTCTAAATCTTAGATATAAACCGTCATCGTCAGATGCAAACAAGTCCAGGACTCCAGGCGAGGCGCATAATTAAGCCATAACCCGTTCATAAATATGATGAAATAAAACAGGTAAAGGGTCACCAAAGACAATCTGATTGCACACTTAAATTATACTAGTAATATTTACTTCTCTGATAGCACAATTGTGATCTTCCTCGTCTTTATTCTTTTTCCCTCTTGGAAAACTCCAATTTGATCCCTTCCACGCTTTCACTAGTACACACTGTTACGGGAAAGGATATCAAAATCAGAAACATGGGCTACTCAAAAGTAAAAACAAATTATAAAAAAATAAACAATTAAGTTTTTATACCACGTGTGGAGACAATCAACATCACTATAACATCACAGGCAACATTTTCTTGGTACAAAAAGGTTTGTGTTCATTTAAATTTGACAGAATGTACTCCAACTTATACTAAACCAATAAAAATTCAGGGAACATGTCTCTTGAGTTTTTTATCCATGTTCCATGATACAGGCACATTTAAAAACAGAAGTATAATCAAGATCCTTGGGGTAGACTGTAGAGACCTTGATTGTGTTAGTCATGTATTTTCCTATGGGCTAAGCCCGATTAGTTTCATGTATGTTAAGCGCAGCTACGATAGGTTATTATGTGTATATAAACTTGATTATTATCAATGATAAATCACGAACGTTTCATAAATCTACTTGGTATCAAGCCTTTTGGTCAATCCTCTCCACCCACAATAATTCTGCCGATCTCTTAAACCCTAACCTTCAACTGTTTTCTTTTTTGTTTCGATTAAAAGTTTATGTCTGTCGACCAAAGTGTGTTGTCGAGGGGTGTGTTTAATCTTGTTTGTCGACCTTGTGTGTTTTCGACCTGCTTATGTGTTTAATTTGCCTGTTTGTTTTGTTAGTTTGCATCAGTAAACCCTACACCATCTACTGTTTGTTCGTTTTGCATCAGTAAACCCTACAACGTCTATTGTTCGACATCCTACTCCCACCATGACCAATGATACTTGTCCTACTAGCCTCAATACAATACCATCTAATGTTTTAACGCCCACTAATTTGCAAACGTTACAACATCTAATGGTTAAACTTGGGATTCATGGGGATAATATTGTTGCACCAATAGTTGGTTCCTCTACTGTGTTGCATGCTCATAATACAGGTACTCCAATTGCTTTGCATATTAGTAACAATATACCCAGTGCAACATCAGGCTACGTATCCCCGTCCACGTGCTTTGCTCCACCAGGTTCTCCAGCCAATTCACCCTCTCACGTGGCCCAACCAACTTACCACTCTCATGACCTGCCTACGTATCCCACCCAGCCCTCCTATCTGGTTCAATGTGGGATGACAGGTCTAAGTAGCTACCAGGGGGTTCAACATGGGATGACAGGTCCAATTGGCTACCAGGGGGTCAGTTTGGTCTAACAGGTTCACTAGGGGGTCAGCGGGTTCAGTTTGTTATGCCAGGTCTACAGGGGGTTCAGCAAGGGGGTCCAACGGGCTGTTTTACTCACCTAGGTCAGTTTGGTCAAGCTGGTCAACCTAGTAGCATGGGTCCTGCGGGTCAAGCAACCATTTTGCCACATGCTTTTACTACCGGAACACTACAGTATCCTACTTCCGGTAATTGGAATATGGACACAGGTGCGTCCTCACATCTTAATGATAATGTCAATAATCTTAGTGATGTTTTTAATTCGTGTATTTATTTATCTGTTGCTGTTGGTGACGGGCATTCTATTCCCGTTACTAACTCTGGACATAGCATTTTGCCTACACCTTTTCGCCCTCTTCATTTAAATAATGTTTTAATTACTCCTAATATAGTCAAAAATTTGATACTCCATTCGTGTCAATTTGTTTGTGACAATTATTGTATTGTTGAATTTGATCTTTTTGGTTTTTTCTGTAAAAGACTTTCAAACTCGTCAGGTGCTGCTCCGCTGAGCACTGGAGATCTTTACCCAGTCACGCAGCCTTCTCCTATTCCTCAAGCCTATCTCACTAGTCAGTATATGTGGCATCAACGACTTGGACATCCAGGATGTGAAGTGCTACGTAGTGTTATTTCCAATAATTCTATTTCGTGTAATAAGGAGAAGTCTCCCGTGCTTTGTCATGCGTGTCAGCTTGGCAAACACGTGAAACTTCCGTTTGATAGTTATTCTAGTTCAGTTCAGTCTTCTTTTGACATTGTTCACTCGGATTTGTGGGCTTCCCCAATTTCGAGTCTGTCTGGTTTTTGGTACTATGTTTTATTTTTGGATCATTATTCACAATTTGTTTGGGTTTATCCTTTAGTTAATAAATCTGATGTTTTTCCCAAATTTATGATGTTTCGTAATTTTGTTAAAACTTAATTTAAGAGTGAAATTAAGTTGTTTCAGTGTGATCATGGTGGTGAATTTGATAACCAATCATTTCATAAATTATTTGCCGACAATGGGATTCAATTTAGATTTTCTTGTCCACGTACTTCCCAACAAAATGGAAAATCCGAAAGGATGATTCGCACCATTAATAATCTAATTCGGACTTTACTGTTTCAAGCTCATCTCCTTCCTAACTATTGGGTTGAAGCCCTCTACATGGCCGTTTACCTATTGAATATATTACCATCATGTGTCATTGACAATGAAGTCCCATAGACCCACCTTACTGGCACTACACCAGCTTATAGTCTTTTACGTATTTTTGGGTGTCTTTGTTACCCTCATCTTGATGCCGACCACAAACTTGGAGCCCGTGCTACACCTTCCATCTTTTTGGGCCATGCTACTAATCATCGTGGCTACCGTTGTCTGGACCTCAACACCAATAAAATAATCATTTCTCGCCATGTTACTTTTGATGAAATAGTTTTCCCATTTGCCTCCAAGGCACCCACTGTTAATCCCACCGCCATTCCTTCTTATGATTTCTTGGATGGCTCTTCTAATGTCATTTCCAACATCATAAGATTTTCTTCCACCACTTCACCCAATGTTCAAACCGATCCTCACGATTTTCCTACATCCGTTGCACCCATTGAGCCTCTTAGTCCGACTTCTCCACCACCTTCACCTCCTGCACCACAACAACAATCTCCCACTACTCCTATTTCAATTCCATCATAGCTGGCTTCCGTTTCCGTTTTCCACAATTCACCAACTCCACCTGTTAACCCGAACCCATTTTTAATTCACCCCATGGTCACACATTCTCATGTCAGGACTACTCGTCCTAATCCATGTTATGCTAGTCATGTGTCTACTATTTCTCCTTCCCCTCGGTCATATAAGGATGCTTTTATTGATCCCAATTGGCGAAATGCTATGTATGATGAGTATAATGCACTTATTAAAAATAAAACTTGGATTAGTGTACCGCGAACTGAGGGTGTCAATATTGTTCGTTGTATGTGGTTATTTCGCCATAAGTTTGGCTGATGGCACTCTTAGTCGGAACAAGGCACGTCTTGTTGCCAATGGTAGCACACAGATTGAGGGAGTTGATGTTGATGAGACTTTTAGTCCAGTTGTTAAGCCGGGCACCATTCGGACTGTTCTTAGTTTAGCTATTTCTCGACATTGGCCTGTTCACCAGCTTGATGTCAAGAATGCCTTTTTACATGGTGATTTATCTGAGACAATTTATATGCATCAGCCTCCCGGTTTTCAGGATCCAGAGCATCCGGATTATGTTTTTTTTATTGCAGAGGTCTTTTTATGGTCTTAAGCAGGCTCATCAGGCATGGTTTCAGCGATTTGCGGCTTACATTACTACTGTTGGGTTTCGTTCTAGTCGTTGTGATTCTTCTTTATTCATTTACAGACAGGGTGATGATACTGCATTTTTGTTACTATATGTGGATGATATTGTGCTCACTGCTTTATCTGATGGTTTATTACAATGGATTATTGCTTCTTTACATAAGGAGTTCTCTATGACTGATTTGGGTGCTCTTAATTATTTTTTGGGTGTTTCAGTTACACGTGACTCTTCTTGGATGTTTTTGTCACAGCGCAAGTATGCTATGGAGATTTTGGAGCGTGCACATATGGTTGGTTGTAACCCTTCTCGGACTCCTGTTGACACTGGGTCTAAATTGGGTGCTGATGGTTATCCGGTTTCTGATCCTACGTTATATCGGAGTCTTGCTGGTTCTCTCTAGTATCTTACTTTTACTAGACCTGATATTTCATTTGCAGTGCAGCATGTTTGCCTTTTTATGCATGATCCTCGGGAGCCTCATTTCTCGGCTCTTAAGCGGATTTTGAGGTATGTTCGGGGTACATTAGACTATGGATTACAGTTGTTTTCATCATCTACTTCCTCATTGGTGGCTTATTCGGATGCTGATTGGGCTGGTTGCCCTACTACTCGAAGATCGACGTCTGGTTACTGTGTTTTTCTTGGCAACAACCTCCTCTCGTAGTCGCTAAGCATCAACCGACGCTTTCTCGTTCTAGTGCAGAAGCTGAGTATCGTGGTGTTGCCAATGCTGTTGCAAAGACCTGTTGGTTGCGAAATTTACTACGTGAGCTGCATATGCCTTTGTCTTCCGATACGCTTGTCTATTGTGATAACGTAAGTGTTGTATACTTATCTGCTAACCCGATTCAGCATCAACGTACAAAGCATATAGAGATTGATATTCATTTTATACGAGATTTGGTTGCTGCTTGTCAAGTCAGAGTTCTTCATGTACCATCAAGATATCAGTTTGCAGATATTTTTACCAAAGGCTTACCTACAGCTTTGTTTGAGGAATTTCGAACCAGTTTGAGTGACCGGTGTCCTCCCGCTCAAACTGCGGGGGAGTGTTAGTCATGTATTTTCCTATGGGCTAAGCCCTATTAGTTTCATGTATGTTTGGCCCAGCTACGATAGGTTATTATGTGTATATAAACTTGATTATTATCAATGATAAATCACGAACGTTTCATAAATCTACAGATTGCAAGCCTAACTTGCATTACCATCTGCTATAATCTTAAGAACAACTCAGACTCACCTAAAAAATTGAAGTAACGAGCAAGCTAAATACTGACATAACATGTCCTTGCTTCATATCAGCAGCATGAACCTAAGCAAAAATGAAAATTTGCCTCCCATTCAATCATAAACAAAGTTTTTGCCATTCGTCTATAACTCTATATGTACCATCAAGTAACTTTACTAAGAAACACTACAGCCTTCAAATAAATTACAACATGTATAATCTGTGTTTGCAAAACTTTTATAGTTTGCAATTTTTTCTAGCATAGTGATCGCTCCAAATTGCATCATATCTCTAATTATCGATCATGATTCACAGACAGTAACCAAGAGAAATATGATGCAAAACGGACATGAACATTTAATACAAACATGAACCATAGAAGACAAACATGCTTTAAGCAACATAAGCTATAAAAATTAAAAGAGGACCGACATAACTACACTAGGTTCAGAAGAAACATTACCCTTTCGTATGTTTGATCCAAGATAATCGCCCCAGTAATAGGAACTCGAACCTTGTATGATGTAAAATCCTTAAATATATCATCTATATGAGGAACATAAGGCTTCAATACATCACAGTTGTTAAACACTATTAATACCTTTAGGAACACAAACAATAACAAAAGAAAAGATATACAACAAAAATTTATATCATATGTTAAAGGGGTGTACAGATTAGTTTATTTTCCCGGCTAACGGGCTTATTTTAAACTGGAAAAGCCAATAAGCTCACTTCTTTTAGAGCCTATGAGCTTGTCAACTTGAGCTTTTGGACTTAAAATAGCCATAAGCTCTAAAAAGAAGCAAGCTTAATCGTATTTCCAGCTTCAAATAAGCCGTTAAGCCACGAAAATAAACTAACAATCAGTAAAAAAGGATACTTAGAGACGTAAACTCCTTCAAAGTAAACGACTTCAACGAGGGGTTAATTTCAACAGAATTGTCCTCATAAAACCAATGTGCATACACCACTAGGAATAAAATCCTCTCAAATTACTGCTGATCCTCTTTCAGAACATTCAAAACAAATCATATTGTCTTCAACACCAAATATAAAATAACAAGATACACTAGCTCTTTTACGGAGAATGAAAAAAGTATCTTTTCTTGAATAAAGATACCTTTATACAACTACTTTTTATCATTCCCATTTCAATCATATTGTCTTCAACACCAACTTATTTTTTTCAGTTTAACTCCATCTTTTCTTTATTGTATGTGTTAGCAACTTAGCATGACCTAGTTAAAACGATTTCGTGCAACAATTGTATCTTTCCAGCCAAGTTGATATGTTTATGACGTCATTTCACTTTTTTTTTTTTTTTTTTTTTTTTTTTTTTTTGACAATAAGTAACCATATTAGATGAATTTGCACGTTTCCGGCGAAGATTTTTCAGTTACCAGCTTGACAGGTTACCGTATTGGAACAAAATTTGAAAAATTATGGCTCAAAACAATAATAATTAAGTGTATTAAAACGGAATAAAAATGTAAGCACGTTTATGTTCTGTAGCTTTTACCTTTTTTTATTTGATAAAAGAAAAAAATGGTGTCAATACCATGTAAAGCATTTTGTGACTTGGCGGTTGCAAAATTTACATACACCGTACTTCCTAAATCATAACAACTCTAAGTATCAAATATATAAAACTTTAGAACTAACTGTGTATTTTATTGGTCAATTCTTTATATTGAAATTAAAATACAATTAATCCAAAGAAACAGAGTATTACTTGTGTATTATTAGTCTTTCTTTTAGAAAATGATATCTTTACAAATTTGTTTTGTTATAAACAGATCACTCTTAGCTTTTTGTCCCATTTTACATGTCCATTTAAAAAGAAAGTAAAAGAATAATTTACACTCTATCTATTATTTCTTAAAATACTTTACATATCAAAAAATTTGCAAAATGGTAAAATAATAATTTGTAAACTTGTGTGCTACTTTATAGCACAACCCGTCAAGGACACGTCTAGGACCGATTTTGAGGACAAATTGGTCATCTGCATGACCGACTTTTTTTTCTTTCTTTATTTGTGTGTGTCTATGTATATTGCAGGGTATGCTTGTGTTTAAGTGAAGTATCACTAAAAAAAATAGTTCAATCTCCACACTTCTAAAAAGTGTATAAAATTTTACTAATTTATTAACACTTAATAGTGTGTAAAATTTGGTTGCATTAATAAGTGTGGGGAAAATTGTAAAGCAATAGGTTTTTCACACTTATAGTTGTCTAAAAAAAAGTTCACACTTTTAAGTGTGAAAAATTATAAGATTTCTCCACACTTCTAAGTATGGAATTTATTTGTAACACCTAAATTCCTCACACTTTGAGGAAGTGTTGAGAATTTGGGGCTCCACACTGTAAAAAAGTATGGAGAATTTGGGTCCACACCTATAAGTGTGGACATTTTTTATATTTCTGCACACTTAAAAGTGTGAACTTTTTTTGACACATGAAAAATTTATTGTTTTACAATTTTTTGTGGACACTTATTAATGTAACCATTTTTTATACATTATTAAGCGTTAATAAATCAATAAAATTTTACACACTTTTTAAAAGTGTGGAGATTGCCAATTTTTTGTAGTGTATGTGTTTAAGTGAGTATATTTTGGTGTTGAAGTCGATCATCTTATTACACATGTTTGGTGGTGATGTTGCTGGTGGAATGAAAAGATGATGGGGATGTAAGTTGGCGGTAGTAATGTTGGTAACCATTACATGTGTGGTAAGTTTGTTGAAAATAATTGTTCCTATACTTGGAGATGTAAATGTAGATGCAGTGGAATTATTTTTATAAGTTCCATATATTTTAAATAGCTTATTTTATTGAAAAGTTAAGCATACAATAGAAGTATAGAGCAATGACTTGTTAGCATCTTTGAAAATAAATAAATTAATCTTATTAAATGAGGTTTAAATGCATAATCCAATAAGGCTAGATGCCCTTGATTGGAATTTATTTGCCATCGACATCAACAATCCAAAAAATAGAACATGGTTACCTTGCTATTGGTACCAAACAAATCCATAAACACTTTAACTTCTTAATTGAATTTAAAGTTCTCTTTTATTATTTAAAAAAGATACGAAGTTTTAATAATGTTTTAAAACAATACGGAGTATTTTTTTACAGTAATGGAAATTTTGAAATAAACCTAGCTTAAGGGATACGCTAGTTTATTTACATCCGACTGACAAACAAATACTAGCCTATATGTTACGCTAGTATTAAACACTATATATATATATAAAGGCATCACACTTTACCCATACGGTTAAAAACCTCCAAGATTTACCCCTCGATCAATTCGTCTTTCTTTCTTTAGGTACGATCGTAATTTTAGCTTTTTATCTTTGCATGCTTTGATCTTCCGTGTTTGTTAATGCCTGTTTTAGGGCTCTAAATTTATTTGGCTCGACTTATTTCACGACGTTATATAAGCCGAAAAGTTTCAAAATAAGCCGAAAAAATGTGTTTATGAAAAATAAGCCGAAAACCAAATAAGTCATAAGCCGGCTATATAAAAAGAAGCTAATAAGCCAAAAAAATAAGCTTAATCAAACACATCTATGGATCTTAATAACTAATAACCTTGTAAACAAAAATAATACAATAGTAATCATATTAGTTAATGTATTGAATCTGAGACTATGATTATGGCAACAACGAGTCGAACTTTTATATACTTCATAATTTTGTTGATACTCGTGACTTAAAAATCGGTAAAAATGTCGTTGAAATTGCCGAAAGTCTAGGTTTTCATGCACTCCTTTAATCACCCTGGCATTTATAAGCTTGTGTCGGTAAAAAACGAGTCCCTATACAGGTTACTCGAGGAAGTCGAGCCTTTTTGGCCCTGATGTTAGCGGCCTAATCGGTACTCCCCGTTTCGTGACTTTTCCCTGGCCATCTCAATGTTCACTTAGCGAGACCTTACAACTAGCTTTAAATCGATTAAAAATTATTCAAATCCTGCAAGTTTAGGTTTTGTTGCACTCGTTAGTTTTCGTACTAAGTTTGCTTTCGATTAGCCCTTGGATTCATAGTTTGAAGCAATGTGTTGATATTTTGGATTCTAACTGATTAAATTTGCGCGTGTGTGCTTGTTTCCTGTACTGTAATTTGTAAGTTTCTGTTTGTGGATCGATGTGTTTTTGATTTGTTGGAAGTTATATGTGTTTTATTCAAGATATTTTGTAATTATATATATAGTTAATTTTGTTTTCAGAATTTGACATCAGGACGTTGTTATATTGGACGTGTATTGCGAAGTAATACAAAGGAACTATGTTTGGCGCCAGCAACGGTAAGTTTTAGTTATTAATCCTTGTTTATTTAAATGCTATTTTTAATTTTATTTAATATGTTTTGTTATCTATTGTATGCATGTTATAGACCTCTGATTTGTTGAGTTACTCCATCTATTATGTGTGTTTGACTCTATATTCAGCTTATTGATCTACTTATTGGATATAAGAGTGGAGATCTTTGTAGTTTTTTAAAAGAATGCAAAGTTAGAAACTAAGTGTTGATATCAGAGACAAGCTTTTTTTTCCTTATAAAAGCTTGCTAAGCCTGTGCCTAAGCCAACCATGAGTCTAGTTGAGTCGAATTGCTAAGCCTGTGCCATGCTCAAACATGAGCATAGTATTTTGGCATAACAAATTATGAAATTAATGATCCTAAAGGTTTTAAGCCTGGTTACCTATACAAGTCTTGGTAGAATGTATGATAACATTGCCTTTGGTTTTACCCTGTTGAGACTTCCAATCTGTTCCTTATAGCATTGGCACTCCCTATTTAAAGAGCTCCATGTAAAACTACTCTGCAACAAATAATTGACGATATTCGGTAATATTATTATGCAAGCCTATATATGCAAGTATGCAACCCTAAATGCCTGACTCTTGGAACTTATTTCTGTGAAGTGTTTCTTTTTTATTTGTGTATACATCTAATTGTTTCTTTCTAAAACAGCATTTGGGCAGTTTTCTAATAGTCCCTTTGGGTCCCCGTCAGCTTTTGGGCAGACCAATAATGCAAATAGCAGTCCCTTTGCTGCAAAACCACTTGGTAGTACATCTCCCTTTGGTGCGCAAACTGGCAGTTCTAATTTTGGTGGCACTTCTACTGGTGTGTTTGGTACACCATCTTCTTCACCAATAGGATCCACATCGGTTTTTGGTGCTTCCTCGTCACCAGCTTTTGGAACATCTTCAAGCCCAGCCTTTGGAACTGCTTCGTCATCTCCTTTTGGTGGTAAGCATAGACATGAATG
The DNA here is from genome assembly GCA_030686995.1 of Artemisia argyi. NCBI lineage: Eukaryota > Viridiplantae > Streptophyta > Magnoliopsida > Asterales > Asteraceae > Artemisia > Artemisia argyi. The sequence continues at coordinate 166,563,462 of CM060687.1, read as the reverse complement.
TATCCTAAGCTAGATATTCAATTAAAGCACTCCTAACAACTTTGACTTCATCTTTAATATCCACGTGGGTTTTATAAAGAATATGTATAAGTATGTTGTAGATGAGAATATGTGATTGTTATGATGCAGTTGCGTAAATACTATTTTCTATTTTATCCCTTGTTATATCTTATATACTACTGTATTTCATAACCTTCAATGCAAATTACAGGTTCATCCGTGTCTGAGCAGAACCCTGCTTCTGATCGTATTGGATTCACTCAGGAATCAGGACCTGCTATGAGAGAGTTTGGCACACCACCACTTGAAGCTTCAAGTGAAACCGGTGCTACTAGCGCACCAGCATCTGCAGCTTCAGTCACCCCTGCCTTTGGTGATTCAAGCACACCTGCTTCTGGTTCAAATTCAACTCCAGCTTTTGGCAGCACAGGTTCTGCATCTGGGGATTCTAACTCTCCTTTTGGATCAACAACTCCAGCGTTATGGACATCGCCTACTCCTGCTTATTGTTCTACTGGCTCCTCTTTCAGTTTTGCATCAGCTCCAGCGTTTGCCCATTCACCCACCCCTCGGTGTTACAGCAATACCAGTGTCTCCATTTAGCAGAAGCTCCCCGTTTGGTATGTTTTTTTCTGTGCATGTCTAATTATATTCTAGAACTAGCAATAATTGTCCAATAGACAAAAACACGAAGTTTTTTAAAAGTCTACTTATTAAAGTTATAATTTAGAAAATGACATATTTGCCCTTGGAACAATTGTTAATGCCTTTTTTGTGTTTTGTAATATTGATTTGAATTAGGTGTAATATGGAAAACTTAATCAATTCACTCTATTCTTTTCTGGAATTAAACAATGGGACAGAAAGAGTAATTTCTTTTATGTAATGAGCAAAATGTAGCAATAAAGGAGAAAAGAAATACTGTTTGACTCGCCAGTAAAAGTGTTTACTTTGCTGAATTTTTGTTACTTTACTCACATGCAGGACCTCGCGCTACAACACCGGCGTTTGAGAATCATGGTTTTATGCGATTTAATCAACCACCTATAGGAAGTAGAGTGTACTCTTATGCTTGCACACCTGAAGTAGACTGTGGCATTGGTACACAACCTGCAAAATTGGAGTCGATATCAGCTATGCCTCCATACAATGGAAAAACTTATCCATTATACAGTGAAAAATCTCATGAAGAACTTAGATGGGAGGACTATCAATTAGGAGACAAAGGTAAAAATATTAATCATTGTGGTGTCACTCTCAACACTTTTTCCTATTGACAATTTCCTGATTAATTTAGTCTTTTGTTTAATTAGTCTTTTCTTTTGTTTCAGGGGGCCCAAATCCTGCTGTTCAGTCTTCAACTTTCGGTACCCCTACAGCTCCGTTTTCTTTCAACCCATCTGGCCAAAAGACTTCAACTTTCGATACACCTAGCTCAACTCCTACACCCTTTGGGCCTCCAACATCGAATCCTTTTGCATCAGTACAATCACAAACACCGTCTGGAAATTTTCCATGTCCTGTTTATTGTGCTACATCTTCGCAACCATCTTTTGGTAAACCAAATACATCAAATCCTTTTTGGACAGCTCCAGCACAAATCCCAGTGGCCTATTTTCCAACATCATCTGATCCTTTTAATACTCCACCTTCACGTTCACTGTTTGGTACACCAAATACATCAGGTTTTGGAACACCGATTTCTATATTTGGAACAACTCAAGCTCAAGGAACAACTTCATCGTTTGCTAATGGAATAAACCCTGGTACTCAATCGGCAAATTTATTTCAGTCGAGTTCACCCGCTCGTGGACAAACAAGTTCACCATTTTGGCAGCCGGCGGGCTCGCCTTTTGATCAGGCTGCTCCATATAATGTGCAGAGTGCTCCTCCTTTCAGTCAATTGAATGCTTTTGCTAGAACAAGTACACCGATAACTGTGAGTTCCTTTAGCTAGTGTTATTTACGTGTGTTCTATTAATTATTATTATTACCCCCTCCCTTCCAAATCTAGTGCTTACTATAAATAAATAAATAAAAAATCACATGCATTTGTGATTGGAGACTCGCAAGACTTCTATTTATTTTTATTATACCAACAATGGTATTTGACGAATCCAGTATATATGTCACTCTCTAATACTTCTGTTGTTTATATATGTAGCCTTCCGTTACATCTCCTTTTCAATCGGCTCAAGTGACTCAGAATCCAGCTGGTTATTTTGTTGCACAGACAGGTAATGTTGAATTTCTTATAAATTCTTTCGTTAATTTTCTTATCAAAGTTTTTTACTTTACTGTCTTTTTATGTTAACAGGTGGCATTGGAGGCTTTAATCAGAGTTTTGAACAGATGTATGTTTCACTCACTAGTCTTTTACCATACTAAGTATTGTTATTTCAACCCGTTGACTTAGAAATGGGTCGATTTTGGGTTACTTATCTTTTCTCTCTGACATGTCAAATGGGTAAATTGAAAAACTAGCTACAAGAAAAACGGATCGAAAGCAGTAGAAACTAGAAAGTGCTTTCCTAGTGCTTACAACGTCCTAAATTGGTTTATTCAAAATACCCATTTTGACCCATTATTGCACAATGCTCAATTTTTGTTTTTTGATGTGGCAGGTTTACAAATCTGTTTGGAGCTCTACAGGCAATGCGTCAAATGTCGACTACAGTAAGTACAATATACTCAAATGCGGCCACTTCTTTTATTGCTACCAAGATACACAATCACTCACATATAGTATGAATTTTAGAGTCTAATGTTAGTCATCTAATCTCTCTCTTTATCTACAGGTTGCTGGCGAACCTGCTCCCATGAGGTTATCATGTGTGTCGTCCAACGATATTTCATTTATGATGTTGGAATTTCAGAACCTTAAGCTTTAAAACTCTGAATACGAATTGATGTATATGGGTTGAGTTGAGATCTAGTCTTATAGACTTGAAGTTGTGATTTCTAGAGTTTTTGTTTAAGCGTTGTAGTTATGACATGTTTGACGATCATCTGATATTTGAAATTCAAAACCTTCATCTTTGCGCATGAAATCTGTTTGTGTTGGTATCTCTTTACGGTTTTTTGCTTGGTATATTGGTGTGAACATTTATGAATCAAATATTGTGATGAAAGACCTATCAAGTATTGGAACATCAGCTAACTGTGTTATGGATTCTGAAGGGGACAAATGATGAATGTTGTTGAGATATATAATAATGCACCTATTATAAAAACAACAGTTGACATTGGCAAAATAAAGATTAATTGATGACACTTCATGATGCAGGGTTGCTGAGTTTTATATATGTTTATTATGTGAAGAAAAATTAAATAAATTAGTTAGAAATAATAACGAGGATTAGTTCTGTTAATTAGAAATAATAACGAGGATTAGTTCTGTTAACCACTTAATGTTATATTACTCGTACTTATGCCTTTACACGCTTAATTACGTGAATGTAAGTAAACACAAGGTTCAACACGATTTAAGTGTTAATCATGCAACAAGAGCTCATGTACATTCGAGTTGATCTTTTATCAAGTTCGAGCATATATATGACCTACTAAAGCACAATGAGCGAGATCAAGCTTTTAAGGGCTTGGTTTGAGCTCTCATCGATCTTACAGTCTTAACTCTCATGTAATACGTGTGTTATCTGCATTTGAACGTGCAAATGACATCATTGTTGGATCTAATTACTGGTAATATCATGTAGATTATTTTGTGACATATGGTACACTACAAAAAAATTGTCCTTTAGTGACACAAAAAGGTGCCATTTATAGTCAAAAAAATATCGCAAAAAGTATAAACATGTCAATAAAACCTAGAAAAAGACATCACTTGATTTTTTCTGTGTTTTTCCTGCACTTAAAACGTGTAGGTAAAAGTGAGTAAATTATAAATTTATATAGTGACAAAAAAGTGTAAGAATATATATATATATATATATATATATATATATATATATATATATATATATATATATATATATTGCCTTTTATGAGACATATTTTTCACAAAAAGTGTCATTGAATCTCAACACTTTGACCGTTTGTCCACACTAAAAAGTTTGATTTAGGGCATTATTTTGTGTCATTAGAACCACTCGCTATCACAAATAACTATCGACGCGTCAACACTCTTACGTCTATCACCACAAATCACCGTTACCTACTCCTCATTTATGGTGTCACATTGCGTGGACATTCGACTAAATCATATGATTCGAGACCTTTATTGTCACACCCCCAAAATCAGGTCCAGCGGAAGCATACATGTAGCTGGGGTGTAACTCAATTGGTATTACAACACAAGTTCAAAAATGGTTTTCACTTCAATCATTTAGAATAAAATAGTTAAGTCAAAAATATTGTATTTACACTGTTAAAAGTAATGCGGAAGTAGGCTCTTAAAAAAATTTAAAACGGTCCCCAAATGAATAATCAGAGTCTTCTATGACCATGCCATGCCCTGCCAAAACCTCCTGTAGCGTGCCATTGGTTATAACCTGAAAATACATGCTAAAGTGTCAACACGAGGTTGGTGAGTTCATAGAGTCTTGTGAAAAAGAATGTAATGCATATGGATGAAGTTATCCCAGCAAAGGCATCGTAAATCCACTCAGTCCCAAGTCCCGCCATAAGAGACTTGTAACCTGTGTGTTTACAATCCACTGCCAAATGTAATAAGTTTGATACAAAAGCATTGTAATTCAGTAATAAGGCTGATGCAAAGGCATCGTAATTCAGTAGTAATAGTAGTGGAAAAGTATCGTAATTCCATAAGTAATTTTCGTATGTACAATAGCCACAAGTATAAAGTGAACCGACATAAATGTCAAAAATGCTACATTGTCTCTTAAGCTCATGACCCCGAAGCTAGACTTTGAAATGCCCCAACAGAGTGTCTACCAGGCACTCACTTGATAAGACATGAAATGCATTCGTCCCGTTGGAGCAACCCAAACACGAATGGAGGCGTCACCCTCAATAGATCTATTCACTCACTCTCGCTTAGTACTAAAATTAACGGTCCATGATATTGAAAGGGGACTTGTTATGAAGTGGTAGTAAGGCAACTTAAGCAATGTATGGAATTTGTAATACTTGGGCATGTACAAAAATAGTTGTTGCAATGTATTCTCCCCCATGGGATTTGAAATCGTATAAAAGTATAACACGAGTATTTAAGCATGTATCTCCCCCCAAAGAGTTTGTAAAGTAATTAAACCAGTAAAAGTGGGGCTATGACTCACCTGATATGATGGTACCATGAACATGTAATGAGCTGAAAAACAAGGCGCGCACACTAGCCGCAACCTAATATGAATGATGAACGATCTACTTTAGATCATGAAATGATGTTATGAATGTCCATGCACAAATGCGTAAATATCTAACATGTTTAAATAATGTCTATTGGTGAGGTCATGTTCAATTGAATGTTCTATAGTCTTGGTTAGGAGGTTGGATTTGTCTCTATGGTGTGGCTTAGTGAGGACTCGTATCTAAACGAATCTTGTAATTCAGTTAAGCCAATACTTTCTAGATGGTAGAATTTTTGGTGATCAGGCCAGTGATAGTGGTTCGAATAGTTTTGTGATATCCTGTGATTTCTATTGAGTTTTGAATGGTCTTAATGTACCGAGGGATCCTCCTCCTAGATGGTATGGAAAGTCTTTCCTAAGGAGGTCATTGATAATATCCACTTATCAATATAGGGAGTAGTGAGTGATAAGTGGCATAGGAATCCATAAAGTGTTAGCTAATTCCTTATATATATGGGGATGGGGAAAGGAAATGATAGTGATGGTGAGAAGGGAAGAGACTGTGACAACTGCGACAAAATTGATATTGTGATAAAAGAAAATACTGTGATGTAAGTGTATTGTGCATAGACGTAAATGTTCATGAAATGAAATGATCAATTGACATGCTTCCAATCGGTGATCCACGAAGTGATAAAAAGTATGAATGTTCTGACAACGAGGGTATACACACACATGCATGAAACATTTGGAAAATGAGTAAAGGATTCAATCCAGACAGAATTTTATTATAACCATTCTCAGTGTTGCAAAATTCATTTCTGAGTCAGACATAGGTGGTCAGCCTATATCTCACTATCCCGGGTTGAATATAGATGACCAGTCTATATTCCACCGAGGTTCCATGAATTTTGAAATACTCAGCTCAGTCATACTAATACTATGTCCTTCACAAATACCAAGACGTTCTGAAATACTAAGGCAGGTGACCAAACTCGAGGTCAAATGATGAAATTATGCAAGGAAAAACATAATGCGGTGATATATATGATACGTGAACATGCTTATATGAAAGACAATTATAGTAATCAACTATAATAAATGAATATAATATATCAGATAATGAGACACAAATCTCATCACCTATGTCAGCAACTAACCACAAATGAGGCTTCAGCTTGGCAGGCAGGCACGTGACGGTCATAGGGTTAAGTTTTCTTGAAAGTAGCTATAGTCTAGGTTTTAAAACACTTAGTTCGCTATAGCCAAAGCTCTGATGCCAATCTGTTACACCCCAGCTACATGTATGCTTCCGCTGGACCTGATTTTGGGGGTGTGACATTTATCACCAATATACACTGGTTTAAACATTATAAGATTGCCATTATTATCTACTTATACATCTACATCACCGTTTTATATAAAGTTTTTTTTACAGAAAAAACTCTTTTATTATTTATGTATGTACAAAATGTATCCAAACTTCCATTAATTGTTTCAATTTTTTATTTGTAACACAACAAATTTCAGTTACCAAATATCTAACAAATGTTTAGCAACTATCTATATATACATTTACGTTTGCCAATAACACCGTTTTGTATAGAAAAACTTCAAAAAAAACCCCTTTCACGTATAACTATTTATAAAATGTACCTGAAACTTTCACCTTTAAATTTTTCAATTTTTTATTTCTAATACAACAAATTTCATTTATCAAATATATGACAAATATTTAGCAACTAGTTTATAAAAAAGGAAAATGAAAAAATACTTATTTTTACTAGCGGTGGCAATCGAATCGTGTTTGGTTTGACCTATTCAGGTTCGCGGGTGTGTTATTATAACCTCGACCCAAACACGACCCATTTATTAATCGAGTCAAGAAACTCAACCCTAACCCAGACCTGCATAACATGTAACCCATTTGTGACCCGTTTAACATGTTTAAGTAAATATGTCAAGCAGTGAATAAAGTTAGTGGTTTGTCGATTTAACTAGTTTAAATGCAAAAATGACATAAAGATCTAAAAAATGAAAAAACTAATCAAGAAGTCTCGTTGATAGTAGAATCAGTGAGCAACTCCATCAGAGTTCAAATAAGAGACATCATCAATGAATCTAAGATTACTTGAAGAGCAGTTCAAGAAGTCTCACTGATAATGAAATCAAATAGCAGTTTAAAAAGACTCACTGATAGTAAAGTCAACGAGCAACTCTAACAGATGTTCAAGTCTTAGACATCGTCAAGTTTACTTGAAAACATACTCTCTAGCTGATGCGGGTCAGCCAGTATATACAAGAACTTTAGCTCAAGTATAAGGGATCATTCGAGGTGGCAACCATGATGATCTCTCAACTCTCTAATAAGACCGACAGAGCATATTTCTTGTCCTCTGATAGTTAGGCGGGACTTTTTCACAAATATGTTTAAGCGGGAAAACCCTTGGGAAGATATATCATTGCTCCTTCCCAAGAAACTAAAGTAGCTCACGGGTACACTTTATTGTTAACCCCGATAAACCAAAAGGACATTCTAGCTAGAAGTCTAGGCACGTGTCTATCTACTACAAGTTGGCAAAGTTACTATTCCCACGTGAAGCAACAGTAACTCTTCCGCTGTAAATATTCGTTAAAAATGAGAAAGGTAAGAGTGTGCATAGTGATTCCACAAAAAGGATAATACAAAGTATTATAGTGATCGAATCCTCATCACTTAGGATTCGAGCTTAGCTTGAATCTTTGTTAGTTTAATTTGTCATTCAACGGGGATAGTTAGTATTTTGCAACTATCCCCTCGAGAAGCTATCCAAGTGTTATTAGTTTGTCGAAGTGGGTTCTTGAGTAACCTTGTATTTTTTTTGTTCTTAATGTAATCATAAAAACTTACTATGATTTTCTTATTAATTAATGGTTTACTCTAGTTGTTATCGGACCAACAAGTGGTATCAGAGCGGGTGGATCAATCCCATGATCTAGATCCGTTCTTAAATGACTGCTGATAACACTTAGCTGTTCTTAAATGACGGCTAATAACCTACAACCACAATCCTCTACAAACCCCCATTCTAACATTTCCCCTCAATAACATCCTCGAGCGTATTTTCAAACAAGATAGTTACATTCAAACCGTTATTGTGCAAAGAGATGCTCCAACTGTCTACCCTCAATCCTTTCATTCAAAGCCACTCTGATCACCACCAGCCTTCAAGAATTTCAAGTACCTTTGATCAGAAACAGTTTTACCTGGACAAAACGTCATGGGTAAATGTTTTCATCTTCAAGGGTCGTATAGATGGTGAGAGCTTCATGAGAACCCAGTCTCTCACGATCTATAAGAGTGGTAACAATTAGGAATGTTAGATGGTTGATCTGAGTAACAACCATCATGGATGAAAAAGAGGGTAATCAGAGGCTACTGAAGAGAGAAATATAATGGGAAGAGGATGCTTCTTTAGGGATAGGTACAAATCGTACATCAGGGACCATTTAGTATATGAAATATTCCCTAATCCTCAAGAAACTTCACCTAAAGACATAAAGCAACTAAGGATAGAAATAAATAGATTTCTTAATATTTGTTATAACCCAGCTTGTAAGCAGGAACACGTTTACAGCCTGGGTAAAACTAGGCTAATCTATGGGGAGACAGGAAAAGCTACCTAAGTGTCTCTACCCATCATGAAAATTAGCCAGTAAACAAAACAGTCCCTGAACCTTAAATCTCTGATCTTAAATCAGAGAGTGAATCAGCTTGTTCAGATCAGCGATTGGGATGTAGGAATCAGGTAGTAAGCAAGTACTACCTGATCCTATGAAGTCTCTGACCAGAGTGGTTGCTGAAAAGTCAGAGCACTATGACCCGGAAAATTTGAAATGGATATCAAAACTAGCTTTTGAACTACTAAGACACTGACTAAAGACAAGAAAGTTGCAGAACTAAAGAAAAAGGAATCAAGTCTTAGAGTCTATATATCCTTCAACGACATCAATAGAATTTGTTTATTTAAAATATTGTAATTCTTTTGATGTAAATCCAGTATGTAAGAAGAAGCCAATGCTCACTTACTACTGATTTAGTTTATGCTATTTGTATATTTAGACAGGGGGAGTTTAATGAGTCAAAATATGACCTAATCTCCTCTTATATGTATTCAAGTGTAAAATAGTCTAAACTCTGATTTTCAGTGAATCAAATAGTGTCACTCTCGGATAAGCCATCAGAGAGATAACTACTTGATGATAGTATTTAAGTCTATCAACTTGATAAAACCATGGATAAAGGAGAAGTGGTGAAATCAAGATACTTAAAAAAGACAATGATGAAGGGCAATAAGCATATGCACCATTGACCTCTCTGATATCATGACCAGGCACCACTACAGAAGGCTGAACAAACTTTGATCAGTGATAGACAAACAATCAAGGACATAGTCCTTCGATCTTGAACCATAACCATAAATGCAAGAACTTCAAAAACTACCACTGACATTGTAGTTTTTAAGGGGGAGAGATCATTTATTATTGTTATAATCACAACTTAAAAGATGTGTGAACCTGATGAATAATCATCAGGGATTGAGTTCACAACAAAACTAAATATGCAATTGTGCATAAGGAAGTGGTTTGAAAGAAACAAACATTAAGGGCTCAAGAGCAGAAGGGACATAGTCCCTGAACATCAGGAATTGGTTCAAAAGGACAAAGTTTTTCAACATAGAATCAAGAACCTGATACCCAAACCCAATTCTAAAGAAGAAACGTCAGCTACATCAACAAGAATATTACTTGTTTTATTATTTCATTCTTTGTAGTAACTCAATTTGTAAGAAGAAGCCATAATGCTCACTTACAGCTAATAAATACTTAAGCTATTTGTATAAGGGAGACTTATTGTTGAGCCATGTATGTGCCCAATAATCTCTCACTAGAATTTTAATGTAAAATATCCTAAGTGTAGAATTAAATCCTTAAGTGAAAATGCTCAGGGAGTCATCTTCAAAAAAGGTTCTTAAGAGAACTAAAGAAAGAATCATCACTACCTGAAATGGAGCTTAAACAATGAAGATAAGAATCAAGAACAAGATGGAGACTCATGCTGAGGCACAACTTCATCCTCAACATGTGGTATCAAATAAATATAGCCTAAACGATAATCGTTTACTTTAACTTTTTTGTAACTCAGAGTATAAGAAGATGATGTTATGCTCACTTATCTCTGATAAAACTCAACAGGTGGTATCAAACAAATATAGCCTAAACGATAATCGTTTACTTTGCCTTTGTTGTAACTCATAGTATAAGAAGAAGCCGTTATGCTCACTTATCTATGATAAAACTCAGGCTATTTCTATATTCAAATAGGGGGAGATTGTTGGGTCGAAATTTAACCCAATTGTCTCCCACAAGTATTCGAACATAAAATAGCCTCAGCCACTCAATGATAAAGTCAGTGAGCAATTCACTCTATGATAAGTCAGAGAGTATGTCACACCCAAATAAAGGGAGTAGCTCAAATAACATGCTTCAGGGATGTCAAAGACGAACTGAAGATGCACTTTACCTCACTGATGCAAAGTCAGCGAGGAAAGTATCTGAGTGATGAGGCGAAAAATGATCCGTTTTTAGGGGGTCATTTAAGCCCGAATCCGACTTTATTTGATCAAATATTGCCCTAAATCGTTCCTTTTGTGATTTTAGGTGTTTGGAGAGTGAATTCTGGAAAAGAAGCCATTTTGGACGTTTTTGGAGCATAAAAGTGAAGAAAACGGCAAAGTATCAATTTTCCATGCTGGAGACACTAGGTGACGGCGTCAAGAGTTACACCCTGACGGCGTCAGACATCAAGAATAAAACACCGTAGTTGATGACGGCGTCAAAAGTCATCATGACGGCGTCAAAGTGCAAAGAATAAAATACCGTGGTTGGTGACGGCGTCACGTAGGCCGTCATAAGTAGATCAAGGCCGTCCGAGGAAGTATTTGGTGGCGAGGTGACGGCGTCACATGGTTGTCTTGACGCCGTCAGCCCAGTTTTCCTATATATAGTTTTCTAGTTTTTTCATTAAAAAAGAGGAGAAGTTTTGGTGAAACCCTAAAGACGAATTTGGTGTATCTTTTACAGGTTTTTCAAGGGTTCCAAACCCTTGATACCTTGCATTGTAATTGAGATAAGTGTTCTTCTAATTCAATCAATATGTCTATGTGTTGGTTGTTTATATCTTGTTCTTGTCTTAATTCCATTATGCTAGGCTAGATCTCTTTTGTGTTTGCTTAGATCTAATGAAACCTAGATGTTGATTATGTGTTGATTACTTGTCTATTCTTGTCTTGGATGAATGATTTTATATGTTAGGCTTAAGAAAACTGGCAGATCTCCAAATGGTAACATGCTTGAACGTCTTAAGAAACATGAACCGAGGCGTACTAGGTCTTTATTGGTTGTATTTAATGCATGAGCCACTGTTTACAATCCCTATAGTTGTGTTGGGTCATGGTGTAGGAGGAGATAAGAGCTCATAGAGTTGGGGAGTTATGTATGCCACCCCACGAATGGTATTAAGGAATACAATCCGTCATCCATACAAGTATAACAAGTAATTAACGTATAAAAGATATCTAGGGAGTAGTGAAGTCTAAGTAAACACAATTTCTCCAATTACTGCTCATAACCTTAGTATAATTTAGTTTAATTTCATTTTCAGTATTTTATTTTGATTATATATTAGCTTTGGGTTAGTTGAATAGCAACTAATTCCGCCCACTCTTCCAAAACCCGAGATTTTACTTGCTTTCATAAAAATATAAAAATACAAAAATAATCATCCCTCACCTTTAGAACTATTAATTAGATTTTCTAATCCTAGCGACACTATTCCTAAGCTGAACGATCAATCCCCCGGTACTTATCACTATACTATACTACAACGATCAGGTACACTGCCTGGTGGGGGTTGTAAGCTTCTCGAGATCCCTTGAGAGGTAAAGCCTGTTGCGATTCCCACGCATCAAGTTTTTGGCGCCGCAGCCCGGGGAATAGTTATTGTCTAGGTTAGGATTTCTTTTTATTAGGTCTACTTGCTAGATTCCTTTCTAGTAAGATTTTATTTTTATTTTTTTTAGGTCTTCTTTAGTCTATCTTATTTCTTCGTGCTTTTGTTCGTAACTCTTCACCGTCCACCATCATGGCAACCAACGAATTCTCCAACCTTAGGATCACTAGGAGTCGTAGCACCACTAAAGACCTTGTCTTGCCTTATGCAGAACTCGAAAGAGAAATGTGTAGGTTAAGACGAACTCACTCAACACCTGAACCATCCAGCATTGCTATCGACTTTGATGCACCTCTCTCTGAAGAAAATTCAGAAAATCACATCACAACCCCTAGCTCCCACAACGAGATGAATACCCCTATAATACCTACTCCTAAGCGTCTCAAGGACTACTCTTCCCCAACTCCTCGTGGGTTTTCCAATGCCATTGTTTACCCAAACGAACACACCAACGAGGTCTTGCATGCAAATGATGTTTGGCTTGTCAAAAGTGTGTGTAAGTTCCACGGACTTGATGAGGAAAATCCAATCCAACACATCAAGGACTTCCTAAAAATAGTGGACACCATCCATACGGACGGGGCCACTAGAAACACATCCCGACTGCGATTCTTCCCTTTCACCTTATACGAAAAAGCCCAAGAATGGTATAACAAACTCCCTTCCGAATCTATTTTCACATGGGAGCAACTCATATCCAAGTTCTATGAGAAGTTCTTTCCACCTGGAAAAACCTCAGCATTTAGGGATAGGATCCTTCGTTTCCGAAAGGGGAAGGATGAACCCTTCCATAAATCGTGGACTAGATTCAAAGATTTAATAAGACAAGTTCCACATCATGGCATTGAACTTTGGCTCTTGGTCCAAATCTTTTACGAAAATATCTCCTCTAATGACCGGAACGGAATTAACCAATCTAGGAAAGGAAGATTGGCCAATCTTAGTGCCGAGGAAGGATGGGACAGGATTGAAGAATATGCTCAAGACCAGGATGACACTTGGGATGAACCTGAGTCGACTGTCGGCATTTCTGGAACCACCTCGGATCGGTTGAGCAAAGTTCACAAAAGAATGGATTACCTAGCTGGATTGCAACTTCCTAAACTGCTGACGAATCCTTACTTGATCTGCGATTACTGTGGAGGCCCGCATGAGGTAGAGGAATGCGGAGGAGCAGCCACAACTGAACATGTGTGCTTGTCAGGAGGGGACATTTATGCTGATCCCTCCCTTTTGCCTTTCTACCAAAATGACGATTACACCCTTTGGGGAAATCTGGTAAAGAGAAAAGAAGGGGAGGAAGGCCCTGAATTCAAAATTAGGAACAATTTCGAAAGTGACCTTGGTCACTTCACTCAAGAAAAAGACTTGCAAATGAAAGGGCTCAATGAGCTTTTCGACGAGCAGCAGGAGAGTATTGGAGAATTTTTCAACAAGCTTAACTCTGCCTTAGATCACCTCCAAACGCCGTTAGAAAGAAAAAAAGACCCCATGCTCGCTATAACCACACGAGCTGGGACGACAACCAGGGACCCTCCTTACCCAAACTCGTCCCCCGTCACCCTCGATCCAGACAAACCTGAGGAGGAGGAGCAGGATGTCGGCATTGGCACCCCAGACCAACCGCCCGTGACAACCCCTTCCCCATCAGCCCTGCCTAACCCACCTGTGAGAATTCCATACCCATCCCGACTAAGGAACCAGAAAACTGAGAATGATAACAAGAGGTTCTTGTCATACCTAAAAGACTCAATTGTTACCATACCTCTCCTGGATGCTTGCTATCACATGCCAAAGTATAGCACATACTTCAAAAAGCTGCTCGCTAACAGGAAGAAGCTCGAGGGTCTTGTAACCCTGGGGGAAGAATGCTCAGTGGTAACCCATCGAGGGCTACCAAAGAAGGTTGACGATCCGGGTAGTTTCACCTTGCCTTGCTCCATAGGACCTCTATCAATCAAGAATGCTCTTGCCGATTTGGAAGCAAGTATCAATCTCATGCCTCACTCTATGTTCCGTAAACTAGGATACTCTGGATTGAAGCCTACCCGTATGAACATCCAACTAGCCGATAGATCAGTCAAGTACCCCGTTGGGATATGTGAGAACGTGCTAGTCAAAGTTGGGAAATTCAAATTCCCGGTCGACTTCGTAATCCTGGATATGGAGGAGGACGACTTGGTACCTATCATCTTAGGTAGACCATTTCTTGCTACCGCTCGTGCAGTCATCGATGTTTACGATGGCAAATTGACCTTACGAGTGGGAGACGACAGCACAACCTTCGACATTAAGGATTTTATGGACCTATCCCTCGAAGCAGCCAACCGGCTTTACTTTATCGGGGAAGTAGATGAACTTACAGATGTCATTGATAGTTGCGTCGATGAACAAATCGATGAAGGTTGGCTACGGGACGAGAGTTTTCTGCCTCTACTAGAGGTGGAAAAGACGGAGGATGTTAATGCAGTCTCCTTCTACCCTAGACAAGAGGCAACGGAGCATCTCGAGCTCCGAAAGCCCGAGAACAAGCTCAAACCTTCTATTATCGAGCCCCCTGACGTAGATCTTAAAGAGCTCCCTAATCATCTGGAGTATGCCTTTCTTCAGGGAGAAAACCAACTCCCGGTAATCATAAACTCTTCCTTGGAAAAAGAACAAAAAGTTAAACTCTTAGAGGTCCTGAAGAAATACAAAGGGGTACTCGCATGCAGTGTGGCCGACATTAAGGGGATTGACTCAACTTTTTGCACACATAAGATTCTTATGGAGGAAGATTATAAACCTACTGTGCAACCCCAGAGGCGAGTGAACCCTAACATTAAGGAAGTAGTGAAGAAAGAAGTTATCAAACTTTTGGATGCAGGACTGATTTACCCGATCTCGGATAGCCCATGGGTCAGTCCTGTGCAGGTTGTACCTAAAAAGGGTGGAATGACTGTAGTAAAAAAATGACAAGGGTGAGATGGTGCCCCAGAGAACTGTCACTGGATGGCGGGTATGCATTGACTATCGAAAGCTCAACGATGCCACGAGGAAAGATCACTTTCCCCTACCATTCATTGATCAGATGTTAGAGAGATTATCTGGACACGAGTACTATTGCTTCTTAGATGGATTCTCTGGATATTTTCAAATCCCCATAGCACCTGAGGACCAAGAAAAGACCATGTTTACTTGCCCATATGGAACATTTGCCTACAAAAGGATGCCTTTTGGGCTATGTAATGCCCCCGCCACTTTCCAACGTTGCATGACCGCAATCTTTCACGAACTCATGGAAGACAGCATGGAAGTATTCATGGATGACTTTTTAGTCTTCGGAAACTCCTTCGACCGCTGTCTTGCTAATTTAGAAAAGATGCTTAAACGTTGTGAGGAAACCAACTTGGTGTTAAACTGGGAAAAGTGTCATTTCACGGTAAAGGAAGGGATTGTGTTGGGGCATAAGATTTCAGGGAACGGGATAGAGGTGGACCAAGCTAAGGTTGAACCTATATCTAAGTTACCATACCCCACGACTGTTAAGGCAATACGCAGCTTTTTAGGGCACGCCGGATTTTATCGGAGATTCATCAAAGACTTCTCCAAATATGCCCGGCCAATGACTCAATTGCTTGTGAAGGATGCTCCGTTCGATTTTTCCCAAGAATGCAAAGATGCTTTCGATCTCCTAAAAAGGGAACTCACTCAAGCTCCAATCATGATCACACCCAACTGGGAGTTACCATTTGAAATAATGTGTGACGCTAGCGACTTCGCTGTCGGGGCTGTATTAGGTCAACGACGTGACAAGCTTTTCCAACCTATTTACTACGCTAGCAAAACCATGAATCCCGCCCAAGAGAACTACTCCACCACCGAAAAAGAATTATTAGCCGTAGTGTTTGCATTCGACAAATTCTGACAATATCTTGTCCTTTCAAAGACAGTCGTCTTCACTGACCACTCAGCTCTTAGATATCTGTTTGCGAAACAGGATGCCAAACCACGACTAATTCGGTGGATCTTGTTGCTACAAGAATTTGATGTTGAGATTCGCGATAAGAGGGGGGCAGAGAATCTAGCCGCCGATCATCTATCTCGTCTTGAAAACCCCTTGGATAAACACGATAGAAGTGAGATTAAGGATTCGTTTCCTGACGAACAACTGATGTCTATCCTTGATTCGGAGCCATGGTACGCCGACTTTGCCAATTACTTCGCAAGTAGATGTAGACTTGTTCCTGAACACCTGACTAAATACGAGAGGAAGAGGTTCTTTTCCCAGCTAAAATATTACTTCTGGGATGAACCATTTTTATTCCGAAGGTGTCCTGACCACATTATAAGGCGTTGTGTTTCGGAGAATGAGGCAGTAAAAATTATGAGGGAATGCCACTCCGGTCCCTCTGGAGGGCATCATGGGATAAACGTTACAGCCCGAAAGATTCTCGATGCAGGATTCTATTGGCCCACAATTTTCCGTGATGTAAAAGATATGGTACAGGCGTGCGATGCATGTCAACGGGCTGGAAATATATCACATAGGGATGAGGCACCTCAAAACTTTATACAAGTTTGTGAGGTATTCGATGTTTGGGGGATTGACTTTATGGGACCCTTTCCGTCCTCAGGGGGAAACGAGTACATCTTAGTCGCCATTGACTATGTTTCAAAATGGGTTGAAGCACAAGCCCTTAGGACTAATGATGCTAGAGTAGTCATTCATTTCCTGAAAAAGCTTTTCGCAGGATTCGGGATTCCGAAAGCTCTCATCAGCGATAGGGGGACACATTTTTGCAACGCACAAATGGAAAAGGTCATGAAGAGGTATGGAGTACCCCATCGATTCTCCACTGCCTATCATCCACAGACCAATGGCCAAGTCGAAAACACCAATAGAGCTATTAAAAGAATACTTGAAAAAACGGTTAGTCAAAACAGAAAAGACTGGTCATTCAAACTCGACGAAGCCTTATGGGCATTCCAGACTGCTTACAAAACACCTATTGGAACGACCCCATTCCGCATGGTGTATGGTAAGGCATGTCACTTACCGGTAGAATTAGAGCATAAGGCTTATTGGGCGCTTAAAGCATGCAACTTAGATTACACAACTGCTGGGAATAATAGGTTTTTGCAATTACACGAGCTTGATGAGCTTAGACTAGAAGCCTACGAATCCTCCATCACATATAAAGAGAGAGCTAAAATATGGCATGATCAAAGAATTAAGAAACCCAAAGAATTTTCAGAAGGAGACAAGGTCCTATTATACAATTCTCGGTTGAGACTATTTCTGGGAAAACTTAAGTCTAGATGGTATGGGCCGTTCACGGTAAAGAATTCTTCTAAATTTGGAGCAGTAGTGTTAATTGATGATGAGGGTAGGGAATTCACGGTTAACATACAACGTGTAAAACATTACCAAGAAAATAACAATGAAATGATTAATGAGGAGGATGTAATGTTTGATGATGAGATCACGTGATAACCCATGACTTTGAGTCTAGCTACAAGACTCGTAAATAAAGAAAAGCGCTTCTTGGGAGGCAACCCATGTTTTGTGTGATTTTATTTGTTTGATAGTTATTTGCTTCTGTATGCATGTTTTATTTTTATTGTTGGTTGATCATGTTTCTAAATTAAAATGTGGAGATACTTTATTATGTTGTTTGGCCTAGTCTTAACTTCAACCTAAAGGTATTTTTGCAAAAGATAAGTGTAAGGGGAAACCCCAAATATGTTTTTAAGAAACAAACCGATCATGATTCTCCATAATATTAAATGAACATGTATATTCGTATTTGTTAGAGTCAAATGCTTGTATTGAGTCATAATGAAGTTTTGCAGGATTTTCCAGGAAGTAGGACAAAGTTTTTTCCAGAAATTTTCCGGAAACTTAACATAAGAATTTCTGCAGGTCCATTCTGGCGGCGTCAGAGTATTACTCTTGACGGCGTCAGGAGTTAAAAATCTGGAAATTTTACCGGTTTTGTTTTTCTAACGGAGTCTTATGGTTTTTGTGAATTATTAAGTTTTATAATCTCCAGGAAATCTGCAAACTTCATTCCACAAGCATTATATCTTACTTTGTTTTCTAGGATTTAGTAACTTATATAAGATGCCGCCGATTTTACGCAAGGTTGCCTTGTCTATTGTTGTCAGGATTTACAGGTTATGTATGACAAGAAGATGATTTATATTCTGGAATGGAAGCTTTGATTGTTCGTTTTCTTGGAGGAAGATTTAACCTGGCCACCTATAATCCATACCGAGCGAATCAGGGGAGTATTTGATTTCATTCTCTTTACTTTTTCACTTTTACATTCTTTACTTGAACATTGGGGACAATGTTCATCTTAAGTGTAAGGGGAGGGTAAAAAGATGATACCTTACATATGCACTTTCGCTTGAGTTTGTTTTGTTTGATAGTAGGTGTGTAATAAAACTATGAGAAATACTTGTTAGTGTAATTTTAGCGCCAAATTTAAATTTTTTTACAATATTTAGGAGTGAAACTTTAGCCATAGCAAGCGTCTCATGGATAGGAGGTTGTATGACTAGCACATAACCGTATATTCAGAAAAATTTTCCACCCAACAATGTGAGGTTCGCCTTTAGATTTGATAGGAAAAGCATTCATTATTGGTGCTTATGAGTGTACCGGTAGCATTTAGATTCTAGAACTTGCGTTAGTGATGCATCCCAAGACCGCTAGTGAGACTACATTCGTGTGGTAGGATTTACTACATGATAAGAGGCATTAGGATCACCCTTGTGTTAAACCCGTATCATAATTACTTGACCATTTAAGTCATATTGCTTGGCTAGTTAAGTCAACTAATTTTTCCCACACCCTTAGCGTTGTACTCATTTTTAGTACACGAAACCCCTAGTACACCCCTCCGAGCCTATCTTTTCGTTTCTAACTTTAAGCATCTTACTTAAAGGAAGAATTTGTTACACCCCACTTAAATGTACAACCAAATCGCCTTAGCCTTCCGTGTATGCGCTCATTTTTAGTGCATTATTGTTATTTGTTAAACCCTAAGTTAACTTTCTAATTGATTACATGGTTGCTAATTCGAGTCATATCCTTGTACATATTGTTTTGGGACGATTGGGACTCATGGGTAAGTACTTATTTTATGGAGTAATGGGGAAGAACATAATATTATTACCCCCCATATGTCCGTTAATCTTAAAAGTGCTCCAAGTGTTTTGATTTTCTTAATTCGAGTCATTAGAATAGTTCAGTGTAAAGTATGTAAAGATTCAAGTGTAAGGGGAATGCTCATACCCCTATGATGTATTATTTTGGATGGTAGGGTAAGAGTGTATGCAAAAAAATAAAAAAAAATAAAAAAAAATAAAAAAAATCGAAAAAATTAAGAAAAAGAAAAAAAAAATAGAAAAAGAAAAAGAGAAAAAACATACGGACTACCATCTCATTTTTATTCTATGTTCATTTTATGTTTTTGTTATTTTTCATTTATTAGCTTAAGTCGAGTCTAGTCTTGGCTTAGCAACGCCATCTTGTACATGTAATTAACCGAGATTGTTAACTCGCCACCAGTAAAACTTCCTTTATCCAACAAAACCGTGTAATTCATATCCTTATACCTAACGTTACAACCCTTTAAAAGACCTCTTTGATAGTTTATCCTAGGTGCTTACGCCATGTGGTGGAGGTTTGATCCTTTCCCAAGCCTATGGTAATCTATTTTGCTATGACAGGTAGTGAGAGATATCTTCCATTTCCATAATGTTATATTACTTTATTACACCCGAGAGATGTGAGTATCTAAACACTATTTGTGAGGTGCTTGTGTATGACCTCCGTGCTTGTCTATTGGTCTTTAGTGGAACGATTATTTGTTGTAATTACTTTTATATTAGTGTTAAATGACCCCTAACTTGTCTTTCGAGTAGAATAAAAGCGCATTTGCTTGAGGACAAGCAAATCTCAAGTGTAAGGGTATATGATGAGGCGAAAAATGATCCGTTTTTAGGGGGTCATTTAAGCCCGAATCCGACTTTATTTGATCAAATATTGCCCTAAATCGTTCCTTTTGTGATTTTAGGTGTTTGGAGAGTGAATTCTGGAAAAGAAGCCATTTTGGACGTTTTTGGAGCATAAAAGTGAAGAAAACGGCAAAGTATCAATTTTCCATGCTGGAGACACTAGGTGACGGCGTCAAGAGTTACACCCTGACGGCGTCAGACATCAAGAATAAAACACCGTAGTTGATGACGGCGTCAAAAGTCATCATGACGGCGTCAAAGTGCAAAGAATAAAATACCGTGGTTGGTGACGGCGTCACGTAGGCCGTCATAAGTAGATCAAGGCCGTCCGAGGAAGTATTTGGCGGCGAGGTGACGGCGTCACATGGTTGTCTTGACGCCGTCAGCCCAGTTTTCCTATATATAGTTTTCTAGTTTTTTCATTAAAAAAGAGGAGAAGTTTTGGTGAAACCCTAAAGACGAATTTGGTGTATCTTTTACAGGTTTTTCAAGGGTTCCAAACCCTTGATACCTTGCATTGTAATTGAGATAAGTGTTCTTCTAATTCAATCAATATGTCTATGTGTTGGTTGTTTATATCTTGTTCTTGTCTTAATTCCATTATGCTAGGCTAGATCTCTTTTGTGTTTGCTTAGATCTAATGAAACCTAGATGTTGATTATGTGTTGATTACTTGTCTATTCTTGTCTTGGATGAATGATTTTATATGTTAGGCTTAAGAAAACTGGCAGATCTCCAAATGGTAACATGCTTGAACGTCTTAAGAAACATGAACCGAGGCGTACTAGGTCTTTATTGGTTGTATTTAATGCATGAGCCACTGTTTACAATCCCTATAGTTGTGTTGGGTCATGGTGTAGGAGGAGATAAGAGCTCATAGAGTTGGGGAGTTATGTATGCCACCCCACGAATGGTATTAAGGAATACAATCCGTCATCCATACAAGTATAACAAGTAATTAACGTGTAAAAGATATCTAGGGAGTAGTGAAGTCTAAGTAAACACAATTTCTCCAATTACTGCTCATAACCTTAGTATAATTTAGTTTAATTTCATTTTCAGTATTTTATTTTGATTATATATTAGCTTTGGGTTAGTTGAATAGCAACTAATTCCGCCCACTCTTCCAAAACCCGAGATTTTACTTGCTTTCATAAAAATATAAAAATACAAAAATAATCATCCCTCACCTTTAGAACTATTAATTAGATTTTCTAATCCTAGCGACACTATTCCTAAGCTGAACGATCAATCCCCCGGTACTTGTCACTATACTATACTACAACGATCAGGTACACTGTCTGGTGGGGGTTGTAAGCTTCTCGAGATCCCTCGAGAGGTAAAGCCTGTTGCGATTCCCACGCATCACTGAGCAACATCAGAGACACTGAGATATGAAAAATGACTCATTGTCTCTGAACACCTTTCTCTTGAAACAACGAAAGTCTCACTGACGGTAGAAGAAGCAAACTAATCAAGAAGTCTCGCTAATAGTAGAATCATCAAACAACTCCATCAGATTTCAAATCAGAGACATCATCAATGAATCTAAGATTACTTGAAGAGTAGTTAAAGAAGTCTCACTGATAATGAAATCAGAAAGTAGTTCAAAAAGACTCACTGATAGTAAAGTTAGCAAGCAGCTCCAAAAGATGTTCAAGTCTTAGACTTCGTCAAGTTTACTTGAAGACATACTATCTAGCTGATGCGGGTCAACCAATATATACAAGGAACTTTAGCTCAAGTATAAGGGATCATCAGGGGTAGCAATACCATGATAATCTCTCAGCTCTCTAATCAGACCGACAAAGAATAGCTTTAGTCCTCTGATAGTTAGGCAGTGGGAAAACCCTTGGGGGGATAAGTCATTGCTCCTTCCCAAGAGACTACTGTAAAGTGGCTCACGGGTACACTTTACTGTCAACCCCGATAACCAAAAGGACATTCTAGCTAGAAGTCTAGGCACGTGCCTATCTACTACAAGTTGGCAAAGTTACTATTCCCACGTGAAGCAACAGTAACTCTTCCGCTATAAATATTCGTTACAAAAATGAGAAAGGTAAGAGTGAAGAGAGTGGATCCATAAAAAGGATAATAGAAAGTATTATAGTGATCGAATCCTCATCACTTAGGATTCGAGATTAGCTTGAATCTTTGTGAGTTTAATTTGTCACTCAACGAGGATAGTATTCTGCAACTATCCCCTCGAAAAGCTATCCAAGTGTTATTAGTTTGTCGAAGTGGGTTCTTGAGTAACCTTGTAATTTTTGTTCTTAATTTAATCATAAACTTACTATTGTTTTCTTAATAATTCATGGTTTCTCAAGTTGTTATCAGACCAACATATATTAAAAAAGGCTTCAAGAAGGAGGCCCAAAAGATACAAAAGGTTACAGAGAAAAAACGATCATGATCCTACGTATGATCTTTGCAAATGTAAGATTTTATTAGATCCCGATCTTAACTTGTAGGATCTTAAGATCTTGATCCGATTTGATCTTACTTTGCTCGAACCACAAGCTTAAAATACTATAAATCTATAAATTAAGTTTTATAGAACCTATAAAACAATAGGGTAACTCTCTTAAACATTTCATAATTATAATTTAGACCGATATTTTCATGAAAGATTTATATAATTTTGTGTTTGATATGTAATAATTTGTTGATTTGCATATTTTGAACAATAAACCTAAGGACTGTGTGTCTAACAAATATTACAGAAAATTTCCCTCTGATTTACGTGTGTTGCAAAAAAGTCCATAAAATTGCAAAAAACCGTCCTTCTAGTTACTTGCGGTTATAGAACCAATCATTAGGCTAAATCTACGGATTGTTTGTGTAAAAAACACTTGCGATTACACACATAGTCCCTAGGTTAAATTTAAGTACTGTTTGTGTAATGAAAAATCACATTACTAGTCCCTTTGGTTACCTACCTATTTTGAAACGATCCCTTAATTAAATCTAGAGAATATTTATGTAACGAAAAAAATTCACGTAAAATCCCGCACCCCGCAGCGAAACACGGGTAAAAAAGTCCTCGTTTTTTACAATCATCCCGCAGCGAAGCCGGGGCATATAAAACACGAACATAGCTTATAATTTAAGTCAAGTTACCCTTCCCAACACACACACGGTTAAAACTTAAATCCTTCAAAAACTTCACATTCACCACCCAAAGCCAGCACAAAGCGTAAAACTTAAGCACAAAAAGTTACCTTTTTACCCCTTTACCCCACCACCTTTATAAACCCCCAAAAAAATTACTCATTTACACACACACATATCATCATAATAAACACGGGTCGGGTCTTCTCTCCCCCACTGTATAATTAACCTACACACATATATAAATATATCGCCTCTATATATATAGATCCACAATCATCGGTTTAAATCGTTATCATTTCAGGTATGATCGTTTTAACCTAATTTTTATCTTTATTTACATCTATTAATCGTTTATTATTGTTTAATTTGTATCGATTTGTTGATTAAATGTTAGAATTAATAGTGTTTTTTTTTTTTTTTTTTTTTTTTTTTTTTTTTTTTTTTTTTAATTTGTTGAGAGATTAGGTTTAGTTTGATTGAATTGAATGAAATTGGGGAAGTTTAGGTTCAGGTGCACTCGATTAATTGTCGTGTTAAGTTCGGTTCTTATTCGCTTAAGCGTGACTAGTTTTGTGTTATTTTTGTTGACAGTTTAGGTTAAAATAGATAGAAATTGACGGAGTTTAGGTTCTGGTGCACTCGTTTAATTGTCGTGTTGAGTTCGGTTCTAATTCGCTCAAGCGTGACTAGTTTTGTGTTATTTTTTTGAGTTAAAATCGATAGAAATTGGCGGAGTTTAGGTTCTGGTGCACTCGTTTAGTTGTCGTGTTAAGTTCGGTTATAAATTCTAATTCGCTCAAGCGTGACTAGTTTTGTGTTAATTTTTTGACAGTTTAGGTTAAAATAGATAGAAGTTGACGGAGTTTAGGTTCAGATGCACTCGTTTAGTTGTCGTGTTATGTTCGGTTTTAATTTCATCAAGCGTGACTAGTTTTGTGTTAATTTTTTGACAGTTTAGGTTAAAATAGATAGAAGTTGACGGAGTTTAGGTTCAGATGCACTCGTTTAGTTGTCGTGTTATGTTCGGTTTTAATTTCATCAAGCGTGACTAGTTTTGTGTTAATTTTTTGACAGTTTAGGTTAAAATAGATAGAAGTTGACGGAGTTTAGGTTCAGATGCACTCGTTTAGTTGTCGTGT
Organism: Artemisia argyi; assembly: GCA_030686995.1. Classification (NCBI taxonomy): domain Eukaryota; kingdom Viridiplantae; phylum Streptophyta; class Magnoliopsida; order Asterales; family Asteraceae; genus Artemisia; species Artemisia argyi. The sequence continues at coordinate 166,538,878 of CM060687.1, read as the reverse complement.
TATGTTCGGTTTTAATTTCATCAAGCGTGACTAGTTTTGTGTTATTTTTTTGACAGTTTAGGTTAAAATCGATAGAAATTGACGGAGTTTAGGTTCTGGTGCACTCGTTTAATTGTCATGTTGAGTTCGGTTCTAATTCGTTCAAGCGTGACTAGTTTTGTGATAATTTTTTTGACAGTTTAGGTTCAAATCGATAGAAATTGACGTTTAGGTTCTGATGCACTCGTTTAGTTGTCGTGTTAAGTTCGGTTATAAATTCTAATTCGCTCAAGCGTGACTAGTTTTGTGTTAATTTTTTGACAGTTTAGGTTCAAATCGATAGAAATTGGCGGAGTTTAGGTTCTGATGCACTCGTTTAGTTGTCGTGTTGAGTTCGGTTCTTATTCGCTCAAGCGTGGCTAGTTTTGTGTTATTTTTTGACAGTTTAGGTTAAAATCGATAGAAGTTGACGGAGTTTAGGTTCTGGTGCACTCGTTTAATTGTCGTATTAAGGTCGTGTTAAGCACTCTTTTTGTTAGCCCTAGCGTTGCTAGTTTTGTGCTAATTTGTTGATAGTTTAGATTAAATTTGATTGAAATTGAAGGAGTTTAGGTTACAGCGCACTCGTTTTACTGTGGTATTGAGGTTGTATTAGGTCCGCTTTTGATTAGCCCCAGCGTAACTAGTTTTGTGCTACTTTGTTGAGAATATAGGTTAAATTTGGTTAAATTGGTTGACATTGCAGAAGTTTAGGTTACTGTGCGCTCGATTTTACGTCGTGTTAAGTTCGGTTTTAATTGCTTGTTATGTGTAGTTTAGATTGATTTAGATGAATTAGAACTTCGGAGGAATAGTTTTGTATCATATTGTTTATATTTTAGGTGAAAATCGATAAAATTTAATGAAAGTGCAGATATTTAGGATCCGGTGCGCTTGTTTATTGTCGTGTTAAGTTCTATTTGAATTAGCCCTAGCGTTACTAGTTTTGTGTTAATTTTTAGATATTACAGTTTATAAAATTTAGGTGATTTAGATTGAAGTTTTGTATCAATCTGTTAGTTTAGATTAAAATGGATTAAAAGTGTAGAACACTTGTTTCATTATGCTTAGTTTCAGTTGGCCCCAGGGCTACTAGTTTTGCGTTATTTTGTTGATATATAGGATTAAAATTGATTAGTTTGGAGAAGTTTAGGTGCTGGTGCACTCGTTTTAAGTTCTTAAGTTTGCTTTTGCATGGATAGTTTTGCATGAATAGTTTTGTATGAATAGTTTGTTTTAAGTTTGCTTTCAATTAACCCTAGCATTCATAGCTTGCATCAACATGTCGATAGTCTGGATAAAAAGGATTAAATTTTGGTTAAAATTGCAGACATTTAGGTTTCGTTGTACTCGTTTAATTTTCATATGAACCTCGCTTTCAATTAGGCTAGCATTACTATTGTGTTAATTTCTTGATAGTTTGGATTCTAATTGATAGCATTACAATTGCAGAGGTTTAGGTTTCGGGTGCACTTGTTAGATAACTGCATAGTGGATAAGAATTTGCAGGTGTATGCCTGTTTCCTGTAGTGTAATTTGTAAGTTTCTGTTTGTGGATAGACGTGTTTTTGATTTTTGGAAGTTATATGTTTTTTATTCAAGATATTTTGTAATTATATATAGTTAATTTTGTTTTCAGAATTTGACATCAGAACGTTATATTGGACGTGTATTGCGAAGTAATACAAAGGAACTATGTTTGGCGCCAGCAACGGTAAGTTTTAGTTATTAATCCTTGTTTATTTAAATGCTATTTTTAATTTTATTTAGTATTTTTTGTTATCTATTGTATGCATGTTATAGACCTCCGATTTGCTGAGTTACTCCATATATTATGTGTGTTTGACTCTATATATATTCAACTTACTGACCTACTTATCGGGATATACAAGTGGAGATCTTGGTAATTTTTTTTAAAAGAATACAAAGTTAAGCCCCCCCCCCCCCCCCCCCCCCCCCCCCCCCTTTATTAAAGCTTGCAAAACCTATGCCTAAGTCAACCTTGAGTCTAGTTGAGTCGAATTGCTAAGCCTGTGCCATGCTCAAACATGAGCATAGGTTTTTGGCATAACAAATTAATGATCCTAAAGGTTTTAAGCCTGTTTACCTATACAAGTTACTTGGTAGAATGTATGATAACATTACCTTTGATTTTAGCCTCTTGAGATTTCCAATATGTTCCGTATAGCATTGGCACTCCCTATTTAAATAGCTCCATGTAAAAACTACTCTGCAACAAATAACTGACGATATTCAGTAATATTATCATGCAAGCCTATATATGCAACCGTAAATTTCTTTTTTTATTTCTGTATAAATCTAATTGTTTCTTTCTAAAACAGCATTTGGGCAGTCATCTAATAGCCCCTTCGGGTCCCCATCAGTTTTTGGGCAGACCAATAATGCAAATAACAATCCATTTGCTGCAAAACCATTTGGTAGTACATCTCCGTTTGGTGTGCAAACTGGAAGTTCTATTTTTGGTGGCACGTCTACTGGTGTGTTTGGTACACCAGCTTCCTCACCAATAGGATCCACATCGGTTTTTGGTGCTTCGTCATCACCCGCTTTTGGGAGTTCAACGCCTGCTTTTGGAGCAACTCCAAGTCCAGCCTTTGGTGCTGCCTCATCATCTCCTTTTGGTGGTAAGCATATCCAAGCACGTATTCTAAGTTAGATATTCAAATATTGTACTCCTAATTACTTTGACTGCATCTTTATTATCCACATTGGTTATATCTCTGGAAGTATGTTGTAGATGTGAATATGTGATTGTTAATAAACAAAGATTGCTAGCAATAACATCCAATGTTTATCCAGTTGTTTAAATTACAGTAGTTGGTAGTCTTAATATTGTTTAGTATGAGTTTCATAGTAGCATCTTTTATTTTCTTTTCTACTTTCTCTTTATCCCCTTTTGATCTCATATATTATGTCTTGTGTCCTTTTATCCAAATTACAGGTTCATCCGCGTTTGGGCAGAAGCCTGCATTTGGTGGTTTTGGATCAACTCCAACATCAAGTCCTTTTGGAAGCTCATTTTCACAATCACAACCTGCTTTCGGAAGCAACCAGTTTGGCTCGTCGAATTTTGGAGCTGGAAGCCAATCCGCTTTTGGTGTGTCAAGCACCCCTGCCTTTGGTGTATCAAGCACTCCAACGTTGGTGTAGCAAGCACTCCAGCGTTTGGTACCCGCAAGCACTCCAGCTTTTGGTACTACAAGCACTCCAGCGTTTGGCAACACAGGGTCTGCATTTGGAGTTTCTAACTCCCCTTTTGGATCAAGCACCTCAGCTTTTGGTGTTTCAAGCACTCCAGCTTTTGGCGTAGCAAGTACACCAGCGTTTGGTGTTTCTACCACCCCTACATTTGGTGCCGCCAGTGCCCCCTGCCTTTGGTTCTTCACCTACCACGACTTTCGGTGCTACTGGCTCGGCTTTCAGTTTTGCATCAAGTCCGGCGTTTGGTCAATCAACATCTGCATTTGGCAGCAGCCAATTTACGGCTCAAAGCTCTCCATTTGGTACATTTTTTTTTCCTTGTGCATGGCTGTTTATTCTATTAGAATATATGAGCATTCGGTGTTAATAGAGGAAAAAAGAAATACTCTGGTTGATGAAAATGTTCACTTTTGCTGTTACTTTACACACATGCAGGATCTCAGGCCACAACTCCAGCGTTTGGAACTCCTAATTTTGGTCAACCATCTTTTGGAACTCAGCAACGTGCCGGAAGTAGAGCAACCCCTTATTCTCAGACACCTGAAGCAGATAGTGGCACTGGTACACAACCTGCTGGAAAAACTGGAGTCAATATCTGCTATGCCTGCATACAAAGAAAAAAGTCACGAAGAACTTAGATGGGAAGACTACCAAGCAGGAGATAAAGGTAATAAATATTTAATCATTGAATGGTGATTTGTCCACCTTCTTTTGCCATACGCACTATGTTTATGGTTTTGACTATCTCACCGGTCACCAAAAAAACGAGAAGATCAAGAAAGTGACAGGTAAAATTATTAAAACCATTACTATAGTCCCTCTATGGCATAAAAAGATCGTGTACCAACTATTATTATCTTGGTGTATGGCAAAAGAAGATGGTGTACGAATCAAGACCCATAGGCATTGTGGTTTCACTTTTACCACCTTTTTTATTGACGATTCCTGACTAATTAGTCTTTTCTTTTGCTTCAGGGGGGCCAAATCCTGCTGGTCAGTCTTCTGGTGGAATGGGATTTAATACAAACAACACACAGCCAAACCCTTTTTCTTCGTCACCTTCATTTACACAACCAGCTGCAAATCCGTTTTCTTCCAATACATCATCTACCAACCCATTTGCCCAAAAGACTTCAACTTTTAGTTCTACTGGTTTTGCTAGTTCAACTCCCACACTTAATTCTTCACCTTTTGCGACTCCAACTAATCCTTTTGCGTCAACACCAGCACAAACTCCATCTGTCTTTAATACAACATCTAATCCTTTTGGAACTCAAACCACACCTTCATTGTTTGGTACACCGAATACTTCAGCTTTTGGAACATCGACTTCAATTTTTTGGGACAACTCAAGGTCAAGGATCAACTCCGTCGTTTGGTACTGGAATGAACTTTGGTACTCAATCGGCAAACTTATTTCAGTCGAGTTCATCCGCTCTTGCACAATCAAGTTCACCGTTTGGGCAGACAGGCTCGGCTTTCGGGCAGACAGGCTCAGCTTTTGGACAGAGTGCTCCAGCTTTCGGTCAGCCAAATGCTTTTAGTGGAAACATGTTTTCAAGTACACCATCATTACAAAACACGAGCAATCTCGCATTTAATCAGACACCTGTGAGCTCTCTTTGCCAGCTGTTTGTGTCTTTTTTTATTTGTTGCTCCTTCTGTCCAAACTTATTCTACACTATACTAGTTTTAGGCTGTCCCAAGATTATTGTACACTTCTTAATAAAGATGGGTTTAATTGGTTAAGACTCATGTTACCCCGAGATTTGATTAATGGCACAAAACTTGATGCAAATTAATATGGTAAAATTGTCATTTTATTAAGGGATAGAGATCCTCTCATGTTCATTTGAACATGATAGGTCATGTTGACCAATAAGATGTAATTTAAGCGAGAATTGCTTGAGCAAGAACTGGTTCCACTTTATGTAAAATTTAAGGGCCACTTTTGTAAGTCTACTCACATTATTTTTTTTAACATTATCTATCATGTTCAAATGAACATGAGATGATCTCTATCTTTTATTGAGTAAGAGCTGCATTAGTTATGATCTACTACGACTTAAGTGTTTCATGTTTTTGTTTTAGGACAATGGTTGGGAGTGGGATATAATTAAATGACTGTACATTGTTCTCTAGTTATCATACGAGTTGGATTAGTTTTTTTGACTTGTCATTATATTTTGCTGACTATGGTAATTCTTTTTATCACTGTAAACTAAATGCCCTTTCTACAATGATGTTTAGTGGGGACTCTGAATTGCCTATTTTGTGGAGCTGAAAGTGTGGTTGCAACTTATGATATGTGGTTGCAAATAAGGATATACACATATTATAATATGTATATCCTTATTTTCTCTACAGATTTTAAAACCACATGTCTTATATCACATACCAATTTATGTAGTTAGTATACTGATAATGATATTCAGTGGAATTATTCATGCCTTTTCATCAAATGCGCGGTCCTTCAAATGATTGGTTAAAACTTTATTAGTTTCTTACTGTTGTTTGAGCTTAAATTTATTGTATATTGTCACTAATTTTGCTGTTTGTATAATGTAGTCTTCAGTGCCTTTTCAATCAACTCAACCAACTCAGAATTCAGGTTTCGGCTTTGGAGCACCAGGAGGTATCCAATGCATTTCACTTTTTTAAATTCAACACATACATCAACATAAATTTTTCCTGTCAATTTTCTCAGAAAATACTGACCTTTTTGTCCTTTGGAAATAACAGGTGGCATTGGTGGCACATCAAGCATTTTTGGTCAGAATAACAATTTTGGACAAATGTATGTTTCCTAATCTTAGTTTTTATGGGATTTTTTTTTTTTTTTTTTTTTTTTTTTTTTTTAATAGTTTCCTGATTTTTGTTGTTTCAGGCCTACCAATCAAAGCCTGGCACTTGCTCAACCACAGTCTATTACAAATCCTTTTGGAACTTTACCAGCAATGCCTCAAATATCAATTGGTCGTATGGGAAATGCACCTTCAATTCAATATGGAGTTTCTAGCTTACCAGTAAGTATGATATTATATCAATTGCAGGGACACTTTTTTTTTTTTTTTTCCCCTCTAGTGGATCACTCCAGGCTTCATGGTTACTTTTATTGCTTCCAAGATACACACACTCACTTCCAGTACGAATTAATAAGTTTTTATCATGGAATCTCCTAAAAACTTGTATTTATACTAAAATCACCATCAATGTGCGTAACAACTGCGGAGTAAGTTGAACCTTTTCTTAGTTGTAAACTTTGACTTTTTTTTGCAAAAAGTTTATTTAGACATATGGAAAAATAATACGCTCAGCAAAAAAAGATTATGTCCCCAAAGACATTTGGAACGGTTTTTAAATTTGTCATTTACACAATTTCTGTTGACATTTTGTGAAATAACAACTCTTATTCTCTATTTAGATAAGTTTTTCTATCCTATTGCTAACAATTTCTCTCTTTATAGGTTGTTGACAAGCCTGCTCCTATGAGAATATCATCTGTGTTAACATCTCGACATCTTTCTCAAAGTCGAATTAGGCTGCCTGCAAGGAAATATCACCCCAAAAACGATAGTCCAAAGGTGAAACTAACGTTTTATCTTTTAACTAATGTTTTCTGTACAAAAAAATCAATAGTCTCAAATATTGTGATTGTTATTTGCAGGTTTCGTTTTTCAGTGACGAGGAAGAGACAATGAGCACACCTAAAGCAGACGCTCTTTTTATTCCTAGGGAGAATCCAAGGGCTTTGGTTATTCGCCCTTTGGAAACATGGCCTGGAAAAGCATCCGCTGAGAAACCAAAAGGTGTTTCCTCTCCTGCACAAACCAATGGTAAATATGTTATGCCAGCATTACATCTTTGAGACAAAAGTATGCAATTTTGGACCAGGGACGAATCATTTGAAAGACAGGGAGGGGCTGTAGATGCTTCGTTAAGTCAATTTAGCGTACCTTTAGTAGACAAATATTCTAATATAGTAATTTAACCCCCCCCAACCCCCAACCCCCCCCCCCCCCCCCCCCCCAAAAAAAAAAAAAAAAAAAAAAGGCCCCTCCAATTATGTAGTTGAAGTTACGCCACTGATCTGGATGATAATCTGGTTCGATGTTAATTGTTGTACGCAACGTCATATTGACTACCTGGATAATTGTTAAAAGCTGAAGCATGTTTACTTAAGCAAATCACATTAATCGTCCCTGTGGTTTGGTGTAAATAACAAAAAAGTCATTTCTCAATAATATCTGCATAATGGTCCCTAACTAAGCTGTTTTATTCCGCTTTTGGGTTTTAGTTAGGTTCAGTAATCTACATACTTACAACAACAACAAAACCCAATCCTGCCGGAGCAGGGTAATGTGAAATCTACATACTTGAGTCACCAAAAGTGAAAGTTGGTAGTGCAATTAGGGACCGTTTTAGTTATTAGTGCCATGGCGGGAAATTTTTGCTGTTTTCATCAAACCACGAGGATGACTTATGCGATATTTATTTATTTATGTTGGTGTAATATCATGCTTGTTTGTTAAGTGGAATATTACTATTAATTCATTACCAATTACAGTATATGAATCTTATGTGATTACCTCTGCTAATAAATCTGATATCCATTTTTTTTTAAATTTGTATTAAGGTGAATACACAGAGTTCGCCTCTACAAGTCATTTAAATGGCCGGCCTACAGAGAATGACAACGGTAAGATCATTTCTTTTTTCTTTTATGGCATCTACAACTCATTCCAAGTTTAGCTTTAATGCCTACTTCGCTCATTGTTAAGCATCAGTTTCTTTGTAGAATTAGTTGCTTTGGTTTGGTTATGATAAATTATGCTTATTGTCCCTATAAAATGTTTGATTCGTGTAGGAAATCATTCAGAAAATGGCTTCTTCAAGGAACAGTCCAGCCCTGTGAAAATAACCCAAAAAACAAACGGTCTACACGAAGATCAATCCACACCAAAATCAGACTCGTACATTTCTTTAACGGGTCACCGAGCCGGTGAAGCAGCAATCGTATACGAACACGGTGCCGATATTGAAGCACTTATGCCCAAACTCCGCCACTCAGATTACTATACAGAACCTCGAATTCAAGAATTAGCCGCCAAAGAACGTGCAGAACCCGGTTTCTGCCGCCGAGTAAAAGATTTCATAGTTGGTCGTCATAATTACGGAAGCATTAAATTCCTTGGTGAAACCGATGTCAGACGTTTGGACCTCGAGTCACTTATCCAATTCAATCACCGTGAAGTGATTGTTTATATGGACGAGACCAAAAAACCACCTGTTGGTCAGGGGCTTAATAAGCCTGCTGAAGTAACACTTCTGAATATAAAATGTTCTGATAAGAAAACTGGAACTCATTTAACCGAAGGACCTAGAGTTGAAAAATATAAAGAAATGTTGAAAAAGAAAGCTGAGGACCAAGGTGCTGAGTTTGTCTCATATGATCCGGTTAAAGGGGAATGGAAGTTTAGGGTTAGTCATTTCAGTCGTTACGGGCTCGAAGATGATGAAGACATGGGACTGGCTGAATGATAAAGCTGCTTTTGTGGTAAGCGGTTATCTGTTTTTGTTGGCTTGCTTTTTGACACTGGTTGGTATAAAATTTGTTGGGGTTTGTGGTACACGTACAAACCAGTGTTTACGGTGGGTTATGTTTGTCTTGGTACAAATTTCTCTTATTGTGGTTTGACAACACATATTTTTGTTTTTCGTTTTGTTTTGTTTTTTTCATCAAGCCTGTTGGTGGTAATGTTCAAATTTCGAAAACATGAATGATGTTCAAATTGTGGATTTGAAGCAAGAACTGTTAAATCTACGGTTTTCTTTTTGATGTCTTGTAACAGTCTTGTATTTCTGACTGTTCTTTGATCTCAGTGTTTCTAGTGCATATTCTTTACTCGGATGCTTATGCGAATGTAGTATAATGCTACATATCCAAGGAGTTGTAAACAACAAATGAGTTGTATACCAATCTACATCTTACAAATTGATGGTTTAGCAATTGTAACAGCAAATAAATAGGTTTTTAGTACTTGTAACAGTTCATCAAGAAATAATCAAGTATATCGATTGTATTGCTCATTACTATATGGCACGACTTTTCTTCAAATAATGTTCTTGATCTAATCAATGATTCTTTGGATGAATCTATTTGTATTCAAACATGACAATTTTTGAATTTCGTTTGTAGATGTAAGATGGTGTTTTGGGGTTTGCTTGTTTGAAACTTTTGGGTTGGTTGCTTGGTAGTTTGTGAAAAAACAAATGTGCATAAAGCCAACGAATTTACCAATAATTGTCGAGTTCCATAACATTCAGGTAATTTGTCTGTAGAAAGTATATAGGTTTTAATGAGCGAATTTGACATTTCACAATGCAATAGTATACGTGTTAGAAATATTGATGAAACCCACATATGAATAGGCGGAAGCTCAAGGGCACAAGAACAACAGCAACGTGAAATTTAGAAAACACTAAAACTACACGGTAATTTCTGCGATCAAGCTACGCCACAACTGTGTTAGTCCATGACCACACGACCCACGTACACTCTTCAGCTACATCCAACAATAGATTTCATACATCAACAACGAACTCAAGGGGTGTTTGGTTCGCCGTAGTTAAATATAATAAGATGTATACTAGAGACGGAGCTACGTTTGGGCTCAGGTGGGCCATGCCCAACCCAAAACAATTTACAGCATCACTACATGACTAGTATTATGAATATTTATGAATGTATTTTGGTATTTGTGGATAAAAATGGCATACCCAATATGTTTTTGACTTCATATATATATATATATATATATATATATATATATATATATATATATATATATATATATATATATATATAGTGTTATATTTTGAACAACTAGGAGATTACTTCTATAAAAAAAATTTAAGGATTAGAGATAAATGTTTATATAAAGATAGATTTAATTGATAAAAACTATAGAAGTTATTTGTTATTTTCAAATGAATTTTTATGTTTTTATTTTGGCTCATCCGAGTGATAAATCATGGCTCCGTCACTTATGTATACGATTCTAACACATTCCAATTCTTTCAATTACAATTCATTCAAATTACAATTCCTTCTAAGGATTACAATTCATTCAAAAATATTCTGCGAACCAAACACCCACTTACTAAAGTTGATGCTCAAACACTAGTAAACGAGATGAATAATGAGAGGCCTAGAATATGATTAATTTTGTCTAAATCCGTATCTGTCATACCCCATCAAGGCGAAAACACGAGGCGTAACAAGAGAGATATCATCACGACACCTTGATGTAAAAATAAAGAATCACTAAATGCAATCAGATATCAAAATGTCACGACGACACCCGGCACAAGAGGAGACTTGTATCGAAGTTAATCGTAACATAACAATACATAGTCTTAAAAATATAAAACCAAAAATGTATCAACCAAAATATCATAAGTATAAATATGACATAGGAAATCTCAATGATAGCATAAATGACTCCAATGCAAGTATCATAACTCATAAGGTCTTGTTAGCCCTAAATATCTGATATCCTTAAGCAGAAGTATCATCCCCTGAAAATGTATACTCGAAAATATCAACATAACGTTGGTGAGATCGTAGGTTGAAGGTAAACAAAATCTGTTGGCATAAATATTACGATATTTAATCTAAACATCCTCTTCATGTTTTGATGATGACAAAGATGTAAGCTACAATACATAACGTAAAGTCCTTAACTCACTTGTGATCACAAATCATCTATTCATTCATACGTCAACATCTCTCGACATCTCAATGTCTGAAGTATGCTTCAACAATCATTTAAGATATGAATAAACAAACGCCTAATGCATTCTATGATCAAAGGAAATTTTACTTAATCACTAGATTTTTTTATAAAATGTCACAAACATTTTATATCTTTTAGAAAATTATTTTTGGTATTAAACAATTATGTTTAATCCATAATAAATATATGAATTTAAATTTTCAACAAAAAATAGCAAAAATGTACCAGAAAAACCTTTCCCAAAAAAAGACAAGCCTGGAGACCGTTGGAGCTGGGCGGCCCCCTTAATATTTAAGGGGGCCGGCCACTAATTGAGGGGACCGGCTCAACTCCTCAGGTCCTCAGACTTTCCTATAAATACTGGACTATTTCTGGACTTTTTCTCAACCCTTTTCACTCAAAACTTTCCATTTAAATCCTTCATACATATCTTTCTAAATCCCTTCTAAATCCTTTGATCATTTAATCATAAAGCTTTGTTTCCAAGTGATTCAAGCTTAGTCCCTCAAGTGCAAGAGAAGAATATTTCTTATCATCAAGTCAAAGAAGTATTAGAGTCTATGTAGTATTGATGTAAATATGTGGAAGTAAGTTATGTAGGTATATGTAATAAGTAGATCAAGATGATCTTACTTAGTAGTGAGTAAATGAGTGTGTAAGAAGAAGTGTGAAGAAGTAGTAGTATGAAGAAGTCGTGTAGTCATAAAGAAGTAGTGGCATGAAAAAGTAGTGTAGTTGTGAAGAAATAGTGGCGTGAAGAAGTCGTGTATAGAAGTTGTGTAGTAATCGAAGTCGTGTTGTGAGATTGGTTCTAGCTATAATTAGAACCCGACATTTAGCTTTGTGTCGTTAAATTGGTGTTAGCGAAAGTATGTATGGTTTTCTCCGCAAAAAGGGAGCTTATTGAGTTGTGTTGTGAACTCTCGAGTAGGTGACTCGGGGAGTGGAGTAGGGCAAAGAAGGTGTCCTTGTAGCCGAAACATTATAAATCATCGTGTCCGGTTTGCATTTCCATTCTCTTATATCTTTTCATTTATTCTTGCATTTATCGCTTTATATCTATCCTTGCCTATGTGTCTTAGTTGTTGCTTATATTGTTGTGATTTTGATTGTGTTATAGATAGAAGTTAATATTGTGATAGGATGTATAATAATTAGGGATGGCACCCATGGGAAATGGGCACGGGTACCTCTAACCCGTCACCCGCACACGTAGTTTTCTTCTCACCTATCACCCACCAATGGGTATAATTTTCTACCCATGCCCTTGCCTGCGGGTATTTATTGCCCGTGGGTAAACCCATGGGTTAGTGTTATGCAACAAAATTACAAAATGATAATATGAAAACTAACTATGAAACTGCGTAATAAGATACTAATCAATTTGCGAAATACAACTTTGTTTATTTGATCTTTTATATTCTCATTTTTGTCTTGAAACTCAAACAAACTTTTAGGTTAATGTGTTTTCTTGAGACTTAGTGGTAACTATTAAATGTATACTTGTAACATCATAAATATTTTAATTAGTATAATTAATTTGGGTTTATGGGTACACCCACGGGTATTTTGATGGGTATACTCGTGGGTATTTTAAATGGGTGTCATGGGTTTACTCGCGATGGGTATGCCTCACCCATACACCCACCCACCACCCACTGATGGGTACAGATTTTCACCCACGACCCATCGTGGGTGAAAATTGACGCGTTCACCCACCCATTTATGACGGGTACCTGCGGGTTGTGGGTTTTTTCTCGCCCATTGCCATCCCTAATAATAATATGATATGGTCTAATGGACTTAGATTTATTATTCACACTTCTCATGTTGAGTTTAACTTAGTCAATAATTTGATACAAAACGTTTTAAGATTTTAAAAGGAAAACGTATTCACCCCCCCCCCCCCCCCTCTACGATTTCTGATAAGGAAATATTTGTTACACTTTTAGGGAGTCATTTAAGCCCTAAATCGTGTTTTTATGATCAAATATTGCCTCAAATTGTTTCTTTTGTCATTTTAGGTACTTGGGACATGAATTCTAAAAAATGAAGTATTTTGGAGCTTTTTGGACGTTTTTATACTCAAGAATGAAGAAAAAACAAGAAAGATCAAGAAAGTCGGGATTTAACACCTGACGACATCACGCTTTGGAGCTGACGCCGCCACCTTATGACGATTTTCCATGGATTTTTATGCTGAGATGCCCTAGAAGAATTTTTCAAGTTAACACCTGATGGCGTCAGGTGTATTTGGAGCAAAGCCGTCTCCCTTTAACTCAACAAGAGATGACCCATAACTATTATAACGGGACGGCATCATAGGTCTCTTAGGTGATACGAAACCCTAAAACACGGCGATCTTATGGCGTCAGAGGCTAAAACTTGACGCCGTCAAACTTGTATATCTATATATATTTTTCGATTTTTCATTCATTAAGGGTGTAACTTTTAGGAGATAAAACCCTAGACGAATTTTCCAGTAAACTTAGGGTTTCCAAGCCCTCTTTTTCTTCATGTTCAATTGAAGATAAGTCTTTCTTTAATCATTTAATATGTCTATGTGTTGTTTGATTATCTTTTATGCTTGTCTTTCTTTTAACATGTTAGCTTAGGTTTTTTAGTGTTTGCTTAGATCTAATGAAACCTAGCTGTTAATTATTGATTGTTGTTGCTTTGTTTGATTGTATTTGGTTGATTTTATGGTTATGAAGAACTTAGGAGAATTTATTGATGACAAATTGACCCAAGTCATATTTGGAGAACCTTTTAAACAGTTAACCAAACTTGATGAAAAACTTATGGATGGGTTGATTACGTTCTTGGATGGAGATAAAGATTTTGTTTACCAAATGCCACACTCATACCCTAGATTTAAAAATCATTCAATATGCAATAGACTTCCCCCTATCGAGTTGTTGAGCAAAAACGATGAAAAGAAAGGACTCAAATATTCCCATGAGAAGAATAAGAAATACTATTGTAGATGTCTTGAGCTCAACGATGACTATAAGAGAGACGAAGCAACTATTAGATGACTCACACTTGGGTATGTGAGCATAAGTGATACACGGTAAGGTGTGACTTTGAGTCTATCTACAAGACTCATTAATAAAGAAAATAGCTTCGTGGTAGGCAACCCAAGTTTTATTTTGCTTGTTTGCTTGTTTATTTGCTTTTATTTATTTCCGTATGTATTTTTCATTCTCATTATTTATTATTCATGTCTCAAATTAACTTGTAAAAATGCGTTATTTTGTTTTTAACTTCGTCTTAATCTCATATAAAGGTATTTTACAAAAGATAAGTGTAAGGGAAGCGCATATTTGTTTTAAAAGAACAAATTGAACATGAACGATAATAATGAGATATGAATGTACGTATTAGTAGTCAAATGCTTGTATCGAGTCACAATGGATGTTTTGCAGGAATTTCAGGTCTTAAAACACATGTTTTTCTAGAAATTTTCCGAAAACAAAAGATAAAAATTCTGTCAGGTACATCCTGACGGCGTCAGGAGTTACAACCTGACGGCGTCAGGCTCTGTTTTCTGAAAAAAAAATTCTAGGTTTTGTTTGGCACCCGGAATTGTAAAAGTTTTGTAAAATCTCAAATTTTTGAACTCTAGGAATCTGCAAACATTTATTTTGCAACCATTATATCTTTACTTACTTTCTAGGATTTAGTAATATATATATAGTATACCGCCGATTTTACGCGAGGTTTCGTGCTTTGTTTTCTTTGTTATTTACAGGTTATATTGGACAAGAAGATGAATTTATTTCAGGAGTTAAGCTTTGCATGTACATTTTCTTGGAGGAAGATTTAACCATGTCACCACATTTTCCATATCGAGCAAATCAGGGGAGTGCTAGTTTCTTTTATTCTCAGTTATTTTTACTTCTACATCCTTTAAATGAACATTGGGGACAATGTTTGACTTAAGTGTAAGAGGGTAAAATTGGGATACCTTAGAAACTACAACTTTGCTTGATTTTTGCTTTGTTTAATAGTGAATGTGTAATAAAGCTAAGAGAAATACTTGTTAGGGTAATTTTGGCACCAAATTTAAAATTTTTTGCAACATTTAGGAGTGAAACTTTAGTCTTAATAAGCGTCTCATGGATAGGAGTTATATGACTAGCACAAAAACCGTACCACTCAAAAATTTCCACCCCAAAAATGTGAGGTCGCCTTAAGATTTTTTAGGAAAAACATTCATTATTAATGCTTGTGAGTGTACCGGTAGTATTTAGATTCTAAAACTTGCGTTAGTGATGCATCCCGAGACCGCTAGTGAGACTACATTCGTGTAGTTAAGATTTACTACATGATAAGAGGCATTAGGATAACCCTTGTTTTAAGCCTGTAATATAATTACATTGACTTCATTGGTCAAGTAATTTTCCCACACCTTTGCAATGTACTCATTTTTAGTACACGATACCCCTAGTGTAATCCTCAGAGCCTATCGTTTTCGTTTTTAACTTTAAGCATCTTACTTGAAGGAAGAATTTGTTTACAATCCACCCCCAAATGTACACTCAAATCGCCTTAGCCTACCTTGTATGCACTCATCTTTCGTGCATTATTGTTATTTATTTAAACTCCTAGTTAGTTGTCTAATTGATTACATGGTTGCTAAGTCGAGTCATATCTTGTACATATTGTTTTGGGACGATTGGGACTTATGGGTAAAGTACTAGTGTTATGGAGTAAATGGGGAAGAACATCATTTATTACCCCCGTATATGCGTTAAAGTTTTAAAGTACTCCAAATGTTTCGGTTATCTTGATTCGAGTCTTTATTTTGATTTATGTAAAAGTTCAAGTGTAAGGGGAGGAAACAAGCTCTCTTTGATGTATTATTTTGGATGGTAGGGCAAGAAGGTATGAAAAAAAAAAAAAAAAAAAAAAAAATGAAAAAAAAAAAAAATGAGAAAAAGAAAAGTAGAAAAAACATACGGACTACCATCCCGTTCCTTTTATTTTATTTATGTTTATGTTATTTCGTTATTAGCTTAAGTTGAGTCGAGTCTTGGTTTAGCAATGCCGCATTGTATATGTAATTAACTAAGATAATTGACTTGCCACCAATTAAATATCCCTTATCCAACAAATCGTGTTTTCCATATCCCTACACCTAACGTTATAACCCTTTAAAAGACCTCTTTGATAGTTTATCCTAGGTGCTTACGCCAAAGTGGTGGTGGCTTGATCCTTTCCCAAGCCTATGGTAATATATTTGCTATGAAAGGTAGTGAGAGATATTTCTTCCATTTCCATTTGTGATATATACACTTATAACTGTTGGAATTATAATATCATGACAATCATATAAAATAAACCAAACACATCAAGTGAGCATAGCGGAAGCAATTATAACAAGATCATATAACATGTAATTAATTAATCAATATTAAATAGTAAACATACCTTTGTGATTCTAGCCCGAACAAGAATCAAATGCAATCTTTAAATCAAGAACCCTAATTAGGGTTTATGTGGATTATAAGAATTACCCCTTACCTCTTTTGTAATTCAATCCAAGATTCAATCAATAGTGTGATTGTATCACGTTCTTGTACACACGTACTATATCGTACTAAAGTTATGCTAGTAATTAAATCACAAAACTTAAACCAAAACAATTTTTGTTTTACAAAAATCGATCAACCCTTGGAGAGGGTATGAGTCGATCGGCCAAAGAAAAAGGACAAGGAGAAAAGATTTTAGGTTTTTGTGTGTGTGCACAAGAGTACCAAAAACCTAAACCTTTGATGTGTATATATACTAGAAGAAACTTAGAGCTCAAGTTTTGTGTGGGTTGGGTAAACCCAATACAAACCGATCGGCCCTCAAAGGAATGAGGGGATCCGGAATCTTCTTGACATCTAATTTCATTCTAGTCCTCGTTCTTTTAATTTAACGTCCATTAGTCATATATCTTAAATACTAATAAATATTTATATGTTTTATGATAATTAATAAATGAATACAACATTTATATTCAAGTCTTAATCTTTAATACTCATACGTAAAGTGTGCAATCCCGTGATCTCGAGTTCGATCCTAACATACGACTACTAAAATAATGTCCATAATCTAACAGCTCCCACTTGGACATATTTTAATAGTGTAATCACATCGGTTAGCGTCTAGCAACACTTCGATGCCTCTAGTACAATCTCAAGTAAGGCTCCTGGAAAAACCTTTTAATGATTTCTCATTATTATTATTATCCTTTTGTCTCTAATACCACGCTAATAAGGATATGGATCAAAGTCATTCCTTAATTAACCATTCTGTTTCTCGTTTGTGATTGAGCAAGATTACCAAATCTTCTGAACATATTAAGGGGAGATCTTGGGCACGGCCATGCAAACATCTTGACAACCCTACGAGGGGCCCAGCAGTATTAAACTCCAAAACTAAATTTGAAGGAACAAATTCTATCTTGACTACAAGCAAAACCCACAAACTTTGTAACATTTTCGAAAACAACCCTTATGACTACCAGTTACGTATAGCGTTAAGTTGTTCCACAAAAATGTACTACATTTATGACACTTATCTTGCATCTCAAGTCTGAGGATAACTTCTCATGATTTACTTAATGACAAGATCCATAAAGTAACATCATGTAGTTGGAATAAGTCCTATATTCGGTATCATTGAATATCATCTGAAATGGCATGACTACGCATCAATATACTTTAAGTATATTATACCAACCTTCAGATTTGTCTTGATTTAATAATATTCCCATATTATTAACTGACAACGGACAATTTAGAATAACATTTATTCATGGATTAAACATACTAATATAGGATACAATTTATTATAAATTAAACATACCATGTATTTAAATTTATTATAATAATTGTTTAACATCCCTTATCTAAATACTAAATAGATCAATGCATGATAACTCTTGTTGATGAATTATGTCTCAAGTAATGACATTCATACTTGTTGACAAGGCATACATCATCCAACTTTGATCTATCGGAATTTTAAGAATACTTATTTCAAGAATTCAACTATTGAAGTTCTTATATGTGCATACTCAACATGCCATATAATATTTCATAACATGTGTGACATCCTTAACCACCAATTTATGATAATCAAACTTCTAAACATTTTAAAGTATTCTTATTCTCTTAATGTATAATGCAACTATGCTTTTATTAAGCACAACTAGTACATATAGTCAAAGATGAAATCTTTACCATAACTAGTATTGAGTGTCATCTCAATTTCATTAGCATCATTGTATGCTACAAAAATATGCTATTAAAACTTCCCGTAAACCTTAATATCTATTGTGTAATGTTTGATGCCCTTCAAACTTTCAAGTTTGTTAGCTATGACAATTTTCACAACAATTGAAAAATTGTTCATCTATAGAATTTGAAAGCTGTTCCAGATTTAGGATGTAATTCTATAATCAAACATATTCTTTTTAGAATATTACACAAGTTATCTAATAACTTTTAATTAAATAGTAATACTGCCAAATCATCTTGTAATCAAGCATGATACAACAAAACATGATATACATAAAAAAATCTTTGAGTCATACTTAGATTTTATTCATGTCATACATATCTATTTAGACTTTCTAAATAATATATCATGTTATATTAGATTTATTTACCGCACATGTTTCAACAATAAACACTGATTCCAAGGTTGTATGTCTTATTTTCTAAATCTTTCAAGTAAAGTTTCATTCCAAACTAAGACTTAACTTTTAACTTATATGGAATGTTACCTTTTATATGTTCTACAACATATATGATTTAAGAAATTAAACATAATACTCCCACTAGCTTTTAGGAATACTTAGAAATTATCTTATTTCAATTATAAATCAAAACATGAATTTAATAATTAAACATAAGAGTAATCTTCTAGATGCATGCATTTATCCATCCATGGATTATTGCACTTTGTACACTTCTAAAGATTTATTTGAATTCATAAACTCCTTTTGATTACTTATCGTCCTTGCTGAAGTAATTACTCAAGAAAGAGTTTTGATATTCCATTGTCAATTTCATAAATGTGACAATCATAATCTTTATATATTAATGTGCTTAGAAAAGAATATTCAATCACAGTTAATTGCTTAAGTGTGATTAATAATCTTGTTATAAGACATGCATTAAATACGTGCACATTATTGTCCATATTATTTCTATACAAAGATTTAAACTACAAGGGTTACCTAATCTTTGAAGAAACTCATCTTTATTTTCTAGTCTAACTATCAAGATAAACCACATTTCTAAAATTGATTATCTTTATGGACAGCATCTTAATCATTCATATCATGTATACTTTACCCAATTACATACTTGGTAATATATCATAATGATTATCAGGTTTACAATAATCCTGTAAATCATAGCTCTCAGCATATTAATCAAATATCTGAGATATCTGCTATTCTATGAATGATAATTCCATCATCTTGAGATTTAACATTTAAATGTCAAACTTCATTATCATGTTGAGATTTAACATTCAAATGTCAAACTTCATTATGATATTCACTAGTGTATTTTAGAAGATTATGTATCTTGTAATTTTATCTTTTAAAGATCAAAACTCCCACTTGCTTTTAGCAATTTAAAGACTATCTTTAAATACTTAGCAAATAAAGCAACAATACAATATTTTCTTTTGGGATATTACAAATACATATTGACAGTTCCTGACTTTACTTTGTTAATAACCTCTTCATAAGCAGTTAAACAAATTTAGAACTTCTATTTAAGACTTAATGTGATTCATCACATTCAGCACATTCCATCATATGATAATGTCTTATTAATCTTCTAGGTTGGAGTTTTATTAAATATGTCCAAGCCATACTCAATATTTTAACCTTGATAACTTTTGGAAGAAAAAAAGTCATAGTTATCTTTAATCAAACAATATAACAAGAGTTTGATTTTCCTAATTGAACATACCATAAACATTTGGTATTTCATTAGTATTAATATTGTAAGACAATCTAACAATATTTAAGATAACCATATTCGTTTTGACTTGTCTATTTACCAACTAATTCATTTTAATGGTATAATAATTTTCAAGCCAATTGCATGCTTTATAACACAAGTACTTTTAATAAAGTCACTTCATGTCCATGTCTCTTACAAGAAAACATAAACTGTTATAATCCGACTATACGTTATAAGTCATTTAACAATTTAATGGCTTCATGTATATGTCTTAATTAAAACACATAACAAGATAACGTCTTACTTTATTATAAGTCTTGTAACAATTAAAAGACTTTATGTTTATATCTTTACAATGAAACATAAACATGTTAAACTAAAGTAATTATGAACACCATCTTTTGGTTTCAATAGTAATTTCAAGTTAATTTATTACTTCACAATAATGTAAATTACATTATTTTTCCATTTATTTTTGTCATTCCAAGAACACATAAATATTCATATTGAAGTAGCATTAGATTACTTAATTAATTTATGTCATTCCATGAATTCATAAATATACTAATTAAAGTATTCTTGATATCATATTGACACATGTTCTAATAGGTATCTAATTTAGAAACTTCAAATTCTCATAGTTCAATTACATCAGTTGATCTGCTAGTAATGAAATATAAAATTCACCTTGTTGTTGCAATCTAGCTAAGCTCTCACATAACATAAATTGTAACACCAAGTATTTCTAGAATTAGCTTAGTATAATTCATATTAGAAAATTATTCTCTTACCTTGTAGTCAAGAGAATCCATTAAATCATATCTTTATGAGTTGTTTCTTGCACACATTAAAGATAACATTTCTCCCACTTGTGCATGGAACAACCTCATATAGTTGATAAACAACACGCCATGCATTTGTTTATGTGATCAATATGATTGTGTCATAGATCTTAGCATAACAAGTAGTTATAGAACAACAATGTCTAGTAAGGAAACGTACAAGACTATCCTTAAAAGTATGAGTGTCTACACTTGGAAAGTAATTATCTTTAGCTACCAAGATGTCAAAGCTTGTAACTCCTACTGAATTAAAGATCATTACAATAATTCCTTATTCAGTAATAAGTACACAATACTCCCACTGAATTTGACAACATTGTAAATGTTTCATATCCAGTGAAAGAAAATAGTGTGCTTTTAACTTTCCTACACCTTTGAATGTCCATACGTAACAATTACTTATGCACTAAAAGTGTATCCTACTATGTAACTGATGGACTATCCACCAAATGCTATTAACTTGAAAAATTGGGCATGCAATTTCTTCCTTAATAGGTCTACTATCTCACAATGTATGTAGCACCTCTAAAATAGTCAAAACAACTAGTTTGTTTTTAAACATTTTGCGGTAATTAGTCTAGCTTCTAATTCTAATAACTCATAAAATGTCATACATAATTTTTTGTTAACCAAATATCATATTTTGTAGAATACTAATTAAGTTGGAAACATGATTCCTTGTGGTTTGTGTGTGGCGTTGGAATTAAAAGAAAGAGAGGGAGAGTGGAACCTTGAGAGAAAAGAGAATGTTAGATTGAGATTAAGTGAAGGTCCAACCCTCTCCACATGTGGAGAGGGGTATTTATACTTACAACATAAACGCCCATACCCGGGCTGTGGATCAGGCATACAGTGGGTGAAGATCCGTCATTCTTCCACGGTGTTACTTAAACTAATACTAATTAACTAATATATAAACTAACTACGAGCTAACTTATATGCTATTACAATGATCAGGTGACCGAGACTTTTACAGGAATATTAGTATTCCTAACAATCTCCCCCTAAGCGAGGTCACCTTTGAAATTAAGCTCTTTTGTCTTTAAGCATTCTTTAGTCTCTGTAGCTCGTAGGATCTGATTCTTCACTTTTCTTCACACTTTGTACTTCAAGCAAGCGAACTTGTGATTTGAATTCCTTTGAGATATGTGATCTTTGAGCTTCCTTTGAGATCATCAGGCAAAGTAAATCTCCAAGCTCATCCATAGTTGTATTGCCTTCATGTGATGTAGTGACTAAGGACCATCATGCTCACACCCTTCTGTATCTGGAGACGTTGCATTGGAGTTGTGGATTAGGAGACTTTTTCATCAGAGTTGCGGAAACGTTGTTGGTAGTCTCTCAACACTTGTTGTAGCAAGTCTCCCATCTTCATTGATAGTATGGAGGATGTGTGAGCATGAGGTATGGATTGACCCGATTCAGCTGGAAACTGGAGCCATCAACACCATCTTTATATGTGTCCCTGAAATAAAACAGTTAGCAATAAAGATAGAGAACAAATATGGCTTTGTCATTCGTTCTGCGAGGACAGACTACCCTCCGGTTTTGTGAAAACCGACCTGTTATCAGGTAGAGTCTCTTTTTAAAGAAGACTCTCCTTGACAGGAATTTCCAGCTTGTAGTAATGAATTTTCCAAAGAATCCACTTCGGAATCTTCATACTTAGCATGTTCTCATACCGGAACGTCTCAAAGCAGACAGCACGATAGAGTGAATCGGTGAATAGATATTCACGGATTGATGAGAAATAGATTTATAGAAATTACTCGCGTGTCCTATGATAAACATTTTTGAGACACGACGAGGGTTTTATACTTTGAATCACATTTCCATCAAAAATACTTTTGTTTGAAAGATATTACACAATCAATGTGCTCAAAAAATTAGTAAGTGAGCACATTGAATGGTTTTAGCAAAAGTATCCGTCAATCCATATCCTGGAACAAGTTTGATTCAATGTTGAATCGCACCATCGTTGCTTTCCAGTTGTCACTTGATCATTGATCCAAGATGGATCTCACATGTCACCTACCAAGAGCTTGAAAGATGTTCGCTCTAGAAGGATTTCCATCTTCATTGTAAATATTTTCATATCACTCGGAGGTTCTGGCAATACCACAAGGATAATGCGTAGGACTCTAAACATTTTATCTTATTTTCCACATTGTGTGAAACAATAAGCATATTTGGAATGTGTCCTATCGAGATTTATGGATGATCTCTTTGGCTCTAGACTCAATAGTGCGTTTTGATCCGCTCCTGGAGACTGGGGAGGCGTCTCCTGTTTTAGGTATCAACATGGCTCGCAATGAGCGGTCGATACATTGCACAGGGTTCCCCGTGAGAATGAAACAAGCTCTTTTAAAAGAACTTGAGTGGTTGGGAAGTTTAGTGCAGTGCGTCACTGGGTCCATGACGTCTTGTCTTCAATACCGGACCGGTGTTACCTTATTAACCGCCAGTAGATTATGAATTGAACCCGGTTTCTGCCCTAAGGTTGAATATATGGAGGGCTATTTCTTTTCACCCTTTCTCATTACATTTCTTTTTCATTCTTCAACCCCTTCAGTGCTTACCGAGACTTCACCACTAGAACCTTGTTGGGTTTGTTCCAGTCCTAGCTCTATCTCAGTCCGCACTCTTCCCTTTCTCACTTTACTCCTTTTTTCAATCATTCCTAAGGACTTCTAATCTATCTAGAGGATTGTCCCTGGGAAGATCCTTCCGGTTCTGGTGGATCATGGGAACTCATACCTAACCTTAACCAACCTTATAACTCCATGCATAAAGATAAATGGTCGGTCTTTGGTATAACTTTCACAAACGCCTTTTGCTCCCCCTCAATATGTGCATCGATATTCGAAAGAGTTTAGCACATATGTGGGAGCACATTGAGTCCAAAAGATCACATTTTGAATATCATATTTCATATTTAAATCACATTCTCTCCCCTGATCAAAAATTTCAAATCTTTTAAGATTTTGGATCCCAATTGATTTAAATAAGTTAGAAAATGTTCTGGGAGAGAAATGCGGTTAATTTTTTAATATTTTCTGATAAAAAGGAACTTTTTCTTGCTCCCCCTCAAACTGTGAGGGAGGTTGTTATGTGTCAGATTTGAAGAGTTTGCAAAATATTCGAAGTTTTAACGAAGACTCTTTGAAAATTTACTCATTCTGACACATAACCATCACAAATCGTATAGTTGTTTTTTGTTTTGTACAAAGTGTGGGGAGTTTTGATGATACATAAAATTTTGAGAAATCACTCTCCCCCTCAATCAATGACGGATGTTAAAAAATATTTTCATAAAATATTACAGTCATTGATTGAGTGAAAATTTTATCAAACTTTTAAGTTCAATTTGATTTTCAATCAAAATCTCATGGTACCACCAAGTTTTGCACAAATACTTTCCGGAAAAATCATAGAAGGGAAAGTATTTGGCGATAAAAAGAAGACTTCTCTTCTTTATCAAGAAATAATGCACTGAAACGTACATTAGATCGAGGGTGCATGAATATAAAGTAATTCACGCTCGGATGAACGTCACCCTTTACTAGGAATAACCGTCTTTTAGGCGACGTGTTTTCCTCATTTAGAAAACCGGGTTGCTATCTAAAGTAATAGCAAGCCATAATTTAAGTCCGGGTTGCAGCCTGAAATGACTACAAGCCACGATTTTAAGTCCGGGTTACAGCCTGAAATGACTGCAAGCCACGATTTTGAAGAATGTTTTGAGATACGACATGTTTTTGGAAAAAAAAAAAAAAAAAACTTTATTTGAAACCGAAAAACTCTTGCTCAAGCATATGTATGATTCCGTGTCATTATTGAATGACATTTCTAGAAACGTACATAATATTGATTACACAAGAGACATGTCGTGAGAGGAATATTTTTGGATTTTTGTGAATTTTCAGATTTTTATGGATTTTATAAGTTTTAAATTTTTCTATTTTTCTTTTTGATTGAATACTATGTACAAGGATATGTGAAGTAACCCCTTTACTTCTCCTGGTCTTCCTGAAGACGTACGATATCCTCAGGCGTGAGACACTTCATACCAAGTCGTGGGAGGATGAATTGAAATCGTTCCCTATAAAGTGCTTTGGTGAAGATATCAGCTAGCTGGAACTCAGTCCTCACGAAGTAAAGTTCCACAATTCCTTTCTCAACTTGCTCCCTGATGAAGTGATGTCGAATGTCAATGTGCTTAGTCCTTGAGTGCTGGACATTGTTGCAGCAGAGGGCAATTGCACTTTTGTTGTCACAGTACATGGGAATTTTGTTGCATATGAAGCCATAGTCTGAAAGTTGAGATCTCATCCATAAGATCTGAGCACAGCATGAGGACATGGCAATGTATTCAGCTTCTATGGAGGAGATAGAGGTACTCATTTGTTTCTTAGACGACCAGCTGACTAGCTTATTACCCAAAAACTGAGCACCCCCAGATGTACTGCGACGAGTGTCTTGACATCCCGCATGGTCAGCATCAGAGTATGCTGTCAGAGCCATAGAAGTATCCTTGGGGTCCCATAGGCCCATATGGATTGTACCCTTTAGATACCGAAAGACTCTCTTGACAGCTTCCAGATGTTTCTTGGTGGGTTTAGATTGATACCGAGCACACATGCAAACATCAAATAGAAGATCTGGTCTGCTGGCAGTAAGATACATTAAGGAACCAATCATGCTTCGATACTTGGTTTGTTCGACCGGGATTCCAACATCATCTTCATCTAGTTTTGATCTTTCAATCATAGGAGTGTCAACTGAGTCACTTGAATCGAATCCAAATTTCTTCAAAATTTCATTGGCATACTTGGATTGATTGATGAAGATGCCATTGGGATTTTGAGAAATTTGCAATCCTAGAAAGAAAGACATTTGACCCATCATAGACATCTGGAATTCAGAACTCATCTCTTGGGAGAAATGATCACATTCTTTGGGATCAGAGGAGGCAAATATGATGTCATCAACGTAGATTTGTACATGAAGAAGGTTTTTGCCCGTTTTTCTGGTAAAGAGTGTAGGATCAACAACGCCTTTGGAGAATTTGTTAGCCAGAAGAAATTTAGACAAGGTGTCGTACCACGCCCTAGGTGCTTGCTTAAGCCCATAGAGAGCCTTCTTCAACCGATACACATGATTAGGGCGTTCTGGATCCACAAAACCTTCGGGTTGAGTTACATACACCACCTCTTTTAGATCGCCATTTAAGAATGCAGTCTTGACATCCATTTGATAAACCACCATGTTTTGACTTGCAGCATTTGCGAGAAATATTCTTATGGCTTCAATTCTAGCAACAGGTGCGAAGGATTCTTCAAAGTCTATACCTTCTTCTTGTCGATATCCTTTTGCCACAAGCCTAGCCTTGTTTTTTAATACATCTCCATGCTCATCAAGTTTAACCTTAAATATCCATTTGAGAGCAATGATCATAGCACAATCGGGAGGAGGTACTAATTCCCACACATCCAGTCGGTCAAACTCATGAATCTCGTCCACCATTGCAGTGAACCATGAGTGTTTAGACATTGCATCCTTGACGTCTTTTGGTTCAACTTTAGAGAGGATAGAGTTGAAGAAACACCACAATGCGTCGGTTGCAAGTTGCTTGCGGGTAGATACTGGATGTGAAGGGTTTCCAATAATGTTGTCAATAGGGTGATCATTGGTCCATTTCCTAAGGTATTCATGGGGTTGAGGATAGGGAACTGAGGTAGCCGTGTTAGATTCGTTGGAGGATGTGGCATCATTTGACGATTCAGGGGCAAAGATGTTAACAAATGGCTCATTATCAGGTGGAGCAAAAGGATTACTTCAGACGAATTATCTACAGTTGCTACTCGTTGTACAAATGAAGGTTGGTCATTAGAAGTGGTAACTGATCGACTGATGGTGGGAGCTTCAGAATCCCATGACAACGAAGTGGATGGCCCGTCATTATCAACTGGGACATTCACTACCCCAGCTAGTTGTTGAACCACTGTAGCTTCAGGAGCATCAATCTGTTGAGGTTCAAAGTATTCATCAAACATAGGGTCAAACAGTTTCTTCCAATCTTCACTTGTAGGAGGTACAAAAGGAGCAGCAGGAGTGGGATTCTGTACAAGCCTGGAGCTTATAGGTCCAGGAGACAAAAGGTTAGGTACGGGTCCAGAACTTGATTGTCCAGGAACCGGTTGCTCAGTCAGCTCATCGAAAGTAACGTGGATCGTTTCCATTATGTCTCTGGTACGTTTGTTGTAGATTTGGTACCCCTTTCGCTCTGGAGCATAGCCAACGAAGAAACCAATGTCGGCCTTGGCCTTGAGCTTCCCAAGGTCTTCAATGTCATTAGTTGGATAGCACAGTGCACCAAATACTCGAAGAAATGAAAGGTCTGGTTTTCTGCCCTGAACCAGTTCATATGGAGTCTTGCAGTGGAGAGGATGTATCAAGGATCAGTTCTGTGTGTAACATGCGGTAGCAATTGCCTCAGCCCAAAGAAACATAGGAGCTTTTGAGAAGATGAGCATAGTCCTTGCGGCTTCAACTAAGGTGCGATTGCGTCTTTCAACAACTCCATTTTGTTGAGGAGTCCGTGGAATGCTCTTTTGATGACTAATGCCGACACCTTCATAAAATTGAGTAAGTTGTTTGTTCACAAACTCTGTTTCATTATCAGTACGAATGAATCTAACTGTTTTGTTGAGGCGAACTTGCAACATCTTGATGAGTTTGAAGATGGTTTCCGGAGCTTCATCTTTTGACCGTAGAAACTTTACCCACGTGAATCGAGAGTAATCATCAACAATAAAAAGCACATATTTCTTTCCATTGATACTTTGAATCCTCATTAGTCCATAGAGATCCATGTGAAGAGTGTATAGAACTTCAATGATGGAATTGACAGTCTTGGGTTTATGGGTGTGCTTTTTGCTTTTGCCCATTTGACATGCGGAACACAAATGGTCTTTTTCATACTTAAGTTTGGGCAAGCCTCGAACAAGATCCTTATGTGTGAGTTCATTGATGGTACCGAAGTTCAAATGGTTTAAACGGCGATGCCACAACCATGATTTGTTCTTGGAGGCTTTAGAAAGTAAGCAAATTGGAGAGGACCGTAGCATGTCTTCGATAGAGATGGTATAAAGATTAGTGCCCCGACTCCCCTTGAGGAGATCAACACCATCTAATTCTCTAACAAAACAGGTGTGTTTTCTGAAAGCAACTTCAAGATCAGAATCACAGAATTGACCAACAGAAAATAGATTGTGCCTAAGTCCTTCCACGTAGTAAACTCTGGATATCACACTGTCTCCAAAGATGTAATCACCATAACCCATTATAGATCCAAAATGGTCATTCCCAAATCTAGCCGTACCAATACACTTTTCCACGAAATTCTTGAGCCGCGAGCGATCTCCAGTCATATGTTTTGAGCAACCTGAGTCCAAATACCAAAGGAAGATTTGTACGACCTGCATTTGAAACCAGACAATGGTGGATAACTGAAAAAGCTCGAGCCCCACAAACAGTTGGGGTCCGTTTGGTTAGCACTGATGAGGCGAAAAATGAACCACTTTTAGGAGGTCATTTAAGCCCGGAATTGAATTTATTTGATCAAATATTGCCCTAAATCGTTCCTTTTGTGATTTTAGGTACTTTTGGAGTGAATTCTGGAAAAGGAAGCAATTCGGACGTTTTTGGAGCATAAAAGTGAAGAAAATGCCAAAGACTTAATTTTCCAAGCTGAGAACAACACCTGACGGCGTCAAGAGGAAAATCCTGACGGCGTCAAGAGTAAATTCCATGAAGACCCAGTGCAAACCTGACGTTGTCACAACAAGGGCGTCATGAGTTAAATTGGTGACGGCCTGCATAAGGTGAATACATGACGGCGTCAGACCCAGATCTAGGCAGTCCGAGGAACTATTTGGCGGCGAGATGACGGCGTCAGACATTTGTTCTTGACGCCGTCACCTATCAAACTCTATATATAGTTTTCTATTTTTCATTCATAAGAGAGGAACTTGTGCGGAGAAAACTAGGGCCGAACTTTGTAAACCCTAGGTCATATTTTACAGTGTTTTCAAGGGTTTTCACCCCTTGAATCCTTTCATGTTCTATTGAGATAAGTCTTTTCTTAATTCAATCAATATGTCTATGTGTTGGTTGATTATATCTTATGCTTGTCTTGATTTTAACATGCTAGGCTAGATCTATCTTGTGTTTGCTTAGATCTAATGAAACCTAGATGTTAATTATGTGTTGATTACTTGTTTATGATTGTATTGGATGAATGATTTCAATGTTAGGCTCAAGAAAACTGGCAGATCTCCATTGTGTAACATGCTTAAACGTCTTAGGAAACATGAACCGATGTGTACTAGGTTTTATTGGTTGTATTTAATGCATGAGTAAATTCTAATGATCCCATGTTAGGAGCTTCTTAGCCGGCTCGACATAGGAGTGAAGTAGGCACTCATAGGATTGGGGAAGTAAGTACGCCACCCCATGAATGGTATTAAGGAATACAATCCGTCATCTACGCAACTATAACAAGTAATTAACGTGTAAAAGATATCTAGGGAGTAGTGAAATCTAAGTAAACACAATTCTCCCACATATTGTTCACAACTTTAGTTTAATATAGTTTATTTTCATTTCTAGTAATTTATTTTGATTGCATCTTAGTATTGGGTTAGTTGACTAGCAACTAATTCCGCCAAATTCCTTCAAAACCCGAGATTTTTAATTGCTTTTCTAAAAAATATAAAAACATAAAAAGAATCATCCCTCATCTCTAGATCTAGTCTTTAGGTTTTCTAATCCAAGCGACACTATTCCTAGCTGAACGATCAATCCCCCGGTACTTGTCATTATACTATACTACATCGATCAGGTACACTGCCTGGTGGGGGTTGTAAGCTTCTCGAGATCCCTCGAGAGGTAAAGCCTGGTGCAATTCCTACGCATCAAGTTTTTGGTGCCGATGCCGGGGAATAGTTATTGTCTAGTTTATAATCTCTTTTTATTAGGTCTACTTGCTAGATTTCTTTCTAGTAAGATTTTATTTTTATTTTTAGGTTCTCTTTAGTCTATCTTATTTCTTCGTGTTTTTGTTCGTAACTCTTCACCACTCGACATCATGGACGATGGGAACATCTTTGAACCCGTCATCCCACCACAACAAAACCCACCACTAGAACCTCTTAGGCCCCGAACCTTAGGAGAGTATTCTGACCTAGCCACCAAGGCTACCGAAACACCATTGAGCTCACCGGAGCCAATGTGATCCCCTTGCGATCCGACACCATCCGGTTGGTGCAAAGCGGATGTTCATTCCATGGACTTCGTTCCGAAGATCCAAATCAACATCTCAAGGACTTCCTTAAAATCGTAGATTCTATAGACCTTGATGTTACAACTAGAGAGTCAACCCGATTACGCCTATTCCAATTCTCTCTACGTGATCAAGCTAGTCAATGGCTTGAACGATTACCCGCCGGATCCATCACCTCATGGGATGATCTCACCACTCATTTCCTTGCTCAATTTTTCCCACCGGGGAGAACTACCAAGCTTAGAAATGACATCTTGATGTTCCAACAACGTCAAAACGAAACTCTATATGAAGCATGGACTCGTTTCAAGAACTTACTCCAAAAAGTCCCTCATCATGGCATAGATCTTTGGCTCCAAGTCCAAATTTTTTATGATCATATCGATCTCTCCACAAGGCGAGCCATTGACTAATCGGCCGGTGGTAAGCTACGTGATCTAAGTGCGGAACAATCTTGGGAACTCATAGAAGAACTTGCTCTCTATGACAACGAAAGTTGGAACGATCCCCGTGATTTGAACAAAACGGTCAAGGCAATATATTTGCCTTTGAACAACTCTAGCACTCCCGACCGTAGGATCATAGAACTTGAAGGTCGAGTCAAGTCTCTCATGAAATCTTACAAAGTTCAAAAGCATTCAAGCCAGGTGAGCAGAATCGCTTCTGCATGTAAATTGTGTAATGGCCCTCACGAAACTCATAACTGCATGGAGCTTCCAAAACGCGCCTATAATGAATTCACATCGTCACACGTTGGTCGAGGCCCTCGAAACTTTGACGAGGCTTATGAGGCATGAAAGGATAAACCTAATTTCAGAGGGTACCAAACGCGGAGTGTATCCTTCAATGACTCCCCCCACTCAAATGGTCCGAGCATTTTCCATCACAGAGCACTCCTAGGCAAAGCTGTGAAGATGCCTTGCGAAAATTCATTCTATCTCAAGAATTGCAGCTCTCTACGCTCAAGGCTAATTTTAGACAACAGCAAGCCGATATGAACAACAAGATTTGTAATCTGTTAACTGCTATCAAAGAGCACGCTGTTAATAAACCGATTCAAGCTGAAGAGGTCAAATCTGTTACCATCATGAATCAGCCAACTTCTCCTGTGAAAATAAAAAGTCCTAGTAAGCTATTTAAACATCTATCACCAAAAGCGAAAGACCCTGTCAATCCCCTAGGACCGATCCATTTCGTAAATACTATCACCACGATATCTGCTTCTACACCTAACCTGAACCAACAACAACCTGGAAATATGGGTCATACAACTAAAAATGAAACCTCAAGTTTGGACCACGAATTGGCCAAAAGCCCTACCAACTCATTCGAGCAGTCCGCCACGCAAGAGTCTAGCAAATCAGATGAGGGGAAAGAGAGATCGGAAGTGCATACGAGAAATCCAGCCATTTTGGGTAAATCTATTATAGAGGAACCCGAGAGAAAAATGGAGGATATTACTAGTGGGAATAGTGATAGGACTGAGGAAAGCAACTCTAAAGTTTTCAAGATTTCCTGCACTATTAAAAAAAAGCTCTTAACTGATAGTCATATAGATCCTAACCTCTCTGTCAACATAATACCCCTTTTCCTATACCACGAAGCCTTCCCAGAACGCATGATGTACGAGAGAGTCAATAATGCAAGGGTAATAAAAGATTTATCAATCATGATTGGAGAACTTGTTTACAACACTGACCTCACTGTGGTCGATGACATAGACCCTTTCACCAATCAAACATTAACCAACCTTGTTCTAGGGAAACCATTTATCAATGAATCGGGAGTAATCCTTGATGAGAAGGATGGTAGTGCATTGTTCACCAATGGTTTCAAGAAGGTAATTTTTCGTAGGGGTAATGAGGAGGTGTACGAGTACCGTCCTTCCCTTGAGGGGAATCTATATGGATCAAGGGCTGGAGGATCAGGGAAGATAAGGAGGCGTGATCCGAATAATCTCAAAATTCCCTGCATGATCGGTCATAAGTATTTCGATAACGTCTACATTAACGTATTCCTACCTAAGAATTTTATGTCCATATTCCACTATAACAACATATGTAGATGGGGAATGATTTATAAGGGCGAGAAAGTGGTTGGTAGGGATCATGAAATCCAGGTGTTCGTAGGAAATATGGCATTCACTATGGAATTTACGATCGTGGACAACATCGAAGACTATGTCGAACCAAGGTTATCACAAGTTGTTTTTAGAGCACCCTTTTGTGAAATCACTAATTTAATAGTTAATGACCGGAACGGAATCATGACCTTCGCTGATGGAATTAGGAGGGTTTCATACCAAACACCGTACAAAAGAAAAGATCTTAAGGAAATCGATTGTGACGGGCTTGATAGGCTAAGTTCCCAACTTATTTTGTGTGATGAAGATGTGCGGAGAGGATGTAAGAACACTTTCGATCTATCATGTGGGTTCTTTAAAGATGTTAGTAAACTTGGTTCTAAATATCGAAAAGATGTCTTTGAGTTCGAAGACCCGAAATACCTGAACTATGAAAGCGATACTGGTATAGGAAACGACCTAGAAAGTGAAACCAACGATGAGGTCACGTAGTAACCCATGACCTTGAGTCTAGCTACAAGACTCGTAAATAAAGAAAAGCGCTTCTTGGGAGGCAACCCATGTTTTGTGTGATTTTTATTTTGTTTGTTTGTTATTTGCTTCCGTATGCATGCTTTATTTTTATTATTGGTAGATCATGTTTCAAAACAAAAATAGTGAAAATACTTTACTTTGTTGTTTAGCCTAGTCTTAACTTCATCCAAAGGTATTTTTGTAAAAGATAAGTGTAAGGGGAAACCCCAAATATGTTTTTTAAGAAACAAAACCGATCATGATTCTCCCTAATATTAAGTGAACATGTATATTCGTATTTGTTAGAGTCAAATGCTTGTATCGAGTAATAATGATATTTTGCAGGATTTTCCAGGAAGTAGGACGAAGTTTTTCCAGAAATTTTCCGGAAACTTAACATAAGAATTTCTGCAGGTCACTTCTGACGGCGCCACGAGTTTACTCTTGACGGCGTCACGTGTAAAAATCTGGAAATTTTACCAGTTTTGTTTTTTCTAACGGAGTCTTAAAGTTTTTGTTGAATTATTAGTTTTATAATCTTCAGGAAATCTACAAACATCATTCCACAAGCATTATATTTTATTTTGTTTTCTAGGATTTACTAGCATATGTAGATTGCCGCCGATTTTATGCGAGGTTGCCTTGTCTGTTTTCTCAGGTTTTACAGGTTATGTATGACAAGAAGATGCTTATTATTCTGGAAGGGAAGCTTTGATTGTTCATTTTCTTGGAGGAAGATCTAACCTGGCCACCTTATTATCCATACCGAGTGAATCAGGGGAGTATTTGATTTCATTCTTTTTACTTATTTCACTTTTACATTCTTTACTTGAACATTGGGGACAATGTTCATCCTAAGTGTAAGAGGAGGGTAAAATGATGATACCTTACAGATACACTTTCATTTGAGTTTGTTTGTTTAATAGTAGATGTGTAATAAAACTATGAGAAATACTTGTTAGTGCAATTTTAGCGCCAAATTTAAAATTTTTTACAAAATTTAGGAGTGAAACTTTAGCCATAGCAAGCGTCTCATGGATAGGAAATTGTATGACTAGCACAAAACCGTACTATTCAGAAAAATTTTCCACCCAAATATGTGAGGTTCGCCTTTAGATTTGATAGGAAAAGCATTTACTATTAGTGCTTATGAGTTTACCGGTAGCATTTAGATTCTAGAACTTGCGTTAGTGATGCATCCCGAGACCGCTAGTGAGACTACATTCGTGTAGTAGGATTTACTACATGATAAGAGGCATTAGGATCACCCTTGTGTTAAACCCGTATTATAATTACTTGACCATTTAAGTCATATTACTTGGCTAGTTAAGTCAATTAATTTTTCCCACACCTTAGCGTTGTACTCATTTTTAGTACACGAAACCCCTAGTACACCCCTCCGAGCCTATCTTTTCGTTTCTAACTTTAAGCATCTTACTTAAAGGAAGAATTTGTTACACCCCACTTAAATGTACACCCAAATCGCCTTAGCCTTCCGAGTATGCACTCATCTTTAGTGCATTATTGTTATTTGTTAAACCCTAAGTTAATTATCAAATTGATTACATGGTTGCTAAGTCGAGTCATATCCTTGTACATATTGTTTTGGGACGATTGGGACTCATGGGTAAAGTACTTATTTTATGGAGTAATGGGGAAGAACATCATTTATTACCCTCATATGTGCGTTAATCTTAAAAGTACTCCAAGTGTTTTGATTTTCTTAATTCGAGTCATTAGATTAGTTAATTGTAAAGTATGTAAAAATTCAAGTGTAAGGGGAATTTTCATTCCCTATGATGTATTATTTTGGATGGTAGGGTAAGAGTGTATGCAAAAAAAAAAAAAAAAAAAAAAAAAAA
Source organism: Artemisia argyi (assembly GCA_030686995.1). NCBI lineage: Eukaryota > Viridiplantae > Streptophyta > Magnoliopsida > Asterales > Asteraceae > Artemisia > Artemisia argyi. Next base: position 166,504,212 of record CM060687.1, on the reverse strand, counting down.
AAAAAAAAATAGAAAAAGAGAAAAGAAAAAAAAAACATACGGACTGCCATCCCTTTTCATTCTATGTTCATTTTATGTTTTTGTTATTTTTCATTTATTAGCTTAAGTCGAGTCTAGTCTTGGCTTAGCAACGCCATGTTGTACATGTAATTGACAAAGATGATTAACTCGCCACCAGTAAAGACTGCCTATATCCAACAAAACCGTGTATTTCATATCCCTACACCTAACATTACAACCCTTTAAAAGACTTCTTTGATAGTTTATCCTAGGTGCTTACGCCATGTGGTGGAGGTTTGATCCTTTCCCAAGCCTATGGTAATCTATTTTGCTATGACAGGTAGTGAGAGATGTTTTCCATTTCCATATCGTGATATTACTTTATTACACCCGAGAGATGTGAGTATCTAAACACTATTTGTGAGGTGCTACTGTATGACCTCCGTGCTTGTCTTTGGTCTTCAGTGGAATGATTATTTGTTGTAATTACTTTTATATTAGTGTTAAATGACCCCTAACTTGTATTTTGATTAGAATAAAAGCGCATTTGCTTGAGGACAAGCAAATCTCAAGTGTAAGGGTATATGATGAGGCAAAAAATGAACCACTTTTAGGTGGTCATTTAAGCTCGGAATTGAATTTATTTGATCAAATATTGCCCTAAATCGTTCCTTTTGTGATTTTAGGTACTTTTGGAGAGAATTCTGGAAAAGGAAGCAATTCGGACGTTTTTGGAGCATAAAAGTGAAGAAAACGCCAAAGACTTAATTTTTCAAGCTGAGAACAACACCTGACGGCGTCAAGAGGAAAATCCTGACATCGTCAAGAGTAAATTCCATGACGACCCAGTGCAAACCTGACGTTGTCACAACAAGGGCGTCAAGAGTTAAATTGGTGACGGCCTGCATAAGGTGAATACATGACGGCGTCAGACCCAGATCTAGGCAGTCCGAGGAACTATTTGGCGGCGAGATGACGGCGTCAGACATTTGTTCTTGACGCCGTCACCTATCAAACTCTATATATAGTTTTCTATTTTTCATTCATAAGAGAGGAACTTGTGTGGAGAAAACTAGGGCCGAACTTTGTAAACCCTAGGTCATATTTTACAGTGTTTTCAAGGGTTTTCACCCCTTGAATCCTTTCATGTTCTATTGAGATAAGTCTTCTCTTAATTCAATCAATATGTCTATGTGTTGGTTGATTATATCTTATGCTTGTCTTGATTTTAACATGCTAGGCTAGATCTATCTTGTGTTTGCTTAGATCTAATGAAACCTAGATGTTAATTATGTGTTGATTACTTGTTTATGGTTGTATTGGATGAATGATTTCAATGTTAGGCTTAAGAAAACTGGCAGATCTCCATTGTGTAACATGCTTGAACGTCTTAGGAAACATGAACCGATGTGTACTAGGTTTTATTGGTTGTATTTAATGCATGAGTAAATTCTAATGATCCCATGTTAGGAGCTTCTTAGCCGGCTCGACATAGGAGTGAAGTAGCCACTCATAGGATTGGGGAAGTAAGTAAGCCACCCCATGAATGGTATTAAGGAATACAATCCGTCATCCACGCAACTATAACAAGTAATTAACGTGTAAAAGATATCTAGGGAGTAGTGAAATCTAAGTAAACACAATTCTCCCACATATTGTTCACAACTTTAGTTTAATATAGTTTATTTTCATTTCTAGTATTTTATTTTGATTGCATCTTAGTATTAGGTTAGTTGACTAGCAACTAATTCCGCCAAACTCCTTCAAAACCCGAGATTTTTAATTGCTTTTCTAAAAAATATAAAAACATAAAAAGAATCATCCCTCATCTCTAGATCTAGTCTTTAGGTTTTCTAATCCTAGAGACACTATTCCTAGCTGAACGATCAATCCCCCGGTACTTGTCATTATACTATACTACATCGATCAGGTACACTGCCTGGTGGGGGTTGTAAGCTTCTCGAGATCCCTCACGAGGTAAAGCCTGGTGCAATCCCTACGCATCAAGCACACACAAATATTGGATTATCATATGTTACAGATATCTCACTGGAATTATCACATTTTGATGCACTAGAACTAGGAGTGGTACTAGGTGCTTCTAATGGGAACATCCTACCAGTAGGTCTCCACTTCTTAATAGGCTCAACTTTGGAGTTAGTGATCCTAGTCATTGGGAACTTTTCCCTTAGGTTGAATTTCCTTCCAGTAGGTCTCCATTGATAGCCAACATTAGTGAACACTTTACCAGTTTTATTCCATACTTGTTTTACCCGTTTAACACTCGAGACATTCATAACTGGAGATTTCATAGTGGATGTTAGAAAGGACACAACACAAGCATCATGATTACCATAGAATAAACATTTGTTACAAGTCTTACAAATAGCACCAGAATTCGAGTTAATTACATCATTGTTAACACAAATGTTTGAATCAACATGATTCCTTTCATTAAGCATAACTTTATTATTCCTAGAGGATTCTTCTACTTCCTTCATAAGTGTACTCTTAGCCGGCAAAGTCCTATCATTCTTTGTATTGCACCTAGGCTGTGACTTGCTAGCATTAGATACACCTTTTACTCCTGTAGAAGCAATGATGGGAACATTAGTATGATTAGATGCTACTTATTTACCGGTGATCATGATGGTGGATTGTGACAGGGTTTGAGGGTAATCAAATGTAACATGTTTGTTGCTACTGTTAGAGAGCGATGCAAATGACCTATCCGACTTGTTATCATTCTTGGGGCATGATCCTATAGCATATTCTAATAATTCCTGGGCTCTATTAGTGAGAAAGCAAGCACCAATAATAACATCATCATGTGGTTTAGGTATCCTCTCATCTTCAATGGTTTCTCTAAGTATGGCCAGACAATCCTTAAGATTTCTAAGATAGTTGTTATGAACTAACTTATTGTTCCTAAGGGGAAGAGAGACATTCACAGCATCGCACGCATATTTCTTACAAGCATGTACATTGGAAATTGCATAATTACATGAAACGACGGGCATTTTACCCTTCACCATAGTCTTTAGATTCTCAATTTCATTTAACAAAGAAGTGACTCTTTCATTGTTTTGGTCACGTGTTATTTTAATAGACTCAGACAATTCTTTGTACCGTTGTTTATCGTTTGACATTTCAGCACGAAGCCACTCATTTTCATGTTGTAATTCATTGATAATGCCCTGTTTCTGAAAGTTTTGAGAATCTATCGACTTCTGGTAATTGGTATTGGTCACATCGCTTTTGTTCGATTTTAACTGTGCAATTTGGACCTTCAATTTCCGAATCGTGTTTGAGTGAGCTTGAATTACTTCATCCTTTTTGGCTAATTCAAAACATGTGTCAAACTCAGGAGCATCCGAAGATGTCTTAGCATTTGATATTTTTATGCTTTCTTCTAGATGTTGATATTTTAATTGTAGGTTCAGATTATCAACTTCTAGTTTTGAGAAATTCCTGACCATGTTATCATGGTCGTCGTTTTGAATTTTTTCAGTAAGTTTGTAATTCTCCCCCTCAAGCTCAATTACACGATTCTGGAAGACATTCAAAGTAACCAACATTTCATGAAATTGTCGAGCAGATAATGTTGAGTCGGTAACAGTATAAAACACATCTTTTGCAATGCAATTTGCAATCAAATTTTCATTCATAATGAGAATATTTTTCCTGTCAATTTCACTGTATTTGAGATCAATAGCTAATTGGTTACCCCCACTTTCCACTTCATCAAAAACCTTTTTCATTTGAGTTACATCATCATTAATGGTGTTTTTAAGGCCCTCAAAATATTCTTTAAGAAGTTTAAAAAATGGCATGACTTCAATTAGGTAACACTGTTTTGTTTGCTCAAAACCCCTTTCCCCTTCTGTAATTCCTGTAGGTGTGATTCTTAATTTACAGGTTTTCTCAAAGTCATTAAACAATTGACCTAGAACATACAACCCAATTAGAGTGTTACACTGTGTGGGAAGAGTAAATGGTACGAGGTGCCCGGGTGTGTTCAGGGGGTAAATGGTTGGGTCAGCAATTCTAAAGATAGTGCGTGTGTTACCTACAACTCTTTCAGCTTGCATTTTCTCAATGTCTATATTCCAAAACACTTTGTCAGGAAGAATTCTCTTTTGAGGAACAAAAATGGCAGAGTGATTGTCATTCGCATAATCATAGTGAAACACAATATTCTTAGCAATGCACTTAGGATCCTTTAATCGTTCAGCAAGTTTTACCCTAGTTCTATCCTCCGCCTCATTAATTTCGTCATAGGATCTCATATCAGGAGGGGCATGGTTAGGTTCAAGTATAGTGTTTGCATCATATAATGCAGGTTGTGCACCTAAACCAATTCTAAGGCATCTTGCTTTGGGCTTAGAGGCATCCTGTTCACTAAATTCATCACTTAGTTTCCTATGGTTTTGCATCATTTGAGCAGATTGAATGGTTTGGCCCTGTGTGTACAACTTATCTTCCAATTTATTTTTCATCATTTTGAGTTTTGAGAAATCATTTAGAAGTTTAGTTTCTTTATCTTTGTATTTGAGTTTGATTGAAGTCAAACTTTTTTGAAACTCTTGTTTTTGTTTGACGGTTTGATCCAATTGGTTTTTTAAAGAAACTAATTCCCTTTTTAATGTTTCTTGTTTGGAATTGTTTTCAGATATGTAAGTACGCATTTGCCATTCCATTTTCTGCTCACGTTCATTCAGCTCAAATTTTGCACGCTGCTCATAAATATTCACTTGATCCTTAAGGGTGTTAATTCTAGTAATCAAGGAATCATCAGGGTTGTATATTGTATGCTCATGTACCTCATGTTCACTAGAGTCAATAGACGGCATGTCACTTGGTACAACTGGCAGTCCATTGTCATTCACGTACATTTCATATGGGATATTATTGGTATTTCCCATACTAGTGACGTTTGTGTTGACAATATTCTTGAGTTGTACCGAGTCACACACCCCCTGCAAAGTTGTAGGATTATTCAGATCAGGATTAAGAGATGTTGGTACCTCATAGATAACAGATGTGATGGATGAGTCAGGATGTTGTGGAGAGGATGCAGCTGCAGACAGATTGGCCATGAAAATGGTTTGAGCAGTAGGTTCGTCATCTACGTCTTAGTCAAATGCATCACACTCTTCAACTTGAAAAATATTCGGGTCATTAAGAGCCATATCTTGAACAGGCTGATCATCCACATCCGCATCAAAGGTGTTCCCATCATTACCAGCCAGAAAGAGCAGAGCTTCTTCATCCAACACCGTCCCATTCTCTTGCGCCTGCATCAGCAACATCTTGTCCTTGAAGTACTCAGAGTTTTGAGGACGTTTTGGGAGAGTGCAATTCCTAGCTATGTGGCCCAACCCTCCGCAGTTATAACACTTAGGCTGCTTAGCTTGTACTTGAAGAGCATTACCAACTCTGTACTGCCCATTATCTCTACCAGCATTTCTTTGATTGAAATTTTTTTCTTCCCTGCACATTCTGCACCACCACCCTACCATCTTCAATGACTGCCTGATTACGTGGATTAGACGATGTCCTAAGTTGGTTAATAGTAGATGGAAGTGCAGCCCTGAACTGTTGGACCAATAAAGAAACTTGGTTGGAGAGGTTATCAATCATCATGTCAGTGTGAGAATACCCAGAATCCAGCTGTGTGTTCAAAGCAGATGGTGAGGGAGTTGATGATTGACTATTGGTTGGCGTAGACCTGGAAGATGGTTGTGATGGTTGAGATTGATCATTTGAGGTTTGGGTGAGTTGTTGAACATTAGAGACAAAGGCAAGAGATTCATTTGATGTTGACGGATTGAGCTTTTCTCGCATTAACCGATCATAAGCAGCATGTTTCTCATGTTGTTGGAGATATGCATAGAGTTGTTCATGAGTTGTATGCCTGAGACCTTTGTTGAGCTTAACAGCTGTGACAAACCTATCCCATTCAGGTGCCATGTTATTCACGAATTTGGAATTAAGCTGTATATTGGGCATTGTCATCTTGATGGCTCTCATATCATTGACCAACTTGTGAAATCTGACGTAATAGTCAGTGATGCTTTCACCTGGGTTCATATTGAAATGCTCAAATTCATCGTATAGCTGAGACTCTCGATCTTCTTTAGTTAACTTAGACCCTGCAAGAAGCATTTTCACATTATCCCAGACAGCCTTGGCTTCAGTGTTGTAGTTGATAAGTTTGTAGACATCTTTGGGAAGCCCTTGAATGACAATATTAGATGCTCTGATGTCGGCATCATAGCGTTTCTTTTCTTCATCTGACAGCTCATTGTAAGTATGAGGTCTATCAGGACCAATTACAGCCAGTTGTTGATCAGTTGCTGCGACCGTGTCTCTAGTAGTACCTATTTGAAAGGGTCACTCATCGATGGACTTCAAAATGTTGACTCCATTTTCCTTACCCAGACAATAAAGACGAATCCTTTGTGCCCATGATTCATAGTCAGTTCTGTCCAACATCGGAGGTCGGATGTCGGACCCAGCAGCTTGAATGTCATCAGAGGATGTCGACATCACAAAATAGAAACTACCAAACCGCAGAATAGGAGATACTTGCAATAAAGTGCACAAGTCGCAGAGATAGTTAACCGCAATATGACCAAACCGCAGGAATAATGAACCGCAGATAGGTTAACCACAATGAACAATGACCGCAAGACACTAACCGCAGAGTGTAACAAACCGCAGAGTAATCCAACCGCAAATTAACCAAACCGCAGAGTATTCAAACCGCAAGTGAAGCAAACCGCAAGGAACTAGTCGCAAACCACTTAACCGCAGAAAGCTGATCACAGTGAGCTAAACGCAGAGCACTTAACCGCAGAAGCTAAACGCAATGAACTAACCGCAGACCACTTAACCACAGGAGCTAAACACAATGAACAAACCGCAGAAGCTAATCGCAGAAACAAAAATCCAAAGCTATCACTTTCCTTGCGATTTGTTTGTATTCCCAAAATGGTAATCGCAGTCAAACTAACCACAGAGATCAGAAACTAACCGCAAACAAGCAATGAAACAGTAGACTTAATCGCAACAATGAAATACGCCTAAAACCTAAACCAAACTTCTAATAGATTAAAGATATGGTATAACCAACTAAAACACAATGTTCTACAAACACCAATGAACATAAAAGTACATCACTAACATGTTTAACAACACTAGAGAGATCAAACCAAGAGTTTTTACAAGAAAGTTACTCCAAACTCACAAAACTACACAAAACCACATCAAATCCGATTCTACAAGGCCCTAAGATGAAACCTTAGCTCATGATACCAATTGTAGAATACTAATTAAGTTGGAAACATGATTCCTTGTGGTTTGTGTGTGGCGTTGGAATTAAAAGAAAGAGAGGGAGAGTGGAACCTTGAGAGAAAAGAGAATGTTAGATTGAGATTAAGTGAAGGTCCAACCCTCTCCACATGTGGAGAGGGGTATTTATACTTACAACATAAACGCCCATACCCGGGCTGTGGATCAGGCATACAGTGGGTGAAGACCCGTCCTTCTTCCACGGTGTTACTTAAACTAATACTAATTAACTAATATATAAACTAACTACGAGCTAACTTAATGCTATTACAATGATCAGGTAACCGAGACTTTTACAGGAATATTAATATTCCTAACATATTTGTTACTAAGAATTTAATCACCGAATGAGGATGATAAAATCCATATGAAAAATGTACGCAATTTTCTTAACCATTAAAAATTTGCTATGAGTTATATTAGAATTTAGACATATCTAATATTCCTATTATCCTTTTCATTCATGAAAAGAAATAGGATTGTATCTCACTCTTCTTTCATAGAAAGGAGACTTCTTTTGTCTTTTAAGTAAATATTTCTTAATCAAACATTTGTTTGAAAACAGAACGAGATCAATTTACCAAAGCCCAAAGTGCGTTTACGGTTTTATCGTTGCATTAATACATTAAAACGAATTACAAAATTCAATTTCAGTATTTTCGATAATTAGATCTTTAAGAAAATAAAATACCCATTGGTAAATATTCTTATAAACCATAGTATTCCCTTAAAGCTAGGATCCTAATTGACATAGTACCATTACATCAGTTGATCTGCTAGTAATGATAGTATTCAACAAGGTAATTGTTGAATCAATAATTGCCAATATCATATTGCAATTCCTAGATCATTATGGGATTTACATTCACAAAACCTTTGTAATGTAAGCATGTTTAATCCCCATCTTAATGCCTTGAGTCCAAGATCTCACTTTCTACTCAATTTAAGTCGTCTAACTTAAAACTGCAAACTCACAAATCCATCACATCAGTTGATCTGCTAGCAATGAATTTATGAAATTTACCTTTCCATTGCAATCTTGCCAAGTTCTCACATGACGTAAATTACAACTTCAAGTGTTCTTAATTAGATGGCATTTGACTTAATTTTATAAGGGTATTAATTTTGACGTGATCAAAATAATGTATGAAGAAGCATGCATACAACTTCATAACATTGGTTTTACAAAACATTTTTATTACCAATTTGCTAAGAGTAAAACAACAAAGTTTTGATTGAGGTATCGGGTTCACCAATTAAAGAATTACCAACAATTATCATCCACTTATATCGTACTTTTGCATAAGCCCTAAGGCTTAGTGTTTCGGATAATCATTGTGGAATTGTGGTGAATTCACCCTTAAGATGACAGTGTACGTAATATAGTGATATAGGTAAGTCTAGAGTCGACACACAAGCGGTTGTAGAGAACCGGTAGGTGCATGGTCTTTAATAACCCCTCTCTACAAGCACATTGTATGGCAACCTTCGGTCCACCTTTCACACACTATGTACAAAAACATCAATCAACCAATCCTTTGAAATTTAAACTCTTAAAACCAAAACAATTTCGCCATTTATTTAGTCCATATTGTTTTTCTATTAAAAAATTACCCTTTTTCGTTTATAAACATGTCTAACATAATAATAAACAAAAAACAAGTAATACATAATAAAAAATAAACAACCAAATAAACATATACATAACATAACAATTAAATATGTATAAACATGTAGCCACATGCAAATCTTATTCAATAGTCCTATTAATAATCAAGTCTAGGTGTATAATATATTTATTCAATTAAGGCTTTCTTCTTATAGGAAAAAGAGCCACATACATCGATAAATCGATTGCGTAAGCCAAAACTAAACAAATACCACATAGCACATAATTGATTACTTAATATTGGAGTCTTCCCCAATTCGACATCTATTAATAAATTTACATGTTTCGATATAACTTAACAATTAATTCATATATCCAATTTAAACCATTTAAATTATCACATAATAAAATCCATGCAAATATGCACTTTTTCATGGATTAAGCTTAACAATTAACATATTGCACCAAGATCGTTTACTAAAACGCATAACCAATTACACGACATCCTAGGGTTTCTAATCATATTAAAAAATCAAAACCACAACCCTAAAACCCTAAAAGGTCTAAATCGACCCAATTAAAAAAATTAGGGTTAGGGATCAAAAAACCCTAAAAACATGTAACTAAACGAATCAAGATTCAATTTTTATGCGTTTTGATAATTAATTACACATTATAACGGCTCTAGATGCCACTGATGGAATTATAATATCATGACAATCATATAAAATAAACCAAACACATCAAGTGAGCATAGCCGAAGCAATTATAACAAGATCATACAACATGTAATTAATTAATCAATATTAAATAGTAAACATACCTTTGTGATTCTAGCCCGAACAAGAATCAAATGCAATCTTTAAATCAAGAACCCTAATTAGGGTTTATGTGGATTATAAGAATTACCCCTTACCTCTTTTGTAATTCAATCCAAGATTCAATCAATAGTGTGATTGTATCACGTTCTTGTACACACGTACTATATCGTATTAAAGTTATGCTAGTAATTAAATCACAAAACTTAAACCAAAACAATTTTTGTTTTACAAAAATCGATCAACCCTTGGAGAGGGTATGAGTCGATCGGCCAAAGAAAAAGGACAAGGAGAAAAGATTTTAGGTTTTTGTGTGGGTGCACAAGAGTACCAAAAACCTAAACCTTTGATGTGTATATATACTAGAAGAAACTTAGACTCAAGTTTTGTGTGGGTTGGGTAAACCCAATACAAACCGATCAGCCCTCAAAGGAATGAGGGGATCCATAATCTTCTTGACATCTAATTTCATTCTAGTCCTCGTTCTTTTAATTTAACGTCCATTAGTCATATATCTTAAATACTAATAAACGTTTATATGTTTTGTGATAATTAATAAATGAATACAACATTTATATTCAAGTATTAATCTTTAATACTCATACGTAAAGTGTGCAATCCTGTGATCTCGAGTTCGATCCTAACATACGACTACTAAAATAATGTCCATGATGAGGCGAAAAATGATCCATTTTTAGGGGGTCATTTAAGCCCGAAATTGAATTTATTTGATCAAATATTGCCCTAAATCGTTCCTTTTGTGATTTTAGGTACTTTTGGAGTGAAATCTAGAAAAGGAAGCAATTCGGACGTTTTTGGAGCATAAAAGTAAAGAAAACGCCAAAGACTTAATTTTCCAAGCTGGGAACAGTGTGTGACGGCGTCAAGAGGAAGAATTTGACGGCGTCAAGAGTAAAGATCATGACGACCCAGTGCAGAAAAGAAGGCGTCACAAAGTAGAGCGTCAAGAGTTAAATGTGTGACGGCCTGGAAAAGTGGACAACATGACGGCGTCAAATGTAGATCAAGGCAGTCCGAGGATTATTTTGGCGGCGAGATGACGGCGTCACAAGGTTGTTCTTGACGCCGTCAGACTCTATTATCTATATATAGTTTTCTAATTTCCATTCATTAAAGAGGAACAAGTTTGGAGAAACCCTAAGGCCGAACCATATACGAATTTTACAGCTTTTCAAGGGTTTTCAACCCTTGAATGCTTACATGTGTTATTAAGATAAGTCTTTTCTTAATTCAATCAATATGTCTATGTGTTGGTTGTCTATATCTTGTGCTTGTCTTAATTCCACCATGCTAGGCTAGATTTATCTTGTGTTTGCTTAGATCTAATGAAACCTAGATGTTGATTATGTGTTGATTACTTGTTTATGGTTGTATTGGATGAATGATTTCAATGTTAGGCTTAAGAAAACTGGCAGATCTCCACATGGTAACATGCTTGAACGTCTTAGGAAACATGAACCGATGTGTACTAGGTTTTATTGGTTGTATTTAATGCATGAGTAAATTTTAATGATCCCATGTTAGGAGCTTCTTGCAGGCGCGACATAGGAGTGAAGTAGGCACTCATAGGATTGGGGAAGTAAGTACGCCACCCCATGAATGGTATTAAGGAATACAATCCGTCATCCACGCAACTATAACAAGTAATTAACGTGTAAAAGATATCTAGGGAGTAGTGAAATCTAAGTAAACACATTTCTCCACTTATTGCTCACAACTTTAGTTTAATATAGTTTATTTTCATTTTTAGTATTTTATTTTGATTGCATCTTTAGTATTGGGTTAGTTGACTAGCAACTAATTCCGCCCAAATCTTTCAAACCCGAGATATTAATTTGCTTTCTAAAAAATATAAAAATACAAAAAGAATCATCCCTCATCTCTAGAACTAGTATTTAGGTTTTCTAATCCTAGCGACACTATTCCTAGCTAAACGATCAATCCCCCGGTACTTGTCACTATACTATACTACAACGATCAGGTACACTGCCTGGTGGGGGTTGTAAGCTTCTCAAGATCCCTTGAGAGATAAAGCCTGGTGCGATTCCCACGTATTAAGTTTTTGGCGCCACTGTCGGGGAATAGTTATTGTCTAGGTTAGAATCTCTTTTTATTAGGTCTACTTGCTAGATTCCTCTCTAGTAAGATTTTATTTTTATTTTTAGGTTCTCTTTAGTCTATCTTATTTCTTTGTTTCCTTTGTTCGTAAATTATCTCGATGGATAACAATAACATTGATCATTTGATTCCTGTTATTCGTGTTTTTCGTCGTAGGATTTTCCAAATGCCCGCCCCAATCCCTTTAGTGGAAAATGAGAACCCACCTAACCTCTCACCCAACAACCACTTTGACAATAATTCTGAGTTAGAGGAGTCTGATCATGATGTTGACCGTAGGGCTAGTCCTTTTTACTATTCAGACTCCGACGAGGATCTTGATGATGGTGATGTGATTAATGAGAATATGATGGAAGAGGAAGTGAACCCTCTTAGGTATGTTGACCCTAAAACAAGGATTGAGAGTGATAGTTCATTCAACATGCAATTTCCTTGTAAGATCGGATTTAGGAGCTTTAACGCCTATCTTAACTCATCTCTCCCAATGAACATAATCTCGCGTAATGAATATAATAAAATCATGGTAGATGAGTTAGAATACAAAAGGGAAAATATTATTGCTAGGGCAATACCATTGCATGTGTTTGTAGGAAGTTTGGTTTATCTTGTTGAGTTCATGGTTATGGGGAGTCTAGGAGAATTTGTTGATAGTAAGTTGACCCAAGTTGTGTTTGGAAGACCTTTCAAACGGTTAACCAACCTTGATGAAAAACTTATAGAAGGGTTAATTACATTCTCGGATGGGGAAGAAGATTTTGTCTACCAAATGCCCCGCACACACCCTAAGTTCAAGGATTTTTCCATGGAGAAGTGTAGTAGGTATCCGCCCATAGAAATGCTAAGTGAGAATGATAAGAGGAAAGGGCTTAAGTATACTCATGAAAAGAATAAAAGATACTATCGTGGATGTTTAGAGTTAGGAGATGATTATAAAAAAGATGAGGCGACCATTAGATGGCCCACGCTTGGTTATGTGAGCATAAGCGACACACGGTAACCCATGGCCTTGAGTCTAGCTGCAAGACTCGTAAATAAAGAAAAGCGCTTCTTGGGAGGCAACCCATGCTTTGTGTGAATTTTATTTTGTTTATTTGTTATTTGCTTCTGTATGCATGCTTTATTTTTATTGTTGGTAGATCATGTTTCTAAACTAAAAGGTGGAAATACTTTATTTTTGTTGTTTTGGCCTAGTCTTAACTTCACCTAAAGGTATTTTTGCAAAAGATAAGTGTAAGGGGAAACCCCAAATATGTTTTTAAGAAACAAACCGATCATGATTCTCCACAATATTAAGTGAACATGTATATTCGTATTTGTTAGAGTCAAATGCTTGTATTGAGTCATAATGAAGTTTTGCAGGATTTTCCAGGAAGTAGGACCAAGTTTTTCCAGAAATTTTTCGGAAACTTAACACAAGAATTTCTGCAGGTCACTTCTGACGGCGTCATGAGCTTGCTCTTGACGGCGTCACGTGTAAAACTCTAAAAATTTTACCAGTTTTGTTTTCCTAACGGAGTTTTAAAAGTTTTTGTTGAATTATTAAGTTTTATAATCTCCAGGAAATCTGCAAACTTCATTCCACAAGCATTATATCTTACTTTGTTTTCTAGGTTTTAGTAACTTATGTAGATTGCCGCCGATTTTATGCGAGATTGTCTTGTTTGTTTTCTCAGGATTTACAGGTTATGTATGACAAGAAGATGATTATTTTTCTGGAAAGGAAGCATTGATTGTTCATTTTCTTGGAGGTAGATCTAATCTGGCCACCTTATTATCCATACCGAGTGAATCAGGGGAGTATTTGATTTCATTCTTTTTACTTATTTCACTTTTACATTCTTTACTTGAACATTGGGGACGATGTTCATCCTAAGTGTACGGGGAGGGTAAAATGATGATACCTTACAAATACACTTTCGCTTGAGTTTGTTTGTTTGATAGTAGATGTGTAATAAAACTATGAGAAATACTTGTTAGTGTAATTTTAGCGCCAAATTTAAAATTTTTTACAACATTTAGGAGTGAAACTTTAGCCATAGCAAGCGTCTCATGGATAGGAGATTGTATGACTAGCACATAACCGTATCATTCAGAAAAATTTTCCACCCAAATATGTGAGATTCGCCTTTAGATTTGATAGGAAAAGCATTTACTATTAGTGCTTATGAGTGTACCGGTAGCATTTAGATTCTAGAACTTGCGTTAGTGATGCATCCCGAGACCGCTAGTGAGACTACATTCGTGTAGTAGGATTTACTACATGATAAGAGGCATTAGGATCACCCTTGTGTTAAACCCGTATCATAATTACTTGACCATTTAAGTCATATTACTTGGCTAGTTAAGTCAACTAAATTTTCCCACACCTTAGCATTGTACTCATTTTTAGTATACGAAACCCCTAGTACACCCCTCCGAGCCTATCTTTTCGTTTCTAACTTTAAGCATTTTACTTAAAGGAAGAATTTGTTACACCCCACTTAAATGTACACCCAAATCGCCTTAGCCTTCCGTGTATGCACTCATCTTTAGTGCATTATTGTTATTTGTTAAACCCTAAGTTAATTATCTAATTGATTACATGGTTGCTAAGTCGAGTCATATCCTTGTACATATTGTTTTGGGACGATTGGGACTCATGGGTAAAGTACTTATGTTATGGAGTAATGGGGAAGAACATCATATTATTACCCCCGTATGTGCGTTAATCTTAAAAGTACTCCAAGTGTTTTGATTATCTTAATTCGAGTCATTAGATTAGTTTATTGTAAAGTATGTAAAAATTCAAGTGTATGGGAATGTTCATTCCCTATGATGTATTATTTTGGATGGTAGGGTAAGAGTGTATAAAATCGAAAAAATCAAAAAAAAAAAAAAAAAAAAAATATATATATATATATATATATATATATATATATATAGAAAAAGAGAAAAGAAAAAAAAACATACGGACTGCCATCCCTTTTCATTCTATGTTCATTTTATGTTTTTGTTATTTTTCATTTATTAGCTTAAGTCGAGTCTAGTCTTGGCTTAGCAACGCCATGTTGTACATGTAATTGACCAAGATGATTAACTCGCCACCAGTAAAGCCTGCCTATATCCAACAAAACCGTGTATTTCATATCCCTACACCTAACGTTACAACCCTTTAAAAGACTTCTTTGATAGTTTATCCTAGGTGCTTACGCCATGTGGTGGAGGTTTGATCCTTTCCCAAGCCTATGGTAATCTATTTTGCTATGACAGGTAGTGAGAGATGTTTTCCATTTCCATATCGTGATATTACTTTATTACACCCGAGAGATGTGAGTATCTAATCACTATTTGTGAGGTGCTAGTGTATGACCTCCGTGCTTGTCTTTGGTCTTTAGTGGAACGATTATTTGTTGTAATTACTTTTATATTAGTGTTAAATGACCCCTAACTTGTATTTTGATTAGAATAAAAGCGCATTTGCTAGAGGACAAGCAAATCTCAAGTGTAAGGGTATATGATGAGGCGAAAAATGAACCACTTTTAGGTGGTCATTTAAGCTCGAAATTGAATTTATTTGATCAAATATTGCCCTAAGTCGTTCCTTTTGTGATTTTAGGTACTTTTGGAGTGAAATCTGGAAAAGGAAGCAATTCGGACGTTTTTGGAGCATAAAAGTGAAGAAAACGCCAAAGACTTAATTTTCCAAGCTGGGAACAGTGTTTGACGGCGTCAAGAGGAAGAATTTGAGGGCGTCAAGAGTAAAGATCATGACGACCCAGTACAGAAATGAAGGCGTCACAAAGTAGAGCGTCAAGAGTTAAATGTGTGACGGCCTGGAAAAGTGGACAACATGACGGCGTCAAATGTAGATCAAGACAGTCCGAGGATTATTTTGGCGGCGAGATGACGGCGTCACAAGGTTGTTCTTGACGCCGTCAGACTCTATTATCTATATATAGTTTTCTAATTTTCATTCATTAAAGAGGAACAAGTTTGGAGAAACCCTAAGGCCGAACCATATACAAATTTTACAGCTTTTCAAGGGTTTTCAACCCTTGAATTCTTACATGTGTTATTAAGATAAGTCTTTTCTTAATTCAATCAATATGTCTATGTGTTGGTTGTCTATATCTTGTGCTTGTCTTAATTCCACCATGCTAGGCTAGATTTATCTTGTGTTTACTTAGATCTAATGAAACCTAGATGTTGATTATGTGTTGATTACTTGTTTATGGTTGTATTGGATGAATGATTTCAATGTTAGGCTTAAGAAAACTGGCAGATCTCCACATGGTAACATGCTTGAACGTCTTAGGAAACATGAACCGATGTGTACTAGGTTTTATTGGTTGTATTTAATGCATGAGTAAATTCTAATGATCCCATGTTAGGAGCTTCTTGCAGGCTCGACATAGGAGTGAAGTAGGCACTCATAGGATTGGGGAAGTAAGTACGCCACCCCATGAATGGTATTAAGGAATACAATCCGTCATCCACGCAACTATAACAAGTAATTAACGTGTAAAAGATATCTAGGGAGTAGTGAAATCTAAGTAAACACATTTCTCCACTTATTGCTCGCAACTTTAGTTTAATATAGTTTATTTTCATTTTTAGTATTTTATTTTGATTGCATCTTTAGTATTGGGTTAGTTGACTAGCAACTAATTCCGCCCAAATCTTTCAAACCCGAGATATTAATTTGCTTTCTAAAAAATATAAAAATACAAAAAGAATCATCCCTCATCTCTAGAACTAGTTTTTAGGTTTTCTAATCCTAGCGACACTATTCCTAGCTGAACGATCAATCCCCCGGTACTTGTCACTATACTATACTACAACGATCAGGTACACTGCCTGGTGGGGGTTGTAAGCTTCTCAAGATCCCTTGAGAGGTAAAGCCTGGTTCGATTCCCACGTATCAGTCCATAATCTAATAATAACACCCGAGAGATGAGAGTATCAAAACACTATATGTGAGGTGCTAGTATATAATTTCCGTGCTTGTTTTGATTAGGGTGGATCGATCAATTGTTGTAATTACTTTTATATTAATTTTAAATGTCCCCTAACTTGTATTTTAATTGGTATAAAAGCTCATTTGCTTGAGGACAAGCAAATCTCAAGTCTAAGGGTATTTGATAAGGAAATATTTGTTACACTTTTAGGGGGTCATTTAAGCCCTAAATCGTGTTTTTATGATCAAATATTACCTCAAATTGTTTCTTTTGTCATTTTAGGTACTTGAGACATAAATTCTGGAAAATGGAGCATTTTGAAGCTTTTTGAACGTTTTTATGCTCAAGAATGAAGAAAACAAGAAAAGTCCAGAAAGTCAGGATTTAAAACCTGACGGCGTCACGTTTTGGAGCTGACGCCGTCACCTTATGACGATTTGCCATGGATTTTTATGCTGAGACACCCTAGAAGAATTTGTCAAGTTAACACCTGACGGCGTCAGGTGTATTTGGAGCAAGGCCGTCTCCCTTTAACTCAACAAGAGATGGCCCATTACTATTATAACGGGACGGCGTTAGAGATCTCTTGGGTGATACGAAACCATAAAACACGGCAATCTGACGGCATCATAGGCTAAAACCTGACGCCGTCCGACTTGTATATCTATATATATTTTTCGATTTTTCATTCATTAAGGGTGTAACTTTTGGGAGATAAAACCCTAGACGAATTTTTCAGTAAACTTAGGGTTTCTAAGCCCTCTTTTCCTTCATGTTCAATTGAAGATAAGTCTTTCTTTTAATCATTCAATATGTATATGTGTTGTTTGATTATCTTTTATGCTTGTCTTTCTTATAACTTGCTAGCTTAGGTTTTTTAGTGTTTGCTTAGATCTAATGAAACCTAGCTATTAATTATTGATTTTTGCTTTGTTTGATTGTATTGGGTGATTGATTTCATGTTAGGCTCAAGAAAATTGGTCAAATTCCTATATGGTATCAGGCTTGAACGTCTTGAGAAACGTATTCGGCTGTGTACATCGATGTTATTGGTTGTTTTTAATGCATAATTGACTATTTAGGAGGCCATGATAGGAAACTAAATGTGTCGTCATAGGAAGAGATAGAAACTTATAGAGTTGGGGAAGGACGTACACGCCCCCACGAATGGTATTAAGGAAAACAACCCTTCATCCAAACAATTATAACAAACTAATTAATTAGTGAGAGATAGCTAGGGAGTGGTGAAATCTAAGTAAACACATTTTCTCACTATAAGAAGTTCACCACATTTACTTTTCTGTTATTTTATTTTATTTGCATTAGTAGTTAATTTGGGTTAGTTGACTAGCAACTAATTTCGCCCACTCTTCCAATACCCTAGGTTTTTACTTGCTTTCATAAAAAACATAAAAATACAAAAAGAATCATCCCTCGCCTTTAAACCTAGTTCACGTAGCTTTCAATCTTAACGATACTATTCCCCTAGAGAACGATCAATCCCTCGGTACTTGCCACTTACTATACTACATCGGTCAGGTACACTGCCTGGTGTGGATTGCAAGTTTTTCAAGATACCTTGAGAAGTAAAACCTTTTGCAAGGTTGCAAAACCACGCATCAATTTCCACAAAATCGGTTACCGTGTATAGTATATAAGTAGGACATGTGTGCATATAATAATAATAATAATAATAATAATAATAATAATAATAGCATATGGCAAGTAGTAATAAATGTTAGAGATAATTCCTAATATGCCCTGATTGCCCGATTGCCTTTGTTCACTCCCTCCAAATGATTGCTATCCCCATCGTCTTCATTTTCTTTGTTCGCAACACCATCTGGATGAATGGTGGCTAAAAGGATTCGGCAAAGACACATGTCCGGAGGATTCCAAAAGGATCAACGGCAAAGAATCTTTTGAACTTTCTTTTTGGAAGGACGGGAGGACCCCCCCTTCCCCAGCTGGTTGTTTCATACGAACTCTGATCTTCAAACTACTCTCTTCGGTACCAGCCCAACAACGGCCTTGGACGCGGCCCTTGCCTTGACATGTTTTGTTTTCTTTTCCTTATCAGCTAAGACTTTGTTGTCCGCAACCTCTAATTTCTTCAATTCCTCAATCTTCTCTGGAATGGCAGTGTTGGGATCAGCTAGAGGGGTCACATGCAAGGTATGTTCTTGCCCCTCCCGGTATGCACCACCTTTCACTATAGCAGCTCCCTTCGAAACTTAGGATAGATGAGGTAGTCCGACATGGTAAGAGCTGCAATAAAACATACACATAAAAAATAGCAAAAACCTCTTGGAAAAACACATAAAAGAAAAGTTTAGAAAATAACAATTAAGGCTTGGGCTATACTGTTCCCCTCGACATCCCTCAAGGCGGCTCGGAAGCCTGGATGTTTCTAATGAGAAATTAACCCAACAACATATAAGAAACCAGGCGGAATTTTGATAAGTTCAACCACATGAGCTTGTAACCTCAATGCATTGGACTCATCAAATTCTCCTTTCGGAAATGGATCAGAAATGTTCGAACAATGATGCCTCCACGCATAGCAAAAGGAATGGCTCGACAGTCAATTAAAAAGAAATCATATTTCCAACCCTTCTGACCAATCAAAATCTCTTTAAAGCATACCTTATTATCTTTACCCCCTCATTTCTCAAATGAGAACCAGTGATCTTGTTTACTTAATCTATAAAATGCTAGGAAAAGAGAAGCAGTGGGAGTAATGTGTAAACTCCGGCTATGAACCTTAAAACTGTAGCCCGATGTAAGCTAAAAGGAACTAATTGTGAAATATGTACTTTATAGTATTTAATTACACTTAAGAGGAAGGATGAAAAAGGTACACTATGACCCCCCCCCCCCCCTTCCAGAAATTATTCTAAGTATAGACCAATGGCGTCAGCCGGAAGATTGTTCATGGTTAGGTCCTTCGGCGGAAGTCTCGGATGTAAATCCGACGGTACACCAAACCGATCTACTACCCAAATTAATGATTCCTTGTCCATCTTCCATATGTTCCGATACGGGAGATGCCGACATGATGAAAACCTTAGGGAAGGAGATATAGCCAAGCGGAAAATGATTAAAAAAAAAAAGCCGAAACGTTTGTGACAAAAGTAGACGAAAGATAAAAGTCATTCGAAAGAGTATGTGAAAAACTTATGGTGGTTAAAATGAAAAGGGACGAAGACTATTTATAGGGAAAAACTAATAGTACGAAACGTCGCATCGTGTCAGATGCTGATGCGGCATATTCTGCACCGATGAAGTACGTATCTACACGTGTCAAAATCCTAAATCCCGAGGTAAAAAGGGCGGCGTTCCTTAAAATTGAAATTTTGTCACCATGTATATAATACACAGCCCATAAAGTGCAACGGCCTGCACGCTCCGGAATAAGAAAGGAAGAAAAAGAAGAAAGATGCCAACAACTTAAGTATCACATCATTAATATAACTAATAATATAATACTTGGGGGGAGACATGTTGGCGTATATGGCCGAATGGCCCACGCCAAACGAACGATATAGCTACCGAATGACCCTCGCTGAATCACTTTGGCCAAACGGCTGGTAAAAACCCCGAGCTCCAGAACAACACTTGATAAAAAGAGTAAGGAATATTATTCAAGACGGCGAAACTGATTCAAGCATAATCCAAAAAGGGAAATGTTTCAGTTGCCGCCCAAAACGTCACAATTGTCACATGTGACCATTAGATACGGACAAGAAAAGTCCACCTATATAAAAAAGAATATTAATCATTCCAGGTAACTTTTCTCACTCACTTTTACTCACACATATATCATCTCATATAAAAGACTTACTCTCACGCCAGAGCTTGGTCTTGGGATAAAACCCAAGGCGAGGCTAACACGTGCTTTTCTTGTACAGGTATCCGAAGGACCAGACCTCGAGTCATCCGGGGGACCTTTTGCTTGTTTGGAGTAGGCCGCATATTTTTACTTCAACACATGTCTTACTAGTTTGTGAAAAAGTTGATTGGATTCTTTAGCTCCACTAACATGATGCTAGCTTGTATATAAACTTTAAACATAAAATTTGACATGTGTTGTATGTCTCTCGATTCTCAATTTGAAAAACACCTAAAAGTGGCTTTTGTATTCACACAATAAAAGGCTAATGAGTTGAATAGATCTCCTCGGTCCCTTGGAGACAGCAGGAATATAGCTCAACCAATTCTGACACTTAAACAACTATTAACCCTGCCCATAATTGACATTTGACAATACAGTATATTCTCAGGTCTTGAAAATTAATTATATTACATCATTTATATGCATATTATCTACCCACATGTAGCATTAAAATTGATAAAGCAAGTTGTTAAAATGTATATATAGTGATCTAAATAGACTTATGACCCAACTTACTTTTCCGGATTACGACCTTAGAGATGGAGTAGGCTGAGGGTCATTAGACATCAAAATTCGCGGTATGGACCTGTTGTAATTAATTTTAGATTTTTCGTGTAATGAGTCCGACCCGGCCAATTGTTTGTAGGGACGTTCTAGCTAGCTATGGTTCAATTATTGATATCGATTCTTTCAAGCATTTGGAAGTAAGTCCGTTACCTCAATCAGCCGAACTAGATCAACTATTTGTATTATTAGTTTGTACCATTTTGTGTTCTTATTCGTTGTTATTGCGCGTAGCCTGACACAAGCAATTAATGTATATGGATTGCATAGGGATCGACGAGAATACTTTTAGCAGGTAATAATAGCAATAGAATTGAAGGTGAATTCAATACAACAATAGCTGGCTCATCTGAAGGGATGCCCAACAAACACACACACACAAATATATACCAGGTCCAGGACCAGCAGGACCTAGACTAGGAATAGGACTAGGACTAATACATAGAGATGAGTGACTCACCCCACATGCATACAAAACAGTATAAATGTTAAATATGAACTGAACCTTATTTTTGGTAGATATTGACTCAGGAAGTAATTAAGTTAGGTTATGATCGACATGTTACTCTTTCTTAATTAGAATTGAAGTTGCATGATTTTGTGCATTTCGCCGGTCCATGCTATTATTATGAGTAACGAAAAAAGAAACTAATTATCTATAAGATCATATCGGAAATGAAGACGTGCTATCTAACATGAGAACGATTAGTCAAATCGCTAACCCAACAGTCCTAGGCCGTCGTTATTTTGGGTATAGTCTGGGAGTTGTTTCGTCAAAGGTGCTACTAAATGTTCTACTCCCTCCGTCCCCATAATAAGTTCGTGTCTACATTACTATTTTGAAATGTCCCAAAATAAGTATCCACTTAGTATTTCAACAAATGAGAAGAGAATTTAGTGGGTGAAAATGGTATATATTTGATTGGTGAAAAGTGAGTTAGTTAAATTTTCTAAAACTTTGTGCAATTGAGAAGTAGACATTTATCGTAGGACGGATGGAGTATTTATTATAGCTAGGTGCTCATTGTTTAGGGCGGGTTTTAGCTCCGTGTGTATCAATGTGCTTTGCACTATCCATTTCTCCTTTGCTTGATTCTAGTATCCTGCTAGAATCTTTTAAAAGAAAACGCATTAAAAAAACTATTCAGTGTTCTCCTTACTACAAGATACAATTTTTTTGCACTGTCGGAAAATTAAAATTCCCTAAACCAACAAATATTTATAAAGCAATAAGTAGTCATACGTTATTATTATTATTTTTTTTTAAAGGCTAAGCGAGACTTGTAATTAATTGTTGGCAACCAAATTTAGTTTAGACTATACCCAAATATGAAAGCACACCCTTAAGTAGAATTAGGGAATAAGAATTCTTTTGTAGGTGAGAGATGTAAGGCATTTAGAAGAGTATTTACAAAAATGGGCTAATCACATATAAATGTATTTTACTTGTCACCGAATCTTTTTCTAGGCAGTGAATAAATTTTTTTTCCTTATTTGGTTATTAATCTCTTAAATTCAGTCTTCTTAAGAGTATTTTGTGACATTTTTGCCCCTCTTATCTAATATGAGTTTTAATAATTTGAATGGCAAAAATGTCACAAGTATAAAAGTTTGCTACCTAGAAAAAGATTCGGTGAGAACTAAGATACATTCATAAGTGATTAACTCTGAAAAAAAACATGTAATACTTACATTTTCTAATAAGTATAACCTTGAAAGAAAAGTAGGACTGGCTAGCAAATTTCAATTTGGGAAAGGTGATGCATGTTCATTAAGGTACCATTATTTAATTAGCCAAATGAGTTGGTTTACTTTCTTTTTCCACTAATGCTTATAATAATGGTCCTCAACTTTAACTTCTGGTTGAGTCTGTACCATAAGTGACTAGAAACCCTAACAAAACAGAAAACTTTATTTGCTCATAACTTCATTTCAACTTACACCCTCAAACACCACTCCATATCTTCCCTTCACCTTATTCTTCATTCATCATTCATCTTTTGTAGTTATTGCTTGTTTAATTTGACACCTAGATCATTATCTTCATTGATGCACAACATATCCAACAGTTAGAAAACTCTTTATACATAGGAAAAATAATGAATTTTATAAGAAAGATCGGTTGTAGTGGTGAAGATATAGCAGAAATCGGACAACCACCCAAAATAGATCGACGGTTTCCGTCTTCTTCTGCTTCTCATCAGCAACGCTACTGCCAACCGCAACAACAACAACACGAGCCACAACAGCAACCGACACCTTTCCTTTCACCACTTCCCTACCACTCCCACAACCGCTGTGGTTGGATAGCAGATTCTCAAAGCCCGGTAGGTGAACCTTCATCCAATAAAAATGAAGAAGAAAGAGGTATGCTAGTGGAAAGAGAACACATGTTTGACAAAGTAGTGACTCCAAGTGACGTTGGCAAGCTAAATCGCCTTGTGATTCCGAAGCAACACGCTGAGAGGTACTTCCCGTTGGATTCATCCAATAATGATAAGGGTCTCCTCTTGAATTTTGAAGACATGAATGGAAAGCTATGGAGGTTTCGGTACTCCTACTGGAACAGCAGCCAAAGCTATGTTATGACCAAGGGCTGGAGCCGTTTTGTTAAGGAGAAGAAGCTGGATGCAGGAGACATAGTTTCGTTCCAACGAGGAGTTGGTGCTACCTCAAAAGATCGGTTGTTTATAGACTGTAGACGCCGAGTAAACCCCTCAAGTCCGTCTCATCAGTTATCATCTTCTAATCTCTCTTTGATACATCCTTGGAATCCACTAGTGTTGCAATCTTTTCCAGCAAAAAGAAACCCTAATATGATACAACAGCCCCCCAACAAAAATCTCTTTTACAACACTAATTGGGACGGTAACAAATTAGATCGCTCTAGATCGTTTTACTTTGGACCAAGTGTCTTCGGGGCACAACAACAACATGTTCAGATGATGCAAAGAAATGGGTTCGGGTTCGGGTTTGGGGTTGGTGTTGGTGTTGATCCACCGCCACCATCACCATCACCATCACCAACACCAACGCACCCAGTTCATGGGAAATTTTCTGGAAAAAGACTCCGGTTATTTGGGGTTAACATGGATTGCTCCTTTTCAGAAGAAGAAAATGAACAAGATCCACACCATAGAACATTAGTTCCTTCACCATCATCATCGTCGTCGTTTTCAACAATTCCTTACTTGCAATTAAATTCTTATGGAGGAGGAACCGAATGTAATCAGAGTTCCATATTGCCGGCTTCTTCTTCTGCTCATGATTTTAACATAGCAGCCAAATCAACAGCTTCTAATATGTCACTAGATTTGGATATTTGAAATGATATCAATTATTCATAGTTTGTTCATATATGGCTTGTTGAATATATATACTTGATCTATACTTTTCATGAAGAGCAAACATTTCTAGAGTTCTGAAAGCGTAGTGGAATCGGATAATACTGATGTTGAGGCTCAATTCCATCAAAGATCAAGGGTAATTACGACAAGAAATGAAAGAAAGAACAAGCAAGAGTCAGCTAGCCAGATGCTAATGATCATTTCTAAAACAAAACAAGCTATGTTTCAAGTCTGTAGGTACTTAAATTCATCTAGTACAATTCCTTTCATGTATATTTTTTCTAGTGAATTTCATTTACAGTACTGTTAATGTCATAAAACACTTGAAACGTACTTAATTATCTCAATTTCCTATATTGGTCATTCTCAATTTTGAATTGTTTAAGTAAGTTAGTTATTTTATTAAATGTGTCACATTTATCATTCTGAATTGTTAAATTAGTACTCCGTACATATTTACTAACTTGGATTCGGAAGGTGTATAGAATTATTACTTTAGTACTACCTAGCTTTGTCTAAAGTGAATGAGTAAATTAGTATAAATGGTGTATTGAATTCGGAAAGTTGCTATATTATGTCCCCTTTACAGAACTGCTACATTAGACTTGATCACTCCCGCATCAACTCATTGATCGGGTTTTCAAGTCGGTGAAACTCGCTCATGATAACATACCTAGCTAGAGGTTCTTATGATCACAACCGTAAAAACCTCTAGCTAGGTATGTTATCACATGCTTGGATTGTAAATAGAATTAGGAAATTACGTCCCTCGT
The DNA here is from genome assembly GCA_030686995.1 of Artemisia argyi. NCBI lineage: Eukaryota > Viridiplantae > Streptophyta > Magnoliopsida > Asterales > Asteraceae > Artemisia > Artemisia argyi. The sequence continues at coordinate 166,478,774 of CM060687.1, read as the reverse complement.
GGGTAGATTGGATCAATAATCCAGTCATTGGTTGTACTTCAAATTTGTAATCTTGTTCAGTCTCTGCTAGCTTCTTGTTAGAGACCTTAATTAATAAAGCTTCGCCGCTCAAAAATAATTAATAAAGAGTTCTCATGATTTCAAATGTCGCATTATTCAATACGAGTCATTTGCTAGTTTTGTGTTAAGTAATGAACGAAAAAATATCAGAGTTTTGAGTCACCTAATAACGTTATTCGGTTGCAAATTCTGTAAAACGTAACTACTATAAGCTATTTAGCTAGAGTATATTAATTAATATTCACAATATAATGTTGATGAATTTCAAGACCAAGAATATGATGAACCAACCCTGCTTGATTGTTTGGAGTATTTTCTACATGTATCAAGGTATATATCGACGTACTCCATCATCGTTGATCTTTCGCTAATTAGATAAATTATTGGGTGTCTCGAAGATGTACGTTGAAGCCTAAACATCCAAACTCCGGGACCTTCATTCTAGAGGAAACCAAGGTGAGAGTTCTGAGCTTCCAACCTCACCAGGTACAATCTTGGCGTGTCACGAAAAGGCTCAAAAATGGTTTCGTGATACCCGGTTAGGCCGCATACATCTGAGTTAAAATCCACGATTTTCCAAACTAACTTGAACCTCAATAAAAACAAATTTATCAGGGCCACTAGTTTTGAGTTGCTTGTTTGTAGTTTATCCGGATAAAACAAGTATTGTCCCTTGGGTGCAGTTGTCACTTGTCATAGTAGAAAAAAGATCAAAGAGTGCAGACTTTTGATCGGTAAGAGTACAATGGGAAGAAGAATGATGGAAGAAAAGTGTATGAAATGGTCAGTTGAACAGTTGTAATTGATGGGGCTACTTTGTTTATGTTTATTTATTACCTATTGTAGGTTCATTGCTCTTGTCGCTGCCAATGTCCACTGTTTCGTACATCTTCCTTGGACTCTAGTGTTGGGATCAGACAGGCTCTCTCTTCGAACGTACTCTTGTACAATAATGATGCTTTATACGATTCACGTGTATATAGGATGAGACTTTTTTTAAACATTACATAGAAAAGAGAATGTCAACTCGATATGGGATGTTTTTTAATGTTACATATGGTTATGTCTTTTCGCTGTTTTCTTAATGAGTATATGGATTAATCTTTGCCATTGGTCATCTTGAGTTAGTTTAGTATTTTTTTTTCCATCGGCATAAATTTCATAGGAAACGCTCTAGCTAGCAAGAAGCTAGATAAATGAGAAGTTACATACGAATTGTACAAGCTATATATGAACATTCCAATCAGTTCAATTTGGTTTAGTTTTCCTATTCTGTGCGACTGGATTTGAGTTTCCTCCTCAAAAGTATAATTTTAGGAGCTTTCGTGTTAAACAAACACAATCTCAATATCTCCATATGACCCAACATGTTGTTTGATCTACCACGTCAAAAGCTGTCTTGAACGGGATGTTTTAGTTTACCGAGTCCCCCCAAGAGATTAGACCATGCAGCATGCTCGGGAAGTCAACCAAATGCCAAATCTTCAGTTTATCTAATTTATCACACATTGAAGTTGAATTTCCCCAAGTTCCACCATTTTGCATGCTCCCGATCTTTTGGTCTCCATCACATATATATTATACACCGTGTAGAGTTTAATTCTATGCTTCTATACATGCTTTAAGCCGACAGACTTATTGGTAGTTGTTTGTTTAAGATCCTCCATATAGCAATTTGGCGCGCTATACAGATCCTAATAAACACACAAAGACGATTATAGAAAGCGGTTAAGAAAGTCAGTAATGGAAAATACAAACTGAAAAATATATAGAGAACTTAGGAAAAAAAAGTTTTTGGAGTTTTAATTGGTTGCTAAACACTCTAGTATATAAAGGTGAACATTCATGTTCTTGCCTTAATTTTGTCCCCTATAAACTATCCTTTTGGTGAATAAAGTAATAATACTTTTGACATTCTTTGATGTCTAAAGTGACAGAATGGAGACATCACATTTCAGTCTATTTAACTACTTTTACTTGAATGCAAATTCATTCAGCTCCAAGAGGGGGTAAAAACCTTCAAACTCTATAAATAGCTATACATTTATTGCGTTTTGGTAAGAAAACAGATAACCATTTTAAAATGACTAGAATTGACAACTTAATTGGTTAAGATTTTTTTTTTTTTTTCTTTTTTTTTTACAATGTAACTTTTAGTCTGTAATTTTCGTTTCCTTCTAAAAAATTAGAATGTAAATTTGTAATTATATATGTCATTGTGTATGTAGTACTTGTGCATGTTAAGTTGTAATTAGGAAACCATTTAGTATCGAGATGATAGAATTTTCAAGCACAAGGACTCACTTCTCCAGCTTTGGTTCTGAGATAAAAGCTACAGAGTATTTCGCATCTTTGGGTTTACAGTAGGTGTCGGGATAGGATTCGTAACTGGGCTGTTTGGGTGGCTAATCCTAGACATTTGCCGACGGTTAATAGCTTATGTCTAGGTGCTTTGTTTTTTGGGGTGTTTTTCAGTGTTGTTTGGTATTGTTTTATTTTCTCAGCGTTGGGCGCTTTGTTGTATTTTTGGTCTAGCTCTTTGTTAGAATATTAGTAGTAACTTAAACATAGTTTAGGGGTTTAAATGTACATTGTAATTAAGATTAGGACTAGACGATAACTAGGATTGGTTAAGCTTGCCTTGCAAGGCAAGGAAGGCCCATGTGGCCGGTTACATGGTGAGGTCGGTTGGTGAGTATCCATAACCGACTCTTACATGGTTTCCTACCCCCTCATCTCTATAAATAGAGGTGAGGGGGGGCTGCTAGTATTCTCATTCTTCTTGACTCGAATGTAAACTTTATTGGTTCTAATAAAGGGGTGTTCGAGGTACATCGTGTGCATATATTCTCATTATACTTTGTAGGTTTTGATTCTTCTTGTTCTTCTTCGTTTGTTGTCCAACACGGGTTTTGTGTTTGGTATTGCAACTTGTGATCGATCGACGTTACGGTTCTAGGTTCCGCATTCGACATCTTCGGATTGTTGTCGAGGTATTTATCCAACAAGTGGTATCAAGAGCCGCGGTTATTGTGGTCATCGAAGGGTCGTTACTAGTTCGAGACGTGATCGGTTTTTATTTGGCAGGAGTTGCAGGTTTTTTTTTAATCGAAGAAGAAGGTGGTGGTTTGAGGTTTATTTTAAACCCCACGTCAAGACGGTGACGTGTTTGTTTGTGGTTGGCAAACTAATCACGTGTAGATAAAACAAAGTGTGACAAAGTGTAATTCATTTGTTGTTATTATAATCCCACGTGAAAGGTTCTTGACAACAGAAGGATACTTTGTTTTTTTGTTTATTAGTTTATACAAAAGTCAAAGTTAACGATTTTATATTCTAAAATCGTTTTAGTAAGTGATCGTAATTTTTTGGGTCTAAAAATTCGATTAAGTGAAGTTTTTGTTGTCGTGGGTTTTTTTTCTTGTGGTACAAGTTCGATCGTGGTTTGCTTGGAGTTTTAAGTATACGATCGGGTTTACTTGTTCGAAATCGAGGGTTTAGGGTTATTCTAATTAATTCGATTTGCAAGAAGGGTTTATAGCAACAAGGGAGAATATTGCACACGGCTTGTGAGGCTTGTCGGTAAAGTTGGTTAAGAAACAACTTGACAAGGTTTTTAGCAAGGTATAAGAAGAATGGCTAGTTCTATAACTAGGTTTGACATCGAGAAATTCGATGGGAAGAATGACTTCGGGTTATGGCAAATAAAAATGCGTGCTTTAATGGTACAGCTAGGATGTGATGCTGCATTAGAGACATTACCCGCGGACATGGAAGCAGGTAGAAAGGCTGCTTTGATGAAGAAGGCATACAGTACCTTGATTCTATGCTTGGGAGACCGGGTTTTACGAGAAGTTACCAAGGAAACATCTGCTGCAGGAATTTGGACAAAACTGACTAGTCTTTATATGACTAAGTCATTAGCAAATAGACTGTATCTGAAGAAGAAGCTGTACACATTCTATATGAGTCCAGGTACGAAACTGGGTGATCATATAGATGAGTTTAATAAGTTGATACTTGATTTGGCGAATATTGATATTGAGATTGAGGATGAAGATCAGGCACTTATGTTACTTACGTCGTTGCCATCATCTTACGAAAACTTTGTGGAGACATTGTTGTATGGGAGGGAATCCTTGACAATGGAGGATGTTTTAGCGACTCTGAATTCAAGAGAATTGAAGAAAAGAACTGAAGGCACAAAGGAAGAAACTGGTGACGGGTTATACGTAAGGGGAGGGTCAGATCATTCAAGGAAAGCTCATTCTGGTGGAAGTTCGCGGTTTAAGTCAAGGGGTGAAACTTTTAAACTCAAGTGCTTCATATGTCATTCAGAGGGTCATCTGAAAAGAGACTGTCCAAAGAAGAAGTCAAGTGGGTTTGTCAGGAAGGGTAAGCATGATCAGGATTCTGATTCTTCTGATGACGAGGGTAACGCCTACTTTGGAGAAGCCTTGGCGGTGGTCGGGAATGATGAGATGACTGAATTGGTAATGGATTCAGGTGGGTCTTATCATATGACACCTAGGAGGGATTTCTTGTATGACTTCAAGGATATTGATGGTGGTTCGGTTAAGTTAGGTGATAACAGGACATGCACTATCAAAGGGACAGGAAAAGTGAAGATGCAGTTGCATGATGGTTCAAGCTTTATACTGGAAGATGTCAGGTATGTTCCAGGGTTAAGAAAAAGCTTGATTTCATTGGGTACTCTTGAAAAAGAGGGTTATACTGTGAAGATGCAGATGGGTAGAGTCAAGGTGATCAAAGGTTGTCGGGTTATGATGACTGGGATCAGGAAAGAGAACTGTGTGTATACTTTAGAAGCAAAAGTGAAGACTTTTGGTGTACAAAAGCATGGAGGTTCAAAACAAGTTGGATTCAAGCAATTTGGTTCTAAACAAGTTGGGTTCAAACAACTTGGTCATAAACAAGTTGGTCTCAAACAACTTGGTCATAAACAAGTTGGGTTCAAACAACTTGGTCCTGGTGTTAAAACAGGAGTCCATGGAGTACAGGTTGATGAACGTGTTTGGTTTGAGGTGGAACTGCAGGGAGCTCAGGAAAATCGTGGAGCTGAGGTTGTTCAGGATAGTAACGATGATGCTGCAGTGGCTCAAAGAAAGTTGGAAAAGAAAGTTGGAGGATAAGCAACTTGAAGAAAAGACAAACACGGGCTGCTTGGTAAATGAGCAGGAGAAGATACACCTTGGTATAAAGGTGGGGGCAGACATTACGGTAACCGGAGTACCTGGTCAAGAGGGTGCAGAGGGTAATGTTGCTGAAAAGAAGAAAGTGAAGGAGTCTACGGAAGCTAATCTTGGAAAATTACTGAAGTACAATGCCTGGTCGACAAGGTGGTCCCCGGTCCGAGGTTCCAGCACGAGGAAAAGATGCTGAGTATCGGTTATGTTTAAGTGTTACTCCTAAGGTGGAAATTGTTAGAATATTAGTAGTAACTTAAACATAGTTTAGGGGTTTAAATGTACATTGTAATTAAGATTAGGACTAGACGATAACTAGGATTGGTTAAGCTTGCCTTGCAAGGCAAGGAAGGCCCATGTGGCCGGTTACATGGTGAGGTCGGTTGGTGAGTATCCATAACCGACTCTTACATGGTTTCCTACCCCCTCATCTCTATAAATAGAGGTGAGGGGGGGGCTGCTAGTATTCTCATTCTTCTTGACTCGAATGTAAGCTTTATTGGTTCTAATAAAGGGGTGTTCGAGGTACATCGTGTGCATATATTCTCATTATACTTTGTAGGTTTTGATTCTTCTTGTTCTTCTTCGTTTGTTGTCCAACACGGGTTTTGTGTTTGGTATTGCAACTTGTGATCGATCGACGTTACGGTTCTAGGTTCCGCATTCGACATCTTCGGATTGTTGTCGAGGTATTTATCCAACACTCTTGATATCATATTTAAAAGGAGGAGAAAAAATTTCAGCTATGTTGGTGCCTTCTTATGGTTGTTCTGGGACTATAGTTCCCTTGAGGGCCATAAAAGGCCTACAATGTTGGTTCGGTCACTCGCCTGGTTAAGAATTTGACTTCCATTTGAGGGACATTTTTAACATAGCATTCTAGCTTGCTGGCTATACTTTCTATTGATTAGCCCCTCTTGTTGGCTATACTAGGCAGACTTCTTTATTGCTTCTAATCCTTTTCAACCAAAATTTCATCAAACCTTTTTATAAAAAAGGTCTACAAGTGGTGCTAAAAGGATGATACGTTTGCATATTTATGTATATTACGTATCAGTGAGCTAGGTTGGAAATGGCACAGATGGGTCCAGGCTATATTATACCAATTTTAGGCATGATGAATTTTAGAAAGAATCTAGGGTTGTAGATTAGGGCTAACCTTGGGATGGTGGAAGAAAAAGAGAGTGGCTTTATGCATGCTACTCTATGATAACCGGTAAATATATTACTGTAAACTAAGTACATAGCATATGAATTAAATGTTGGTACTTTAATAGGTGTACTGTCCTACTAGCTATATAGCACCATAATGATGGTATTAAAACTGTGTCCGTGCATGGGTGATGATGGGCAGACAACCCTAACGGTATTTGGTTTTGTTAGCTTCAATTTGTCCAAATATAAGCAGATTAATGTGTGTGATGTATGTAGCCCAATGTTGGTAACTGAGTATTAATATGTTGCAATATTTGAAGTCAGTAGTGATACACCCACAAACAATCTTCCACAAACAATTTTCACAAAATAAGTTGGAAGTATTTGATTGGCTTAAAAAAAAAAAAAAAAAAAAAAAAAAAAAAAAAAAGCTAGACTCAAATACACCAATCAAATGCATCCAACTTATTTTGTGGGAGTTGTTTGTGAGAGACTGTTTGTGGGTGTAGCACTACTGTTTGAAGTCCTTGCTAATTGATACTTGTTTAGGAGTTTCAGTGATCAGTGATGGAAGCATACATATACTCTAGCAAATGATAACTGAAAAAATATAGTATTGATCAAAAGCAACTACGATAATCTTTAAACCGAAGAACTTCGGAAGATACAGGCTGGTGGGGTATGAGTAAATAAACTCATTGCAATTTTGTATGATATGTTCCTAATGTTATATGATCGTCTAGGTCAATTTTTAATTACTCGAATTCTTAAGATTAACAGTCTCTGCTTGATCTCAAGCTAGATGTAATAAGGACACCCTAAGACCGCATTTATCACCGCCACCTCAGCAGTATCTCACTTAAACACAAATATACCTCACCAAAATAGACACCCCAAAACAGACACTCCATGACTCGGTCTTTGCACACGACCGAGTCTTGCATTTTCCCATTGAAGACGCGTGCTTGGGGACCTCCGTAACAAGGAGGACACGTACTCAAGATCCCAAGACTCGGTCTTGAGGAGTTGAGGGCTTTATTACGCCCAGTCTCACTAAGCTAACCTAGGTTTACATACTTCTATATATGAGCAATCGAAAACCCCATATGTTTACAATTAATACAAATGAATGACTTGTTCTTTCATGTGTTATGTTTTAACTACTTTTGGGTGCTTTTGTAAACGTAATTGAAAGTGCTAGCTTGGATGTAAAAAGCTCATATGGAGTAGCTTTAGAAGGCACATGGGTCACCTAACCTCTAGGATAGGTTCAGATGATATGAGCGTGCAGTTCTTTTCAGTTTAGTTATGGTACAACATATGCTACATAGCTACAAGGTTGAAACAATCACTTAATTTATGGATTTATTCATCCGTCATTCTTACGTTAATTTTCACAGTTTTTGTGATAGAACTCTTAGAATACAAGATAGTTGGCCCAAATACCTTTGTGACGTTTGTATGAATCGGGTCCATTAAGGTTTTTATATATCTATTTTTATAACTATCATATAATTAAAAGGACTAAAATGCTCTCAAGTCTAATTTTAACATGATAAAGGTCATGTTCTATATATTATGATAAGTGAAAAAGCAAGTTGACCGTTATTTTTTATTAAAAGAAAAACATTTATCAATTTAACTTATATATGATTGATGAACATAACCTATCATATTGAACATAACCTATCAAGTAGTATCATAACAACTTACAGGGTTTTATCCTTAAACATGAACTCCTTGATTTATCTTGTCAACAAAAATAGAAGCACATTAATGAGCCTCCCAAAAAAGGTGTTTAAAACTAGGGTTATTGTAAATTTTAGTAAATACCTATGAAACTAGCAAGGTTTTGAGACTATCCGGGAATTTAAAAAATCGTAAAGTTTACCTTGCTAGTCAAATATTGCTAGTTTTTCTGAAAAAAAATCGCAAAGTTGACTAGTAATGTTAACCTTGCTATTTTTTTAAAAATCGCAAGATTTAACTAGAAATGTCCACCTTGCTATCGTTTTCAAAAAATTAGCAAGAAAAACTTTGTGATTTTTTTAATAGTGATAGCTATAGCATACTGATTCTATTTAACGCAATCGAGAACCCATAAAACTAGATATCGTAATATTATAGAAAGCAATTTAACTAAGGGGTGTTTGATTTCGACTTAATTGACTTAATATGAAAAAAAACTAAATTAATTAAGTCATATGAAAACTGTTTGTTTGTTACTTAATATAAAAATATGACTAAAAATATTAAGTAATAAAACTGCGGTTTTCTGCATTAAATCATCTCTTAATTAAACATGACTTAATAAAAAAAATTAACAAACGAGCCCTAAGTCGTTATCTATACATTCTACTGAACACATAGTCACATACAAAGTACGTATACAGCCTACAAAGCGAGCCAATAACAGAGCCAAAAATCACACATTAATTACACATTTAAACAAGAGTTAATTGCATTTTTGGTCCCTGTGGTTTGGTCAAATTGCAGATTTGATCCCCAACTTTTTGAAAGTGCACCAGACGTCCCCATTTTCAAGTTTTCGTTGCATTTTTGGTCCCTGGGCCCACACGCCATTAACACTGCTCCGTTACTCACCCCATGTGCGTTGCACACGAGGGTTTTTTGTCATTTCACTAACTAAAAAACATAAAACCCACTTTTATACTCGACTCGACCCCACAAAATCTAATATTAAAATTTACCCACTCACCAGTCAATAAAAAACAAATCCCCCTTTTTCTCTAACCCTAATTTACTAATCAAAAGTTAATCCTAAATGATTTAAAGGCTTGCAAAATTTGTCCCATAAGATTGACATTGTAAAATGGTTAGGGGAGTTCAAGTTTGGCGATTTCGACCTGATGACGCAATTAACACATATGATTCGTATACAGTTTATGGTAAGACAAAGGCAGAGTTTTGATAAAAAATTTTGTTGGTTATTTATTAGCTTAGCTTCTGACAATGTTGTTTTCTTTGTTAAACAGCCGATTATCCAAACATCTTTTCAATGAAGGTGCACCATGGTGGTATTTTCACAAGCAGTCCTAATAGGAATTATGTAAATGGCAAGGTACAATTTGTGGATTTTGTAGAAAGTGAATGCTTTACGGTTGGGGTGGTTAATAACATCGTAAAAATGTTAAAATATGATCCACAACAACTTATGTTCTATCACTTCAGAGAACCTAAGAAAAATTTGGATTGGGGACTTAGAGCATTGGGTTGTGAAGATGATATTGTTAGCCTGATTAGTTATGCTTCAAAGCATAAGGTTATAGAAGTTTTCATTGAACATAATGAGACCAGGGTTGAGTCATTTTATAAGCCTTTATTTAGGAAAACAATGGAGATCAAGGAGATAGATGACACTAATGAAATAGTTGATTTGGATGAAGATGATGTTGTGAAGAAACCAGTTCCTAGGTCTACCAAACAGTTGGCCATTGAGTGGTTAAACTCACATGCTAACAAAGATGTGGCTATGGTAGATCAGGTTAACAATGATGTGGCTATGGTAGAACATGTTAACACATTTGTGGCTATGGATAGTGATAATGAGCAGGGAATGGAAAACTTCTTTAATAGTGATGATGATATAGGAAATGAGAATAAGCAGGGTAAGGATAATGAACTAGGTTTTGATGTTAGTAGTGAGCATGAGCAGGGTAGTGAGCATAAGGAGGGTAGTGAGCATGAGCAGGGAAGTGAGCATGAGCAGGGTAGTGAACATGAGGATGGTAGTGACCATGAGCAGAGTAGTGAGCATGAGGAAACTGAGCAAGTTATTGAAGATGAAGAACATGTTGTAGAGGAAGTAGAGGTCCCTATGGATGGTTTTAGGTTTAATGTTGATTCTGATGAAAGTGGTGTAATTCAGGCTTTGAATACTGAAGTTAACTTAACAAAGGATGATATTGAGGAAATTGACTTTGATTCTTATGCAAGTGATCTTGGGGATGATAGTGATAATGCTAGGAAATCAGTACTTAGGAAATTGAAGAAACAAGGGAAACAAGCAGCTGAACAAAAAAGGATTGTTAACTAATTCTTTGTTGGGCAGGAGTTTGCAACTAAGGAAGAAGCTAAGAAGAAGATTCAGGCACATATTGTTGAAACTAGGAGAAATATTAAGTTAAAAAAGAATGATAATGTTAGGTTGAGGGTGTTTGTTATGGCACAATTCCAGGTTTGGGAAAAGGTGCTAATGTTGGACAACAAGAATCTATTCAAAGCACAAAAGGACAAATGTTGAATAGTCAAAAAGGAAAAAATCTTGTAAAGGAGAAAAATAAGGGCATAAATGTAATTGCACAAGAGGATGAGAATAAAAAATGTCCTTGGAGTGTGTACATTCACTATGTACCAGACATTCAAAAATGGGTGGTTAGGACTTTTAGTGATGAACATAAATGTCTTCTTTCTAGAAAAATAAAAGCTTGCAATTCCTCATTTCTATCATCACATGTTGAAGATCTGATAAAATTGAATCCAGAGATGCCAACCAAAGCTATAGAAGATCAAATGCAGAAGCAGTTTCATGTGGGGGTTTCAATTCATAAGGCTTTTAGAGCAAAAGCAAAGGCAGAGTCTACTCTAAAAGGTGATGCTGAAGTGCAATATGAATTACTTAGGGACTATGTGTTAGAATTACAAAAGGCTAATCCAAATACAACAGTGAAGTTAGATGTTTATAGAGAAGGAGATCCAGAATCTACAACCAGAAAATTTAGAAGGATTTATGTATGTTTGGGAGCTTTGAAAGAGGGGTTCAAAGCTGGTCAAAGGGAACTATTGCGTTTAGATGGAGCATTCATGAAAGGGCAATATCCTGGGCAACTTTTAACTGCTGTAGCAGTGGATGGGAATAATGGTATTTATCCTGTAGCTTATGGGATAATGGAGTCTGAATGTTTGGATTCTTGGTTATGGTTCTTGTTACAACTTGGTGATGATTTGGACTTACAAAGGGACTTCCACTTTACTTTCATAACTGATAGGCAGAAGGTACATATTATTTCTTAATCATATTTGAATTTAAATATTAACATGTTAAATATCTAATGACAATTTGCTTATTAAAATAGGGACTCTTACCAGCAATAAAGAGGTTGTTTCCATCAGCTGAGCATAGATTTTGTGTTAGGCATATCAATGACAATTTGAATTTGTTATGGAAAGGTAGGAGGTTGAAAGATGTATTGTGGAAAGCTGCAACTTCTACAACAAAATTTGAATTCACAAATGTGATGAATGAACTCAAATCCCATCACTCACAAGCTTATGAATGGTTGAACAAAATTAACCCAGAACACTGGAGCAGATCCCATTTTTCTGGTAAATTAAGTTACTTTCGTTGTTAAGTTTTCTTGTTATTGTCTTTTTTTGATTAAATCCTTACACACACATCATACAAATGTTATCCAGGTAGGGCACATTGTGATTTGCTTATCAACAACATTTGTGAAGTTTTCAATAGACAGTTATTAGATGCTAGGGACTCACCAATCATAATTGCCTTAGAGTATGTAAGAGCCTATCTAATGAAAAGGATTGTGATTGTGCAAAATATTATTGAAAAATCTCAAGGTCCACTCACACGTGTTGTTACCAAAAGGTTTAAGTTACTAAAGATGCTTCTGTGAACTCAAAGTAGATTGGAATAGATTAGATTTGTATGAAGTTAGAGGACCTAAAGGTGATCAATGTGTTGTTAACCTTACTAATAGGACTTGCTCTTGTAGAAAATGGGAAGTGTCTGGTATCCCTTGTAGACATGCAGTAGCATGCATTTATGATATGGCATATCATGGAATGGATGTAGGATTGCCAGAAGATTGGGTCCATTCATCATATAGGCTAGAAACTTGGAAAAAACAATATTCATTCAAGATAAATCCTGTAGTTGGTAGACACTTATGGGTGAAGAATGATTGGCCAACAAGATTGCTTCCACCTAAGGTTCATGTGCAGATTGGTAGGCCACAAAAAAAAAAAAAAAAAAAAAAAAAAAAAAAAAAAAAAAAAAAAAAAAAAAAAAAAAATTGTTGGTGAGGTTGAAAGTATGGTGCAGTCAAGGAAAATGAGCAAGGTAGGGAAACAGGTCACATGTAAGAATTGAAAAGGTAGAGGACATAACAAAAGAGGATGCAAGTAACCTCAATCCTCTGCAAGTCAGGCCCAAGCTTCTGCAAGCCAGGCCCAAGCTTCTGCAACTTAGGCCCAAACTACTCAAAGCCAAGCCCAATCTTCTGCAAGTCAGCCCCAACATTCTGCAAGTCAACCACAGTCAACCCCACAAGCTGCAAGCCAAGAAGCATCTAGGAAGAGAAAAAAGAAGTCTGCAACCCCACAAGCTACAAGTCAACCATAGTCAACCCAACAACAAGCTGCAACTCCAATTCAATCTTCTGCTAGTCAACCTCAAGTTCAATCTTTTGGAAGTGGCCAGAGAATGACAAAGAGAACAACAAATAAAATGTTGTCTCCTACCAAGAAAGCTTGAAGCTACTCATAACTTACTTTCCACTATCTTTTGTTTAAGTCTATGAACACAATAATTGTGTAACTCTAATGTCTTTACTTTTGGCACTTTTTAGATGTTATGTCTTTTGAGACTTTGAATATCATGTTTCTGTATGACTTTGATTCTAATGTTTGCACTTGGAATATTATGCCTAATGGCAATTTAGATGTCTTTTATCATTGCAGTTTTGTTTTCCCTTTTTGTTTGCACTTTTGTCAACCACTTTTGTTTACACTTTTGCTCACATTTGCACACATTTGTTTGCAGCTTTGTTTAAACTATTGACATGCACTTTTGCACACATTTACACCCATTTGTTTCCAGTTCTGCTTGGTTAACACAACATTCTTTAATCCATATGAACTTTTGCACACATTTGGTTAACACAACATTCTTCATTGAAATACACAAACTAATACAAAATGTGCAAATTAACCATTCCATATTTTGGTCAACTCTATCAAGTCCAACTAACAATCTACATAAACAAATACACTAAAAAGATGATCCAGCTGCAAATCAACCATTTCTTCAATCTTGCATTTTTAGCAATCAATGCATTGTTTGCTTGTTGAAGATCATTTCGTCCCCTTAGCAAACCAGGAATAATGTTCACTGCTCGAGCACACATTGGTGGATCATACCAATCAAAAAACCCACATTCATCCTACAATTAATGATTCATTCAATTAATCACTATTAACAAAGATGAAAAAAACGATCAAATGCATAACTTACGGGTTTAGGACAACAATAAAAACGATGACCAGGGTTCAATGGAGTCCATGATGTTCGAATTCTTGCACGCAAACCACAGTGACAATAAACCATGATGTTCGAATTTTTGTGAAGGCGCCAATTAGGGTTAAGGGTTAGGGTTTATTTTTAAATTGTGTATTGGGATTGATTTTGGGAAAGTGGGGTAGTGATTTATATAAGAAAGAAAAGTGCGTGTTATGTTTTTTAGTTAGTGAAATGACAAAAATCCCTCGTGTGCAACGCACATGGGGTGAGTAACGGAGCAGCGTTAACGGCGTGTGGGCCCAGAGACCAAAAATGCAACGAAAACTTGAAAATGAGGACGTCTGATGCACTTTCAAAAAGTTGGGGACCGAATCTGCAATTTGGCCAAACCACAAGGACCAAAATGCAATTAACTCTTTAAACAATTAACCTCTCATACTTATAAAAAATTAATAGAATATTATAATTCAATTTATATTATAAACGCGAAAAAAACTCGTAAAAAAATAGACTCAAGTAATTAAGTTAAAATTTTTGAGATTTTTCATAAATCTAGCAAAGTTGACCTTGCTAGTAAATTTTGCGTTTTCTTAGAAAACTTTCAAGGTTTGACTATCAAGGTAAACTTGCAAATAGTCGCAAAACCAGTTTCATGAGTATAAGGGCTTTTTGGATAAAAATTAAGTATTTGATGAAATATGTTTGTAAAATTGGTTATTTTATCATTTCCCAATAGAAGAACATGAATCGGCATCAAATGAAAAAAAATTAACATGAGAAATTGTGAAATAAACGTGAGAAATGCATTTAGTCACGTTAATTCATTTTTATATTAGTAAAAATATATTTTTTGTTGACTCAATACAAACATGCAATTCACAATAGCTATTTTATGTAAATTTAATGAAATTTGTAAGCTGCATATTCAAAACTTTGACATTTATATGATATTTTACGGTTAATATGAGTACAATCTCAAAAGTTTGAGTCACAAATTTGTTACTGATCAACTATAAAAACATTTTTACGTAAAAATTAAAAGAAATGAATTAAAGCTTCTAATTGCGTCTTTTACAATTTCTCAAAATTTCTAAAAAAGACTATTTAAATTTATTGGACCCTGTAAAGCATCCCTGGACCAACTCTATTCCACATGACATGGGTATCAGTGCATCCCAAATATATTAAAGAATTTCTTCAGCTATCTGGCCCACCGTTTGTGGCATGTGGGTTGGCTAAAAATGGTTGTTCATGACTTCATGTAAACAAGCTACTAGAATGTTACTTTTTCATATTAAAAAATAAAAATAATCTCGTCGAAATGAATGTTATTTCTTTCTCACGATTTAAAATTTTTCATAATCAGTAAGCACAATATTTTGAATTTATCCTACAAAAAGTGAGTTGTTAATTAAAAATTGCAAAATCTAAGTATGAGGATTTAAGTTGGAATGGAGGATGGTCTTGAAACTAAAGAAAGGATAAATATGAATTGCGGAATGAAAATTGTTTGAAGAAACTAAAAAAAAAAAAAAAAAAAACTTATATATAAATAATGGTATATCAAAATAGTTAAGATTGTTTTCATCAACTTCACTATATCAGTATCATCGAGATAAGTTATGTGGGGCTGCTGTATCTGAGTTTACGGAGACCTTATACAAGATTCGGTTTAATAACAAAAACAAAGCCTAAAATAAAAAAGTAAATAATTTTCTAAACACATAATTTGAGAAATAATCATTTTTAAAATGCAGTGGCTAGCATTTTCAATGCAACTTTTTAAATAAATAAATAAATAAGTTAGTCACTTTTATAAAATATCAATGTTATAAATTGCGTGAGGCGTGGCGTGGCGGCAAGGCCACGCCTCAAGCCTTACGCGCCATGGCTAAGCCATGGCGTTTTTTGCGGCGTGACTAAGGCGGCGAAAAAATATTTATATATTTATCATTTATGTTATAATATCATATTTCATATGCATATCGAGTTTACAAAAGGTGAGTTTACAAAAGGTGGGCTTACAAAAAGTGATATGCATAAGAAATAAAGTGAAAATTTGAACTATGTTTAGAAATTACTAGGCCCAAAATTTAAGCCCACGTCATCCCCTTCTAAAAATGGCGCCACGCCATACGATAAGGCGCGCCTTGGCACGCCTTTTCGCGCCTTATTCCACGCCTTTTCACACGACGCCTAGACTTCACGCCTTGGTCCATTTCGTGGCGCCGAGGCCACGCCTCGCGCCTTGGCGCGCCTTTTAGAACACTGTAAAATATATATATTTTTTATATAAAAATTTTGCGATCGTTATAATTTAGAGATCATGTACGATAACACACTTCGCACACCCTCATATACAGCTATGAGGGGCACCTACCATGGCTAATCTCCTGGTTTGTTGCCTTAGCAAAGAGATTTGTATCTCAATTTTTAAAAATTATCAAAAGTCTTTTTTATTTTAGGTATAACTTTCATGCTTCGCTCGAGATACATCCATGTAATCCGATGAGCTAAGATTCTTGCAAAACATGTATCTTTTAAAAAATAAATAAGCCAATCTCAACCATCCATCCACATTTCGGGTATGTTTGGCAAAAGTAATTGTTGTTGGAATTGGTGCTTGTGCTGGAGATGGTGCTGGTGCTGGAGATTATAAAAAGAGATTATTTTTATAAGCTACATGAAGTAACCTTTTGTTTTAAGAGATTATAGAAGATTATTTATTTTTTTTATAATCTCTTATAAGTTATGTCTGCCAAACAAAGATTATTTTTTAAGTAGCTTATTTTTTGAAAAAAATAAGCATAATCTCTCAACAATCTTATGTGCCAAACATAGCCTTCATCCAATTGCTAAGATCAAACAAAAAAATAACAAAGTGATGGCAAAATTAACATTTTAGCTCATTTAATATAAAACTCACTTTCCACATTTTTTTAAAAAAAATAACATATCTTGCAAACGGTAAATCTTCAAGCTATGAAAAATACACTATCGCGACGAGAATTAAATCATCGTTCTACAGATATGTATTGTTATATACTTTCGAAGAACTTTTTTTTTCAAAATTTCCGTCCAGAAAAATCCCACGGGATTCGTAAAAAGACGATTTTTTTTTTCAAAATTTCCGTCAAGAAAAATCCCATGGGATTCGTAAAAAAATCCCACGGGATTCTTAAAAAAAATCCCACTGGATTCGTCAAAAAAATCACTAGACTAGATACAACAAACACAAAATCAACACAACTTTTAAACCCAAAATCAACAACTCATATCATTTATCATCTTTTTCATCTCACTCTAAAATTTGTATGAATCACATGCGATTAGAGATGAATCATAAGTGATTCATCAAAGAATCCCATAGGATTCTCTATGAATCACAAAGGATTCGTCAAAGAATCACATGAGATTCTGTATGAATCACATATGATTCATGTCTAAATAACATGCGAAATAAAAAGCAACCTAAATACCCTCTAAATTTGTTTTTACCAGTATCAACTATCAACATACAAAATTTAATGATAACAATGTACCGATATTTTATAGAAAGTAATAACATACAAAATATAACAACAAACAAAATCTAAAATAAACAAGCAATATTGCTAGAAAATTATAATAGTGAGTTGAGGGCATGTTATCCACATACATAAAAGTGTTTTACATTACAAAATATCAATCTTATCTCTTTGAGTTCTTCTCTCACACATAGACTCACTAGATGAGAAACCATTTTGTTTTATCACCTCCATCCTCGAACAAATCCCTATCATCGTGCTTCTCAATTTTTTCTTACAAAGTAAACAAACAAAAAAGATGACAATATTAAATTAAAATCCACTACTACTTCAAAGAGTGACAACAACTTTAGATATATAATCCATTTCTTTAAGTCATCGATTGCGAGCTGCATATTAGAATCTGATGACAATTCTTCATCTCATTTCTCCGCCACTTCCTAATTCATTGTAGAATTAATTATTATTACCATATTTGTAACACCCCCAAATTTATGTTTTAGCAGCGGAAAAGTAATTTGGTGTTACGGGGAGGATCGAAGTTATAATCACATAAAACGGCTTAAAAGAAGCGTTTTGAAAGTTTATTTGTCATTCAAATAATATTTTTGATAAAATATGAAACATTTGAATTAAAATCTCATTAAAAGATATAAAGGCTTGTAAGAACGACATATTTGATTTTTACACCATTTTAATTTATCAGAGTAATAAATGCCCGCTCCGTGTCTTGTCCTGATCCGTTAATTACCTAAGATACACATGCTTAAAAGTGTCAACACAAAGGTTGGTGAGTTCAGAGAGTTTTATGGAAACCATTTATTTCAATAGATTTCAAGAATCTTTAGTAATAATTGTAATAAATACAAATAGTGATAAAACAAGTATTGAGTGATGTTGATTTTAATCACAGATAATTCATATAGATAATCAATCAAATTTAAATAATGGATCATAATGTTAACATAAGATGGAAACTCATGATGCTAATTTAATGAGATTTATAATTCAAGTCTGGTCAAATACCTATACAGCTGTATCTAAATATATGTTGAAAACATATATTTTCTTATAGATATTGCCCCAAGTCTCATGACACGCAAAACGTTAACAAAAAGATGGTTATCAAGTCAGTGATAATATTGCCCTCTTGTAATAGGTGATTTGCCAATTCCCATTTTTACTCAAATATAGTGTATCACGACTAATACGACTAACCATATGCATAATGGCATTCCGTCAAGTATTAGTGGGATAGGAGGTCAATCCTTAACAGGTTTCGAAGCTGTTCACTATATTCGCGCTCACAGACAAGTGATTAATGGCTCATGATTGAGGGACTTTATGGCGATAAGGTAACTTAGGCAATATCAAGGTAATAATGTAACTAGAGTATTTGTGCTCTTCCTAGCAATTATTTCTGTTGAAACATAGAAATATCATATAGAGATAATGAAATCATTCAGGATGTTATAGTATAGTCAAGCATCATGCCACAATAATCAATTTGGAAACATTATCATCTGAGTATCAGTATTTCAGTTAAGTATTTTGCCGGTAACATATATATATCACATCTTAAGTCATAAACTTCATCAGGTAACTATTAAGAAGGAAATTGATTTGAATCATGTAATTTATTCATATACTTATAAAGTTATCAAAGTATATGTAAGCATGTATCTCCCCCAATGAGTTAAAAACAAGTATTGGAAATGGGGCTATGACTCACCTTGATTGATACTGGAATGATGAAAAGTAAAGTTGGATGAGATTATGAGAATGATTATGGAAACGTCTTTAATACGAAACCTGATAAATAAATTTATCTGAGAATCTAACCAAATACCGTTTGACAAATGAATAACGATTAATGAATAACAATTAATCGTTATGATGAAAAGATGATATGCGAATGAAATTCTTATGTTTATAATAGTATAACGAGATATGTTATTATTTCTAAAATTTTCCTTTCTTAACCATGATGAAAATAGTACTTAAAGATAATTAGTTAAAACATCGTTATATATATATTATTAATGTAAAAGTAAAATGTAATGAAAATGCATATGACGTGATGGGTTACGTAAAATAGAAAATAAAATAAGAATGTTAAATATAATATGTTGGCCCTTTTCCTTTTTTCAGTTTTACACTTTTTACTCTAACGGCGTTAGCGTTGCACCGTTAGTCCTTATTTTATAATATTTGCATTTATAGTCCACTACTTGTCCAATATAGCATTCTAAGCTTGGAATTGAATAATATATCAATTTTTACCCTAATGATTATTTTTTTACAGTTTCAGTCCCTATTTTAAAGGTTTGACAGTTTTAGTCCTCCTAGGTGAATTTGCGTTACATTTTTAGTCCAAACGTTCAAAAATTATGGGAAAAATTATATTAAATTTTCTGGAGCTTATTGAAGCTTATTAAAACTTATTTCAATCACTTATTTGCAAAAATAGCTTATTTTTCAATAAATAGGCTTTAACGAGCTAAATTAAATGCCCGTTAGCGTTTAACGATCCGTGAGCATTGAGACAAGTTGGGCTTATCCCTAGGCTCATTTTTAAAGTTATAAAATCATATCAAAAGAGCTTTTTGGTCCAGCTTATACGGAGTGCTTATTTTTAGCTT
This sequence comes from Artemisia argyi, assembly GCA_030686995.1. Taxonomy (NCBI): domain Eukaryota; kingdom Viridiplantae; phylum Streptophyta; class Magnoliopsida; order Asterales; family Asteraceae; genus Artemisia; species Artemisia argyi. The sequence goes on along the minus strand of CM060687.1, from coordinate 166,458,904 downwards.
ATTGGGCTTTTCAGTCCATTAAGCTTTTTATAACTAGTTTTCAAAATGAGTTTTTGTGTTTTACTTTGGCCAATTTTGAAGGTCTAGATGAGCTTATATTTATGAACTATATATACGAAACTTGTAGCTAGTAACATGGTCTATTAGGTCGTGTAAAAATATGATATGCTTGTTACGCTAAATTTCAAAATATATGTTCGATCCTTAAGTAGTTTGGGACGTGTAAAAGACTTAGAATATTTTCTAAGTTTTGCAACATTTTTATACGTTTGATACATGGTCCAAAATAAGTTCGTATGATGCATGTAACGTAAAAATAAACGTGAAACAAGTGTGTGTCGTGACTCCTAGGCCTTCCAAGATAGAGGCTAGTCACGTTTTGTGGTTCTATATGATTATACGTACGTGTATATATATATATATATATATATATATATATATATATATATATATATATATATATATATATATATATATATATATATATATATATATATGAAACTAAATACGTTCGACATGAACTAGAAAATGATGTATGGATATGAATTACGTATAAGATGAATTCAAAAGAGTTCTAAGAGACTTACAACACCTCTAGGATGGTAGGGAGTCGAAGGTGATGGAGTAAAACACAAGGAAATCTATGTTCGAAATAAAACACAAGTAACAATTTATAAAAATAAACTCGATATACTAGATAAATTCCAAACACACGAAGGATTTGCTTCTGGTCTTTCAAGGGTTATTTTGAGAGAGTATTATAGTTAGTTTGGAGTGTCTTGAATGGAGAAATAAGGTGAGGAAGAAACGATACATATAGAAAGATTTTAGTGTACGTATGGTTTTCATTCATTCATAAAACATAGGCTACTTTACATGTAGGGAAATGAGGACTTTTAGATTGAACCTTGATTATTATATCACTATAAATGAGGGTGTAAGAGCTAGAAACATGGGAGTTTGTCTTTGTGATTTTATGCATGTCGACATGTACATCTATATATATACGATTTGGAAAAATCGTGTAAGACTTGATTCATAGCTGATGAAACTCAATATTAATCATGAAATTATGTTTGAAATATTATTAGGGTCATTTAGAAACAAACCGGGGTTAAAACGGTTGAGTTTGGAATTGTTTATATAATGTGTAATGGGTTGTTTTGGACCAAATACTTTGCCTTTCGAAAACATATCAAATCTTGATATATGATCATGAGATTTGGCATACTTGTAGTCGGCTAGGTGAGAAACGAGATGGTGCAAAACTATATATATGTCGTGTGTAAAAGTCGAGAGAACGAGGTGCGTTTTGGACATCCTACTAGTCGATTTATGTGTAGTATTCATAAAACTAATATGGGCTTTAAGGCTTTGGGCTTGATGAACAGTAACAGGTCGTGGAAAGGTTGGGCCGAGAAATGATTAAGGCCCAATTATATTTGTGTTTAGTGTTTAAATAAGATTAGTGAAATATTTAAGTTTCGTTAAACGTGTCGAGGACTTGTTCCATCATTTGGTGAATTATGGGATGACGTGATTTCGTTATTATAGTATAATAAGAAAATTTTTAAATTTCCTCGTAAAAATGGTGATTAAAAATAATGACAGAGATAAGTATATAATTTAAACGTTGTTAATTATATGAATTTTTGCGGGGTGTTACAGTACCCACTTGTCATTCTGAATTTCGTCCTGAAATTCAAGTTTAACGTGATTACTGGAGTAGAGAATTTTGGTCAAAGGGTTGTCGAGAGATTTTTATTCCAAAAATTAAAGAAACGTGATCCAGTTAGATTTACCTGTACTAGACGACAAAGTAACTGATGTATCTAAAGGCTGTGAACATTGAAAATAGTGATCCTGAATAGTGGAAAATTTATGGCTAGTGAACAGTATTCAAACGGTCGGGAATAGTGAATTCCAACGGCCGTGAATAGTGTTCCAACGGCTATATTTTAGCCTATAAATACCCATTTCTAATTTCCATTTCTTTCATCAACCATTTTCTTCTTATTTCACATCTCAAAATGCCGCACCTCATCACTATACTAGCAATTGTATATGTCGTCCTTGCCTCTTTCTACTTAGCGTATGTTCTAGATGAAGACTTTGGATTCTTGGTCGCGATCTTGTTGTTTGTCATACTCCTCACCTAGCCATTACCATAGACAAGATATGGGGGTAATAATCTTGATGATGATGAGATAAGATAGGTTTTTATTGTGGTTTGTTCAATGTAATACTTATGAACAGTTCATCTTAGCTCTATATTTTGCTTTTGAATGAAGATTGTTATTTAGAAATTTGAAAATATAACTGTTCCCTTCATAACATAATTCTTCCTAAATTAGATATAGTTGATCAGGCTATGTATAATTGAGGACTAATGATGTGATGTTTGGCTCAATCATATGTTTCTCTAAATTGTTTTAGACGGTGTTCAACGTGTCGTTTCTATACCATAACACGTAATTTCTTTTAAGAATAAAGTAGAAAATTTTAGTGTTCATACTATGAATCAGAAATTTCTAGAGTAATAATAGTATATTGTTATTTGGAAAATGGAACAGAAATTGAAATTAAGGTAGATTGTGATTATTATGGAAATATTACAATGTAGATTTTTCGATACGGTTGAAAGATAGTTGTTATACTTAGGTTACATCCATCGTAACTTAAAGTAAAATACAAGGAAGAGATAAAACTTAGGAAATTCTTGAACTAGAGTTTATTTATCTACAACAGGAATTTATTCATCTGCTTAAATCTAGTTATCATTCCTTTGATACTATCAAAGTCTTTAAAGATTCTTCATTCTCTTGCAAAAGTCTTGGATTTCCAATAGATATTGTAGTTTGGACATTGGCTCTTGTAGTGCCCTTTTCCACCACATCCGTGGCATACTACAGTTGTTGGTTGTCCTTTCCTGTCCGGAGTCTTACAGTTATTTGCCTTGTGACCTGTTTTCTGACATTTCCTGCACTTAACAATGCAGATTCCTGTGTGATGCTTCTTGCATTTTTGACACAGGGGTTGACTTCCACGATAATCACTTCCAGTAACAGGTGTGACGAGGCATTCTCTACTAGTTTGTTGTTTGTATTCCAGCTGACGATGATAATTGATACGATCTTCCTGATGTTTACGATAGCAGTCTTGAGCATTGGTGAAATTGCAGCAGATGGGGTTGATGATTCCTCTTTCAGTGAGCTTTCGCTTTTGGTTATTTCCATTAGATATAACTCCTTGCTTAATCCCTTGATTAGGGGTGATGGTAGGGTTAATCATTCTTTCTGGAGTTTTAAAGTGGGCTGGTCTATATTCCATGAAACTTTCATGGTTATGATTACCAGGTATACCCGTCTCTCTTCTCGGATAAACTAAGGTAGTCCCTTCGAGTACCACTGATACGATGTTGTTCACCAATTTCCTGATGTCTTCAGGAGTCATGGTGACTTTTGATGATGATGGAGTATATGTATTGTTCATGTTGTCTATTTTCTGAAATCATTAATGAAACTCAACATTAGAATCCATATAATATCAGAATAATTCAAATAATGAAGTTAATTATTTCACTGATAAAAGATAGACTGAATTGAATCCCTACTGTAATCTAATTTTAAGATATGTCTGGGTTGTATCATAGATAAATGATCAACTCTTGATATGGGATTACTAAGGAACAAACCGATTTGTCAATTAAAATAATCTTCTCTCCATTCTTCAAGTTCTCTCTTGAAATTTATTTTTAGACAACTCTTTGGTTTTTGGTTAATTATGGTATGTTTAAGAAATCTTAACAATTGTAAGAAATCTTACGGTAGATTCGAATAATATCGCAGAAATTAACATAATATTAATAACTTGACTGATTGTTTTTGTAAAATAAACGATACAAGATCTTTTATTAATACTCCATTGATCTACGTAGAGTCATTTGTTTATCAAAGAAAATAACAAATGATGAGATTTTTGCATGAAGGTATGAGGATTCATTACATGCATGATTGATGTGAAAGAAAAGATTGATTCATAACAAAGAGATATAACAGAAAAGGAGGTTATTATACATTATGATTCGATTACAAGTTCTGAAAGTTTTAGATTTATTGAACCTTACATGAAATACTAACCAAAACTATTTGGTTTAGTAGATACAACAAGGATACTTGTAACTTAAGATTAGTTACGCCTCTGACATAAATATCTAACTTCTTTCTCAAGTTCAAGTTGTGCAGCTTCCATGTTAGAGAAACGTTCCTGACACATGTTCATTTGATTAACCAACATAGTCTCTAATGCGGCAATCTTTTGACCCTGGCTTCTGGCCGTGTCTCTGGCCATCCATAGGGTTCTTTCAATATCTTCAACTCTACCATGTGTATGACCGTGTTCTCTTCTTGCATAACGGATCCTGGAATCCAAGCTTCCAAGCTCCTGGTTGGTGTTGTCCTTTATCTCATTAATCTTTATTCCTAATTCACACATTGTTCATCTTTCAGCATCAGCCCTTTTGAACAACGCGTCAAGGTTACGGTCGTACCATTCAAATTGAGTTGGTTGTAACCCTTTTAGATGGTCAGTGTGAGTATCTAATATGCTGGGTTGTCGATAAATAAGATTTCATATTGTATCAGGAGTGCTAATATTGTAGTCGGGTGAATTAGGTGAGGATAAATTATTTGGAAAATCTGGTATTGAGGAATCTGAAGAATAAGGTAATGGAGAATTCGGCTCAACATTCTTCCACGGCATCCCTTGGCTTGAACCTTGTCCAACTTCGAATGTTGCCTGACCACCAATCACATCTTCATATGATTCAGTAGCTCTCCTGAGTTTTTGACGTAAAGGTGAACAAATAGGTGACGATGGAGGTGATCTCTGAGTGAATTCTATATCAGGCTGGGGTTGTGATATTTGTACGTAAGGGTCTTCAATATTCGGAGAATTTTGATTGATATGTGAGGTACTAGTATTATGGAGAGTAGTTTCGACATTCACGGGAGTTTCTGAAGACATGTTACTGTAGTAACCGAGAATAATATTTTATGAGGATTTTGTATGTTAAAGATGTAACAGTACAGATTAAATAATAATTGTGTAAGAGTAATTTCTAAACATGTAAAATAATCTTATCAGATAAGGTATTGAGCACGACAGTCTGCAAACACGGAGGGCATAAAATAGTATGGTGTAAAATCATTCATTTTGAAAGTGTAGTTATAGTTTAATGTTTGAAAACATTTAATTCTCAATAACTTTATCTCTGATACCAATCTGTAACACCCCCAAAATTATGTTTTAGCAGCGGAAAAGTAATTTGGGTGTTACGGGGAGGATCGAAGTTATAATCACATAAAACGGCTTAAAAGAAGCGTTTTGAAAGTTTATTTGTCATTCAAATAATATTTTTGATAAAATATGAAACATTTGATTTAAAATCTCATTAAAAGATATAAAGGCTTGTAAGAATGACATATTTGATTTTTACACCATTTTAATTTATCAGAGTAATAAATGCCCGCTCCGTGTCTTGTCTTGCTCCGTTAATTACCTGAGATACACATGCTTAAAAGTGTCAATACAAAGGTTGGTGAGTTCATAGAGTTTTATGGAAAACCATTTATTTCAATAGATTTCAAGAATCTTTAGTAATAATTGTAATAAATACAAACAGTGATAGAACAAGTATTGAGTGATGTTGATTTTAATCACAGATAATTCATATAGATAATCAATCAAATTCAAATAATGGATCATAATGTTAACATGAGATGGAAACTCATGATGCTAATTTAATGAGATTTATAATTCAAGTCTGGTCAAATACCTATACAGCTGTATCTAAATATATGTTGAATACATATATTTTCTTATAGATATTGCCCCAAGCCTCATGACACGCAAAATATTAACAAAAAGATGGTTATCAAGTCAATGATAATATTGCCCTCTTGTAATAGGTGATTTGCGAATTCCCATTTTTACTCAAATATAGTGTATCACGACTAATACGACTAACCATATGCATAATGGCATTCCGTCAAGTATTAGTGGGATAAGAGGTCAATCCTTAACAGGTTTCGAAGTTGTTCACTATATTCGCGCTCACATACAAGTGATTAATGGCTCATGATTGAGGGACTTTATGGCGATAAGGTAACTTAGGCAATATCAAGGTAATAATGTAACTAGAGTATTTGTGCTCTTCCTAGCAATTATTTCTGTTGAAACATAGAAATATCATATAGAGATAATGGAATCATTCAGGATGTTATAGTATAGTCAAGCATCATGCCACAATAATCAATTTGGAAACATTATCATCTGAGTATCAGTATTTCAGTTAAGTATTTCGCCGGTAACATATATATATCACATCTTAAGTCATAAACTTCATCAGGTAACTATTAATAAGGAAATTGATTTGAATCATATAATTTATTCATATACTTATAAAGTTATCAAAGTATATGTAAACATGTATCTCCCCCAATGAGTTAAAAACAAGTATTGGAAATGGGGCTATGACTCACCTTGATTGATACTGGAATGATGAAAAGTAAAGTTGGATGAGATTATGAGAATGATTATGGAAACGTCTTTAATACGGAATCTGATAAATAAATTTATCTGAGCATCTAACCAAATACCATTTGGCAAATGAATAACGATTAATGAATAACAATTAATCGTTATGATGAAAAGATGATATGCGAATGAAATTCTTATGTTTATAATAGTATAACGAGATATGTTATTATTTCAAAATTTTCCTTTCTTAACCATGATGAAAATAGTACTTAAAGATAATTAGTTAAAACATCGTTATATATATTATTAATGTAAAAGTAAAATGTAATGAAAATGCATATGACGTGATAGGGTGACGTAAAATAGAAAATAAAATAAGAATGTCAAATATAATATGTTAGTCCTTTTCCTTTTTCCAGTTTTACACTTTTTACGCTAACGGCGTTAGTGTTGCACCGTTAGTCCTTATTTTATAATATTTGCATTTATAGTCCACTACTTGTCCAATATAGCATTCTAAGCTTGGAATTGAATAATATATCAATTTTTACCCTAATGATTATGTTTTTACAGTTTCAGTCCCTGTTTTAAAGGTTTGACAGTTTTAGTCCTCCTAGGTGAATTTGCGTTACATTTTTAGTCCAAACGTTCAAAAATTATGGGAAAAATTATATTAAATTTTCTGGAGCTTATTGAAGCTTATAAAAACTTATTTCAACTGCTTATTTTCAAAAATAGCTTATTTTTCAATAAATGGACTTTAACGAGTTAAATTAATGGCCCGTTAGCGTTTAACGATCCGTGAGCGTTGAGACAAGTTGGGCTTATCCCTAGGCTCATTTTTAAAGTTATAAAATCATATCAAAAGAGCTTTTTGGTCCAGCTTATACGGAGTGCTTATTTTCAGCTTATTGGGCTTTTCAGTCCATTAAGCTTTTTATAACTAATTTTGAAAATGAGTTTTTGTGTTTTACTTTGACCAATTTAGAAGGTCTAGATGAGCTTATATTTATGAACTATATATACGAAACTTGTAGCTAGTAACATGGTCTATTAGGTCGTGTAAAAATATGATATGCTTGTTACGCTAAATTTCAAAATATATGTTTGATCCTTAGGTAGTTTGGGACGTGTAAAAGACTTATAATATTTTCTAAGTTTTGCAACATTTTTATACGTTTGATACATGGTCCAAAATAAGTTCGTATGATGCATGTAACGTAAAAATAAACGTGAAACAAGTGTGTGTCATGACTCCTAGGCCTTCCAAGATAGAGGCTAGTCACGTTTTGTGGTTCTATATGATTATACGTACGTGTGTATATATATATATGAAAATAAATACGTTCGACATGAACTAGAAAATGATGTATGGATATGAATTACGTATAAGATGAATTCAAAAGAGTTCTAAGAGACTTACAACACCTCTAGGATGGTAGGGAGTCGAAGGTGATGGAAGAAAACACAAGGAAATCTATGTTCGAAATAAAAGAAAAGTAACGATTTATAAAAATAAACTCGATATACTTGATAAATTCCAAACACACGAAGGATTTGCTTCTGGTCTTTCAAGGGTTATTTTGAGAGAGTATTATAGTTAGTTTGGAGTGTCTTGAATGGAGAAATAAGGTGAGGAAGAAACGATACATATAGAAAGATTTTAGTGTACGTATGGTTTTCATTCATTCATAAAACATAGGCTACTATACATGTCAGGGAAATGAGGACTTTTAGATTGAACCTTGATTATTATATCACTATAAATGAGGGTGTGTGATGAGGCGAAAAATGAACTATTTTTTGGGGGATATTTAAGCCGGAATTGGAATTTATTTGATCAAATATTGCCCTTAATCGCTCCTTTTGTGATTTTAGGTACTTTGGGAGTGAATTCTGGAAAAGGAAGCATTTTGGACGTTTTTGGAGCATAAAAGTGAAGAAAACGGCAAAGACTTAATTTTCCTTGCTGGAAACAGTACCTGACGGCGTCAAGAAGGAAAATATGACGGCGTCAGGAGCAAAATGCATGACGACCCAGAGAAAATGTGACAGCGTCAGAAGTAGGGCGTCAAGAGTAATTTTGGTGACGGCCTGGAGCAGAAATACACATGACAGCGTCAGACCCAGATCTAGGCAGTCCGAGAACTTTATTGGCGGCGAGATGACGGCGTCAGAAATTTCCTCTTGACGCCGTCACCTCACAAAATCTATATATACTTTTCTATTTTTCATTCATTAAGAGAGGAACTTGTGTGGAGAATACTAGGGCCGAACCTAATAAACCCTAGGTCGTTTGTAACAGTATTTTCAAGGGTTTTCACCCCTTGAAACCCTTCATGTTCAATTGAGATAAATTGTCTTCCAATTCATTCAATATGTCTATGTGTTGTTTGAATATATCTTATGCTTGTCTCGATTATAACATGCTAGGCTAGATCTCTTGTGTGTTTGCTTAGATGTAATGAAACCTAGATGTTGATTATAGGGTGATTGCTTGTTTATAGTTGTAATGGATGAATGATTTCAATGTTAGGCTTAAGAAAACTGGCAGATCTCCATTGTGTAACTTGCTTGAACGTCTTAAGAAACATGAACCGATGTGTACTAGGTTTTTATGGCTGTATTTAATGCATGAGCGAATTCTAGTGATCCCATGTTAGGAGCTTCTTAGCCAGCTCGACATAGGAGTGAAGTAGGAGCTTATAGAATTGGGGAAGTAAGTACGCCACCCCATGAATGGTATTAAGGAATACAATCCGTCATCCACGCAACTATAACAAGTAATTAACCTGTAAAAGATATCTAGGGAGTAGTGAAATCTAAGTAAACACCATTCTCCCACATATTGCTCACACCACTAGTTAAATTAGTTTGTGGAAAACTAGAAGGGGGGGGGGGTTGAATAGTTTTACGTCTTTTTAATTAGTTGTAAAAAGAGTTTTAGTGTTTACTTAATTTTTAAAACTTAGATTCGATAATATGTGATCTCAAGTGTTGTACAATACAAACAAATATCAATATGAAATATATAACAATGATAAGTAATGAAATAAGTAAGAGATGGAAAGATCGAACCGCGAGACAAGAGATTTATAGTGGTTCGCCTATAAGGACACTTTCCTTGCCCTACTCCACTCCCCGAGCACCTAACTCGAGAGTTTTCTTCACTATATCAACAAGCTCCCTTATGGCGGAGAAAACTTTACACACCAATTTACACACCAATGTACACACCAATTTACACACCAATTTACACACCAATAAACACACCACAACACCTTCACACCTAAGTCACACCTTCTACACACCTTCTTCAAATCAATCAACTTCACAACTAACTACTTCAACTCTATCTTCTTCACACCAATAGATATCCTAGCTTTTCTTCTTCACACCAAGCTATCTACTAATCACACCATCTATATCTAACACAACTATCTACTAGCAAATATTCACAACAATCTTCACAAAGAATATGTAAATGATCTTGATGATACACCAACAACTTGGATGTGGAGATCACAACAAGTTGTAATACTTCTTGTCTTGGAAGATAGAAGTATTCTTCTCTTGCACTTGAGAGGATGGAAATTGGATCACTTTGAAACAAAGAATATATACACTTATGATCAAAGGATGAGAGAATAGAGAAATAGATCTAGATCAGAAAGTTTAGGAGTGCAAAAGGTGAGAAAAAAATGTGAACTGATCCAGTATTTAAAGGGAAGAAAAACACTGTTCTGGAGCGTGGCCGGTCCCCTTAATTAGTGGCCGGTCCCCTTAATGATTAAGGGGGCCGCCTAAGGAATTAAGGGGGCCGCCCATTTCAGAACGTTGGTTTTTCTTGTCTTTTAGTGGGGAATATTTTTCTGGATAGAATTTGCCATTTTTGGTTGGAAATTTGAAATCATATATTTATAATGAATTAAACATATTCTTTTAATTCCAAAAGTAATTTTGTAAAAGATATAAGATGTTTAATACATTTTATAAAAATTCTAGTGATTAGAAAAATTTCCTTTGATCATGAAATGTAATAAACTCTTTGCTTATTCATACCTTAAGTAATATGGAAGCAAAGACTAATATTAAGCACTAAAAACTTGTTTACGTCATAAGTTTTAGATTAATGAGTTTATGCTTTGTAATTATCAAAACATAGAGACATTGTTAATATGCTAACAATGTTTTAAGATATTATTTATGTCAACAATCTCCCCCTTTTTGATGATTACAAAACCTTAAACTCATTAGGTCTAAAAACATAATTTTTAGACAAGAATTTAGAGTTTAACATTCTCTTCTCCCCCTTTTTTGTAAAATCAAAAAGATAAATGCTCCCCCTTGATGTAAACTCCCCCTCATTTGAGAGCATCAAAGGAATGAGCTATGGAAGTCTTGGCTACACAAAATATTAGAAAAGAACAAGGCACATATATATGCAAAGCAATAGTTATAAAAATAGATTCATTCAAGCATCATAGAAGACATTACAATATTTAATATGCTTAAGGCATATTAATCATAATAAAACAAAGGAAGAACATAGTCCTATATAGCCTAAAGAAGCACTTGGACTTGCTTGCAACTCATAGATGATTGTGTTATTTGCTTGAATGGAAACATAAGCATAAGGCTTAGATGTTTGATTGAGAGGGATATGGGGTGGAGTATGGAGCGGAAGAGGTGGATCTCACGATGTTGTATCGTGTTAAGGGTGGTATTGGATGATTGCGAGTGAGAAGATATTCAATCCAAGAAATATCTTCACTCAAGTAGAGGATTTGTTTTTGAAGGAATATGCAACACGGGCAAAAGTGAGTGTGGTTGGTAACTTGATCCAAATTGAGAGAGTGGGGAAGGCAATTAGCATAGGGTGATGATGGAGGTTGCCCTTTGTTGCGTTGTGCAAGATGCATAGCAAGGAGATCACTAAGATCATGGATTTGGTTTATATCATCACGGAACTTTTGCTTTTCCGTGGCAATGTGAAGAGGATCATAGGTTTGGTATGGATGTGTTGGATTTGTGTAGTTGGAATTGTAGGAAGATGATTGGCCAATGTTGTATGGTTTGTAAAGGGGATCAAATGAATGACCTTGTGGGTTTGAGGTAAAGTTTGGGAAGTAAGAAATTGGAGGTGTTGAATGACTTCCAATCTCATTGGTTATGATGGATTTGTTTCGAGGGCTTTTTCTTCGCCAAACGGGTTTTTCCGTCATCCTTGCTAGCCTTGAGGCTTTTGATTTTGGTTTGTTTGGAGAGTTCATGATGGGATGAATGGATAGTTTTGAGGATTGGGGATATTTATAGTGTAAGATTTGTGTGTTTAAGGATGGATAAGGTTTGTTTGGAAGATTGGGACAAAGTGTGTTGGTTAAAATTGGGAAATGTAGGTTGAAATGGGCTAAAAAGCAGAAAAGATTCTGTAAACCCGACCATCAGATGGTCGGTCCCCTTAATTAGGGGGCGGTCCCCTTAATAATTAAGGGGGCCGCCTTACATAATTAAGGGGGCCGCCCATCTGGTGATTTCCAGGTTGCCAAAATTGGGTTTTTGGCAGAAAATTTTCAGAAAGGTTATGTGTTTGGATTAGAGTTCAAGCAAGTTCAATTCTCTTAGGCAATATAGAATCTAATATAATTAAGATATGGCATGCATGCAAGAAGACACATAATCAACACATAATAAGCAATAGGAGGTAAGAAAAGGCTAGCACACTTAAGTTTCCTAAGGCACCTATCTTAGATAGAAGGCAAAGGCAATTAGTGAGTGAAAATCTGGTGATGGATCAAGATGACATCATTATTAAGGAATTTGTCCTAGTGAGTGTCTATATGCAACAAATGTGGAGTTGTGATTGTTTCGACTCCTAGATGCACAACGAAATAACGATCCTAAGAAACAATCCAAATGATCTCCTTGATTCAATTTTTGCTCGATCATGAATGTCAAAGACATATATTAGATTATATACCTTGACAATTTATGTGCGAGTTTATGCATGATTTTGAAAGACAATATTTCTTACACTTTGTCAATAATGCAAGGAAAATGATCTTCATGTGATTCCTAGATTGTGAGAATAATTTTTAGAAAGAATTGATTGAGTTTTACAAGAAGGTTTATGCAAAGAAAATGAATCTTCTCAATATTTAATTTTGTGCGAAATAGATTCCTAGACTCAGAAAAGGTGAGATGAAACAAAAATAAATTTCATGCAAGTATAAATTTGAATTAATTCAATATAATTTAGTCAACTTGTTCCATCATTCCTAATCCTAAACGCAAGTGGTTGAATAATTCACGCTTAAGTGGTTTTGTGAATATATCCGCAATGTTGTCTTCCGATGCAACTTTTTCTATAGATATATTTCCTTTTTGTACATTATCCCTAAGAAAATGGTGACGTATTTCTATGTGTTTAGTCCTAGAGTGTTGCACCGGATTTTTACTTAAATCTATTGCACCTTTGTTATCGCACATAATGGGGACATTTTCTAACCTCATGCCATAGTCTACGAGAGCTTGTTTCATCCATAGTGCTTGTTGACATGCCTTTCCGGCGCTTACATATTCGGCTTCGGTTGTAGAAATAGCAAGAGCGGTTTGCTTCTTCGAAAACCAAGACGTTAGACAACATCCCATAAACGTGCAAATACCGCTAGTGCTCTTTCTATCTACGTAGTCTCCCGCATGATCCGAATCCGCATAGACAATGGTTTCTATGCCGGATTCCTTAGGATACCATAATCCTAAGTGTATAGTGCCTTTAACGTATCGGAAGATACGCTTAACCGCTTCTAGGTGAGAGGTTTTGGGATCCTCTTGAAAACGGGCACAAAGGCAGACACTAAACATGATATCGGGTCTACTTGCCGTCAAGTATAGTAAACTACCTATCATTCCTCTATACTTGGTGTTATCTACGGACTCACCTTCATCGTCCTTTGTGAGCTTTACCTCCGTAGACATGGGTGTTTTTATGGGTTTTGAGTCTTCTAGGCCAAATTTCTTAAGCATTTCCTTAATATACTTAGATTGGTTAAAGAATATTCCATCTTCTAATTGTTTTATTTGTAATCCTAGGAAGAAGTTAAGTTCACCCATCATACTCATCTCAAACTCATCATGCATGATTTTGGCAAATTCATCACACATGTCTTGACAAGTCGATCCAAATATAATGTTATCAACATATATTTGAACAATGATGAGATTAGGGTCTTTCCTTTTAGTGAAAAGAGTGTTATCTACCATCCCATGGAATAATCATGTTTAATAAGAAAAGCTTTTAATCGATCATACCAAGCTTTGGGAGCTTGTTTGAGTCCATACAAAGCTTTCTTTAACTTATAAACATAATCAGGTTTTGCGAAGTCAATGAATCCTGGAGGTTGTGCCACATATACCTCCTCATTGATAAAACCGTTAAGGAATGCACTTTTCACATCCATTTGGAATAACTTAAAATCTAGGGCGCAAGCATAGGCAAGTAATATCCTTATTGATTCTAGTCTAGCTACGGGGGCATAAGTTTCATCATAATCAATTCCTTCTTGTTGATTATAACCTTGGGCAACTAACCTAGCTTTATTCCTAGTAACTATTCCATTCTCGTCTAACCTGTTCCTATATACCCATTTGGTTCCTATGATAGTCATATCCTTTGGATTTGGGACTAGTTCCCAAACATCATTTGCATTAAATTGATTTAATTCTTCTTGCATAGCTATAATCCAACTTTCATCCTTTAAAGCCTCGCTAATATTCTTAGGTTCTATTGCCGAGAGGAAACAAAAGAAGTTGTTTTTATCTTGGGCTTGTGACCTAAGGGTTCTTTGGTTAAGATGTCCTATTATATTATCTAATGGATGTGATCTAGATTCTTTAATATTAACGGTTTCGTTATTTTCTAAATGAATGTCTTCATTATCATTTCCTATGGATTTTGTTTTACTAACCTCAATGGCTTCATCTTCGACTAAATCATCATCTTCTAAAGGTAGCGTTTTAGGAGGTGGTGGTGTTTCATCAAATGTTACATTTAGTGATTCCTCTACTTTCATTGAGTGTTTGTTAAGTATTATATATGCTTTACTATTTTGTGAGTATCCTAAAAATATTCCTTCATATGATTTTGGATCAAACTTAGTGAGGTAGTCCTTAGTGTTTAAGATATAGCATTTACTTCCAAATACCCTAAAGTAGCTTAAGTTAGGTTTTCTATTTCTTAATAACTCATAAGGAGTTTTTCCTAGAATTCTTCTAATTGATACCCTATTTAAAATATAAGTTGATGTATCTACGGCGTGACACCAAAATTTTTGTGGAATGGATTGTTCATTTAACATAGTTCTACTCATTTCTTGTAGTGACCTATTTTTTCTTTCTACTACCCCATTTGATTGAGGAGTACGAGGAGCGGAGAAATTGTGAGATATTCCATTTAACTCACAATATTTTCCGAATTGTACTTCGTTATCAAATTCCCTACCATGGTCCATCCTAATGGCAACTATTGAGCATCCTAACTTATTTTGAATCATTTTACTAAATATTTCGAATTTTTCAAAGGCTTGGGTTTTGTCACTTAAAAATCTAGTCCACGTGTATCGTGAGTAGTCATCTACTATTACTAAGGTATATTTGTTTCCTCCATAGCTCCGCACAGCGGATGGGCCAAAAAGATCCATATGTAATAATTCTATGCACCTAGTAGTGGATACTATATTCTTAGCTTTGTGACTAGCATGAGCTTGTTTTCCAATTTTACATGCATCACAAAAATGTTTGTCATATTTTAGATTTGGCAAGTTTCTAACTAATTCCTTAGAGGCCAAAGATTGTATTTGTTGCATGTTAGCATGTCCTAATCTCCTATGCCACAATGTGGAGTTTTCGTCTAGGGTTGTTAGGCATATTCTATCTTCAGGTTTGTTTCCTAGTTTCATAACATATACACCTCATTTCCTAATACCTCTACCTATAATTTTTCCATTCTTAACTATTTCGCTATCTTCTTCAGAAAAGATAACTCTACATTTATTATCGCATATTTGGCCTACACTAAGTAAGTTATATGTTAAATTATTTACATGTTCAACATTTTCAATAGTAAGTGAGTCTTGAGAAATCGTACCTTTGCCAATAATTTTTCCACGCAAGTCACTACCAAAAATAACGTTACCTCCGTTGTATGCCTTATATGTAGAGAATAGTTTTCGGTTCCCTGTCATGTGCCTCGAGCATCCACTATCCTTGATCCATTCGTCAGGCTCCAAGTCAATTCCAAGGCATATTTCGTCGGTTGCTTTTGCCATGAAACACTTTTCTTCTCTTGGTTTTTCCACTTCTTCTTTGTCACTATCACTCCATGTTCTACTAACAAATGCACCTTGATTATCATAACTCGGCGGCTTTAGACATTCACCAACGAGATGATTTGGACTTCCACATCTAAAGCATTTTCTTTTCACGTAATTGTCACTTCTATTTCTTTGGAATGATTTTCTATCGTCATGTGATGATCTAGTGAATCTTCCTCGTCTCTTGAAGAATTTCTTGAATTCTCTTACGGCCATTGCATATTCTTCATCTTCACTTTCGTCACTTGAGTCACTATCATCACAAAGTTCCTTTTTGGCTTTTAGAGCAACGGATTTGACTTGTTCTTTCTTGACTTTAACCGTTTCCAAATCTTTTCTTATAATTTCTTCATGGACCTTCAAGTTGCCAATAAGCTCATCTAGTGACAATGTCTTCAAATTCTTTGATTCTTCAATAGCCGTGACTTTAGCTCGCCATTTCGGATGCAATGCCCTAAGAAATTTCCTAACACAATTTTTACTAGAAAATGTCTCATCAAGTGCTTTTAAACTTGTGATGATGGTGTTAAATTTAGCAAAAGCATTATCAATTGATTCCTCTTCTGGAATCGTAAATTGTTCATATTGATGTACAAGAAGATCTATTTTGTTATCTTTAACTTGACTATTACCTTGCTGAGTGATTAGTAAAGAATCCCAAATTTCTTTTGCGGTTTTACACATAAAAATTCTTTCATATTCTTTGCGTGGTAACGCATTATAAATAACCATTTTAGCCTCATTATTTTTTGCTAGTTTCTTTTTCAAATCATCATTTTGTTTTTCAAAATCTACAATTTCATCCATTTTAGTTTCAACATTATATTGAATATGAGGAAAATAACCAAAGGTAATAATATGCCAAAGATCAAGATCTTTTGATTTCACATAGGTTTCGAATCTATTTTTCCAATATAAAAATCCATCACTTTCAAATAGTGGTGGTCTTTGCATAGATTGGCCTTCTAAATATTTTTCAGATTCCATAGATCGTTACAAGTTTTAAAATACAATATATTTTAAAATTCTTGCTAGACGTGGCTCTTGATACCAATTGTGGAAAACTAGAAGGGGGGGGGGGGTTGAATAGTTTTACGTCTTTTTAATTAGTTGTAAAAAGAGTTTTAGTGTTTACTTAATTTTTAAAACTTAGATTCGATAATATGTGATCTCAAGTGTTGTACAATACAAACAAATATCAATATGAAATATATAACAATGATAAGTAATGAAATAAGTAAGAGATGGAAAGATCGAACCGCGAGACAAGAGATTTATAGTGGTTCGGCTACAAGGACACCTTCCTTGCCCTACTCCACTCCCCGAGCACCTAACTCGAGAGTTTTCTTCACTATATCAACAAGCTCCCTTATGGCGGAGAAAACCTTACACACCAATGTACACACCAATTTACACACCAATTTACACACCAATAAATACACCACAACACCTTCACACCTAAGTCACACCTTCTACACACCTTCTTCAAATCAATCAACTTCACAACTAACTACTTCAACTCTATCTTCTTCACACCAATAGATATCCTAGCTTTTCTTCTTCACACCAAGCTATCTACTAATCTCACCATCTATATCTAACACAACTATCTACTAGCAAATATTCACAACAATCTTCACAAAGAATATGTAAATGATCTTGATGATACACCAACAACTTGGATGTGGAGATCACAACAAGTTGTAATACTTCTTGTCTAGGAAGATAAAAGTATTCTTCTCTTGCATTTGAGAGGATGGAAATTGGATCACTTTGAAACAAAGAATATATACACTTATGATCAAAGGATGAGAGAATAGAGAAATAGATCTAGATCAGAAAGTTTAGGAGTGCAAAAGGTGAGAAAAAAATGTGAACTGATCCAGTATTTAAAGGGAAGAAAAACACTGTTCTGGAGCGTGGCCGGTCCCCTTAATTAGTGGCCGGTCCCCTTAATGATTAAGGGGGCCGCCCATTTCAGAACGTTGGTTTTTCTTGTCTTTTAGTGGGGAATATTTTTCTGGATAGAATTTGCCATTTTTGGTTGGAAATTTGAAATCATATATTTATAATGAATTAAACATATTCTTTTAATTCCAAAAGTAATTTTGTAAAAGATATAAGATGTTTAATACATTTTATAAAAATTCTAGTGATTAGAAAAATTTTCTTTGATCATGAAATGTAATAAACTCTTTGCTTATTCATACCTTAAGTGATATGGAAGCAAAGACTAATATTAAGCACTAAAAACTTGTTTACGTCATAAGTTTTAGATTAATGAGTTTATGCTTTGTAATTACCAAAACATAGAGACATTGTTAATATGCTAACAATGTTTTAAGACATTATTTATGTCAACATAGTTTATTTTACATTTTTATTATTTTATTTTGATTGCATCTTAGTTATTGGGTTAGTTGACTAGCAACTAATTCCGCCCACTCCTCCAATACCCGAGATTTTTATTTGCTTTAATAAAATATAAAAAATACAAAAAGAATCATCCCTCACCTCTAGACCTAGTTCTTAGGTTTTCTAATCCTAGCGACACTATTCCTGAGTTGAACGATCAATCCCCCGGTACTTGTCACTATACTATACTACAACGATCAGATACACTGTCTGGTGGGGGTTGTAAGCTTCTCGAGATCCCTCGAGAGGTAAAGCCTGGTGCAATTCCCACGCATCAGTGTGAGAGCTAGAAACATGGGAGTTTGTCTTTGTGATTTTATGCATGTCGACATGTACATCTATATATATACGATTTGGAAAAATCGTGTAAGACTTGATTCATAGCTGATGAAACTCAATATTAATCATGAAATTATGTTTGAAATATTATTAGGGTCATTTAGAAACAAACCGGGGTTAAAACGGTTGAGTTTGGAATTATTTATATAATGTCGAATGGGTTGTTTTGGACCAAATACTTTGCCTTTCGAAAACGTATCAAATCTTGATATATGATCATTAGATTTGGCATACTTGTAGTCGGCTAGGTGAGAAACGAGATGGTGCAAAACTATATATATGTCGTGTGTAAAAGTCGAGAGAATGAGGTGCGTTTTGGACATGCTACTAGTAGATTTATGTGTAGTATCCATAAAACTAATATGGGCTTTAAGGCTTTGGGCCTGATGAACAATAACATGTCGTGGAAAGGTTGGGCCGAGAAATGATTAAGGCCCAATTATATTTGTGTTTAGTGTTTAAACTAGTGCTACAGTGGTTGAGATACCAAAAATAGACTCTATACGAGCGGGGTACCCGCGCGTTGCTGCGGAAATGTTGTGATTAATCTAAACTCGAAATAAAACGATTGAAAAAAATTATTTTTGTTATTAAGGACTAAATTTGCAAAAGATCGATAACCGCAAGTACTCTTGAAATTAAAAATTAAACTGAGATG
This sequence comes from Artemisia argyi, assembly GCA_030686995.1. Taxonomy (NCBI): domain Eukaryota; kingdom Viridiplantae; phylum Streptophyta; class Magnoliopsida; order Asterales; family Asteraceae; genus Artemisia; species Artemisia argyi. The sequence continues at coordinate 166,439,581 of CM060687.1, read as the reverse complement.
GTGTTAAAAAAAAAAAAAAAAAAAAAAAAAAAAAAAAAAAAAAACTGGTGAACAGTGTTTTTAACGAATGAATAGTAATTTTTAACAGGATCGATATATTGCAAAGTTAGTCCTTTAGGAATATCTTTGAAATTATAATTTAACCTGAGGTGTTGTTTTTGTTAAATATTTAACCTCAGGGTCAAAAATTTTAAAAATTAAAAAAAAAATAGAAAAAAGAAAAAAAACACTGTTGCTACAATAGCGCTGCTACAGTAACCGGACACACATATTCACTGTTTCGTCAACTGTAGCAAGTACTGTTTCCCCCTTTTAGTATATATAATAATAAGATTAGTGTAATATTTAAGTTTCGTTAAACGTGTAGAGGACATGTTCCGTCATTTGGTGAATTATGGGATGACGTGATTTCGTTATTATAGGATAATAAGAAAAATTTTAAATTTCCCCGTAAAAATGGTGATTAAAAATAATGACAGAGATAAGTATATAATTTAAACGTTGTTAATTATATGAATTTTGCGGGATTTTACAATATTAATTACTAGTAATTAAATAAATCAAAAGAAAGAAAAAAGGAAACATTGATTTCGAATTGACGATTTTGTAGAATGTCGTCATCAACTCATCATCATCTGAAGACAAGCGCTACAGACAAACATCCTTCAATTATTCAATAGTAATAAATTATTCAATTAATTACTAGTAATAAATTATTCAATAATGATAATAAGAAAAATAAAATAAAATAGAAACCAAAATACCAGTGTAACATCCCATCAAAGGAAGGAAAGCCACCGTCAAGTTCATCTTCAGCATTATTATTTTCAGAAGACGACCATAAACCCAATGTTGATTTGTTTACAGAAACAGTCTCCTCTTCATCACCGGCACAATCAATAACAATAATAAGAAGAATCCTGTCATCCCCGCCCCCACCTCTCACACACATATTAGAAAATAGAACTCATCGGAAAAATAGATCGGTGGTGTGGCGGTTGTATAGTGGTTCTCCACCTGAATATAAGGGCATGTTTGGTAGAGAGAATTTTAGATAATAAAAATGAAGCAGAGAATATAAATTCAGAGAATAAAAATCAGTAGAGAATTTTATTTAATTCTAATGTTTGGTAACAACAGAGACTTGACCCGAGAAATGAAAAAAAATATATATATATTTGTTAATTTAAAAAAAATTATTTATTCTAAATAACAATTCCTAAAAAATATATTTTTATAAATTATATTTTTTTTAAAAAGTTATTTTTAAAAAAATTTATTTGAAATTTTTTTTTTTTATAAAAATTATTAAAATTTATTTTTCTAAATAACAATTCTAAAAAAAGATATTTAAAAAATATTTTTTTAATTTATTTAAAAAAACTTATTTTTTAAAAAATTTATTTAAAAAACCTTAATTTATTTTTTTTTAATTTATATTTTATAAAAATTATGAAAAAAAATTATTTTTTCTAAGTAACAATTCTAAAAAAAATATATTTAAAAAAGTATATATCTCAATTCTCCACTTTTTTTAATTCTCTCTATCAAACAAGAGAATTTGATCAAATTCCATTTCTCTCATTTCTTCTCTTTCTACCAAACGCACCCTAAAGGTTTTTTTGGGAAACACTTAACAGAGAGAATTAGAGAGTTTAGTGAATAAGAGGAAAGACATGAGTCAAAAATAGTAAATAAGAGAAGAATAAAATTTCAAAACTATCCTTGTGTTAAATGTAGATGTATAATATAGGCCATCGGATGAAAGAAAAATCAATGGTTGAGATGCAGTGGTTTAATCTTTAGATATTTTCTTTTTGTATTGAACTTTTCTTATAACCCGATAACTCTAACAACAATACTTTTTGTTAAGATAGAATTGTTCTAGTGACAAATGATTGGTCCAAATATATAATTAGTGATCTCGATATTGATATAGATATCAAACTTAACAAGATTTTGGCATCCCTCAAAAGTATATTAAGTACATATTAAAATAAAAAAAAATAAAAATAAAATAATAATAAAAATGTGGTAGGGTTGTGCTTAAGCTTTACTTAATTATAATAATCTACACTTAATTAATTAAAATATTTTATTTTTAATAACACTCTCTATAATTATAATCATTAAATAGGTATGAATATAAAAATAACGAATTTATTAAATGTTATTTTACATAAATTATAAGGATTAAACACAACAAATAGGGCTGTGAACAAACCCAAAATAACAATAACCTCAATACCTTTTTTAACCTAGAACTGACCACAATTCGAGTATTGATAATTTGAGACTCGTTAGTTAAACATTAGTTTAGTTGAATAAATATTTATTATGGAATATGTTTATTTAGGTTTCTCTAAATATTATAGATGAGTTAAACTGATTATTTGGTATAAGTACAATTATATAACAATTTTCTAACGGGTTTAGGCGGGTCTAGTGGGTATTTTTTGCTTTTTTTTTTTTTTTTTTTTTTTTTTTTTTTTTTTTTTTAACTTTTGTCTTTTACTAAAGCACAAAAAAGGAAAAATCCTTGTCAACTCGACTAAGTCCCATCTATACCCGGATACATTTAGACCAATATTTCTTTATTAAAAAAAAAAAAAAAAGAAAAAAAGGACCACATTTAATTCTAAAAAAAAAAAAAACTCGTTTAAACTCGTGACCCGACCCGATCGACGCATCTATTTCACCTGGGCTATGTTTGGCAAAAGTAGCTGTGAGCTGTAAGCAGTAGCTGTGAGCAGTAGCCACAGCTCACTGCTTACAGCTTCATAAAGAAGCATTGAAAAAATGAGCTTTTCTAAAAAATAGAAAAGCTCACAGCTCTCATGCTAAATAAACACTAAAAATTAAAAAACTTATTGCTCACCGTTTATCATCCCAAAAAGCTCCAAAAGCTTTGCGCCAAATATAACCCTGCTTTATACAACTCCGTCAAGTAAAAAAAGAAAGTTAACACTCATCAACAAAAAAGCACTCGTAGAAAACTAAAGTGAAACAAAAGATATAATATAAAATATAAAATTTAACCATAGTTACTTCATAAAGAAGCACCACCACAGTCCCAAAAGCCAACTTCTTTTCCTCCATCTTTTTCCATTTTCACACACACACACACTCATTGATCCAATGGACTCACTTCCGTTAGGTTTCCGTTTCCGTCCAACTGACGAAGAGCTTATCAACTTTTATCTCCGTCAGAAAATTAACGGCCGTCATTCAGACGTTCATATCATTCCTGAGATAGATGTTTGTAAACTAGAACCTTGGGATCTTCCTGGTATATATTTATATATATTCACTTTGTGTGTGTGTAAATATATTGACTTTGACGTAATTTAGAATATGGAATTTATGCTTCTTTTTATAAATTTATATATTCACTTATTCATGAGGGTGTTTGTAATAAATGAGATGAAATTAGTATTTAACCGAAAACTTTCTATAAATGGAATTAATTTAAATTTTCCAGCAAAATCATTATTAAGCAAATCCAAACGCTATTTGCCGAGTTGTTTGCTAATTTTTAACTACTTATATATAAGCTGAAAAATAAGCAGTTTCTGATACGTGGGTAAGGAGTTGCGCATTTGAGATGATATTGAGATCATCTTTTCACCGTGGTATTTAACCGAAACTTTCTATAAATGGATTTGATTTGGATTTTCCAACAAATGATTATTTTTCGGGTACTATTCCATTTTTGTTACAAATTAAGCAAATTGAAACGCTATTTGCTGAATTGTTTGCTAAATAGCTGTTTATAAGTGCTGATATATAAGCAAAAAAATAAGCCGTTCCAAACACCCTGCTGGTGTTTGGAACTGCTTATTTTTATTGGCTTATGTTTCTGCTTATAAAGTAGCAAACATTTCAGCAAATATTGTTTCGATTTGCTTATTTTGTGCTAAAAATGGAATGATACTCGAAAAATAATCATTTGTTTGAAAATTCGAATCAATTCCATTTATAGAAAGTTTTCGGTTAAATACTATGGTGAAAAGATGATCTCAATACCATCTCAAATCTGCAACTCCTTACCCATGTATCAGAAACTGCTTATTTTACCCCAAAATAAGTAGATAAGGTATTAAAATAAGCAATCTCAGACACCCCCTAGAATGATTCTATTTACCTTATGGTAGCTTCTAGAACATATTTGATGCTACTTTAAATATGTTAGTGTTTGTATAATAAATGTGATATTGTAAATGTGTAGAGCAATCGGTTATAAAGACGGATGATCCGGAGTGGTTTTTCTTTTGTCCACGAGATAGGAAGTATCCAAATGGGCATAGGTCGAACCGTGCTACTAGTGCTGGTTATTGGAAGGCTACAGGGAAAGATAGGACTATTAAGAGTAAGGGTCGGTCGGATGTTAAGATTATCGGGATGAAGAAGACGTTAGTGTTTTATAGGGGACGGGCGCCGAAAGGTGAGCGGACTCATTGGATTATGCATGAGTATCGTGCTTTGGGGAAGGATCTTGATGGGACTAATCCGGGTCAGGTAATTGTTGTGTGAATGTGATATGCGTTTGTGTTGTTTAATCGATTATCTTAAGCATGTAGGACTATTTTGAGCTGTTAATCTGTGATTTCTATGATATATTTTGATTATTGTGTCATTAGGTGTAACTTTATAAGCAAGTGTTTGATGATATGCTAATAGTTGCTGAAAATTTACTTTTTACCTAGTTGACTTCTTTATATTTTTATTAAATGGATAATGTCACCGCTATAGAAGGTCGTTTTTGCAAGCATCATTTTATGCCAGTATATGCGTATATGATATATGTTAATGGTTACTCTGACCACTTGAACAAGGTATTCCAGACTTTTATGAATATGGACGTTCACAAGCATGTTTATCTCATTTGTTGTTCAGTAGAGTGCTACTTGATCCAGATGCTGACTTGCAGCTATATGAAATGTCTCAAATTGCTTTATGCACCACAAATAACCATGATAGCACCCCTGATAACAGGCAGACAGTTTAGAATAAAATTTAAACCCAATATAATGGAAGTATCATTTGTTTTGCTGACTGACACTCCTTAATTTGGTGCATAGATATAAGTGATAGTCAAAATGGAGTATCTGTTGTTGTGCTCATGAAATGATCTTGTACATATGCCAATCAAGTTCTATAAGTTTGGTACAATATCTGATGATTTGCTTCTTTGGCTGTGCCAGTTATAGACAGTTTCATACTTTATAATCACATTAAGATTTCTAGCAACTTGGTTTCTTTTTTAGGTATGGATCATTTAATCACCTTAAGATAGGACGTGAACTTTGACTAAATCACATTATGGCTATACATTTCTGTCCTTAGTTTTTTGTTTAATATTCCAATCATTAAATAAAAAGTAGATTTTTTTTTCTTCTTCTTTTTTTGTAAGTATCTTAAGCATGTCTTGATTTACATTCATGCCGTACAGGCTGCATATGTTCTTTGTCGTTTGTTTAGAAAGACAGAAGAAACCATTGATGCTTCCAAGTATGATGAAGCAGAACCATCTAGTTTTTCTCCAACCGCACAGAAGTCAGAAGATGCATCACTTGATTTGCTTGAAGGACCATCAATTCAAGATGCACAAACAGATGAAACTGAGAGGTGGTTGACTGATACCGCTGATAACTCGACACAAAACGCCATTGTTTCTTCTGAACCCATGATTCCTAATGTAGACAAAACCATAGCAGAACCACCTGATTTTAGGGCGTCTCTTGATCTGAGATTTGCAAATGATTTTGGTAATGATAACAATGGGCTTGACTTTCAGGACGGGACCTCTGAACCGGATGTAGCTCTTTCAGAATTGTTGTCTCTTATACAAAACAACAATGAGGGTTACTTTAAAGAGTCGTATAGTCAAATGAGCACAACTGTGAGAACTGAAACACCTATATCTGGCCCTGTTCAGACACATATATCTGCATCTGTTGTGGGTTCATTGTCTAAAATGGAGAATGATTTGGAACCATCAACAAGTGGGACTAATGTTCCTGATATCGGAAGCTCCTCAAGGGATCGGCCCAATATCAAGTTCAGAACACGTCAATTTCAAGTTGACCAGAATCCTGAGAATATTATGGGCCAAGGTACTGCTTCTAGAAGACTCCGTCTAGTGATTGATTCTTCACCTGGCTCGGCCGGTCACGCTGATGATCAAGAAGAAATAAGTTCAACAGCTTCTGAGGTAAGGTTCTTAAAGTTAAAAACTGTGCCGCAAGTCATAATTTTTTCTTGTTATTCACATGGTCTATTGTTTTGGTTTTATTAGGTTTGTGACAACTTTGAAGACTCTACGACTCGTGAACCGTCTAAAGACCCTGCTCAAGGAGATGATCAACGGCGTAGATTGCAGATGAAACCGTCAATGTTAGTGAAGGCATATTGTGGTGGTCATTTTTTCACTTCACCATTGATTCAGATACTGAGCATACTTCTTGTTACATTGGTGATGTTCATCTCTTTAGGGATCCCGGAATGCCCAATGTTCCGTCTCAGATTAAGCAACAGATTGTAGAAAGGAATTTGTGTATGTGCAAAGTAGCTAGGTTTAGCTCCATCGACTGATCACCCCCTCCTTTGCATTGTTATTTAATCACCAATGTATCCGAGTTGAAATCCATGGAATGTAGAAGCATATTATTTGCATGTATCGATTATTAATCTTTACTTCATTCAAGAACTTGAACTCTTGAAAACGGATGTGACCCAATACCACTCGCATCTAGTTTTTGAGTAATTAACCGTTTTGTTTAGTGATTTGTTTAAAGTTAGGCGTTTGGTCTGGGATTTTCTCAACCAACAATCTTTTCGTCTGGTCGATTAATCCTGTTGAAGTTTGATAGGGCAAGAAATGCAATGAATAGAGCAAAGGTCTCAACGGCCAAGAGTGGTTTTACAGTTTTACTCTTAGTGAAACATGTTTACTAAGTTTGTGATTTCTGAGATTCTGCAGAAAGTATTGAATCACGTGCCTGAAGCCAATTTATTTATAAAAAAAAAAGTTTTTACAGTGATTCTGGATTTGACTAGCTTCTTTTTTAAAGCAAAGCCGCAAAGGTATCATGCATAAACAGTGGGAAAGCAATAGTATAATTTAGTGGGTGGCCGACAAATTGTACTAAAATGTTTTAATACCAAAGAAACGTGTTATCTTGTTATATCTGATATGCGGATTAAAACATGAAAACGTGGTAGGAAAGTTTACTCATTCTATAAACTTAAACTTTCATGACACAACCAGTTTCGGTGTTATTAAGCTAGAGTTTTTTTTTATTTGGGTTTTGTTCGTTAAATAGCAAGGTATTTTTTTTAATGTACCGAGTTAGTACGTGTGCTATTTTTTGTTTCACTTAATGTAACATAATTTCATGTTTTGTTCCAATCTAGTACGTGATAATGATGTGGCATACCTGAGAGTCTGACACGTGTCACCATTTATAACGTGACACGTCATCATCACGTACTAGATTGGAACAAAACATGAAAATGCGTTACATTAAGTGAAACAAAAAATAGTACATGTACTAACTCGGTACATTTGAAAAAATACGTTACTATTTTACGACCAAAACCCTTATTTGTTTTTTTTTAAATAATTTTGATCGTTTTGTGAAATACATGATTCATGTCTTCATGATGATCAGTTTATACGTTAGAAAGTGATCACCTATCTAATTAGGTCGTTTGAAGGTGAATCTTAGTAGATTTTGAACTTTGTTCAAGTCTGTCAAAATCAAAATCTTGTGAATAGTCGTATCTCTAGTTCAAGATGGCCACTTACAATTATTAGAAATAGACATGTAATAGTAGTTTTTTTCCTCAGAAATAAACTGTAACACAAAGATAAAGCAAAAACCATTTGGAGTTGACAACCCTTGTTTAGGATTAATCTTATGGTAATATAAACCCATGCCAGCATCTAGCCATCTATCTCTTCAAGGTTTGCATGATGTACTCACCATAAAGGTCCCTGCGAATCATGGAACATCTGTTAGCTGTATATTTCGATTGATCCCTATGGGATAAGATTGATGAGTTGGTGATTAGTTGTAGATTAATATTGATTAGCTAGACATTAAAGGGTAACTAGCAATTTACCCTAAATAGCTTTGTATTCTCCTTATTTATTCATTGTATCTTTGTATGCATATCATTGATCAAATAATATATCAAACACATTCCTATCTCATTATTTTACAACATCAACATAATTAAGTTTATAACGATAAACCATAGCTCGTTTACAGAAATTTTACATGGTGCCTCATATTGAATATTCGTGTTTGTATGCTGCCATTGAATTATTTCTTAGTTAGCTAATTTCTCCACGAAACATGTGTTTTTCCGGTGCTCTTGTTTCCGTTCTATGCAACTAGTATTTGAAGCAAATTAATCTAATGCATTGTAGTAATGTAGTGTATGAACTATGAAGGGATACTTACAAGGAGTGCGTAATGGCATCATGAGCGTCTTTTGAAGGTAGAAAGTCATCGACTAAAACTTCTTTGTTCTCATTTTTCTTGTCTATATACTCGTTAAGGAAATGTATTCAATCTTTTTATCAACAGGTATAAAATATGTAAAACGGAAAATAAGGATACAATCCTCAAAGAAACGACGGATTTCAGCCAACCGATGAGGGGGTAACTCATGTATATCACTATAGTTACGATATTCTGGATCATCAGCACCAACCGCAATGATTTTGTCATCTCTCTCTCCCTGAAGGCATTAAAAATATCTATATTGTCAAATATTATCATAAATTGGTACATTTAAGAGTTGCTCGATTTCTAGTAGCACCTGATCAACCATAGGCATGAGCCCAATGGCTCTGGCTCGAAGAAAACATCCGGGCACCACTGGTTCCTGCATGATGACTAGTACATCCATTGGGTCGTTATCTTCACATAGTGATCGAGGGATGAAGCCATAGTTGTGAGGGTAGACCACCGATGAATATAACACTCGGTCAACCTGATTATTGATCATAAAAGTTAACCAATTATGTTCATATAAAATTTATGATAACAATCAGTTGCAGATCAAGAAACAAATCTCATGACAGCAATGGCAATTCATTATCTTACCTTGATGAGACCACTTTTTTTATCGAGTTCATATTTCACTTTGCTTCCTTTAGTGATCTCGATAACCTAAGGTTTCAAGCAAACTAATGAGCCAACAAACCGTATAAATAAAAACAATATTGACTCAAATAGACAAGCCTTTGGACGTACCACATTGAAAATATGAGGAGCCTCAGGGCCTGCATGCATAACACAAATCGACCTATTTAAAGTACAAAAAACTTAATGGAAAAAAAGAAAAGAAATATGAACGTACCGACATCAAGATCATGCCAAGGATGGGCTGCGGCAGATCTCTTGGATAATGAAGATAGTATCCTTTCATTCAATCGTGGGGCACGCTTCGGTGGTTCAGCCATATCTAGCTAAATAGATTTGATATAATGACTTGTTCTCAGAAAATTTATTTTTGGATCTGTAAAAACAATATGTAGTTTATGCAATCAGCTTAAAATGATTACATCTTCAACATTAAGTCATTAATAAACAAGAAGGACTAGTCATGAATTGAATCTACCTTTGGAAATGAACTAGTTATATTTAGATGGAATGAAGGATACATATAAACTTATACACAAATTAGTGGTCATGCTAGTAAAGTGGGGAGATCTGAGGAGTATGTGGAGACAATAGAACAAGTAAAATGGTTCTCTTCAAAAACATTTTTATAGATAATGATGTATTAATATGAATTAGCTATAGTTACATATGTTTGTTATAGAATACAAAAAATAAGTCTTTTTGATAAAATGATAGCAAGGCTTATGAATGTTAGTTGAGTACAATGTGATCAAATTTTGATATGTTTGAAGTCTTTAATGGATGTTCCATAGAATTTCTTGTGCATTAATCATGTTTTAGGCTTACATTGGCACACTGTAAAGTGGACCTTTGCTTGTGCTACTACACGACTCTTGTCCTACTAAAGTTCTTGTGTTTATAAGGAGATGGAGACATGACAAGTTTAAAGCAAACAACAAAGAGAGAAAACTACAAAAGTAAAACGTGTATCGACTGTTAAATGAATTTGTATATTTTTTAGTTTGATGTTTTAGACATGATACTCACTTACTCATTATTGCAAACTTAAGTTCAATCTCGTACATAGTGCAATTTATAGACAGGCTATCACATGCTTAACACAGTTGGTTCTAAAGGGGTGTTTGTTTCGGCTTATATATGGCTTATCAAGTTTCGGGCTTATGTTTCACAAGCTCATTTTTTGTAGCTTGTTTTAAAACTTTTCGGCTTATATAAGCTTATTATAAAATAAGAAACTTATATAATTAAGCCGAAAAGATTCATAATAAGCCGCAAAATGTGAGCTTATGAAACATAAACTCAAAATCAAATAAGCCATAACCCGGATATATAAGCTGAAATAAAAACTCCCAAAAATAAAAATTTTGCTTTAAAATAAATAGTCATGCATTTTTAGTACAACTTTTTTGAATGAAAAATGATTTGCACACTCAATATATTAATTGACACACTCACAGTACAAACAGATAAATAGTGTGAGTTTTGTACAACTATTTAAAGCATAAAAAGAGTGTCCTAATAAAAAATAGAAGTGTGCATTAAATGATCGCCGATGGACTTTATCAATTATCACTATTCTATGAATATTTCTACTTGTTGCTTTTAGTTGGTTATAAAAATTAACTAATGTTAACAAACTAATTTTTATGCTTAGCAAAGTAAGTATAAAAATGATTAATAAAGATAAACAGTTTAATAAAAATTTACACATGCATATTCAACATATGAATTTTTATTAAAAATGATTCAAATAATTTAATAAGATTGTTTGTGGAATAACAATAAAAAATAAATGACAATTATTTGTTAATCTCGTTACCAAAATTAAACATAAACCAAAGTTAACGTGTAAGTAAAAACTATGCAAACTACTGAATACACTCAAGGACTTAGTTATATGGAGGACTAAATGCGGGGTGGGATTGGGGAGGGTAAATAACTTTCTTGGGTTAAATGGGATACAATACTTGCTTCATTTGGGGATGGGGGATTAAATGTGGGGTCTTTCAGGGCAAAAAACTTGACGTTATTAGGAAAGTGGTGGTGGAGGTTTAAAAGGGAGGGTGAGGGGTTATGGGTTAGGATTATTAAAAGTATACATGGTGTGTGTGGCAGGTTAGGGGTAATTATGGTAGGGATGGGGTTTTGGCGAGGGGGCCTAGGGGGTGTGGGATGATATTGCGAAGATTGGTGTGGAGATTGACAGGTTGGGATTAGAGTTTACTTCGTCATGTGTAGGGGTGTTGGGAGAAGGGAGGGATATTAGGTTTTGGGTTGATAGATGGGTGGATAGTAGAAGACTTTGTGATAGGTTCCCTAGGTTTTTTCATCTAGATAGTAGAAATGAGGGTAGTGCGATGGATAAGGGTTCTTGGGTAAATAATGAGTGGGTTTAGGTTTGGGAATGGAGTAGAAATATTAGTAGTAGGGTGTGTAGAGAATACGATGAATTAGTTGAGGTGTTGCGGAATGTGGTTGTTATTAATGCTTGTAGAGATAGATGGAGGTGGACACTTGGTGAAGACGGCGAGTTCAAAGTTAAAGATCTTTCATGTTTGATCGAGGAGAGGATTCTTCAAGTGGAAAGTGGCGGTCAAGATACGCTTTGGAACAAGTTAGTGCCTAAGAAAGTCAACATCTTCGTGTGGAGAGCGCTTAAAGGAAGACTTCTGGTACGTGTGGAACTTGATAGGCGAGGCATCGATTTAGATTCGGTACTTTGTGCTTGTTGTAATGATAGTGTGGAAACATGTACTCACTGCCTTGTCACTTGTGATCTAGCAATGAGTGTGTGGACCAAACTATTTAATTGGTGGAAGGTGGGGAATGTTAACGTCTTCACTATTGAAGATCTTTTTTCACGTAATGGATATGTTAATATTCCCTCTCCTCTAGAATTGATTTGGAAAGCGACAATTTGGACTTCCGGATACTACATTTGGAAAGAAAGAAACGTTCGTGTGTTCGGTAATAAAGTTTCGAGTTCTAACAAGATTATGCAAGACATTCAAATCAAATGCTTCGAATGGATAGTGAGAAGATCAAATAAATATAAAGTGATAGATTGGCAACAATGGTTACGGGACCCGCAAAACATTCGGCTACAACACCTAGTTTGATATATATGTCTGAGTATCTCGGCTAAAATGTAGGTCTCAGTATATAAACTGTCAGTTGATATTGTGTGCATCAGGTATTGTCTATGTGTAATCTACTATATTATGGGAGTCAATGGCACAAGATCTGCGGGTACATTATTTCAGTGGTAATTGATAAGTGGATAGTGTGGATACAGTGATACAAGGTATTTTCAAGACATGTCTCAGTTCTTAGCAACTATTATAGTATATGTGGGGCTGCAGTGAAAGATTTTAAGTGGAATTATTTTTGGATAATATTAAGTGTGAGAAAGTTCAGATGAGATAAGTTGTGCATTGTTGCTTCTATTGTTCATGGGAATTTCCTTTGGTACATAGAAGTCAATGTACAGGTGTATTTTTCCTAAGTGCATTTAGTCATTGTGGGTTAGTCTTTGTGATGTTTTAGTTGGTATTGTTTGTTATTGTATTTTTTTTTGAGTCTCACCCTCTATTAATTAACTTGTTTAATGGTGGTGAGATGCCATGTATTGTATTTAGTTTTGTGTCCTTATATAATATTGCCTTTCTAAAAAAATGGAGGACTAAATGCTCTTTAATGTGTTTTTCATTAATTGCAAGAGATAACGTTTACTCCTTTACAACATTCTCTTATGTAGGCAAAGATCGAAATGGATGCCAATGGGGTAATAGGAACGTGTCGAGCATTTAACTGTTTAGTACACTTATATCAAATGCTTTCATTTTTTTAAATGTGTCCAATATCACTTTAAGAAACAATGTTGATAACTGTTTACTTTTTTCTATCAACTCTTGTACTTTTTTTTTTAATTTTTTTTATAAATGCTTTTCTACTTATCTTCCCAAGAATATTCCTGCTTAAACTTTCAAGTCCTTAGATATTTTTCTTAAGTATCTAAGTTCAGAATGCTTTAGATTGTTGAGTTGATCAGGGAGAGTCAATGAGTTATTGTCAATATTCACTGACTTCACCATCTTTTTTCAGGTTCAGGACTTCAATTACTGAGTTATGCCTTAGGAAGTGGTGAGACTTTCTTAGTCTCTGATGAACTTTGAAGAATGAAGATGACTCCCTGAATGTTCATTTACCCAGGGGCTTAATTTACACTTAGAATAATTATGTTCAAAACCTAGTCAGAGACTATTGGGCTCTGAATTGGCCCAACAATCCTCTTTTATTTGGATATTAAAATAGCCTAAATGTTTTTCAGTATAAGTTAGCATAATAGCTTCTTCTTACAAACTGAATAAAGTAAAGTAAGGTTTAAATTGATCCTAAGAACAAATAAGACAAAATATTTTATTATTATTCATAGGTTACGTCAAACAAAGAAAGAAAATACGTAAGTTCTTTTTCAGGATTGTTCTTTCGTTATGCCCATCAGCTACAACTTTACTTTCATTGTCAGGAGAAGATGCTTGCCATCCCTCTTGTTGATTTCATCCTCTTAAATTTCACGAGTCTTAAATTTTCACAAGTCTTTTCAGTTAGTGTTGAGATCTTGAGGATGAAGAAAGTTTGTGTGTCCAAGACGTGCATTTCAGAGACTCTCTGAAAAGTATGCTCACTAAAACAATCAATAAAGAATATTTCATGCTTAGGTTGTTCAATAATTTACCTTCTCTGAATGAAACTCCCTCTACAGGGAGTTTGCTACATATTGATAAAGAAATGTTGAGGCTCTGAGGGAATGGTGGATCTTTTCCTCTTTTTTCTTTGGCATGAAGTCTTGAGAGGATCATCGTGGGTGAGAGGCTTTCTTGTATCGATCCTTATAATTTTTCTTGTTCCTTGATCTCTTCAAATCTTTTTTCTAAGGTTGACTTCATTTCAATAGCATTTGCCCCTTTCTTTTTATTCAGGACGACTAACATCATTCTCATCCTTTGTACCCATTTGAACCCACTAATGACTTCCGAGTTTGAGTCATCATTATTATTTATAATGGTCATTTTGAGTGGCTTGATGTTTGAAACAATCTTGATGTCGAAGTGGTGAGACTTTCTTAGGGTGTGTTTGTTTCATTAAGATGTTTTAGGTTTGAATCTGACTACCACATCTTACTGGTAAGAGGTGTCTAGAAAGTCTAAATCTGAACGAAATAATGTTGTTTGTTTTTTGTATAATTGTCCGAATGATTTAAGTGCTCGTTTCTGCAATATATTTAATAAACTATCGCAATGCTATAATAAGTAACTTGTGTAAATATGAAACAAGACTTTTTATCATAAATATAATTGCATAGTTAATATAGCATCAAATATATTATATTAACACAAGTCTTTAATATTTTATCAAGTAAGAGTCAATAAGACAAGCCTCCCACCTCTTATTGAGTAAGATGTCATATGTCTGACCGGGTCTGACTCAAAAGAGGAGGAAGGACCCCTAGCAAGGCATTTTTTCAAAAAACAAACACACCCTTAGTCTCCGATGTTCATTCATTCAGTGACTTAATTTACACTTAAGATATTTTATGTTCAAATTCTAGTCAGAGACTAAGGGCTTGTTTGATAGCTACTTAATAAAGCAATTTAGTGATCAAAACTGAATCGGTCTTAGTTGAGGCTGTTTGGTGGAAAAAAAAGTTGTACTAAGTGGGTCAACTCAGTTCTGAATGGGCCACCTCCCATTCTCGTGTCCTGTGATTCAGCCCATGGATTACTAGGACCATTTGTAACAGTAAATTACTAGGACCACATCAACAGTCCCGATATGCTATTTTTGGTCTCTCATGGTATCTATTTTTCAATCATTGTTTCATGTTGATTACGCTTTTTTCATGTAGTATTTTGACTAATATCCACTATGTTTTCCTTAATTTTGTGAACTAATGTAATTAATTGGCATTTATATTGTTTTATAATTTTTCGAGAAGACTATTTTATTTTTATTTTTATTTTAATTCCAACATTTCTTTCTTTATATTAGTTATATTTTTATTCGAGTGAATAATTTTTTTTATCAAACGGTATATTTTGTTCAATACAAAATCAGAAAGTTAAATTGGTAATTTCAGGCAACTCATATTGTTCATTCAGGACAATTATCAAACAATCATTCTCACTCTGAATCAGGTTCACTCAGCATCTTGGAATCATTCATCAACTTTGATTCATTCAGCGCTAAATCAACTTTTTTATCAAACAACCCCTAATAGTCTCTGAAAATCTACACTACTCAATATTAAACTTTTATCATGTTATAAATTGACTTGATCAATATAATTATATCGGCATTATAATATGCGAAAGATGGGGACTTAAACCCGTTGACATTAGAGTCGACATGATTGAGACAAGAAAGAAAATTAGTTTTTCATAGAGAAACACCGCATATAAATATTTATTCAAACATAATGTCCTCAATGGTACATTTATTCAAAGTAATTAAGTACTTTAGTTAAGCTTTCATATCAATCAGATTTTGAGGCCGGCCATGAACATATCCAAACAGTTTTCCGTTGCAAGCCCTCTGTCCCAAAATGTTTCATGGTATTCCCCGTATTTAAATTGTCTGTAGACCGCCGGATGATCATCGGTTACCAACTCTGGAGCTGGCTTGATTATTGCATCTTTTGACGGGCAGTAAAACATTGGTATAGATATTCGTTCTTTGTCACAGTTCACCACGGCTCGATGCAAAACGCTCTTGTATTTATCATTGCTCAGTACCTGTTTCATTACCACGAATTAACACAAGCTCATTAATAAAAGCTTTGGTGTGGAATATGATGCAAATGAAAGAGTTAGATACTCTTTAATAGACATGTGCGAATATGCAGAAGATGACAAAGTAAAAACAGAAATAACTAATTTTAATATACTTATAGTTACCTTACCAGGCCTGCCTTATGACTTTTAGGCAAGTAATTAACTATATATCCACACGTACGTATGATAGTGTGCAAGGTGAAATCGCACATGACCTCAAAGACTTAGAGGCCTCAATCTATGAATCATGTTTTACATTTGGATCTCAAAAATTTTCAAAAAAAGAATTCCAATTTTTTTTTTCAATGCGTCGCAAATAGTTTTTTGATAATTCTTTTTGGAAAAAAAATTTCCAAAAAATGTTTAAAAAAAAACAAGGTGATTTTTTTTTTCAAAAAATTCGAAAAAAAAAAAGTTAAATTATAGGTTAAAGGATGGGTGCTGCGATGGTGGTTAACCAAAAGAGGCTAAAGTGTAATTGCTAACGGAGTCCATTTAACGCCAGTTAAGTCAAAGGACCAAAAGTGCACGAAACAGTGCAGTCAACGTATCATTTTTGCAATTAATGAACAGTAAGGACGAAACGTGCAATTTGATCAAACCACAAGGACGATTTTTGCAATTTTCTCTTAATAAAAAGATTAACACAAAGTTGAATGAAATCATAGAAAAAGTAGTATACCTGAATTTGATCACCAACGTTGATAATAAACGTGTTCGGCACAGGATCAACCGCAATCCATTTCCCATCTTTCGACACTTGTAAACCCGAGACATCATCGGCTTGAAGAAGAATAGTAATAAGATTAAGATCCGAATGTCCAGGCAACCCGTAAGTTAAATCGGGTTGTGGACAAGGCGGATAGTAATTTAATGCGATATGTTGTGCATGTTTCCCTAGTTGTGCACTAATATAATCTCTTCCGAGCCCTAAGCTCTCAGAAATAGCTTCAATCAACTCTAGTGCTAACCCTCTAACACTAGCACAATACTCCGAAACGTGTACCTTAAAAGACTCGGGGTTTTCAGGCCATTCGTGGACGTAGTCCTCAAGAGGGTAACACTGAAGCCTCAAATAGTCCCTCCAATTTTTAACCTTTTCGGTTCGAATATTAAAACTAGTGGATAGTCTAATGGTTTTGTTAGGGTCATCTGAGTATGACTTGAGATGTTCTTCTTCGGGCAATTTAAAGTAGTCTTTTGCGATTTGGATCATGTTGTTTATTGTGGATTCGGGTACACCATGGTTCTTGACTTGAAAGAAGCCATATTCGTGACAAGCGTGAGCGATTTGTTTGATGACTAGGAAGCGATGTGGACCATTGAGATTGCAAAGGTCGATTAAAGGGATGGTGTCATGGGAGACTTCTTGTAGATTTGGACGTTGGGAGGGTGGATGGACGTAGTTTGAAGGGATTTGATCAATTTTTTCGGAAGCAACAGTGTCACAAAGTAATCTTTTAGCAATGCTTGTCATTGTTGGAAACATATGGAGTTCAAATGAGAATGGTGTGGTATATATAGCCACCAAAGTTGTAGGTGTGAAGGGTGGAATTAGAAAGTCACTCGAGTTGATTTAAGATTAAAATTATAGCAAGTGTATGTAAATCGGGTTGAGATTCTCTCATGTTCAATTTGAATATAAAAGGTAATGTTGAGTATTTTTGTGAGTGGAAAAAAGAAATGAGTTATCTATGTGAGACCTCTAACTTATTAAGAATTAAACTCACTCACAAAAAAATCCAACATTACTTATCATGTTCAAATATAACATGAGAGGATCACAATAAACACGGCTAAAGAAGACCGGTGCATAAAATTGTTTGAACTATAATATACTCCATAATTGTTTTGTTTAGCGTGAGGCTTTACCGAACTTATGGAACTAAAAGAAAGGTTTAATGTAGACCCAAAATTCTCTCTATTTTAACTCAATAAATCAATCCTATCAATTCATTTTCTAAAAAAAAAAAAAAAAAAAAACATTTTTATCCATTTAAATAAAAATTAAATATATCGCAAATCGTTAATCGTTACACGAAAAGAATCATATCATCACGACGAAAATTAAATCATCTTTTTATAGATAGGCACTTTTATATACTTTCGATGACCTTTTTTTGATTTTTTTTTTTAATTTTTTTGTGAATGTTGAAATTTATGTCTGAAAAAATCACAAATGATTTGTTATTTTAAAATCACATGTGATTTTATGAAATCACAAGTGATTTGTGAAATCACAAGTTATTCTTAAAATACAAATCAAATGTGATTCCTAACATATAAATCACATGTGATTTTTTCATACACAAATTTTAACATTAAAACTAAGCTCGAAAAAAGACTTTGTCGAAAGTATATATTGAAATGCCCGTTTACTGATAGATAAAATATTCTCGTCACGATGATGTATTTTTTTTAACGCTTAACGATGTACCTTTTGGAAGATATTTTATTTAAAAAAAATGGTGTTATTTAGTTTGGATGAAAATTGGATAATCATAAATGGTTCATTGGGTCTATAAAAAATATATGGTTTATATTGATCTCAACTCACAGAGCTAAAGCTTATTTTTTTTATTTGTCACACATACTTATAAAAAGCTTTTATAAGTCATAAACCTTTATAAGCTCAAACCAATTAAAACAGGCTTATGGGGCTTATAGTTACTCACATTACTTAGATATACTTTAAAATATAATAGATTATCATGCATATAAGCTTGAAATAAATTTGAATTCAATTTGACGTAATTTTATATTGATAAACTTTAAGATCAACTAATTTTTCGATTAGCTTTAGAGCATTGAATATCATAAAGAGCTTTGACTGTTAATTTGGGCTCCACCAGGTGTCATATCATTTCAACACTCACACTTTAAAATACTCATCACTCATAACTAGGGGTGTCATAAAACTCGACCCGAACCCGACTCAACCCGAACCCGACCGGGTTCGGGTCAACTCGGGTCAAAAATCATATTCGGGTCAATCGGGTCAACCAGAGTTCTAAACAAGGTCGGGTTCGGGTATGTTTCTTTAGCCTTGACCGGACCTGAACCCGACCCAAACCCGAGTTGGCCTAACCAAACTAACCCTTTACAATGTAAAATACTCGGGTTGACCCCAAACCCGAGTTGACCCGACCCGAGTTGACCCGAGTTCTAAACAGAGTCGGGTTCGGGTATTTTTTTTTAGGCTTGACCCGAGTTGACCCGAACCCGACCGGGTCAACCCGAATGACAACCCTACTCATAACATAAAACAAATAAGCTATTTGGGCCCCATAAAACAACTAAACCATTGCCTCCAACCGATATATCTTAAAAGTGTTTTGTCGTTATCTTCGTCACTTCCCCGGCTAATGTTTCTTTGGCGAGTTATGTTGGTACGATGGCGAGCAACGGCGTACTGCCAGCTTGGATTTGGCAAGTTTTCTCATCACCATACTAAAAATATAAACAACAGCTTACAGCTTACCATATAAGCTTCAGTCTCCACCCCATCCTTAATCCTGACCTCGGCCTCAACTCATTTGTCAAACATACCTAATATATGGGACTAAAATAATAAAGAAAATTCAATTTCATTAAACATTAAAATAATTTTTTATTTTTTATGCAGTGTTGCAAAAATCGGCCTACAAGGCCGATTAATCGGCGATTACAAGTTGAACGGTCTTGGACCTTGGAGCGAATTACAAGGTAATCGGCCGATTAATCGGCCTTGGACCTTGGAATCGGCGATTAAATCGCTACACGGCCCTCGACCGCCTCGGGACCGATTCACGATTTTTGCAACATTGTTTTTATGTTACTTATCACATGGACATAGTAAGCAAGTAAATAGCGACATACATTTTGGAACTGAGACCACCTAGGGTACTTCGAGATTTTTAACAAATATTAGGCTATGCGGAGCGGTAGTAAAGACCCTTCATGACCTCCCATTCACGTGCGTCCAGACAAAAACACAAGCCCCAAGTCATGGTCATTTTGCTATAGTTTGGTAACATGCTAACCATTATGAAAAGGCTGACAATGTCGGCCCCATGTATTGCAACTATCGGTTAAGCAATTATAAAAAGTAAAAAATAAATAAAAATAAAATTACAACACCTCATTTTTCAAATATGAGTACCCAAAACTTCACCATTTATAAACATCTTCTATATATTCTTACTTTTACAAAAAATATATTTCATTTCTACAAAAAAAAATAAATAAAAAATAAAAAATAAAAAATGATATGCCTTGTTTGCTTCCTCATACCATCGATGAAATCATAACTTTAGTTGATAAACTAATTGCGGAGGATATCACTCGTCAGCAAACGTTGATCGACTTAGCCATGCAATTTGACAAGGCATGCAAAGCTAAAGATGCTCTGAGACAAGCATACGAGAAATGCAATAATATTCCGTTTGAAACCTTGCTCAAATAATAGAGACTTTTTTAAACAAAGAATCTACGAAAGATTACGAGATGCATAATGCTCTGTTTAGAAAGGCGGAAAAAGTACCAGAACAAATCATTGCTAAGTTTATTTGGCTACATGAAAAATACAATTAGGACAATTATGTTATAGTTTTCTTATTGTTTTTTAAATTTTGCATCGTATCGTAATTTGTATTTTTATTATAACATACGGGTTTTTTTTAAGGATATTTATATGAAGCGGAATGAAATGAGGGAGGAAATGATCTTCGTCCTTTATTTGTTTCCGCTTAATTATAAATATCCTTTGTTTCCGCTTAATTATAAATATCCTTAAATAAAAAAAATTAAAAAAAGGCAGTTATGTGTTTCAGTTTTTGTGCATTTTTTTTACAACTCTAACAACGTATATAATGTTTTAATTTATGAATAAAGATTTTTTATTTTATACATGTACGTTTTTAATTTCGTACATTTACATTTATGTTCACACTTATGTTTTTAGTTTATAAATATAAATTTTTTAATTAAATAAAAAATAGGTATGAAAGGTGAAAATGGTGAACAAAACAAATGTATGGTGAGAGAGTTAAGAGAAGGGAAAGGAAAAAGATAGTTAAGGAAGTACTGAGGTGGCGATGAGTGGCTCACTCATCACAACCTTTAGCCGTTGTACTACGAAACAAAATATGACATATATATATGTGACATCATGTGATACCTCCCTAGTTACGTCACTGCACATGACACCCAAGTAATATATAGGCATGTTGGAGCAGAGGTTTATAAATTAGAAAGCAAAAAATAAAAATAAAAACATATTCATCCTATTTTATTTTCTAAGTGCAAGGTTAAGTTTGTTCGACGTTTCATTTTATTTTTTAGAGTAAATTGCATGTTTCGTCCTGAACTTTGGCCAGATTGCATGTTTCGTCCCAACAATTACGAAAGTGCAGAAATCGTCCCTGCAGGAAATCTTTGAGCAAATTTTCGTCCCTGATTGGGATGAAAATTGCATAATTCGAAAGTGTGAAATTGCATATTTCGTCCTAATTAGGGACGAAAATTTACTCAAAGGTTTTTCACATGGACGATTTCTGCACTTTTGAAATGGTTAGGACGGAACATGCAATCTGGCCAAAATTTAGGGACGATTTATGCAATTTACTCTATTTTTTATAGACAAATTCTTGTTGAAATGTGTTAAATTATTTTATTCGTAGTTGTCATGACATTTTCTTAAAGATATTAAGTTGACTTATAACGTTTGACACGTTAGTAATGAATTATTTTAAGCAACTAGTTTTTTAGCTAATTCATAAGTAATTAGTTGGTACTTAATCTAAGACTATAAATGACTGTAAAATGGATGGATGCTCCAAACTTAAAAATACCGTAACTACCTTTACCTTTTTTCGACGCAAGAACACTCATCAATATATCGTATAAACAAAAAATAATAAAAAATAAAATATAACATCATAAAGTATTGGAGAAAATCCTATCGCGTTCCTTTCCTCCCACACCCTACTCATCACTCACCGTTTCCTTCCACACCCTCCTATCTTTCATCATTTCTCATTACTCACAAAGTATCACATATCTTGTCTCTTTTCTCTTACATCAAATAATCAATGGCTATTCACTCATCATGTTACTACAATAAAATTAAAAATTAAATTATTTTAATAAACAAAGTATTACAATTAACTCAAAATTTATTCGTTTTATAGATCAAGATTATAAAGAAGGTAAAAAAAATAAAATAATAATTAAAGGTGTGGGGGGCCAGATAATTTTGCTACCCATATCTTCAGTATGATTAGTT
Organism: Artemisia argyi; assembly: GCA_030686995.1. Classification (NCBI taxonomy): domain Eukaryota; kingdom Viridiplantae; phylum Streptophyta; class Magnoliopsida; order Asterales; family Asteraceae; genus Artemisia; species Artemisia argyi. The sequence goes on along the minus strand of CM060687.1, from coordinate 166,417,322 downwards.
TTGTTATTGCTAAAGGTGTAGGGAGGCCAGATAGTTTCGAGGCTCCTTACTAATTTCTTGTAATCATATGATTTTGTTTCTAAATAATAATAATAATAATAATAATAATAATAATAATAATAATAATAATAATAATAATTTGGCCTAGTTGGACCGGATCGACTAACGCACCGACCGAGACCGGACCGGACCTAACCGACCACATTCGGTCCGGTCCTTGGTCTTGACTTTTTGGCTAATTCGGTCCTTGGTCTTGTCGGTCCGGTCCTAGACCGATGCTCACCCCTACACCACATACTATCTCACATAGCTTAAGTTGGACTTGAACCCAAAACCATTTTGGTTGGGGAGCATCTCGCACAACAAAGAGTAGCATTGGGACACAAGCCCTTTAGTGGAATAAGTTTTAGATTATTCAGCATGATGAGAGTAAGAAAGTTTTCGAACATAAGGTGGTTTGGCAGAAGGGAAATGTAAGCATCTGAAGGATGTGTCGTTATGGAATCAAAGTTGGGATCGGATAAGGTTGTGGAAATGCTTGTTAGGACTGTATGTATGCTTTATGGTCGGATACGTGTGGTTTTGGTAATAGTATTGCTAGAAGGAATATGTTTTCGAATAGTAGTGGTTCGGAGGCAAGTGTAAATTTTAATTCGTGTAGGAGTTTAGGTCTAGCTTTGAGTTAGGGTGACTTCAGTAGTGTGAAAAGTGGTTTTAGTAATTCAAAATTTGAGAAGGAGGTGGTTAAGGTTATGCCAAAGGTTTGAATCGACAAAAGGGATGTGTCTTGGTTCAAAGCGGATTATATTAATTTTCCTTGCGAGTTGGCACCTGGGAGATTGTTTATGGAATGTTTGAACTTGAGTAGCACGGTTACAATGGATGATTTTGATGTGAAAAAATGTGATGATCGAATTAGTCAGATTTCAGGTAGTTGTAGTGTATCACGTAGCGTAAAGAGGGATGATACTAATCATTTGAGTTTTCAGAGTCGGATTCCATTAGTGGTTTAACAAAGACGGTTTAAGAGTAATGTGACAAGTAGTTTCAAAGCATATCCAAAAAGTGGATTAATGGTACAAGCACCTCCAACACACGATTGAAGATTATGTATTGGCGTTATATTATACTAATGTTAAAATCGTGATTGAGAAATTACTTCAATACCTTCATTTAGCTGGTAAAAGGAGGCGTTTATAAACAGGAAAATGAGTAAATTAATTGTTTAATAAAAAAAACATGTGAGAAATACGTGAGAAACTAAATATAATGGGTCATATATCATTAAATAATGTCACGTCAAATCATTTCCGCTACAAGGATACAATAGGAAGATTAACAACATTTATGAATTTAATAAGAGAATTAAAAGATGACTGCAAAAAAAAATGTAACAAGTTAAATGCCTTTTTCAAACCATTAACCCTAACATTTTAGCAAAACATGTTCTTGTTCTACCTCTTACACGAAATGAAAATTAATTTACACACATTTTATTTTCATAGATAAGCATCATTTGATACTTGTAGCTTAATTATTTTATGTTTAAACTGTTGATGCGTGTAGATTTAAAATGGCCTTTCTTCTGACCGAAATTGATTACGTCATGTTAATGACATAAGCATTAATTTAGGTTAGCAGGATATCACATCACACCATGCAAATTGCCAACCTACAGTACCCGTGGTATCCAACCACCTTTATTTAGATTGGTAGGACATAACAACATTTAAAATGGGATGTGTTGATCGCACTCTCCCTATCAGGGAGGTCCACCTACTTTTAGTTAAAATGTACAGGTTTTAATACAGACAGTACAAGCGGCGGCAGCTGATCAAATAGGGAGGGTGTGGCTTAGGGAGGGTGTGGTTAAATACTTCAAACGTCTGTTTAACGTTTGGCTATCCTTTTATTAATCCTTTTACGCATAACAACATTATATATATATATATATATATATATATATATATATATATATATATATATATATATTTTTTTTTTTCCACTTATTATCTTTTTGCATCATAGCCGTCAATTCTGACACTTGTCAAGATACTGTGAGTATGAGGATAAATTGAAACAATTTGTAGAAGAAAATAACATTTTCCATGAAAAATTACACACTATATAAGATATTCTAACATGCATATTGCATCAAAGGTGTTGAGGCGCAAGTTAGAACTTTTACAAAATACAGAAAATACTTATGATCATCAAAACAGGATGTAAAAAATTTACAATAAACCCATAAAACTTAAATGGATGATGTGTATGACGTGTTTATGATAGAATTATAATAGCTCAAATAAGACTACTTCAGTTACATATTCAATTTATTGTTATAGTAACTACGTAGTTATTCTATAAAAGTAGAAGTATTATAGTTTCAACAGAGTGCTCTAGAAGCAATCTAACTGAGTTAAGCCTAAAACAGTATAACACAATATTAATAATCCTTATAGGCAAACTAATATCACACATCTAACACTAATACGTTATGGGCAAGTACGATGTTGTTGGTTCATTTTAACCCATTTGAGATGTTTCATTGTTAGCCAATATGTTATATTTTACGTGCTCATTAATCTGTTAAGGAAGAAAATGAAAGAATAACATATTTATTCGATTCCTATACATATAAATGAGAAAAATTAGGATATTGCGAATTGCGAATTGCGAAATGCGAATTGTATAATGTTGTATAAGCCGATTTCAATTTTTCAATCATCCTGGGTAGTGGGGTTGCACAAGACTACAAGAGTAGGCCCATTTTGGATTCAGCAAAGATATGTTATATTTAGAAGCACACATTTAAATTTCATTTTACAAGAGTGTAGGCCCATTTTAGATAACGAATAAATGTTGGAAGCATAAACGCACATTTCATTTTCATCCACAAGAGGGTAAATCCAACCTGGATTCAACAAAGCAATACACACCGCGGACTGAATCGAATCGAAAAATCGGACGGATGGGACCTCTGGTCCTCGGTCCACCCTTTCCCTAATACTCAGTCCTTAGTTAGGTCAGCTTCGTTTCGGTCTTATGCAAAACTGAACATCATGATTTGTTGGGCTGGATCTGACCGACGAACCGAACAGGACCAGACCGACTCACACCTGGACCGAACATTTTGGTCCGTCCTCAATCTGGCGATTTGGGCTAAATCGATTTCGGAAACTGTCTGATTCTTGTCGGTCTAGTTCGGTTTTCGGACTGTGCTCAACATTGTTAGATTGAGTTTTATAATATTGATGAACTTTTATGGTGTGATGTATATTTGTGAAAGAGCAATACTAGACCTATTCACAAAATCTACACAAAAAATCTACTCGCTGGCGTGTCAGCAGGTGATTGATGCATTTTCTGGCAGTTTCTTTCTCACCCCTCTCTTATTAAACCAATCACCCGCTAACACGTCAGTAAGTGAATTTTTTTGTATATTTTGTCGGTGGTTCTAACATTTCTCTTTGTGAAAAGCCCATTTTTCTTCGATTCAAAAAGATTGTGTTTTTATCATTTGTTTAATCAGCCTAGTATTAGGTGAAAATTAACTTAGGTTTTAACATTAGCTTAGTTGGAATGTTGTAGTAGAAAAGCTAAAACAAGATTGTGTAATTGGAAATTGAGATTGATCTCAAACAGTGGGAGGTTAACTTTGGTTAAGACGGTACTTGGTAGCTTGGCCTTCTGTTTTCTTTGTTTCGCGCCGCAATGAGTGTACTTAAAAATCAGAGAGTATAAGGCAAACTTTTGGGAGCGAAATGTTGAAATTAGAAAGATGGCATGGGTAGAATGCGATGTTGCTCCTAAAATAATTTCTTAAGGTGGTTTGAACATTGGTAGTTAAAAACGCCTAAGCGGGTTTTAATAGAAACAGTAATTACGTGGACGGTCCTTGTTGTTTGCGCAAAGTTTCACCCACAATCCTTAAATGTTTAAAGTGGCATGGATACCATATCTCTACAAAAAAATAACACTTATGGTCCATTTTTTAACTGATGTTAAGTGAGTTTTGTTATAATTTACACGTTAGCTCTTTTGGTTAAAGATCATTGCATCGTTTATCCTTTATAATAATGGTCGTTTACAATTTAAGGTTTCTCGACTTTAGCTATGTTTTTATCCATTTCGTCTGTTTTTATACGTTTTCATCCGTTTTCTTCAGTTTTTAAACGTTTTCGTCCGTTTTTCTTACGTTTTCATATTTGTTATTCATTTTTATACGTTTTCAAATGTTTATTTTTATGTTTTTATCCGTTTTCGTTTATTTTCATACATTTTCGTCCGTTTTTCTTACGTTTTCATAAATCTTTATCCGTTTTTATAGGTTTTTGTCTGTTTTTATACGCTTTCATACATTTTCATCTCTTTTTATACGTTCTCATACGTTTTCCTGCGTTTTTATACGTTTTCGTCCATTTTCGTCCGTTTTTATACATTTCCGTCTGTTTTTATACATTTTCTTATGTTTTCATCCGTTTCCATACATTTTCTTATGTTTTTATAAGTTCATCCGTTTTCATCCATTTTTAAACATTTTCTTACGTTCATACATTTTCTTACGTTTTTATCCGTTTTCGTCCGTTTTTATACTGATTGAGGGAAAAGAAGTCAACTAAAGTTAACCACGGATGTGGTCAATACAGTCAAACTCCTTAGGCTCAATTCTCCGTGGAAGCATAGGGTTTCCCCGGGTCATTATGTCCCGACGAGGTGTGATGGTAATCAAAACGGGTTTGTGATCGGGTGAAGTTGGACAGGAAAGGGGTAATGAAGGTTTTGAATGATTACGCTAAGGAAATACGAATGAGAATGATTTAAACAAACTATATTAACAATAACGCGAAACCTAATTAACTTAAAACGTAATCTAAAAACTTAAAATTAGAGTTTGCTTAAAGATAAGCACAAAAATATGCCAAACGGCTTAAATAGAAGCTATCACTTTATTTATGTTTTTGGTTTTTCATATTTTACAAACTACTTTTAATAACGTAACCTAAATGTAAAAAAAACGTAAAAGTTATTTAAAATAAAATGCGAGTGCGCAAAATAAAACGTAAATTTTATGCTACGCTAATCCTACGAACATGCAAATTATATTTTTACGGACCTAAAGTTAAAAGAAAATTATTAGAAAAAGAAAATAATTTTTATAACTATTTAATTAATTATTATTAATTAAAAACTATTTATATTAATTAGACTAAATATACTAAATTAAATTATTATATATACTAAATGAAAACTTAAATTTCTAAAACTTTTTCTACGAATACCTTATACTAACAGAAACTTAAAAAAAAATATAAAAACTTATGAATGCTTATAAATAAGCAGTACAAAGATTTCTTTTTGGCTTTTTATTTAAAACTAATAAAACTAAAATTAATTATTAGAACTATTAAATGAAAAGTAGAATTTCTGGAAAAATTTACACAAGTACTATGTAGTAGCAGAAACCTAGAAAAAATAAGAGGAGGGGGAAAAAGCTAAAAATAAGCTGGGAAATAAGCTGAAGCAGCTTATTAAGCCAAAGGGAAAAACAAGGTTTAAAAGGGTTGGGGTGTAGAAGTATGACAAGAAAAGACCCAAGGGCGCTTTGGCATACAGGTACATACTATCACTTTCAGAAAGGGGGAGGTCTCAGGTTCGACCCTGCCTCACCCCTTTTTAGCAAACATTTTATTTTTTTTATTTTTCTTTTTACAAAACTTTTAAAACACTAAAAATAATTAACTTTTAAAAAGAAAATATATTTGAAACTGAAAAATAAGCTCAGAAAGAGCTTATTAGTTCAACAGTGCACACAATAAGCTCAAAAGGGATTAAGAACCTGAAAAAGCTTAAAATAAGCTATACAGTGAACACTAAGGGCAAATTAAGCTAAGTACAGATTATATAAACCTAAAGCAAGCCAAGGAAAAAGTAAAAACCAAGAGAGTAAGCTGAAAAAGCTCAATTAAGCAAATCCACACCACTGAGAACCAAACAGTCCCAAGGGACAAGTTGCAGGCCTGATTTGGATTATCTAAATAAGCTGGGAAGCTCAAATAAGCATGGAACCTGTGAGCCAACCTAGTGAGCTTCTCAAAAGACCAATAAGCATGAGCTTATTCCCACAAACAAGCTCTACATGAGCTTATGAGGTAGGCTCAAGTACACTGATCACTCAGTGTGACTGAGTCAGTGTTAGCTGTTTGAAGGCCAAGAAAAAGCTCATGAATAAGCACAAGGATGAGAATTAAGCACATACATGAAGAGATGGTACAATGGGCATTCCAAAATAACAACAAGCTAAAGCTATGGTCCTTTAATGAACAAAAGACAAGCTATAAAAATTAGCTTATGAGCCAATACACCCTGGTGCAGGGGAGCACAACTCCAAACAAGCTAAAACAAGGCTATAAACAAGCTTAATATAAAAATCTAAAAATTAAGGAAAAAGTATAATTGAGAAGCTGAGCTTCTAAAGTTTGAGAACCCGCAAGCTCACAACCTGAGGATAAGCACAGAGATCATGAAAATTCTATCCAAAATTGGATTTCTCATACCAATGCAAACTGTTGACTTTAGTGAGATCATGAACTAGTTGACTTTAATTAGATTCAATCAATCCTGGATGATTATGTCTGACATGTTATGCTACAATTCAACTGATTTAAACTATGTGGACAACTTCTAAGCCTAGTGCAATGATTTTTGAAACTAAAAATGGTGACAGTCAAGCAGCCATGATACATCAAAGTTAGTTTTGACCTTTTTTACTTAAAATTGCCAATTTCAAGTGTTGGCTATTCTAGTTTACCCCTAAGCATGATGTGTGAGCAATTTCTTTACCACCAAAGACCACAAAGGGCAGTTAAGCATACTAATCCAAACACTCCCTAACTAGTATGGGGTTGAGATTTTAAAAGTATTTCAATGAAAAAAGCTATACTACTTATGTGAAATGGATCAGTAATGCTACAATGAAGTAGTAAAAGCTAAAACGATAAAAAAAATAAGCAATTTTCAATAAGCTAGCAGTGATGAGAATATGACAACCTAATCTAACAGTAAACTAAATAAGTTGTAAACTAAAACCACCAAGACTGTCAAACATGCATAATAAATAAATAAATACACAAACAAGAATAAGCACATTTAAGCCACAGAAATAAGCTAATAAGGAGTTTGACTTTCTTTGACTTTCTAGAGTTTTTGAGTGCAAGGAAAATGAAACTTACAGAATGGTAAGGACAGGCTTCTGTTAGCTTATATGAGCAGTAGTAAGAGCTTATGAAAGGTTTGAACTCACAAGAGAGCTTCAACAAGATTTTTGCTAATAAAACTTAAAGTTTCTATTGAATACTGAGAATCAGGTACAAGCTTTTAATCAAAGTTAAAATACTTACATTAAATTTGAAACAGATTACAAGGTGAAACTAAGCAACATAAATTTAAAGCATTACATGATTTAAAAATTACACTACAAACCTAAATTAACTACTAAAATATACTAACTTTTTTCTGCTTCCTTCCTTCCTTTTATCTTCAAAATTTAGGGTTTTGGGAACCCTCTTGTCTTATTCCAGCAATAACATTGACCCTTGGATGTGTAAATATCAATCCTGACCCTCAATTGGTTTTGGCGCCAAGATGGAGTTTGGATTTTTCCCTTTGATAACTTGATGCCAGAGGTGTAAATTGGACTGGAGTGCTTGTTTGGTTAGGCAAGGGGGTGGAGTGTGACAGAGGTATTAGGGTGGAGGTGATGATGATGTTGGCTGTGGTGTTGCAGGGATAAGGGTGAGGTGGAGGATGAGGGTCAAACCTAGGGGGTTGACTGAGGGTATTAAAAAACGGGGGAAGGGATTATATTAAAAGGTGGGGATTTGGTTTGGAGTGGTGGGCTGTTGAGGTGTGTTGGGCCAAAGGAATTGGTGGGCTTTGGGAATTTATTATTGGATTGGATGGGAGTAGTAACAAAGGGTAACCGTTTGGTTTGTATGGTAAAATAACACAAGGACCAATTTTGTACTTTTCTGAAATTTGAGGATCCAAATTGTAAATAATCCAAAGTTGTAACAAGGACTATATTTGACATATGTGAATAGTACAATGGCAATTTTTTGATAATTTTTATATTTCAAAATTCCAGGGACCATTTGTGTAATTTTCCAAATTGCAGGGACCATTTGTGTAAATTTCTCAAACTTTTCACCCAAGGACTTGATTTGAAATTTTTTGACTTTAGAAACCATGGGTTGACTTTTCTTTCGTTTTAAACCTTCAGGGACTAGTTTCGTCAATTTTTGAAACTTGAGGGACTGAATCTGCCAATTATGCAAACTTTGTTCGTTTTTCATTTGTTTTTAAACATTTTGCATCTAAAACATATAAAACACAGTTTTGGAATAATTTCTGTATTTTGATGCATTTCTGAGTGTTTTTGGATGTTTTGGCAGTTTAGATTGACTAAAAATGATGAGTATTCACACACTCATCAATACCTTTTCGTCCATTCTAAAAACGGACGAAAACGTATAAAAACAAATGAAAACACTTAAAAACGGATATAAACGTAAGAAAACGTATACAAGCATACCTAAAGCCGAAAAACTTTAAATTATAAACGGTCGTTATTATAAAGTGTTGTGTCTGATTTTCGACCCAATTGTCTCCGACATGTATTTAAGCATAAAATAGCCTAATTTATTAACTCTTTAATATAAATCAGGAGAGCAGCACTCACTGATAAAGATCAGAGAGTAAGTCACCCTCTGATGAAAATCAAAGGTCTTGTTCTTTGATAGTTATCAGAATGTGTTACTCCCTAATGGTTTTCAGAGAGTACACCCTTCTGGTTATCAGTGATAGGGACCTCACTAATGATCAATAGTCGATGTAACTCACTGATATAAGAAATCAGTTAGAGTTGTATAAAGCTCAACCAACAGTCAAGCTTTAGGGAGTCGAAGAACAACAGAAAAAATACGTTGTAAACTCATGCAGTGTCAGGGAGCAATGCATAAGGAGCTACAAGCAACACAAGAGGCACCGAGACCTGACAAATATCTCAATGACCTTGAAGACTTATCTCTAAAAGTGAAACTTAATCTGATGAACGAGCGAAAAACTTCTTGGGAAGATAAGCGAAAGGTCTTATCAAAGGACGATAAAGAAAGATTTTAGGTATAAAAGTTGTCAGCATTGGAAACCAAAAGCAACCTTTACCTAGTTTCCTAGGCACGTGCTATCTACTTAAAGTTGGCAAACTACTAAACCCATATGAATCCACAGTATTTCCCTTTCTATTTAAACAAAACTTTGTAACCGAGTTAAGTAGGATTCTAAACAAGCACAAAAGGTAATACTTAGCACTACAGTTGATAGGATCCCCTCTCTTTGAACGAACTAAACAAAGCTAGCTGCCACTAGTCATTCTAATAGGACTGTAACATTTGTCATCAACCGGAATAGTTTTACCGAGAGGTATTCCACTATAAATCTTTGATTCATTTCTAATAAAATTTTTACACGTTGAAAAGTACAAATGATGTTATTGTGATTTTGGGTGATGTTATGTTTATTATTATTAGTAGGAAGATATCATCATTTGCTCAAACTGCGTGGACCAACATAATGGATAGACGATACAATGGTCTTTAACAAAAAGGGGTAACGTGTAAATGATTGCGGAACTCACTTAACATTAGTTAGAAATGGACCATAAGTGTTATTTTTTTGCAGAGTTAGGGACTATCCATGCAATTTTACTATTGGTAAAACTTAAGGCAAAACACAGGGACCATCCATGTAATTTACTCTAATAGAAAATGATTAACTTATGTACGATTTTATAAAAAATGTTTAACTTTAATATACTTTTTTTGGAAAAAAATAAATAAATAAAATAAAACCTGTGAGCTAACTAATAAATTTAAAATATACATAAAGTTTGTATAAAAGTAAATTTAATAAATAAATTCAAAACACAACCCTAGATTATGTAGTGAGTTACAAAAGGAACTTTAAACTTTTACTTTTTACTAAAAAGAGATAATGAAAATTTGGAATTTGTAGCAACTTTTATTATTATTATTATTATTATTATTATTATTATTATTATTATTGTTATTGTTATTATTATTATTATTGTTATTATTATTATTATTATTATTATTATTATTATTATTATTATTATTATTATTATTATTATTATTTGCAAGATTTTTGTATGTTTTCTATGAATTTCTTAATTTAGAGAACTAAACTAAAAGTTGTTAAATAAATGTGCAATGTACTAAAAAATGTTACATGTGCCTGCAACGAAGTGTAAATATGTACTAATAATCCATAATCTAAAAAAAATACGTGTTTAAAAAAAAAACTTAAGACACAAACACAAAAGAAATAATTACACAAAATTTCGACACTTAAAAAAATAAAAATATCATATCCAAAATAGATTCGCCGCAACACGCGGAAACCGAATCACTCGTTACATGATCAATATTAGAGCATCAAAATAACACAAGGTACAAAATTTCCAAAATTACATAATCCTAATTACACATTAATTAATGTAATAGTTAAAACCATAATTTAATAAGTAGTGAAGTATGTATGCTCATTTTTGGCAAATTTGTGTGTATGCTATACCATATCACATTTCACAATAACATTTTTATTTTAAAATATAAGTGCGTAAAATCTACTTATTTTGTTGTTGATTTCGTAACTATTTTTCATATTACATTTGATCGTAAATAAATTAAATTACAATGTATCCGCCACTACAACGTTCGAGTAACTGTCTAGTTTTGCTTTAACCGGTTTTCTTTACATTCACATCATCATATGTTGAGATCGCCTAAAGCATCAAAGGTCCCGTTTGGTATACAGGTTTGGACTAATGGGGTTGGGGTTTGTGTTAAAAACATGTGTTTGGTATAAAAAAGTGGGCCCAAGAGTTTGGGTTAAGTGTTAGAAATCCTTCATACACGAATCCATGAAAATAAGGGTAAACTCCAAATTTAGTCACTCAAGTATCGCGAAAGTGCAAAAAAACCACGGAGACATAAAGGCATGCAAAAATGCCACCCACGTTACGGATAAGTGCACAAAAGCCACCGAGAGCTACTTTCCGTTAGTTTCCTCGTTAAGTGTCATATCACTGAGGGTATTATAATCATTTCGTTGCTTTAAGGATAGGGACTAAATTTGAAAAGTAATTTTTATCTTTTATCATCTTACTATCACCACCACCCTCTGCCACCACCACCAGCCTCCTCTACCACCCCACAACCAACATCACCACCCTCTACCGCCCACCATCACCGACACCTTACTACTTTATTATAACACAAGATCTAATGGGTTTACTTAAATAACAAATTTAATATAACTTCAGGTACATTTGTACAAGGCTAACAGAACTTAAGAACTAGAAAATTCATTAATTGTTACTACTAGCATTTTGCATGAAAATCTTTGAAACACTTGTAAATAGTGACATTATTCCCATAGCAAAACAAAACTTAATAAATCTGTAACGTAACCATTTATAGCTATTGCAAAACTACAAATGACTATAATATTATTGATCTAACCAAAAAGTTTCACTAGTACAAATTTGGGATTTCGTCACACATGCTGTTTTTTGAACGGCGACACAGTCAGATATTTATGTGACTAAATGTAACATAATAAAATACACAACCACACTTGATCTGACTTGTGTGACCATTTCGGATTTTCATTGTCACACATTTGAATATTTATGTGACTAGAGGTAACTGTTATTTATTTATTTATTTATTGAATATTTAGCCACTTATAATTTGGGACGTGTGACAGATACAAATAAGTTTGAAACATTAGTCACACTATATATATATACATATGTGACAAATATATGTCACACAATTGAACAGTGTGACCAAAATCCATATATAGTCACATGAAGTAATTGTGTGTGTGGCTAAGTCATATAGTCAAGTTTGTCACACATTATTTAAAAGTGACAAATATATGTCACACACTTGAACAGTGTGACCAAATATCATATATGCTCACACTAAACCATACATATCCATGATCTTCTTATACAAGCCCCGCCTAAATTTTCCCCAAAAATCAAATTGCCCTGTTAACTTTTCACAAGGCCCTCTTAAATTTGTTCCCGAAATCAAATTGCCCCTCCACCCATCTTTTATCTTGTTTTCTCAATCTCACATCAACTTCTTAATATCTTCTCCTTAACTAGTTTTCTTAATCTCTCACACCCCCTCTCCATTGCCACCCTTCACCGCCTCCCCATTGACCACCATCTCCACAGCTGTCTCACGCTGTCATGTTGGAATCTACGCGAGGTAAAGCAAGGTACCATTGAGATCACGCTGGTAATAATTGGGCCAAGGGTCATTATACTGAAGGTGCTGAGTTGATTGATTATGTTCTCGATGTTGTCAGGAAGGAAGCTGAAAACTGTGATTGTTTGCAAGGTATATTATTTATTTATTTAATTAGAACTGATGGACCTGTTAGTTTGTTTACTGGATTTGTTTGTTTGTTTATGATTTTTTGGTGGAATTAATGTGTATGTATTGAATTTAAAATGATAGACTTGCTGAGTATGTATTTGATTTAATTTATTGTAACTGTTTTTATGATGTTATTCAGCTATTTGTTGAATTTACTTGTTTAGAAGTTATAGAACATGTATGCAAATTCGTTACTAAAAATCAGTAATCATGTGGATAATTAAAAATTAAAATGCCTTATATTACAGACCAATTGTTGAAATGTGTAAAAATGAAAATAATATTGCAGCAAAATGTTTCAATGTGAGATAGGAACTTTGATTTGTTTAGAAGTGTATGTTAACAAAATTATTTCAGTTGTAAAACATGTAAAATGGATGAAAGTTAACTAGTATGATACTTTGTTGAAGGTCTGAGTCTCTTGTGCTGACAAATTGTTCATTTAGAATTGATGGACTGTTTATGATAATTTGTTATTGGAACCATGTGTGTAATCAAGTAACATAATTGTTTATGTGAATTACTGATTTGTGATTATGACACTTAAAAGGCTGGTTGTTGACGAGTTATCATAATTTGAATAGTGCAGAATAAAAACAAACTGTTGTAGTTGTCCATCATTTGTTGTTTTCTTGGGTTTGAAGTTGCAAATTGATGGTTAACATTGTCTAATTTCAACAGAATCTGAACTAATTTTGTAGCATCTGTTAGTAATGCTACATGCCTACCTAAATATAAATAAACATGGATTCAGTGATTTCTTATCTTAATGTTCTTTAACTTTACTTGACATGGTATTATTGAGATTAACAACAGTTGTTTTTGTTACCTCTTTTACTCAAACAACAATGTGATGTTCAATGGTTGATTTTTTTTGTCACTTATGCTAAAGTGATATATCAATATGTGTGATTCAATTTGATCCCATGGATCATTGGTTGGAAAGATGCTAATGGTATTTGTTACAATCTGCTTAAAAAAAGTGTATTTGTTGGATAACAATTTGGGTCAACCCGACCTCACCCGTTGTAATGACATTTTGATCTGTTACCCAACCTGCCATTTTGCGACATCTATTTTTTTTTTTAGTAGCTGTCCATACAGAATATGCAAGTATTGGAGTATAAATGTATAATAGATGACTTGTTTTGTAACATGGCTAGTTTCCGAGTAAATCATTTTTTTGGGTTGTTATACTACAGGTACAAGGGGCCTAGTCTGTTGGAGGCTATAGATGCTCTTCAACCTCCTGCTAGAGAATACTCCAAGCCTCTACTAATGTCAATATGTGATGTCCTTAAACTGACATCTCAAGGTCAGGCATCTGTATGTGGGCAGTTAGACGCTAGGGTTCTTCGTAATGGAAGCAAGGTACTACTACTATATTTAATGGCCTTTGACACGTTTCAATACAAAAAAAGTTCATTGAACTTTTGCTGAAAACTGAGAAACAACTGATTGGGTATTTGCATAAAAAGTTAACCAACTTCTCTCAGGATATTTTTACCCGGGTTAAAAAAACCCATTTACCCAAAAAAACTTCTCTCATGATAACCAAAATGGAATTTCCCTTTTCAAGTTTGTTACGTTATATAAAATCTTTGTCGAAGTCCTCCTCCATATTGGAGGAGAAAACACTATATTACATGGAACGAATTTGAATAAAGTTCAACACCTTTCTATGCAACTGCGACAAAACATAACAAAGAAAATTATAACATAATTTATCTTTACTTGCTGAAATATTTGCCAGATTTTCTAGTTCTAATTACTATTGCTATTTATCTATGGTTTTATTGTAAGTTCTCGTTCTGCCTTCAGGAGACATTGCAACAGTGCGTTCATTAGAACGTGATTCTCAACCATGTAACATTGCAAGAGCTGGTGATAGTGTAGATGTTAGTTTACAAGGTATTGATGCAACCTCTGTTATGTCTGGTGGTGTATTGTGTCACCCAGATTTCCCAGTGGCAGCCTCAAACCATTTGGAGTTGAAGATTCTTGTTTTGGATGTCCAAATACCACTTATGATTGGCTCTCAGGTAATGTGCTGTTGTTTCTACTAGTTTTTCTTGTGAACTGATAGATTTAGGCTATGATTAATCTTTAGGGGTAATTGTGTATTTGCCCCACGAGGTTCACCATACTTGAAGCCTAGCCTCATGCGACTTCGAGTATAGGGTTTTGCCCCAATTCGACTTATGCGTTTTATGCCATTATGTTCATATGGCCATTTTTGCCCCAAAATCAAGTACAGGTGTGTAAGTGTGTGTAAGACCCAAGTAAACTTGTGTAAATGTCCTTTTTTATGCAGCATGTACCTATGTGTAAGTGCACTATTATGCAACATGTACAATTTTTTTTTAAAAAGTCAAACTTTTGAAAAATAAAATATAGTTTATTTTTTTATGCAAATTGTACTTTTTAATGAGATTAGATGTTTCAAATAGTTATATGTACTTTATTATGCGATTTGTACAAAATGTTATTTGATTTAATATGTTGAAAGTTTATGTACTTGGTTATGCGACTTGTACTCATCCCGAACCTAAGTTTTAAGATTCAACCTCCAAACCAAATACCTAACCAACATCCAAACCAAGTACAAAACCTTACAAACATGAATCTCCCACCACATTTCATCTCCTTTTCAAATCTATACATAACATCTCTCTCCCATCTCATAAACCAGCACCACCACGTTACAGCCACCGCCACACCACCATAAACCAGCACCACCACGTTACAACCACAGCACCACCACGTTAATATGTTGTTGCTTTATTTGTTATGTTGTTAAATTTTTACTATTTCTAATAATTTTATAAAATGTAAAAGATATTAGTTAGATTTATATTAAATGCATTGACCATTGTTAAACATTGGGCACTCAACAGTCTTTCATGGGATACCCAATCGGTGGTTTATGTACCAAAGTGTATCAATTCCCCACGGTCCTCTACATATAGACGCTCCTCATACCACAATGACACACACATACAACTTTTTTCGAAAGCAAAACAACAATGGCTCCACTAGCAATTTTCAATGAACTTGCTCATGCTTGTGGTTCCACCTTGTTGGAACGCCATCTAGATTTGTATCTTGAGAGGTCTTTTGCCAAAGACAAGGATCTGGAGCGTGATATCACGAAAGTCTGCATGAAGTTATCTGAGTCTATCAAAGAAGCCCAAGCTTTTTCGAAGGAAGTCGATGTCCTGAAGGGTAGGGTCGAGGCTGTGGAGACTGCAAAGTTCCTTAGGCAGCGTCAGCATAAGGATCTGCTTCGGCTGATGGCTCTGATGATTTCTATGAAGGAGACTGAGTTGAGCATGCGTGAGAAAGATATATTTGCTGAGAAGCTGAAGGGATGGTTGCCATTCTAAGTCTCTGGGTGATGCTCTTGGAAGTCTCTGGCTGGATTTCGTATTTGGTTTATGTTTAACATGTTTCTGGTTTATGTTTATCATTATCATGTTTCTGGTTTATGTTGATTTGGACATTGGACTTTTAAAATTTTTTAATCTAATGTTTATGGTTTATGTTTATCATTTTTTGCTCTATGGTTTATGTTTCTCGTTTTTCTTTTTTGATTAAGTTTGGTTATGATACTCTCCCTAAATTCCTTTTTAAAAACTGCATATGTTATTTGTATTAAATACGCAGGTTTATGTTTAGGAATCATTTTTCTTTTTTATGCGCTATGATAGTGTTACATGAATGGACTTTTGAATTTATAATATATAATTAATGATGTTTTGTTTAATATTGATTATGCTACTCTCCCTAAATTCCTTTTTAAAAAATGCATATGTTTTTTTTATTAAATCCAGTTTATGTTTAGGGATCATTTTTCTTTTTTATGCTCTATGATGGAGTTACATGAATGGACTTTTAAATTTATAATATATAATTAACGAAGGTTTGTTTCATATTGATTATGTTTGATCAAGCTACTCTCCCTAAATTCCTTTTTAAAAATTGCATATGTTATTTGTATAAAATCTGGTTTATGTTTATCATTTATCTTTTTTATGTTCTATGATGGTGTTACATGAATGGACGTTTCAATTTATAATATATAATTAATGAGTTTTTGTTTAATATTGGTTATGCTAATCTCCTTAAATTCCTTTTTAAAAACTGTATATGTTATTATGTGTATTAAATCTGATAATTTGCACATGAATAGTATCAGGTTTGATAATTATTGCGTATTCTTCAAACTAATATTATTTTAGTTATTGTTATTTATTATTTATTTATGTTTTTAGAAAAAATTTAATCTTAAATGGGATTTTTTTATAAGTATAAAAATATAAGTTATAAGTATTTTTTTGAATTTTAGGAAGTTAATGGTAATGCATTGTGCCTGGAAGGGTTGCTTTATATCCATTGCATAAATGAGGGGTTTAAATTGTAATGTTGGACATCTTCCTAAATACTGCATTCCCGATTTATGCATGGGAGAAGATGGAAAGGCTGCATTAACAACCAAACTAAATGTTCCAATGCCTCTAGAGTGTCTTTGTGGTGTTGTTTTTACACATTGTAATTTGCTATAATTAATTACAACAACCAAATATTTTCATTATATATACGCTTGTATGTGTCAAATACTTTTAACCCTATATTTTAAACATACATTTATCCACATTTTAACCCTAACCTTAAGATGGCAGACACACCAAACCTTAATGTGATGAAAGATGCAATAGAATATGGTAAGCTAGTTGATGCGTTCTAGCTATTGGTAATGCATGACAAAGTAGAGGAGATAAGTTTTATCGCTCGTATTGGGGAGGAGAGTAGCCAGTTGAGGGCGGTGATTGAAAAGAAGGAGAAAACAGTAACTAAGGTAGCTACCTTATTTACTCGTTTCAATGTTGTGGCTGAAACTGGTCGTCAATGCCTGCTTGAAGTTCAACAAAAAGACCGCAGGAAGCTTGATCTGTTGGCTCAACTACTGGTGCTGTTTCATAAAAGCTTGGAGGAGAAGGATGAGCTTTTGGAGAGGTTGGAAGAAGCTGAAGCGGATGACAAAGATTAGTACCTTTTGGTCAATGTCTTTGGCGTTTTGATGTATGTGCTAGGGTTGTTTCTGTTGAACTATTAGACCTTGATAGATCTTCTTGAGCACTCTAGAATCGTTAGTTATGTTACTGTAATGAATAACACACTAATAGACAATCTCTGTAACTTGTATTTTAAAGCGGAAAGAAACGCAAGTGTAATACTAAGAACTCTTGATCCTCTATGGATCTTTTAATAATAATGAAAGTGTTTTCTAAAACGTAATTCAATACATAATCGTGTGTTCCTGTTATACACAAGGAACCCTAAACCGTTTCCCAAGAAACGTATATTCTAAAACTTCTAAAAGATATGAATTATCACTTCCTAAATAAACTCATGCATATCCACACTATAATACATAAAATACGGAAATACTATATCTGCAGAAACTAATAATGCTGAAACTAGTCTTCAGCAGATACACTGCTTCAGCAGGAACCAGCTCTTCAGCAGTAACCTTCAGCAGTAACAGTCAGCAGAATTCTTACTTAGCAGAATTCCCAACAATCCTCCGCTAATCTTGAATTTGACCTGGTTAAATTCAAGATTCTTGATAGATCTTTGAAGTTATATACCAAGAGGATTGTAATAATATAGCACCAGCAAAGAATCATCTTCAGCAGGATCTCTATGATCAGCAAATACTTGAAAGTTCCATTCTTTGCAGCAACAAATGACTAAATGTACATCAAAACAAATTAGTTTCATACTATTCTCATCACTTCCAGGTGTGTTAACTCTTGTGAGAGGTGAATCATTGAAAATAATGGATTTGATGTCTCTTTACCAATAGCCATCACTACTGGAGTAGCCAAGTGTTCTAAGGTACACTGATAACCACATGATTTTTAGCAAATCATCAGCTATAAACGGATTTGAGATGTCTTTACCTGTAGCCGTTTGCTCAGGACTAGCCAATTATTTTGATGAAAATCATCTTGGTTAACTGATTACCAAATATGGTTTCCCACTGCCTTTACCACAAGCCATATACATGTGGGCTAGCCAATTATTCAGAATCCATAAAGGAAAAATCCATGGTCAATTGACAACCATTTCAACTACTCAGCAATAAAGCATGGATGAGTTGAAAACCCTATGGTTTTAAGCAAACCATTACATCTATCAACAAATTTGATATGTCTTTACCAAAGCTGTACCCTTTGGACTAGCCAACTTTTTGATGGAATAGTCAACATCAGGTAAGTTGATGACCAAAAACACCAAACCTGCAGATAATAGACACAATATTATACAACAAAAATGTTAGTTTTTTTTTTTTTTTCTTTTTTTTTTTTTTTTTAATAATAAAATAAGAAAAATAAATATACAACATTATACCCTTAAACAGAAGCTGCTCTGGAAGTCATAATCCTTTGTTTGAAGACTTTCACCAAAGATTCAGCAAACAATCTTGCATTCCCAACTGGATCAGGAGGAATCTCCAACTTTTGTTGTAACATTTTCTCTATCAGAGACACTTTCAGAGGATATCTTTTGCCAATATCCATAATAAGCCTTAGACCAGTTGTAGTTTCCAAAACATGAACATAAGGCATAGGATAGAACTTCCAACTCTGAACTTTCCATCTCTGATTGTTTTTCCATATGTCATAGCTAGCACTAGTGGGAGTAGAAGAATCAAACAACACTCTAAGATCACCCAACAAATACAATCCAGACCCTGTAGGAGTATGATTTGCATAATACTTGTGAACCAACTCATTTAGAGTGACTAAATCCTGATGATCAACAAGATGTAGAATCTCTTGAAGAAATGT
Source organism: Artemisia argyi (assembly GCA_030686995.1). Taxonomy (NCBI): domain Eukaryota; kingdom Viridiplantae; phylum Streptophyta; class Magnoliopsida; order Asterales; family Asteraceae; genus Artemisia; species Artemisia argyi. The sequence continues at coordinate 166,397,932 of CM060687.1, read as the reverse complement.
AAAAGATATAGAAGTTTTATCCAATCTGTAAATGGTATTAACTTGGCCATTTTCAGTTAACTCCCAGTGAACCAAAACATCTCTAGTTGCCTCATGCCAATCATCAGGGGATCCTTCTCTTATAAATGAAGCATCAGAAGCATTCACATTGGTTACGCTTTGTGTGGAATGTGAAGTTCTGACTTTAGCCATCCTCTTTGCTCTTCTTCCAGAAACATAAATAGCAGCATGAGGTAGAGAAGATGTATCAGGAACTTCAGCTTCAGCAGATTTACCTTCTGCAGCATCAGTTTCCACTGATGGATTATTCATTTGTTCATCAGTAGAATCCTGAGAAGATTCAAGTGCAGCAGATGCATATTGTTCATCCAGAGCCTTCCTCATCTGTTTGTCTCTAGCAGCTTGAAGTTCAGCTTCTCTTACCTTAAGCTCATGAAATCTTTCAAGTTCAGCTTTTTGTTCCTCATCTAACTTCTTAGCAGCCTCTTCACCCAATCTTTCCTCCTCCAGTTGTCTTCTGGTTCTCTTTCTAGATGGAGGATCTTCTGCTATCACTTGAGCTTTACCTTTATCCACATAAGATGAAGCAGCAACATGTGGTACATCAGCAGAAATATCAGGTAAAGATACCTTTTCAGCAGCAACAGGAATATCCACATAAGGAATATTCTTAGAAGCACCCATTCCAGCTTTGTCATTTCTAGCCTTGATCTTGTTATATATCTCAACCAGTTTGTCAAATGGAAGTGCCCACACTTGTTTCTTAGTCCAAGCAGTATTATATAATGAACTGCTTTGACTTCTCACATAAGTTCTCATATAATCCCTCTGTTGTACTTGAGTCATAGGTTTATCTCTTTTAGCTTTGGCTTTTAACTCATCTGCTACCTTCTTCCTCATCTTCATAATTTTCACAATTTCAGCAGGCCAGTCTTGTTTCTCCACCCTTTTACCAAGAATGTCTGTAGCTAAATCAGGAGTAGCAAGCACTTGTTGTCCAATATGCTGCCAATCTGACTCATCAAACTCTTGAACAACAGCATCCAATTCTCTTTGTCTTTCAATAGGCAAAGTAGAAACATACCTTTGAGTGGCAGACTGGTATGTTGCATCAAACTTGGCTTTCTGTGCCTCAGCCATATCAGCACTCTTCTTATAATCTTCCCATTCTTGGAAGAGTTTTTCTTGTGCAGCTCTGTCTTCAGCTGTAACAAGCTCATCCTCAACCACATCTGTTCCTTCAGCAACACCACTTGGTGATTGTTTCTCCTGAAGTATATCAGTAGCTTCAGCCATAAGCACATCATCATCACCACTAGACACTTTGGAAGATTCAGCAGCTTTCCTTGCCAAATACTCTCTTGTACTTCTTCTTCTGCTGAATAGAATTTGTGGTTTAGATTTAGGTACTTCAGCAGCTTTAGGAGGAACAACATTAGACTGTCTAGCAACTTCAGCTAGAATTTCAAGAGAATCCAAATTTGTCTCCTGATGTACTTCAGTAGCATCCAGTCCATTCTTACTTTGCTTCTGCTGATTCAGCTGTGCCTCTAAATCTTTAACCTTACTTTTCAACCTTTAAATTTCATTACCAAGAGTAGTCTTGGTATCAGCAAGCTCTTGTTGGAGATCATCGGTCATTTTCATGTACCTGCAAAGTGAATCATATACAAAAGTAAGAGTAATTGGGTCCTCTGCTCTATCAGCTGATTGCTCAGTGGTAATAGGAGCTTCATTGAACCCTGCAGGAGAAATAGACTCATGTACAACATTAGGAAAGCCTTCATCAATTGGCTCTCTCATAGGGCTGGGTGTAGGTAGTCTAGTGAACTCAGGTTCAAGAGGCTGAAAGTTATCTTCAAACTCATGAATTTGCTCAATTGGAGCATCCTGAGATGGTGAAATGGTAGGATTAGGTGACATATGTACAGGGGTAGGTGGTGGTAAGTCAGTAAAAATAGGTAATGGTTCAGCAGTTGTAGCTGGCTCTTCCTCCATTACCACTGAAGGATTACTATTAGTAGCAACACCAGAAGATGATGGATTACCATCATCAGCAGTATTATGAGCAGGCACATTACCAGCATCATCACCCTCAACTACATTTTCATTGCCATGTGGCAACATAGATTCTAACATAGGGTAATGTTCCCCAGTATAATTTGTTTTCATTGAGGCAAACAACTTAGAACCAAGACTTTTAATAGGCATATGGGTTTTATCTTCAGTGGTTATATCTAAGATAATTTGTAAGAACCTAGGGTACATTAAAAACTTATGTTGTTGTTTATCAATGTTTTCTAGCATATTATCAAAAATAAACTTAGAAAAATTATAAGTTAGACCCTTAGAAAGACAAACAATACCACAACCCAATTGCAGAGAGAATTGGTTCCATCCACCACACTTGTTGCTTATACATTGGAGCAGCAAATGCACCAAATATCTCCACTTAGGACAAAATTGATTCTTGTGCCACTTAGATGTATCAGTACTTTGATATCCAGCTTCCCTTAGCCCAGCAAGAATCTCTGCAGTGTTGGAATGATACACACCATTCTCATCATCCAACTAAAGCTTTGTCCTAATCAAACCTTCTGTCACCACATACTCTACACCATCAATCTCAGCTACAATCTCTGTATCAGATCTCTTTGTAGCAGATGTCCAAATTGCTTCACCAATGATTCACAAATTAGATTGAGACTATATGTCAAAGCATAATGAATCTTTGACCTTTGTAAAAACTCCACCATTAAATCAAATTCTTCATGTCCCTTAGCCTTTTTCAGAATAGCATACTTGTTATGATCTCCTTTCAATTCAAGTTGTGCCATTAGAATAAACTTGCGTGAGACGGTTATGAATTTCACATAGAATAATGGGTTTAATTGGAGTGATAAGTGAATAATTTTGTTTAGGAAGAGATATGCAAAGTAAGTTATATTTGGAAGTTCCCCAATTGTGGTCAAAATTATCGGAACTAATTATTGACCGAGTCTGACGTGTAATTCAAAAACTTCCAATATCAAAATTACCCTTCAGCAGAAATGAAAGTCAAATCTGCTGAAGAATGGTCAACATCAGCAGAAACCAAGAAAATGTAAAAATATCTTCGGTGAATATCTTGATTTTACTGTGCCACCCAACTCGCATTAATTATCGTAACGCCTAAACTTGGCTTATTTAATCACCCCAAATAACACATCTCAGTTACCAATTTACCCCAAATCATCTTTCAAACCCTAATTTCCCAATTAAAACCCAATTTACCACCAAAACCATGTCATCAAACCCAGAAACCTCAGATCAAAATTCCTCTTCTTCATCCTCAGAAGAAGATTTACCACCATATCCATGGGAGCTTGATGATTCTGACTATGAAAGAGAAATGGAGAGATGATGTGATGCACATGAAAGACAATGGAATGCACATAGGAAGGGTAAACCAAGCCATGTACCCATTCCTGCTGAGAGAGAGCTTATCTCTCCCTTCATCTGTACCTCTGATGAAGACTCTTCAGAGGAAGAAAATGAGGATCCAACCTTTCTTCCTCATTCCACACCAGAGAGATCCCAACCAAGATCAAGTAAGAGAGATCCATCTCTTCCAACATCACAAAATTTGGTGTTGGATCTTCCTGCTCCAGGACCTGATCTTCCTCATCAAGAACATATTGGACAGAGCAAGAAGGCAGAGATTGTACGTAAGGGAAAGGAGAAGCTGAAGTAGATGATTGAGGAATGTTGCCATGGACCAAAGTTCTTGAGTACATTCTTGACTTTGGTACTTGAGCATCTTCACAGTCTTCCTTCTCTTCTTTTTCCATTTTCATCTTCAGCTTCATCATTGTACTTGTCATAGCCTCAAGTATTTTGTAATAAGTGATAGAAGCTAGTAGTACTCAATTAGGCAAATGTTTAGGAATGGTCTTTGTAATCCAGTTGGAACTTTGAATGTAAGCTGTAACTTGTTTCTTTAAATGAATGAAAAGATCTTCTTTATTAATCAACTTTGTAAGATCTTCAGCATAATCAACTAATTAGAAGAAACCATGTTCAGCATACTTGACCACATTCCCTTGAATACATCTCTTGGTGACTTTAACATACAACTTACAATCTCATAACATCTGCAAAACAGACATAAAACATGTAAATACACCAAACAACTTGAAAAAATATTAGTGGGTTAGTGTTAAAACTCAAAAAGTATACAAATTATACAAATCTACAAAGTTTACACTCACAATCCTCCCCTGAGGCATATGCCTCCCCTGAGGCTTATGCCTCCCCTTAAACTTTGCAGTTAAGGGTTAAGCATACCAATATGGACCACCAAATATTGAAATCTTGGTCCATCAAATGCTTTGGTTAACAAATCTACCACATTCTCATCTGTGTGAATTTTTACCACTTTAATTAAATGTTTCTCATAAGCATCCCTAATAAAGTGGTGCCTGATTTTAATATTTTTGGTTCTATTATGAAAAACTGGATTTTTAACAATGCAAATTGTACTTTGATTGTCAATGAAAATGGTAGTATTCATAAAGTTATACCCATAATCCAGCAATTGATTCTGAATCCATAGAACCTGTCCACAACAATTGGTAGCAGCAACATACTCTGCTTCAGTAGTAGAGGTAGCAACAATGGTCTATTTCTTGCATTGCCAAGAAATTAGTCTCCTTCCAAGGAATTGGCAACCTCCAGTTGTGGATCTTCTATCCAAATTTGCACCAGCATAGTCACTATCACTATAAGCTGCTAGCTGAAATGGAGACTCTTTGGGATACCAAAGACCTAATTTGGGTTGGCCTTTTAGGTACTTAAAAATCTTTTTGACAGCATTCAAGTGAGAGGTAAGTGGAGTGACTTGGTGCCTTGAACATGCACTCACAACAAATGTAATATCAGGTCTTGAGGCAGTCAAATACATCAAAGAACCAATCATTGACCTGTATAAATGAACATTCACAGGGAGATCAGGATCAATATTGTTCTTTGGTTTGGGAGCCTCATAGGGAGTAGTGGCAGTCCTGACATTCTCCATATCAAATTTTGGCAACATGTCCTTTACATATTTCTCCTGATGTATGAAAATACCATCAGGTTTCTGCTGAACCTGTAAACCCAAGAAGAAAGTGAGTTCTCCCATGGCACTCATTTGAAATTCTCCCTTCATCAGATCCTCAAACTCTCTACACCATGCTTCTTTGGTGGAACCAAAGATAATATCATCCACATACACCTGCACAAGAATAATATCCCTAGAATCTTTCTTGAGGAATAGAGTCTTGTCAATGGCACCTCTTCTGTAGCCATGCTTTAGCAGAAATGTGGAAAGTCTAGCATACCAAGCTCTGGGAGCTTGATGAAGTCCATAGAGAGCTTTGACAACCTTGTACACATACTCAGGATGATCAGGGTCTTCAAATCCTTTGGGTTGAGTCACATATACCTCCTCTTCAATCTCACCATATAAGAAAGCACCTTTAACATCCATCTGATAAACCATAAAGCCCATATAAATGGCATAGGCCAAAAATATCCTAATAGCTTCAACTCTGGCCACTGGTGCAAAGACTTCATCATAGTCAATGCCTTCATCTTGTTTGAACCCTTGAGCCACTAGTCTAGCTTTGTTCTTCACCACAATCCCCCTTGCATCTCTTTTATTCTTCAAAATCCATTTTGTCCCAATGGCATATTTACCATCAAGAAGAGGAACCAAAATCCAAACCTGCTAATTCTTAAATTGCAGCATCTCTTCTTGCATTGCTTTAAGCCAACTTGAATCTGCCAGTGTGATGCGTGGGAATCGCAACAGGCTTTACCTCTCGAGGGATCTTGAGAAGCTTACAACCCCCACCAGGCAGTGTACCTGATCGTTGTAGTATAGTATAGTGACAAGTACCGGGGGATTGATCGTTCAGCTTAGGAATAGTGTCGCTAGGATTAGAAAGCTTAATTACTAGTTCTAAAGATGAGGGATGATTATTTTTGTGATTTTATATTTTATGGAAAGCAATTAAAATATCGGTTTTTGGAAGAGTGGGCGGAATTAGTTGCTATTCAACTAACCAAAACTAAGATGCAATCAAAATAAAATACTAAAAATGAAAATAAACTAATTATACTAAAGTTGTGAGCAGTAATTGGAGAAAATGTGTTTACTTAGATTTCACTACTCCCTAGATATCTTTTACACGTTAATTACTTGTTATAATTGCATGGATGACGGATTGTATTCCTTAATACCATTCATGGGGTGGCATACATAACTCCCCAATTCTATGAGCTCTTATCTCCTCCTACACCATGCCCAGCACAACTATAGGGATTGTAAATAGTGGCTCATGCATTAAATACAACCAATAAAGACCTAGTACGCCTCGGTTCATGTTTCTTAAGACGTTCAAGCATGTTACCATTTGGAGATCTGCCAGTTTTCTTAAGCCTAACATATAAAATCATTCATCCAAGACAAGAATAAACAAGTAATCAACACATAATCAATATCTAGGTTTCATTAGATCTAAGCAAACACAAAAGAGATCTAACCTAGCATGATAGAATTAAGACAAGAACATGATATAGACAACCAACACATAGACATATTGATTGAATTAGAAGAACACTTATCTCAATTACAATGCAAGGTATCAAGGGTTTGGAACCCTTGAAAAACCTGTAAAAGTTGCACCAAAATCGTCTTTAGGGTTTCTCCAAAACTTCTCTCCTTAAATGTGAAAAACTAGAAAACTATATATAGGAAAATAGGGATGACGGCGTCAAGAACAAAGGTGTGACGCCGTCATCTCGCCGCCAAATACTTCCTCGGACGGCCTTGATCTAAATCTAACGCCCTGTGTGACGCCGTCATGAGCTACGGATTTCAATTCTTGGGGTTTGACGCCGTCATGAGTTTACTCTTGACGCCTTCATGTACTGTTCCAGCATGAAAAATTGAGACTTTGCCGTTTTCTTCACTTTTATGCTCCAAAAACGTCCAAAATGGCCTCTTTTCCAGAATTCACTCTCCAAGTACCTAAAATCACAAAAGGAACGATTTAGGGCAATATTTGATCAAATAAATTCGGATTCGGGCTTAAATGACCCCCTAAAAACGGATCATTTTTCGCCTCATCACAGTGCTTGAGGAACACTAGTTGGCTCTATCTAAGAAAGAAAGCATGCAAACAGACAATGTTTGAAGTCTGTGTGATTGTCCCTCTTTTGATTGTAGACATAAGAGATGAAAGCAACTTCACCATATTTTGTATTCTTTACAGTGCTTCTAGTTCTAACAGGATCTTTAGGATCTCCAATAATCTTTGATAAGGGATGAGCATTATGAATCCTTTTTGTTGCTTTAGGGTGAACATCAATTGTGGCATCAAGGTTGTTGACTGTAGGCCCAAACTCAGTATCATAAGAAGCTGAGTGAAATAAGCCAGGCTTTGGCTGATAATTCCCAAGATCAGAAGGACTTGGAAATCTTGTAAAGGGCTTCTCCAAGTCTGTAGATGCTTCAGTAGAAATGGGAGAGTTGGCATCAATAATATCAGCATCTTTGACCTTATCAGTGGGAATAGGTGTGCCTTCAGTAGAATCATCAGCAGTATCCTTGTTTCCACTGACTGCTTGTGCTGATTGATGTAGGAGTGCTTCAGTCTCTTGTGTAACCTTTTCATTGAGTTTCTGAGCTTCCTTAGTAGCAGCATGTTCTTGCTTCTCCAGTCTTGCAAGATCCTCTGCATACTGTGACTCATCATCTTGTTCAGCAGCAGAATGATTACCTACAAAATGGTTAGGTGGAAAAGATGGTACAACAATGGTGTGTTCATCTGGCTCAGATTCACATTCTGAGTCATCATCCATGGAAACTGCAGGGTTAGAATAAACAAGCACGGAGGTCATACACTAGCACCTCACAAGTAGTGTTTAGATACTCATATCTCTCGGGTGTAATAAAGTAATATAACATTATGGAAATGGAAGATATCTCTCACTACCTGTCATAGCAAAATAGATTACCATAGGCTTGGGAAAGGATCAAACCTCCACCACATGGCGTAAGCACCTAGGTTAAACTATCAAAGAGGTCTTTTAAAGGGTTGTAACGTTAGGTATAGGGATATGAATTACACGGTTTTTGTCGGATAAAGGAAGTTTTACTGGTGGCGAGTTAACAATCTTAGTTAATTACATGTACAATATGGCGTTGCTAAGCCAAGACTAGACTCGACTTAAGCTAAAAAATGAAAAATAACAAAAACATAAAATGAACATAGAATGAAAAGGGATGGTAGTCCGTATGTTTTTTCTCTTTTCCTTTTTTTTTTTATTTTTTTTTCTTTTTCTTGATATTTCGATTTTTTTATTATTTATTTTTTTTTTTGGCATACACTGTTACCCTACCATCCAAAATAATACATCATAGGGGATGAGAGTTCCCCTTACACTTGAATCTTTACATACTTTACATTAAACTATTCTAATGACTCGAATTAAGAAAATCAAAACACTTGGAGCACTTTTAAGATTAACGCACATATGGGGGTAATAAATGATGTTCTTCCCCATTACTCCATAAACAAGTACTTACCCATGAGTCCCAATCGTCCCAAAACAATATGTACAAGGATATGACTCGACTTAGCAACCATGTAATCAATTAGAAAGTTAACTTAGGGTTTAACAAATAACAATAATGCACTAAAGATGAGCGCATACACGGAAGGCTAAGGCGATTTGGTTGTACATTTAAGTGGGGTGTAACAAATTCTTCCTTTAAGTAAAATGCTTAAAGTTAGAAACGAAAAGATAGGCTCGGAGGGGTGTACTAGGGGTTTCGTGTACTAAAAATGAGTACAACGCTAAGGGTGTGGGAAAAATTAGTTGACTTAACTAGCCAAGTAATATGACTTAAATGGTCAAGTAATTATGATACGGGTTTAATACAAGGGTGATCCTAATGCCTCTTATCATGTAGTAAATCCTACCACACGAATGTAGTCTCACTAGCGGTGTCGGGATGCATCACTAACGCAAGTTCTAGAATCTAAATGCTACCGGTACACTCATAAGCACTAATAGTAAATGCTTTTCCTATCAAATCTAAAGGCGAACCTCACATATTTGGGTGGAAAATTTTTCTGAATATACGGTTATATGCTAGTCATACAATCTCCTATCCATGAGACGCTTGCTATGGCTAAAGTTTCACTCCTAAATGTTGTAAAAAATTTTAAATTTGGCGCTAAAATTGCACTAACAAGTATTTCTCATAGTTTTATTACACATCTACTATCAAACAAGACAAACTCAAGCGAAAGTGCATATGTAAGGTATCATCTTTTTACCCTCCCCTTACACTTAAGATGAACATTGTCCCCAATGTTCAAGTAAAGAATGTAAAAGTTAAAAAGTAAAAAGAATGAAATCAAATACTCCCCTGATTCGCTCGGTATGGATTATAGGATGGCCAGGTTAAATCTTCCTCCAAGAAAATGAACAATCAAAGCTTCCCTTCCAGAATATAAATCATCTCCTTGTCATACATAACCTGTAAATCCTGACAAAAATAGACAAGACAACCTCGCGTAAAATCGGCGGCATCCTATATAAGTTTCTAAATCCAAGAAAACAAAGTAAGATATAATGCTTGTGGAATGAAGTTTGCAGATCTCCTGGAGATTATAAAACTTAATAATTCACAAAAACCATAAGACTCCATTAGAAAAACAAAACCGGTAAAATTTCCAGATTTTAACTCCTGACGCCGTCAAGAGTAAGCCTCTGACGCCGTCAGAATGGACCTGCAGAAATTCTTATGTTAAGTTTTCGGAAAATTTCTGGAAAAACTTGGTCCTACTTCCTGGAAAATCCTGCAAAAACTTCATTATGACTCAATACAAGCATTTGACTCTAACAAATACGAATACACATGTTCATTTATTATTGTGGAGAATCATGATCGGTTTGTTTCTTTAAAACATATTTGGGGTTTCCCCTTACACTTATCTTTTGCAAAAATACTTCTAGGTGGAGTTAAGACTAGGCTAAACTACAAAGTAAAGTATTTCCACATTTTAATTGAGAAACATGATCAACCAACAATAAAAATAAAGCATGCATACGGAAGCAAATAACAAACAAACAAATTAAATCACACAAAACATGGGTTGCCTCCCAAGAAGCGCTTTTCTTTATTTACGAGTCTTGTAGCTAGACTCAAGGTCATGGGTTACTACGTGATTTCATCATCAAACGTCACATCCTCCTCACTAATCATTTCATTGTTATTTTCTTGGTAGTGTTTTACACGTTGTATGTTAACCGTGAATTCCCTACCTTCATCATCAATTAACACTACCGCTCCAAATTTAGAAGAATTCTTTACCGTGAACGGTCCATACCATCTAGACTTAAGTTTTCCCGGAAATAATCTCAACCGAGAATTGTATAATAGGACCTTGTCTCCCTCTGAAAAATCTTTGGGTTTCTTAATTCTCTGGTCATGCCATCTTTTAGCTCTTTCTTTATATGTGATGGAGGATTCGTAGGCTTCTAGTCTAAGTTCATCAAGCTCGTGCAATTGCAAAAACCTGTTATTTCCAGCAGTTGTGTAATCTAAGTTGCATGTCTTAAGTGCCCAATAAGCCTTGTGTTCTAATTCTACCGGTAAGTGACATGCCTTACCATACACCATGCGGAATGGGGTCGTTCCAATAGGTGTTTTGTAGGCAGTTCGGAATGCCCATAAAGCTTCGTCGAGTTTAAATGACCAGTCCTTTCTGTTTTGACTAACCGTTTTTTCAAGTATTCTTTTAATAGCTCTATTGGTGTTTTCGACTTGGCCATTGGTCTGTGGATGATAGGCGGTGGAGAATCGACGGGGTACTCCATACCTTTTCATGACCTTTTCCATTTGTGCATTGCAAAAATGTGTTCCCCTATCACTGATGAGAGCTTTCGGAATCCCGAATCTTGCGAAAAGCTTTTTCAGGAAATGAATGACTACTCTTGCATCATTGGTCCTAAGGGCTTGTGCCTCAACCCATTTTGAAACATAGTCAATGGCGACTAAGATGTACTCGTTTCCCCCTGAGGATGGAAAGGGTCCCATGAAGTCAATCCCCCAAACATCGAATACCTGACAAACTTGTATAAAGTTCTGAGGTGCCTCATCCCTATGTGATATATTTCCGGCTCGTTGACATGCATCGCACGCCTGCACCATTTCTTTCACATCACGGAAAATTGTGGGCCAATAGAATCCTGCATCGAGAATCTTTCGGGCGGTAACGTTTATCCCATGATGCCCGCCAGAAGGACCAGAGTGACATTCCCTCATAATCTTAACTGCCTCATTTTCCGAAACACAACGCCTTATAATGTGGTCAGGACACCTTCGGAATAAAAAGGGTTCATCCCAGAAGTAGTATTTTAGCTGGGAAAAGAACCTCTTCCTCTCGTACTTAGTCAGGTGTTCTGGAACAAGTCTACATCTACTTGTAAAGTAATTAGCAAAGTCGGCGTACCATGGCTCCGACTCAATCATTGACATCAGTTGTTCGTCAGGAAACGAATCCCTAATCTCACTTCTATCGTGCTTATCCAAAGGGTTTTCAAGACGAGATAGATGATCTGCGGCTAGATTCTCTGCCCCCCTCTTATCGCGAATCTCAACATCGAATTCTTGTAACAAAAAAATCCACCGAATTAGTTGTGGCTTAGCATCCTGCTTCGTGAAGAGGTATCTAAGAGCCGAGTGATCAGTGAAGACGACTGTTTTTGAAAGGACAAGATATTGTCGGAATTTGTCGAATGCAAATACTACGGCCAATAGTTCTTTCTCGGTGGTGGAGTAGTTCTCTTGAGCGGGATTCATGGTTTTGCTAGCGTAGTAAATAGGTTGGAAAAGCTTGTCACGTCGTTGACCTAATACAGCCCCGACAGCGAAGTCGCTAGCGTCACACATGATTTCGAATGGTAACTCCCAGTTGGGTGTGATCATGATTGGAGCTTGAGTGAGTTCCCTTTTTAAGAGATCGAATGCATCCTTGCATTCTTGGGAAAAATCGAACGGAGCATCCTTCACAAGTAATTGAGTCATTGGCCGAGCAATTTTGAAGAAATCTTTGATGAATCTCCGATAAAACCCGGCGTGCCCCAAAAAGCTGCGTATTGCCTTAACCGTCGTGGGGTATGGTAACTTAGATATAGCTTCAACTTTAGCTTGGTCCACCTCTATTCCGTTCCCTGAGATCTTATGCCCTAACACAATCCCTTCCTTTACCATGAAATGACACTTTTCCCAGTTTAACACCAAGTTGGTTTCCTCACAACGTTTGAGCATCTTTTCTAGATTAGCAAGACAGCGGTCTAAGGAGTTCCCGAAGACTGAAAAGTCATCCATGAACACTTCCATGCTGTCTTCCATGAGCTCGTGAAAGATTGCGGTCATGCAACGTTGGAAAGTGGCGGGGGCATTACATAGCCCAAAAGGCATCCTTTTGTAGGCATATGTTCCATAGGGGCAAGTAAACGTGGTCTTTTCATGGTCCTCGGGTGCTATGGGGATTTGAAAATATCCAGAGAACCCATCCAAGAAGCAATAGTATTCATGTCCAGATAATCTCTCTAACATCTGATCAATGAATGGTAAGGGAAAGTGATCTTTCCTCGTGGCGTCATTGAGCTTTCGATAGTCGATGCATACCCGCCATCCAGTGACAGTTCTCTGGGGCACCATCTCACCCTTGTCATTCTTTACTACAGTCATTCCACCCTTTTTAGGTACAACCTGTACGGGACTGGCCCATGGGCTATCCGAGATCGGGTAAATCAGTCATGCATCCAAAAGTTTGATGACTTCTTTCTTTACTACTTCCTTAATGTTAGGGTTCACTCACCTCTGGGGTTGCACAGTAGGTTTATAATCTTCCTCCATAAGGATCTTATGTGTGCAAAAAGTTGAGTCAATCCCCTTAATGTCGGCCACACTCCATGCGAGTACCCCTTGTATTTTTTTAGGACCTCTAAGAGTTTAACTTTTTGTTCATGTTCTAAGGAAGAGTTTATGATTACCGGGAGTTGGTCCTCCCCCTGAAGGAAGGCATACTCCAAATGGTTAGGAAGCTCTTTAAGATCAACGTTAGGAGGTTCGATAATAGAAGGCTTGAGCTTGTTTTCGGGCTTTCGGAGCTCGAGATGCTCCGTTGCCTCTTGTCTGGGGTAGAAGGAGACTGCATTAACATCCTCCATCTTTTCCACCTCTAGTAAAGGCAGAAAACTCTCGTCCTGTAGCCAGCCTTCATCCATTTGTTCATCGACGCAACTATCAATGACATCTGTGAGTTCATCTACTTCCCCGATAAAGTAGATCCGACTGGCTGCTTCGAGGGAGAGGTCCATAGAATCCTTAATGTCGAAGGTTGTGCTATCGTCTCCCACTCGTAAGGTCAATTTGCCATCGTAGACATCAATGACTGCACGAGCGGTAGCAAGAAATGGTCTACCTAAGATGATAGGTACCAAGTCATCTTCCTCCATATCCAGGATTACGAAGTCGACCGGGAATTTGAATTTCCCAACTTTGACTAGCACATTCTCGCATATCCCTACGGGGTACTTGACTGATCTATCGGCTAGTTGGATGTTCATACGGGTAGACTTCAATCCAGAATATCCTAGTTTACAGAACATAGAGTGACGCATGAGATTGATACTCGCTCCCAAATCGGCAAGAGCATTCTTGATTGATAGAGGTCCTATGGAGCAAGGCAAGGTGAAGCTACCCGGATCGTCTACCTTCTTTGGTAGCCCTCGATGGGTCACTACTGAGCATTCTTCCCCCAGGGTCACAAGACCCTCGAGTTTCTTCCTGTTAGCGAGTAGCTTTTTAAAGTATGTGCTATACTTTGGCATGTGATAGCAAGCATCAGGGAGAGGTATGGTAACAACTGAGTCTTTTAGGTATGACAAGAACCTCTTGTTATCATTCTCAGTTTTCTGGTTTCTTAATCGGGACGGGAATGGGATTCTCACAGGTTGGTTAGGCAAGGCCGATGGGGAAGGGATCGTTACGGGCGGTTGGTCTGGGGTGCCAATGCCGACCTCCTGCTCCTCCTCCTCAGGTTTGCCTGGATCGGGGGTGACGAGGGACGAGTTTGGGTAAGGAGGGTCCTTGGTTGTCGTTCCAGCTCGTGTGGTTATCGCGAGCATGGGGTCCTTTTTTCTTTCTAATGGCGTTTGGAGGTTATCTAGGGTTGAGTTAAGCTTGTTGAAAAATTCTCCAATACCCTCCTGCTGCTCGTCGAAAAGCTCATTAAGCCCTTTCATTTGCAAGTCTTTTTCTTGAGTGAAGTGACCAAGGTCATCTTCGAAATTGCTCCTGATTTTGAATTCAGGGCCTTCCTCCCCTTCTCTTCTCTTTACCAGATTTCCCCAAAGGGTGTAATCGTCATTTTGGTAGAAAGGCAAAAGGGAGGGATCAGCATAAATGTCCCCTCCTGACAAGCATGCATGTTCAGTTGTGGCTGCTCCTCCGCATTCTTCTACCTCATGCGGGCCTCCACAGTAATCGCAGATCAAGTAAGGATTCGACAGCTGTTTAGGTAATTGCGATCCAGCTAGGTATTCCACTCTTTTGTGAACTTTGCTCAACCGATCCGAGGTGATCTCAGAAATGCTGACAGTCGACTCAGGTTCATCCCAAGTGTCATCCTTGTCTTGAGCATATTCTTCAATCCTATCCCATCCTTCCTCGGCATTAAGATTGGCCAATCTTCCTTTCCTAGATTGGTTAATTCCGTTTCGGTCATTAGAGGAGATATTTTCGTAGAAGATTTGGACCAAGAGCCAAAGCTCAATGCCATGATGGGGAACTTGTCTTATTGAATCTTTGAATCTAGTCCACGATTTATAGAAGGGTTCGTCCTTCTTCTTCTGGAAACGGAGGATCCTATCTCTAAGTGCTGAGGTTTTTCCAGGTGGAAAGAACTTCTCATAGAACTTGGATATGAGTTGCTCCCATGTGAAGATAGATTCAGAAGGGAGTTTGTCATACCATTCTTGGGCTTTTTCATATAAGGTGAAAGGAAAGAATCGCAATCGGGATGTGTCACTAGTAGCCCTATCCGTATGGATGGTGTCCACTATTTTCAGGAAGTCCTTGATGTGTTGGATTGGATTTTCCTCATCTAGTCCGTGAAATTTACACACACTTTTGACAAGCCAAACATCGTTTGCGTGCAAGACCTCGTTGGTGTGTTCTTTTGGGTAGACAATGGCGTTTGAGAAGCCACGAGAGGTTAGGGAGGAGTAATCTTTGAGATGCTTAGGAATGGGGGTTGCGGGAGTACTAGTGTCGTTGTTGGGTTGGGAGCTAGGGGTTGAGACATGGTTTTCTGAATTTTCTTCAGAGAGAGGTGCATCAAAATTGATAGCAATGCTGGATGGTTCAGGAGTTGAGTGAGTTCGTCTTAACCTACACATTTCTCTTTCGGGTTCTGCATAAGGCAAGACAAGGTCTCTAGTGGTACTACGACTCCTAGTGATCCTAAGGTTGGAGAATTCGTTGGTTGCCATGATGGCGGACGGTGAAGAGTCACGAACAAAAGCACGAAGAAATAAGATAGACTTAAAGAAAACCTAAAAAAATAAAAAATAAAATCTTACTAGAAAGGAATCTAGCAAGTAGACCTAATAAAAAGAAATCCTAACCTAGACAATAACTATTCCCCAGCAGCGGCACCAAAAACTTGATGCGTGGGAATCGCAACAGGCTTTACCCCTCGAGGGATCTCGAGAAGCTTACAACCCCCACCAGGCAGTGTACCTGATCGTTGTAGTATAGTATAGTGACAAGTACCGGGGGATTGATCGTTCAGCTTAGGAATAGTGTCGCTAGGATTAGAAAGCTTAATTACTAGTTCTAAAGATGAGGGATGATTATTTTTGTGTTTTTATATTTTATGGAAAGCAATTAAAATATCGGTTTTTGGAAGAGTGGGCGGAATTAGTTGCTATTCAACTAACCCAAAACTAAGATGCAATCAAAATAAAATACTAAAAATGAAAAATAAACTAATTATACTAAAGTTGTGAGCAGTAATTGGAGAAAATGTGTTTACTTAGATTTCACTACTCCCTAGATATCTTTTACACGTTAATTACTTGTTATAATTACATGGATGATGGATTGTATTCCTTAATACCATTCATGGGGTGGCATACATAACTCCCCAATTCTATGAGCTCTTATCTCCTCCTAAACCATGCCCAGCACAACTATAGGGATTGTAAACAGTGGCTCATGCATTAAATACAACCAATAAAGACCTAGTACGCCTCGGTTCATGTTTCTTAAGACGTTCAAGCATGTTACCATTTGGAGATCTGCCAGTTTTCTTAAGCCTAACATATAAAATCATTCATCCAAGACAAGAATAAACAAGTAATCAACACATAATCAATATCTAGGTTTCATTAGATCTAAGCAAACACAAAAGAGATCTAACCTAGCATGATAGAATTAAGACAAGAACATGATATAGACAACCAACACATAGACATATTGATTGAATTAGAAGAACACTTATCTCAATTACAATGCAAGGTATCAAGGGTTTGGAACCCTTGAAAAACCTGTAAAAGTTGCACCAAAATCGTCTTTAGGGTTTCTCCAAAACTTCTCTCCTTAAATGTGAAAAACTAGAAAACTATATATAGGAAAATAGGGATGACGGCGTCAAGAACAAAGGTGTGACGCCGTCATCTCGCCACCAAATACTTCCTCGGACGGCCTTGATCTACATCTGACGCCCTGTGTGACGCCGTCATGAGCTACGGATTTTAATTCTTGGGGTTTGACGCCGTCATGAGTTTACTCTTGACGCCTTCATGTACTGTTCCAGCATGAAAAATTGAGACTTTGCCGTTTTCTTCACTTTTATGCTCCAAAAACGTCCAAAATGGCTTCTTTTCCAGAATTCACTCTCCAAGTACCTAAAATCACAAAAGGAACGATTTAGGGCAATATTTGATCAAATAAATTCGGATTCGGGCTTAAATGACCCCCTAAAAACGGATCATTTTTCGCCTCATCACAGTGCTTGAGGAACACTAGTTGGCTCTATCTAAGAAAGAAAGCATGCAAACAGACAATGTTTGAAGTCTGTGTGATTGTCCCTCTTTTGATTGTAGACATAAGAGATGAAAGCAACTTCACCATATTTTGTATTCTTTACAGTGCTTCTAGTTCTAACAGGATCTTTAGGATCTCCAATAATCTTTGATAAGGGATGAGCATTATGAATCCTTTTTGTTGCTTTAGGGTGAACATCAATTGTGGCATCAAGGTTGTTGACTGTAGGCCCAAACTCAGTATCATAAGAAGCTGAGTGAAATAAGCCAGGCTTTGGCTGATAATTCCCAAGATCAGAAGGACTTGGAAATCTTGTAAAGGGCTTCTCCAAGTCTGTAGATGCTTCAGTAGAAATGGGAGAGTTGGCATCAATAGTATCAGCATCTTTGACCTTATCAGTGGGAATAGGTGTGCCTTCAGTAGAATCATCAGCAGTATCCTTGTTTCCACTGACTGCTTGTGCTGATTGATGTAGGAGTGCTTCAGTCTCTTGTGTAACCTTTTCATTGAGTTTCTGAGCTTCCTTAGTAGCAGCATGTTCTTGCTTCTCCAGTCTTGCAAGATCCTCTGCATACTGTGACTCATCATCTTGTTCAGCAGCAGAATGATTACCTACATAATGGTTAGGTGGAAAAGATGGTACAACAATGGTGTGTTCATCTGGCTCAGATTCACATTCTGAGTCATCATCCATGGAAACTGCAGGGTTAGAATTTGGATCTTTGGTACCTACATTAGGATTAGAAGCATGTCTAGAATAACCCAAATAATCAGTCAAATAGTCTAGGTCAAAATACCAAGAATGGCCTTGTCCCTGAGTATTAGGCTGATCTTCAAGAAATCTTAGGTTAAGGGTCTCTTCAATCCTTTTGGCATTCAGATTATATACCCTATAGGCCTTGCTATGAGCTAAATAACCCACAATATATCCCTCATCAGCTTTCCCATCAACTTACCCAGTATATCAGCATTATTTAAAATGGTCACTTTGCATCCAAAAGGCTTAAGGTAATGTATGTCTGGAACTTTCCCCGTGAGAAGTTCATAAGGTGTCTTGACATGATGTCTAGAGATGGATACCCTGTTCAAGACATATCAAGCAGTACTTACTGCTTCAATCCAAAACGTAGTGGGTAATTTGGAGTCTGCAAGCATTGATCTTGCTGCCTCAATGAGGGTTCTATTTTTCCTTTCAGCAACCCCATTTTGTTGTGGGGTCCTTGGAGTACTATAGTCCCTTCTAATCCTCTTAGACTTACAGAATTCTATGAAAACAACATTTTTGAATTTTGTCCCATTGTCACACCTAATTCCTTTAACCTTTTTATTAAGCTGGTTTTCAATTAAAATCATCTGTGATAACCAGGCAAAAGTACTTATGATCAATACTTCTGATAGGAGTTGGACCAAAGAGATCCATGTGCAGCAACTGAAGAGGTCCTGAAATGGTGCTCACAGCTTTGATGGCTTTGTAAGAGGCTCTGTGTTGCTTTCCCTTGTTGCAAGCAATACAATTGTGTTCATTGGTGAAGAGTTTAGAAGGTAGGCCCTGAACAAGACCAAGTTTAGACAACTTGTTGATAGTCTTGTAATTCACATGAGCCATTCTCCTATGCCACTTGGTAGATTCATCCTAGGAAGCTTTTGCCACCAAACATGTTAGATCACCTTCTGGCTTGACATCATTCAGATTGAATGTGTATAAGTTGAAGGTTCTAGGAACTCTCAGCAAAACAGTTGTGTTTTCTGGAAGTTTGAAGTCCTTGGAGAGTACAAGGCACTCATCTTCAGAGAAGAAAACCTTATTCTTAGTGTCACAAATCTGTGATACAGAGAATAGATTAAAATGCTCCAGTTCCTTCACATAATAAAAATTCTCAAAGTCTAACAAAGGTGTCTTAATAGTTCCTTTCCCAGTAATTTTGCCATCTCCACCACCAAAAGTTACACTGCCTCCTCCTTCTATGGGCACAAAGTCATGCGTCTTGTCCTTGTTCCCTGACATACTTCTAGAACAACCACTATCAACTATACCTACTTCAGTACTTTTCAAAGGATGATCCTACAACAACAACAAAAATATACAAAAGTTAGTACACATTGGAGACTCAAGTCATTGCTGACTTCAGCTTGCCTTGTGGATCATTAGTGATAGGCCATGTAGATGTTTTAGATCCACCATTGTTCTTGGGCCTGTAATGCAAATTAGGTCCCTTCTTTGTCCAAGAAAAACCTGCTGAGGGCTTCACAGCAGTATTCCAATACCCACCACCATAATACATTGAGTCAAAGTGATTAGGCCAATAACCATTAGAAAAGAAAGAACTAGTGGGTCGAACATAAGGTCTAGTACTGGTTCTTCTCCATGAGGAATGTGGTTTAGCAGAATTGGATTTCTGCTGATGTGGAACAAAAGAGGGTATGTCACTAACATTCTTCCACATTTGCCTAGGTTTCCTTTGACTAAAACATACACCCATTCTTTGCTCATGAAAGGTACAATCCTTAATCAGATGAGATTTACTTCCACACACAAAACATTTCTTCTTCTTAGAAGATTTATTCAAACTAAAAGAAGTTCCATAACATAAAAAAGTATTCAAACCACCTTGATAAACAGAATTGTTTTTAACAGAACCAAAAGTATTATGTTGCAAAGAATTTAAAAACAAGTCTTCAGTAGAAACTGTCTTGGTATCAGCAGCAACTCTAGAAGGCTTGTGGGGAGTCTTGGGTGATGTCTTTGGTGTGGTCTTGGGAGTGGTCTTGGGCAGGTCAGACTTCTTACTTGAATCACAGCTGGCAAATGAGGTAGACCCTTCATCAGAAGACTTGTCACTGTCACAACAAGAGACAAAGTCAGTAGATTTAATAATAGGGTCTGGCAAGTCAGTTGACTTTTTGCCATAGAGATGGTGTGATCCATCAAAGTCACTAGGTGTGGACAGGTCTATAGGCATATGTTCCCCTCTTATAGGTCCAGGGACAACATTCTTTCCCCCTTCCTTAACAAATTTAACAGGTGTTTGATAAGCTAAGGCTGGTTCAGGGTAAAAAACACTAGACATATCAGGATACGTTAACTCTTCAGGGTCAATATATTTCTCATATCCTAATGCTTTTCTAGACCTAACAGATTGGCGACCATCAATCAATTTACTCAAATTAGATGCTCCTTCCTGCCATTTCATACGACCAGCTATCCCTTTATCTAACTTAGCTTGTAATTCTTGTTTTTCCTTTTCTATATCAGATTTCTCTTTTTCAGTACTTCTTAAATCTATCTTAGTAATTTCTAACTCACTTTCTAGAACTCTTATTTTTTCATCATATTTAACTTGATTCTTTTGAAACCAAACCTTTTGTTTCTCTAAAGTTTTTAAAGCCATTTTATAGGACTCTACTTCAATATAACACTCATTGTACTTTGGTTTCAATTCATCATATTCTTGTTTAAGCTCATTGTATCTTACACTACATCCAAACACACAGTTGTGTACCTGAGAGATTCCCATCAAGGAGACTTGCTCCTTCTTGTCCTCTGAAGGTTAGTATGCCAGCGGATTCACTTGTGTAGAAGTAGAAGCTTCCTCTCCAGCAGGTTCATGTTCAGCCCAATCAATCTGGTGATCCAGAGTCACCATAGCTTTTGAAGGTACAACCTTAGTAGTCTCTGCTTCCAATGGATAAGAGCCATATCTAACTTCATCACCACTCTTCCTCTCCTTGCATTCTCTTGAAAAATGTCCCACTTGACCACAAGTGTAGCATTTAACCTTCCTTCTATCAAACCTTGCTGCATCTCTTCCATTAAAGCCAAACTTCCTTTCAGACTTGGTTTCAAACCTCTTAATGTTCATAGAGATCATTGCAAGCTGCCATTTTAAGTGCATCTCCTCCATCTCCAAAGGATCTACCTGTTCAAAATCCTCATAAGCAAGAAACTGCTGATGTTCATATTCAGCAACAAATGAATAAACAATGTCATCCATTATACTACTGGATTTTGATTTAGGAGCAGATTGAGGTGGGGTTTGAGAAGAGGCTCCTGATGAATAAGAGCTTGAGGCATGATGCACAGGTTTTGTAGTAGTGCCAACAAATGCTGAGTGAGTGGATGGACGAATGAGACTTCTAACATCAGGCTCAAGTGATTTAAGCCTGTTGTAGAGGTCATCAAAGGACATCATGTCCAACCCACCCTTGGTCTTGAGAGCAATACAGACTTGCAACCAAGATGGTGGCAAAGATCTCAGAAATTTAGCATTATAGTCCTCATTGTCTGGTCTAGCCTTCAGCTGATTAAGTTGACTTAAAATCTTGTGGAACCTGTCATAGCCTTTGTGAATGCCTTCTTCCTCAGATATCTGAAACTCTTGAAACTGCTGCTTCAACATAGACTTCTTCAACCTTCTTGATTCCTCATTGCTACCAAATCTAGCCTTTATTGCCATCCAAATATCCTTGGCATCCTCCATGAAGTGGAAGTCACCCATGTGGTCATCCGGTATAGCTTGGAGCAGAATTGTTCTTATTTTATTCTCCCTTTGCACGGCTAGAACCTCTTCAGCAGTTTTGGGGCCTACAATTGTAACTACCCCATCAGCATCTTTAACATACTTTTTCAGGCTGTTTCCCTTTCGAACAATCTCCCAAATATTCCAATCTATGTTTGTGATCCAGTTCTGCATCTTCATGGACCACAAATCATAGTCTTCAGCATTCTTCAGGTATGGAAACATAGCATTACTGTTGGAGAGGTTGAGTTGTTGGAGAGAAGTGGTGTTAAGGTTTTGGGTTGTATCAACTTCATTGTCTGACTCAGGCATTTTTTTTATTGGTTTTGTTTTGATGGTGTAAGATTTGTGTTTCTTAGTATAACAGAGACTCTCTCGAGGCTCTGATACCACTTGTTGAACTATTAGACCTTGATAGATCTTCTTGAGCACTCTAGAATCGTTAGTTATGTTACTGTAATCAATAACACACTAATAGACAATCTTTGTAACTTGTATTTTAAAGCGGAAACAAACACAAGTGTAATACTAAGAACTCTTGATCCTCTATGGATCTTTTAATAATAGTGAAAGTGTTTTCTAAAACGTAATTCAATACATAATCGTGTGTTCCTTTTATACACAAGGAACCCTAGACCGTTTCCCAAGAAACGTATATTCTAAAACTTCTAAAAGATATGCATTATCACTTCCTAAATAAACTCATGCATATCCAAACTATAATACATAAAATATGGAAATACTATATCCGCAGAAACTAATAATGCTGAAACTAGTCTTCAGCAGATACACTGCTTCAGCAGGAACCAGCTCTTCAGCAGTAACAGTCAGCAGAATTCTTACTTAGCAGAATTCCCAACAGTATCTATATGTTTATGATCAATGAATAGAACAACGGATCAAGGATGATCAGTTATCTTTAAAGTATTTATGGCTTATTACCTTTTAGAGTATATTTATTTTCATTTCTTTTTGTATAAATGGTAAAGTAGTGTGTGTTTGACTTTCTTATCTCACACATTTCTCTCTCATACTCAGTTAAAACAAGCTGTTAGATCTCAATAGCAGATTTATGGTTTTCAATCTAAGCCAAAATTAATCAAAATGTATATTAAACAATCAAATATTTATCAGGGCTATGATAAAGGATTCTAGCCTTTGATGATTGAGCCTAATATTTCAGGTATTCGATTTCAGTTTGCGCAAATAGATATTGATGATGGTTTAAAGTTTAGTTAATTGATATGAAATTTCCTGTGTTATGCATGCTTGTTGAACCCCACTTAGCTATTTATGGATAGACTTCAAATTCTTCACACTGTTTTGATTGGGATGCTGATACTGGCAATCTTGATGATATAGTTGTTGAAGTTGGAACAATCAAAAGAAAGGTTAGTGGATACTTTATTTGAATCATTGAGTAGTTTATATTATCTTAGGCCGTTTACTTTATGTTGAAATTTGTTTGAAGGGAAAGTTCAAGTTCTCATATTTCATTTGAAGTGTTTAAAAGTTCTTCATTTGTGTAGTAATGAGTTTGTTTGTAGTTTGTTTGGGGTTTTAGGATATTGTTGATCTGTTTCAATGGTACGCCATCTTTCCTTTTTACTATATATTTAATCTCGTTTGGTTTAACTGCTATAAAATGGGGTGTGATATGCTATATATCTTTACTTAATTGAGGTATGGTGTGTGAATATATTATTCATTCTAATCTTACATTTTCCTTGGAAGTGTATTTCATTTAATCATTTAGTGTTTATTGAAACAAGTCTAGTTTGACATGGGTCTTAGCCTCTCAAAACCAAACCTGATGCCCACTTAAGTTTCTTGTCCTAGTACCAATTTTGATACGACCCAAATGTAGAGTATCATTAATATGAAGGTTTTTGTGTTAGTTTATCAAACCCTCTAAGCTTGCATATCACAAAAGTAGTAAAATTCCTTAACAAGAAACAAGTCTAAAAACAAGCCAAACACAATGCACAAGTTTTAATGCTATTGCAGAGACATCATTGCAAAATATATATTCATAATTTTAATTGTGATTTGACAAGGCTCTTATCCTCTCAAAGCCCAACCTCCCCTGATGCACATTTAAGTTCACTGTTTTATTAAGAAGTTTGAAATGACCCAACTGTAGAGTCTGTAGGTGTGTGTTTACATTAAGATTTTGTGTGTGTGTGTGTTTAATGTGTATTTTTTCTACGGTTATGATTGTTAATTTCTATTTCTATGTGACTTATAAGGGCAGTTGATTAGATTGCCACCCTTGAGCCACAAGCATGAATAGTTATTCATCATTAATTTCCCTTCCCCATGCATGAACACACAATAACTACATCTCATTTTACATCCAATAGGAGTTTGACCAAAACTCATAACTATATTTATATCAGATATAACTTATTATATCATCCATGGCTTCTTCTTCTTCCTACAATTTGGCAACAGCAGTCAAGAGGCATTTCAAGAAAGAGTTGACTCAAGAGAGGGGCCGTTTGAAGCGATTTGCGAAAGAACGTAATCAAATACAAAAGCAAGTTGATGATCGTCAAGTTGCACTCAATGAGACTCAGCATCTGGTCCCATTGGGCCAAAATAGAAATGCTATTATATGTTCTCTAATTGAAACACAGGTAAGGATTCAGGAGAAGGAACACCAAGTGCAGCTTATGGAGGTCCAAGAAGAAGACTACTGTGCACCAAAAAAATAAAAATAAAAAAGTCTCCTCTGATGAAGATTAGAGTATGATCATGATGATTGTCTTTTGCGGTTATATTATGGCAGTTAGTTTCTATGTTTATGTTGTGTAACTTTGAATGAAATGGCTTTAAGCCTGGTATTGTAATGACTTTGATGAATGATTAATATTAAGTTGTAGTTATCTTTAATATTCAAACTGATGTCTACATATAATTATTATATTATATGTACGTGATGCGCAGTAGTATGTTAGAAGCAGATTAAAAAAATTTGTAGATCACACGATACCGCAAAAAACATAGTAACTCATCACCAGGTTCAACATCAAACAAGAACAAAATTGAATGCAAAATTGTTCTACAATAGTACGAATTCATGATCTTTGATCAATATACAAATTGTCAACAAGTAAACAAACTTACATTTCAAGATTAAACCAAGTGATTTGATTGATGAAAGAAACATAATACAAGCATTGTTAATAATTATGATAACATAGACACATACACACAAACTTAGCGAAACATTACGAAATAAACAAATTATCTTCAATCCCTTTGTAGACATCAACAATTTGTTTGCGTAATTCCGCTATTGTTGTATTGAGTTCTTCAATCATCTTATGGCACTCCTATATGATCTCCTCATCCCTTTTGATTTGTTTTTCATGAAATTTTATACGCTTGTTATAAAGATCAATCAGCGTTTTTTCAGTTCCATAAACGCCAGAATGACATTTATCCCATATATCTTGAGGTATGTCGAAAATCTTGTACTTCTCAGGAATAGGAGGAATAGAATCATCTCTTGGTCATTTATTTTTCCTGGAATCAGCGTTTGATGATGAAGATGCCATTAGGGTGAATGATTGACAGAAATGGGTGAGATAGTTTGTTATTTATACTAAGAGATAAAATCCAATCCAGATGAAAAGTCACAAACCACCAATCGGTGTGTTTAAAAATTAACTACAAAGTCACTAACCGTCGCCAATGAATCACTAAACCCTGTGTCTATTCAAAAATTTAAAAACCGTTTAGTTGCCAAGCATTAGTTCAGTTACCACATACGAGTTACAGAGAATCTTTAGATCAATATCACTTTGATAGTTGTTCATGGTGAAGGAAATAGGGAGGTGTGTTTTGCCTATACAAGGGCTTATAAGATTGCCATGTACTGTGTATACATGTGTTGGACCAAAAAAAAGACTTACATGACAGTTGACTTTATGGAATTCACTCCCTTTTACCCAAAAAAAAAGACTTTATGGAATTCAACATTTGCATTTTGACTTTTCAAAGTCTAAATGCAATGGGTGCAAATGCAATGGGCACAAGGCAATGAGTGACTAGGTCACTCCCATTCAACATTTGCAAGTTTGACTTTTGAAAGTCCAAATGAAATGGGTACAAACATAGAATACAAGCATAGTTCAAAGTCCAAATGCAATGGGTACAAACATAGAATACAAGCATAGTTTTGAAAGTCCAAATACAGCATAGTTCAAAACATTGTTCTAAAGACAATAAATTTAAACAAAGAGTACAAACATAGAATCAAACAGACAATAAAGCGAAACATATTGTTCAAGGATAATGGGTAACAAATTAAGAACTAGGAACTGCAGGCTCATCATCTGTCAACATGAGGTCTGTGATTGGGTGGTATAATTACTGTTGTAGAGTCAATTCCCTCCTGGACATCTTCATCTTGGTTGACTGTAAGGTCTGTTGCCTGCACTATATTTGATTCCTGTATTGTATTTGGTAGCACAAGCCAATAATATAGGATGATAAGAAGGAAAAAGAGGATATGGCAAAAGAATGTATTTGCACCAAATACACTTGTACGGCATCCTCTCTTCCTTACTTATCACTCTATAGTATAACAGGATGCACTCATAAGGTAGTGTTATATAGCGAGACATGAGCAAGAAAAAGAGGATGTGACAAAATGAATCTGCACCAAATACACTTGTACGGTATCCTCTTTTTTCTTTCCCATCTCTCGCTATTAAGAAAACTTTATGAGCTGTAAAGCTGTTGATTAAAAAAGCTATAAGGTGACAGTGGAAGGAAACGTCTCGAACGGGGATAAAAAGGAGTCTGTTTTTTCGTAAAAAAATAGACCACAACTTTATCGCAAACAACACGGTTCTTACCACTTAGAACTGTCTACGTATACAAGTGGACACACTTTGGTACTTTGAGCCTCCACTCGAAATCTCATTGCCATGTCGACGAAATTTTTGCAAGGATTTGCGCCAAATCGATTCCAATGACACTGACATAGGAATGGGTTTTTGAGTGGAAGCTCAAATACCAACGTGTGTCCAAATGAAGGTTATCGATTCTAGAAAAGTATGTGAGTGACTCGTGTTGAATGAGATAATGAAGGATGGTGGATTGCCATGAACAATACACGATATATCATTATCAAAATCAACACAACTCAATTATCAAGGCCCATCTATCTGACGATGTATGTGGGTTCCATTGCTTAAATTGACCGAGTTACCTAAGTTCATTGGAGTGTCTCCGTGCCAATATCAAGCACTTCAATGTCCTTAGGTAAATCGGTCACTTTAAGCAATGGAACCCATCTACAACGTTAGATAGGTGGGCCTTGATTAATGAGTTTTCCAAAGTGAAGTTGAATGTATCAAGATGTGTATTGTCGCATTACTTTGTGGATGGATAACTATGCTTAATTTCCAGTCTCATTTATAAAGTTAAACCATTCATCTAAGGCAAAGTAATGCAGCTACCAAATACATGCCTTGTTACATTAAAATTATTTTTGACTCACTATTTCTAGAATCCACAGTTATAGCATATTGATCCTTAACTTTGTTAACTGACTCTGTAACATATATAAACTAAAATATTTTGCAAAAGAGGTTTCATCAGGAAATATATACATGAAAAAATAGAAATACACTTTCAGAAACCCTAGAATTGATACGTATAACTGCTAATCAATTTAAAATATTAACAAATGAAAAATGAGGTGGAAAAAGTTCACAACATTCTTAAGTTGTTGATATTAACAAACGGTGCTGAATGTCCGTTACTAAATTAAAATAGGTTCTGCCATATTAATTTGTGTTTAAAAAGACAATATGATAGAAAGATCATACACATAAAAGTGTATTACATGCAAAAGGATTTACGTCAAGCATCATAAATGTGGGTGAAGTTGATGATGATAATTTTGGGTGTATGATACACTCCTGAAAAGTGTATCATACACCCAAAAGTATCATCATCACTTCACCCTCATATATGATAGTTCACGTAAATCCATTCGCATGTAATACACGTTTGAATCTATAAAATAGTTTGAGTAACAGGACTCGTCTTGATAGAGATAATGAAGGAGTGTGGCATGTCATGAACAATAATCACAATATCATTATCCCTATCAACACGTCTCAATTATTAAGGCTGAATCATCTGTCAACATAGATACATTCCAATGCTTAATTTGGACACCGTCTAGGGTCACTTATGTGCTCGATCTAGGTTACATGTTTTGGATATTTCAAAAAGAGAATGAAGATCAAGCGACATAAAACTTTTTATCAACATTAAGCGGACGAGTTTTCATCACTTGTTTTTGTCCGATTGATCTTCATTCTGTTTTGAAAGAGCCTATACTTGTCATCAAGATGAAGCACATAAATGAAAATAGATGGTTACAAGATTATCAATGGAATCCATCTAAGTTGACAGATGATCCTGCCTTAATAATTGAACTAGTTCTTATAAAAGAAGATGGTCTTTCAATTAAAGGTCATTTCACCGATATGTGTACGTAAACAATACTTCAATTAAGGCTGCTTTTAGAGCATACATACAAATGCAGTCTCATGAAGTAATGTGGCCACATACTACATACAATGATAAAATGAGCTTCACATTCAAACTCTTATATAAACTCAACAACTATATCACACACATAAAGTTGTACATGTTAACTACCAGGTAACACACTTGATCTAGGTTACATGTTTTGGCTATTTCAAAAAAAATTAAGAAGGTAATAAAGGAATTTAAAAAAGACCACATCCTTCGTAAGAAAAGTCTCAAAGGCACTTATTTTTTTAGTATTTTTTTGATTTTATTATATTTTTTCTTTTATAAAAATTGATTTTTAGCTAATCCAGTGCAACTTTTTTCAAAACAGATTTATTTATCTCACAGAAGACTTAAAAAACAACAGATTAACGCTTGAAGTGTCAAAACATGTAAGTCAAAACAGAGTAAAGGTCACTATTAGACTTAATTTACTGACACCTAAGAAGCCCAGAAGAAAAAAAGTAAAACAGATCCAAAGAAACACTTATTGTAAGCTATCCAAATGGTCAAAATCAAGCCATACGATTACAGTTAACTCAATATGAACAAAATTAAAGAATCAAACTAAGTTTGACTTTTTATAAAAAGAGTAGCAGTTTTTATGACTTAAATATCCTGTATGCTTCTAATATGTATGCACCTAAAGCAGCCTTCAATACAGACATGAAACAAAATACCTTAAATTTAGTATGGTTGGTGCAAGTTATGACAGATTATCATAGGTTCTGTGACAGATTTCATGAGAAATGATGATTTTTTTCCATCTTTTTGGGTAAAAAATCTCACATGAAAAAATTAAATGATTTCTTTTTTTGTCGTTCAATTGATTATAAATAAACTAGTCTCATCTTTTTCCTTTTTTTAAAAAAAATATATTAACTAATAATTTAAAAAAATAAAATCAAATTTCACAAAATTTTAAAACAATTTACAAGAGTCTGTGTACTGCCAATGTACTGAAATCTTGGCAATTACAATCTCAAGTTGTCAAAACAGTTGCCCAAACCGGTTCCCTCTGATCGAGAGTACAGACTATTTCCGCTGTGTCTTAATCACAAGCAGGATGTATATAGGCTGAGGCCCGATATCTGAGTGCAACTCCACTAGGTTAAGTAAGCAGATCATCTATGGTTCCGACATGCCGGGGATCACCCCTAGACCCGTTAATGTCTTGTTTTTTCCCATAGAATAGCTGCTTACCACCATTCTGATACAACACTTATATCGATCGCTATCGCAAAGATAAGTACACAAGTTTCCACAAGTAGCACTTCAAAAATCACTTTTAAAAATTGTGTGAAGTCTCCTTTTCTTCAAAATCATTTTTATAATAAACTTCATTTATTGAATATATCATAAGTTGCATTATATAAACCAAAAAACTTTCCACAACTAGCACATAAACTGTCATAGAATCAAACATAATCTGTCCTAAATCTCAAACTGCCGAGACTTCCCAAATCAATTGCAAGACATTTAAAAATTTCGACAACTAGCATATATCACGTAAACCAGAAAAAAGTATAACACATAACCCACAAACAATCCAATCAATCTCAACTTCCAGGACTACCCAAATCCTAAACTCCATCGATCTATACACAACAAACTGTAAACTTAACATAATAGAGAGACTTATAGTGCTTTACTCGGTATGCAGCAGAAGATGTAACTGATTATCCAACTTGGAAATCGTGGTAGTCTCTAACCTCTTCAAACTTAACTCAGTTGAAGAGGTTAGTGACTCCCACGATTGCTAAGCAGATAAATAAATTAAGAGCCTTGTAAATAGGATTTAATTCAGATATACACTGATGAGGCGAAAAATGAACCACTTTTAGGGGGTCATTTAAGCCCGGAATTGAATTTATTTGATCAAATATTACCCTAAATCGTTCCCTTTGTGATTTTAGGTACTTTGGGAGTGAAATATGGAAAAGAAGCAATTCAGATGTTTTTGGAGCATAAAAGTGAAGAAAACGCCAAAGTCTTAATTTTCCTTGCTGGGAACAGTAGGTGACGGCGCCAAGAAGAAATTTCTGACGGCGTCAAGAGTAATTTCCATGACGACCCAGTACAGAATTGACGGCGTCACGAAGTAGGGCGTTAAGAGTAAAATGCATGACGGCCTGGTGATTGACTTCAAACGGTCAACCTAAATTGACCAGGGAATGGTCAACAAGGTCAAACAGCCTAGAGTCAATGCTCTGCGGAATATAGTGGTTTCCCCGGGTCGTTATGTCCCGACGAGGTGTGGATGGTTAACAAACGGTTTCGTGATCGGGTGAATCTGGATGGAAAGGGGTTTGAGATTGATTAAACTAAGGAATCTACAATGAAATAGCTTAAACAAGCTATATGAGTAAGACAGGAAAGTGGGAAAAACCAGAAACGTTTAAAACTTAAAACGCGTACGTTCACGTTTTAAATAACGCGAACGTACAAAATAAAATGTAAAAACTGAAATCTGAAAACACCCAGGGGGTGAAAATGACTTTTTTACAAACTAAAAGATAAAAGGAAATTTTTAGAAAAAGAAAATTAATTTTTACATTATTTAATTATTTAATATTAATTAATTACTAATTAATACTTATTATTAATATTTAAAATACTTAAATACAATATAATATTAATTTAACACTAAAAAAAATGAAAATAAAATTTCTAAAATTATAAAATAACTAGAAATAAGTTTTAAAATAAAAAATAAGTATTTTTATCTTTTTGTGATTTTTATATTAATTAAAAACTATTTAATTATTAATTACCTAATTAAACTATTTGAAATTAAGAAAAATAGAAAATGAACAGTAAAAATTATAAGAAAATTTCTAAAATTATTTTATAACATATAAAAGCTATAAAAAAATATAAAAACTAGGTTTTACTTAATAAAAACTAATTATGCTATTTAATACTTAATATTAATTAATTATTAATAAAAGTAAGATTAATTCTAATAAATACTAAATGAGAAAATAAATATCTGAGAAAATTATTAAAAATACTTTAATATGAAAGGAAATTAAGAAAAATATAAAAAAGCTAAGTGATTAACAAAAATTTAAAAATGAAAATTAAAATTAAATTACATTAAATAGAAACTATCACTAAAAATTAAATTGATTTTTCTTTTTGAAAACTAATTTACACCTAAAAACAACAAACTTTTGTAAATTAACTTTTTAGGAAATCAAAAATAAGCCAGAATAAGCCAAAAAGTTTTGACAGTTGACTAAGTTTGACTAAGGGCAAAATAAGCTAAAATGGCATTAAGTGGGACCCACAATGATTGATTCTGGTCTAAACAAGTTAAGTGAACATGAATAAACTAGAAAAATCACTTGGGGACCACAGAATAAGCTATAAGCTGACAATAAGCACTTGATCTCTTGTTTGGAAACTAAAAAAGGGGACAAACTTTAAAGGCTAAATCAGGTGGGGTCCACAGAGTTTTAGGTCAAAGGATTGGTCAATCCTTGAAGCCTACCATGGGGGGGGGGGGGGGGGGGCGGGTTGAGAGGAACAAGGTTTGGGTAGTGGGGACCATTGATGTGATCAAAAACCACCACCAAAGTGGTGGTGGTGGAGTGGTATGCTGCTGCAGCAGGGAAGGGTTCCTCCCTGCAGCCTACTTTGGGACAATGTGGGGTCCCACAAATAAATTCACAAAATTATAAACAAGCAAGGACTTAAAAGTTGAGGTGGTATAGTATCCATGGAAACAAGTTTCAGTGTCTAACTCATCACACAAAATTCAAAATAAATCATGATATTTTGGTGAAAATCTGAAATGGGCATTATTTGACTTTTGATAAAAACTAAAGATTTGACTTTTATGAACTTTTGGTGCTTCTAAGTGATTGATACATGTTAACTAAACCTAATGAAAGTTAAATTAAGAAATCTAACCTAATTTATAATTGGAATCAAAGCTTTGGAACTCCTAACAGTCCCACAGTGGACTGTTATGGATTTGTGGGTTGGATTTTGACTTTAGGCTTTACTAAGGACTGTGTTCTTGCTATATTTTGATTTTTTGACAATACACTAACATGCCTACAACTTTAAGACAGCAACACAACAAGAATAGAGCCAAGTAGAGCTTATACCAAACACTCCCTTAGGGACTGTTAAAGCACATTTTCAAATTGAAAACATGATTCAATACTAGAAATCTACTCCTAACACCCTAATATCATTATACTACTAGAAATTAACCGAAATTACAAGCATGGAGTAATGGAACAGTGAAATAAGAAAATGAAAGGAATTTCTTACAATATGCTATATAGCTCAGAACTAGAATTAAGGAACAAAGGACAACTTATATGACTCCCATGAGTCTCTAATAACCTTTCTCCATTCTCTGAATCATCTCTGCACCATCTCTCCTTCTTCTTCTTCTCTCTTTTTTTTTCCTTTATTTTTTCTTGATTTATTTTTATTTTTTTTGTATTTTCTGGATTTTGTGATGGGAACTGATTTTAAAGCATTGAAAGATTATAAAAGCTTGTTAGTGACTGAGATGGGCTTACAGAACCATAAAACAACAACTTTTACACATAAAAGCTTAATTTGGATTTTCCAATGAAAAATGCTTAAACTATATTGAAACTGAGTAACATGAAATTGAGATTTAATTAAGTTCACAATAGGCTTGAAAGACTGAATACAATTCTTTTAAACTGAAAATACAACTGGTAAACTATTATTACACTAAAACGACATTAAGTTAACCAAACTATACTACTAATACTAACTAACTCCTTCATTTCTGTTTCTTCTTCACTCTTATACACCATAGTGGGTCCCAATGTAAATCCCAGCAACTTGTATGACTTTGTGACCACTTTTGCTTAATTTCCCATTTTGGCGGGAAAATTTGTTTGGCAGGGTGTGGGATTGCTTGGAGTAATTCGTGGGTATTTAATGGGCTTTGGAAGGTTGTGGTGATGTGGAGGGATAAAGTATGGGAGAGTGAGCTGGAGGTGAGGAGGGGGGAGGTGTGTTGCAGTGGTGAAGCAGGGCAAGTGGAAGGGGTGATGAGGTGGATGTTGTCAACATGGGGGTTGACTGAGGTTTTAAATAAAAATGGACGGGGGGTTTTTAATTGTGGGAGTGGGCTGAATTGGTGGGCTTGGGGTGTAATTGGATCAGGTAGAGTATTGGATTAGGATTAGGTTTTTGGGTTTAGTTTATAGGTTATAATAATATCAAGGGTCCGTTTGTTTAGTTAGCAAAGAAACCACAAGGACTAATTTTGTAATAATTCCAAAGTTTAGGGACCTGTTGCGATTCTTTCCAAAATTTATTATAGGGACCAAACTTGCCAACTTTTATTTATCCAAGGACCATTTTTTGCAATTTTTTTTACTTTTGAAATTCCCAGGGACCATTTATGTCAATTTTTAAAATCCGGGGACTAAAAGTGTAAATTCTCAAAACTTTTTACCCAAGTGTTATTTTTGATAAATTTTTATTTTAAAATGACTTGGGTTGACTTTTCTTGCAAAATAAATGCACAGGGACTAGTTTTGCCAATTTTTTGAAAGTTGGGGGACTGAAACTGCCAATTTTGCAAACTTTGTACGTTTTTCATCTGTTTTTGCTCATTTTGCATCTAAAACATATAAAACACGATTTTGAAATATTTTCAGTATTTTGATGCATTGCTGAGTGTTTTTGTATGTTTTGCAGTTCAGATTTGACCAAAAATGATAAGTGTTTGAGCACTCATCAATCCCCCACACTAAACTATTGCTAGTCCCTAGCAATAACTGTTTTGAAAACTTGATGGATTTTAAACTCTTTACCAAAAGCCATCACTTCTGGAGTAGCCAGGTGTGAGAAATGTGGTACACCTGATAACCGTGTGATTTTGAGCAAATCACCAGCTGTCAACGGATTTGATTAGTCTTTACCAAAAGCCGTTTGCTTCTGGACTAGCCAGCTCTTGATGGAATAGTCAACATCTTGGTGAGCTGATTACCAATTATGGATTTTCCACTGCCTTTACCACAAGCCATAATCTTGCGGGCTAGCCAACTCATTCGCTTTATGGGATATGGCGAGTTGAGGTACCATACAATTTTGGGCAAATTGCAAGCCGTAAACGGATTTGAGATGTCTTTACCAAGAGCCGTTTGCTCCTGGACTAGCCAATCCCTTTTGTCGGTTAGACAAGGCGGACTGATAACCACAAAAATTTTGAAACTTTAGTGAAGTTTTTTTTTAAAATTTTTGAAATTTTGGTCAAAACGGGGGTATTAGATAGTAAAATGTGATAAAATTCGCTAGAATAGCGAAATACCCCCCACACTTAGCATGAATATTGTCCTCAATATTCAAAATCCCGGCTATTATGCCGACATTTTGAACGTAAAAGGGCAACATTACAAGCTAAGCATGGAAAACACCATTTTGTTTTTCACTCATGTAACCATAGCATGGGGGACTCCCCCACACTTAGGGTGAAAACCCTATAAACATGCTACTGTTTTTGTTTACCGAGTCGCTAGCTTGACTCGACCCCGAATTCATTTGTCCTTGGGAAGCATCATGTGGAAGAAACAATCTCAATCGGACTTTCATTCAAGATGTTTGGACAAACATTTGAAGCACGTAAAAGTTCCACACCGATGAGATAAGTATCCGGCTCAAAATAATGATACATGAAAATGCCGGGATCAAAGATAGTGTCTTCATTCCCGAAGGAGTGAAAAAGAGAGGAAGGCACCTCGAGAACAGGCTTATTAGCCTGAGTTTGGGTTTCAAGGGTTAAGCTCAAAAACATCCCGGGAGGGTGGGTGGGAATTTGCAAATCCTCATGATTGAGTGTATTTTCGCCCGGGCTATCATACTCCGGAGGAGTCATGATAAGGCGATCAATGGTGGGCTCAGAAGATATTTCATCAACATCACTGATATCTCCACAAGATAAAGACTTTTCATCAATGGGTGAATCACTAAGCCCGATATTGAGATAGGAATTGAGTGATGGATCATCATTCAACAAGCTTTCAAGGAACAGAATATCCCCCTCAGAATCAAGATAGTTATCATCAACTTCATAAGAAGTTGAACTATCTAGGGCAAGGAATGCTTCGACTTCTTCCATATCATCTTTGAAATCAAAGAGATCATTATCACCTCCCGATGGAAGTGGATTGGTGAACTCCTCGAGAAGAAAGTCAACATTAGAGTGGGGAATGGATGCATCAACATACTCAATGTCTCCATAAGATAAACAATCATCACTGGAATCAGAGATAATCTCAATTTGATCATTTGGATTATTAGGGTGAATGAATATCACACACTTGATCAAAAGTCCCCTGTGACTCTCTCGGGATTAGGACAAGGATCTCAACACTAGACTTTATTAATTCGTCCGATTCCTTATTAGGAACAGTGCTAAGATGCTCATCCCCCATGTTTAGAGAGTGAGTGTGAACTTCGGGTGTGATAACAATAGACTGAGGGAGATGAGAGGAGCTAGCATTCATGGAATTTTCAAGTTCCATTTGTTCAACGGCTAGTAATTTCTCCGTCTCATTATTTTCTCCCTGATTTTCCATGGGAGGAATCACAAATGATGAATCTGATGAACCCTTATAAAATTGAAGGATATCAAGGGTTTCTTCATTATCACTATCATCATCACAGTCTAGAAGAGCAGCTTGACGAAATTTGGCACGTGTTATAGCTGCTTGTTCTAAGACAAGTAATTCTTCCATGCTCAATTCGTTTCTAGCCTCTCGTTCTTCAGCAAGTAATTCTGCCATAGATTTCTCACGAGACTCTCAAGACGATGTAGAAACCAACTCCTCCTTAAGTTCTTTCAATATATCAAGAGCCTTTAGTAAAAGGTCTTGCTCAGTATCATGAGGAGTTGTGTGAATCATTTGGTATT
The DNA here is from genome assembly GCA_030686995.1 of Artemisia argyi. Lineage (NCBI taxonomy): Eukaryota > Viridiplantae > Streptophyta > Magnoliopsida > Asterales > Asteraceae > Artemisia > Artemisia argyi. The sequence goes on along the minus strand of CM060687.1, from coordinate 166,361,769 downwards.
GTGGAGGTGGGTCTGAAAATGAATAGTCGTAATTGTTACAAGGAAATGGATTCCTTGTTTGACAATCCGAGCTAGAGTGTGGACCTCCACAGTAATCACAACAGTGAAACTGATGTGGCTGTGGGTTATATGTGCTTGAGTTATAATTGTTACCAGGAAACTGCTCATAGACAAGCGTGTTTCCCGATTGACAATCAGAACTGTAATGTGAACCACCACAGTACTCACAACAGCAAAACTGCTGAGTCTCATGGTGTGGTAACTGATGGAATGAATCAGTCGTGTCATGGTAAGAATAAGGATTCTGGTTATAGACAGACCTGTTTCCCGACTCTACCATGCCACAGCTGGGGCAATTGCCACCATTATAAGGATTACCACACCACTGGAAAATCAGAAAGTGTGGATGAGACATAGAAAGAATCAAAAGGTTAGGGAGGGGTAGGGATGAAGAATCAAAGATGTGAAAGGGTAAAGAAGAATGTTTTTGGATTTTTGGATAAACATTTTGTACAAATAGGAAGAAAAATGTTTTTGTGTTTTTGTGTTCGTTGAAAACTGAGTTTAAAAAGTTTTCGGGAACGGTTTTATTTTGATAATGGGAAAATATGAACAAAGGATGGATAAATGTACAATGGAACGAATTCCAAAGACACTAATCAGAAAAACCGTTTAGATACGCACACAACCTCCCCGGCAGCGGCGCCAAAAATTGATTGACTCCAAACGGTCAACCTAAATTGACCAGGGAATGGTCAGCAAGGTCAAACAGCCTAGAGTCAATGCTCCGCGGAATATAGTGGTTTCCCCGGGTCGTTATGTCCCGACGAGGTATGGATGGTTAACAAATGGTTTCGTGATCGGGTGAATCTGGATGGAAAGGGGTTTGAGATTGATTAAACTAATGAATCTACAATGAAATAGCTTAAACAAGCTATATGAGTAAGACATGAAAGTGGGAAAAACCAGAAACGTTTAAAACTTAAAACACGTACGTTCACGTTTTAAATAACGCGAACGTACAAAATAAAATGTAAAAACTGAAATCTGAAAACACCCAGGGGGTGAAAATGACTTTTTTACAAACTAAAAGATAAAAGGAAATTTTTATAAAAACAAAATTAATTTTTACATTATTTAATTATTTAATATTAATTACTAATTAATACTTATTATTAATATTTAAAATACTTAAATACAATATAATATTAATTTAACACTAAAAAAAATGAAAATAAAATTTCTAAAATTATAAAATAACTAGAAATAAGTTTTAAAATTAAAAATAAGTATTTTTGTCTTTTTTGTGATTTTTATATTAATTAAAAACTATTTAATTATTAATTACCTAATTAAACTATTCAAAATTAAGAAAAATAGAAAATGAACAGTAAAAATAATAAGAAAATTTCTAAAATTATTTTATAACATATAAAAGCTATAAAAAATATAAAAACTAGGTTTTACTTAATAAAAACTAATTATGCTATTTAATACTTAATATTAGTTAATTATTAATAAAACTAAGATTAATTCTAATAAATACTAAATGAGAAAATAAATATCTGGGAAAATTATTAAAAATACTTTAATATGAAAGGAAATTAAGAAAAATATAAAAAAGCTAAGTGCTTAACAAAAATTTAAAAATGAAAATTAAAATTAAATTACATTAAATAGAAACTATCACTTAAAATTAAATTGATTTTTCTTTTTGAAAACTAATTTACACCTAAAAACAACAAACTTTTGTAAAATCAACTTTTTAGGAAATCAAAAATAAGCCAGAATAAGCCAAAAAGTTTTGACAGTTGACTAAGTTTGACAAAGGGGGAAAATAAGCTAAAATGGCATTAAGTAGGACCCACAATGATTGATTCTGGTCTAAACAAGTTAAGTGACCATGAATAAACTTGAAAAATCACTTGGGGACCACAGAATAAGCTATAAGCTGACAATAAGCACTTGATCTCTTGTTTGGAAACTAAAAAAGGGGACAAACTTTAAGGGCTAAATCAGGTGGGGTCCACAGAGTTTTAGGTCAAAGGATTGGTCAATCCTTGAAGCCTACCATAGGGGGGGGGTTGAGAGGAACAAGGTTTTGGTAGTCGGGAGCACTGATGTGGTCAGAAACCACCACCAAAGTGGTGGTGGTGGAGTGGTATGCTGCTGCAGCAGGGGAGGGTTCCTCCCTGCAGCCTACTTTGGGGCAATGTGGGGCCCCACAAATAAATTCACAAAATTATAAACAAGCAAGGACTTAAAATTTGAGGTGGTAGTGTATCCATGGAAACAAGTTTCAATGTCTAACTCATCACACAAAATTCAAAATAAATCATGTTATTTTGGTGAAAATCTGAAATGGGCATTATTTGACTTTTGATAAAAACTAAAGATTTGACTTTTATGAACTTTTGGTGCTTCTAAGTGATTGATACATGTTAACTAAACCTAATGAAAGTTAAGTTAAGAAATCTAACCTAATTTATAATTGGAATCAAAGATTTGGAACTCCTAACAGTCCCATAGTGGACTGTTATGGATTTGTGGGTTGGATTTTGACTTTAGGCTTTACTAAGGACTGTGTTCTTGCTATATTTTGATTTTTTGACAATACACTAACATGCCTACAACTTTAAGACAGCAACACAACAAGAATAGAGGCAAGTAGAGGTTATACCAAACACTCCCTTAGGGACTGTTAAAGCACATTTTCAAATTGAAAACATGATTCAATACTAGAAATCTACTCCTAACACCCTAATATCATTATACTACTAGAAATTAACTGAAATTACAAGCATGGAGTAATGGAACAGTGAAATAAGAAATTGAAAGGAATTTCTTACAATATGCTATATAGCTCAGAACTAGAATCAAGGAACAAAGGACAACTTATATGACTCCCATGAGTCTCTAATAACCTTTCTCCATTCTCTGAATCATCTCTGCACCATCTCTCCTTCTTCTTCTCTTTTTTTTTTTCTTTATTTTTTCTTGATTTATTTTTATTTTTTTGTATTTTCTGGATTTTGTGATGGGAACTGATTTTAAAGCATTGAAAGATTATAAAAGCTTGTTAGTGACTGAGATGGGTTTACAGAACCATAAAACAACAACTTTTACGCATAAAAGCTTAATTTGGATTTTCCAATGAAAAATGCTTAAACTATATTGAAACTGAGTAACATGAAATTGAGATTTAATTAAGTTCACAATAGGCTTGAAAGACTGAATACAATTCTTTTAAACTGAAAATACAACTGGTAAACTATTATTACACTAAAACGACATTAAGTTAACCAAACTATACTACTAATACTAACTAATTCCTTCACTTCTGTTTCTTCTTCACTCTTATACACCATAGTGGGTCCCAATGTAAATCCCAGCAACTTGTATGACTTTTTCACCACTTTTGCTCAATTTCCCATTTTGCCGGGAAAATTTGTTTGGCAGGGTGTGGGATTGCTTGGAGTAATTCGTGGGTATTTAATGGGCTTTGGAAGGTTGTGGTGATGTGAAGGGATAAAGTATGGGAGAGTGAGCTGGAGGTAAGGAGGGGGGAGGTGTGTTGCAGTGGTGAAGCAGGGCAAGTGGAAGGGGTGATGAGGTGGATGTGGTCAATATGGGGGTTAACTGAGGTTTTAAATAAAAATGGACGGGGGGTTTTTATTTGTCGGAGTGGGCTGAATTGGTGGGCTTGGGGTGTAATTGGATCAGGTAGGGTATTGGATTAGGATTAGGTTTTTGGGTTTAGTTTATGGGTTATAATAATATCAAGGGTCCGTTTGTTTAGTTAGCAAAGAAACCACAAGGACTAACTTTGTAAGAATTCCAAAGTTTAGGGACCTGTTGTGATTCTTTCCAAAATTTATTATAGGGACCAAACTTGCCAACTTTTATTTATCCAAGGACCATTTTTGCAATTTTTTTTACTTTTGAAATTCCCGGGGACCATTTATGTTAATTTTCAAAATCCGAGGACTAAAAGTCTAAATTCTTAAAACTTTTTACCCAAGTGTTATTTTTGATAAATTTTTATTTTAAAAGGACTTGGGTTGACTTTTCTTGCAAAATAAATGCACAGGGACTAGTTTTGCCAATTTTTTGAAAGTTGGGGGACTGAAACTGCCAATTTTGCAAACTTTGTACATTTTTCATCTGTTTTTGCTCATTTTGTATCTAAAACATATAAAACACGATTTTGAAATATTTTCAGTATTTTGATGCATTACTGAGTGTTTTTGTATGTTTTGCAGTTCAGATTTGACCAAAAATGATGAGTGTTTGAGCACTCATCACCTGGAAAATGCTAACACATGACGGCGTCAAAAGTAGATCAAGGCAGTCCGAGAAGTATTTTGGCAGCAAGATGACGGCGTCACAAAATTTGTCTTGACGCCGTCAGACCCTATTTCCTATATATAGTTTTCTAATTTTCACATTAAAAAGGGAGAAGTTTTGGAGAAACCCTAAGTACGAACTTGGTACGAATTTTACAGGTTTTTCAAGGGTTCTAAGCCCTTGATACCTTTCATGTGTAATTGAGATAAGTATTCTTTTAATTCAATCAATATGTCTATGTGTTGGTTGTCTATATATTGTTCTTGTCTTAATTCCATCATGCTAGGCTAGATCTATCTTGTGTTTGCTTGGATCTAATGAAACCTAGATGTTAATTATGTGTTGATTACTTGTTTATAGTTGTATTGGATGAATAAATTCAATGTTAGGCATAAGAAAACTGGCAGATCTCCAAATGGTAACATGCTTGAAAGTCTTAGGAAACATGAACTGACGTGCACTAGGTTTATTGGTTGTATTTAATGCATGAGTAAATTCTAATGATCCCATGTTAGGAGCTTCTTAGCCGGCTCAACATAGGTGTGAAATAGGCACTCATAGGATTGGGGAATTAAGTGCACCACCCCATGAATGGTATTAAGGAATACAATCCGTCATCCACGTAACTATAACAAGTAATTAACGTGTAAAAGATATCTAGGGAGTAGTGAAATCTAAGTAAACACATTTTCTCCACTTATTGCTCACAACCTTAGTTAATTTAGTTTATTTTCATTTCTAGTATTTTATTTTGATTGCATCTTTAGTATTGGGTTAGTCGACTAGCAACTAATTCCGCCCAAATCCTTCAAACCCGAGATTTTTACTTGCTTTCTAAAAAAATATATAAACACAAAAATAATCATCCTTCATCTTTAGAACTAGTATTTAGGTTTTCTAATCCTATCGACACTATTCCTAGCTGAACGATCAATCCCCCGGTACTTGTCACTATACTATACTACAACGATCAGGTACACTGCCTGTTGGGGTTTGTAAGCTTCTCAAGATCCCTTGAGAGGTAAGCCTGGTGCGATTCCCACGTATCAAGTTTTTGGCGCCGCAGCCTGGGGAATAGTTATTGTCTAGGTTAGAATCTCTTTTTATTAGGTCTACTTGCTAGATTCCTTTCTAGTAAGATTTTATTTTTATTTTTAGGTTCTCTTTAGTCTATCTTATTTCTTGGTGTCTTTGTTCGTAACTCTTCACCACCTGCCATCATGGCAAACGACGAATCCTTTAACGGTAGGATCATTAGGAGTCGTAGTTTGTCACAACTCACCATTTCATGTCATTTCAGGCCATTTCCCGAACTTTGGAAAAATACTATTCATCAAAACACTATTCATCAGTTTACTATTCATCATTTTTGGTGTCAGTTTGACATTCCGAGAAGCATTCAGAAATTTTACTATTCACTGAACACTATTCATTGCGGGAAAAGATTTCATCATTCACGTGCATTACACATTTCATCGTAAATTTAGTTTACGGATATTCAAATTCGCGTAACCGTATGGGTTTAGGTGCGAATTCATTGCATTATCAGTAATGACATTTCATACGGACTGGAGATAGTCTGCATATCATCAGTAGGTCATTTACATGTTATACCACTCTTAGGATTTTCAAAATTGTATATTTGATACATTTAACGTTTTCCTTATAATTATTTATAAATAAATGTTAACACCCGGTTTATACACGACGAATATATCTAAATATTCCCACAATGGTCCCGACATATTTTTATATCCATTTTATCATCATAAAAGTTATAACATTCATTTACCCATTATTTTGGAAATTTATTTTATTTATAACGTAAGCTTATGAATATTACGACGGTTTTCGTGAAAACTAAACAATAATCACCCGAACACTCAATACTTGTACCCAACATAATTTTAACATTTTTATAACTCTATTTTGACAAGTTTAGTCATTATTTCATATTCCATATTTTTACGATACCCAGATTTACGTTTCGCGGCTTAAAAATTTACGTTTAGCGATTAACGGAACCAAAACCGACTCCTTGAACTAGATAATACCCAAACTTTCTACATACTCTTCATTTAACAACCATGTGCCGCCCCTCCCATCACATGTTACTTCAAGTTGTCCGTATAATTACCATAATGCCATCACTAGAAAATATCTAGCCTTAAACAACAAAAACATTACACATAACATTTCTAATAATCAAAAGCTCACTATTCTCTCATCCTCTACCTCATATCCACGACCAAATCACAAGAGACCAAGAACATGAAGATTTTTCAAAAGTTAAAGCACCAAAGTTGTTCATTATACTTGCCTAATCAAGAATCAAACCAGAAATACACAAGTAATCCAAGGTTTCTAGTCATTCAATCACCTATTATTTCAAAGTGAGTATTCAAAATTATTTTCATGTTTTCATCTAATTAACACATGTATCTTATAGTATTCATGCTTAATTTCATGCACAAACTAGTTATACCACTTTATTTTTGAATACTTTTTGAACATACAAACCCTAGATTGTGATTTAGGTGTTCCCTTGTTAAATTAACTTGATTACTAGTCATTAGGAACCCATGGCACCCTAAGAAGGTGTATGGTAAGATTAGTATAGATTTGTGGTGTTTGCAAGAGATTTGGTTGAAGTAAAAACTAGTTTTGAACCTTGGAAATGGATTTCTAACAAGTTTATAAACATGCTGTCCCATTTTGGTAAAATCTGGAAAATCAGTAAACACAAATGAAACTTTGGCAAAAATTTTAGAAAATACTTTCAAAAACGAATCCGTAGGCGAAAGAACGGATTAAAAAGAGTTAATAACGAAGAAGTTGTGATTTTTGCAAGATTGTTGACGAAAAGTATTTTTCTGGAAAATAGTTGCTGATGGACGTTTTTCGTCGGACAAAAAGAGGCTTTAGACATAACCCGGAGGAGCCAAGCTTTCCAAAATATATTACTACATGATAAGACGTAACCGTGGATATAAAGAACAAGTAAAACGGGCTTATAACGACAAAGATATTCACGTTTCAATATCGGCAAAAATCCTCTATAATTGGCAGCTTTTAGAAATAATAATAACACTACGTACTAAATTCTAGATTTTCTAGAAATATTAACCAAGTACCCAATTTCATAACTAATGATGTATTAGTGATTACAAGTATATTTTCATTACTACAAGGCGTTATTTCAAGGATTTCAAACCGAGGATTTCAACACTAACATTGGTACATACGATATATATATAAGTATATATATTGCAACTAGTTTTATTTTTCTAATAGCCATATTTTCCTAAGTTTTGGAAAATATATACTTTTGATAACAACAAGTGTTTTTCAAAGAGTAGAGTGGTATAGGAAACATGTGCATGGACATTCATAACATCATTTGGTGATCTAAAGTAGATCGTTCATCATTCATATTAGGTTGCGGCTAGTGTGCGCACCTTGTTTTTCAGCTCATTACATGTTCATGGTACCATCATATTGGGTTGCAGCAGCAAATTGTTCATTGTTGTTCATTTCACTTCATCACAGTTTCATCAGTTAAGGTGAGTTTTCATAGCCCCGTTTTCAATTCAACATTTTTGATTGTTTTCAAATCCCACGGGGGGAATACATTGCATAAATCATTTTAGTACGAGCCCAAGTATTCAAACATATGTACATTGCTTAAGTTACCTTGCCATGTGAAAAGTCCCCTGTTATCATCATGAACCGTTAATTTACCGGTAAGCGAGAGTGAGTGGATAGATCTATCGAGGGTGACGCCTCCATCCGTGGTAGTGATTACCAACAGTAAGCGGATGCATGTCATGTCTTTTACATTTGAGTGTTTCGGCAGAACATTCAGGAGGGGCATAATTTCATCAGTCATAGCTTCGGGGTCATGAGCTTAAGGTCAATTGTACAATTTTCATGAGATTTTTATCTTACACTTTTACTTGTGGTGGCCGTACATCATTACATTTTACAAACCTATGGAATTCACCAACATTCGTGTTGACGTTTTAGCAATGTATTTCAGGTTATTAAGGTAGCTCATGTGACATGCATTTGGACCTTCATGGAGTCACGGAGTCGACGCGTCTCATCATTATTTCATGCACTTATGTAAACATTTGATCTAGTATGTCTTGTTTTTCATAAACATGCAACACATTTTGGGGACCTCATTTTGTAAACTCTGGATTATTTCAATGATCAAATGCAGTATTTTCCAAACGACACTTTAGGTCGTTCAATATAACTATAACTGTGGTGCTATGACAGACACCCCCAGGTATTCCATTCCGCTGCAAGTCAGGTAAATTGGGGGTGTGACATAGTTCCACTAGAAGCCTTGTCTTGCCTTATACGGAACCCGAAAGAGAAATGCATAGATTGAGACAATACCACTCAACTTCTCAACCATCTAGCATTGCCATCGATTTTGATGCACCCCTTTCTGAAGAAAATTCAGAAAATCATGTCACAACCCCTAGCTCCCAACCCAACGACGAGATGAGTACCCCCGCAACTCCCATTCCTAAGCGCCTTAAGGACTACTCCTCCCCAACCCCTCGTGGCTTTTCAAACGCCATTGTCTACCAAACGAACACACCAACGAGGTCTTGCATGCACACGATGTTTGGCTTGTCCAAAGTGTGTGTAAGTTTTGCGGATTAGATGAGGAAGATCCAATCCAACACATTAAAGACTTCCTGAAAATAGTAGACACCCTCCATACGGATGGGGCTACTAGAGACACGTCCCGATTGCGATTCTTTCCTTTCACCCTATATGAAAAAGCCCAAGAATGGTATAATAAAATCCCTTCTGAATCTATTTTCACATGGGAGCAACTCATATCCAAGTTCTATGAGAAGTTCTTTCCACCTGGAAAAACCTCAGCATTTAGAGATAGGATCCTCCGTTTCCGAAAAGGGAAGGACGAACCCTTCCATAAATCGAGGATTAGATTCAAAGATTTAATAAGACAAGTTCCCCATCATGGCATTGAGCTTTGGCTCTTGGTCCAAATCTTCTACGATAATATCTCCTCTAACGATCGAAACGGAATTAACCAATCTAGAAAAGGGAGATTGGCCAATCTTAGTGCCGAAGAAGGATGGGATAGGATTGAAGAATATGCTCAAGACCAGGATGACACTTGGGATGAACCTGAGTCGACTGTCAGCATTTCTGAAATCACCTCAGATCGGTTGAAAAAAATTCACAAAAGAGTGGAATACCTAGCTGGATCGCAGTCACCTAAACAACTGTCGAATCCTTACTTAATCTGCGATTACTGTGGGGGCCCGCATGTGGTAGAAGAATGCGGAGGATCAGCCACAACTGAACATGCATGCTTGTCAGGAGGGGACATTTATGCTGATCCCTCGCTTTTGCCTTTTTACCAAAATGACGATTACACCCTCTGGGGAAATCTGGTAAAGAGAATAGAAGGAGAGGAAGGACCTGAATTTGAAATCAGGAGCACTTTTGAAGATGACCTTGGTCACTTCACTCAAGAAAAAGGCTTGCAAATGAAAGGTCTTAATGAGCTTTTCGACGAGCAGCAGGATGACATTGGAGAATTTTTCAATAAGCTTAACTCAGCCCTAGATAATCTTGAAATGCCATCAGTAAGCAAAAAAGACCCCATGCTCGCGATAACCACTCGAGCTGGAACAACAACCAAGGACCCACCTTACCCAAGCTCGTCCCCCATCGCCCCTGATCCAAACAAACCTGGCGAGGAGGAGGAGGATGTAGGCGGCAAGACCCCCGACCAACCGCCCTTGATGACCCCTTCCCCATCAACCCTACCTAACCAACCTGTGAGAATCTCGTTTCCATCCCGATTAAGGAACCAGAAAACTGAGAATGATAACAAGAGATTTTTGTCATACTGATGCGTGGGAATCGCAACAGGCTTTACCTCTCGAGGGATCTCGAGAAGCTTACAACCCCCACCAGGCAGTGTACCTGATCGTTGCAGTATAGTATAGTGACAAGTACCGGGGGATTGATCGTTTAGCTTAGGAATAGTGTAGCTAGGATTAGAAAGCCTAAATTACTAAGTCTAAAGGTGAGGGATGATTATTTTTATGTTTTTATATTTTTTAGAAAGCAAGTAAAATATCGGTTTTTGGAAGAGTGGGCGGAATTAGTTGCTATTCAACTAACCCAAAACTAAGATGCAATCAAAATAAAATACTAAAAATGAAAATAAACTAATTTATACTAAGGTTGTGAGCAGTAATTGGAGAAAATGTGTTTACTTTGATTTCACTACTCCCTAGATATCTTTTACACGCTAATTACTTGTTATAATTGCATGGATGACGGATTGTATTCCTTAATACCATTCATGGGGTGGCATACATAACTCCCCAATTCTATGAGCTCTTATCTCCTCCTACACCATGACCCAGCACAACTATAGGGATTGTAAACAGTGGCTCATGCATTAAATACAACCAATAAAGACCTAGTACGCCTCGGTTCATGTTTCTTAAGACATTCAAGCATGTTACCATTTGGAGATCTGCCAGTTTTCTTAAGCCTAACATATAAAATCATTCATCCAAGACAAGAATAAACAAGTAATCAACACATAATCAATATATAGGTTTCATTAGATCTAAGCAAACACAAAGGAGATCTAGCCTAGCATAATGGAATTGAGACAAGAACAATGTTACAACCAAGAAACACCTTCAGGAGGTCGGGGATGCTCGAAATAAAGAGTAAACATGGTATATTATTAGCTTCAAGAAAGGGTAAGGTGTGTGTGTTTTCTAGAGAGAGAAAGAAGGAAACCACACACACCTTGTGATACAATGAGACATCCACCCTCCTAGTTGGGACTAGGAGGGGTATTTATACAAAGAATACAAGGTAATCTTTACACTAATGGCAAGACTAGTCCTTGTAGTTAAAGACTAATGCAATTCCCGAATATAACAAAACTTTAAGGCTAACAATCTCTCCCCAAAGTGATGTTATACGGGAATTGCTTACAACGTTCCCTACAAGTAAAATTAAATACAAAACATAGGTGCAGCAGCTCTGAGAGTGGTCTTCAAACTACATTGCTTCATTCAGCTTCCTGAATCTTCTCAGCCGCCATCTCTTTACTTGCAGAAGAACAATGTGAGCAAATCTAATTAGGGATTAAGTATGACTTTTCACTCTCCCCTAATTAGTGCTCTCCCCCAAACTGACAACCTTTCTGATGAATGCCCTGATTCTGAAGAAGTCTTTTGATAATTAAATGCAAACCGTCTTTAGTCTTCTAACACGTAGCGGAAAATGTAGAACAGACTGTAGACTCGACCTTCTTTAAGATTGACCATTCGGGGGAACTGAATATCAACATCTTCATCTCACCAAATGCATTTCAGTTATCTTGTGTAAAGCAAATCAGTCCATAACGTACACATGAAATGATAACACCAAAGTAACAAGTTGAAACACCGATCATCTTGAATTTGTTGCCCGAAATTGGTGAAGGTGGATAAGGTAGAAGTACGTAGAAAAAGTTGAGAGGATAAGGATATAGAATCAACCAATCTCCGACACAAATCATTTCATAAATCATTAAGCCCGATCACGTGAACTTGTTGTGCGTCCTCGATGTACACATTTCTCTCCCCTGATGATTGCGATCTCATCGGAATCAGCATAACATTGTGTACATGAAGTATTAACTGAAAGCACTTTATCATTAATCACATAAGCCCGTGAGAAGATGTCGATAAACCCAATCTACTAACAATACCATTTGAAATTGTCTTACTCTTTATCAACCTCTGAATCAACAACGGCTCTTGTAGTAACCCCATATGAAGATAACCCGATATGACAAACTTGAGAATGAAGTAAAATCCCTCAGACTTGTGACTTAAGCTTGTACTATCCTTGTGACTAAGAACGGTGTACCATATACCCCTAAAAAAGTGTAATAAGCACAATCCATCTTGACATATCCTCAACTACGTGAGACACTAAGCACTACAACGTAACTCCTTTAAGTGATAGTTATCTAGATCTTCGTCCATCCACCCCTTGACCTATGAAAACTAGATAATCCAAGTCTTCGTCACTATCAATATATGCCCAAACAAGTCATCTTCGCGGAAGTGAAGAAAGAAAGAAGATGAAATAAGTACACGAGCCCGTAAAACGTTACTTCAAACCGGAATAAATAAAAACGAATTATCCCCATATTCACAAATATCCAATACTAGCCGTTGTTATTTGATTGTGATTCTTGATCAGGATCGTTTAAGCAAAACGTGGTATGTTTTTGGTGAATCTTGAAATTCTATTTCGGGTGATTCGTAGTGATTTCGTATTTTCCCTCCAAAAATAAAATTGGAAAAGTTTCTCGCCCATAATTTGGAAATCACTATGAAATGCAATTCTAAGGTTACCAGAAAAATTTGAGTTTTGAAAATTTTTACGCTAAATTTCACCGAAAAAATTTGAATTTTGGCCTAAAAATTTGAATTTCGGGCCAAAATTTTCAACCTTGTACCAAAATTAAAATCTCGCGTAAAAATTGAACGTTTAATCTCCTCTCAAAAATAAATTTTACTCAAATTTTCCCGCCAACTCGATAACCCCTAACTTGATAACCCCTAACTCGATAACCCCTAACTTGATAACCCCTAACTCGATACATCCCTGAAACTCGATACATCCGTCAAACTCGATAAGATGCCTCTAACTCGATAAGACCATGAGATTTGGGCAGAGTTTCCCCTAACTCGATAGACTATAGACCTAACTCGATAAACGATTAGGTAAGAAAGGCTAACTCGCCAAAGTTGCGTTCCAAACTCGATAAGTTTGACTCCTAACTCGATAAGAACAATGCACCTAACTCGATAAGAGTTACCCAAACTCGATAAGATTAGCAGTCTAACTCGATAAAGAATCCAAACTCGATAGAAAATCACCCTAACTTGAAAGAAATCCAGTCCTAACTCGATAACACATCCAAACTAGATAAAAAATTTCCTAACTCGAAAATTTTTCACCAAACTCGATAAAAAATCGATGAACAGTAACCAGATTCATTTTTTCACCCAAAAACACGATTTTACACCGAAAAACACCACGATTCGCCCCCGGTTAGCTCTGATGCCACTTGTTATAAACAAGAAACACCTTCAGGAGGTCGGGGATGCTCGAAATAAAGAGTAAACATGGTATATTATTAGCTTCAAGAAAGGGTAAGGTGTGTGTGTTTTCTAGAGAGAGAAAGAAGGAAACCACACACACCTTGAAATACAAAGAGACATCCACCCTCCTAGTTGGGACTAGGAGGGGTATTTATACAAAGAATACAAGGTAATCTTTACACTAATGGCAAGACTAGTCCTTGTAGTTAAAGACTAATGCAATTCCCGAATATAACAAAACTTTAAGGCTAACAAACAAGATATAGACAACCAACACATAGACATATTGATTGAATTAGAAGAACACTTATCTCAATTACAATGCAAGGTATCAAGGGTTTGGAACCCTTGAAAAACCTATAAAAGTTGCACCAAATTCGTCTTTAGGGTTTCACCAAAACTTCTCTCTTTTTAATGTGAAAAACTAGAAAACTATATATAGGAAAACAAGGGTGACGGCATCAAGAACAAGGGTGTGACGCCGTCATCTCGCCGCCAAATAATTCCTCGGACGGCCTTGATCTACTTATGACGGCCTATGTGACGCCGTAATCAACCACGTATTTTATTCTTGGGACTTTGACGCCGTCAAGAACAACTCTTGACGCCTTCAGGTACTGTTCCCAGCATAGAAATTTGAGACTTTGCCGTTTTCTTCACTTTTATGCTCCAAAAATGTCCGAAATGGCTTCTTTTCCAGAATTCACTCTCCAAGTACCTAAAATCACAAAAGGAACGATTTAGGGTAATATTTGATCAAATAAAGTCGGATTCGGGCTTAAATGACCCCCTAAAAACGGACCATTTTTCGCCTCATCATATACCCTTACACTTGAGATTTGCTTGTCCTCAAGCAAATGCGCTTTTATTCTACTCAAAAGACAAGTTAGGGGTCATTTAACACTAATATAAAAGTAATTACAACAAATAATCGTTCCACGAAAGACCAATAGACAAGCTCGGAGGTCATACACTAGCACCTCACAAAAAGTGTTTAGATACTCACATCTCTCGGGTGTAATAAAGTAATATAACATTATGGAAATAGAAGATATCTCTCACTACCTGTCATAGCAAAATAGATTACCATAGGCTTGGGAAAGGATCAAACCTCCACCACATGGCGTAAGCACCTAGGATAAACTATCAAAGAGGTCTTTTAAAGGGTTGTAACGTTAGGTATAGGGATATGAATTACACGGTTTTGTTGGATAAAGGAAGTTTTACTGGTGGCGAGTTAACAATCTTAGTTAATTACATGTACAAGATGGCGTTGCTAAGCCAAGACTAGACTCGACTTAAGCTAACAAATGAAAAATAACAACAACATAAAATAAACATAGAATGAAACGGGATGGTAGTCCGTATGTTTTTTTTCTCTTTTTCTTTTCTATATATATATATATATATATATATATATATATATATATATATATATATATATATATATATATATTTGCATACACTCTTACCCTACCATCCAAAATAATACATCATAGGGGATTGATCATTCCCCTTACACTTGAATCTTTACATACTTTACATTCAACTAATCTAATGACTCAAATTAAGAAAATCAAAACACTTGGAGTACTTTTAAGATTAACGCACATATGAGGGTAATAAATGATGTTCTTCCCCATTACTCCATAAAATAAGTACTTACCCATGAGTCCCAATCGTCCCAAAACAATATGAACAAGGATATGACTCGACTTAGCAACCATGTAATCAATTAGAAAGTTAACTTAGGGTTTAACAAATAATAATAATGCACTAAAGATGAGCGCATACACAGAAGGCTAAGGCGATTTGGGTGTACATTTAAGTGGGGTGTAACAAATTCTTCCTTTAAGTAAAATGCTTAAAGTTAGAAACGAAAAGATAGGCTCGGAGGGGTGTACTAGGGGTTTCGTGTACTAAAAATGAGTACAACGCTAAGGGTGTGGGAAAAATTAGTTGACTTAACTAGCCAAGTAATATGACTTAAATGGTCAAGTAATCATAATACGGGTTTAACACAAGGGTGATCCTAATGCCTCTTATCATGTAGTAAATCCTACTACACGAATGTAGTCTCACTAGCGGTCTCGGGATGCATCACTAACGCAAGTTCTAGAATCTAAATGCTACCGGTACACTCATAAGCACTAATAGTAAATGCTTTTCCTATCAAATCTAAAGGCGAACCTCACATTTTTGGATGGAAAATTTTTCTGAATATACGGTTATGTGCTAGTCATACAATCTCCTATCCATGAGACGCTTGCTATGGCTAAAGTTTCACTCCTAAATGTTGTAAAAAATTTTAAATTTGGCGCTAAAATTGCACTAACAAGTATTTCTCATAGTTTTATTACACATCTACTATTAAACAAAACAAACTCAAGCGAAAGTGCATATGTAAGGTATCATCTTTTTACCCTCCCCTTACACTTAAGATGAACATTGTCCCCAATGTTCAAGTAAAGAATGTAAAAGTGAAAAAGTAAAGAGAATGAAATCAAATACTCCCCTGATTCGCTCGGTATGGATTATAGGTTGGCCAGGTTAGATCTTCCTCCAAGAAAACGAACAATCAAAGCTTCCCTTCCAGAATATAAATCATCTCCTTGTCGAACATAACCTGTAAATCCTGACAACAATAGACAAGACAACCTCGCGTAAAATCGGCGGCATCCTATATAAGTTACTAAATCCTAGAAAACAAGATAAGATATAATGCTTGTGGAATGAAGTTTGCAGATTTCCTGGAGATTATAAAACTTAATAATTCACAAAAACCATAAGACTCCGTTAGAAAAACAAAACCGGTAAAATTTACAGATTTTAACTCCTGACGCCGTCAGAATGGACCTGCAGAAATTCTTATGTTAAGTTTCCGGAAAATTTCTGGAAAAACTTGGTCCTACTTCCTGGAAAATCCTGCAAAACTTCATTATGACGCAATACAAGCATTTGACTCTAACAAATACGAATATACATGCTCATTTAATATTGTGGAGAATCATGATCGGTTTGTTTCTTAAAAACATATTTGGGGTTTCCCCTTACACTTATCTTTTGCAAAAATACTTCTAGGTGGAGTTAAGACTAGGCTAAACAACAAAGTAAAGTATTTCCACATTTTAGTTTAGAAACATGATCAACCAACAATAAAAATAAAACATGCATACGGAAGCAAATAACAAACAAACAAATAAAATCACACAAAACATGGGTTGCCTCCCAAGAAGCGCTTTTCTTTATTTACGAGTCTTGTAGCTAGACTCAAGGTCACGGGTTACTACGTGATTCCATCATTTGAAATGATATACCCCATGTAGTTGCGATCATTACTATTATGGTGGTAGTGCCTCAACCTATCGATACTTGCAATCACTATTCCACCTAATTTGCTTCTCAATTTAGCTACCCAATCTTGGCTCAATTCTTCGATTGTGAATGGCCCATACCACCAAGGACTTGGCTTATCGGGTGGTATTGTTGTTTCCAAGTGTCTCAAGAGCACCAAGTTCCCTTCCTCAAATGGTGTATGAATTTTTTCGTGTCGAGAATGTTCGAGTTCAACCTGAACCTTACTGCTTTTTCTCCTTTCATACTTAGCTTTCTTATAGCTTTTGATTCTTGCCTCCCATGCAAGAATCTTATTCTGAACACGAATGGGTGTCGCGCCAATGTTGTTTTTAATCATTCTCCAACTCAAATTCTCATGCTCACTTCGCGGGGTCATGGGGAAGCTAATCTTTCTTTTTCCGGATTTAAGCTCAATCTTTCTACCTTCATACTTAATGACAACCCTAGCGGTGGTGAGGAATGGTGCCCCAAGGATTATTGGCATGCATCCATCCCCTTTATCATCGATGATCATAAAATCAACGGGGTACATGAATCCAGCGATATTAACTAACACGTCTTCTGCGATTCCTAGGGGGTATACGTACGAGTGTCCAACAAGAGATAACCTAACACGAGTAGGTGCTGGCATTTTTGACGTTAGTTGGATGTAAATAGTTAGGGGCATAAGATTTACTTCCGATCCTTGGTCGGCGAAAGCACTAAGATGTTTCAAGTCCCCGATACTCGTTGGTATTTCAAAGTTCCCACATGCCACCTGCTTAGTAGCCACTTTCTGTACCAGTAACCTCTCGAATACTGATCCTCCAGGAAGCGTATCATACTCATCTTCCTCTTCTTCCTCTTTCTCAGGAATCTGTCCGGAGGATTGGTTACGCCCATCACCCTTAATCCAATTTGTTATGGTGTTTTTGTTTATATCATGTTTCAGGTAGTAGCTCAAGGGTTGGGATTCTGGTGGTTTTTCTAAGGTCTGTTTAGCAGGAGTTTCTACCTTCTCGTTATCTTTATGGACAATGGTGATGGAGTTAACAAACTGGGTGGTGGGAGTGACGCTTTCTTTCCTTAGCAGTATTCGTTTGGGGGTTCTCTGGTTGGCATACTCCTCCAATAGACTCAACATCTCATTCATTTTCTCCTGCATCTCCTCTTTTTGCTTATAAACTGCTTCTTCGAATCTAGCAAGCCGATCTGAGTGAGTTGCCATATATTCTCTCATCCTAGCCTCAAACTCCGAGCTAAGTTCCTTGGGAGGGGAACAAGGTGGGGTGCACCTTTGAAAAGTCTCGACATGTTCTTTAGAAGGTGACTCAGACAATGGTGCTGAAGTTGGTTTTGAGACAGAATTGACAGTGGCTTGTCTAGGACTTAAAGGTCGCCTTTGCCTTTCCTCAAAATAGTCACATTTTGCCTCAAGTTTGCATAGGAGTTCATCGGGGATTTCGGCGGTTCCTCCAGATGTCGAGACTGCATTGATGGCCGCTTCTATCGTATGTTTAAATTCCCACATCTCATGATTGTCAACAGCGAGTTCTTCGATAATTGCCCAAGACTCCTCGGCGTTCTTATCACGCAATATACCTCCCGCGGCCCTGTCGATGGTGCGCTTAGTGTGATAGTCAACATGGTCGTAGAAAATCTGGACTAATAACCAAAGGTTTATGCCATGATGAGGGAGCTTGTGGAGGAGATCCTTAAAATGGGCCCAAGCCTCGTAGAAAGTTTCACCCCGCTGTTGCCCAAACATCAAAATGTCCCTTCTAAGCATTCCAGTCTTTTCCGGCGGAAAGAATTGGGTGAGGAAGCGATTGGCGAGATTGTCCCATGTGGTGATGGATCCCGCGGGTAAACGCTCAAGCCATTGACTAGCTTGATCCCGTAGAGAGAATTGGAATAGGCGTAAACGGGTAGTCTCTCTAGTTTCAACACCTAGGTCTATGGAGTCTACGATTTTGCGAAAGTCCTTAAGATGTTGGTTTGGATCTTCGGAACGAAGTCCATGGAATGCACATCCGCTTTGCACCAACCGGATGGTGTCGGATAGCAAGGGGGTCACATTGGCTCCGGTGAGCTCAATGGTGTTTCGGTAGCCTTGGTGGCTAGGTCGGGAATACTCTCCTAAGGTTCGGGGCCTAAGGGGTTCTAATGGTGGGTTTTGTTGTGGTGGGATGACGGGTTCAAAGATGTTACCACCTTCCATGATGTCGGATGGTAAAGAGTTACGAACAAAGGCACAAAGAAATAAAATAGACTAAAGAAGACCTAAAAATAAAAATAAAATCTTACTAGAAAGGAATCTAGCAAGTAGACCTAATAAAAAGAAATCCTAACCTAGACAATAACTATTCCCCAGGCTGCGGCGCCAAAAACTTGATGCGTGGGAATCGCAACAGGCTTTACCTCTCGAGGGATCTCGAGAAGCTTACAACCCCCACCAGGCAGTGTACCTGATCGTTGTAGTATAGTATAGTGACAAGTACTGGGGGATTGATCGTTCAGCTTAGGAATAGTGTCGCTAGGATTAGAAAGCCTAAATTACTAAGTCTAAAGGTGAGGGATGATTATTTTTATGTTTTTATATTTTTTAGAAAGCAAGTAAAATATCGGTTTTTGGAAGAGTGGGCGGAATTAGTTGCTATTCAACTAACCCAAAACTAAGATGCAATCAAAATAAAATACTAAAAATGAAAATAAACTAATTTATACTAAGGTTGTGAGCAGTAATTGGAGAAAATGTGTTTACTTATATTTCACTACTCCCTAGATATCTTTTACACGTTAATTACTTGTTATAATTGCATGGATGACGGATTGTATTCCTTAATACCATTCATGGGGTGGCATACATAACTCCCCAATTCTATGAGCTCTTATCTCCTCCTACACCATGACCCAGCACAACTATAGGGATTGTAAACAGTGGCTCATGCATTAAATACAACCAATAAAGACCTAGTACGCCTCGGTTCATGTTTCTTAAGACGTTCAAGCATGTTACCATTTGGAGATCTGCCAGTTTTCTTAAGCCTAACATATAAAATCATTCATCCAAGACAAGAATAAACAAGTAATCAACACATAATCAATATTTAGGTTTCATTAGATCTAAGCAAACACAAAGGAGATCTAGCCTAGCATAATGGAATTGAGACAAGAACAAGATATAGACAACCAACACATAGACATATTGATTGAATTAGAAGAACACTTATCTCAATTACAATGCAAGGTATCAAGGGTTTGGAACCCTTGAAAAACCTGTAAAAGTTGCACCAAATTCGTTTTTAGGGTTTCACCAAAACTTCTCTCTTTTTAATGTGAAAAACTAGAAAACTATATATAGGAAAACAAGGGTGACGACGTCAAGAACAAGGGTGTGACGCCGTCATCTTGCCGCCAAATACTTCCTCGGACGGCCTTGATCTACTTATGACGGCCTATGTGACGCCGTCATCAACAACGGTATTTTATTCTTGGGACTTTGACGCCGTCAAGAACAACTCTTGACGCATTCAGGTACTGTTCCCAGCATAGAAATTTGAGACTTTGCCATTTTCTTCACTTTTATGCTCCAAAAATGTCCGAAATGGCTTCTTTTCCAGAATTCACTCTCCAAGTACCTAAAATCACAAAAGGAACGATTTAGGGCAATATTTGATCAAATAAAGTCGGATTTAGGCTTAAATGACCCCCTAAAAACGGACCATTTTTCGCCTCATCACATACCTAAAAGACTCAGTTGTCACCATACCCCTCCTTGATGCTTGCTATCACATGCCAAAGTATAGCGCATACTTTAAAAAACTACTTGCTAACTGGAAGAAACTCGAGGGTCTTGTGACCCTGGGGGAAGAATGCTCAGTGGTGACCCATCGAGGGCTACCAAAAAAGGTAGACGATCCGGGCAGCTTCACCATGCCTTGCTCCATATTATCTCTATCAATCAAGAATGCTCTTGCCGATTTGGGAGCGAGTATCAATCTCATGCCTCACTCTATGTTCCTTAAACTAGGATACTCTGGATTAAAGTCTACCCGTATGAACATCCAACTAGCCGATAAATCGGTCAAGTACCCCGTAGGGATATGCGAGAATGTGCTAGTCAAAGTTGGGAAATTCAAATTCCCGGTCGACTTCGTAATCCTGGATATGGAGGAGGATGACTTGGTACCCATCATCTTAGGGAGACCATTTCTTGCTACCGCTCGTGCAGTCATTGATGTTTATGATGGTAAATTAACCTTACGAGTGGGAACCGATAGCACAACCTTCAACATTAAGGATTCTATGGACCTCTCCCTCGAAGCAGCCAACCGGCTCTATTTCATCGTGGAAGTCGATGAACTCACAGATGTCATTGATAGTTGTGTCGATGAACAGATCGATGAAGGCTGGCTACGGGACGAGAGTTTTCTGCCTTTGCTAGAGGTAGAAAAGATGGAGGATGTTGGTGCAGTCTCCTTTTACCCCAGACAAGAGGCAACGGAGCATCTCGAGCTCCGAAAGCCCGAAAACAAGCTCAAACCTTCTATTATCGAACCTCCTGAGTTAGATCTTAAAGAGCTTCCTAACCATTTGGAGTATGCCTTCCTTCAGGGAGAGGACCAACTGCCGGTAATCATAAACTCTTCCTTGGAACATGAACAAAAAGGTAAACTCTTAGAGGTCCTAAAGAAATACAAAGGGGTGCTCGCATGGAGTGTAGCCGACATTAAGGAGATTGACTCAACTTTTTGCACACATAAGATTCTCATGGAAGAAGATTATAAACCTACCGTGCAACCCCAGAGGCGGGTGAACCCTAACATTGAGGAAGTAGTAAAGAAAGAAGTTATCAAACTTCTGGATGCAGGACTGATTTACCCGATCTCGGATAGCCCATGGGTCAGTCCTGTGCAGGTTGTACCTAAGAAGGGTGGAATGACTATAGTTAAGAATGACAAGGGTGAGATGGTGCCCCAGAGAACGGTCACTGGATGGCTGGTATGCATTGACTATCGAAAGCTCAATGATGCCACAAGGAAAGATCACTTTCCCTTACCATTCATTGATCAAATGTTAGAGAGATTGTCTGGACACGAGTACTATTGCTTCTTGGATGGATTCTCTGGGTATTTTCAGATTCCCATAGCACCTGAGGACCAAGAAAAGACCACGTTTACTTGCCCTTATGGAACATTTGCCTACAAAAGGATGCCTTTTGGGCTATGTAATGCCCCCGCCACTTTCCAGCGATGCATGACCGCAATCTTTCACGAACTCATGGAAGACAGCATGGAAGTGTTCATGGATGACTTTTCGGTCTTCGGGAACTCCTTCTACCGCTGTCTTGCTAATCTAGATAAGATGCTTAAACGTTGTGAGGAAACCAACTTGGTGCTAAACTGGGAAAAGTGTCATTTCATGGTAAAAGAAGGGATTGTGTTAGGGCATAAGATCTCAGGGAACGGAATAGAGGTGGACCAAGCTAAAGTTGAAGCTATATCTAAGTTACCATACCCTACGACTGTTAAAGCAATACGCAGCTTCTTGGGGCACGCCGGGTTTTATCGGAGATTCATCAAAGACTTCTCCAAAATTGCTCGGCCAATGACTCAATTACTTGTGAAGGATGCTCCGTTCGATTTTTCCCAAGAATGCAAGGATGCATTCGATCTCCTAAAAAAGGAACTCACACAAGCTCCAATCATGATCACACCCAACTGGGAATTACCATCTGAAATCATGTGTGACGCTAGCGACTTCGCTGTCGGGGCTGTATTAGGCCAACGGCGTGACAAGCTTTTCCAACCTATTTACTACGCTAGCAAAATCATGAATCCCGCTCAAGAGAATTACTCCACCATCGAGAAAGAATTATTAGCCGTAGTGTTTGCGTTCGACAATTTCCGACAATATCTTGTCCTTTCAAAAACAGTCGTCTTCACTGATCACTCGGCTCTTCGATATCTTTTTGTGAAGCAGGATGCTAAGCCACGACTAATTCGGTGGATCTTGTTGCTACAAGAATTCGATGTTGAGATTCGTGATAAGAGGGGGGCAGAAAATCTGGCCGCAGATCATCTATCTCGTCTCGAAAACCCCTTGGATAAGCACGATAGAAGTGAGATTAGGGATTCATTTCCTGACGAACAACTCATGTTAATGATTGATTCGGAGCCGTGGTACGCCAATTTTGCTAATTACCTCTCAAGTAGACTTGTTCCTGAACACCTGACTAGGTACGAAAGGAAAAGGTTCTTTTCTCAGCTAAAATACTACTTTTGGGATGAACCATTTTTATTCCGAAGGTGTCCTGACCAAATTATAAGACGATGTGTTGCGGAAAGTGAGGCATTAAAGATTATGAGGGAATGTCACTCTGGTCCCTCTGGCGGGCATCATGGGATAAACACTACCGCCCGAAAGATTTTCGATGCGGGATTCTATTGGCCCACAATTTTCCGTGATGTAAAAGAAATGGTGCAGGCATGCGATTCATGTCAACGGGCTGGGAACATATCACATAGGGATGAAGCACCTCAGAACTTTATACAAGTATGTGAGGTCTTCGATGTTTGGGGAATTGACTTCATGGGACCCTTTCCATCTTCAGGGGGAACGAATACATTTTAGTCGCCATCGATTATGTTTCAAAATGGGTTGAGGCACAAGCCCTTAGGACCAATGACGCCAGAGTAGTTATTCATTTCCTGATAAAGCTTTCGCTAGATTTGGGATTCCTAAAGCTCTCATCAGTGATAGGGGGCCCATTTTTGCAATGCACAAATGGAAAAGGTCATGAAGAGGTATGGAGTATCCCATCGGTTCTCCACCGCCTATCATCCACAAACCAATGGCCAGGTCGAAAACACTAATAGGGCTATTAAAAGAATATTTGAAAAGATGGTTAGTCAAAATAGAAAAGACTGGTCATTTAAACTCGACGAAGCCTTATGGGCATTCTGAATCGCCTACAAAACACCTATTGGAACGACCCCGTTTCGCATGGTGTATGGTAAGGCATGTCACTTACCAGTGGAATTAGAACATAAGGCTTATTGGGCGCTTAAGACATGTAACTTAGATTACACAATTGCTGAAACTAATAGGTTCTTGCAATTACACGAGCTTAATGAGCTTAGGTTAGAAGCCTACGAATCTTCCATCACATATAAAGAGAGAGCAAAAAGATGGCATGACCAGAGAATTAAGAAACCCAAAGAATTTTCAGAGGGAGACAAAGTCCTATTGTACAATTCTCGGTTGAGATTATTTCTGGGAAAACTTAAGTCTAGATGGTATGGACCGTTCACGGTGAAGAATTCCTCTAAAACTGGAGCCGTGGTGTTATTAGACGATGAAGGTAGGGAATTTACTGTTAACATACAACGTGTAAAACATTATCAAGAAAATAACAACGAAATGATTAGTGAGGAGGATGTGACGTTTGATGATGAGGTCACGTAGTAACCCATAACCTTGAGTCTAGCTACAAGACTTGTAAATAAAGAAAAGCGCTTCTTGGGAGGCAACCCATGTTTTGTGTGATTTTATTTTGTTTGTTTGTTATTTGCTTCCGTATGCATGCTTTATTTTTATTGTTGGTTGATCATGTTTCTCAATTAAATAGTGGAAATACTTTATTTTGTTGTTTTGGCCTAGTCTTAACTCCACCTAAAGGTATTTTTGCAAAAGATAAGTGTAAGGGGAAACCCCAAATATGTTTTTAAGAAACAAACCGATCATGATTCTCCACAATATTAAATGAACATGTATATTCGTATTTGTTAGAGTCAAATGCTTGTATTGAGTCATAATGAAGTTTTGCAGGATTTTCCAGGAAGTAGGACCAAGTTTTTCCAGAAATTTTCCGGAAACTTAACATAAGAATTTCTGCAGGTCACTTCTGACGGCGTCAGGAATTAATTCTTGACGGCGTCAGGAATTAATTCTTGACGGCGTCAGGAATTAATTCTTGACGGCGTCACGTGTAAAAAACTGGAAATTTTACCGGTTTTATTTTTCTAACGGAGTCTTATGGTTTTTGTGAATTATTAAGTTTTATAATCTCCATGAAATCTGCAAACTTCATTCCACGAGCATTATATCTTATTTTGTTTTCTAGGATTTAGTAACTTATATAGGATGCCGCCGATTTTATGTGAGGTTGTCTTGTCTATTTTCTCAAGATTTACAGGTTATGTATGACAAGAAGATGATTTATATTCTGGAAGGGAAGCTTTGATTGTTCATTTTCTTAGAGGAAGATTTAACCTGGCCACCTTATGATCCATACCGAGCGAATCAGGGGAGTATTTGATTTCATTCTTTTTACTTTTTAACTTTTACATTCTTTACTTGAACATTGGGGACAATGTTCATCTTAAGTGTAAGGGGAGGGTAAAAAGATGATACCTTACATATGCACTTTCGCTTGAGTTTGTTTTGTTTAATGGTAGATGTGTAATAAAACTATGAGAAATACTTGTTAGTGCAATTTTAGCGCCAAATTTAAAATTTTTTACAACATTTAGGAGTGAAACTTTAGCCATAGCAAGCGTCTCATGGATAGGAGATTGTATGACTAGCACATAACCGTATATTCAGAAAAATTTTCCACCCAAATATGTGAGGTTCGCCTTTAGATTTGATAGGAAAAGCATTTACTATTAGTGCTTATGAGTGTACCGGTAGCATTTAGATTCTAGAACTTGCGTTAGTGATGCATCCCGAGACCGCTAATGAGACTACATTCGTGTGGTAGGATTTACTACATGATAAGAGGCATTAGGATCACCCTTGTGTTAAACCCGTATCATAATTACTTGACCATTTAAGTCATATTACTTGGCTAGTTAAGTCAACTAATTTTTCCCACACCCTTAGCGTTGTACTCATTTTTAGTACACGAAACCCCTAGTACACCCCTCCGAGCCTATCTTTTCGTTTCTAACTTTAAGCATCTTACTTAAAGGAAGAATTTGTTACAACCCACTTAAATGTACACCCAAATCGCCTTAGCCTTCCGTGTATGCGCTCATCTTTAGTGCATTATTGTTATTTGTTTAAACCCTAAGTTAACTATCTAATTGATTACATGGTTGCTAAGTCGAGTCATATCCTTGTACATATTGTTTTGGGATGATTGGGACTCTTGGGTAAAGTACTTATTTATGGAGTAATGGGGAAGAACATCATATTATTACCCCCATATGTGCGTTAATCTTAAAAGTGCTCCAAGTGTTTTGATTTTCTTAATTCGAGTCATTAGTTTAGTTTATTGTAAAGTATGTAAAGATTCAAGTGTAAGGGAAATGTTCATCCCCTATGATGTATTATTTTGGATGGTAGGGTAAGAGTGTATGCAAAAAAAAATAATAATAATAATAAAAAATAAAAAAATCGAAAAAAAAAATAGAAAAAGAAAAAAGAGAAAAAACATACGGACTACCATCCCGTTTCATTCTATGTTTATTTTATGTTTTTGTTATTTTTCATTTATTAGCTTAAGTCGAGTCTAGTCTTGGCTTAGCAACGCCATATTGTACATGTAATTAACCAAGATTGTTAACTCGCCACCAGTAAAACTTCCTTTATCCAACAAAACCGTGTATTTCATATCCCTACACCTAACGTTACAACCCTTTAAAAGACCTCTTTGATAGTTTATCCTAGGTGCTTACGCCATGTGGTGGAGGTTTGATCCTTTCCCAAGCCTATGGTAATCTATTTTGCTATGACAGGTAGTGAAAGATATCTTCCGTTTCCATATTGTAATTTATACTTTATTACACCCGAGAGATGTGAGTATCTAAACACTATTTGTGAGGTGCTTGTGTATGACCTCCGTGCTTGTCTATTGGTCTTTAGTAGAACGATTATTTGTTGTAATTACTTTTATATTAGTGTTAAATGACCCCTAACTTGTATTTTGAGTAGAATAAAAGCGCATTTGCTTGAGGACAAGCAAACCTCAAGTGTAAGGGTATATGATGAGGCGAATAATGAACCACTTTTAGGGGGTCATTTAAGCCCGGAATTGAATTTATTTGATCAAATATTACCCTAAATCGTTCCTTTTGTGATTTTAGGTACTTTGGGAGTGAAATATGGAAAAGGAAGCAATTCGGACGTTTTTGGAGCATAAAAGTGAAGAAAACGCCAAAGTCTTAATTTTCCTTGCTGGGAACAGTAGGTGACGGCGTCAAGAAGAAATTTCTGACGGCGTCAAGAGTAATTTCCATGATGACCCAGTACAGAATTGACGGCGTTACGAAGTAGGGCGTCAAGAGTAAAATGCATGACGGTCTGGAAAATGCTAACACATGACGGCGTCAAAAGTAGATCAAGGCAGTCCGAGAAGTATTTTGGCGGCGAGATGACGGCGTCACAAAATTTGTCTTGACGCCGTCAGACCCTATTTCCTATATATAGTTTTCTAATTTTCACATTAAAAAGGGAGAAGTTTTGGAGAAACCCTAAGTACGAACTTGGTACGAATTTTACAGGTTTTTCAAGGGTTCTAAGCCCTTGATACCTTTCATGTGTAATTGAGATAAGTATTCTTTTAATTCAATCAATATGTCTATGTGTTGGTTGTCTATATCTTGTTCTTGTCTTAATTCCATCATGCTAGGCTAGATCTATCTTGTGTTTGCTTGGATCTAATGAAACCTAGATGTTAATTATGTGTTGATTACTTGTTTATAGTTGTATTGGATGAATGAATTCGATGTTAGGCTTAAGAAAACAGGCAGATTTCCAAATGGTAACATGCTTGAACGTCTTAGGAAACATGAACTGACGTGCACTAGGTTTTATTGGTTGTATTTAATGCATGAGTAAATTCTAATGATCCCATGTTAGGAGCTTCTTAGCCGGCTCGACATAGGAGTGAAGTAGGCACTCATAGGATTGGGGAATTAAGTGCGCCACCCCATGAATGGTATTAAGGAATACAATCCGTCATCCACGCAACTATAACAAGTAATTAACGTGTAAAAGATATCTAGGGAGTAGTGAAATCTAAGTAAACACATTTTCTTCACTTATTGCTCACAACTTTAGTTAATTTAGTTTATTTTCATTTCTAGTATTTTATTTTGATTGCATCTTTAGTATTGGGTTAGTTGACTAGCAACTAATTCCGCCCAAATCCTTCAAACCCGAGATTTTTACTTGCTTTCTAAAAAAATATAAAAACACAAAAATAATCATCCTTCATCTTTAGAACTAGTATTTAGGTTTTCTAATCCTAGCGACACTATTCCTAGCTGAACGATCAATCCCCCGGTACTTGTCACTATACTATACTACAACGATCAGGTACACTACCTGGTGGGGGTTGTAAGCTTCTCAAGATCCCTTGAGAGGTAAAGCCTGGTGCGATTCCCACGTATCATACACCTATTTCAAACTTACCCATATTAAACGTATCTAACTTAGGCATAAAACTGGTTTCTTGCTTGCTAGGATTTCAAATTTACCTATATTAAACGCTAACCATAATGTTTCTCTGATTTTTCATGATATGTTTTACATGATGTATTTCTCCAAAAACTTAGGCATCTAACTGTTTTTTTCAAAAATCATTAGCAGCTAACGGAAAAGCAAATATCCCTAACCATAAAAAGCCCTAAATACAAAATCAATACTCGTAACCCTGACCGCCATCTATGCACATATTTAGCCACAATATAGAAGCATTCTAACTATGTAACAACCAAATATAAAACTCCCAAAAACAGCCATAAACCCTAATACTAAATAACATGAAATACATAAAGCCCTAACCCTAAATTAAAGTAACCCTAAATCGATTTGAATAATCATCAAACAATTAAACCAAATAAACAAACCATAACCCTAAATTAGAGAAACCCTAAATCGAATTGATAATTCGTTACCCTAACCCAAATCATTTTTTATCGATTGGATCTCAGATCTGTTAGTGAAGTAACCCTAAATCGAATTGATAATTCGTTACCCTAACCCAAATAATTTTTTATCGATTGGATCTCAGATCTGTTAGTGAATAGAGTGTGCAAAAGCTTTAAGAGTGAGAGAGAGAGAGAGAGAGAGAGAGGAAATAAGTGTGTTTCAAAAGAGGTGTACACTTTGTAAGCGTGTTATTTTTTTAAAAAAGAGGTGTGTTAGATACGCTAGTTCAAAAAATAATTAAATATTTTCGAAAACCAAAAAATTTTGGGTTTGGGTTTGGAGTTAAATAGGTTCGGGTGTTTGGATCTTAAAACTTTGGGTTGGAGCTAGGTTCGGTGTTAGTTTTGGTGCAATAATGCTTAAATAAACAAATTATTAAAAGTACAATTCGCATAATTTTGGGTAGGTTCGGGTGTTTGGATTTTAAAACTTTGGATTGGAGTTAGGTTCGGTTAGGAAAAGGGCAAAAATGCATAAATAAAAAAATTATTACAAGTACAATTCGCATAATTTAGGTTCGGGTGTTGGATATTAAAACTTTGGGTTTGGAGATAGGTTCGGTGCAATAATGCATAAATTAAAAAATTATTACAAGTACAATTCGCATAATTTTGGGTTTGGAGTTAGGTTCGGGTGTTGGATCTTAAAACTTTGGGTTGGAGTTAGGTTCGGTGTTAGGTTCAGTGCAATAATGCATAAATAAAAAAATAATTAAAAGTACAATTCACATAAGTTAAAAGTACAATTCGCACTAGTAATAATTATATTTCTTACAAGTTTGACTTATTTTCTCAAAAAGTACAAGTTGCATAATAGTTCACTTACGCATAGTACAAAAAGGACACTTATACAACTACAAGTACAATCACTATTACAAACATCAAATCGAATAAAAATTGTACAAGTTGCGTAAAAAATTAATGTATATTTTATTTCTTACAAGTTTGACTTTTTTTTAAAATAGTACAAGTTGCATAATAGTTCACTTATTCATAGTACAAAAACGACACTTACACAAGGGGTACTTGTGTCTTACAAACACTTGTAAAAGTGTACTTGGTACTAGGACATGTGGCAACATGGTATTGGTTTGTACGATTCGCTTAGGTTACATAAGTCGCAATGGGGCAAATGCGAAATGTAAAAAAAACAAGGGCAAGGCTTGAAGCATGGTGAACCTCATGGGGCAAA
The DNA here is from genome assembly GCA_030686995.1 of Artemisia argyi. NCBI lineage: Eukaryota > Viridiplantae > Streptophyta > Magnoliopsida > Asterales > Asteraceae > Artemisia > Artemisia argyi. The sequence continues at coordinate 166,331,764 of CM060687.1, read as the reverse complement.
TACACAAATTACCCCTAATCTTTAATGGGTGATATTGGTAAATCAAAAAAGTATATTAGTGCCTACAACCTCCTGAACCACTCTTTCAAAAAAAAATTTAAATAGCTATTATATATATATATATATATATATATATATATATATATATATATATATATATATATATATATATATATATATATATATTATACTTTTAGAGATCATAGCGAAGATATCAGGTTATATGGCATGTGTATTTTTTATTTTGTTTTTGTATGACTGGGTTGTATGTGACTCTGAATGAGCAGTTCGAGTTTCATATACATCATGCTAAGGAAGCAACAAGAGTTACAAAGATGGTGTCTTTGCTTGATTCCAAGACAGGAAAAGTAACAAAGAAGTCGCCACAGTTTTTGTTAGCAAAGCAAAGTGCCATAGTTGAGGTTTGTTTATCTTCTCCCTTCATCTTGATGTCTCCATTTCTTCATGATTGGTTTGTCTTGTATAGAAGAGGTTGACTAAATGGTTATTATTTAATTGCAGGTTAGAGGTCAAACAATCAGCTGAAGGAACCCAAGAAGTTCCATGACTCTCTGAGGTGCCTGTGCACAAGACATATGAAGTTTGGGAATTGCTTAAAAGCAGGAGTCGTGCTTGACCTGTTGGATCAACCAATGCCAATGAGCTTAGTAGCCGCTCTCACCGGTAAGTCTTTATTACATTTTAGCTAACCTGTAAGCTAATATATGGGTTTTTAGTGCTTATATCTTGTTTTATAGCTTATTGCGAGTGACTGTTCTTGGAGAGAACTTGGTGAATGGACAGCGGACTAGAAGCCACCTTTGGCTAGTGGACTTGGCAGGAAGTGAACGAGTAGGAAAGATTGAGGTTGAAGGTGAAAGATTGAAGGAATCCCAGTTCATAAACAAATCACTTTCATCATTAGGTGATGTAATTTTGGCTCCGGCATAAAAAACAAGTCACATTCCTTACAGGTATGTTCATTTTTCTACACTACAACCTCTTACTAGTACAAACTTAACCCCAATTGATCCATTCATAAGGAGATAATGAGTTGAAACAACCCTTCAGCTCGCAGTTATTAATGAATTAGGCTCAAGTTTAATAACTAATCAGTGATGTGTTGAAACGTAGATACTAATGGTATGTTATGATTCAGTTGATATTGCAGAAATGGTTGAAAGTATAAAGAATGTCGCAAAACTTGATGCTGAACTTTCTGTGGAAGAGCGGAATCTGCTTTCAGTTTGGTACAAGAATGTCATTGGGGCAAGGAGGGCCTCTTGGCGTATCATGTCATCCATTGAACAAAAAGAGGAATCAGAAGGAAATGAGAGCTATGTCAATCTTATCAAGGGCTATGTTGAGCTTTCCAAGATTTGCAACGATATTCTTGATATCATTGATAAGCATCTAATACCATCTTCTGGCAAAGGAAAAGCTATTGTTTTCTACTACATAATGTGAGTCATATTAATCTACAATTTGGTTATTGTTAAACATGCAAACGACTACTGTTTTGGTTGTTGAGAATTTGATTATGTACGACATTACAATTGTATATTTGGTTCAGTTATATACATTCAATTTTATTCAATTTGAAATTGCTATTTGTTTTTAATTCTTCTTTATATATATATATATATATATATATATATATATATATATATATATATATATATATATATATATATATATATATATATATATATATACTCCTTCCAGCAGCACTAACATAGTACTCCGGGAGTACTAACTTAGTACTAGCAGTAGTAACTCTGCTCCTGCACTACTGACTACTGACTTAGTACTAGCAGTAGTAACCGTGTGACTAAAAGATGCACTCACGTAATATGGTCACGCTTATCAACATTATTGGTCACTCTTTGTTTAATTCGATGTGTGACTAAACGTTACAAAATGCCACATAAACTAAAAATTCATGTAACTATTTGATGAACAATATGTAACACCCCCAAACTTGGGATACGCAGCGGAATTAAAGCTGGGTGTTACTCGACGGCACAACAGTTATAATAATAGGAAAACAATCTCTAATTGAGTTGTTTTAGAAATTTTATTATTCAAATATCAGATTTTACAAAATGAGGTCCCAGTAGTATTACAACTTGTTAAATACTTTATCAAAGAATAATAATATTTTAGCCTTCCTTCCGTATCCATGCTCTTCCATGCCATCCTTGTTTGTTATGAACCTGAGATAAACATGCTAAAACCGTCAACACAAAGGTTGAGTGAATTCATAGCGTTTGTAAATAAGTAATACTTAGAACACAAGTCAAATTGTTATAAAAACGAAGTATTGCAACGCAGCGTATTGCCCTAAGCCTCATGAACTCAAACCTTAACAGTTTGGACATTATAGTAATGAGCTATAATGTAATGTTACTAACATTATAATAATAATGTGAGTAATAGAGCCCTCGGGTAGGAGCTTGCCAACATCCTATTTAAATTCAAATATAATGCATTTGGCCACTTATCCAGCAACACAAATGGGGCGTCAACTGCCAATAGATCTATTCACTATATTCGCGTTCACTCGTAAGTGATTAATGGTTCATGATATAAGGGACTTTTAATGGCAAAAATGTTTAACTTAGGCAATACCAGATCAGGATAGCATACAGAAAATACTTGTGTTCGGTTTGCAGCATGTATCTTCCCACAAGTTTGAAAAACGTATAAAAATAGTGGGACTATGAACTCACCTGGGATGATAAAGCAGTCTGAATGGAAAACAACTTAAATAAAGTTGATAAACGTCTCCGACATATAACTTGAGTTGAATTGTCATGTTTCAGTATTCGTATTCATCTATATGTGATCTTAATATTTGTATTATAAGTGTTTTGTCGGTGTTTGGATAAGACAACATGAAGTCTCTTCAAAAGTTAGTGAATGATAATATTTATCATTTTTCCTTTTTATGGTTTGTTATTTGATATCGGTATATTACATTTAGGTTTTATAACAAGTCCCGAATTGTTATAATGTTGAAATATTTCTTATATAAGTTTTATAAAAGCTCATTCCCGACACATAACTAATATATTTATATACGTTTTATAAAATAACCCGATCCGTTTAAAGTATTAAAACATATTCCCGCATCATTATATAATATATTATTGGAATTCATATAAAATATTACACTTTTTGCCCTTGTAGTTTCTAAAATTACACTTTATACCCACAACTATTGATAGTTGACAATTTCAGCCCTTGTACTAAATAAACTGTAAAAATTACATTTTTGGCCCAAGATAACTCCATCTTTTATTTATTACAAAGGGTAAATTACATAGAATAACAACGTACTTTGTCAATTTTATCGAGATGAAACACTAACTTTTTTATTACCATTTAAGCCAACCAAAGTTACATTCTATGTCTTAATATCAACCAAAATATATCTGATTTTCCACGTGTAACTCACTTAATATACACCTGTATTATATAACAATTTTATTATCCTAGTCATCAAAGAAAAAACCACGTATGTTTCCCGCTAATAATGTCAACCCTAATTTCTCATATATATATTGTTACCCCGTCACTTTCCCACTATACCCATTTTTCGAAGTAAACCCTAATTTCTGTCTCAAGACGATACAACCCCAATTACATGAAATTGAGTTGAAAAACTAGCGTGATGACTGAAGGTATGCATAATACAATAATCAATTTGTATTTGTAACTGTTATTTTGTAAAGCCCTAATTTATGACGTAACCCTAAATTTCAGGTGAACCAAAAAAGAAGAAAGCAAGGAAGGGGGTTTTCACCATTTATGTTAGATATAATGGTTTGTTTACTGGTGGACCTCTGAGATATTCACAAGGTGATCTCAAAGAAATAAATGATGTTTCCTTTGAAGGTATGTCATATGAAAACCTAGTGGTAATATTGAAGAGGTTAATTCCAAATAAGTATTTCTATAGGTTGTATTATTGTAAAACGGGTACCCCATTGAAGTCAGGTATAAAAGAGCTTAAGACTGATAATGATGTTTCTGAAATGTTGAAAGCTGGTTATCTGAATGGGAATAAGATGGATCTTTATTTAGAACATATTGATTATGATGTCTTAGAAATGCTTGATATGGAAGATAAGGAACAAAATGTAGAGGATAGTGATGATAGCTATTCTAGTGATGACTGTGAAGAAGTAGATTATGTGGACTTTCAGAATGAGGCTGATGATGTGGTCATTAAGGATTTTAGTTCAAAAGACCCTTTCTTAAATAAGCTTACTAGTGATCAGGGTTTATTTAGAACTTATGTTCGTAGACAAGCCCCTGTAAGTGTACATGAACCAGAAGAAGATCCTGAGCATAACACAATAGACCCTGCTTATAAGGTTAAGAAAGGCGTAGTTTATCCAACTTTTAACCCTGATACACCTTGGAATCAGATGAAACCCATCTTAGGTATGAGGTATGAGGACTCTCAACAACTCAAATTTGCCTTGGCCAACTATGGTGTAGCAAATGGTTATCAGTTATGGTATATGAAGAATGACTGGAGGTCTGTGTTGGTATACTGTGGTAGGAATGTTGATGAGGGTAGATGTGCAGCTAAAAAAGGTGACAAAAATAGGTTGATGGGAAATGAGAAAAAAGCTCTAGTGAATAAGGGTGATATTGTTGTTAGAAATGATTGTAGGGAGGGTACAAGTAAAAGGAAGAGGCAAAAGGTCAAAAAGAAACCAGTTAAGAAGAAGAAGATTTCAGCTTTAAAGAGTGGTAATTGCTGTCCTTTTAGACTATATGCTACATGGATGTCCAATGAGCATTCTTTCCAAATAAAGTCCCTCATACCTAATCATAAATGCTCTAGGAACTACAACTTGGGTGCTCTTGTCAACTATAAGTGGATTGCAGGCCAGTATTCAAAAGAAATCATAGTTGATCCTGATATACCATACAGAAAAATGAAAGATGACATTAGAGTGAAGTTTAAGATAGATGTCAGTTTAGGTCAGTGTAAAAGGGCAAAACAGAGGGCATTATATGAGCATGAAGGGGGTCTAATAGAGCATTACAGTAAACTATATGAGTATAGAAATGCTGTTTTACAAACCAACCCTAGGTCCACATGTAGATTAGATGTGGACACATCTTCTAATGGCAATGTGTTGTTTAAAAGGATGTACATTTGCTTCAAAGGGGTAAAAGATGGATGGCTAGCAGGTTGTAGGAAGGTAATTGGACTTGATGGATGTTTCTTGAAACATACATGTAGGGGTGAATTACTCACAGCCATGGGAAGGGATGCAAATAATCAAATGTATCCCATTGCATGGGTTGTAGTTAAGGTAGAAAATGCAGAGAACTGGGGTTGGTTCATATCTATGTTAATTAATGATCTTTGTTTGAATGATGGTCAGGGCATTACACTCATTTCAGACTCCCATAAGGTAACCTTATTTTGCATAAATTTTTCTATTTCTATAATGTATTAACTACATTGTACTAAGAATATGTTTCATATGAATCAGGGTTTGTTAGATGCAGTGAGAGATTGGTTACCAAATGCAGAGCATAGAAAATGAACAAGGCATTTATATGCAAATTTCAAGAAGAAATTTTCTGGTGTTCAATATCAAAGGCTGTTCTGGACTGCTGCATCAAGTACGTTAGAACAACAATTTGAGTTTTACATGGAGCAAATTAAACAGATTGATCAGGCAGCTTATGATTGGCTTATTGAAAGAAACCCTAACTCATGGAGTAGAGCATTCTTTGCATTGGATAGAAAATGTGCATCATTTGAGAATGGAATATCTGAGAGTTTTAACAGAGCAATTTTGGGCCCTAGATCAAGACTTATAATTACTATGCTGGAAGACATCAGGCTCTACATAATGCAAAGGTTGGTTGCCATGAACAAGAAAGCATTCTCTTTGGAAGACACCATCACACCAAGTGTAAGGAAGAGGCTAAGTATCCTGGAAAATACACAAAGGTATATAACAAAGATTATATAGTTAAGACTTTCAAAAGGTAAACATCCTGTTTTAATTATTGTTTTTTATCTTCTTAGGTATTGGGATGTATATCCTAGTGGTTTCCAAGTTCTTGAAGTCAGGAAAGGAGATGAGAGTTATGCTGTGAATCTACTACATAAGGTATGCTCTTATAAGCATTGGGAATTATGTGGTGTCCCATGTGTGCATGCTGTAGCAGGCTATATGCATATGGGCAAAGAAAGTGATGAAGGTGTGAGTCATTGGTATAGTCAAGATAAATGGTTTAGTGCTTATCAGTTTTCAATTAACCCGGTATGGGGATCAAAAACCTGGAAAAAGACCAATGACAAACCACCTTTACCCCCACTAGTTAGAAAGATGCCTGGTAGACCTCAAAAGGCTAGAAGGAAAGCACAAGATGAGAATAATGGTGTTCAAGTTAGTAGGGTTGGTAGGACTATGACTTGTTCAAATTGTTGGCAAAAGGGGCATAACAAGGCAGGGTGTAAAAATCCAACACAACCTAAACCTCAAACTGAGAAAAAGCAACCAGGAAGAAATAGGGAAACTAGACATGGTCAATGTGCAAGCAGAGCTGGTAGGGGTGGTAGGGGTAGCAGAGGTGGTAGGGGTAGCAGAGGTGGTAGGGGTGGCAGAGGTGGTAGAGGTGCAGCTGCAATTAACATGTGGAATGTCAGTTCATATGATGATATACCATTACAATAGAGACAACAAATGAAACATGATGAGGAAGTATTTATAGAATTTATGGAAGATGAGGCTATGAAGGAGCAACAGAATGGTGGTCTAACAAAAGCACGGGTAAATTTAACATTCAATTGTATTAATGTTTAACACATTTATAACTATGGTGTAGCTAACCATGTACTGCTAAAACAAATACAACAAATGGAACAAGATGAAGAAATATTCAGAGAATTTATGGAAGAAGAGGAAAGGAACGAGCAAGAGTTAGCTGATAAAATAAGAGAAGAAAAATATTTTGAAAAAAGGAGGCTATTTGCTGAGAATGGAATAGAAGACATGCTTGAAGAAGAACCTTATAACAGAATCATTCCACAACAGCTACTTGGTCAGAACAACCCTTATCATCCAACTCAAGAGTCTGTCATACTTGGTACACAAGAACAACCACCAACTCAAGATTCTGCATCAGCAACATCAAAAATTGTTAGTGACAAAGGCAAAGCAGTTGATACAGCCACTTCATCACCAACTGAAACACCAAAAAAGAGAAAGAACATGAACAAGTGGATGGAGAAGGCATATGTGTATGGTGTAAGGATTTATCATAAGAACCATGGTAGATCTGAAAGAATCAAGAACTTGCAGATGAGCAAAGCATATCAGTTTGACCAACAAGGATTTGGTTCTATCCCTGACAAAGCATTTGCAGTTTCTGATTCTGAATAGTTTAAGTATTTTAGGATTATAACTATGTTCTAATGGTCTGTAATGAATATTTAGGATGGATTTCTGCATATTTGTTGGTTTACTTTTGGACAGTATTGGTGGACAAAAAAGCATGTGGGCACATGCTTTGTGGTATCTTTTGTAAAGCACCTTTAAGTTGCTTTTGACCACCTTGAATGAACCAATTATGCAGTATTTTAATCTAATTGCAGTATATTATACATTTCCTATTTGCAGTATATTATATTATCACTTGCATCAGCAACATCTTTGTGCAATTTGAGTACAAAATCCTTTTCATTATAAAAGGACACCCATTACAAGTGTCTAGTACATTACAACCAAACCTGCAAAAATCCAACATGCTTAAACCTGCTACAACCAACATGCTATTACAACCAAACCTGCTACTATAAACCTAACCCTTTTACATGAAAATTTGTTGGTTGCATCAGTAACATCAACACAAACCTGATACTACAAACCTAACCCTATTAAACTAAAACACAAACCAACCCAACACAAACAAGATAACAATTGACTTCAAAATTAAGCTACTTTTTTTAGTTTTCTTCATTTGAACCTTAAGTTGCTCCATTTCAACAGCCAAAACAGCAAGTCTCTCTTGGCTTGTTACTTCTTCTTGCACTTGAACCCTTCCATAAGGAGTCAAGGTCTTGTACATCTCATACAAGTGATGTTTGTACCATTGATTGTCTAGTTCAGGATCACACCAATCCCATGCCAAACACTTCTTTACCCCTGTTTTCTGCAATTAAAATTAAGTGATGTTAGCATAAAAGATTTACACAATCAACATTAGATCAACTTACAAATCTGTTAGGGCAACAAACGAAACGTCTTGCAGGGTTTGAAGGGGTCCAAGAGGTGTGACACTTTAGAGGAAGCCCGCAATCACAATTAATTGACATCTTGGATTAGAAATTAGGGTTTATGATTTGCGTGTTTTTGATTTAGGGGTAAATGAGCAAACGGGTTTTAAAAGGGGGAATATAATCGGGTTTGGTTCGGGGTTTTTTTTTTTTTTGGGTAATTTAATATGCCATGTAGGCATACAAGTGGAATTATAAAAGATTTGAAAAAAAACATATATTACGTGGAAAAGCGGATATATACTTTTGTTGATATTAAGACATAGAAATTAAGTTTGGTTGGCATAAATGGTAATAAAAAAGTTAGTGTTTCATCTTGGTAAAATTGACAAAGTACGTTGTTATTCTATGTACTTTACCCTATTACAAAATATACCATTTAGTTTTTAAAGAATAATTATAAAAGTATTTTTGGTATGTATTTCGAGACAAAAATGAGCTAAGTTTTAGACAAATCAGTACAATGTTTTTACAACGTTCTTGATCTTTTCAAAAGTTTGCCAGATGGTCTATCAACGGTTCAGACTAGAGGTCGTGAGTTCTTATGGTTTGGTCGCTATAAGTTTCCCAAGTAGGGTGTTTAGAAACTATTTCCACGTAAAACTATCAAGTATTTTATTTAATTATCAGGTTCAAGATAGCCAAAAGTATAGGTCTATATGATTAAAACTACTTGATATGTTTCTTACATTCTTGACCCCACTTAATCTCTGCTAGAAGGTCTACGCTTTGCCCACGAGTTCCGGTTCTTAGGTACACGTTTGATAGGTGAAATAATTGCTCGAAGTTAATACTCTGGAAACTATATCGATCAATAACAGAATACATAAACCACCTGGGTTTCGATTTTAAAGCCTATGAACTGATTCGTTAAGTATCCTAGCATGTTTATATATATTCCTAGATTATCTATATCCAATCTTAAGGGTCTTGTGTTTAGAAAACATGTCGAAATTTTTAAATAGGGATGTTTGGTCTAGTAACTCGCGACAAGGAAACAAGGCCTGAGTAAAACATCATACTTAGCTCTTTTTGACCCAGTTATTGGGGCGTTTAGAAGTGTCCTAGGTGATGGTTATAAGGGTCTATTGGCTGGTCTTATAAGCCAAAGCTTATGGTAGAAAAATGAGGCAAAAGTGAGGCGTTTAAGAAAAGATTTTTGGAAATTTAAATGTCAGGTTTAAAAACAGTCCGCATCTACAACTCTTGTCATGTGTTTTTAGGATCCGTGCTCCTGGGTTTTGAAAGAAAACGTCGTTCCGAACAACTTTCATGTTTTAACTTTTTGATGAATCAGAGCAGAAATGCCTCATTTTGCGTGTTTTCAGTTTCTGTCACAGAAAGTTGTTGACAGTTTTTCGACAAGTTTTTGGTAATTTCATTTGGCCGTATCTTTTGACTCGTGTACTCGTTTTGGGTGATTCAAAACCCTAGATTCTTGTTTTTATTACTCCTAACTGATTATTAAGTTTATATATGCTCATAAAATTTAGAGTGTAATAGAGAGGGTGTTTGTTTTGCTCGACCTAAAAGGAAAAGAAAAGAGTCAAAGTGGTTTTTATCCTAAGCTAATACTAGGCTATTGTAACAGTATTTTTGTACTAATAAATGTATACAAAAGAGCTAGAAGGGTGATGAAAATACTTACTTAGTTATGGTGCTAGTAGGGATGAGCTTTTGGATAATGAAACTTGAAATGAAAGCTACTCTATCTCCTCTTATTGCTTCTTCTAATACTCCTTCTTAAACTTTTATTTAGTTATGTAGGATCAATAAGTTAAGTACACATGGTTACTAAGTATTGATTTTTAGCAAATTGTATTTGAAATAGATAGCTAAGGTTCGAATTTTATAGCATGGAGATTGAGAGGATTCTTGAAGGTACTAGCTCATCTTGTTTAGTTTGTAGGAGATAATATGAAGTGTAATTCTTCCCTAAGCTGCCAAATGGATGATTCGTATGTTGATTTGAAAAACAAGTGAGGTGGTAACTTCCCTAACCAAGTAATTTACCTACAACATTTGACCAAAGGTAATTATTTAGTAAACATGCATATGTGTTCTTATAAGAATCTAGAAGAAATTTCATGGTTAGTGTAATTACATGTGGTACTTGAGAATTCACTTAATTTACTACTAGTGAAATTCGACCCATGGTGCAGTTAAGAATCAATCATGCTTAAGTCTTTGTTCCTAGGACTTATTGATAAGTATCATGAGTTTAAATGTTATAAGTAACTTAATTTAAAGTTTAGAATATTTAGAAAAAAAAAGAATGTAATTTAGTGTTGATTTGTTTATGTTGTGTTCAATTAGTCATGTAGATTAAGGTTTGTTGGTTATATTTTGAGTTGATATATTCAAGAAATAAAAAAGGAAATTTCAAATAGAGATTTAAGAGTAGTGCTTTTATACTAAGATTATAGGGTTTGTATTTGTATGTATTTAGTTAAATTTATTTAAATTTAGGTTAAGTTTTAAATAAATTTAGTTTAGAAAAAAAATACACTTATACACTAATTTAGATACTTGTACTTTATATTTGAGAGTATTTTACTTTAGGGGTTTAGGTACTAAGTATTTATATTAGAATGGTTTTAGAGTTTGAAGAAAAGCCTAATAGTCGGAAAATGTACGTTAACAAATTAACGTCATATGGCAAATGTGATATCGTGATGTTGTATACTTGACATTTAAAGATACTTTTGTAAAATAACATAAGGTAGATTAGTGTCGGTTTACATGGGAGCACGTTTATCAATGTTGCGAGTTACATCACATTAAGTAGTAATCATGTTCAGAGAAAAAAAAATATACATGGAAAAAGGATAAAGATTTATTTATTAATACATGAAATGATTTATTACAAGGTGAAATTTTCCCAGTGGTTACACAGTAGTCACACAAAATACAAATTTCTTCATTTTAAACAGTTTATGGTCACATTTATTAACACTTTTGGCCACTGTTTGCTTAATTGTATGTGACTAAATACCCAAAACAAACATGCGTTGTGTGACTAAATAATACAAAAGGCCACACAAACATAAAATTCATGTGGCCATTGGATGATCAATAGTCACACAAAATACACATTTGTTCACTTTAAACAGCATATCGTCACATTTATTATAACTTTTGGCACTTTTTTTAAAAATTATATGTCACTAACTCAAAAAAAACAATGCCTGTTGTGTTACTAAATCATCAAAAACGTCACATTTATTATATATTCATGTGGCCACATGACGGGAAATAGTCACACATAATACACATTTTCTTGAATAAATCATCTCAAATGTCACATATATTATATCTTTATGTGGCCAAAGGACGAACAATAGTTACTCTCAAAAAACATTCGTGTGACTATAAAGTGTTTATGGTCACTGATAATGACTAATCCAACAAAACTGGTGCCTAATTTGTCACACATATTCGGGGTTTTGGTCACTCTTTTTTTATGGAAAAGACCACGAACTCAACAATGTGACCATATGCCACCTATGGTGGCGGGACCTTTAGTGACACACAACGAAAAAAACGTGTGTGACTATATGCATATCGTCACACATTTTTGGCGTAACCAATAGTAGTTTTTGTACCAGTATTTAGACTTCAGTTCTAACAATAATAAACACTCAAGGAACATGAGTACCAGCCCTATGCCTTACAACAAACCTATTAACTAATGCTAGTGCATTGCTAGTGAGTTGTGATAAATAATTCATCCTCCTAATCACAGCATTCTTCATAGGTCCATCCATCGATCCATCAGAAGAAAATCCTTTTGCACAAGTGTTTTGATTTATTAAACTGGAAGTAACCCATGTTTGGACATTACTCATGTGCCAATCGAAACTACACTGACTCATAAACTGAGCCATCTGACTAGGTTCATGAACCGACTGGTTCAAACTTGGTACACAGTTGTTCATGCTGTTGACATAGTCTTTCACCCCTTGGTGTACAGCCGGTTTTATTCCCTAGGAATTAGCTAATTTGGAAATGTATAAAGTTGTAGACTTAGCGTTGTTTAGACTGATCTGAAATAAGAAGGTTATAGGATTGTGGGACACGTAAAAAGATTAATAAGAAGGAAGATATGAAGTGAGTTTGATAAAAGTGAGATGGGGTTGATGGATTTATATACTTGTTTCAAAACCCTTAGATTATAGTAGAGAAGTAAGGTTGTAGACTAATATAAAAACATCCTATAGATTGAATCTAGAAGCAATCACGTGATATTGTGTATGAATTCAGAACTAACAATGAGATCGATTCAGGAGAGGACATTAGTCATGTGCTCTTCTTTAATATCCATGTCTACTTGCTTTCTAATTTAGTTTGACTTTCTGATACTTTAATATCCATGTTACTGGTATGTCTTCGAATGTTGATTCGTAAATGTGTGTGTGAGAATGCGAATAGGGATGATATATAGACGCTGATACCAGCTGAAGTTTCACCTGAGATACAAACATTAGTGATGTATTGTCGGATTGTTTCGATGTAGCATATGATTGTTGTGGGTGATTTGGTATATTTCACCTAGGTATGGTTGTTACTTGAAGATACTGAGGTTGAGTATATGAATGATCATTGATTATGTTTAGATTTCAGTAATTAGTTGTGGTTGCCTCATAGTCAATGATCGTGATGCTACTGGTCTTGTGTTAAAGACTTTACAAGTGAATTAACAAAAAAATTACCTAAATCAAAGGATCTTGCCGATACTTCTAAGGACTATAGCTATAACTCTTGGTGGCTTACTGATTATCATAATCAGAGTAGCTATGTGGATAAGGAAGATAATGCACAGGCGTTTGTGAATTCTGAATTGAATGATGGATTAAGATGGTGATAGTTCAATGTACCCTCAAACAGTAACTGGATTGTTGGAAACAAGAGATGGATGATGAGGCAAAAAATGATCCGTTTTTAGGGGGTCATTTAAGCCGGAATTGGAATTTATTTGATCAAATATTTCCCTAAATCGTTCCTTTTGTGATTTTAGGTACTTTGGGAGTGAATTCTGGAAAAGGAAACATTTTGGACGTTTTTGGAGCATAAAAGTGAAGAAAACGGCAAAGTCTTAATTTTCCTTGCTGGGAACAGTACCTGACGGCGTCAAGAGGATTTTTATGACGGCGTCAAGAGGAATTTTAGTGACGGCCCAGTGAAAACGTGACGGCATCAAATCAAGGCCGTCAAGAGTAAAAGTGGTGACGGCCCAGAGTAGAAATACACATGACGGCGTCAGATCTGGATCTAGGCAATCCGAGAATATTTTTGGCGGCGGGTTGACGGCGTCAGAACTTTCTTCTTGACGCCATCACTTTAGTAAATCTATATATAGTCTTTGTAATTTTCATTCTAAAGAGAGGAGAATTTTAGGGTCTAACTTAATAAACCCGAACACGACTTTTACAGTATTTTCAAGGGCTTTCACCCCTTGAAGCCCTTCATGTTCAATTGAGATAAGTATCCTTTCAATAAATTCAATATGTCTATGTGTTGTTTGAATATATCTTACGCTTGTCTTAATTTTAACATGCTAGGCTAGATCTTTTGTGTGTTTGCTTAGATGTAATGAAACCTAGATGTTGATTATAGGTAGATTGCTTGTTTATAGTTGTAATAGATGAATGATTTCAATGTTAGGCTTCAGAAAACTGGCAGATCTCCATTGTGTAACTTGCTTGAACGTCTTAAGAAACATGAACCGATGTGTACTAGATTTTTATGGTTGTATTTAATGCATGAGCGAATTCTAGTGATCCCATGTTAGGAGCTTCTTGCAGGCTCGACATAGGAGTGAAGTAGGAGCTTATAGAGTTGGGGAAGTAAGTACGCCACCCCACGACTCGTATTAAGGAATATAACCCGTCATCCACGCAACTGTAACAAACACTTAACCTGTAAAAGATATCTAGGGAGTAGTGAAATCTAAGTAAACACAATTCTCCCATATATTATTCACACCATATTAGTAATTAGTTTAATTTACATTTCTGTTATTTTATTTTGATTGCATCTTAGTTATTGTGTTAGTTGACTAGCAACTAATTCCGCCCACTCGACCAAAAACCCGAGATTTTACTTGCTTTCATAAAAACATAAAAAATACAAAAAGAATCATCCCTCACCTCTAGACTGTAATACACCGTAAAATCCCAGGTCATTTATTAATGCTAATTATCGACACTATTCTAAACTAAGCCATTTTTGCGGGCTAATTTAAAATTTTTACATGAGACATCATTTGTTTGACACCCGATTGTTTTAAACACCGTTTGTTGACACCCGATTATGTTTGTCACCCGATATCACCCGATTGTCACTCTTGGATGTCACCCAATGAGGTTAACACCGATAACTCCCACTTGCGACCCGACACCCTATTTGGACACGGAGACATTATTAATACATATATTTATATAACAATATGTATATATTAATTATTACAAATTTATTATTACTAAGTATATATGAGTATATATACGTATGACGACACCGTTTATATATTTATGGTTTTCATAAACTGACACCGACACCGAAATTAAATTCACAATTTTACGAATCACCGACACCCCGTCATATTTGAGCCGACCACAAGCCCACACGGATTTTTTCTTTCTTTGAGTCACTTGGGCCGAAACACTCTCACAAGCCCACACATTTTTTCTTTGTTTCGTTTGGGCCGAGTTTACCACAAGCCCATATGGCTTGTTATGTTTTCTTTTCTTTGCGTAGTATGTCACCCAAAACAGAAGCCAACACCCTTGCCACCCAAATACTTACACACGTTTTTCTTTCCTGGTTCCCTATCTTCTTGACATCAAATACACCATTCCCTTTGACCTTGTTTCATGAGTGTGAGATTAGCCAAAAGTCGACCTATAAAAGTCTATAATACTTGACTAACCACCATACCAACACCTTACCCCATGAGATCTTATTAACCAAGGGATAACATGTTTCTTAAACTACTAACACAAACAATAAACAAGATCTTAAAAGTACACACATGGTCTAATATGGTTATAGCCTTCAAACCTTTGCAACCCGATTTGACAACGCCCTTGGGAGCTAGACAATGTTGTCGAGTAAGAAATGACCTCTCGAAGGGTGTTGTGTCCCAAGGAAACATTCGAACCACTCCATCCATATTATATAAGCCACATTAAAAGCTAACTTACTCACACTCTCAAGTTTCACCAAGTTCTCAATCACAAAAACTCTCTACTTCTTTTCTTAGTTGCTGTTGAGAGGATCTAGGGCACGAGTAAGGTTTTGGGTTTGGAAAAGAGTTGGGTAACTCTCGAAGGAAAAGGATCGATTGAAGCAAAGGGACACCACGTTTACAAAGTTCTCGTAGCTTACACGACATCCTCACCACCCTAGTTGGTGTTGTAAGTCATTATCTCCCTTTTCAATTCATATATTGTTCATTTCATGCATTACACGCTCTACACTCTTCGTTGTCACAATGAAATCACCTAAGCAAAGGTCACATGTCGCACAACACTTGGACTTTAAATCACACGTAACACTAGCACCTCGACACCCTTGAAGAAAGGGCTCGTATACTTGTTTTCCTACGTACAAAGTATATATATTTCTTGGCTCACTAATTTTGACCCAAGCTTAGCCAGACTAACGAAACATGCATAAGGAACGCAACATTATTATACAAAAACTAAGCCGAAATCAAACCTATGTCGAGCACCCTTTTAAACGAAATGAAATGTCGAATGGGCTTAGGTTGGGCTAACGAGCCCATATGGTTTCCAAAGGGGAAATTTCGGTTTAAGATTTTGGAAATAGCGAGAGGTACAAAAACAGGTTTTAAGGAATTTTTGTAGGTTAAAATCACTACTTTCATTGTACCAAAGGATTTATTTTTTTAAACTTAATCAAGGACTATTTTTGCAAAAAGTTGCGTTAAAGGACTAAAAGTGACAACACCA
Source organism: Artemisia argyi (assembly GCA_030686995.1). NCBI lineage: Eukaryota > Viridiplantae > Streptophyta > Magnoliopsida > Asterales > Asteraceae > Artemisia > Artemisia argyi. The sequence continues at coordinate 166,315,471 of CM060687.1, read as the reverse complement.
CAAAACTTTCGGACTTAATTAGAAACAATCAAATTTTGAATAAAACGTAGGGTAGGAATTGTAATTTTTCCAAAGATCAAGGTGTAAAAGTGCAAAAGTTATAAAAAGGACTAAAATGTAATTATTTTGATCAAAGGGTAAAAAGTGTAACTTAAATAAAGTTAAGGGTTAAATATGACAAAGTTATTTTATAATAAATTATTTTATGTAATTTGATTTTATATAAATACGTATACATATTTTTGTAACTTTAAAATATATATACAACTTTACTAAAAATATTTAATTATAAATATTTTTAAACAATATTATTAATATTTATCGAACACCGGTTCGTGACACGTTACAAATAAATACGTGAAGTTATTTTGGAATATAATAAGACACCCGAATGGATATCACAGTACACGTGACATATCACATGGCATTTACAACACGAATCTAAAACACCAATCACTATGCATTATTTAGGTCGCAAGTCGGAGGAATTTCATTGCTAGACGTAGCAGTACACCATCACTTTTTAGCACCGTTGTGATTCACACCACCTGTCAGGTGAGTTCATGGTCCCACATTTTTAATTGTTTTTAAACCTCGTGGGGAGATACATGCTATAAATCGAAGACAAGTATTTTCTGTATGTTGTTATCACCTGATATTGCCTAAGTTGACACTTGTGCTACAAGTCCCTCATATCACGAACCTTAATCACTTGCGAGTGAGCGCGAATATAGTTGATAGATCTATTGGAATGGCATCCCACCTCTGTCAAGGTGATCACTTGGTAGGAGGTGTGCTATATTCGAGGTATTATGGAAATTTGACACATTTCCTGTCACCGAGGGCCCCTTGTCATTTACATCCGCTGTGGTGTAGATGATTGTTATTATCTTTATGATATGTCAAATCGATGTTAAGGCTTGCGTTTCGTGAGGCTTAGGAGCAATATTACACCAGTTTAGTCAAGACCTGTCTATCTTGGCTTGTTTATTTCAAATGCTTGGCTTGTGTTCACACTATTACTATTTAAACTACTATGAATTCACTCAACCTTTGTGTTGACTTTTTAAGCATGTTTATCTCAAGAAATTAGCAAGCATGGCGGCACGGAGCTGGCAAAGGGCACAGGACCTCCCTTTTGATTTCAATAATTATATCATTCTTTACAAACTCATCACTTCTTTTGCTAAACAATTAACATTTTGGAAAAATGTTTGTAACTCTGAATATTTGAGTTTTCATGGAATGATATTGACTATCTTTTGAATTGTTTTTTATGAGTATGACTGTGTACTAAACTGTAATGACCCCGATTAGACTTCCGCTGCTTATCAAATTTTCGGGGTGTTACTGATTGACACGAATTCTGGACTTGTTGGATCATGTGGTGCTTGAGGCCAAAGTCCGTAGCCTCAATAGTGAGTGGTGCAATAGGCCCACCCCGCCCTTGCATGGTAGGCTGGCACAGCTCCTCCATCGTTCGAAGATCGGGAGCTGGCTCATCCCTGGGAGGGTCAGGGGGTGGTAAAGGTGGTGGTGGCCCAGCGGCCATTTCGGTCTTTGGTTCTTGTGTGTCAGAATGTAGCTCGTGTACATTTTTCTGATGTTTACGATTTGTTTGTGACCGAGTGCGCATGCACTAAAAACAATTTTTCAAAACAAGATCGAGGCAAAACCACAGTGAACTTAAACCAGCAATCACAAGTGAATGGCTTCTTTGAAAAAGGTACACCACTCACAGGGATATAAAGGCAAGTTACAATCTTAAGTTTGGGAACTTATTATGGGTTTATTAATTAATTTTTGAAAAACTGCTTTAGGCTTATGGGTGTGTGTGCAAAAAACTTGGAAATATTTTTGGAACTGATTCGTTAACCGAAATCGTCCCTTTAAGATTACTCGCAGGCTGGCGGGAGGAAGTAAATAGGTTTCCTCTTCAGTTCGCAATTTAATGCCAGAACTTACCTTAAACCAACTGTTTCAGGTTGTAATCTTAAAGAACACGAAGTAATTTAACTTCACAGTTTGTTTTTGATTGTTTTTTAATTTTTTTGGTGTTTTCAACACTTCAGGGGAAGTGTTAATGAACGTTTTTGATATGATTATGTTTTTACAAAAACTTTTTACAAATTTGTGTGAAATTTGTACTGGGAGGGTTTTGAAAAACCACTAAACTTAAAACGATTTTATAAAACAGGCAACAACCTCCCCGGCAGCGGTGCCAAATTTTGATTGGGTCTAAACCGTCAGATATTATTGACCAAGGTCAATAAGTCAAAAACAGCCAAGAATCAATACTCCGGTGATAGTATAGTGTTTTCCCGGGTCGTTAAAGTCCTAGCGAGATTGAAATGGTGCTTTTGAGAATCGTTTATGAGAAAGTGGCACTGAGGACAGCAGCCAGATGATGTGGAGTTGATATTGCTACTGTTATTTTGGTATTGGTACACAGATATAATATTCACAAAAATCAGATATACAGATATATGCACGTATTCACAATTCAAATTTACGCAATCGGACTAAAAAAAGTAGGATTTTGGTATTTATCAAACTACAGGGGGTGCTTTTGACACTTTTTAAAACTCAAAATTAAAAATGAAAAAATGAAATTATAAAAATGATTAAAATACTATTTAAGTATTATTTAATTAATAAAACTATTTAAAATCTAAATTAAATTCTAATTTAAATTAACTAATAATTATAACTATTACAAATTAAACTAAAAAGTTGAAAAAACAATTTCTAAACTTAAATTAGAACTTGAAGAAAGTATAAAAAATGAAAATAAATATTTTTGTCTTTTTATGGGTTTTTTATAAATTGAAAACTTTTTAACTTAATTAAACTAATTAAACTACTTTTAATTAATATTAATACTAAATTAACTTAGAAAATTAAGATAAAATTTATAAAATTACTTAACCATCACAGGAATCCTACAAACATATAAAAACTCTAAAAATTAAGTTTTAAGGTTAATCCACTAATTATTTACCTTTTAATTACTTTAATTCTAATTTAAACAAATTAAATAAGAAAAATGGAAAATGAATAGTAGAATTCAAAATTATATTTTTTAAAAATCTATTATACTATATTAGAGCTAGGAAAATTATAAAAACTAAGTTTTACTTTCTAAAAACTAAGCATGAGATTTAATACTTAATATTAATTAATAAATAAGAAAATTAAGATTAAATCTAATTTATACTAAATCACAGAATAAAAATCTGAAAAATTTATCAAAATTACTTTACTATATAAGGTAATTAATAAAAATATAAAAACACTAAGTACTTAATTAAAATCTAAAAATGAAAATTAAAATTAAGTTGAATTAAATAGAAACTATCACTTGTTTTAAACTTGATTTTTTTTGGATTTTTCTTTTACAAACTAACTTTACCACTGAAAATAGAAAACTTTTGTAAAACCACTTTTGAAAATAGCTTATAAATAAGCTGTAACACCCCTTTGGCTTATACAGTTGACTTATGTTGACTGTGTGGATATTTAAGCACAAATGACTATGGGTGGGTCCCACAATGGTGAAAATAGGTTCAAATCAGTTAAACCCACTCAGATAAGCCAGAAATAGCAAGCAATAAGCACAATTAAGCTGAATGCAAAGAAATAAGCACTTTGAAATTTTGAAACTGAACCAGATTGGGGACAAACTTTGGGGACTAAACTAGGTGGGGTCCACTGGGTTATAGGTCAAACCAAGGGTCAATGTATGCACCCTGGTAGGAGGGGGTTCAATGGGACCAAGTTTGGCAAGTGGGGTCCACTGAGGTGGGCTGCAGCCACCACTTAAGGTGGTGGTGTGGGTGAGATCTGTGTGCACAGGGCAAACTCTTGCCCTGCAACTCACTTTGGGGGTCTGTGGGACCCACACAAATTATCACAATAATCAAACAAAATTTTGAGCTTAAAGATCAGCTGATAGACTCTAACCACAACAAATTTCAACCCTTAATTTCTATCACACAACTCACAATTTAACTTGGAAATTTAGCAAAAATCTGAGAAGATGAATTTGACTTTTTGATGAGAACTCAAATTTTGACTTTAATGAAATTCCAATGATCTTTACTGATTCAAAGTGATGTAAATGACTGTAATGAGACTAAATCTAACAATCTTAACTAATTATGAAGAGGTTTGATGGGAAATCACACTCAAAATCTTAACAGTAAACAAAATTAAGGCATTCAAATTGGATTTTGACTTTTTAACTAATAGCTACTTATTTTTATGACCCAGCTGAGCTAATATACCCTAATATACTATGTTTATGCAAGATACACAAACAACATTCAACTAGAACATATGGGAACATGCAAAACCAAACACCCCTTTTGTTGGACTGTTTTGAGCTTTTCAAAGCAGATAGTCCCTAGGGTTTGTACACTTGATTTTTAACTAATGATTATAATTAGATATACCTATTTAAGCACTTGGAAACAGATTGTCACAATAATAGCACAAGTATACTACTTAAAATGACTTATGACAGTTAAATCTAAGAATATGAGTAACTAATAATTCTAACAAACCAGAGATGATTATCAAACTGAAAACTACTCAAACAATGCTCAAACAACACAATCAAGCACAGATTAACAGATATAAGCAAGCAATTAGAAACTAACTAGGAACTAGGTTTTTAGTGGAAATTTGAAATGAGAAAAAGCTTACAACCAACCCCTAGCTTGAACAAGGGGCTTCTCCACAGAAGCCTATCTTTAGATATGCCAAATTAAGCTCCAAGCTTGATCACAAATCCTTCTTCAATCTGAAAACAACAATCAAACAACACAGTTGACCAAAGTTGACTATTTGTGTATTTTTTAGTTTTCTATTAAGTCTGGTTTTCAGAGTCTCTAAGAAGCTTTATTAAGCTTATAGGAACCTAAATGAAGCTATTTCAGTCCATGATTCAACACACCATTAACACTTGAGCTATTTGAATAATTTAGAAATTGAGTAAATTGCAAAGATGAAAAACTGACTTGGAACTTGAGATTTTATAACTTCAAAAGGTTTACATTACACTACTAACACTGATACAACACTTGAATTAGAAAAGGTTACACTAATTTGCAAGAAAATTTAAATTCGATACAATTTTTTACTAATAAAACTACACTCTTCATTCCTTGCATCTTCTTCTATTTATAGTCCCATATTAGGGTTTCTTGAGCATTTCTGAGCATATCCCACCTCCCTATGGCTTCTTTGGTCCACTCAAATGCCTCCACGTGTTTTTGGCGGGAATGAAGTTTTTGCAAATTGGTCTCTGATTGAGGCAACTGGGGGGAACATTAATTGTGGTGGTGTAGGCAGGTGTAGTGGGTTGGGCGGTGGTGATTGGATGGGCAAGTGGTGGTGGTATCTGCAAAACCATGGTGGTATTGGTGGGAGAGGGAAAGCGGGGGAGATGGTGGTTTGGTTGTTTGACTGGTTTTGACCAGGTCAAACATTTGACCCGAGTTTTTATTAAAAGGGGTGGGTTGGATGGGCTTGTGGTGTGGACTGGTTGTATTTTGGGCCCAAGGTTTAGAAATGGGATGGATTGGACTAGGCTAGGATTGGGTAATGGAGTAGTATTATTTGTTTTGGATCCGGTTTTGGTTTTATTTTCACAAGGACCTTTTTTGTAATTTTTGCAAAGTTTGAGGTGTGGATTTGGCATGCTCCCAATTTATTTCCAAGGGTATATTGTGCCATATTATGAATAGTGAAAGGGTCCTTTGATGATTTTTCAATTTATTTTTCACCAGGGACTGAAACCGTCAAACTTTCAAACTTCAGGGACCATTTGTGTAATTTTCACCAAACTTTCCACCAAGGACCAATCCTGTCATAAAAGGTTAGTGCAAGGACAAAATTTGTTTTTCTCAAAGTTTTTCATATCCCAGGGACCATTTTTGACAATTTTTAAAGTTCAGGGACTAAACTTGACATTTTGTGAAACTTTTCACCAAAGGACTAATTATGTAACTTTTTGATTTATAGGGACCTTTGGTGACTTTTTCAAGTTTTTAGAATGACCAGGGACTAGATTTGACAACTTTTGAAAGTTGGGGGACTGAAACTGCCAATTATGCAAACTTTGTGCGTTTTTCATCTGTTTTTGGTATTTTTGTATTTGAGACATGTAAAACACTTTCCTGGGATATTTTCACTATTTTGATTCATTATTGAGCGTTTTTGGATGTTTTGGCAGCTCAGAAATGGTAAAAATGATGAGTATTTACACACTCATCAATCCCCCACACTAAAACATTGCTAGTCCCTAGCAATCTTTTGAGAAAAACTTGATGGATTTGAAATTCTCTTTACCAAAATCCATCACTTCTGGAGTAGCCAGATGTAAGAACTGTGGCACACCTGATAACCGTGTGATTTTGAGCAAACCACCAGCTGTCAACGGATTTGATTAGTCTTTACCAAAAGCCGTTTGCTTCTGGACTAGCCAGCATCTTGATGGACTAAGTCAACATCTTGGTGAGCTGATTACCAATTATGGATTTTCCACGGCCTTTACCACAAACCATAATCTTGTGGGCTAGTCAACTCATTTGCTTATGAGGATGCGGGGGAGTTAAGGAACCATAAAATTTTTGGCAAATTGCCAGCCATCAACGGATTTGAGATGTCTTTACCAAGAGCCGTTTGCTCCTGGACTAGCCAATCCATTTGTCATTAGACTTTGGCGGACTGATTACCACAAAAATTTTGAAATAAAGTGAAAAAGTTTTGAAAATTTTAGGCCTAAAAATGGGGATACTTAGAAAGTTTTGTGATAAAATTCGTAAGAATTCCCCCCCCCCCCCCCACTAGAACTGAATATTGTCCTCAATATTCAAAGTCCTGGCTATTATGCCGAATCTCTGAACGGAAAAAGCTAATATTCGATGCTAACTGTGGAAATATGGATTTTATTTTTCACTTTATTTATCTGTACATACAATCTTTTTTTTTTTTTTTTTTTTTTTTTTTAGAAGAAACTTATATACATATTTACTTTTCAAATGGTGGGGGGCGGCCACTCCCCCACACTAGGGTGGTAGAAAGTAGAAAGAAGTCAGAAATACGGGTGAAAACCCATATATGCTGCTAGTTTTTGTTCACCGAGTCATTAGCTTGACTCGATCCCCGAATTCATTGGTCCATGGGGAAAGTTTGGAGATCCGAGACAACCATGGGTGGTATGTCCTCTCCAAAATAATGTTTCAATCTATGACCATTCACTTCGAAGTTGGGACCTTCGGGTTTGGATAATTCAACAGTCCCGTATGGATATACTTTAGCAATAGTGAATGGTCCGGTCCATCGGGTTTTTAATTTCCCCGAGAAGATCTTTAATCTTGAATTGAAAAGAAGGACTCTATCACCGACGTTGAAAACTCGGTTCTTAATCTTAGAGTCATGAATCTTCTTTGTCTTTTCTTTGTAGATCAAAGAGTTCTCGTAGGCTTGATCATGAAGTTCGTTTAATTCATTGAGTTGAACCTTACGGTGATCACCCGCTTTATGAAGGTCGTAGTTAGCATGTTTCAAGGCCCAGTAGGCTTTGTGCTCGAGCTCGATCGGTAAATGACACGCCTTCCCGTATACAAGCTTGTATGGAGTACACCCGATGGGTGTTTTGTAAGCTGTACGGAAGGCCCAGAGTGCATCATCTAGTTTATCCGACCAGGAAGCACGGTTTTCACCTACTGTCCTCTCAAGAATCCGTTTTATACCACGGTTGGAAACCTCCACCTGCCCACTTGTTTTGGGGTGATATGCGGTGGAAAGACGATGAGTAACACCGTACTTAAGCATGACTTTTGCAAACTGATCATTGCAAAAGTGAGTACCGCGATCACTAATGATGGCACGTGGGGTTCCAAAACGAGCAAAGAGGGATTTCAAGAATTTCACAACAACTCGGGCATCATTAGTGGGTAAGGCCTTAGCCTCAACCCATTTTGACAAGTAGTCAACAGCCACGAGTATGTATTTGTTTCCACGAGAAGATGGGAATGGCCCCATAAAATCAATGCCCCAGACGTCAAAGATTTCACAAACTTGAATAGCATTTTGTGGCATTTCGTTCTTTTGTGAAATATTCCCGTGACGCTGACAAGCATCACAGGTTTTGACTAACTCGTGGGCATCCTTATAGATCGTGGGCCAATAGAAACCGGAATCAAACACCTTTTTGGCTGTGTAGTTAGGACTATGGTGGCCCCCGGTGGGTCCAGCATGGCAAGCCTTGAGAATATCAGCGGCTTCCTGTCCGTATACACATCGCCTGATGACTTGATCGGCACAGATTTTGAAGAGGAAGGGGTCGTCCCAGAAATAATGTTTGACGTCTTTAAAAAATTTGTTTTTCTGTTGGGACGTCATCCCCTTCACGATGAAGTTACCCGCACGGTAATTTGCAAAGTCGGCAAACCATGGGGTAGTAGAGTCACCACGAAAAGTAACCGCACTGAGTGTCTCGAGAGGGAATGATTCATTTATTTCTTGTTTCTCGGACACATCTTGATGTGGGTTTTCTAATCGTGAGAGATGATCAGCAGCAACGTTCTCGGCTCCTTTTTTTATCACGAATAATGATATCAAATTCCTGAAGGAGGAGAACCCAACGGAGAAGCCTCGGCTTTGCATCTTGCTTTGCAAATAGGTACTTCAAAGCCGAGTGATCCGTATACACCACGCATTTGGTCAGGATCAAGTATGACCGGAATTTCTCAAAGGCATACACCACAGCTAGGAGTTCTTTTTCAGTGGTGGTGTAATGTCCTTGAGCCTCGGTCATAGTCTTACTTGCGTAGTGTATAGGCTGAAAGTATTTTGCTTTTCGTTGCCCCAAGACCGCACCTATGGCAAAATCACTAGCATCGCACATAAGCTCAAAAGGTAGGTCCCAATCGGGGGCAACAAGAATCGGTGCCTCGGTAAGCTTTTCCTTTAATGTTTTAAAAGCTTCGATGCACTCAGGAGAGAAGATGAAAGGAGCATCCTTCTCGAGGAGATGGGTCATAGGCCGGGCAATCTTAGAAAAATCTTGGATAAACCTACGGTAGAAGCCGGCATGACCCAAAAAGCTCCTAACACCTTTTACGGTGGTGGGATGAGGTAATTTAGCAATGACATCGATTTTGGCTTTGTCAACCTCAATCCCGTTCTTTGAGATTTTATGGCCGAGGACTATGCCCTCTTTAACCATAAAGTGACTCTTCTCCCAGTTGAGACTTAAATTCGTTTCTTTGCAACGTTTAAGCATTTGTTCCAAGTGGGAGAGACAGGTCTGGAATGAATCCCCGATGACTGAAAAGTCATCCATGAATACCTCCATAGTTTTCCCGATCATGTCGGAAAAAATAGACATCATGCACCTCTGGAACGTGCCTGGTGCATTACATAAGCCGAAAGGCATACGTCTGTAAGCAAAAGTTCCGTAGGGGCATGTGAAGGTAGTCTTCTCTTGATCCTGGGGATCAATGGGGATTTGGAAGTAACTCGAAAAACCATCGAAGAAGCAGTAGTATTCATTCCCCGCAAGTCTTTCAAGCATCTAGTCCATAAATGGGAGAGGAAAATGGTCTTTACGGGTGGCTTCATTTAACTTTCGATAGTCAATACATACTCGCCATCCCGTGACCAAACGAGTTGGAATCAACACGTTATCCTCGTTGGTGACAACGGTAATGCCACCCTTTTTAGGGACACAATGAACTGGGCTAACCCAAGGACTGTCAGAAATAGGGTAAATCAATCCCGCATCAAGAAGTTTAAGAACTTCTTGTTTGATAACTTCGTGGATTTTTGGATTTACCCTTCTCTGTTGTTGCACTGCTGGCTTAAAGTCATCCTCCATTAAGATTTTATGAGTACAAAAGTTCGGGCTTATGTCCTTAATGTCGGAGAGTTTCCAAGCGATTGCTTGTTTATGTGACTTTAGAACCTTTAGGAGTGCTGCCTTTTCCTCAACTTTTAAGTCTTTAGCAATAATGACGGGCAATTTATCATCACCCTCCAGAAATGCATATTCTACATGAGGAGGCAAGTCCTTGAGCTCAACCTCGGGAAAGTCTTCAGTTATTTCAACATTTTTGACTTCCGCTTTATGGAGTATTTTTGGAGACGGAGAGGGTGAAGGATCGTCATTTAACAATCTTTCAAGGAGAAGAATGTCCCCCTCCGGGTCAAGATAGTTTTCATCAACCCCACTTGGGATTGAGCTATCTTGAGCAAGAAATGCCTCGACATCTTCCAGAAGGAAGTCACTTCCCTCAAACGGAGTGATGGAAGGGGAAGGGTCGGAAATGATAGGGTCAGTAGAAAGACTGCCACTGGATGAGAAACCAAGGACCTCTTGAGAATACTCCTCAGACGCAACATCGATGATGTCAATTTGGTTAACCGTTTCTGCGTCATAGTTGGAGGAATATCTTGAAGTCTGATCAAGATTGAATGTGATGGCTTCGCCACCAACACGTAGAGTGATTTCTTCTTCGAATACATCGATTAAAGCACGACCCGTTCTTAAGAATCCCCTCCCGAGAATAAGAGGGACTCGCGAAATCAACAATCACGAAATCTGCCAGAAAATGGAACTTTCCTACTTTCACGAAGATATCTTCGGCAATGCCGAGAGGACGGGAGATGGTACGGTCTGCAAGCTCGAGTGTCATGCAGGTCGGAGTGAGAGCAGGAAGTGAGAGTCTTTTCCAGACTGTGTAAGGCATCAGGTTAATGCTTGCGCCAAGATCGGCCAAGGCAAAGCATTCAACCATCCCCGGGAAAATACAAGGAATGAGAAATTTCCCGGGATCTCCAAGCTTTTCAGGAAGCTTTTTCAAAAGCACTGCTGAGCAATGCTCGTTAAGAGGAGTTTTTGCCATTTCAAAAAGTTTTTCTTTGTTGCTTATCAGATTTTTGATTGTTGAAGCAAATTTAGGCATGAGAAGAAGAGCGTCCGCGAAGCTAATATCAAAGTGTAATTCTGATGAGGCGAAAAATGATCCGTTTTTAGGGGGTCATTTAAGCCCGAATCCGAATTTATTTGATCAAATATTGCCCTAAATCGTTCCTTTTGTGATTTTAGGTACTTGGAGAGTGAATTCTGGAAAAGAAGCCATTTTGGACGTTTTTGGAGCATAAAAGTGAAGAAAACGGCAAAGTCTCAATTTTCCAGGCTGGGAACAGTAGGTGACGGCGTCAAGAGTATGTTCCTGACGGCATCAAACCTCAATAATAAAATCCGAGAGTTCATGAAGGCGTCAAGAGTTTTCCTGACGGCGTCAAAACCCCAAGAATTAAAATCCGTAGTTGATGACGGCGTCACATACAGGGCGTCAAGAGTAATTTGTGTAACGACCTAGGCCTTGACGGCGTCAGAAGTAGATCAAGGCCGTCCGAGAAAGTATTTGGCGGCGAGATGACGGCGTCACACCTTTGTTCTTGACGCCGTCATCCCTATTTTCCTATATATAGTTTTCTAGTTTTTCACATTTAAAGAGAGAAGTTTTGGGAGAAACCCTAAAGACGATTTTGGTGTAACTTTACAGGTTTTTCAAGGGTTCCAACCCCTTGATACCTTGCATGATTAATCAAGATAAGTGTTCTTCTAATTCAATCAATATGTCTATGTGTTGGTTGTCTATATCTTGTTCTTGTCTTAATTCTATCATGCTAGGCTAGATCTCCTTTGTGTTTGCTTAGATCTAATGAAACCTAGATATTGATTATGTGTTGATTACTTGTTTATTCTTGTTGTGGATGAATGATTTATATGTTAGGCTTAAGAAAACTGGCAGATCTCCAAATGGTAACATGCTTGAACGTCTTAAGAAACATGAACCGAGGCGTACTAGGTCTTTATTGGTTGTATTTAATGCATGAGCCACTGTTTACAATCCCTATAGTTGTGCTGGGCATGGTGTAGGAGGAGATAAGAGCTCATAGAATTGGGGAGTTATGTATGCCACCTCGTGAATGGTATTAAGGAATACAATCTGTCATCCATGCAATTATAACAAGTAATTAACGTGTAAAAGATATCTAGGGAGTAGTGAAATCTAAGTAAACATATTTTCTCCAATTACTGCTCACAACCTTAGTATAATTAGTTTATTTTCATTTTTAGTATTTTATTTTGATTGCATCTTAGTATTGGGTTAGTTGAATAGCAACTAATTCCGCCCTAATCCTTCAAAACCCGAGATTTTACTTGCTTTCATAAAAATATAAAAGTACAAAAATAATCATCCCTCACCTTTAGAACTAGGAATTTAGGCTTTCTAATCCTAGCGACACTATTCCTAAGCTGAACGATCAATCCCCCGGTACTTGTCACTATACTATACTACAACGATCAGGTACACTGCCTGGTGGGGGTTGTAAGCTTCTCGAGATCCCTCGAGAGGTAAAGCCTGTTGCGATTCCCACGCATCAAATTCTTGGAAAATTTGATAAAATTTTTCCATCTGATGGTTAGCTTTTTCGCGGTTCTTTTGATCATTCAAACGTGAAGGATATGGAATTGACGGCTTAGGATCATTCTTTGGAATTTCATCAGAACTCACAGGGGGATCAAATACAACTTTCGGCTTACGAGCCGGGACCGGGACAACTTGAAGGTGGACGTTGTTGATACCTCCGTTATTAGTAGGAAGTACCTTGTCCGTAGTAACCTCAGGTTCACGTTCCGCTACCTTAGGAGGAGAAGAAGAGGTAGAAGGAATCGAGGGTCCATTGTAAGATGCCCCACTTCGGGTGGTGATCGCTTTGACATCGCCCCTCGGGTTAGCGATCGTGTTGCTCGGTAATGTACCCGGGCCCGAGGGTCGATCATTTAAAGACTTCTGAAGCTCAGAGATCGTGCTAAGCAATAACCGATTCGTTTCCTCTTGTGCTTTCATGAATTGTTTAAATTCAGCATTGGAGGAAGACGAGGGTTGAACAACGTTTTGATTTTGAACAGGAGGATTTTGAACACGGTTGTTTTGAAAATTCCCTAGATTTTGATTGTTGTTACCCTGAAAAGTGTTTCTCTGATTGAAATTACCCTGATTGTAATTTCCTTGATTCTGGTTTCTTTGAAAATTTCCTTGAAAACCTTGGTTTTGATTGCCATTTTGAAAATTGTTTTGATTAAACTGGCCTTGATTTTGATTCGGGTTTTGGAAATTTGAGTTTTGACCTTGGTTAAAATTCTGATTCGCGTTACGGTTTTGATTTTGGTTAAAACCTGGAGGTCCGAGGAAATTGTTGGAACGATAGCTTAAGAGATTACGGTCCCCTTGCGGTTGGTAAGAATTACCCCCCGTGTTGTAGGAACCGTTAGCAGCATATACGTTTTCTGGAGGAAAGCCAACAGTAGCTGGACACTCGGAATACAGATGAGGGCCCCACAAGTTTCACAACTTCGGGCCACGGCTTTCACTTGTTGATTTTGAGCCTGATTTTGCATTGTTTGGCTCATTCTCAACACAGCCGTAGAAATATCATCCATCTTTTTGGTAAGAGCAATTATTTCAGGAGATGATGATGAGGGAGTAACTGAATGACATGACGCATCCCTCTCCGCAGAGGAATCCCAAAAGTTATGATGGGCAGTCATGTTCTCGATTAAGTCATAGCACTCCTCGGGACGCCTTTTCATAAAGGTCCCACCAGCAGCAGCATTGAGAATGTCTCGGTGCCTCAATGTCAGACCATTATAGAAGGTATCTATGATGGTAACTTGCAACATATTGTGATTAGGGCACCGATCAATAGCTAGCTTATAACGTTCCCAACCCTCAAAAAGAGACTAATCGGAACGTTGCCGGAAGTTGCTGATATCATTTCATAACTTGGTAACCATGGATGGTGGAAAATATTTTGCTAAAAACTTGGTTACCATTTCATCAAAGGTTCGAATAGAATTCTTTGGAAGTCGGTCAAACCATGCAGTGGCATGATGAGTGAGAGAATAGGGGAAGAGGTACAGCCGAAGGGCATCATCCGTGACACCATGCTGTTTCATGCTTTGGGTGACCGTGAGATATTTGTCAAGATGCTTATTGGCATCGTCACCCGGTAATCCGTGAAATTGACACGAATTATGGACTTGTTGGATCATGTGGTGCTTGAGGCCAAAGTCCGTAGCCTCAATAGTGAGTGGTGCAATAGGCCCACCCCGCCCTTGCATGGTAGGCTGGCACAGCTCCTCCATCGTTCGAAGAACGGGAGCTGGCTCATCCCTGGGAGGGTCAGGGGGTGGTAAAGGTGGTGGTGGCCCAGCGGCCATTTCGGTCTTTGGTTCTTGTGTGTCAGAACGTAGCTCGTGTACATTTTTCTGATGTTTACGTTTTGTTTGTGACCGAGTGCGCATGCACTAAAAACAATTTTTCAAAACAAGATCGAGGCAAAACCACAGTGAACTTAAACCAGCAATCACAAGTGAATGGCTTCTTTGAAAAAGGTACACCACTCACAGGGATATAAAGGCAAGTTTTAATCTTAAGTTTGGGAAATTATTATGGGTTTATTAATTAATTTTTGAAAAACTGCTTTAGGCTTATGGGTGTGTGTGCAAAAAACTTGGAAATATTTTTGGAACTGATTCGTTAACCGAAATCGTCCCTTTAAGATTACTCGCAGGCTGGCGGGAGGAAGTAAATAGGTTTCCTCTTCAGTTCGCAATTTAATGCCAGAACTTACCTTAAACCAACTGTTTCAGGTTGTAATCTTAAAGAACACGAAGTAATTTAACTTCACAGTTTGTTTTTGATTGTTTTTTAATTTTTTGGTGTTTTCAACACTTCAGGGGAAGTGTTAATGAACGTTTTTGATATGATTATGTTTTTACAAAAACTTTTTACAAATTTGTGTGAAATTTGTACAGGGAGGGTTTTGAAAAACCACTAAACTTAAAACGATTTTATAAAACACGCAACAACCTCCCCGGCAGCGGCGCCAAATTTTGATTAGGTCTAAACCGTCAGATATTATTGACCAAGGTCAATAAGTCAAAAACAGCCTAGAATCAATACTCCGGTGATAGTATAGTGTTTTCCCGAGTCGTTAAAGTCCCAGCGAGATTGAAATGGTGCTTTTGAGAATCGTTTATGAGAAAGTGGCACTGAGGACAGCAGCCAGATGATGTGGAGTTGATATTGCTACTGTTATTTTGGTATTGGTACACAGATATAATATTCACAAAAATCAGATATACAGATATATGCACGTATTCACAATTCAAATTTACGCAATCAGACTAAAAAAAAGTGGGATTTTGGTATTTATCAAACTACAGGGGGTGCTTTTGACACTTTTTAAAACTCAAAATTAAAAATGAAAAATGAAATTATAAAAATGGTTAAAATACTATTTAAGTATTATTTAATTAATAAAACTATTTAAAATCTAAATTAAATTCTAATTTAAATTAACTAATAATTATAACTATTACAAGTTAAACTAAAAAGTTGAAAAAACAATTTCTAAACTTAAATTAGAACTTGAAGAAAGTATAAAAAATGAAAATAAATATTTTTGTCTTTTTATGGGTTTTTTATAAATTGAAAACTATTTAACTTAATTAAACTAATTAAACTACTTTTAATTAATATTAATACTAAATTAACTAAGAAAATTAAGATAAAATTTATAAAATTACTTAACCATCACAGGAATCCTACAAAATTATAAAAACTCTAAAAATTAAGTTTTAAGGTTAATCCACTAATTATTTACCTTTTAATTACTTTAATTCTAATTTAAACAAATTAAATAAGAAAAATGTAAAATGAACAGTAGAATTCAAAATTATATTTTCTAAAAATCTATTATACTATATTAGAGCTATGAAAATTATAAAAACTAAGTTTTACTTTCTAAAAACTAAGCATGAGATTTAATACTTAATATTAATTAATAAATAAGAAAACTAAGATTAAATCTAATTAATACTAAATCACAGAATAAAAATCTGAAAAAATTATCAAAATTACTTTACTATATAAGGTAATTAATAAAAATATAAAAACACTAAGTACTTAATTAAAATCTAAAAATGAAAATTAAAATTAAGTTGAATTAAATAGAAACTATCACTTGTTTTAAACTTGATTTTTTTTTGATTTTTCTTTTACAAACTAACTTTACCACTGAAAATAGAAAACTTTTGTAAAACCACTTTTGAAAATAGCTTATAAATAAGCTGTAACACCCCCTTGGCTTATATAGTTGACTTATGTTGACTGTGTGGGTATTTAAGCACAAATGACTATGGGTGGGTCCCACAATGGTGAAAATAGGTTCAAATCAGTTAAACCCACTCAGATAAGCCAGAAATAGCAAGCAATAAGCACAATTAAGCTGAATGCAAAGAAATAAGCACTTTGAAATTTTGAAACTGAACCAGATTGGGGACAAACTTTGGGGACTAAACTAGGTGGGGTCCACTGGGTTATAGGTCAAACCAAGGGTCAATGTATGCACCCTGGTAGGAGGGGGGTTCAATGGGACCAAGTTTGGCAAGTGGGGTCCACTGAGGTGGGCTGCAGCCACCACTTAAGGTGGTGGTGTGGGTGAGATCTGTGTGCACAGGGCAAACTCTTGCCCTGCAACTCACTTTGGGGGTCTGTGGGACCCACACAAATTATCACAAAAATCAAACAAAATTAAGGCATTCAAATTGGATTTTGACTTTTTAACTAATAGCTACTTATATTTATGACCCAGCTGAGCTAATATACCCTAATATACTATGTTTATGCAAGATACACAAACAACATTCAACTAGAACATATGGGAACATGCAAAACCAAACACCCCTTTTGTTGGACTATTTTGAGCTTTTCAAAGCAGATAGTCCCTAGGGTTTGTACACTTGATTTTTAACTAATGATTATGATTAGATATACCTATTTAAGCACTTGGAAACAGATTTTCACAATAATAGCACAAGTATACTACTTAAAATGACTTATGACAGTTAAATCTAAGAATATGAGTAACTAATAATTCTAACAAACCAGAGATGATTATCAAACTGAAAACTACTCAAACAATGCTCAAACAACACAAACAAGCACAGATTAACAGATATAAGCAAGCAATTAGAAACTAACTAGGAACTAGGTTTTTAGTGGAAATTTGAAATGAGAAAAAGCTTACAACCAACCCCTAGCTTGAACAAGGGGCTTCTCCACAGAAGCCTATCTTTAGATAGGCCAAATTAAGCTCCAAGCTTGATCACAAATCCTTCTTCAATCTGAAAACAACAATCAAACAACACAGTTGACCATAGTTGACTATTTGTGTATTTTTTAGTTTTCTATTAAGTCTGGTTTTCAGAGTCTCTAAGAAGCTTTATTAAGCTTATAGGAACCTAAATGAAGCTATTTCAGTCCATGATTCAACACACCATTAACACTTGAGCTATTTGAATAATTTAGAAATTAAGTAAATTGCAAAGATGAAAAACAGACTTGGAACTTGAGATTTTATAACTTCAAAAGGTTTACATTACACTACTAACACTGATACAACACTTGAATTAGAAAAGGTTACACTAATTTGCAAGAAAATTTAAATTCGATACAATTTTTGACTAATAAAACTACACTCTTCATTCCTTGCATCTTCTTCTATTTATAGTCCCATATTATGGTTTCTTGAGCTTTTCTGAGCATATCCCACCTCCCTATGGCTTCTTTGGTCCACTTAAATGCCTCCACGTGTTTTTGGCGGGAACGGAGTTTTTGCAAATTGGTCTCTGATTGAGGCAACTGGGGGGGAAACATTAATTGTGGTGGTGTAGGAAGGTGTAGTGGGTTGGGCGGTGGTGATGGGATGGGCAAGTGGTGGTGGTATCTGCAAAACCATGGTGGTATTGGTGGGAGCGGGAAAGCGGGGGAGATGGTGGTTTGGTTGTTTGACTGGTTTTGACCAGGTCAAACATTTGACCCGGGTTTTTATTAAAAGGGGTGGGTTGGATGGGCTTGTGGTGTGGACTGGTTGTATTTTGGGCCCAAGGTTTAGAAATGGGATGGATTGGACTAGGCTAGGATTGGGTAATGGAGTAGTATTATTTGTTTTGGATCCGGTTTTGGTTTTATTTTCACAAGGACCTTTTTTGTAATTTTTGCAAAGTTTGAGGTGTGGATTTGGCATGCTCCCAATTTATTTCCAAGGGTATATTGTGCCATATTATGAATAGTGAAAGGGTCCTTTGATGATTTTTCAATTTATTTTTCACCAGGGACTGAAACCGTCAAACTTTCAAACTTCAGGGACCATTTGTGTAATTTTCACCAAACTTTCCACCAAGGACCAATCCTGTCATAAAAGGTTAGTGCAAGGACAAAATTTGTTTTTCTCAAAGTTTTTCATATCCCAGGGACCAGTTTTGACAATTTTTAAAGTTCAGGGACTAAACTTGACATTTTATGAAACTTTTCACCAAAGGACTAATTATGTAACTTTTTGATTTATAAGCACCTTTGGTGACTTTTTCAAGTTTTTAGAATGACCAGGGACTAGATTTGACAACTTTTGAAAGTTGAGGGACTGAAACTGCCAATTATGCAAACTTTATGTGTTTTTCATCTGTTTTTGGTATTTTTGCATTTGAGACATGTAAAACACTTTCCTGGGATATTTTCACTATTTTGATTCATTATTGAGCGTTTTTGAATGTTTTGGCAGCTCAGAAATGGTAAAAATGATGAGTATTTACACTCATCAGTTACATAGACCTAGTTTTTAGGCTTTCTAATCCTAGCGACACTATTCCTGAGTTGAACGATCAATCCCCCGGTACTTGTCACTATACTATACTACAACGATCAGGTACACTGCCTAGTGGGGGTTGTAAGCTTCTCGAGATCCCTCGAGAGGTAAAGCCTGGTGCAATTCCCACACATCAATGGACGACAGGGATCTTCATGGAATGTTCAGAATAATGAACATTCTAGATTCTTATTTGCAAAGGAACATGCATTTTCTAGTCAAAAAATTGACTTGGTTTCTCCTTCTAGATTGTCATTTGCAATCAACTGGATTTTTAAGCACGAAGGAACAATTCTTTTCAGGTCTTTGATCCAGCTTATTAACTAAACAATCTACTCGATCATTAAAGAAAGAAAAAGAAAAGTCAATTTGAAAATGGAGTTAAATTTGGGGATGTGAATCCAAATGTTAAAATGGAAGGAGGAGTGTGGTGGTGATGGTGGTAGAGGAAGGTGGTGGGCGGTAGAGGGTGGTGGTGTTGGTTGTGTGGTGATAGAGGGTGTTGGTGGTGGTGGCAGACGGTGGTGGTGATAGTAAGATGATAAAAGATAAAAATTACTTTGCAAATTTAGTCCTTAAAGCAATAGTGCTATGACACGTGGACATTTTAATTCTTAAAGCAACGAAATGGCTATAATACCCTCAATGATATGGCACTTAACGAGAAAACTAACGGAAGTTAGCTGTCGGTGGTTTTTTGGCACTTATCCGGAACGTGAATGGTATTTTTCACGCATCTCTTATTTTCTTATAAAAAGTGAGCCCTCATTTATTCTGCATCTCTTATTTTTATTTGCAACTCATTTTAGAACAATAAATTTAATTATTTATTTTTTATATATGTTTAAAATAATAATATTATACTACTTATATATTTTCTCTCTTATTTTATTTTAAAGCTTACATTAAATCCAAATTAAAATTAAAATTAGTCCAATGATCGTGGATATTTAGGTGGCGTTTAGTTGGAAACATTTTCTTTCCTTTCCTATTTCTTGTTTTGAAGAAAAAGGGAAGGGAGTTTGATTTCCACAAAACAATGGAAAATTTAGAAAACGCGTTTAGTTTGAGAAACATGTGTTTGTGTTTTTCATTTTCCAAAACTAGAAAACATGTTTAAGTATTGTTGTTTTATATTTCAATTCACTATTCACCTTAGTAATATTATAAAAAACATCTTCAAAACACAAAAACAAAAATTATAAACTAATCAACTAAATTATAAAATAACTAAAAAAATCTAATACGAGAAAATAAAGAAATTAAAACAATAAAATATAGTATCAAATAACGTTTTCGTCTGTTTTTTTACGTTTTCGTCCGATATTTTACGTTTTTGTTTGTTTTTTTACGTTTTCGTCTGTTTTTTTACGTTTTCGTCTGATTTTTTAAGTTTTCGTCAGATTTTTGACGTTTTCATCCGTTTTTTTACATTTTCGACAGCTTTTTTACGTTTTCGTCCATTTTTTTACGTTTTCGTCCGATTTTTTGGGTTTTCGTCTGTTTTTTTACGTTTTCGTTAGATTTTTTACAGTTTCGTCAGTTTATTTCACATTTTCGTCAGTCTTTTTACATTCTGTCTGTTTTTTTACGTTTTTGATATATTTTTTACAGTTTCGTCAGTTTATTTTACATTTTCTTCAGTCTCTTTACGTTTTCGTCTGTTTTTTACGTTTTCATCCGATTTTTATGTTTTCGTCCGTTTCTTTACTTTTTTGTCAGATTTTTTACATTTTCGTCTGATTTTTTACGTTTTCGTCAGATTTTTTATATTTTCGTCAGATTTTTTATGTTTTCGTCCGTTTTTTTCACCATTTCGCCAGATTTTTTACGTTCTCGTCTGATTTTTTATGTTTACATCCGTTTTTACACGTTTTCGTCAGATTTTTTACGTTTTCTCCATTTTCTTACGTTTTCGTCCGTTTTTTTTACTTTTTTGTTTGAATTTGTATGTTTCCATTTGTTTTTTTTTTACGTTTTTGTCAGATTTTTTATGCATTTGTCCATTTTTTAATATTTTCATTTTTTATGATTTCTTCCGATTTTTACATTTTCTTTAGATTTTTTACGTTTTCTTTTGATTTTTTTTATGTTTATATCTGTCTTCGTCTGATTTTTATGTTTTCATCTTTCATTTACGTTTTCATCTATGATTTATGTTTTTTAGGTTTCGTCTAACGAAAACGTAAAAAAAATAGACGTAAATGTAAATAAACATAAGTAAACACAAAAAATATACGAAAACGTAAAAAAACATAAAAGAACGGACGAAAACGTAAGAAAATATAAAAAACGAGCGATAACGGATGAATATGTAAAACACCCCACGAAAACGTAAAAAAACGAAAATGGACGACAAAGTAGGAAAACGTACGAAAACGTTGAAAAAGGACAAAAATGTAAAAAATTATGCGAAAACGTAAAAAAAAATAAAATAATAATAACATAAAAAATCTTACAAATACGTAAAAAATGGACGAAAACGTAAAAAATCTGACGTAAACGTAAAAAATAAGACAAAAACGAAAAAAAAACCTGACGAAAACGTAAAAAACGGAATAAAACGTAAAAAATCAGACGAAAATGTAAAAAATCTGACGAAAGCGTAAAAAAACGGATGAAAACGTAAAAAATCTGACAAATACGAAAAAAATCAAACGAAAAAGTAAAAAATCTGACGAAAATGTAAAAAACAGATGAAAACGTAAAAAATCAGATTAAAATGTAAAAAATCTGACGAAAACATAAAAAATTTGACGAAAACGTAAAAAAACGGACGATAACGTAAAAAGTCTGACGAAAACAAAAAAAAACGGACGAAAATGTAAAAAGTCTGACGAAAACGTAAAAAAAACGGACGAAAACGTAAAAAATCTGACAAAAACGTAAAAAGTCTGATGAGAACGTAAAAAAATTGACGATAACGTAAAAAGTTTGACAAAAAAGTAAAAACTCTGAAGAAAACATAAAAAAATGGACGAAAATTTAAAAAATCTGATGAAAACGTAGAAAAACGGACGAAAAGGTAAAAAATCTGACGAAAACGCAAAAAGTCTGACAAAAAAGTAAAAAAACTGACGAAAACGTAAAAAAACAGACGAAAACTTAAAAAATCAGACGAAAATGTAAAGAATCTGACGAAAATGTAAAAAATCT
This sequence comes from Artemisia argyi, assembly GCA_030686995.1. Taxonomy (NCBI): domain Eukaryota; kingdom Viridiplantae; phylum Streptophyta; class Magnoliopsida; order Asterales; family Asteraceae; genus Artemisia; species Artemisia argyi. Next base: position 166,293,517 of record CM060687.1, on the reverse strand, counting down.
GATAAAAACATAAAAAATCTGACCAAAACAGAAAAAAAACGGACGAAAACGTAAAAAAAATCGGGCGCAAACGTAAAAAATCGGACGTAAACGTAAAAAATCTTACGAAAACGTAAAAAAACGGACGAAAACGTAAAAAATCGGACGAAATCTTATTAAATCTGACGAAAACGTAAAAAAGCGGACGAAAACGAAAAAAAAATCGGATGAAAACGTAAAAAACCTGACAAAAACGTAAAAAACGGAGAAAGACGCAAAAAACGGACGAAAACGTAAAAATCGGACGAAAACGTAAAAAATCTGACGAAAATATAAAAAATGGACAAAAATGTAAAAAATCAGTCAAAAACGTAAAACAACTGATGAAAACGGATTTGGGGTATTTTAATGGAAAATAGGGGGGGAAAAAGTGTTTTCTAGTTTTGTGTATTAAAGTTGGAAATAGGAATTTTCTGTTTTGTAGAGAATTTTAATGGAAAACACTAATTTGAACGCGATCTCTGTTTTTCTTGTTTTACACAAAACATTTTGTGGAAAACAAGGGTGTTTTCCCTCAACTAAACGCACCCTAAAGCATTTCTGTTATATTTTAGTTTAATGTTGGTTTCATTCGGTTTAGCCAGAGTTTATTTTCCATTTTTTGCATTTTTTCTAGGTGTTAAATTTTTTGACATATATAGTTGTGTTCATTATCGATTTAAGCTTTGGTTGAGCTTAAAGATTTCGTAATCTTTTAGAAGACGTTAAGCGGGTCGTTGTTTCGGTTCAAACAATATATAATGTACTAATCTTAAATTTGTATGATCTCGACGTGTCTTGTAGGTCTTATAATTACAAACAGCAAAATTTGTTCATGTGTCTTCTCCAATTTGGCTGAATCATTTATATCGCAGATTATTAGTATCGATCACGTCTCGATAGCAAAATAAAATCAAACTAGTATTAGTTATGCTTTGACTTTTTTGCATGATCAGTTTTACAACTTACTCAAAATCCTATAAGAAAAATGGGATAAAGTTCCAAAAAAGTGAAAGATATTGTACAGTCATAAATTAATATCAACTGGATTGATTGACGGAGCTAGGTTTGTTATCGTGGATGCATAACGTACACTATAATGGATTTTCTGCATTTTAATTTAATTTAATTTTTTGTAAAAATAAGCATTTTTTTGTAAAAATAAGTAATTTTTTTTGTTAAATGCTTCCTGGAATAAGAGCATAGGGTATCGTGGTGCTGTAAATATAGTGTCTTTCTCCAAAAGTAATGTCATGTCAACAAAACACAGAAGAACACCAAAAACCCATTGGTAGAACATTTTGTGCCGTTACCATTGGCACCAGAAATATGGTGCCATTCTCCATTTTTTTTTCATTTACATGAATAAAATATACATGATATTAACTAAAATAAACTTCATTAAATAAAAGAAAAACACAGATTACATTAAAAAAAATTACACAAGAACAAAAAACTAGTACATAAACATAGAAATAAAAACATAGTACATAAACATAGAAATAGAAACCTAATATTCTTCGGTCGGATACTTTGCTCGGATTCGTGGTTTTTGAGCTTTGACGATCACTGCGTCGATCGGATCCATCTTGCTTGTATCCATTTGTAGCACTCGCATCTCCTTGGCAATTTTTTGAGATGCATATAAAGTAACTCTCGCGAGTGACTTCGTTCGATAACATCCATCTTTGCCTTGCGGTCTAACTTGTATTATTATTGTATCATTTCTTGAAGCATTGCCGGGTTTGAACCGGAACTAGTGGTCAAGTTTGACTAACGTTGACTCTTAGAAATCCGGTACATGCCGAATTGACGAGCTCGTCATTTGGTTCGATGGGTTGTTTAACATGTTGTTAATCTATGATAAGTTGGGATTTATTTTTGTAGGAATCGACAACCTACAACCTGATTACTAGCACCTGAAGTCCCGCCTCACTGATATGTCCCAGTCTTTTATGCCAAACCTGCGCAAGACTGTCTTTTTCTTCAACACTAGCATTAAGCTCACCCGCCACTGCATGGCCATCCAAAGAGTATACGCAATTATCCCTTCGAGTTCCAGATAAAACAACCCTAGAACCATTAATCACCTTGATTTTGCCCGACTGCATTTTTACGGTATATCCCTCTTTTTCAAGAGTTCCCAGCGATATCAAGTTTCTTTTCAATTCAGGAATATACCTGACATTGTGTAATACAAAACTTGACCCATCTTTCAGTTGTAACCTGACCTTGCCAATACCTCTGATCTTGCACTCTCTGTTGTCACCCAACAGTACCCTGCCCCCATCGCATTCCAGAAAATCAAAAAATATATCTAACCTGGGTGTCATGTGGTATGAACCTCCTGAATCCATGATCCAATCTAGCAGAGCCTCTGCACTCATAACCATCATCACCTCAGAACCGTCATAAATCGAACCACTAGAGCTTGGCTGATCATCTTTCTTGACAAAACCATTTGACTTCTTGCGATTATTCTTCGGACAGTTTCTCTTCAAGTGCTCCCCAGACTGGCAAATATAGCACTTGAGTCTTCCACCTCGAGACTTCGATCTTGACTTTCCCCTAGACTGATGCGAATTCCTGCGATCAGTTCTTCCCCTCACGTATAACCCTTCACCATCATCCCCCTTGGCCTTAGATCTTTCTTTGATTTCCTTTGAATTCAGTGTGGCCATCACATCCTCCAAAGTCAAAGCTTCCCGTCCATAAAGCAAGGTATCCACAAAGTGTTCGTATGATGCTGGTAAAGAAGTGAGTAATAATAAAGCAAGATCTTCATCCTCGAATTTTACCTCAATATTTGCTAAATCAAGAACGATTTTGTAGAACTCATCTATATGCTCGGAAATCGTACGTCCAGCCGGCATGTAGAAAGTATACAACTTCTTCTTTAGGTACAACTTATTGGCCAATGACTTTGTCATGTACAAAGTCTCGAGCTTGGACCAAACCCCCGCTGCAGTCGTCTCCCCGGTAACCTCTCTCAGAACCTTGTTACCTAAACACAAAATCATGGCACTATGAGCTTTCTTGTTTAGCTCAGCTTTCGCTGTAGCATCCATATTTTCGGGTAAAACCTCCAGAGCTGCTTCACATCCATGTTGAATTAATAAAGCACGCATCTTGACTCTCCATAACCCGAAATCACCAGTTCCATCGAATTTCTCGATTTCAAACTTGGCTCCCGTCATTCTTTAATCCCTTTGTTAATTTGCTAAACCTTGTGATATATTAAACCTCACAATCACAAATTACAAAGTCCCTTGTGCAAAAAATAATACCCTTCAAATAATTAACCTTTTGTTTTCTAAATAATTAAAAACAAAAGAAAATCAAATTGAAATTCTTTAATTTATATTCCACCAATGATATAAAAGCTCCTGTTGACTTTGTCAAAAAAAAAACCTATCCTCCTTCTTCTTTGTTTACTATACGCCGCCAAAGAAAGAAGAAACCCAGATCCAACAAAAACTCAACAGAAAACCTTTGTCGATAACCCACTGAAACCTTGTCGTTCAAGAACCTGAATGACAAGCCTTTGTTGTCGATTATACCTGGTAGCCCAAACAGAAACACACCGTTCTGCTCCTTCCAGAAACCGAGCACCAAAGAAGAACCCTTCTCGATCGATCCTAGATAACCAGCGAACCCCGCGAATCGAGCTCTTGATACCACTTGTAGGAATCGACAACCTACAACCTGATTACTAGCACGGATTACTTCGATCTTGAAGTCGACACACACCAGCAGATAATCAACAGAAAAGAACGATGCACAAGGTAATTACCCTTAATCGATTATTAGATTAAGTATTGAAAGAATGCGTACATAAACCCTCACCCCCTCATCTCTATTTATAGAGAATGAGGGGGTAAGAAACCGACACATACATAGCTAATAGAGTTTAACACTAAGACCCCTAGACTTATTCGTAAGCTTAATATAGAGACTAACATTGTAACAATTTTGGTTGAAAAAAATGAGAAAAGTAAATAGTAATATGTAATAAAATATATTGGAAGTGTGTGTGAAATACGAAATAAGAAGGATGTATTTATAATGTTTTTGTGAATTTTTTTTTGGTAAAAATGTGTGTCAAACTGTATAGTTACCGTTGCCAAACGTCCATATACTCTTCAACATTCGAATTTTTGGAAGAAAAAAAAAAAAAAAAAAAAAGAAAAAAAAAAACAGCGTGGGTTAGAGATTTTATCGCAAGAAAGAACGACACCACAATGGTAACTGTGCATCGTTCACTGTTAGGCTTGCAGGTTTGGCAACGCTAACGACGCCACCATACCTCCTTCTCTAACTATGTCAAATGCATATTCTTGTTTTCAAAATTGATGCTTCTTTTCCACTTAAGTAGGGCTGATTTTTATTTATTTATTTATTATTATTATTATTATTATTATTATTATTATTATTATTATTATTATTATTATTATTTTAACCCTTATCTTAATTAAGTGATTTAAGGGCCCGTTTGTTTGGGGTATATGGAATGAGACTATGAATTTGAAAGTCATTAAATATTTTTGTTCTGTGAGCCCATGAATAAAATGAGTATATCAGGGCATGTTTGGTTGGGGGAAATGAGCTCAAAGAAATGAAAATGAATTCATTTCCTTTGTTTGGAAGTCGGTGAAATAAAAAAAAAAAATGAAGATTTGCAATTCCTAAGGTGTTTAGTTTATGTACAAATTTAAGGAAATGAATTCCTTAACTTCATGAGTGGAAACCAATTCTCTACATTGGAACACAATTTTTGAGTGAAAAATTAAAATAATAATAATAATAATAATAATAATAATAAATAATAATAATAAAATAATAAAAATAATAAGTAAAAATAATAAATAATAATAATAAATAATAAAATAATAATAATAAAAATAATAATAATAATAATAATAATAATAATAATAATAATAATAATAATAATAATAATAATAATAATAATAATAATAATAATAACAATAACAATAACAATAACAATAATTTTTACTGATTTCTTAAGTCAATTCTCGGGTTTACTAAACACAAGAATTTTTACTGAATTTCTTAAGTCAATTCTCGGGTTTACTAAACACAAGAATTTTTACTGAATTTCTGTGGAATTCATTTATGTGAATTTGATTCTGCACTTCATTTCATTTCTTTTAATTTCACCCTACCAAACATGCCCTCATAGTTTCATATTTATTATCCACCAATTTGATATATATGAAATCTATTTCGTGAGTCCTTCTCTTTTCATCTACAAAATTCAAATATCTATACCTTTTTTCATATAATATTTTGTCATCCAAATATAAACAATCATAACGATACACATTTTTATATCTATTGTTATTCTACCTCATACAAATTCCATACTTATTGTGATTTCTAGCAACAAACCAAAAGGCCCCTAAATGTATTATCGTACTAGATTAGTCACTAGAGTTAAGATTAACTGAGGAATAACCGTAAAATGAAAAGAATTAAAAGTAACTACAACCTAATATTTCAGATGCATTTACAATAAAAAATACAACTTCCATAGATTTCTCCTTCTTCATTTGAAATGTATCACTAAAAATATTTCTCATTTTTCTTATTATATTTTCTTTTCCTACTAAAATAAGAAAGACAGGTTTGTGTAAACCTTTTTTCATTAAAGAGGTGATTTGCACACTCCTTATTTTAATTGGAACACCCATTATACAAGTTTATAGAGCAAATTATAAACATTGCACACCTATGTTAGACATTAAATAATGTCCCAATTAAAATCAAAATTTTGAGCGTGAAAATCAATTATCTTTTCATTTATGAAACAAAAGTTTAGGCACATTTATATTAGTCTATTGCAAAACAGGAAAAAACAAAACTCGCCTCAAGTTCATTATCTTTCAGCACATGCCGTCCACAATTGCATGTTGGCTATCAGTGTCATACTGTCATGTATTTATGTCGCACAATTGCATGTTGGCTATTTGGCATAGTGTGATGTGCTGTCGACATAAACCGACTCAATGCTAAGCTAACAACGTCATCTGCACTACGTCACCATTTCACATGCACCCAAATTGTTTGTTTCACTCCGTCCAAACTACTACGGAGTAATTAGCCATTTAAAATACTGGTCAAAGTTCACTATTCTTAAAAGTCGTCTTTAATATCTTAATTACTATATATAATAAGGGTTTTTCTAACTTGTGCCTTAGGGGCACAAGTTAAGCACATCAAAAGGACAGAGGGTCTCACGAAAATGTACAAGAAAGTACTCAGGGACCCACGAATTTTGTTGTGCTTTTTTGTACTTTTTCGTGAGACCCTCTGCCCTTTTGGTGTACTTAACTTGTGCTCACAGACCACAAGTAAGAAAAACCCATATAATAAATTGCGTAAAAACGGTGCAAGCTGATTGGTTGGACCATTTGGGCTGCAGTGGTTTTCTACGGCCCATTACTTTGTCTGGGTCCAGTAACTATAGGGCCAATCAGCCAATTGAAATAAACGAGCGGGGTTACCCGCGCGTTGCTACGGGAGTGTTTTACGGCACGTTAGTTATATATATATTTTTTTTACATTTTTATGTGTTTTCACACAAAATACTAACACATATTAAAAACCTATTTGATTCGGTATGCGTCTTGATTTGAATAACAGTAAACGTGGCCATTGCTCCCGGAATTTTGCGTTTGATGTAAACTTGAAATGACATGAAACAAACTGAATTTGCCAAATAAATTGAATTCGATAAAGTTTTGCATCTTTATAGTTGATATTATTGGAAAAATCATTTTGGAAACAATGGCGCAAGTTTCGTAATTTTTCGAGTCCGTTTGCTATGTCGTTTGGGCCCCGAAGCGTTTTTGCGAGAAATTTGGCTACGTTGGCAGATTTGGTCCCTCATTGTATTTTCATTACACACCCTACACTTTAATTTATTCCAAACTTACCTTATACTTTTTCATATATAAACCCCTCTATTATTTATTTATTCATTTTTATCATTACTAACACACACTCACCCATATTTTTCTCTCTTTCTCTCTCTATCTCACTCGCCGGTATCTTCAAAGTTTCCGGCCAAAAACACCAGCAGATTCCGGCCGGTCACCGGAATAATTTTCCAACTTCCGGTCACCGGAAAATTTTCCGGCCACTTTTACTTTTTTACACCAAAAGATAGATCGGGACGTGCTCGTTCCGGAAGTACGTGGCAATCGTTTCAAAACCGCCCGGAGACCACCACCACGCCACCACCGACGCTGTCACGCCTTGCCTCCACCACCTCCCCTTCGTTTTCTTGGTAACCGAGCACACCACCACTATTTTTCTCATCTTTTCTTTAATAAAAATCTTTTTTTTAACAAAACTCTAATTATTATTTTTGATAGATCCGAATATATAAATGTTTTGTTGATGAAAATGGTTTTAAAACTTGTGTTAAAATCTCGTGTGGGCCCCTTTTTCCCCTCTTCTCGTCACGGCAGCCGAGCCACCACCACCCCGAAGTCGACTCGGTGTGATTGGGAGGTTTATACTATTGTTGTAGTTGTGTTATTTGGTTGTTTGTTTATTTATTTAAAGTTATGTTTGGATTTGGTTGAGTATGAAATGCCGTTTGGTTTGTTTGGTATTCGGCCGAGACCCACGATGCAGGAGCCCAATATATACAGTAAAGTGCAACTCATTGAAGCACAGTTACTGTGCGAAACACTGTTGATACTGTTCATTCAACAGTGTTGTACAACAATTTTATGCCTAGCAAATTCTCATCTTTAATATATATATATATATATATATATATATATATATATATATATATATATATATATATATATATATAATATCTACAGCGAAGACAACCAACAAACATATATAATTTTTAAATAAAAAAACTTTCAAAATGTATGCTCAACTAATTCAATAACTGTAAAATTATTCAATTTTTTTTAAAAACTATCAGGGTCAAAATTAGCCCTGCCGCAACACACTAGTGACCGACACAATATTTATTCCAGAAAAGACGTCGTTCGACAACTACAAATATAGCTTGACACAACATTTGTTCCGAACAGATACAACATGTGTCGGCAAAAAATATACCTCGATCTCAAAACGAGAAGCCCCGCTCAAACATTGTTCGTAAATAATTATCACAAAAAATTTTTAAAAATTCCCGCTGCAACGCAGCGGGTCCTTCCCACTTGTTAGCTAACATGTCTCGACATGTACGAGTGAATTAAAAAATTCAACCAGAATCTTTTCATCAAAGTGAACAAAATCAAATTTAAGTCGCCAAAGCAATACCTTTTTCTTGAGTATTCAGCTGAAATCGTTTAATAAAACTTGTATATATAACTATTAAATTTGTAGTTTAGTTATGTTAAAAAAAAAAAAAAAAAAATCGTAGTTTATTTATAAATATTCGATAGTTGTACTATAAAAATGGTGTTTAACTAACTAAAAAGTAAAAACTTGGTTAATGAGGTACAATTTTTTTTCTTAATAAATTATTCCTCGTGAATAATAAGAAAGTAACTTAACAATATCAGTATATATAATTATATATCACCACATATGATCACTACCAAAAGTTATCATCTAATGACACATAAAAAAGTGTCACAAAAAATTAAAAAAATATATCATTAAAAGTACAAAAGTGTCAACAAAAGTATAAAACAAGAGTCATTAAAAAATTGTTTGCTTCTCCCACACTGTAAAAGTGTAGGTAAAAGTCCGGTAAATAAAAGTTTATTTACAGTAACACAAAAATGTGTTAGTACAAATTTTTTTTTGCATCGTGTGACACATTTTTCTATAAAACGTGTCATTAAATATCAAAATTTTAAGCTTTTTTCCACACTTTTTTAAAAAATGTCACTAAAAGGTTAGATTTAATAACACTTTTTTTTGTCATTAGAAACACTTTTGGTGTCATTAGAAACTCGGTCAATAAATGCTATTTTTTTTAGTATACTCATGATTAAACAATTTGATATATTGAGATTTGTACAAGTATAGTCTTTATTTTGTAAAAGGATGTGATTTGCATACTCTTATATTTGATTAAGACATTCTAAAACGTGTATTAAATAGTTGTACTATAGATATAATTGCTTTAACTGTTTGTACATTAAGTGTCTCAATCAAATTTATAAGTTTCTCTTTCGTAAGACACGCATAACGAGTAACGCATATGTTTATGCACATATATTGTACTCTTTATCATCAAGCTTGTACGTTTAAAATTGATAAAACCTAGAAAAAGAAATTACAGTTTTACACATCAAAATCCTTTTCATATACATAGGATGTATAGAACAATTAATTAGAGGAAAAGATTGCGATTTGTTAGATCATATCACATGATCTCCTATGGACGAGGAGTTTCTGCGAAGAACTTAGTTAGCCGATAGTCTAACAATGACATAGATCATCTTAAGAATGAATATCATGATTTTGTTAATCACATCTCTTACGTACTTAGCTGATACCGCAATAACTTGTAGTAAAAGATTATGATTTCCTTCATCACATATCTTTAGAAAATAAAGATCATGTTGTTTCATGTATTATTTTCTGCCTCATAATTGAAAGAATTATTATATACTTAAAAAAAAAAAAAAAAAAAAAAAAAAAAAAAAAAAAAAAAAACAACTACACTTGACTTCCCAACATTTTATGGGAATTTCCACAAATTTATGAGCCATGCAATTAAAGTAAAATATTTCATCCTACAAGTGAGTTTGCCTTTACCTAATAGTTTGCATACATACTCATGCTTATATCACCTAAAATTACGTCATGTTAGATGTCATTCACAAATGATCCACACTTCCACAGGTATACAAATTGGACACTACTAGCTTGATATCCATGGCTATATATACAACATCATTCTCATTTTACATCGTATCTTACCTTACCCTACCGTATTCTCATACTACACAATATCATTTCAATAATGGCCGCGGTCAGCAAAAGATTACTAGTTAGCGACCTTGTGACATTCGATAAAATAAACCAAGTTCCATCAAACTACATCCGTCCACTCTCCGCACGTCCTAATCTCCAACACGTATCGTCCCATGAAACCATCCCTATAATCGACCTCCATGACCTCAACGGCCCAAAGCGATGCCATGTCATCAACCAAATTCGTGATGCATGTCACGAATATGGCTTTTTCCAAGTCAAAAACCATAGCGTGCCTGAATCCACAATAACCAACATGATGCAAATAGCTAAAGACTTCTTTAGCTTACCCGAAGAAGAAAGACTTAAGTCATACTCGGATGATCCGAGTAAAACTACTAGACTTTCCTCTAGTTTTAATATTCGGACAGAAAAAGTCGCAAACTGGAGGGACTTTTTGAGGCTCCATTGTTACCCGCTTGAGGACTACGTCCACGAATGGCCCACGAACCCTAGTTCCTTTAGGGCACATGTTAAGGAGTATTGTACGAGTGTTAGAGGGTTGGCATTGGAATTAGTTGAGGCTATTTCAGAGAGTTTAGGCCTCGAAAGGGATTATATTGGGAAACAATTGGGGAAACATGGGCAACATATGGCTTTGAACTATTATCCGCCTTGCCCGCAACCTGATTTGACATACGGGTTGCCGGGTCATACGGATCTTAATCTTATTACTATTTTGCTCCAAGATGATGTCCCCGGCTTACAAGTGTTGAAAGATGGAAAATGGGTAGCCGTTGATCCAGTTCCTAATACGTTTATTATCAATATTGGTGATCAAATTCAGGTATATAACTATTTCAATGATTCTGTTCAAATTTTAGTAATCTAATTGTAACGGATGAAAGAGTCTGCTTACTCATGGATATACGTCGCATAAATTTCTGTTTATTTACTTACTGTTAATATTTTGGCATATAGGTACTAAGCAATGACAAGTACAAGAGCATTTTGCATAGAGCTGTGGTGAATTGTGACAAAGAACGAATATCTATACCAACGTTTTACTGCCCATCGCGTGATGCTGTGATTAGTCCAGCCCCAGAATTGGTAACCGAAGATCAGCCCGCTGTCTATAGACCGTTCACATATGGTGAATACTACGACAAGTTCTGGAATAGAGGACTTGCAACTGAGAACTGTTTGGATATGTTCATGGCCACTCAGTGACGGAGCTAGGATATTATTTTTGGGTGGGCCGGAAAAAGACATACATTAATAAGTGTAAAGTACGAAAGGTTAAAATAAATTTGAAATCCATAATATTTACGTTAGATTTTATTCATGAATGATTGTTAACATATGACACTTTGTGCGAGAGAGAGCTCAATACATAATTTTTTTTATCATATATTCAAAGTATTAGTACAAAAATTCTAATAAACAATATATAATCTCAGAGTAATAAATTCAAGATAAAGGCCAAGTCCACATATATATGATAAAATTTACTATTTTGAATCAAAATACTAGCGAAAGTATACGGTTTGCAAAATGCTAGGGTGGGCCTTGGCCAACCCAACCACTAATGTGGCTCCGTCTCTGTGGCCACTAAATCAACTTGATCTGCCTAACTTCTTTGAATAAGTTTAGTTTGGACCCTCCTTAGTTACTGTACTTTAGAACTATTTCGAGTTTAGTTTCCTATTAACTACTCTTGTATGGTAGCCTTGTCGATCGATTGTCTCATTAATAAACTTGATATTCAAATATTCCCTTTTCTCCCAGCCTTTTTTCTAAAATGGACAACAAGTTAAAAGAGTTAGAATATAATGAAAAAGAACAAGGTTTACTAAATCTAGAGCATGTCACTTGACAAGCAAGTTATACTTTACACATAGGCGCGCACCACATGGAAAGGTTAAAACTTTTGCAATATTCATCAAGATTCGAGGCACAAAATTGTTGCATAACATGTGCCTTTTCACTTGTTTGTTATAGTCGCTTTCCTAAAGACGAATCAATGATATCATCGACATAATGTTACGTTTCCTCAATACAAAAACGTTTATCCGTAGATAAATAAACAACACAAGACTATTTAAAAACTTTGTTTGCAAAAGAGAAACAATGGTTCGAAAGACAATACAGAGGAAAAAAAAAATCTAATACTTAGAGTTACATAATCGCTATTCTCTTTCAATCTTGATTGCATGTTGATGTTCACGACAAAGTTGTCGAACGACTTTGGCAATGAACCCAGAATGGTGTTAACCACCAGAACATGAGGCATAGGATGTCCAAGACATTCCAATTTATCGATATAGCTCTTCATCTTCAAAACATGCGAGCTAACCGATTGACCCTCCTCTATCTTACATGCATTTAGCTGCATCTAATTATCATATATCTCTTGACTAGCTTTAGTTTGAAACATTCCTTTCAACTTATTCACCATGTCATTGACTATACGATCCTCCATCTCCTTTTGAGTTCGAGTGTATGCTTGCTAACATTAGCAAAGCAATCTTTTCTTGCTCGCCAAATAAAGTTTGATAAGCTTCAGCCTAATGTGCATGAGCATCATATCAGCACCAGGAGGGTTGGGAAGGAGTGTTTCAATAAGTGTTAACTTTCCTTCATACTTGAGGATAATCCTCAAGTTTCGGTGCCAGTCAAGAAAACTGGTACCACTGAGTTTCTCCTTCTCAATTAGAGAACGGAGAGTTAGAGAAATCATGTTTTGGTTTGGCACAACCATCTACAAAACAATAAAGTCCATTCAATATTTTTGATATCTTACTTTAAACAAATTAATTACCCTCGTTTACCAAAACTTAGTTATTTAAAGTCTGAGATCCAACTTAACATAGTCACCGGACGATTGAACATGAAGACAGTGGCAGATTAATTAGTAGGTAACGATTACCGATTGTATCAACTATACAATTCTTAGATCTTTATAGGACCTAGTATATAAAGTTCACGGAACATTGTCCTATGTTCTCCCCGAGCTGTAGTCTCACTATTCGTACATTTTAGTCCTCCAATCAGAAGTCCATGGAATGTCTAGGCGGTCTGTACACTCTCCCAACAATCCCAATCCTTGTCCGAAATTAAGCATGTTGTATGTCATGTCAAAAAGTGAACGGGATTACCTCTTCTCAATTGGATAGCACGACTAAAGTTTTATAGGTAACTTATAAACAAAAGTGTTTCATAATTAGTAAATCCATGCATACTACTTTTGATGAAATTCTCTTAAAACAATTTAACACATTTACACTCTTTAAAACATTTTGGCGTTTGACCTTTAAAACACCTTTTAACCATTAAACCCAACACATTGTTTATCATGCAGCAATCAAATTATGCAATAAAAATATTCATACAAAGGTGTACACATGTGTGAAGTTGAAGCTTTATAGTTGACAGTCACCAATCAGAAAAATAGCAAGAAAGGATGTGCTTTTTGGCAATGGCATGTAGCCATGTACCATTTAATCCAAATTTTTAGATAGTACAACCTCTAGTCATGTTTTCGGATACTGTATAGTCATATTTTCGGCTATTAACCTCTAGTCATTTTCGGATACTGTTGGCGTATGTGGCCGAATGGCTAGGAACCGTTCGGCTTGTTTATACATAGCCGGAGGGAACGTTGCCGAAGAGAAGCCTCAACGGGAGTAAGCCGATGTCACAACACAATCCCAGGATTTTAGGGATCGTGTCGCCCACTTGCTCTGACACTCAACAACCAGGTATGGCTTGCTCCTTCCCAAGACAGAGTAGGTAATGAGGTGGGTAGTATAAATACCCCCCACCTCATTTATGATTCAACTAACACACACTACCCTCACTAGCATTTATTACAAACCCTTCATCTTTTCACATACTCATCCTCACACCGGAGGTTGGTCTTGGGATAAAACCCAGGGCGAGCCTAACGTGTGCTACTCTTGTGCAGGATACTTTAAGAGACCGAGCGACAAACCTAACGGCGGGCCCACTCGCAAGATTTTACCTCAACAAATTGGCGCCATCCGTGGGACCCGTTATTCATTCTACCTAAAGAATCCGAATGTCAGGACCACCTCCTTTTCCCCCCTTTCACACGCCTGATCCCCAGGTCGGAGGAAGTGGGGATAACAATGACAATACGAACCATCACGATGATTCAGAGAACGATTCGTCCAACCTCCAGGCGATGATCCTCAGTCAGATGGCATCTTTAACGGAGCTTATTAAGGAACATAATGCGAAGGGAGGAAGGATAGTTCAGCCTATACGTTTGGATTTCGGAGACGAGAATGACAAAGATAAGGGAAAAGGGAAAATGACAGAAGCCGATGAGGAGCTGAAGAAACCTTTTAAGGAAGTGCTAAGATCTCCATTCACCCGTCAAATAGTCGAATTTGCAGGAGAAAACTATGTGATGCCTTTGAATATGAAGTTTTATGATGGGTCTTCGGATCCGAATGATCACCTCACAAGATTCACCGGGGCCGCCAACCAAGGACAGTGGCCGATGCCAACCTGGTGTCTCATGTTCCAACAAACCTTGGATGGGGCAGCCAGAGGATGGTTCGAATGACTGGAGCCGGGCAGTATAGACAGTTGGGACAGTTTAAGGGAGCAATTTTCAACTCGGTTTTCATTACGAAAGAAATGTACTAGAGACCCCACGGAAATCACCAAGATTGTCCGGAGGGCACATGAATCATTGCCAGACATCAAAGAACGGTGGACAGACGAAGCAAGCTATATCAGTGGGGTTCCGGAGATCATGCGCATTTCGGCCTTCATGGGTGCACATGATGAGTGTGCAAATACTCATCATTTTTACCTTTTCTGAGCTGCCAAAACATCTAAAAACACTCAATATTGAACCAAAATAGTGAAATTATCCCAAGGAAGTGTTTTACATGTTTCAAATGCAAAAATACCAAAAACAGATGAAAAACGTACAAAGTTTGCAAAATTGGCAGTTTCAGTCCCTCAACTTTCAAAAATTGACAAAACTAGTCCCTATGCCTTTATTTTCAATAAAAAGTCATCAAAGGTCCTTTTGAAATCATAAAAAGTCATATTAAGTCCTTTGATGGCAAGTTTGCAAAAATTACACATTTGGTCCTTCAAGTTTCAAAATTGGCAAATATGGCCCCTGAGCAAAATATTTTGAAGACAAAAAGTCTTTCATGGTCCTTGGAAAGTTAAAATGTTCACAAATGGTCCCTTGGTGTGAGAATTGGGAAAGTTACAAGATTGGTCCCTGAAGTTTGGTGAATTGACAGAAATGGTCCCTGCAAGCTCAAAAATTGGAAAAAGTCAAAACAGGTCCTCATACTATTCATCCTTGACCAATTCAACCCTTATGATGACTTTGGGAAAATTTCATGACCAGCCCCTCAATTTTCAAATATTACAAAATTGGTCCTTGTGTTATTTCACTACAAAAACCAAATGGATCCTTAGTATTACAAAGCCAAATCCAAACTAAACCATTACCCCAACCCACACCACAACCTGGTCTAACAAACATCCCCCAAGCCCATTTAACCCCAAAGCCCACCCCGTTTTTAATATACCAGGGTCAAACCCCCGTTTGACCTTCCCTTACCTCCAAAACCAAAACCGCTCACCAATACCACCCATCATCCCTGGTATTTCCCCCCCCCCCCCCTCTTGCACCACTTGTTCTGCCACCGCACCCCTTATCCCTCCAGTTACACTTCCCAACACCAATCACATCCCTCCCCCTAGGGCCTAAATCAGTGCAGTATGCTCTTTACACCATTTCCCGCCAAAAAAAATGGAAAGTGAGCAACAAGGGTCTATAAGTCAATCAAGTTGGTGGGAAAGCTCAAGTGGGTCCCACACACCTCAGAAAGCCTATAAAGAAGAAGAAAGGAGCAACATGGAGAAGGCAGTTAGTTAATTTTAGTTTAGTTGTAGTTTAGTTAAAAATAGAATTATTGTAATTTTGTTGTTGCAGTTGTAATTGTCACTTTAATTATTGTAATCTTCAAGTTTTAAAGTAATAAAAGTTTAAGTTTATCTCAATAAGAATTTGCAGTCTCATAATTTTTATTTAATGCCAAAATTAGCTTAAGGGTAGTATAATCAGTTAGGGTACTCTTTAATTTGCTAAAAAACAAGTCCACAAATGACTTTTTAGGTCTTAAAGCAATCTGTAATCTGTTTCTAAATAAATAAAAAAAAAATTAAATAAGAAAAATCCTTTGAAAAATATAAAATATGGTTAGCTTAGCAAAGCTTCAATAAGCTTTTTCTAAGTTCATATAAACTCATTTCAGCTGATTATAGCTTTAGTGAGTTTATTAGGAAGCAAAGTGAACAAATGCTCATATTATGCATCAAGGTCAACAAAAGTCAACCTGTGAAGCATGGTGTCCATGGTGGTTTGTAGTACTGTGGTGGTGGCATTGAGCCTATCTCAAAGATAGGCTAGCCTAAGGAGGTTCTCAGGAAGCTAATAATTGAATTTGTGAGTTATCAATTTGTATTTTCAGTTTTTATTCAATTTAGATAGTTTAAGAATGAGCCTACTGTATAATTAGTATAGGTTTGATAGATATTGCCATTTACTGTTTCATTAGTTGAAGTAGTCATAACTTAGTGTTGTGTAATATTCTGAGCTTGTTGATCATTTTGAAATTTGTTTGTTGGAACTGAGTTTGGCTACTGCATGTTCCCTTTGAATCGTGAATCTTAGATTTTGAATCTTGTTAGAGTTAAATTGAACTCACTTGATGTTTGGTGACTGAGTTTGATCAAATTTGTAGCATATTGACACCTAGAAACTAAGTTAGTAGTGTTATCATAAGTTTAAAGGGGTGTTTGGATTTTCTGTGTTACCTAAGTTACCTTGGTTTCAGTTGCAAAAAAATGGATTAGTCATGTTACATTAGATAATACTAGAATATTTAAGATATAAAATCAGTAGGGTATTAGATAAAAAAGTCAATTTCACCTTTGATCTCATTGATCACTGTTAACTGTCATGAGGTTAAGAGTCATGATCACCTAAAACCTTTAACTAGTTGTTAATTTAGCTTGTATTAGTCATAAAACAGTTTAATATTGCACTTTAAGTCATTTAGGATTAATCAAATCTTAAAAAGGTCAAAGTTTCATGTTTTGCTCCAAAAGTCAAATTGGTCTTTTAGCTGAAAACCCAAAAATCCCATGAATTATTCTGAATTTTGTACTAGGTTTTAGGACCTAAGCTTTTTAGGGATTGTAGTCTACCACCTTAGCTTTAGGAATCAAGCTTTACTTGATTTTTACCATTTTTGTTGTGGGCCCCACAACCCTCCATAGAGGGCAGCAGGGCTTGCTGTTGCTCTGTGCAGCAGTTACACCACCACACCACCACCACTTTGGTGGTGGTTTGTGGCCACCACAGTGGTCCCCAAGGCCATAACTTGGTTCCTCCAACCCCTCTCCTGGTAGGCTTGAGAGTTTGACCAAAAGTTTGACCCCAAGGTCAGTGGACCCCACTTAGAAATAGCCCTAGTTCTTGTCCCATTTTCAGTTAATTTGCAAAGTGTCCAAGTGCTTAATTTGATCCATTTGCTTATTCTGTGGTCCCAAGTGGTTTTTTTCCAGCTTAATTATGTTCAAGTAACTTAGTTAGACCAGATTCAACCATTGTGGGTCCCACTTGATCTAATCTGAGCTTATTTTCATCTTTGGTCAACCAAAGTCAACTGTGTGGACTTTTTAGCTTAATCTCAGCTTATTTTCAAGTTTCAAAAAAGTTGTTTTCACAAAAAGTCTTTGTTTTTAGGTATAAAACAAGTTTGTAAAAGAAAAAACAAAGAAAAGTCAATTTAATATTAAGTGATAGTTTGTATTTAATGTAATTTAATTTTAATTTTCATTTTTAGATTTTTATTAAGTACTTAGTATTTTTATATTTTTATTAATTACCTCTTATATTAAAGTAAATTCAGTAATTTTTCTAGATTTTTATTTTGTCATTTAGTATTTATTAGATTTAAGATTAGTTTTCTTAATTATTAATTAATATTAAGTTTTAAATAGCATATTTAGTTTTTATAAAGCATAACCTAGTTTTTATATTTTTTTATAGCTCTTATATAATATATTAGACTTTTAGAAAATATATTTTCAATTTCTACTGTTCATTTTCCATTTTTCTTATTTTAATTGTTTAAATTAGATTTAAAGTAATTAAAAGGTAATTAATTAGTGGATTAATCTTAAACATAATTTTTAGAAGTTCTTATAATTTTTTAGGATTCCTGTGATGGTTAAGTAATTTTATAAATTTTCTTATAATTTTCTAAGTTAATTTAGAATTAATTGTAATTTAAAATTAGTTTAATTATTTTAATTAAGTTAAATAGTTTCTAATTAATAAAAAAAACCCATAAAAAGACAAAAATATTTATTTTTATTTTTTATACTTTCTTCAAGTTCTAATTTAAGTTTAGAAATTGTTTTTGCAAATTTTTAGTTTAATTTGTAATATTTATAATTATTAGTTAATTTAAATTAGATTTTAATTAGTTTTATTAATTAAATAATATTTAAATAGTAAAATATTCACTTTAATAATTTCATTTTTCATTTTCAAATTTCTTTTTAATTTCAAGTTTCAAAAGCACCCCCTGTAGTTTGTTAATTACCAAATCCCATTTTCCAATCAGTTACGTGAACTTAATTGTAAATTTGTGTATATTCCTGTATATCTGATTTTTGTGAATATTATATCTGTGTACAAATACCAAAATAACAGTAGCAAAATCAATTCTACATCATCTGGGCTACTGTCCTCAGTGTCACTCACTCATAAACGATTTCAAAACGACACCATTTCAATCTCGCTGGGACTTTAACGACCCGGGGACACACTATACTATCCACGGAGTATTGGGATAAGCTGTTTTTGACTAGTTGACCTTGGTCAATTATATCTGACGGTTTAGACCCAATCAAAATTTGGCGCCGTTGCCGGGGAGGTTGTTGCGTGTTTTACAAAATCGTTTTAAGTTTAGTAGTTTTTCAAAACCCTCCCTGTACAAATTTCACGCAAATTTGTAAAAAGTTTTTGTAAAAATATAATCATATCAAAAAGTTCATTAACACTTTTCCTAAAGTGTTAAAAACACAAAAAAAAAAAAAAAAATCAAAAACAACAAAACAAACTGTAAAGTTAAATTACTTCGTTTTCTTTAAGATTACAACCTGAAACAGTTGGTTTAAGGTAAGTTCTGACATTAAATTGCGAACTAAAGAGGAAACCTATTTACTTCCTCCCGCAAGCCTGCGAGTAATCTTAAAGGAACAATTTCGGTTAACAAATCAGTTCCAAAAATATTTTCCAAGTTTTCTGCACACACACCCATAAGCCTAAAGCAGTTTTTCAAATTAATAAGTACATAAAATCTTACCACCGCAAACCAAGGCTGAACACCTACCAACTGGGGGAGTGGACATAATAAGTTCCCAAACTTAAGATAAAAACTTGCATTTATATCCCTGTGAGTGGTGCACCTTTTTCAAAGAAGCCATTCACTTTTGATTATTGGTTTAAGTTCCCTGTGGTTTTGCCTCGATTTTGTTTTGAAAAATTGTTTTTAGTGCATGTGCACTAAGCATGTTTCCCGAAAATACCAAAAATATTCACCTTTACCGTCTATCCTTTTGATTCTAACTTCTTTCACTTGTCTCGTAATTAATGGCATCTCTCGATGACGATTTCTTTGAACAAAGGGCCTATGAGAGCAACATTGAAAAACTTATGGCCTTGTCAAAGATATCAAGATGTCGTGTTGATTATGATGGACCATCGATTCCTATTCCCTCTCCGATAAGGGAAATGGAACGAGAAACCGGGGTGACAAAGGACCCTGTACTTTCCTCTGACTATGGGAGTGCTAAATACGTCCAACCTACGGTTATCCAAAAGCTCAAAATTGCTCCTAATCTTTCACGATATACGGTTATAAGCAAAAACCAAGAGCTTAGAGCTATGACTGAAAACAACGACTTGCCTAATCTTTACATTCAAAAACCCGAGACCATAACGGAAGTGGTGGAAATTCCTAACTCTCAGAGCGCACCGCTTGTCCCACCTCCGGCTTTTGTTCCTTGTGTAGGTTGTGGTGAGCCGCTTTTCGGTTTTCCATGTCGTTGGTGTACATGTGTACAATGTGGTAATGATATTCAAAACGGGAGTTGTTTGTTTTGTGGTTCGAGGAATTCATTTGCTTATGATCCTAACCAGAACTCATTCAACAACTCCTCAAATTTTTCCAACTACCCATCACATTCATACGAGCAAGAACCATATTATCCAAATCTCAATAATGCTTCGTATCAAAATGCACCAAGCCAGACTCAACAGTTTTTCTGTTGCGAGTATTGTGGTGGCCCTCACTACAGCTCTGATTGTCAAATTAGGGATCAGTTTGTCTATGAACAGGTTCCTTGTAACAATCATGAATTTGGTTTTAACCAGCCCTCGCAATACACAAACCCTCAACCACCGCCTCAGGACGAGTTAGCTAGAGCTGAATTGATTACTAAAATGATTATGAATCAAACTCAAGTCAACAAGACCATTCAAGATAGTATAAACTGTCTTAAGGATTTGATTCTTAGAAAACAAAAGCCTCCTGTTAACTCATTTTATTTTGAGGATGAAAGTGATGAGGATGAACCATTTGAGGAGGTAAACCCTAAGGAAACTTCAGATATCTTGCCAATGGGGGACAAGGAAGTCAAAATCAATCCTCTTGAGGAAATTGATGACCTTGTTCCAATCCCAAAGGTATCTGAGAAACCTCTTGATTCAACTTCAGTTGAAACTACTTCAGTAGAAATACAGGGAGAAAAGAATATGATTGAATCACTAGCAGTAGAAATCATGGAACTTGTAGAAACCATGACTGCTAGTCCTTCTCAACTCCCTCAGTCTGCTGTTATCACACCCGAAGTTCACACTCACTCTCTAATCATGGGGGATGAGCATCTTAGCACTGTTCCTAATAAGGAATTGGACGAATTAATAAAGTCTAGTGCTGAGAACCTTGTCCCAATCCCAGGAGAGTCACAGGGAACTTTTGATCATATGTGTGATATCCCTCCTCCTCTTGTCTTCCCGAATGATGATGTTGAGATGTTCTCCGATTCTAATGATGATGATTCGTTATCTTGTGGAGACATCAGTTATGTGGAAGAATTACCTTCTCAGCTAGTTAGCTTAGAAGAAGAGAATGATGAGATTGACATTGAAATCAAAGATGAAACACTTCGTGCAACATTATTGAAAGTCAATCTCCTCATTTCTAAAATCGAGGTTTTCAAAAAGAAACCTATTTCATCTCCTATCCCCATAAAGGATAGTGACATTTTCTCCGATGATCCTATTCCGGAGTTTGAAGCCTTTACTTTTGATCCTATGGGAGAGAAGATTAGTGGCAGTACCACTTCTCATAATTCTCTCCCCGATTATGAATCATTTACCTTCGATGAGTTCTCCTGTGAACTCACACACATCAATTCAGAATATGATTCATTCACATTTGATGAGTTCTCCTGTGAACTCACTCATATCATGACTCCTCCGGAGTATGATGACCCGGGGGGAGATGCACTCAATCATGAGAATTTGCAAATTCCCACCCACCCTCCCGGGATGTTTTCGAGCTTAACCTTTGAAATCCAAAATCAGGCTAATGAGCCTGCCTTCGAGGAAGGAAGATACTATCTTTGATCCCGGCATTTTCATTTACCACTATTGTAAGCCGGGTACTTATCTCATCGGAATGGAACTTTCACATGCTTCAAATGTTTGTCCAAACATCTTGAATGAAAGTCCGAGGGTGATTGTTTCTTCCACATCATGCTTCCCCAAGGACAAATGAATTCGGGGTCGAGTCAAGCTAGCGACTCGGTAAACAAAAACAGTAGCATTCATATAGGGTTTTCACCCTAAGTGTGGGGAAGTCCCCCATGCTATGATTACAAAAGTGAAAAACAAAATTCTATTTCCACATTTAACTTGTAATGTTGTCTTTTTACGTTCAAAGAGTCGGCATAATAGCCGGGACTTTGAATATTGAGGACAATATTCATGCTAAATGTGGGGGGTATTTCGCTATTCTAGCGAATTTTATCACATTTTACTATCTTATACCCCCGTTTTTGACCAAAATTTTCAAAACTTTTTCACTAAAGTTCAAAATTTTTTGTGGTAATCAGTCCGCCAAAGTCTAAATGACAAATGGATTGGCTAGTCCAGGAGCAAACGGCTCTTGGTAAAGACATCTCAAACCCATTGATGGCTTGCAATTTGCCAAAAATTGTATGGTTCCTCAACTCCCCATATCCCATAAAGCAAATGAGTTGGCTAGCCCACAAGATTATGGCTTGTGGTAAAGGCCGTGGAAAATCCATAATTGGTAATCAGCTCACCAAGATGTTGACTTAGTCCATCAAGATGCTGGCTAGTCCAGAAGCAAACGGCTTTTGGTAAAGACTGATCAAATCCGTTGACAACTAGTGGTTTGCTCAAAATCACACGGTTATCAGGTGTGCCACAGTTCTTACACCTGGCTACTCCAGAAGTGATAGGTTTTGGTAAAGAGTTTTTCAAATCCATCAAGTTTTTCTCAAAAGATTGCTAGGGACTAGCAATGTTTTAGTGTGGGGGATTGATGAGTGTGCAAATACTCATCATTTTTACCTTTTCTGAGCTGCCAAAACATCTAAAAACACTCAATATTGAACCAAAATAGTGAAATTATCCCAAGGAAGTGTTTTACATGTTTCAAATGCAAAAATACCAAAAACAGATGAAAAACGTACAAAGTTTGCAAAATTGGCAGTTTCAGTCCCTCAACTTTCAAAAATTGACAAAACTAGTCCCTATGCCTTTATTTTCAATAAAAAGTCATCAAAGGTCCTTTTGAAATCATAAAAAGTCATATTAAGTCCTTTGATGGCAAGTTTGCAAAAATTACACATTTGGTCCTTCAAGTTTCAAAATTGGCAAATATGGCCCCTGAGCAAAATATTTTGAAGTCAAAAATTCTTTCATGGTCCTTGGAAAGTTAAAATGTTCTCAAATGGTCCCTTGGTGTGAGAATTGGGAAAGTTACAAGATTGGTCCCTGAAGTTTGGTGAATTGACAGAAATGGTCCCTGCAAGCTCAAAAGTTGGAAAAAGTCAAAACAGGTCCTCATACTATTCATCCTTGACCAATTCAACCCTTATGATGACTTTGGGAAAATTTCATGACCAGCCCCTCAATTTTCAAATATTACAAAATTGGTCCTTGTGTTATTTCACTACAAAAACCAAACGGATCCTTAGTATTACAAAGCCAAATCCAAACTAAACCATTACCCCAACCCACACCACAACCTGGTAACAAACATCCCCCAAGCCCATTTAACCCCAAAGCCCACCCCGTTTTTAATATACCAGGGTCAAACCCCCGTTTGACCTTCCCTTACCTCCAAAACCAAAACCGCTCACCAATACCACCCATCATCCCTGGTATTTCCCCCCCCCCTCTTGCACCACTTATTCTACCACCACACCCCTTATCCCTCCAGTTACACTTCCCAACACCAATCACATCCCCCCTAGTGCCTAAATCAGAGCAGTATGCTCTTTACACCATTTCCCGCAAAAAAAAAATGGAAAGTGAGCAACAAGGGTCTATAAGTCAATCAAGTTGATGGGAAAGCTCAAGTGGGTCCCACACACCTCAGAAATCCTATAAAGAAGAAGAAAGGAGCAACATGGAGAAGGCAGTTAGTTAATTTTAGTTTAGTTGTAGTTTAGTTAAAAACAGAATTATTGTAATTTTGTTGTTGCAGTTGTAATTGTCACTTTAATTATTGTAATCTTCAAGTTTTAAAGTAATAAAAGTTTAAGTTTATCTCAATAAGAATTTGCAGTCTCATAATTTTTATTTAATGCCAAAATTAGCTTAAGGGTAGTATAATCAGTTAGGGTACTCTTTCATTTGCTCAAAAACAAGTCCACAAATGACTTTTTAGGTCTTAAAGCAATCTGTAATCTGTTTCTAAATAAATAAAAAAAAGAAATAAAAAAGAAAAAATTTTAAATAAGAAAAATCCTTTGAAAAATATAAAATATGGTAAGTAGTTTAGCAAAGCTTTGATGAGGCGAAAAATGAACCACTTTTAGGGGGTCATTTAAGCCCGGAATTGAATTCATTTGATCAAATATTGCCCTAAATCGTTCCTTTTATGATTTTAGGTACTTTGGGAGTGAAATCTGGAAAAGGAAGCAATTCGGACGTTTTTGGAGCACAAAAGTCAAGAGCAATTTTCCATGACGACCCAGTATAGATTTGACGGCGTCACAAGAAAGGGCGTCAAGAGTAAAAGTCATGACGGGCTGGAAATGCATAACACATGACGGCGTCAGAAGTAGATCAAGGCTGTCCGAGAAGAGTTTTGGCGGCGAGGTGACGACGTCACAAGGTTGGTCTTGACGCCGTCAGACCTCTTTTCCTATATATAGTTTTCTAATTTTTCACATTAAAAAAGAGAGAAGTTTTGGAGAAACCCTAAGTACGAACTTGGTGCAAATTTTACAGGTTTTTCAAGGGTTCTAAGCCCTTGATACCTTTCATGTGTAATTGAGATAAGTATTCTTTTAATTCAATCAATATGTCTATGTGTTGGTTGTCTATATCTTGTTCTTGTCTTAATTCCATCATGCTAGGCTAGATCTATCTTGTGTTTGCTTGGATCTAATGAAACCTAGATGTTAATTATGTGTTGATTACTTGTTTATAATTGTTTTGGATGAATGAATTTATATGTTAGGCTTAAGAAAACTGGCAGATCTCCAAATGGTAACATGCTTGAACGTCTTAGGAAACATGAACCTATTGCACTAAGGTCTTTATTGGTTGTATTTAATGCATGAGCCACTGTTTATAATCCCTATGGTTGTGCTGGGCATGCTATAGGAGGAGATAAGAGCTCATAGAATTGGGGAGTTATGTGCGATACCCCATGAATGGTATTAAGGAATACAATCCGTCATCCATGCAACTATAACAAGTAATTAACATGTAAAAGATGTCTAGGGAGTAGTGAAATCTAAGTAAACATATTTTCTCCACTTATTGCTCACAACATTAGTATAATTTAGTTTATTTTCATTTCTAGTATTTTATTTTGATTGCATCTTTAGTATTGGGTTAGTTGACTAGCAACTAATTCCGCCCAAATCCTTCAAACCCGAGATTTTTACTTGCTTTCTAAAAAAATATAAAAATACAAAAAGAATCATCTCTCACCTTTAGAACTAGTATTTAGGTTTTCTAATCCTAGCGACACTATTCCTAGCTGAACGATCAATCCCCCGGTACTTGTCACTATACTATACTACAACGATCAGGTACACTGCCTGGTGGGGGTTGTAAGCTTCTCAAGATCCCTTGAGAGGTAAAGCCTGGTGCGATTCCCACGTATCAAATTTTTGGCGCCGCAGCCTGGGGAATAGTTATTGTCTAGGTTAGAATCTCTTTTTATTAGGTCTACTTGCTAGATTCCTTTCTAGTAAGATTTTATTTTTATTTTTAGGTTTTCTTTAGTCTATCTTATTTCTTCGTGTTTTTGTTCGTACTAGTGTGGTCTTTATGGAATCAGAGAGTCGCCGTTTAGAAATTAGCAAGAGGCTTATTGCGCATAAAAGAAGAAAGAGAGAAGCTAACACATTTAAGAAATTCATTAAGCCTCTCCAAATGAAAATTGAGTTTACTAACTTCGCTCCAACCCCGGATGAATTGAGTTACCACAAGTTCCTCTTACAACATCCTTGCCCCTCGAAATATAGAAAGACACCATGGATTAGGAGGCATAACTTCAGGAACATAAAAATTCCTTGCATGATTGGGTACATGTCTAGAGAGCATACATACATTGACTTAAAAGCACCCATGAATATCATGTCTAGGCTCTATTACAATTGGATAATGAACAAAAGGTTAAGCCCTAGAAAAGACCCTTACAATTCTAATAGGCTATGTAACTTTGTCAGGAGAGTTAAAGGGGTACACATCTTTATAGGAAATTTTACTTATCAATGCGACTTTGTAATCCTAGAAGATGTTAGAGGCATTATTGATCCACACTTTGGAGAAGTAGTCTTAGGACAACCTTTTGTTGAGGAGACTAAGATGTATTACGACCATGAGAAAGGGATAGCTCAGTTTACTGATGGGATAGAGAAGGTCACTTTTATGATGCCTCACATGAAGGAAGAATTAAAGGGCATCAAGAATCTACAAATTTATGAGATTCGACCCTATGAGGTTAAGGAAGATGGAATTAATGATGCAGCCTATTATGAGAGGAGGAGAACTAACTATTCGGGTTGCATGAATCTAGGCCCGGAATACAAGTGTGATGAGAATTGGGTTAGATGTTTTGAGTTAGCACAAAAGTGGGAAAGGAAAACGTAACCCATGACCTTGAGTCTAGCTACAAGACTCGTAAATAAAGAAAAGCGCTTCTTGGGAGGCAACCCATGCTTTGTGTGATTTTGTTTGTTTGTTTGTTATTTGTTTCCGTATGCATGCTTTATTTTTATTGTTGGTTGATCATGTTTCTCAATTAAAATGTGGAAATACTTTACTTTGTAGTTTAGCCTAGTCTTAACTCCACCTAAAAGTATTTTTGCAAAAGATAAGTGTAAGGGGAAACCCCAAATATGTTTTAAAGAAACAAACCGATCATGATTCTCCACAATAATAAATGAACATGTGTATTCGTATTTGTTAGAGTCAAATGCTTGTATTGAGTCATAATGAAGTTTTTTGCAGGATTTTCCAGGAAGTAGGACCAAGTTTTTCCAGAAATTTTCCGGAAACTTAACATAAGAATTTCTGCAGGTCCATTCTGACGGCGTCAGAGGCTTACTCTTGACGGCGTCAGGAGTTAAAATCTGGAAATTTTACCGGTTTTGTTTTTCTAACGGAGTCTTATGGTTTCTGTGAATTATTAAGTTTTATAATCTCCAGGAGATCTGCAAACTTCATTCCACAAGCATTATATCTTACTTTGTTTTCTAAGATTTATAAACTTATATAGGATGCCGCCGATTTTACGCGAGGTTGTCTTGTCTATTTTTGTCAGGATTTACAGGTTATGTATGACAAGGAGATGATTTATATTCTGGAAGGGAAGCTTTGATTGTTCATTTTCTTGGAGGAAGATTTTACCTGGCCATCCTATAATCCATACCGAGCGAATCAGGGGAGTATTTGATTTCATTCTTTTTACTTTTTAACTTTTACATTCTTTACTTGAACATTGGGGACAATGTTCATCTTAAGTGTAAGGGGAGGGTAAAAAGATGATACCTTACATATGCACTTTCGCTTGAGTTTGTCTTGTTTGATAGTAGATGTGTAATAAAACTATGAGAAATACTTGTTAGTGCAATTTTAGCGCCAAATTTAAAATTTTTTACAACATTTAGGAGTGAAACTTTAGCCATAGCAAGCGTCTCATGGATAGGAGATTGTATGACTAGCACATAACCGTATATTCAGAAAAATTTTCCACCCAAATATGTGAGGTTCGCCTTTAGATTTGATAGGAAAAGCATTTACTGTTAGTGCTTATGAGTGTACCGGTAGCATTTAGATTCTAGAACTTACGTTAGTGATGCATCCCGAGACCGCTAGTGAGACTACATTCGTGTAGTAGGATTTACTACATGATAAGAGGCATTAGGATCACCCTTGTGTTAAACCCGTATTACAATTACTTGACCATTTAAGTCATATTACTTGGCTAGTTAAGTCAACTAATTTTTCCCACACCTTTAGCGTTGTACTCATTTTTAGTACACGAAACCCCTAGTACACCCCTCCGAGCCTATCTTTTCGTTTCTAACTTTAAGCATTTTACTTAAAGGAAGAATTTGTTACACCCCACTTAAATGTACACCCAAATCGCCTTAGCCTTCCGTGTATGCGCTCATTTTTAGTGCATTATTGTTATTTGTTAAACCCTAAGTTAACTATCTAATTGATTACATGGTTGCTAAGTCGAGTCATATCCTTGTACATATTTTTTTGGGACGATTGGGACTCATGGGAAAGTACTTATTTATGGAGTAATGGGGAAGAACATCATTTATTACCCCCGTATGTGCGTTAATCATAAAAGTACTCCAAGTGTTTTGATTTTCTTAATTCGAGTCATTAGATTAGTTCATTGTAAAGTATGTAAAGATTCAAGTGTAAGGGGAATGTTCATTCCCTATGATGTATTATTTTGGATGGTAGGGTAAGAGTGTATGCAAAAAAAAAATAATAATAATAATAAAAAATAAAAAAAATCAAGAAAAAGAAAAAAAAATAGAAAAAGAAAAAGAGAAAAAAACATACGGACTACCATCCATTTTTATTCTATGTTCATTTTATGTTTTTGTTATTTTTCATTTATTAGCTTAAGTCGAGTCTAGTCTTGGCTTAGCAACGCCACATTGTACATGTAATTAACCAAGATTGTTAACTCGCCACCAGTAAAAACTTCCTTTATCCAACAAAACCGTGTATTTCATATCCCTACACCTAACGTTACAACCCTTTAAAAGACCTCTTTGATAGTTTATCCTAGGTGCTTACGCCATGTGGTGGAGGTTTGATCCTTTCCCAAGCCTATGGTAATCTATTTTGCTATGACAAGTAGTGAGAGATATCTTCCGTTTCCATATTGTAATCTATACTTTATTACACCCGAGAGATGTGAGTATCTAAACACTATTTGTGAGGTGCTAGTGTATGACCTCCGTGCTTGTCTATTGGTCTTTAGTGGAACGATTATTTGTTGTAATTTGCTTGAGGATAAGCAAATCTCAAGTGTAAGGGTATATGATGAGGCGAAAAATGAACCACTTTTAGGGAGTCATTTAAGCCCAGAATTGAATTTATTTGATCAAATATTGCCCTAAATCGTTCCTTTTGTGATTTTAGGTACTTTGGGAGTGAAATCTGGAAAAGGAAGCAATTCGGACGTTTTTGGAGCATAAAAGTGAAGAAAACGCCAAAGTCTTAATTTTCCTTGCTGGGAACAGTAGGTGACGGCGTCAAGAGCAACACCCTGACGGCGTCAAGAGCAATTTCCCATGACGACCCAGTACAGATTTGACGGCGTCACAAGAAAGGGCGTCAAGAGTAAAAGTCATGACGGCCTGGAAATGCATAACACATGACGGCGTCAGAAGTAGATCAAGGCAGTCCGAGAAGAGTTTTGGCGGCGAGGTGACGGCGTCACAAGTTTGGTCTTGACGCCGTTAGACCTCTTTTCCTATATATAGTTTTCTAATTTTTCACATTAAAAAAGAGAGAAGTTTTGGAGAAACCCTAAGTACGAACTTGGTGCGAATTTTACAGGTTTTTCAAGGGTTCTAAGCCCTTGATACCTTTCATGTGTAATTGAGATAAGTATTCTTTTAATTCAATCAATATGTCTATGTGTTGGTTGTCTATATCTTGTTCTTGTCTTAATTCCATCATGCTAGGCTAGATCTATCTTGTGTTTGCTTGGATCTAATGAAACCTAGATGTTAATTATGTGTTGATTACTTGTTTATAATTGTTTTGGATGAATGAATTTATATGTTAGGCTTAATAAAACTGGCAGATCTCCAAATGGTAACATGCTTGAACGTCTTAGGAAACATGAACCTATTGCACTAAGGTCTTTATTGGTTGTATTTAATGCATGAGCCACTGTTTATAATCCCTATGGTTGTGCTGGGCATGGTATAGGAGGAGATAAGAGCTCATAGAATTGGGGAGTTATGTGCGATACCCTATGAATGGTATTAAGGAATACGATCCGTCATCCATGCAACTATAACAAGTAATTAACATGTAAAAGATGTCTAGGGAGTAGTGAAATCTAAGTAAACACATTTTCTCTACTTATTGCTCACAACATTAGTATAATTTAGTTTATTTTCATTTCTAGTATTTTATTTTGATTGCATCTTTAGTATTGGGTTAGTTGACGAGCAACTAATTCCGCCCAAATCCTTCAAACCCGAGATTTTTACTTGCTTTCTAAAAAAATATAAAAATACAAAAAGAATCATCTCTCACCTTTAGAACTAGTATTTAGGTTTTCTAATCCTAGCGACGCTATTCCTAGCTGAACGATCAATCCCCCGGTACTTGTCACTATACTATACTACAACGATCAGGTACACTGCCTGGTGGGGGTTGTAAGCTTCTCAAGATCCCTTGAGAGGTAAAGCCTGGTAGGATTCCCACTCATCAAGCTTCAATAAGCTTTTTCTAGGTTCATATAAACTCATTTCAGCTGATTATAGCTTTAGTGAGTTTATAAGGAAGCAAAGTGAACAAATGCTCATATTATGCGTCAAGGTCAACAAAAGTCAATCTGTGAAGCATGGTGTCCATGGTGGTTTGTAGTACTGTGTTGGTGGCATTGAGCCTATCTCAAAGATAGGATAGCCTAAGGAGGTTCTCAAGAAGCTAATAATTGAATTTTTGAGTTATCAATTTGAATTTTCAGTTTTTATTCAATTTAGATAGTTTAAGAATGAGCTTACTGTATAATTAGTATAGGTTTGATAGATATTGCCATTTACTGTTTCATTAGTTGAAGTAGTCATAACTTAGTGTTGTGTAATATTCTAAGCTTGTTGATCATTTTGAAATTTGTTTGTTGTAACTGAGTTTGGCTACTACATGTTCCCTTTGAATCATGAATCTTAGATTTTGAATCTTGTTAGAGTTAAATTGAACTCACTTGATGTTTGGTGACTGAGTTTGATCAAATTTGTAGGATATTGACACCTAGAAACTAAGTTAGTAGTGTTATCATAAGTTTAAAGGGGTGTTTGGATTTTCTGTGTTACCTAAGTTACCTTGTTTCAGTTGCAAAAATATGGATTAGTCATGTTACATTAGATAATACTAGAATATTTAAGCTATAAAATCAGTAGGGTATTAGATAAAAAGTCAATTTCACTTTTGATCTCATTGATCACTGTTAACTGTCATGAGGTTAAGAGTCATGATCACCTAAAACCTTTAACTAGCTGTTAATTTAGCTTGTATTAGTCATAAAACAGTTTAATATTGCACTTTAAGTCATTTAGGATTAATCAAATCTTAAAAAGGTCAAAGTTCCATGTTTTGCTCCAAAAGTCAAATTGGTCTTTTAGTTGAAAACCCAAAAATCCCATGAATTATTCTGAATTTTGTACAAGGTTTTAGGACCTAAGCTTTTTGGGGATTGTAGTCTACCACCTTAGCTTTAGGACTCAAGCTTTACTTGATTTTTACCATTTTTGTTGTGGGCCCCACAACCCTCCATAGAAGGCTGCAGGGCTTGCTGTTGCTCTGTGCAGCAGTTACACCACCACACCACCACGACTTTGGTGGTGGTTTGTGGCCACCACAGTGGTCCCCAAGGCCATAACTTGGTTCCTCCCAACCCCCCTCCTGGTAGGCTTGAGAGTTTGACGAAAAGTTTGACCCCAAGGTCAGTGGACCCCACTTAGAAATAGCCCTAGTTCTTGTCCCATTTTCAGTTAATTTGCAAAGTGTCCAAGTGCTTAATTTGATCCATTTGCTTATTCTGTGGTCCCAAGTGGTTTTTTTCCAGCTTAATTATGTTCAAGTAACTTAGTTAGACCAGATTCAACCATTGTGGGTCCCACTTGATCTAATTTGAGCTTATTTTCATCTTTGGTCAACCAAAGTCAACTGTGTGGACTTTTTAGCTTAATCTCAGCTTATTTTCAAGTTTCAAAAAAGTTGTTTTCACAAAAAGTCTTTGTTTTTAGGTATAAAACAAGTTTGTAAAAGAAAAAACCAAGAAAAGTCAATTTAATATTAAGTGATAGTTTCTATTTAATGTAATTTAATTTTAATTTTCATTTTTAGATTTTTATTAAGTACTTAGTATTTTGAGTAAACTGCAAAATACATCCCTGTGGTTTACCCAATTTGACACCATACATCCCTCTCGAAAAAGTTGCAACATACACATCCCTCCGTTAGTAAAAGTCAAACACAATACATCCACGAGGACGAACGGTGCAAATATTGTGTCGTTAACTTGAACATGTGGCAGTTAAGTAAGGGTATTTCTGTCATTGTAACTTCTTCTGCACCACTCTTTTAATACTTTTTTCACTCAAACCCAATTGATAAACACAATTCCAAAATGGAAATCAAAAACACAAACACAAATAAAAAACACAAACACAAATCAAAATAACTAATTCTTTGATTCTGACTCTGATGATTGGAATCTGTAGTGCTCAAATATCTAATTCTTTGATTCTGACTATATATGTCACATAATCAATTTTAGAATACACATCCAAACACCCCAATCAACTTCCTCATATTTTAGTTACCCCAAAACCACCAATTCCTCTTTGACTTTCTTCTCCTAATCTTATCAGCTTCTTTATGAGCTTGCAAATGAAAAAATAGCTCCAAAGCAGGAACGTTTTCTTCAAGTTCTTCGATGTCACCATCTTCAAAAGCTCC
Source organism: Artemisia argyi (assembly GCA_030686995.1). Classification (NCBI taxonomy): domain Eukaryota; kingdom Viridiplantae; phylum Streptophyta; class Magnoliopsida; order Asterales; family Asteraceae; genus Artemisia; species Artemisia argyi. Next base: position 166,260,981 of record CM060687.1, on the reverse strand, counting down.
CTTACGTTTCATAAACCATAATAGCTTCAAACAACTCACGATTACGCTCTTTATTAAAGAGACCAACCAATCAATTTTTACAAACGAATTGCATCAACGACATACATAACCAATTGCATCAACGACATACATAACAAATTGCATCACGATTACGCTCTTTATTAAAGAGACCAACAAATCAATTTTTCGGTGTTGTTGAAGATTGGGATCAGGTTGAGAAGTGGTGGGTCGGGTAAATGGGTAAATTACAAGAGTTTGTTGTTGTTGTTGAAGACTCTTGAAGCTATCGAAATTACAAGAGTTTGGTTCAAGCATCATATTTTGGGGGAAAAAATGGTTCAAGATCTGAGGAAATATAGTGCAATTGAAAAAAGATTGTAGATTACAAAGAAATAGTTGCTCTTCTTTGCACAGTTTTTTTTTTGGTAGATTTGTAGTCCACAGTTTTGTTTTTGATTTGTGTTTGTGTTTTATTTGGGTTTATGACTAAAATTGTTAAAAGGGTTTAGGATTTGTGTTTTTGATTTGTGTTTGTGTTTAAGTTTGTGTGTTTTCTGGGTTTGACTGAATTGAAAAAGAGAGATGAAGTAGGTGGCATAGATAAAATGACAGAAATATCTTAACTTAACTGCCACGTGTCCAAGTTAACGACATAATATTTGCATTGTTCGTCCTCGTGAATGTATTTTGTTTGACTTTTACTAACGGAGGGATGTGTATGTTGCAACTTTTTCGAGAGTGATGTATGATGCGAAATGAGGTAAACCACAGGGATGTATTTTGTAGTTTACTCTAGTATTTTTATATTTTTATTAATTACCTCTTATATTAAAGTAAATTCAGTAATTTTTCTAGATTTATATTTTGTCATTTAGTATTTATTAGATTTAAGATTAGTTTTCTTAATTATTAATTAATATTAAGTTTTAAATAGCATATTTAGTTTTTATAAAGCATAACCTAGTTTTTATATTTTTTTATAGCTCTTATATAATATATTTGACTTTTAGAAAATATATTTTTAATTTCTACTGTTCATTTTTCATTTTTCTTATTTTAATTGTTTAAATTAGATTTAAAGTAATTAAAAGGTAATTAATTAGTGGATTAATCTTAAACATAATTTTTAGAAGTTCTTATAATTTTGTAGGATTCCTGTGATGGTTAAGTAATTTTATAAATTTTCTTATAATTTTCTAAGTTAATTTAGCATTAATTGTAATTTAAAATTAGTTTAATTAAGTTAAATAGTTTCTAATTAATAAAAAAACCCATAAAAAGACAAAAATATTTATTTTTATTTTTTATACTTTCTTCAAGTTCTAATTTAAGTTTAGAAATTGTTTTTGCAAATTTTTAGTTTAATTTGTAATATTTATAATTATTAGTTAATTTAAGATTTAAATTAGATTTTAATTAGTTTTATTAATTAAATAATATTTAAATAGTAAAATATTCACTTTAATAATTTAATTTTTCATTTTCAAATTTCTTTTTAATTTCAAGTTTTAAAAGCACCCCCTGTAGTTTGTTAATTACCAAATACCATTTTCCAGTCTGTTACGTGAACTTAATTGTGAATTTGTGCATATTCCTGTATATCTGATTTTTGTGAATATTATATCTGTGTACAAATACCAAAATAACAGTAGCAAAATCAATTCTACATCATCTGGGCTACTGTCCTCAGTGCCATTCACTCATAAACGATTTCAAAACGACACCATTTCAATCTCGCTGGGACTTTAACGACCCGGGGACACACTATACTATCCACGGAGTATTGGGATAAGCTGTTTTTTACTAGTTGACCTTGGTCAATTATATCTGACGGTTTAGACCCAATCAGCACACAAGTGTCCAGCTCTCGCTAAGAAGTTCTCAGATAGGGTGCCACAAACGGTAACCGAGATGTTTACCCGAGTGGATGACTTCATAAGATCAGAAAAAGCTTTCCAGGATACGGAATTGCCCAAAGGAGGGGGAATGGACACAAGCCGAGGAAATTACTCTGCTCCTAAGGGAGATCGGGTGGTTAGAGGAGTTTTTGGAAACAAGTTCACAGGAGATCGCCGGAATGATCAACAGCGAAGAGATGTATTCCAACCTTATATTTCTCCTCGAACCAACCCCGGTCGGGCCGAGACAAACGGCCGAAGTAATTACCAACGCTCAGAACCATTTCGGAACAACGCGGAACGTACGAATATAGGTTCGCTGGTCAAACTCCCCCGTGAAATCTTGACTACCGAACGTCAATTGAATCTGCCTCAACCTCCGCCGATGGTCGGTAGACCGAGGGCATAAAACATGGATAGGTTTTGTGAGTACCACGGCGAGAGGGGCCACCTCACGAACGATTGTCACCAACTCAGAAAGCAATTAGAAATGGCATTGAAATCCGGGAAGCTCGATCACCTACTCAGAGACTGGAAGCAAAGGGATGCCGGAGGAAATAGGGATCCTAGAAAAGATGACAAAGGAAAGAATAAGGTGATTAACATGATTCGGAACTCGCCCATCGGTCAGAAAAGAAAATACAGAGGGTAGGAGGAAGACTGGATGAAAGTGCCTATAGTATTCCCGTCCATATCAACGGGCGATTTGTCAGAAGAACCACTTATCATAGAAGGGGACATAGAAGGATATCTGGTACGGAGGATATACGTAGACGAAGGGTCTTCTGTCAACGTGATGTATGAGCATTGTTTCCGCAATCTAGATGCATCCATCAGAGAGAAGTTGGAAGAAACCAACACTTTGTTGATTGGTTTCTCCGGGGAAACAAACAGGCCGTTGGGAAAAATAGAGCTAGAGGTAACATTCGGTGATAACGGCTTGTTCCGAACAACCATAATGAAATTCTGTGTGGTACAATCCCCTTCACCTTACAATGTTATACTAGGAAGAACGGGCTTGAAGGGGCTTAGAGCCGTTCCATCCACCATCCACTCCATGATCAAGTTTCCCACACCCCGAGGGGTGGCCACCGTAATGGCTCGTCCGGCGGCAGTTTTGCAATGCCGGAAGTTAGAAGAAAGCCAGCAGGATAACCTACAAAGAAAAGCAAAACCAGAGGAGAAGGCCGCAGAGGACTTCTTAACGGAAGAGGTTCTTGTAAACCCAGCATATCCGGAACAACTGGTTACTATAGGGAAAGGGTTCTCGGCGGAGTGCCGGAGGTACCTTGTTGAATTTTTAAGAAGGAACAACGATGTGTTTGCATGGCAACCTTCAGACATGACCGGTGTTCCTAGGCGGCTAATAAAACATCACTTGAATGTGAATGTTTCAAACACCCCGATCGCTCAAAAAAGAAGAAGCCTCTCGGCTGAAAAGAATCAAGCAATATTAAAGGATGTGGAGGAGTGGTTGAGAGCCGGTATTGTCAGACCGGTAAGATTTCCTACGTGGATCTCCAATCCGGTATTAGTCAAGAAATGTGACAGAAGTTGGCGCATGTGCATTGATTTCAAAAATTTTAATTCTTCATGTCCGAAGGATTATTACCCTCTTCCCGAGATTGATTGGAAAATAGAGTCGGTGGTAGGATACAAATACAAATGCTTCTTGGATGCATATAAAGGGTACCATCAAGTACAAATGGCAGAGGAAGACGAAGAAAAGACGGCATTCTACACGGAACAAGGGACTTATTGCTACACAAAGATGCCGTTCGACCTGAAAAACGCAGGTGCAACCTACCAACGATTAGTTGATTCGGCTTTCCGGACACAAATAGGAAGAAACTTAGAAGCTTACGTGGATGACATGGTGATTAAAAGCAAAGGGGAAAAAGAGATGCTGGCAGATATTGCCGAAACCTTTAATAACCTAAGAAGGATCAACATGAAATTGAATCCTAAGAAATGCTCATTTGGTGTAGAGGAAGGAAAGTTCCTAGGATACATGATAACGTCCGAAGGTATTAGAGCAAACCCCAAGAAAACAAAGGCAATTTCGCAAATGCAGTCCCCTCGGACTTTAAAAGAAATGCAATCTCTGAGCGGGAGATTAGCCGCACTGAATAGGTTTCTTTCCCGGTTAGCCGAAAGATCACTCCCATTCTTTGACACATTAAAAAACATAACCAAAGAGAACAAAGAAGAGTATAAATGGATGGAGGAGGCCGAAGCTGCTTTTCAGTCACTCAAGAAGTTAATACTAGATCTACCATCATTATCGACTCCCAAGAAGGGGGAAGTCCTGTACATATACCTTGCGGCAGCCAAAGGTGCTGTTAGTGTAGTACTGATGACTGAGAAAGAGGATAGGCAACTGCCTGTTCATTATGTCAGCCGAACATTACACGAAGCCGAGAAGAATTATGCTCCGGTCGAGAAATTGGCTCTATCTCTGCTACATGTGTCTCGTAGACTGAGAAGGTATTTTGAAGCTCACCCAATAAAAGTCATAACGGACCAGCCTATAAAACAAATTCTAAACAAAGCCGAAGCGTCATGACGAATGGCTAAATATTCGGTTGAGCTGGGAGCTTATGATATAGATTACATTCCGAGAAACGCGATTAAGGGACAGGTTCTTGCGGACTTCATTTCGGAAATCTCTGTTGAACCGGAGGGTACTAGACGAAGATCCCAGGAAGAAGATGTATAGGACGTCCCAAAACCGTCCAACTGGATTCTTTACACAGATGGGGCATCTAGCAAAAAAGGATCCGGAGCGGGATTAGTGCTAATCGGACCTGATCTGGTCGAACACACGTATGCACTTCGTCTCAACTTCCCAAGTACTAATAATGAAGCGGAATACGAAGCGCTCTTAGCCGGCTTGAGAATCGCTAAGAAAATGAAGGCAGAGGAACTGGAGGTGAGAGTTGATTCTAAGCTAGTTGCAAGCCAAATAAACGGAAATTTTGTGGCAACCAAGGAAAGTATGATTCAATACCTAGCAAAAGCGAAAGAGTATATTGGGAGCTTCAAAAAGTTCAAAATTTACAACATACCAAGAACCCAGAATCACAAAGCCGATGTATTGAGCAAATTAGCATCGGTAGCTTTCAATCATCTTACCAAAGAAATACTGGTTGAAGTATTGCAGAAACCGTCAACCGAAGAGAAACAGGTGGGAGCAATAGTAGAAGAGGAAGAATACAATTGGATGACCCCCATCATTCGGTGTTTAGACGAAGGTGTCTGGCCAACTGATCCTAATGATGCAAGGACCTTACGAATGAAGATTCCTCAGTACGTAACGAAAAATGGTGTGCTCTTCAAGAAATCCTACTTAAACCCAATGCTACGATGTGTAGGACCTCTACAAGCAAACTACATAATTCGAGAAGTTCACGAGGGGATGTGTGGAATGCACTCCGGTCCCAGGTCAGTAGTAGCTAAATTAATAAGGCAGGGATATTACTGGCCGACGATGCATAAGGACGCAAGAGAAGAGATTCATAAATGTGATTCCTGTCAGATCCACTCTCCGGTCCCAAAGCTGCCCAAGACCAATTTAACTTCCATAATGGCACCTTGGCCCTTCTATCAATGGGGTATGGATATGTTAGGTCCCTTTCCGGAAGCACCGGGGAGGTTGAAATACGTGATTGTAGCAGTGGACTACTTTACGAAATGGATAGAAGCTAAGCCGTTAGTCAAAACCACCGGCAAGGACGTGAAGAAGTTCGTTTGGGAGAATATCATTTGTCGATTTGGCTTGCCAGGGATCATAGTTACAGACAATGGAACAAACTTCGTCAATGATCCTTTCAAAGGATGGTGTGAGAAGTTAAAGATAAAACAAATAAACACCGCTGTGGCACACCCACAGGCGAACGGATTAGTTGAAAGGGCAAACAAGAGCTTGATGCATGGCATAAAGACTAGACTTGGAAGGGAAAGGGCCGGATGGTCAGATGAGCTGCCAAATGTTTTATGGGCTTTCCGAACCATGATGAAAACCAGTAATGGTGAAACTCCTTTTAGCTTGACCTACGGCAGCGAAGCAGTGATACCAGCAGAGATAGGAATGCCTACTCACCGAACCATGCTCTATAACCCGGAGGATAGCGAAGAATAGCAGCGATTAAATTTAGACCTTTTGCAAGAAAGACGTGAAATGGCGGCGATCCACGAAGCAAAATACAAAGCAAAGGTCGAACAATACTATAACCGAAGGGTCAAGCCTATGGCTTTCAAGGTCGGGGACTTCGTCTACAGAAGAAACGAGGCTAGCCGGGTCGAAAATCAGGGGAAACTGGGTCCGAACTGGGAAGGACCATACAGGGTAGTTGAAGCACACCAGAACGGTTCGTACAAACTTGCTGGTATGGACGACAAGGAAATTCCTCGGACCTGGCATGCAACTAACTTACGAAACTGTTTCATGTAAAAAAGTTCGAATGATCAATGACAACCTATGTCTTCCCCACATTGCGGGAAGCAAATTTTCCTAAAGGTTTTCCAACAACTTATACGGATCGTGCAAAAACATTCTGTCCACTACTTATACGGATCGTGCAAAAACACTCCGTCCACTACTTATACGGATCGTGAAAAAACACTCCGTCCACTACTTATACGGATCGTGCAAAAACACTCCGTCCACTACTTATACGGATCGTGCAAAAACACTCCGTCCAAAACTACTCCGGCCAAAGTTACTTACACGAATTAACGCAAAAACAATACACGCAAGTATAAAAAAGCATAAGAACGGAACGATGATATATATATAAAAACAAAGATACAAAACTGCTCTCTGGCAATACAGTTACAATTCAAATGTATTAAATTACTTGTTACATAATCCCAATAGGACACAAAAAGGGGGTACACGCACCCTGGATAAAACCCTAATCAACTTGGGTAGTTGGAGTAACAACAGCCGGAGTGGGAGTTGCCTTCTTGATAGGCTCCTCCGGAAGGAGATTCATCAGGTCACCGAGGGGAAGACGGAAAGATTCCGCAAGCTTCTGAACATACGGATATTCAGCCTCGAAAAGTTTATGATATTCCGGCTTCCAAAGCTTAGGTGCCTCCATATTAAGCTTCTTGATCTTCTTTAGAATCTTTTCCGCATCGTCCGGTTTCCTTTCGGCACGGACACCGTCTATGAACCCTCCGGAATAAGCCAAACTATAGACCCTTCCAAGACTCTTCTTATATTCATCACTCTTGAAGAGCCTTCGGAAGGCAGCAGGGATCAGTTCCGTCACGGTATTATGTCGGATAACCTCAGCGGTGGCCAACTGAGCAATCAAACCTTTATTCTCTTTCGTTAACCTCTCGGCCTCCAGGGACTTCTCTGCCAACCTTTTCTCAAGTTCTTCAATTTTAGAGACCTGGGAAGCAGATTGACTGGTTGCCTCATTTTTCTCCTTCTCAATTTCCTCCAGCTGGTCGATCAATCCCTTCTCCCGGGTGGAGGCTGCAGCTCTCTCCTCCTGCTGTTCATCCTCCAACGCCCGGAGCTCTTTCAATAAAGCTTCAAATTTAGCAATCTGAGCATCCCTCTCCTCCTCAACGGTTTTCAACCTGTCGGCAACAGACTCACACTCACCATGAGTAGCCTCTAACTCTCGGTAATCTCGGTTCAGCTGGCTAAACCTTTTCAACACTTCTGCCTGAAGAACCACACCGGAACCAGAGTTGATATAGGATTGGCGGACAAGCTGATTGTTGTTTAGGCCGGCCAGTGCTTCCTCTTCGGCAGGGGTGGCAAGATGTGTCATCATCTCTCGGCATGCTCGAAAGGAGTTCATGCGAACATCATCCCTGAGAGTCCACCCGGGGATAAAATACCTGCCGGTCAAATCAGTGTGACCTGAAAATAGCAAAACCGTTGGGAGTAAGCTTCTACAAAAGCCAAGTAAAAAATATTATATATATATATATATATATATATATATATATATATATATATATATATATATATATATATATATATATATATATATATATATATATATATATATATATATATAATGATCTGTAAATACCACATACCTTCAGACAAGGGCTGAACCCCTTCGGAACGCACGTGAGATCTGGAAGCTTGATGTTCTGAATGGGCTACACAAAGAAAGCTGTAAATAAGCATTTAAGTAAAGCCAGGAGACGACAAGAAATCTGGTTCTTACCATCAGAAGGAGACGGAGGTGGATGATCCTGAAACCCTTCGGCAGGTGGAGTCTTTGACTTCTCCAAGGAATGATGCTCCTCTTCAACATTCACAACTGGAGGATTTTGCCCACCACCACCTTCATTGTCTTGTTCGGCTACGTCCGATGGTTCGGCCTGGTTGAGGGGGTTGGCATCCACAGTACGCTCCTCAGACTCTACAACCTCTTCATCAGCTTGCAATTTTCTCCTCCTTTTGGGCTGTGCACTCGGCCCAGCTGCAGCTCTCTTCTTACCAACCGGACGAGTATGCTGCTTCTTTCTTTCCTTTTCCTCCCGAGCAGCCACCACATCGGAATTAGCTGTCTCAACAGTTAGTTGAGCATAGGTCTTCTCGGGGACCGCAACCTCGGGAGCAAGGGGCTCGGCAGTCTTGTTTGGACGGGGCTGATCCTCCGGCAATGGATCTCCTTTGCTCACCACTGACCCGTCAAGTTCCGGAAGCTCTAGGTACTCAGACATGGTGATAACTACAGAAAGGAAAACACGCAATTAAAACAAGTAGGAATGGCATAAACCTTTCAAAAAATAATAATAAACACCCCTTACCCTCCCCTCCGGCATTCTTTATAACAAGATTGTGGCCTGATATCCGGAAGGTGTTGGTAAGCCCATACACCCAAAGAAGACTGGTTGGAGGTTTCCGAAGTATTATGGGTCGAAGGGCCAACGTGTTGGCATCCCGTTGAGAGTAACCGGTTGGGAATCGATCTGTTATCTGTGAATCCCTATGTTTCCACGGCATGGCGTTCGGTATAGCCCTTCGGTCAATCAAGAAGAAAAAAATCCTTCCACCGTTTCAAACTTGTCAAAATCTCCCTAAAACACTTCTTAGCGTGTTTACCCGTCCGATGTTCAAACGAGAACCAATGTCCCTGCTTACATAACCGGTAAAATACTCGGAAAAGGGAAACGGTGGGCACAACATCCAAACTATAACACCGAACCTCAAACAACGTCACCCTATTTACACCCAACGGAACTAGCTGGGAAAAGTGTACGTTAAAGTGGTCTATAACGCTCAAAAGGAAGGCTGAGAACGGTATCCTAACACCCCCTAATCTCATGTGTTGAACATACACTCCTCTTTTATCTCCCGGCAACTCATTCATGGTGAGATCTGGGGGAGGAAGTATGGGATGAAGGTCTACCGGGATGCCAAATTCTACTATCATATCGTCTAAGTCTCTCTGGGAAAGTCTAGACGGATGCATATGCATATCAAACTTACCGGGGGGTTTAGCTGTTAACAACAAAGGTGGGTCTACCGGAACGTCCATCTCCCCAGGTTCACTAACGGCCATGGTCAACAATACGAAGTAACAAAAATAAAAACAATGTTGAAACGCACCTCGGAATAACTTTGCAAAATAACATAAAGCAACCGAAGAGAATTGATGAAAAACACAGTAAAAGGTAAAAATGAAAAGTAAAGAAGTGGTATATATAGTCGGTATGGGGATACGTGAAACGTCGCATCGTACGCCACCCTTGACACGTGGCTAAGCCCCGACCGTTTGATATCTGTACAAAGATTAAGTGGTAACCAGCTGTCAAAGGGGCATAAGGGTAATTTTGCCGCAACGGATAGACTTCGCATAAAAACGCGTAACATTTGCGCACAACGACAAGGGCACAACGGCACCTAAACGCACAACGGAATTGAAGCACCGGTTAGACCCGATACTCCAATACTGGGGGGGGGGGGGGGACATGTTGGCGTATGTGGCCGAATGGCCAGGAACCGTTCGGCTTGTTTATACATAGCCGGAGGGAACGTTGCCGAAGAGAAGCCTCAACGGGAGTAAGCCGATGTCACAACACAATCCCAGGATTTTAGGGATCGTGTCGCCCACTTGCTCTAACACTCAACAACCAGGTATGGCTTGCTCCTTCCCAAGACAGAGTAGGTAATGAGGTGGGTAGTATAAATACCCCCCACCTCATTTATGATTCAACTAACACACACTACCCTCACTAGCATTTATTACGAACCCTTCATCTTTTCACATACTCATCCTCACACCGGAGGTTGGTCTTGGGATAAAACCCAGGGCGAGCCTAACGTGTGCTACTCTTGTGCAGGATACTTTAAGAGACCGAGCGACAAACCTAACGGCGGACCCACTCGCAAGGTTTTACCTCAACAGATACTGTATAGTCATATAAGTTAATATCAACTGGATTTATGGACAGAGCTAGGTTGGTTATCGTGGATGCATGAGACACCCATGGATTTCGTGCAATGTGGTGTTATTTTTTGTACCGAATTTTTTTGTTAAATGCGTCCGGTCCTAACTAACTACCTTTAGAGTTTCATTTTATTTTTGTCAAATGCATATGTTCGCTTTCAATCTTAGTTCCGTCCATAACTCTATTGCAAAACAGAAAAAAACAAGACTCGCCTCAAGTTCATTGTTCTTTAGCATGCCATCGACAATTGCATGTTGTAGATTTGGCATAGACGCATAGTATCTGATGCATGTATTGTCGACATAAACCGACTCAATGCTAACGTCATCCAATTAACACTACGTCCCCATTTTCACATGCACCTAATTGTTTATTCACACCGTCGAAAATAATAATTAGCCATTTATGAAGACATTCTACCTACCTCACCATTTCACATTCAAAATAATACGCCATTTAAAATATGGTGTTCATTTTGGAATTGAAACCTTAAAAGTCGTCTTTAATATCTTAACTAATATGTCACGACATGTACGATCGAGTGAATTAAAAAGTTCAACCAGAATCTTTTCATTAAAAAATACTAGTAATATATACTTACGTTGAGCTTGTGAACAAAATCAAATTTAAGACACCCAAAGCAATACCTTTTTCTATAGTATTCAGCTGAACTCGTTTAATAAAACTTTTATATATCACTATTAATTAAATTCGTAGTTTAGTTATAAATTTTCGAAAGTTGTAGTATAAAACAATGGCGGAGCCACATGGGGTGTAGGGTGAGCCATGGCCCACCTATAAAGCCACAAAATTTTTGTATAAGTTGTATAGATATGCCTATTTTAACTATTCAAGCCACAAAAAATATACCAAGTCCCGTAGCAAATCTTTTCCAATCTTTAGTTGACACTTTTTTTTACATTGACGGTGCCTGCAAAATATCTAAGAATTCACTACTACCGTAAAAATTATTCTATTTTGATTTTTTTTATACTCGTTAGTATATCGAAAATTATTTGGCCCACCCAAAAGCAAAATCCTGGCTACGCCCCTGGTATAAAATGGTGTTAACTAACTAAAAACTTGGTTAATTTTTTTCGGAACAGCAAATTTTCACAACCGATACAACTTATCTTACAAATTCTTGTTAGTTTAATAAAGGTTTAGGCTCGTTGGTTTAAGCTCGTTTATCTTCTACTAGGACTTTCTTATTTTTAGTCTATTTAATATCTTATAATTTTCATGTTCCGCCGTCCGCTATCAATAAAATATTCAGTATTATTTTGGTTTCAGCATGATATCAAGAGCCAGGGATCCGTAATATGTGTTCGTTTATTTGCACTTGCTTGTCAATGTTTGGTTGTTGTTGGTTGAAATATACAATCACGTGACGTTGAATAAGTTTTTGTTTTTCATTGCTACAAATTGATTGGATAATATATATGATCTATTAGTTAATTGATGGGGACAATGGTTACAATTTTGACTTTGGTATATTTATTTAGATCATGCCCATACGTACCACAAGTTATAAGTTAACGCAGTATCACATCAGATTTAACACTTTAACTCAACACTTTAACTTAACACTCACATCAATAACTCAGCCTTAACTCAACAACAATTTACAAAAACACTCCTTCATTTAAGGGGTAAAGTGATTTTTTTTTTTTTTTTATTATTTTTTTTTTTACAAAACAAGCACTTTAACTCGCGTTAGTGGCTTAACGCGCCACGTTAACGCGGAATTAACTCGGAAGCATGCAACCACTAACGCACCATTATCTTGCGTTATTTGATGTTAACGTGCTCCATCACGTTACGTGTGCTAATGCTCTTAGAAGTTTGATTTGTTAAGTTAGATCTGGGTACCATTTGCTTTTGACTTTGCAACGAAGGTAGCTGTTGAATGCATTTTTTTTGTTTGAATTTGATTGTTTTTCATTGGTTTGGATCTAAGGTGTATTCTCAAGTATTAGTGTTTCTTTTTGTTCGGTAATTGTATTCATATTATCATGGGTACTCATAAAGACGATTCACTTCAACCAATTAGTGTTCAATTATATGGGAAGAACTATATGTTTTGGATTTATGTTATGAAAAAAAAATTCCATGGAAAATCGACATGGGGTTATGTTACGGGGTTAAAAAAAATGCCAACTGATAACAAATTAGATAATATGCTGTGTTATTGGAAACTTGAGAGGTTGATAATTCTAAAATTTTATAATTGGATTAACAATTCTGTTACGCCATCTATTGGACTTCAATTGGCAAAGTATGAGACATCTAACGCAGTGTGGGATTATCTTGCTAAATTATACACACAATCTAACTTTGCTAAACAGTATCAACTTAAGACAGATATTCGTGCACTTCAGTAGAATGATACAAGTATTCAAGAGTTTTATTCATCTATGTTAGCCTTGTGGGATCAGTTGGTGTTAACAGAACATGCAACACTTAGCAGTTTTGATCCTTACATCAAACGGAGAGAGTCACATCGTTTGGTTCATTTCCTTATTTTTTAACAGGCGTTGCGTCATGATTTTGAAAGATTGCGGGGTTCAATTCTTCATCGTGATCTTTCACCCTATGTTGATTCAGTAGTTAGTGAATTGCTTGAAGAGGAGATTTGTCTAAAGTCTCTGGATGATCAGAAGATAGTTACAAAACAAGGTTCGTCTGTTTTTTCAGCTTCACAGCGGTCTTCGACTATGAAGTCAAATCAGACTTAGGATATCATAAGAAGACTTAAGACAATCTTAATCCTTTTTGAGGGTCTTAGTCTTCAACCGAGCACGTCGGTTTAGGAAACAAATAGGCACATGTCTTGGCAACAATCCTAGTTTATATGCGGTCTTCCTCTCTGGTCCAGCTTGTTCTTTTCCTCCAAACTCTTCTTTAGCATTTGTACCTTAATGATCCCAGTTGATTCAAGCTATATATATCAGAAGCACTATCTAAGTATCTAAAAAAAAATATATGGCTTTCACTATTGAAAATAGTCTAGCTAGTGATTCATTTATTCCACGTCAATATCATATCTTCCAAAATCAAATGCTTATTAGTAAAGGGTACCTGTTCATGGCTTAGAACATGAGGTGCAGTGGTGCCGTCAATGTGATGCCGTGGGAAAAAAATATTGTCACGTTAGCGAAAAGCTCCATGGCGCCAGAAATCTCATGGCACCACATTTTGCCCGTATCCGTTGGCACCGGAAATTCTGGTGCCGTCGGCCATTTTTTTTTTCCTTTTTACATAAAATAAAACATAAACAATATTATCTAAAATAAACTTCATTAATTAAAAAACACACATTAAGGAAAAAAAGTTGCATAAATATATTTAGAAGTATATGGAATGTATAATGAAATGCTACAAAATTTAAGACCAAATTTTATACACAAAGATTAATAAATCGGCCCAAACACAATACAAACTTATGCCCAAAATCACTACAGCCAATATATTGTCTCCCTCCATCTCCCCTTCCTTTGTTGGTTATCAGTCCCTTCCCCACCCCGAACTCACACCCACAAACACCAATCAAAACAACAAGAAGATTTGATATACTCGTTACTTAGGTGCATATTATATATATATACTAAACCCCGGTAAGTGGTCCGTTCAAAATACATTGCTACCAAAAGTCCCGTTATATAAAAAATGCAATACTATTGGTTGCTTCCCCGTAACACCACTGTTTGAACCACTGTTCATTGTTAGAGCACTGTTTCTGTAGCGTTCCGTTTTACAACATCCACACCCTAGAAGCTTCATTCCCCATTCACACACACCATTTGCTAGATTCTTCTCCCCCATTCACACACACAAACCATATAAAAAATCCGACCACTAAAATCATCCCTGATCTTTTGCACACCGCCAAAAATCAGATCCCCCTCACACATAAACCTAAATCCATCTTTCATATCTGTTACACACATAATCCAAATACAAACCCTATTCCACTAACCCAAATCAATAACCTTTCATTTTCTATTTTGCCTAAAAACACCACCGCCGGTTCCATTTTTTTCCCGATATTCTCAATGGAAGATGGAGAAGCTTCTGATGGACTGGTAACTATTTTTTTATTTTATTTATTTTTTTTTTAATTTTTTTATATTCCTTTTGGTATTGAATTTTGATATGTTTTATACTATTGAAATTCTTTATTATGATATGAGTTTGGGTTTTTTGGGATTAACTGATTAACTTTCATGTGGGTATCGTATATTTTGTTTCTTTATGGTTAAAATGAAGTAGGAAAGGTTTATTGAAAGTATGTGTTCACTAGAGCAATGTTAAGGCCTTAAGGGTATTTGAAGATAACATTTATTGATAATTTTGCTTTTTTGTTTTTTGTTTTTTTTGTTTTTTTTGTTTTTCAGTTAAGGAAGACGTAGATTTCGTCTGACCTTATTATGGATGGTTTATCGGAGTTATGATAGAGGCACGAACATGATATTTATAAAGGGCTAGCAGGAAAAGAGGAAAATATTAGAAAGATGTAATGGTAAGCTGGTTTTCTGTTGTAATTTAGTATGACGCAACTGCTAATGACAACCTAATAGTTTCTTATTTATGCAGGAAATGAGTAATTGTGTTAAGATGGATGATGCGAAGAAAAGGATAAGTGGTAAGTGTTTTGGTACACTTTGTTATGAAAATTTTTAAGTAAATAATGTCACCATAAGCTTCCCAATAGTTTTGTGGGTTCATGTTTGTATTCAAAACTTTAAGAATCACTCATCGCGAGACAAAAAAGTTAATTAGTAGTGGTTTTGGTTATTTTAGGGGTAACAATCTATTCAGTGACCATAAGCTTGGCAATAGTTTTGGTTATTTGTGTTAAAGATTTTAAGAATCACTCATAGTTTGATCTTTTTGTTGATTCATTTTGTTATATTAAATGGATTATCTGTATACAAAATCAGTTAAAAGCCTTTGTTTTTGCTATTAATACTCTTTTTGTCTGACTTTTGTCGTTTTGTCATATATATATGTTTCAATTTTTGTCAACACAGGATGATTAACTGAGGCAATCGTTCCTTTCAACAAAATGGTTCTGCAAATATTGCAGAAACTTAAAGAAGTGTTCGCGGCGGAAGGCCCAATCTAAGCAGGTTGAATGTGCATAATGCAGGTAACAGTATTTTAAGCAGGTTGCATGTGCATAATGCATTATGCACATGTGCATAATGCATGTGCATGTGGCCTGTAGGAACCAAAAATACACTTCGAATACATAATGACCCAAATCATCCTCCTCATTATGTATTCGAAGTGTCGGTTTGGTTCCTACAGGCCACAGGCCACACAACTGTTGTGAAGAAGATTGAACATGTTGAGGAGGATGATTTGGGTAGGAGAATTGCTGCGCTTAAAGCCCGTAGGTAAATTATGTTTGTTCGTATTATGTTTTTATGATTTACTATTTATGTTTCCCAATTGAGTTTAAATAAATTTGGATTTCGCTGATCTATGTTTCGTATGATGTTTAACTTCTATGCCCGTATCCCTAGCAAAGCTTGCTGCCAAGGCGATCAACAAACAGCCAGAAAGCATCGGTATTCCACATCTAAAACCAACAAACATCACTACTTTCAGGAGGATGTGAAGGTTGAATTATAGTTGCTTTTCATCGCGTGGAAAATATCCATTCTGCAATGAATGAGGTGCGCTTTTTACTTCATAATATAACTATGATAGTTTGGCTGTTATGAGTGTTTTCCAGTACTCACTGCATACCTTTGCTCAGTTTACTCTTCAACTATGTCGGAAAAAAAAATTAATTAATCTCAACAAACGTACTATGATCTTTATTTGACTATGGTACTAAATGATTCTGCAATGTATGTATTGATAAATCTGAAAATGGACTTAAACCTAAATACATTAAGTTGGCAAGAATGTTGTGACATGAGATATTGTGCATTGTGAATGTGGGTCAAAGAACCATCATGTTTTTAAGATATGCAGTAGGTACAATTTAGCTACACCCGAGGTACCTGTAGAAAAGTGCGCGTTTAGAGAAATGGAATTTACTCTTTATATTATTATACAACCTGTGTTAGTTTCACCACTAATTTTATGAGCTTTTGTGTTATGGTGCAGGTAAGTCGGCTCATGGACCTCATTGTTAAGAATCTATACAGAAACAAAGAAGTGTTCCTACCTGAACTTATCAGCCAGGTTTTAAACTTTGGTATGTACAAATCTGCAAAGTAGTTTATGTTTTAATGTAATTAATTTCCTTGACGTAAAGTTCACAATCATTTCATTTTCATTTGTCTCTTTGGTTTTTGGTCGACTATTTTAGGACAAGTTTGCCGTAATAGCGAAAACTCTGTGCATTTTTACCCAATGCACTAAAACTGCTTATGTTAATTTTTCCCTTAAGGTAAATAAAAAAATAAATGTAATTCAGGATCGCCAATAGAGAGGAGTGTGTGTTCAGAAGGTGGGTTCAGGGGGTGGGTTAAGTAGGTTGGTTCGGTTGGTAAATTTTATTCTGATTTTCATTTCCTTGGTATATGTCGATATATTTTGATAAAATTTAGTCTATTTGTGTACGTGCTTGATGAAGTTGGTGTAGATGTTGTATCACATGTGAGGTTTACACTACTTCCACTTTGTAAAATAGTTACTCTGGTCATGTAGCAACTAGCAAGCAGGTTTGACCCATCACTAAACTCGGGCACTGAAAGAACTTTTGAACTATAGTAGATAAAATAGTTGCTTATTCTTTCGTAAGGAAGACTGTTCACGTTTCATGCTGCAAAAATTATTAGTACCTTAGTATTAAGTATTACAATGAATGTTGCAGATAATGGGGACCTGAATTGGGAGAAAATGAAAGATATTGAGTTAGTATGTTTTTGGGTTCTGCGGCTAAAAATAGATTGACCCTCAAATGGATGGAGGCTAAATGCTTTTGTGACCTTCGACACTGAAAATCAGCGGCATTAACGAACTTAACAATATAAAGTTTAGGTGTTACAGGAATTTTAAATCTTCCAGGTAATGTTAATCAGATATTTAGAACACAAAATTTTACCCAATACTTGATACTAATAAGGTTTTGGTATCTCTGTTGCAGGTCTATTCAGCTTCGGATTTTGCATGTCGGTTAACCTGAAAAGATGCTAAATACAGTTGCTTAGCTACACTTCATCTTAGGTTAATATTGCTTTTCTAAAAGAAGCTTGACGACCGACTATTATGACTTAAAAAAGGTATTAAAACCAACGTAAGTTCTCATTTTCTAACCATCTATTTTTTAGCTATGTAAAACTTCACTTCTTTTAACATATGCGTGGAAACTAATAAGTGCAGTTGATTTGTCGGTCATATTACAGGTGTACGACTTCAACAAACCTGAGCTGCTATGTATCTTGCCAAGGGAATTTGTTGTTTTTGCAGCCGTGCCGGCCGTATCCTCTTTGTCGATTATAAACGAAAAAATAGAAAATGTACAAACGTGATGTTGCAAAACACACCCGCAGCATCGCGCGGGCTTCCCCGCTCGTTACTTCAAAAGGAAAAACTGATACATGTTTAACGTTACATCCTATCCTATTATATATATACTACTGTAAAAGGTAAGAGGTTGAGTTTATCAAAAAAAGTCCGTTACATATAAAAAAAACAGAAACCAATTGTTTGTTTTTGTGTTACTTCTCTATTGGTTAACAACCATTAGTGGGACACATGTAACAACATCATTTGGTCTCTAAATAATACACTTTCTTGCACTGATCATAAAACGTTCCGTAATACAACTGTGGAAAGCACTATAGCTTTCGTAATACAACTGTAGAAACAACTGTAGACCCGTTATTTTCGTTGCAAACCCGTTTTCCCCATAAAGAATCACTGTTACAGTACCTCCATGCATTAAATGAAAGGGATATTTTCATATACACCCCATCCGTACACTTGCTCCACCCTAAATCCCTCACAAAATTTTGTTTTCTCCAAATACTCCAAGGGGAGAGGGTCGCCCCTAAAATTTGGGCGGATGTTATACAATTGTGCCAAGTGTCCCTAGGGTGTGTCCCTACCATGTACCACTTATACTAGGTACTTTTTTGGGCGACTGGGCCCACATTTCTTGGGCGACTTGTCTTTTTGTAAAAAAATTATTAACTACATTTTGGTCCTTGTGGTTTGCTTGATATTTCATTTTTGGTCCATGTGGTTATTATTATTATTATTATTATTATTATTATTATTATTATTATTATTATTAATTTCTTAAAACTATTTTAAACAACATACTTTATTATAAAAACATTATTACAGATGATAGGGAGACACTCTTGATATAGATAGTATAGATAATATAAAAGAGAAAGTTGAATTTTTAATCATATAGGATATATATATTATGAACTTTTTTTACAGACTTAGTACTCTTATATAAAATTGTTGATTGGTACTTTGCATGTGTAACATATTAAATTACCCATTAAATTTTCCTAGCTAACAGAATCGTCTGTTATATGGCTTTCAACGACAACAAGAAAATTTCATCACAAACAGCAGGTGACACATCCTAAACCCAGATCTTCATAAAAAAAAACCCGGATCTTCATCCAAAAACCCAGATCTGAGAAACACACAAACAACACCAATGCTTTACCCAAATCAAACAACACCAACAACAAACCGAATCTAAATCCTATCCCATCCTTCTCAAAAACTAATCATCTACTCATCTCAGTTCACGACACAAACAATTTTAGATCTCAGATTTGTTTTTCGTGTTACAATAGATTTGTAGAAATCAAAGGTCAAACACATGAAAGAACATTCATCACCGATCCATATTTGAAGCTTATAACTTCATTTATATCCGACACAAACAAGATAAAGAAAATAACAAATCTGTTATTTCTTTTTCTTTTATTCGTTCATAGACAAACAAGGAAACAAAACGATGTCGAACCTACCGTGACGCACCACTGCACCAGTGGATCTTGAAGCCTTTTATAAAGCTTTCTTGATTTAGATCGTGCTGAAACTGAAGACATCAAAGTTGTGTGTTTGTGTTTGATTCGAATCGTGTGATGATGGGATTAGATTTATTTGCTGTTCGATTCTTGAAGGTGATTTGATACTGAGATGAGTTTAGATCTAGATTTGAGAATTAGGTGAGAGAAGGAGAAAAGTGTTGTTCATGTTATCAAAGTTTAGATCTGGATTTGTGGAAATATCCCAGGCCTTATATTAACTTGAGTATGTATAGTTTTTTCCCATCTAAAACAATAATAACCACATGGACCAAAAATGAAATATCAAGCAAACCACAAGGACCAAAATGTAGTTAATATTTTTTTTACAAAAAGACAAAAAAAAAAACAAGTCGCCCAAGAAATGTGGGTCCAGTCGCCCAAAAAAGTACCTAGTATAAGTGGTACATGGTAGGGACACCCCTAGGGACACTTGGCACAATTGTATAATGTGGAAAACTAGAAGGGGGGGGGGGGGGGTTGAATAGTTTTACGTCTTTTTAATTTGTTGTAAAAATAGTTTTAGTGTTTTAAAACTTAGATACGATAATTATGTGATCTCAAGTCTTGCACAATACAAACAAATATCAATACGAAATATATAACAATGATAAGTAACAATAATAAGTAAGAGATGGAAAGATCGAACCGCGAGACAAGAGATTTATAGTGGTTCGGCTACAAGGACACCTTCCTTGCCCTACTCCACTCCCCGAGCACCTAACTCGAGAGTTTTCTTCACTATATCAACAAGCTCCCTTATGGCGGAGAAAACCTTACACACCAATTTTGCACACCAATATTCACACCAATCTACACACCAATTTACACACCAATCTACACACCAATAATCACACCACAACACCTTCACACCTAAGTCACAACTTCTACACACCTTCTTCAAATCAATCTACTTCACACCTAGCTTCTTCACACCAATAGATTTTCTAGCTTTTCTTCTTCTCACCAAGCTATCAACTAATCACACAATCTATATCTAACACAACTATCTACAAGCAAATATTCACAACAATCTTCACAAAGAGTATGTAAATAATCTTGATGATACACCAACAACTTGGATGTGGAGACCACAACAAGTTGTAATACTTCTTGTCTAGGAAGATAGAAGTATTCTTCTCTTGCACTTGAGAGGATGGAAATTGGATCACTTTGAAACAAAGAATATATATACACTTATGATCAAAGGATGAGAGAATAGAGAAATAGATCTAGATCAGAAAGTTTAGAAGTGCAAAAGGTGAGGAAAAATTGTGAACTGATCCAGTATTTATAGGGGAGAAAAAACACTGTTCTGGAGCGTGGCCGGTCCCTTTAATTAGTGGCCGGTCCCCTTAATGATTAAGGGGGCCGCCTAAGGAATTAAGGGGGCCGCTCATTTCAGAACGTTGGTTTTTCTTGTCTTTTAGTGGGGAATATTTTTCTGGATAGAATTTGCCATTTTTGGTTGGAAATTTGAAATTATATATTTATTATAAATTAAACATATTCTTTTAATTCCAAAAGTAATTTTGTAAAAGATATAAGATGTTTAATACATTTTATAAAAATTCTAGTAATTAGAAAAATTTCCTTTGATCATGAAATGTAATAAACCCTTTGTTTATTCATACCTTAAGTGATATGGAAGCAAAGACAAATATTAAGCACTAAAAACTTGTTTACGTCATAAGTTTTAGATTAATGAGTTTATGCTTTGTAATTATCAAAACATAGAGACATTGTTAATATGCTAACAATGTTTTAAGACATTATTTATGTCAACAATCTCCCCCTTTTTGATGATTACAAAACCTTAAACTCATTAGGTCTAAAAATTAATTTTTAGACAAGAATTTAGAGTTTAACATTCTCTTCTCCCCCTTTTTGTAAAATCAAAAAGGTTAAAGCTCCCCCTTGATGTATACTCCCCCTCATTTGAGAGCACCAAGGAGATGAGCTATGGAAATCTTGGCTACACAAAATATTAGAAGAGAGCAAGGCAAATATACATGCAAAGCAATAGTTATAAAAATAGATTCATTCAAGTATCATAGAAAGCATTACAACATTTAATATGCTTAAGGCATATTAATCATAATAAAACAAATGAAAAGACATAGTCCTATATTGCCTAGAAAGAGCACTTGGACTTGCTTGCAACTCATGGTTGATTGTTTTATTTGCTTGAAGGATAACATAAGCATGAAGCTTAGTTGTTAGATGGAGAGGGATATGGGGTGGAGTATGGAGCGGAAGAGGTGGATCTCACGATGTTGTATCGTGTTAAGGGTGGTATTGGATGATTACGAGTGAGAAGATATTCAATCCAAGAAATATCTTCACTCAAGTAGAGGATTTGTTTTTGAAGGAATATGCAACAAGGGAAAAAGTGAGTGTGGTTGGTAACTTGATCCAAATTGAGAGAGTGGGGAAGGCAATTTGCATAGGGTGATGATGGAGGTTGCCCTTTGTTGCGTTGTGCAAGATGCATAGCAAGGAGATCACTAAGATCATGGATTTGGTTTATTTCATCACGGAACTTTTGCTTTTTCGTGGCAATGTGAAGAGGATCATAGGTTTGGTATGGATGGTTTGGATTTGTGTAGTTGGAATTGTAGTTTGATGGTTGGCCAATGTTGTATAGTTTGTAAAGAGGATCAAATGAATGACCTTGTGGGTTTGAGGTAAAGTTTGGGAAGTAAGAAGTTGGAGGTGTTGAATGACTTCCAATCTCATTGGTTATGATGGATTTGTTTCGAGGGCTTTTTCTTCGCCAAACGGGTTTTTCCGTCATCCTTGCTAGCCTTGAGGCTTTTGATCTTGGTTTGTTTGGAGAGTTCATGATGGGATGAATGGATAGTTTTGAGGATTGGGGATATTTATAGTGTAAGATTTGTGTGTTTAAGGATGGATAAGGTTTGTTGGAAGATTGGGACAAAGTGTGTTGGTTAAAATTGGGAAATGTAGGTTGAAATGGGCTAAAAAGCAGAAAAGATTCTGTAAACCCGACCATCAGATGGCCGGTCCCCTTAATTAGGGGGCGGTCCCCTTAATGATTAAGGGGGCCGCCTTACAAAATTAAGGAGGTCGCCCATCTGGTGATTTCCAGGTTGCCAGAATTGAGTTTTTGGCAGAAAATTTGCAGAAAGGTTATGTGTTTGGATTAGAATTCAAGCAAGTTCAATTCTCTTAGGCAATATAGAATCTAAGCTAATCAAGATATAGCATGCATGCAAAAATACATAGGCAAAGGAGCAAATAATCAACACATAATAAGCAAATAGGGGGTAAGTAAATGCAAGCACACTTAAGCCTCCTAAGGCACCTATCATGGATTAAAGGCAAAGGCAATTAGTGAGGAAAATCTAGTGATGGATCAAGATGACACCATTATTAGGGAATTTGTCCTAGTGAGTGTCTATATGCAACAGGTGTGGAGTTTTGATTGTTTCGACTCCTATATGAAAAAAATTTATAACGATCCTAAGAAACAATCCAAATGATCTCCTTGATTTAATATTTGCTCGATCATGAATGTCAAAGACATATATTAGATTATATACCTTGACAATTTATGTGAGAGTTTATGCATGATTTTGAAATACAATGTTTTTAGAATTAGTCAACAATGCAAGGAAAATAATCTTCATGTGATTCCTAGATTGTGAGAATAATTTTTAGAGAAAATTGATTGAGTTTTACAAAAAAAAAATTTTATGCAAAGCAAATAAATTCTCCCAATCTTTAGTTTTGTGCGAAATAGATTCCTAGACTCAGAAAAGATAAAATGGAAGAAAAATAAATTTCATGCAAGTATTAATTTGAAATAATTCAATATAATTTAGTCAACTTGTTCCATCATTCCTAATCTTAAACGCAAGTGGTTGAATAATTCACGCTTAAGGGGTTTTGTGAATATATCCGCAATGTTATCTTCCGATGCAACCTTTTCTATAGATATATTTCCTTTTTGTACATTATCCCTAAGAAAATGGTGACGTATTTCTATGTGTTTAGTCCTAGAGTGTTGCACCGGATTTTTACTTAAATCTATCGCACCTTTGTTATCGCACATAATGGGGACATTTTCTAACCTAATGCCATAGTCTACGAGAACTTGTTTCATCCATAGTGCTTGTTGACATGCCTTTCCGGCGCTTACATATTCGGCTTCGGTGGTAGAAATAGCAAGAGCGGTTTGCTTCTTCGAAAATCAAGACGTTAGACAACATCCCATAAACGTGCAAATACCGCTAGTGCTCTTTCTATCTACGTAGTCTCCCGCATGATCCGAATCCGCATATACAATGGTTTCTATGCCGGATTCCTTAGGATACCATAATCCTAAGTGTATAGTGCCTTTAATATATCGGAAGATACGCTTAACCGCTTCTAGGTGAGAGGTTTTGGGGTCCTCTTGAAAACGGGCACAAAGGCAGACACTAAACATGATATCGGGTCTACTTGCCGTCAAGTATAGTAAACTACCTATCATTCCTCTATACTTGGAGTTATCTACGGACTCACCTTCATCGTCCATTGTGAGCTTTACCTCCGTAGACATGGGTGTTTTTATGGGTTTTGAGTCTTCTAGGCCAAATTTCTTAAGCATTTCCTTAATGTACTTAGATTGGTTAAAGAATATTCCATCTTCTAATTGTTTTATTTGTAATCCTAGGAAGAAGTTAAGTTCACCCATCATACTCATCTCAAACTCATCATGCATGATTTTGGCAAATTCATCACACATATCTTGACAAGTCGATCCAAATATAATGTCATCAACATATATTTGAACAATGATGAGATTAGGGTCTTTCCTTTTAGTGAAAAGAGTGTTATCTACCATTCCCATGGAATAATCATGTTTAATAAGAAAAGCTTTCAATCGATCATACCAAGCTTTGGGAGCTTGTTTGAGTCCATACAAAGCTTTCTTTAACTTATAAACATAATCAGGTTTTGTGAAGTCAATGAATCCTGGAGGTTGTGCCACATATACCTCCTCATTGATAAAACCGTTAAGGAATGCACTTTTCACATCCATTTGGAATAACTTAAAATCTAGAGAGCAAGCATAGGAAAGTAATATCCTAATTGATTCTAGTATAGCTACGGGGGCATAAGTTTCATCATAATCAATTCCTTCTTGTTGATTATAACCTTGGGTAACTAACCTAGCTTTATTCCTAGTAACTATTCCATTCTCGTCTAACTTGTTCCTATATACCCATTTGGTTCCTATGATAGTCATATCTTTTGGATTTGGGACTAGTTCCCAAACATCATTTGCCTTGAATTGATTTAATTCTTCTTGCATGGCTATAATCCAACTTTCATCCTTTAAAGCCTCGCTAATATTCTTAGGTTCTATTGCTGAGAGGAAACAAAAGAAGTTTTTATGTTGGGCTTGTGACCTAAGGGTTCTTTGGTTAAGATGTCCTATTATATTATCTAATGGATGTGATCTAGATTCTTTAATATTAACGGTTTCGTTATTTTCCAAGTGAATGTCTTCATTATCATTTCCTATGGGTTTTGTTTTACTAACCTCAATAGTTTCATCTTCGACTAAATCATCATCTTCTAAAGGTAGCGTTTTAGGAGGTGGTGGTGTTTCATCAAATGTTACATTTAGTAATTCCTCTACTTTCATGGAGTGTTTGTTAAGTATTATATATGCTTTACTATTTTGTGAGTATCCTAAAAATATTCCTTTATATGATTTTGGATCAAACTTAGTGAGGTAGTCCTTAGTGTTTAAGATATAACATTTACTTCCAAATACCCTAAAGTAGCTTAAGTTTGGTTTTCTATTTCTTAATAACTCATAAGGAGTTTTTCCTAGAATTCTTCTAATTGATACCCTATTTAAAATATAAGTCGATGTATCTACGGCGTGACACCAAAATTTTTGTGGAATGGATTGTTCATTTAACATAGTTCTACTCATTTCTTGTAGTGACCTATTTTTTCTTTCTACTACCCCATTTGATTGAGGAGTACGAGGAGCGGAGAAATTGTGAGATATTCCATTTAACTCACAGTATTTTTCGAATTGTACTTCGTTATCAAATTCCCTACCATGGTCCGTCCTAATGGCAACTATTGAGCATCCTAATTTATTTTGAACCATTTTACTAAATATTTCAAATTTTTCAAAGGCTTGGGTTTTGTCACTTAAAAACCTAGTCCACGTGTATCGTGAGTAGTCATCTACTATTACTAAGGTATATTTGTTTCCTCCATAGCTCCGCACAGCGGATGGACCAAAAAGATCCATATGTAATAATTCTAGGCACCTAGTAGTGGATACTATATTCTTAGCTTTGTGACTAGCATGAGCTTGTTTTCCAATTTTACATGCATCACAAAAATGTTTGTCATATTTTAGATTAGGCAAGTTTCTAACTAATTCCTTAGAGGCCAAAGATTGTATTTGTTGCATGTTAGCATGTCCTAATCTCCTATGCCATAATGTGGAGTTTTCGTCTAGGGTCGTTAGGCATATCCTATCTTCAGGTTTGTTTCCTAGTTTCATAACATATACACCTCCTTTCATAATACCTCTACCTATAATTTTTCCATTCTTAACTATTTCTCTATCTTCTTCGGAAAAGATAACTCTACATTTATTATCGCATATTTGGCCTACACTAAGTAAGTTATATGTTAAATTATTTACATGTTCAACATTTTCAATAGTAAGTGAGTCTTGAGAAATCGTACCTTTGCCAATAATTTTTCCACGCAAGTCACTACCAAAAATAACGTTACCTCCGTTGTATGCCTTATATGTAGAGAATAGCTTTCGGTTCCCTGTCATGTGCCTCGAGCATCCACTATCCTTGATCCATTCGCCAGGCTCCAAGTCAATTCCAAGGCATATTTCGTCGGTTGCTTTTGCCATGAAACACTTTTCTTCTCTTGGTTTTTCCACTTCATCATTGTCACTATCACTCCATGTTCTACTAACAAATGCACCTTGATTATCATAACTCGGCGGCTTTAGACATTCACCAACAAGATGATTTGGACTTCCACATCTAAAGCATTTTCTTTTCACGTAATTGTCACTTCTATTTCTTTGGAACGATTTTCTATCGTCATGTGATGATCTAGTGAATCTTCCTCGTCTCTTGAAGAACTTCTTGAATTCTCTTACGGCCATTGCATATTCTTCGTCTTCACTTTCGTCACTTGAATCATCATCATCACTAGGTTCCTTTTTGGCTTTTAGAGCAATGGATTTGGTTTGTTCTTTCTTGACTTTGACCGTTTCCGAATCTCTTCTTATGATTTCTTCATGAACCTTCAAGTTGCCAATTAGTTCATCTAGTGATAACGTCATCAAGTTCTTTGATTCTTCAATTGCCGTGACCTTAGCTCGCCATTTTGGATGCAATGCCCTAAGAAATTTCCTAACACAATTTTTACTAGAAAATGTCTCATCAAGTGCTTTTAAACTTGTGATGATAGTGTTAAACTTAGCAAAAGCATTATCAATTGATTCCTCTTCCGGAATCATAAATTGTTCATATTGTTGTACAAGAAGATCTATTTTATTATCTTTGACTTGGCTATTACCTTGGTGAGTAATTAGTAAAGAATCCCAAATTTCTTTGGCGGTTTTACACATAAAAATTCTTTCATATTCTTTGCGTGGTAACGCATTATAAATTACCATTTTAGCCTCATTATTTTTTGCTAATTTCTTTTTCAAATCATCATTTTGTTCTTCAAAAGATACAATTTCATTCATTTTAGTTTCAACATTATATTGAATAGGAGGAAAATCACCAAAGGTAATAATATGCCAAAGATCAAGATCTTTTGATTTCACATACGTTTCGAATCTATTTTTCCAATATAAAAATCCACCACTTTCAAATAGTGGTGGTCTTTGCATAGATTGCCCTTCTAAATATTTTTCAGATTCCATAGATCGTTACAAGTTTTAAAATACAATATATTTTAAAAATCATGCTAGACGTGGCTCTGATACCAATTGTGGAAAACTAGAAGGGGGGGGGGGTTGAATAGTTTTACGTCTTTTTAATTTGTTGTAAAAATAGTTTTAGTGTTTTAAAACTTAGATTCGATAATTATGTGATCTCAAGTCTTGCACAATACAAACAAATATCAATACGAAATATATAACAATGATAAGTAACAATAATAAGTAAGATATGGAAAGATCGAACCGCGAGACAAGAGATTTATAGTGGTTCGGCTACAAGGACACCTTCCTTGCCCTACTCCACTCCCCGAGCACCTAACTCGAGAGTTTTCTTCACTATATCAACAAGCTCCCTTATGGCGGAGAAAACCTTACACACCAATTTTGCACACCAATATTCACACCAATCTACACACCAATTTACACACCAATCTACACACCAATAATCACACCACAACACCTTCACACCTAAGTCACAACTTCTACACACCTTCTTCAAATCAATCTACTTCACACCTAGCTTCTTCACACCAATAGATTTCCTAGCTTTTCTTCTTCTCACCAAGCTATCAACTAATCACACAATCTATATCTAACACAACTATCTACAAGCAAATATTCACAACAATCTTCACAAAGAGTATGTAAATAATCTTGATGATACACCAACAACTTGGATGTGGAGATCACAACAAGTTGTAATACTTCTTGTCTAGGAAGATAGAAGTATTATTCTCTTGCACTTGAGAGGATGGAAATTGGATCACTTTGAAACAAAGAATATATATACACTTATGATCAAAGGATGAGAGAATAGAGAAATAGATCTAGATCAGAAAGTTTAGAAGTGCAAAAGGTGAGGAAAAATTGTGAACTGATCCAGTATTTATAGGGGAGAAAAAACACTGTTCTGGAGCGTGGCCGGTCCCCTTAATTAGTGGCCGGTCCCCTTAATGATTAAGGGGGCCGCCTAAGGAATTAAGGGGGCCGCCCATTTCAGAACGTTGGTTTTTCTTGTCTTTTAGTGGGGAATATTTTTCTGGATAGAATTTGCCATTTTTGGTTGGAAATTTGAAATCATATATTTATTATGAATTAAACATATTCTTTTAATTCCAAAAGTAATTTTGTAAAAGATATAAGATGTTTAATACATTTTATAAAAATTCAAGTAATTAGAAAAATTTCCTTTGATCATGAAATGTAATAAACCCTTTGTTTATTCATACCTTAAGTGATATGGAAGCAAAGACAAATATTAAGCACTAAAAACTTGTTTACGTCATAAGTTTTAGATTAATGAGTTTATGCTTTGTAATTATCAAAACATAGAGACATTGTTAATATGCTAACAATGTTTTAAGACATTATTTATGTCAACATATAACATCCGCCCAAATTTTAGGGGCGACCCTCTCCCCTTGAGGTATTTGGAGAAAACAAAATTTTGTGAGGGATTTAGGGTGGAGCAGGTGTATGGATGGGGTGTATATGGAAATATCCCTAAATGAAATCCTCTAGGTTTTCTTTCCCTATGAGGACAGCTAAGTTGGTTCATAATATAATTTCACTGCTACAAAAGTAGATCCCAGAAAGTTCTGGTCTTCAATCTTGGTTCTGGGTTCTTCTTGTCTTCTTCAACACTACAACAACAACAAAGAAGTTATTAATCATCTACAGAAGTTCGCATTACAGTGATCTTTAGAAGGTATGTCATGTAATTCTAAGTTTTTTGTTTACTAGATGGCAGGATATAAGGTTTTACATCTTCCATATTTACTTATGCTGTTTTTTACCATGGTTAAACTCATGCCTGATAATACTGTTTACATACATACTATAAGATTACTCTATTCTCTTGCAATTTGCACTGTTATATACGTTCTTTCTCTTTATACTTTGCAAGTATCAGTACTGTACAGTTGGTCTTTGCTCCCATTATTTATAGCTATATATAGAATGCCTTTAAGATATAAAACAAAACAACAATCCGAATCTTTTAAGAATTACCTGGATGATGGAACCTGTAATTTCCAATCTAATGTTAACCCAATGAGTGATGTCACTGAGGAACAAGAAAACCCGTCTGTCGGACAAAGTGTACAATGCAAAGGCGTCAACCACTCAGAAAGACAAATCTTTTGTTGTCTCACAACCATTGGTCCAACATGATCTTTCAACATCAAAATTTCCCCTGCAAAACTAAATACCATTATGCACTAAAGTATACATTAATATTGCTTTATAAATGTAACAGGTACAGAGCTGCTTTCAACCTTATCCCACCATTGCAAGTCATTAGACAGGCTTTCAAATGGAAAACCGACATCTACCGCCCAAACTTTTGTTAAGTGGGTATCCTTAAAGCATCAAATACAATGGTTGTGATTGTAAATATGCATGTCAAATAAAATACCCACGCTATGAAACTGCTACTCATAACTACTAATGATGTTAAATTCCTTTTGTAAAATACTTATTGTACAACGTAGCATGAATGACTTTTATATCATTATCAGAATGCAATCATCCTATTCTATTTAGTTGCTATATGTATGACAACAATAAATGAAAATAGAAGCAACAATAAAGAAACAACACAAATGATCATTTTATTTATAAAATTAATATCATCGGCAATGATCGAAAAAAAGAGAGAAAGAAAACTGATTTCTCAACTTCACAAATCCTTGACAAACTTCATGTAATACGCGAGAATACAAACCCTAGCTTCTCAATTGATTTCTGCCCCAATTTTTTTTTTAACTAAAAAAAAAAGAGATACAAATAGGACCCTAAAACAAAACTAAAAAAAGGGTACACATGAATGGGCCGAAAAAAAATCCTAAGCCCAAATAATTAGGCCCAAAAAAACGTTTACAAAAAATACAAATTTTATTGCCCAAATAACTTATAAGAAACTAAAGAGAGAAAAAAAAAAAAAAAAAAAAAAAAAAAAACATGATATTCAATATACTTATGAAACCGTATTTGATACCAACTTTTCTACTCAACCAGATTAACTACAAAACAAAATACAAAAAAATATACGAAAACCACAAAAATGTCGAATGATATTCAATTTTTTTTTATGAAACTACACATTTCATACAAAATATTATACTCAAACATATTACATGCAAAAAATAAAAAAATGTCAAAACATCCCCGCCGCAGCGCGCGGGTTTTCAAACTCGTTTATACTAACAGACAACTAAAACATAACTGAAAGTATATGAAACTTATTGCGACCGTTACTTCTAATTCATGACTAATAATGATAACTCGCTTATACTAGTAAATGTAGTAGTAACTGATAATGATAACCCACGTATTCCTCAATAATCGGTCAACACAAGAAGCTGGTAAAACCCACTTCCTTTTATTCGGTCACTAGCATGGATTATCCACAGTGACTAAATTGACCAATGACAACTGACCCGCTGATCTGATCCACTCCATCACTCGACCCATCAAGATTACCCAACATCCTCCATCTCTAACAAAAAATAAATAAATAAATAAATAAAAAATAAAAATCAACAAACATGGGCTAGCCACTCAAAGTTCAAAAAAATCAAATATATTGTCTTCCTACCAAAACGCAACAAATAAACCCATTGAAAGTTCAAAAAAAAATAAAATAAAAACCCACAGCGTGGAGCCATGATGACGGCGTGAGTGGTGACAGCACGACCTCCGGTGTGATGCGCCATGTGGTTTCTTGAGCTGGTGGTGATGGCGCCACCCACGGCACCACCACACCCCGCTCGTAGACGCCTTTTCTTTTCCCTCAATTGTTAGTCGTAATATTCTTCTACTAGCATGTTATCAAGTGAGCTCAAAAGTCAGTCTTCTTCGAACATACTTCCATACTGAAATGCAAACATTACCTTGTTGATGTTGCTATTATTGCAACCAAAAACAAAGAGCCATTGTTCAAAAGAATATAAAAAACATGACTTTATGCTTCATCTTATGTATCAAAAACATCACCATAACTCTATTAATTGCAAAACAGAGAGAGAGAAAAAAAAAAAAAACAAAAAAAACAAAAAAAACAAAAAAAAAAACAAACTCGCCAAAGCATGTTGTCGATTTGGCATAAGTATCTGGTGACCGACTCAATGCTAACGTCATCCAGCCTACGTCACCATTTTCACATGCACCAAAATTGTTTATTCACTACGTCCAAAATACTAGTAATAATTAGCCATTTAAAATACGGAGTTATTGGAACTGAAAGTTTGAAACCTTAAAAAGTCGTCTTTAACATGACTAACATGTCACAGCCTGCTGTACGAGAATTAAAAAGTTCAACCAGAATCTTTTCATAAAAAACAATGCGTACGTTGAGCTTGTGAACAAAATCAAATTTAATTAAGACACCAAAGCAATACCTTTTTCTAGAGTATTCAACTGAACTCGTTTAATAAAACTTTTATATATCACTATTAATTCATAGTTTAGTCATAAATTTTCGAAGTTGTAGTATAAAAATGGTGTTAACTAACTAAAAACTTTGTTAGTTAGGTACACGTACTTTTATACATAGGATGTATAGAACGATTGTTAGATCACATGATCTCTTATGTACGAGGAGATTCTGCGAAGAACTGAATTAGCCGCGCGATAGTCTAACAACGACATAAATCTACGTACTTAGCCGATACCCCAGAAATAACTTCTAGGAAAAGATTATGATTTCCTTCATCACATATCTTTAGAAAATAGAGATCATATTGTTTCATGTATTTTCTGTCTCACTTTTCAATTATACTACACTAGACTTCCAATATTTTTATGGGCATTTCCACAAATTTATGAGCCATGCAATTAAAATAAATATTACATCCCACAAGTGAGAGTTTGCCTTAATTACCTGATAGTTTGCATATGTCACTTAAAATTCAAAAACTAACGTCATGGTAGATGTCATTCAGTAATCATCCATATGTATACAAATTGGACACAACTAGTTTGATTTCTATGACTATATATATACAACACATCTCATTTTAACATCGTATCTTATCTTATCTTACCATATATTCATCATACAATATCATTTCAATAATGGCCGCGGTCAGCAAAAGATTACTAGTTAGCGACCTTGTGACATTCGATAAAATAAACCAAGTTCCATCAAACTACATCCGTCCACTCTCCGAACGTCCTAATCTCCAACACGTATCGTCCCATGAAACAATCCCTATAATCGACCTCCACGACCTCAACGGCCCAAAGCGATGCCATGTCATCAACCAAATTCGTGATGCATGTCGCGAATATGGCTTTTTCCAAGTCAAAAACCATAGTGTGCCCGAATCCACAATAACCAACATGATGCAAATAGCTAAAGACTTCTTTAGCTTACCCGAAGAAGAAAGACTTAAGTCATACTCGGATGATCCGAGTAAAACTACTAGACTTTCCACTAGTTTTAATATTCGGACAGAAAAAGTTGCTAACTGGAGGGACTTTTTGAGGCTTCATTGTTACCCGCTTGAGGACTATGTCCACGAATGGCCCACGAACCCTAGTTCCTTTAGGGCACATGTTAAGGACTATTGTACGAGTGTTAGAGGGTTGGCATTGGAATTAGTTGAGGCTATTTCGGAGAGTTTAGGCCTTGAAAGGGATTATATTGGGAAACAATTGGGGAAACATGGGCAGCATATGGCTTTGAACTATTATCCGCCTTGCCCGCAACCTGATTTAACTTACGGGTTGCCCGGTCATACGGATCTTAACCTTATTACTATTTTGCTCCAAGATGATGTCCCCGGTTTACAAGTGTTGAAAGATGGAAAATGGGTCGCAGTTGATCCAGTTCCTAATACGTTTATTATCAATATTGGTGATCAAATTCAGGTATATATTAATTCAATATTGGGTATGTGTTCAAAATTTTCTTTTTATTTACTTTTTGTTAATATTTTGGTATATAGGTACTAAGCAATGACAAGTACAAGAGCATTTTGCATAGAGCTGTGGTGAATTGTGACAAAGAACGAATATCTATACCAACGTTTTACTGCCCATCGCGTGATGCAGTGATTAGTCCAGCCCCAGAATTGGTAACCGATGATCAGCCCGCTGTCTATAGACCGTTCACATACGGTGAATACTACGACAAGTTCTGGAATAGAGGACTTGCAACTGAGAACTGTTTGGATATGTTCATGGCCACTAAATCAACTTGATCTGCCTAACTTCTTTGAATAAGTTTAGTTTGGACCCTTCTTAGTTACTGTACTTTAGAACTATTTCGAGTTAAGCTTCCTATTAAGTATTAACTACTCTTGTATGGTAGCCTTGTCGATCTATTGTCTCATTAATAAACTTGATATTCAAATATTCCCTTTTATCCTTTTTTTTCTAAAATGGACAACAAGTTAAAAGAGTTAGAATTCAAACAGTTCCACTTTACACATAGGCACCACATGGAAATTAAAGGTGAAAACTTTTACAATATTCATCAAGATTCTAGGCATAAAATGGTTGCATAACATTTGTCTTTTCACATGTTTGTTTATAATCGCTTTCCTAAAGACGAATCAGTGATATCATCGACATAATGTTAGGTTTCCTCGATACAAAAACCTTTTTCTGTAGATAAACAACGCAAGACTCTTTAAAAACTTTGTTTGCAAAAGAGAAACAATCGTTCGAAAGACAATACAGAGAACAAACAACTACTGTATGAAATAGGTTCTAATACTTGAAAGTTACATAAAAATTTCTATTCTCTTTCAATCTGGATTGTAACATGACTGATTTTGTATTCCCTTCTAATATAGTCCACAACCTTATCCAACACCATTTCAGCATTGCCATCGCGCCTGATCTTTACATGACAAGCTAACAACACTTTCCCAACAGTTATCGCCCATATATGCAATTCATGTATGGCTACCACTTCATCAATGGCACAAAGACCATTCTCCAAACGCGTTGCATCTATCTCTCGTGGTGTACTTTCCATTAAAACGTCTAAAATATCACGCAAAATGTTGATGGTTGCATAGAACACTATAATGGAAAACAAAAGTGTACATATAGGATCAACAATTGTTAAATTTGGATTATACCATATTATTGCAGCAGCGGTCATGACACCAATACTCTGAATTGAATCCCCAAGAACATGAAGATATGCACCTCGAACATTTATATTTGGTTTATTTGTATTTGTTGGGTAGGATTTCAATAGAGGTTGACTACTTTCATTATTTCCATCATGATGAGTGACGGTAAGTCCATGCTTATGATCATGGTCATCATGTCCATGATCATGATCATGCTGTCCATGACCATGTTCATGGCCAAGTATGAAGATCATGAAAATGTTAACAACCAAACCAACTGCCGATATTCCAAACATAAGACCACCTTCAACTTCAGCAAAACCATTAACAAGTCTATCTATAGCTTGATAAACTAATATCCCCGTTAGTAACCATATTATTTGAATAGATACTAATGTTCCAAGTATTTCAATCCTGAAATACCCGTAGGATTGACGAGGGGTAGCTTCCCATCCTGAAGCCCAAACCGAGAACAGAGATATTCCAAAAGCAGCAACATCTGATAACAAATGAGCGGCATCTGTTAAAATTGCTAGACTATTTGCTTTAATTCCACCAACCACTTCAACTGTCATGAAAAGAAAACATATTATAATTCCAGCTAGTAGCTTCCACATGGACGATGATCGTTCTTTTGATTCTTTAGAGCTAGTTTTTGCATGTGTGAGGCCGCATCCCCCTCCTGCACAAACGGTAGTCCCAATGTAGGTTTTGTTTGTGGATTGTGCTTGTAGTGATATGTCAATAGAACGATGATCGTGTCTTGTATCCATCTGCAAAAATGTAATGGTTTATAATTAGTATGGCGTATATGTTATGTACTTATATCTACATTTCATGATGTTATAGTGTATTGGAAAATGATTAAGCATTTACCTTAGATATATATCAAAACCACCAAATAATTATATGCAACTACAAAACTATGTCCATTAACATTTTACCTTACATGGTAAAAAAGTGAAAGTATAGTACATGCTAATACCATGGAAAGCAAAACATTCTAATTTCTAATCTTACATATAGTGACAAAATGGTAAAATGAGTACATCTATACATTATGAGAAGATAAGGAGAACTTGACGAAAAAATGTGAAGGCTACCTTCACATTCTTCATGATTAAGTTATGTGAAAAAACATGTTTCTATAAATGACAAAAAAGGTTAAAGTAAATCACATGTAAATTTCAGATGATGAGAGCAAATTCAAGAAACATATGAATGTACTATAGTGGTCATGGTTATTATTTGTGGGGGCGAATCAATAACAACACACACACACACAAAAAAAAAAAAAAAAAAAAAAAAAAAAAAAAAAAAAAAAAAAAAAAAAAAAATGATGCAATAAGATTAATAAAATATATGATTGTGAAAATCAAAGAGGTTGTTGCATATCATAAATGAATGTAATGTAATAAACATGTGATAAATATGTACTGAAGGTTTGATTCAAGGATTACCTTATGAAATTTGTGGATTTTGAATACTCTTGATGCAATTAAGGGTCTTTTATCTATTCATTAATCTTTGTTCAAGGATCACAAACAACAATAGGATCGTAAATAAATGATGAATGTGATTAAGGGAGTGGATGAAGATGAAAGATGAATATATGTGATTTTTATTTTTAGCAGAAAAAAAGAAGAGATTAGAACCTTGATTCTTGAACGTTAATAATTCTGCATTTGTACATTTTACTATTTTATGGATGATTGAGCTCTCAAACAAAGGTCTATATGACTTAATAGGTTCAATAAGCTGTTATGGGCCACATAGGTTATGTGGCTGAGTTCTTTAAGCCAAGTTTGGGTTTCTTGCTCCCATACAGTTTGGGCTGCCTAGCCCAATTATTATGAAACATGTTTAATCCTTTTTAACCATTCTTTTTGTTAATTTATGTTGCAAGTGATTTGTAATAAAAAGCATGTTAATGTTGAAGTACATTTCACTTAGAGTTGTGATAGTACTAATATAAAGTTATGTTTAAACTTTAAAGGAATGCGGTATTTGGAAGTAATTTTTAGGATAATTTAATTTCTAGTCATCATAATTGTAACTAGCTCAACCACCTTTATGTACCATTGTTTATGCATAGTAAGGAAGGATCACATGTACTAAAACCATTTCCTGTTAAGTTTATTCGGGATATGAACTTTATTTTTGGGATGTAAACTTTATATGTTACAATTTTTATTTGGAATATAAAACTCTTCTGTAGAAATAACCTTCACGGTGAAGAGTGATTTTGAATAAATTTTCCGACGTTAGCCGTTTAGTTTTAAAAAAAGATGGATGTTTATCATACTTATAGTTTTTATTGCAAAACTCTAAATATGACCGATTATGAAATAGCTAGCTTAACTATAAATATGAACATCCTTTCACCGCAAATGTTCAGATTGACCGGTCAACGAGGGGCTTATTGGAGAAAATGGCCAGAGTTCAAAGCACACCTCCTGATAAGTACAGTCACTGGGATAGGTGCTCATTGCCTGGGGCCGGGTTTTTGGGGGAGGGTCTAATTGGCATCCTTAAGATGCATGCGACCAGGGTGATCCCACCATTTTTCACCTTTAGAGCTAGCTTAACTATAAATGTTACCGGATCATTGAAACTCTTCATTATTTTTATTTATTTATTTTTTAAAGTGAATTATATTTACTCAATCAAAAATATATATACAACACAAGCATACTTAAAAGGAGTTGGACATATGCCAAACACCTTTTAAGAAGCTGGAAACAAATATAACAATCGCATACAAAGACTATACAATCTAATAATACCGGAACAAACAGACTAAATTTTCTATTCACCTATATGTCACCATTTTCACCAGGGTATTTAGGATAGACAATCACTTCAACTACATTACCCCATTGTAGATTACCTTGAAAGTTACTTGTAGCTCCAGCCTCACAAATGACTTAAAGATTCTATCACAATGTGGCATCATCAAAGTGCAGTATCAGTAAATTGCTTGCCCAACCAATTAATAGCTAAATTTCCATACTCAAAACAGAACATGTAACGTGAAACATTATCAACTTTACATGTCCTGCAAAAGTATGGCATCACCATTGATTAGGACTCTACCAAATAAACCATAAACCTCTATGGATATCTACAGAACTAGGCTACATTTCCTACTTGCAAGATTACCCTAGCACCATATGTAGCTACATCCTCACATATAGAACTAAGGTCCTATCACAAGTAGGCATCACCCAGAAAATAAGATCACAAAGAGGTTTGTCCAAACACTGCCAAACAAAATTCAATACCATTAGATAAATTAGGGTAGTCTCATCTTTCATGACTCACCCTATTTATCACAATTGCAAGAATTCTAACATCTCAACTTTTGAAAATCCATATTCCAATCATTTTTAACCTTATCATCGTTCCTTACCATTTTAACATTCCATCTGTTCTCCATGTCTCTTTCTACAATAGCATCTTTAATTGTTAGACTCATTAAAGAAAGTCTTAAGTTCTCCACAGCCAACTTAATAATCACTTGCTTTGTTCTATTTTTTAGTTGAAAATTTCGTTGATTTCTTTCCTGCCATATCTGATAAGCAGTAGCACCAAGAAGCCGTTTTCTAACTATTTTCCCAATGTTATTTCTGAAACCCAAATTGATCATTGTAGGACTATGCAATGACCATTTATCATGTAGATTACAGTTCATCTTTTTAAGCACAACATGCCAAACTTTCTTAGAAAAATCACACTGAGAGAATAAATGATCATGCGAGCCAAGATACCTACCACATAAAGCACAGACCAAAACCAAGTTTGGATTCCACTTAGCAAGTCTATCGTGAATCATCAGTCTACCTTGAATAGCCATCAACATCATAAATGATTGTTTGGGGGTACACTATGAGAACCAAATCAGTAACTTCCAAAGGACGTCTGGTTTTGGCTATTCAAATCATTCCATA
Source organism: Artemisia argyi (assembly GCA_030686995.1). Classification (NCBI taxonomy): domain Eukaryota; kingdom Viridiplantae; phylum Streptophyta; class Magnoliopsida; order Asterales; family Asteraceae; genus Artemisia; species Artemisia argyi. The sequence goes on along the minus strand of CM060687.1, from coordinate 166,222,620 downwards.
TCTGACTAGTAGAAAACTGAACCATATTCCTCTCATTTATTAACAACATAATCTTTTATCTCTTCATATAGTAGGTACTGGAAGTTGATTTAGAATAATAAATTTGAAGTTCCATATTCCATCCCATTTCCACCTGTCATTAACAATAAGATCTGCTACACTTGCTTCCTTATTAAATCTTGTATCATATATGTCCATTTTGTTATAAACTGTTTAAGGGGACACATATCATGTCGTATATCATTCCAAACTTAAGTAGTCCTACCATAGCCAATTTTATGGATCACATGATTCTCAACTTTATTTTTGAGCTTCAACAGATTCTTCCATCCCTAACTAGTATTCACATCAACTTCAATTTCCAAAATACTTTTCCTTTTCAATATTTCCTCACGAATCCATTTGAACCACATAGAATCCTTCTTGGAAGCTATATTCCATATATGCTTAATAAGCAGAACATCATTCCATAGGCTCATATCTTTCAATCCTAAATGACCTTGATCCTTTGGTCTGCAAATAGAGCTCTAAGACGCTTTAGCTTTACAACTTGTCAATTCACCTTGGCACCAAATAAAGCCTTTGAACAACCTGTTAAGGTCCTTGAAAATAATTTTTGGCGGTTGAAACACAAAGGCCCAATACTGATTTAGGGTAGATAGAACATATGCAATGAGTTATAATCTACCAGCGTAAGAGAGAAATTTGTTATTTTAGTTATTGATTTTGCTCTTAACTTTCTCCATTAAAAGTTTACAATCATTAATGCTCAACGGCTTGGTTATTAAGGGAACATCAAGATATCTTTTAAGCAACTTTCCAATAAAAAATGGTAGTATCTGCAGGATCTTATTTTGTTATGTTTTAGACAATCCCTTCAAAAAACATAGTACTTTTATTCAGATGAGGTTTCAGACATAACATGCTATTGAAATCCTCTAAAGCAAGCTTTATGACTAAACAGAGCATTCATCACCAGTGCAAAATTATGAGGCCATCAGCAAAGCATGGATGGGTAATTTTCAGCCTTTTACACCCAAAAATGATATCTGAACTCAGGATTTAGACTAATCTTATTTTTCATAATTAGATGAATATTTTCATAGACATAGTAAAAATATAAGGAGAAATAGGGTTTCCTTGTCTTAACTCTCTACCACTTTTAAGTATATATCTCTATTACCATTAATATTCACTGAAAACTTTGTTATTGTGGCACAAGTCATGATCCACTTAAATATCTTAGAATGAAACCCAAAACCCTTTAAAACAGATTCCAAAAAGTCACAATTAGGTGTATCATAGGTTTTTTGATATCTATTTTGAAAAAGCGTTTCTTCACTTGATGTTTTCTATTATACGCCCTCATCAAGTCTTGAACTAACAAAATTTATCAGTAATTTTCCTCCCTAGAATAAGGGCACTTTGATTTTCATTAACCAGTTTGCCTAGTACTCCTTTAATTCTATTGGTTAATATTTTGCTAATGCATTTGTAAAGTAAATTACAATATGAAATAGGCCTATAATAGATACATTTTTTGGGGTGTTAATTTTAGGAACAAGTGAAATAATAGAGCATTTACTTCACCAAGAAGCTTTTATGAATCAAAAAACTCTTCTACTACCAATCACACATCCTGCCTAATTACCTTCCAAGTAGCCTTATAAAAATTTGCAGAGATATTATCAGGTCCTGGAGCCTTTTGATCATCAATGTCAAACAAAGCCTCTTTTATTTCTTTATAAGTCACGGGTTTGGTTATCTCCAAAAACTTCAAGAAATGAGTCATAAAATGACTTGAAACCTCCTCATTTTCAAATTTAACCCTTGCTTCATAACATATAGAAAACAATCCTACTTCTATGAGTTTTCTCCTTTACGACTTTACGAAAGAAAGAAGTGTTTTTGTCACCCTCCTTGAGCCATGACACTTTAGCTTTTTGAAATAATAAACTTTTTTCATCCTTTACAACATCATTATACTATTCTAATATTTGAACACCCTCATTCTTAACAACATCATTGTGTGGGTCTTTTTTCATTAAACATTGTACCTACTTCAAATTTTCTCTCAGGGTTGTAGATCTGTCAAAAACACTTCCATTTTGCCAACTTATATGATTTAAAGGTGATTTTGGATTCTTCAGCCGCTTTACTAGTTTATAGATATTGAAACCCTCAATCTCCTTTTCCCACTCTTCCGCCATAGTAGGTAAGAAATTCTTCTTATTTGCAACAAAGTTTGCAAATCTAAAAGACTTATTTTGATGTTTTACACCTTTGGGAATAACCAGAACACCAGGGGAGTGATCAAAGATTAGAAAGAGAAGAAAAATACCTTAAGCCGTAGGCTGAATAGTCATAAAAGAATGATTCACCATCAATATGTCCAGTTTCTTGGGACTTTTACATTGGGGATTCTTCAAACTCTTAGTCCAACTGTACTGAAACCATTACTATTAATATCCTTAATTTCAATCTTGTTAACACATTCTTGAATTCAATCATGTCTTGAGATGGAATTAAGCTACTAGCAATGTGTTCTTTTAATTTCAAAGTCACATTGAAGTAACCCATAATTACCTCCAAGGACAATCACTGATTATTTGTATCTGAGCCTCTAAATCTCTTCATAATTTTATCTTTTCATACGCAAAATTTGAAGCATAAATGGTTGAATGATAAAACTTCACCTGAGCCTTAACAAATTCCATCAGTATAAACAAAGATTGAGTATGAATAGCAATATGCTAGACTTTAACAATATCATTGTTCCACCCAATCATACTCCAACATCCTTTGCTATTATTTTCTCGATTTGTTACCCAATCCCTAGATCCAAAATTAAGACTACAAATAGATTTAATTTTTGGATGCGTAATATGTGATTCTGAAACTGTACACATAGACAGTTTTGTAGAACTGTAGGGGGTGAATACGGTTTCTTCGGCTTTTTAGATGTTTAAAAACTTTAAGCCAAAGAGAACATCAAGTGGTTGTACAGTAATCCAACAACCACTAACGTAACCAAATTGTATAAAGCAAGTAAGAACACAACGATATACACTAGTTCGGGATGGGGGTTTATACCATCCGTACATCCAGTTGCGAATCCGCGACTCCGATACTATTCACTAGTATAATACTTTCGGTGGACTACAAACCGTTACAATTCACTCCACCGATATTCACCAATATCGATGCTCACAAAGAAGGAGTTACTCCCCAATGGTATTCCTCCCTCGGAAACCACCTAAAAGAATCTCGCGATTCGACTTCTCCTACGGATCACAAGGATCACTACCAAGACTTCCCACCGGAAGTATCAAACACCAACTAGATCCCCAATGATCTACGCTTGGTCACCAAGACACAAGACTTCCCTTACAACCAATATGAATGAATATAAGTTTCTTTGAATCGAGCCCTAACCTAACCTAGTGACTCGATTCTAATAGAAAGGGTATAGAGAAGAAGACCCTCGACACAATCACAAGAGTGGATTAGGTTCTTGTGATTCTTCCCTTGCAAGGAGATGTGTTCTTTCAAAGATGTTAAAGTAAGAATCAAGAACACAAGATTAGAGATAAAGCGATTTGAGAGTGTTTAGAGAGAAAGAATATAGAGAGAAAGAATAATGGCAAGGGGTGAGAAATACAAGAGGCAAGGGTGGTATTTATAGGCCATGAACCTAAACCTGAGAAATTTTACCGATGCCGGTGCGTCACCCGCGCGTCAACACGCGGGCAGCGCGCCAGGCGTCTGTAAACTTTTTCCCAAGTGTTGGGTGTTGGATCTTATAAATACCTATCCTTGCTAAACCCCCAATTGTACTTTACACTAAACCTTAACATTAATCAATCTAAGGTTTACTAACTCAAGTAGCCAATTAGAAAATCATTTTGTGAAGTGTCTATGAGAAAAGCAAATACCAAGGTTAAAAGAGTAGAAAAGGTAATTTGGTAGGGGTATATTGGGTATTCCTCAAGTGGCATAGAAAAGAGAGAAAGAATATGCCAAGGTATATTCCATCCTTGGGGGGAAAGAATGTGATGAATGGTTGAGATAGTTTTGTTTGAATTGGATGGCTAGGATCAAAGGAAGCCTCTTTTGAAATTCAAATTAATTGGCATATGGGGAATATGGAGGGTTAAGATGGTTTTGTTTGAAATGGATGGTAGAGATCAAGGAAGCTTATGTTTGGATTAAGAAGGGATATTCCAAAGGAATATGCTTTGCCTGGGGGGAAAGGGTGAATCAATGGTTGAGATGGTTTTGGTTTGAAATGGATGGCTTGGATCAAACACATGTGATGGAATAGAGAGGAGGGTGAGTGAATGGTTGAGATGTGTTGTAATTTGAATTGAATGATTGAGATCAAAGGGAGCCTCCTTTGGTTTTCAAATAATTCCCATGTGTTGAATATAGAGGATTAAGATGTGTTGTAAGGGGATGGATGGTTGAGACGTAGAGTGTGTAAGGGAATATGTAAGAGTGCAAGAAATTGTGTAAGAGAATATATGATTTGGATATGATTTTGGAAGAGATTGTGGGAGGATTTAGTGGCTTTGTCTTTTGTGATTAAGAGGGTTAAGAGAAAGATTAAGAAGTAATCTAATTGTCATTAAGAAGAAAAGATTGAGACAATGATGTGCGTTTTATTAGTACAAGTTTTAAAATTTATAAACACGAATTATCCGATTCTTATCTAGCACATACGAGCAAGTATACTCGTCCGGTGTAATAAAGGTGGGTAAGTCGAGATCGTCCCAAGGGATTTGGTGGTTTTAGTAATAAGAAAAACGTTTGTTAAATAAGGGTTGTCAATCCAAATTTATGTAAAATCTTAATTTAAAAGAAACTCAATAAAAACTAAACATATACTTGTGTATAATTCCTTGATTGGTAATTAGGAGTATCGTAACAATTTGAGTACGAAGTTTGGTGTAAAACTTGTTATGATTCGCAACTAAAAATGAGTAGTTATACAATCTATGATGTATGTCATGTTTTCACTACTACTAAGAATTCTATCACCTAAATGACTCCTTTCGGACATATCAAATTAGTATGACAATCCTATAAACACATGGTTGTTTAGAAAATTAATTCTTTTCTTATGAATTCCTACGAATCCTTTCGGTCCTTTTTAGTGATGAAATCGTCTCAAATCTATTTTAATAAGTAAATAAGATGGTTGTCAAGCATCTTATTCCATACTAATTTGGTGCATTAATATTTTGGAATAAAAACAAGTTGAAAATCCTTTCGGACCTATTTTTCAAGAAATTGTTTTTACTGACAAATTAAGCAAGAAAAGATGTTATATCAACAAACTCATAAAAATAGATATGTTTTCATGCATCACCTTTTTCATAAAATAATACTTCAATAACCAATCACATCATATACACAAGTATATCACAAATTACTCCATAGCAATCATATTAAAACACAAGTAAATAAGAAAACTTTCATAAAACTTAAAGTAACAATTGTTCATTATAAGTATCAAGGTGTACCTAGTCTTGAAAATTACAATGAGTAAACTTGTGGAACTATAGCAACCACACTCCTCCAATTGCTCACCAATGTAAGTAAACAACTCCACACTCGAACCAATGCTTGAGACTCTAACTCAACACGTTTTGGACGTTTTTACAACACTTAGTAAACTTTCAGGCAATATAAGATAAACTAACAAGATTTGGTGTAATACTAAGTTAGATAATGGTGGTACTAGTATCTCTAGGCCCTAAGTGCTCATTATATAGCTTAATGACACTTATCCTTCAAGTAAAAACGTCCATCCTTAGTAAATAAGCAGAAATGATCAGCCACATATGATTATGGGGAGTAAATTCGCCAATTAATGCAGAACTTGTAACTTCAGATATCACCAACCGATCGGTTTCTCGCCATCCGATCGGATGATCAATTCTGGCACGTTTCTAGCCGATCCGGTTGCGGGTTGCAACCGATCGGTTGGATTTAGTCTGAACATGATTCAATGTCTTTTCTTTGTCGTTTTACGTTGCATGCAATATTTTTTTTCGTGGCATGACTTTGTCCATTAGAACTTGATATTTCCTTGATAATTTCGTGTAGTAAACTTGTCTTTATCAAATCCTTTTGTCCATGCAACATTTCTTTATTCCTTGATCCTCTTGAAACTCTCCAAAAATGCATGTCCACTTCATTTCTTCATCTTTTAATCATTTTTACCTGCTTTTGGCTATATTTGCATGTATAAACACTTTTCCACGATTAAATAACAAATATATACAAATATGACCAATTTCCACTCATAAATCAAACAATAACGCGACTAAAAATATGTTAATTTTGAGCGTTATCAAATCCCCCACACTTGAGCTTTGCTCGCCCTTGAGCAAGTCTTAATCAAAAGAAAATTGAATTCAATGGCAATAGTGCAAATATCTTATTTGAACTCAATCAAGTGAATAAAGAGCTTGATAACAATTCTAAGCACCTCACGAAGATAATTTGAAATTTACTCATCACTCAATATGTGTAACGATTAAAAGATCACTCATTGCACAGTCATGATTTATGTTTCTTACCATAGGCTTGTACAAGTATCAAAACAATAGAATAATTCATCAAAGAGGTCTTTTATTTGGGTTGTAATGTTTAGGCTAAGGGTTTTATAAACTTTCGTGCAAAATAATTACACTAAGTCAAAAAGGTAGGGATAAGGCATGGGAATATTTATGAAATTGGTTTTAAAAGAAAAAAAAAAAAAAATCTAAGTCCCATAGTTGCTAATCTCAAATAATCCACTAACCCAAAAATGATAATAATTACAATCTTTCTCCTCTTCGAACTCCACATGTTGATACATCGATTCACCATAAAAGTATTCTTCAAACTTAGCACATCGGCTAACAACATATCTCACGTCTTTCTTTATTCATAATATAACACATTGGCTATATTTGTCACCTTATAGTTGCGATGACTTTATTTTTTCTTTTTTTTTCTTTTTTTTTAAATCACCTCCCCCACACTTCGCATAAGCATACACCACAAAAAATACAAAACACGAAGTTACGCACCTTCATTTTTGTTGGAATGGCACACACGAGTTGTGAAGTATGGCTAACTAATAATCATCAAAAACTAACCAAGCAACTAACAATCCACCATTTAGACTTTGATAAGGGTTAGGCTAAGGTTTAAAGTGTAAAATCTTTTTGTATTTTTCTGGATTTAACAAAATGAAAAGGATGGCTCAAAGGGTGAAACTAAGGGTATCTAGCGCTAAAAATGAACGCTAACAAATGGGTTCCAAATACGAGGTTAACTAACCAATGTGGTTAGCAAAAATTATTTTGTAAACGGATGGCCATTTGGTTTTATTCCTAAGTTTGCCTCTTATCATATGAATATTTCCTTATCATTCGAAAATGATTTTAACTGTAATGCATAACAAGTACAAGTTCTAGAATTAACACAACCACCGGCACACTCATCATGAAATATATAAATAGTATAAGAAATACTATTCCCATAAAAAAAACTAATCCTCACAATTTAGAGTAATAAGGGTATAAAATTGTGCTAGCAAATGTTATCAATTCCGAGACAAATTGCTCTTTAAAACTTGAATTTATTCTCCAAAAATATCATTATTATATACCATGAAATCAACCTTATTTTAACTAAAATATGAAAGGCGAACTACTACTAGTTACTAAAGTTCACGACTCTAAAACGAAAATTTAAAACAAAAATAAAAAAAAAAATTAAAAATTATGCAATTTTTCTATTTTCTTCCTTCCCCCACACTTAAGTTTTGCATTGTCCTCAATGTAATAAAAAAAATAACTTCAAAGTAATGGAAATGGAAAAATTTAGAAAGTACCGGAGTTAAATACGCAACATGCATGTTTAATCATAATAAGCAAATGAGTTTACCGACTCCAAACGTTGATCAACTATATGCTTCCGTAATAAAACTCCTGCAAGAAAACTGCAAAATATACGAAACAACCAAACAAACACAAACAAAAACATATCTAAACCAAATAAATATAAAATTAAGTTACGTTATAAATCCTACTAGAAATAGTTAAAGATAATAGAAATAGAAATTGTTCAACACATAATTGTTTTTAAAAACCAACCATAATCCATGTGATCAAACGTCACCATCAATAACTCACATCGGAGAGAATGAACTCGTCCTCGCTTTCCTCTTCATCCTCATCAACATCTTCTTCATCGTCCTCGTCCACCACTCGTCTCTTCTTCTTACCAGCTATTGATGACGATCCTCCAACATCATAACTCGATCCTCCAGGATTAAAACTTGGTCCACCCACATTAACACCTGAACTACCATACTCGGGAAGTCTACCGTATAGAGGATATGGCTCGGTGAATAACCAGGATAAGGATAAGGGTATGGTCCAGGATATGGAGAATAGGGTAAAGGGTATGGTGGAACATTTAGTGGGTTGTAAGGAGGTACCTCATAATTGGCATCGCGTGCCAAATGTTGGATCATAGGCATGGAATAATCATAGTTGTAATTATTCCTCATTTGCATTGAATCTCTCCAAACATCCCTACACTCAATAGCATTTAGTTCACGGTTCCAATCACCCGATCCTGAATCAAAACCACTTTGGGTACTACCCGGAAAACTCCCCATTTAAGGTTGTGATTGCGCTCCCGTATAAGCTCCGGATTGTGCCCCCACACTTGGTTCGATCCAAGGTCCCAAAGTCTTGTTAATCCTATCCAATGCTTTCCCAAAACTAAAAGCATCCCATATCTCACTCTCCAATCTCACTCTACACTTCCTCAACTCATCATCATTAAAATACCCAAGATTTTTAGCCAACGTAGTCACATAATGACCTCCACAAACATCACTTTGTTTCTTAATCCCCGGTGCTCTCTTCGAAAGATACTCGGCAATAATCCATGCCACATTCCCATTCTTGTCTTCCTCGAACAACTTCATCACCCATAGGTCTGGTTGACTACATTTGTCTTGTCCACCGCTCCTATGTATCAATCCCCAAGAAATCAACTTTTGTAAAACCTTCAACAATGGATTCCTAATCCTAGAAGAATTTCTCCTAAGACAAGTTGGATCACCAATTCTATTCCAATATTCATCAATACCCGTGTATTGATAATTACCTCTAGCTAAACTAACAAAATGTGGTCCAAACAACCTATGTTGAATCTCACTCTCCTCATACAAACCAAGTGCAACTGCAAATTTTGGCAAAGATAAAGCATGTTCGCGACCACACAATCTAAACCAAACACAAACATCTCCAAGAACATCATTTACCTTTCTATCAAAGTAGAACGTAGAAAAGAACTCCAAACACCATTCCTTGTAAACATCTTCACGAATACTAAAAGCTCTTTCCCAAGAATAATCTTCAAACCTATCTCCATCACCAGGATACACATAAATCATAGTCATCATGCTCCTCAATTGATCCTCACATTCATACTCCTCAAGCAGTTCCCAATCAATCAACCTAGGCTTAGCAATCTTTCTCTCTTAAAGTTTTGAAAGACGTTCTCTATACGCGTTCTTCTCATCCTTGTTTTGCACATGAGAAAACTTGACATTTTCATTAGACTCCGGTTTCAAACTGAAAGTAATCCTCTTCCTCTCGTTCCTTTTCAAATACTTGTTAACAATCGGATTTCGTCCCAATCTTGCAACATTTCCCTGAAAGAAATCTCAAATTAGGTTAGTATATAAGTATAAGAACTAATATTAATCAATTTAGAAACTAGAAAACACATTTTCAAAAATTGTCAAAAATTTTTCCGAGGCGACCAACCGATCGGTTTGAGGTCCAACCGAATCGGATGCAACTTTGGCACACTTTCAACCGATCGGTTGCAACTCGCAACCGATTCGGTTGAAGTTTTCTGCAAACTACATTCATTCTCAATCCTTCCTAAACATTTCCCAATCAATCCGAACTTCTTTCTAACTTGTAATCTCCCATTCTTGAGTACTTCTATCATTCAAACTCTCCTATCAATGATTCTTAACATTTCCAATCATCAACCTAATGATTCTATAAAAACCAAGAACATCATCTACTAAAATCTTCCAATTAGTGCTCTAATCAACAATGCAATAACCTAACATCACTAATTATCAATCATATAACTTCTGGGATTCATCAGTTGCAAATAAACTAGCTCCAAAGATTATACCCAATTAAATCCGAAAATTCAATCAATGAATTCTTACTCAAAACTTAACCAATTGATCTAATTCTTTTTACAATACCTTCTCCTATCATCTAATCACTTATCGCCAAAATATTACATCTCAATTCGAACTAATTCAAAAATACCCAATTCGTGACCTCATTTCAATCATCCGAATTAAAACTTAATTGAACAAAATTAATGATATAACTTACTTGACTTGATGCCATTGATGATTAATTATCACTCCTGCAATCTTCTAACAACTTCTTATGGTCGAATTTTTAACCCCAATTTTTGGTGGATTGTGTGTATCTGTTTTTCTTAAGTTTTTGAAATTTTTGGTTTATATATTCAACTCCATCCGATCAGTTGTGAATCAATCCGTTCGGTTTGGTATGAAATTGATTTTTCAAAGTTTTTTCTCCACTACTAAACTTGACACAAGTGCTAGTAGTTTTTATTATTTTTTTTTTTTATTTTTTTTTCTTTTTTCTCAAACTTATAATCTTGTATGTATTCCAAACACACTTTGTCTACCAAAAATTTTGGTCTTCTACTTCTACTTCTAAACTTAAAACTAAAACATAACTTAACCTCTAAAAACTGAAAACTAAAACTAAATAAAAAGATAAATAGATAAATAAATAGATAGATAGATAGATAGTCTCATTCAAACATGAAATGCATAAAACTTAAAAGCATGAAATAAAATGCATGAAAAATAAAAATACGAAACAAACAAACTAGCACAAGATGTGCTTTATTCTTGTGATCATTCTTCTTCATCCATAGAAATATTCATTCCTAAGAATGTCTTCTCCACGATACTTGTTTGCCAACTTCCTAGTAGTCTTTTGAGTTTTGAAAGTTCTTGCAAAGTTCCTTCCACTAGGACATGTGATATCAAATTTGCAATGCCAATCACCATCTCCTTCTTCTCTTTTGTAAATGCTATGACCTTCGGAACCCCATTCCAAGTTCTTCAATTGGACCGGTAAAGATCCAAGAAAATCTGTCAACTTGTTAAACACAAAAATATTTTTAAACGGATTAAAGAAAGCCTCCATTGCTAGAGCTCTTTCCATTTCATCTTCAATATCAAAGAAACTAGGTGTGCATGGACCAAACTTAGGTCTACCATCTCCATCCCTTCCTACTTCAAAGCAACCAAGGTAATCCTCCTCTTGGTCCTCATCATTATCATCTCTATTACTACCCCCTCTTGGCTTTGGATAGTAAGTATTCTTAAGAACTCCGTCATCAATTGTCATGGTACCTTTTCCCATATCTATTATAGCTCCACAAGTTCTTAAAAATGGTCTACCTAACAACAAAGGTAGTTCCTTATCAACCGCAACATCCAACACAAGAAAATCCGCCAATAATGCTTGATAACCGATTTGAACTCTCACATTTCTTACTTCACCCATTGCTTTTGCCTTAGAATTATCCGCCATAGTGAGTTTAGAATTGTTAGGTGTAGGGTCTCTTAATCCTAACTTATGATATAATGGATAAGGCATAATACTCACACTAGAACCCGTATCGGCTAATGCACATAAAGGAGTTGTCCCATTAATTTTAACCGGTAAAAGAAATTTTCCGGGATCATTCATTTTCTTTGGGAGCCCATTCTCAATTATCCTTCTCTACTCTGCTTCATCAAAACTATTATCCTCCAACTTAGACTTTGCCAACATAACTCCATCTAACTTCTTCCTATACTCCATATAATTCCTCAATACCTCAATGACCGGTTTGTTTTCCATCAATTCACTAATTTTTGCTTCAAGATTCTCCAAAATAGCTTGTTTTTGCTCTTTGGTTAAAGGTTTGGTACTTTTTGGTGAATTAGGTGGTGTTTTGGATGATGATGATGGTGATGATGATGATGATTTGTTTTCTTTTTGGGTGGAGCGTTGGGTTAATTTGTTCAATGGTGTTTTGTTTCGGTTAGCTTTACCCATTTTACAAACTTCATCCGTTCCTTCCTTCATCATTTCCATTCCTTCACAAACATCAACAAGCATATCATTCACACTCTTCCCTTCTTCCAAATCACTTATGTTAAGTTTCAACTCCCCAAGTGCAAAATCCAAACTACACTTGGTATTCACTAAAAAATCTCTACCAAAAATCACTTCCGGTTCATCTTCATTAGTATACTCCAAAACAACAAAATCAACTTTTAAGATGTGACCATGAATATTCACTCTAACTCCTTTCACTTCCTTCTTACCATAACTTCCATAATCAAGCCTAACAAAACCAAGCTTGTCAAGCATTTCTTCTGAAATGTAATTGTCTCCATATTCCATATTCAATTCCGCATCCTACGCTTTAACTCCTTCCACCGCACAAGGTGTAGAATACCTCATGTGTGGAGCATCATATTTCTTAGGTGGTGCTCTAGTGAAAACAACAATTTTTCTCTCCTTTTCCTTCTTTGGGTAACACATTTCATGTGGCAAATAAGAAACATTCTTACCAACAACCTCTTCTCCTTCTAAATCCAACTTTGCTTTTTCCAACATACTCTCCAATTTTTCCAAGGAATCACCAGAATCTTTCAACATATCTTTCAAGTCTTTCAAATACGCAGAAATCTGGCTCAAACTCTCCATTTCAACTTAAGAACTTACTAACTATAACAAAACCATAAAAATAAAAAAAAATCCAAATCATTAGCATGAGGGTTAGTTATAATCAAATAAACTCTTAATATGGAATAAGAACAACTAAATTAACTAAATAAAACACTAAGAATTGAAAATAAACTAAAAATTAAAAATGTCTAAAATTTTACCGAGATGCCCAACCGATCGGTTTGTACCCCAACCGAATCGGTTAGCACAAATTACCTCCACCAACCGATCGGTTGGAACCCGCAACCGGATCGGTTAGAGTTTTTACACTATTTTTTTTATTTATAAAAACTAATATTTAATAAAACTTTAATTATGAAATTAAAATAATGAAAGCATTAACTAAGGGTGTATTTAAAAATTACTCAATCATTAATTGAAATTAAAACTTCTAAAACATTAAAATGACTAATAATTGCAACTTAAAACTATTAAAAACTAATATTAATTATACAATTATTAAAACTAATTAACTAAAAACAGAAAAGTAAAAATTAATTACTAAAACGGAATCCTATAAAATTTACCGAGACCACCAACCGATCGGATGGTTAACCATCCGATTCGGTTGGTCAAAACAATTTTTTTTTTATTTATTTTTTTACTTTTGACTCTAAAAACTTTAAAATTCCACAAATTACAAACAATTTAATACTAAAAACTAAGAAAATTAATCAAATCTCCGGCAACGGCGCCAAAAACTTGATGTGCGTTTTATTAGTACAAGTTTTAAAATTTATAAACACGAATTATCCGATTCTTATCTAGCACATACGAGCAAGTATACTCGTCCGGTGTAATAAAGGTGGGTAAGTCGAGATCGTCCCAAGGGATTTGGTGGTTTTAGTAATAAGAAAAACGTTTGTTAAATAAGGGTTGTCAATCCAAATTTATGTAAAATCTTAATTTAAAATAAACCCAATAAAAATTAAACATATACTTGTGTATAATTCCTTGATTGGTAATTAGGAGTATCGTAACAATTTGAGTACGAAGTTTGGTGTAAAACTTGTTATGATGCGCAACTAAAAATGAGTAGTTATACAATCTATGATGTATGTCATGTTTTCACTACTACTAAGAATTCTATCACCTAAATGACTCCTTTCGGACATATCAAATTAGTATGACAATCCTATAAACACATGGTTGTTTAGAAAATCAATTCTTTTCTTATGAATTCCTACGAATCCTTTCGGTCCTTTTTCGTGATGAAATCGTCTCAAATCTATTTTAATAAGTAAATAAGATGGTTGTCAAGCATCTTATTCCATACTAATTTGGTGCATTAATATTTTGGAATAAAAACAAGCTGAAAATCCTTTCGGACCTATTTTTCAAGAAATTGTTTTTACCGACAAATTAACAAGAAAAGATGTTATATCAACAAACTCATAAAAATAGATATGTTTTCATGCATCACATTTTTCATAAAATAATACTTCAATAACCAATCACATCATATACACAAGTATATCATAAATTACTCCATAGCAATCATATTAAAACACAAGTAAATAAGAAAACTTTCAGAAAACTTAAAGTAACAATTGTTCATTATAAGTATCAAGGTGTACCTAGTCTTGAAAATTACAATGAGTAAACTTGTGGAACTATAGCAACCACACTCCTCCAATTGCTCACCAATGTAAGTAAACAACTCCACACTCGAACCAGTGCTTGAGACTCTAACTCAACACGTTCTTGACGTTTTTACAACACTTAGTAAACTTTCAGGCAATATAAGATAAACTAACAAGATTTGGTGTAATACTAAGTTAGATAATGGTGGTACTAGTATCTCTAGGCCCTAAGTGCTCATTATATAGCTTAATGATACTTATCCTTCAAGTAAAAACGTCCATCCTCAGTAAATAAGCAGAAATGATCAGCCACACATGATTATGGGGAGTAAATTCGCCAATTAATGCAAAACTTGTAACTTCAGATATCACCAACCGATCGGTTTCTCGCCATCCGATCGGATGGTCAATTCTGGCACGTTTCCAGCAGATCCGGTTGCGGGTTGCAACCGATCGGTTGGAGTTAGTCTGAACATGATTCAATGTCTTTTCTTTGTCGTTTTATGTTGGATGCAATATTTTTCTTCGTGGCATGACTTTGTCCATTAGAACTTGATATTTCCTTGATAATTTCGTGTAGTAAACTTGTCTTTATCAAATCTTTTTGTCCATGCAATATTTCTTTCTTCCTTGATCCTCTTGAAACTCTCCAAAAATGCATGTCCACTTCATTTCTTCATGTTTTAATCATTTTTACCTGCTTTTGGCTATATTTGCATGTATAAACACTTTTCCACGATTAAATAACAAATATATACAAATATGACCAATTTCCACTCATAAATCAAACAATAACGCGACTAAAAATATGTTAATTTTGAGCGTTATCAAATCCCCCACACTTGAGCTTTGCTCGCCCTCGAGCTAGTCTTAATCAAAAGAAAATTGAATTCAATGGCAATAGTGCAAATATCTTATTTGAACTCAGTCAAGTGAATAAAGAGCTTGATAACAATTCTAAGCACCTCACGAAGATAATTTGAAATTCACTCATCACTCAATATGTGTAACGATTAAAAGATCACTCATTGCACAGTCATGATTTATGTTTCTTATCAAAGGCTTGTACAAGTATCAAAACAATAGAATAATTCATCAAAGAGGTCTTTTATTTAGGTTGTAATGTTTAGGCTAAGGGTTTTATAAACTTTCGTGCAAAATAATTACACTAAGTCAAAAAGGTAGGGATAAGGCATGGGAATATTTATGAAATTGGTTTTAAAAGAAAAATAAAATCAAAGTCTAAGTCCCATTCAAACATGAAATGCATAAAACTTAAAAACATGAAATAAAATGCATGAAAAATAAAAATACGAAATAAACAAACTAGCACAAGATGTGCTTTATTCTTGTGATCATCCTTCTTCATCTATAGAAATATTCATTCCTAAGAATGTCTTCTCCACGATACTTGTTTGCCAACTTCCTAGTAGTCTTTTGAGTTTTGAAAGTTCTTGCAAAGTTCCTTCCACTAAGACATGTGATATCAAATTTGCAATGCCAATCACCATCTCCTTCTTCTATTTTGTAAATGCTATGACCTTCGGAACCCCATTCTAAGTTCTTCAATTGGACCGATAAAGATCCAAGAAAATCTGTCAACTTGTTAAACACAAAAATATTTTTAAATGGATTAAAGAAAGCCTCCATTGCTAGAGCTCTTTCCATTTCATCTTCAATATCAAAGAAACTAGGTGTGCATGGACCAAACTTAGGTCTACCATCTTCATCCCTTCCTACTTCAAAGCAACCAAGGTAATCCTCCTCTTGGTCCTCATCATTATCATCTCTATTACTACCCCCTCTTGGCTTTGGATAGTAAGTATTCTTAAGAACTCCGTCATCAATTGTCATGGTACCTTTTCCCATATCTATTATAGCTCTACAAGTTCTTAAAAATGGTCTACCTAACAACAAAGGTAGTTCCTTATCAACCGCAACATCCAACACAAGAAAATCCGCCAAGAATGCTTGATAACCGATTTGAACTCTCACATTTCTTACTTCTCCCATTGCTTTTGCCTTAGAATTATCCGCCATAGTGAGTTTAGAATTGTTAGGTGTAGGGTCTCTTAATCCTAACTTATGATACAATGGATAAGGCATAATACTCACACTAGAACCCGTATCGGCTAATGCATATAAAAGAGTTGTCCCATTAATTTTAACCGGTAAAACAAAATTTCCGGGATCATTCATTTTCTTAGGGAGCCCATTCTCAATTATCCTTCTCTACTCTACTTCATCAAAACTATTATCCTCCAACTTAGACTTTGCCAACATAAATCCATCTAACTTCTTCCTATACTCCATATAATTCCTCAATACCTCAATGACCGGTTTGTTTTCCATCAATTCACTAATTTTTGCTTCAAGATTCTCCAAAATAGCTTGTTTTTGCTATTTGGTTAAAGGTTTGGTACTTTTTGGTGAATTAGGTGGTGTTTTGGATGATGATGATGATGATGATGATTTGTTTTCTTTTTGGGTTGAGGGTTGGGTTAATTTGTTCAATGGTGTTTTGTTTCGGTTAGCTTTACCCATTTTACAAACTTCATCCGTTCCTTCCTTCATCATTTTCATTCCTTCACAAACGTCAACAAGCATATCATTCACACTCTTCCCTTCTTCCAAATCACTTATGTTAATTTTCAACTCCCCAAGTGCAAAATCCAAACTACACTTGGTATTCACTAAAAAATCTCTACCAAAAATCACTTCCAGTTCATCTTCATTAGTATACTCCAAAACAACAAAATCAACTTTAAAGATTTGACCATGAATATTCACTCTAACTCCTTTCACTTCCTTCTTACCATAACTTCCATAATCAAGCCTAACAAAACCAAGCTTGTCAAGCATTTCTTCCGAAATGTAATTGTCTCCATATTCCATATTCAATTCCGCATCACACGCTTTAACTCCTTCCACCGCACAAGGTGTAGAATACCTCATGTGTGGAGCATCATATTTCTTAGGTGGTGCTCTAGTGAAAACAACAACTTTTCTTTCCTTTTCCTTCTTTGGGTAACACATTTCAAGTGGCAAATAAGAAACATTGTCACCAACAACTTCTTCTCCTTCTAAATCCAACTTTGCTTTTTCCAACATACTCTCCAATTTTTCCAAGGAATCACCGGAATCCTTCAACATATCTTCCAAGTGTTTCGAATACGCAGAAATCTGGCTCAAACTCTCCATTTCAACTTAAGAACTTACTAACTATAACATAACCATAAAAAAAAAATAAATCCAAATCATTAGCATGAGGGTTAGTTATAATCAAATAAACTCTTAATATGAAATAAGAACAAGTAAATTAACTAAATAAAACACTAAGAATTGAAAATAAACTAAAAATTAAAAATGTCTAAAATTTTACCGAGATGCCCAACCGATCGGTTTGTACCCCAACCGAATCGGTTAGCACAAATTACCTCCTCCAACCGATCGGTTGGAACCCGCAACCGGATCGGTTAGAGGTTTTACACTAATTTTTTTTTTTTTTTTATAAAAACTAATATTTAATAAAACTTTAATTATGAAATTAAAAATAATGAAAGCATTAACTAAGGGTGTCTTTAAAAATTACTCAATCATTAATTGAAATTAAAACTTCTAAAACATTAAAACTAATAATTGCAACTTAAAACTATTAAAAACTAACATTAATTATATAATTATTAAAATTAATTAACTAAAAACAGAAAAGTAAAAATTAATTACTAAAACAGAATCTTATTAAATTTACCGAGACCACCAACCGATCGGATGGTTAACCATCCGATTCGGTTGGTCAAAACAAATTTTTTTTTTTTTTTCTTTTTTTTTTTTTTTTTTTTTCTTTTTTTTTTTTTTTTTTACTTTTTACTCTAAAAACTTTAAAATTCCACAAATTACAAACAATTTAATACTAAAAACTAAGAAAATTAATCAAATCCCTGGCAACGGCGCCAAAAACTTGATGTGCGTTTTATTAGTACAAGTTTTAAAATTTATAAAAACGAATTATCCGATTCTTATCTAGCACATACGAGCAAGTATACTCGTCCGGTGTAATAAAGGTGGGTAAGTCGAGATCGTCCCAAGGGATTTGGTGGTTTTAGTAATAAGAAAAACGTTTGTTAAATAAGGGTTGTCAATCCAAATTTATGTAAAATCTTAATTTAAAAGAAACTCAATAAAAACTAAACATATACTTGTGTATAATTCCTTGATTGGTAATTAGGAGTATCGTAACAATTTGAGTACGAAGTTTGGTGTAAAACTTGTTATGATGCGCAACTAAAAATGAGTAGTTATACAATCTATGATGTATGTCATGTTTTCACTACTACTAAGAATTCTATCACCTAAATGACTCCTTTCGGACATATCAAATTAGTATGACAATCCTATAAACACATGGTTGTTTAGAAAATCAATTCTTTTCTTATGAATTCCTACGAATCCTTTCGGTCCTTTTTCGTGATAAAATCGTCTCAAATCTATTTTAATAAGTAAATAAGATGGTTATCAAGCATCATATTCCATACTAATTTGGTGCATTAATATTTTGGAATGAAAACAAGTTGAAAATCCTTTCGGACCTATTTTTCAAGAAATTGTTTTTACCGACAAATTAAGCAAGAAAAGATGTTATATCAACAAACTCATAAAAATAGATATGTTTTCATGCATCACTTTTTTCATAAAATAATACTTCATTAACCAATCACATCATATAGACAAGTATATCACAAATTACTCCATAGCAATCATATTAAAACACATGTAAATAAGAAAACTTTCGTAAAACTTAAAGTAACAATTGTTCATTATAAGTATCAAGGTGTACCTAATCTTGAAAATTACAATGAGTAAACTTGTGGAACTATAGCAACCGCACTCCTCCAATTGCTCACCAATGTAAGTAAACAACTCCACACTCAAACCAATGCTTGAGACTCTAACTCAACACGTTCTGGACATTTTTACAACACTTAGTAAACTTTCAGGCAATATAAGATAAACTAACAAGATTTGGTGTAATACTAAGTTAGATAATGGTGGTACTAGTATCTCTAGGCCCTAAGTGCTCATTATATAGCTTAATGACACTTATCCTTCAAGTAAAAACGTCCATCCTCAGTAAATAAGCAGAAATGATCAGCCACACATGATTATGGGGAGTAAATTCGCCAATTAATGCAAAACTTGTAACTTTAGATATCACCAACCGATCGGTTTCTCGCCATCCGATCGGATGGTCAATTCTGGCACGTTTCCAGCCGATCCGGTTGCGGGTTGCAACCGATCGGTTGGATTTAGTCTGAACATGATTCAGTGTCTTTTCTTCTTCGTTTTACGTTGCATGCAATATTTTTCTTCGTGGTATGACTTTGTCCATTAGAACTTGATATTTCCTTGATTATTTCGTGTAGTAAACTTGTCTTTATCAAATCCTTTTGTCCATGCAACATTTCTTTCTTCCTTGATCCTCTTGAAACTCTCCAAAAATGCATGTCCACTTCATTTCTTCATCTTTTAATCATTTTTACCTGCTTTTGGCTATATTTGCATGTATAAACACTTTTCCACGATTAAATAACAAATATATACAAATATGACCAATTTCCACTCATAAATCAAACAATAACGCGACTAAAAATATGTTAATTTTGAGCGTTATCGACAATTAAGATTATAAGTTGAGAATATCATAGGTTACTTACAAGTTCAAGTAACATAACGTCGAGAATCCATAGTTTCATATCTTGTGACTTTCCACGACTCGACGTTCTCAACTAATTCCTTGGTTCAAACAAGTTAAGTGCTTTGCCTTGATGTAAAACATAACCCAAGTGGGAAAGGATACGTTTACACAAAGTGACCTTTGACTTAGTTTGACCAATAAGGGAGTAAAACCGTTACGTAATTAGAGAAGACGTAAGCACGGGATATGAGCATATGGATGCTTTCACATGATGTTACGTGAAATATATAAGCTCTCTAAGTTTACAAAAGCATTGGCTAGAGGCGATAGTTAGAAAACATGAGTTGGGGTTTTCCCGTAAATGTGTGTTTTAAAAGTAGGATCTCTCAAGTCTCAACACTTGTTTTGAGTGTTCTCAACTAAGCACATAACATATTCATACCTGTATTGAAAGATCCATGTTTGTCGGGTAAGGGGAAAGCCAACTTTCAAAATTCGCCCGGAGCCATACAGTGGCCTGGCGCATCACCGTGCGTTGACGCGCGGGCAGCGCGCCAGGAGCAGATATGGGCTCCGGGGAATTTGGCTAACGTTTGTTATTTTATGTGTTTCGATGGTTTATTTATCATCATTAAAACATAAAGAGATCTTGATAATGTTGCCTCAACAATCTCCCCCTTTTTGATGATGAAATAAAAATCGAAAGCAAATAAAATTACAAAACTTAGCGAAGACAAAACGCGCCTTTGGTGTAGCTTACGTCTTGACCTTTGCATTGTAATTTGGTGAAGCCTTTAACATTTCTTGAATGGTCTTCACGTCTTGCTTTCTTTCTCCCCCTTTTGTCGAATAAAAAAGGTGGGACTACCAATCAAGCCAGGTTTCGAACTTGGGCCTGTGGGATAAATGAGCTAGCTTGTATATGCACCCGAATGTGCTCCCCCTTGAACATAGCTCTCCATAGATCATTGCTCCCCCTTGTTTCAAGGCGGGGATCCATGGGTCAAGAGCCTCACCATTGCGGTGGCCTAGCTACACATAGAAATCACAACATGCAACAAACAAGAAATCCTCACATGTGAAAGTTCCAAAATGGGTTAGGTTACCATTTAGATACTTGCATCAAGGGTTAGTTCACAACAATATGTATATATATTTGTCCCATATGACTCCAATAACCATTTGTTGAGCATGGTATATGAATTATTTATTGTGGATATATGCATTATGTTCTATAAATACCAACATAACAAGACATCACCTATAATCACAATAAACAACATAAGCATCTTTATTGAAGGAAACACCATGTAGGTCATACAAGAAGGCTAATATATGAACCTAACATACAGTATGAAAGATCCTAAGTGGGCATAATTAAGACAACAAGTTGTCTCCACTTCACTCTTCATCCTTCTCTTGAAGAGTCACCCTAGAGATGTCCTTAAGGATGGCGCTCATCACCAACATGTCGTTGTTGATGGATTTATGAAATTCTCTGATTTCCTCACGAATGGAGAGAACATTCCGCTCGATCTCATCTTGGGTGGAGCAACATCCACACCTACGGGTATGGTTGTTCTCAAGAGGTTTTGGAAGATCCTCTTCAATCTTGCGCCAAATGTCATCTTCAACAAGACATAATTTGACGAAGTCTTTGACGATTGGGATTTCCGAACCATTGATGTTTTCCCAATCTACATTATTTTCTTCTTCTCTTGTCATCATACGCCTTCCATCATTGATGTGGTATGATGAACCAACATATTCATCTTCCATATCCATTTAGAGTATGTTCTAGTGTTATTTGATCTTTGCAAGGTTTGATGTCTAGATAACTAGTATGATAACTCCTTTTATAGATAAATTAAGTTGGTAGTTAGGATTCTTGGCACTTAAAAGTTGGTCATGTAATCAATGATCAAGGTAATTAGATGCTTGATAAGATGTTCAATCCATCAAAGACATGTACTAATGTGCCTAGATCACATGGTGTTGGGAAAAGGTGTCTAAAGAGAAATAAGTGCTCTAGTTAGGATTAAGTTGAGATTGGAAGGACTAGATACTTATGCTAGTTACCATAATTTCTCATGCATGCACCATAATTTGTTAAGCTATGCATCATATTTTAAGCAATGAAACATTATTCACTTAAATTTAGGCATGCAACATGTATTTATCTCATAAGGTGAACAAGTAGAACTAGATACAAAATCTTCAACACAAGTGTGAGTTGTGATGAATATCATATCTAATCTTGGAAGTTATGACAAAATCAATATTATCGAGATTAAGCAAGATAAATTGTGTCAAATTTTCTTGTTCAATGCACATTGTATAGACATGTAGAATCTTGGATATTATCAATCATAGTTTGAATAATGAGTTGATGCATATCTTTCCTCTTGGAAGACATTTATTTGGGCTTCCGTCCATGCCTCCATATAAGATTTAATCATGTAAACACATAAGCTCTAATAGCACCTAAAAGGCTTGTAATTGTTATCCTAAGATGCATGTTTTAACATTAGAACCTATCCCAAAGCAATTTGGACTCTTGAAAAATGTCATGCCAAAAACCTAATCTTGTTTGTTTTGTGATCTAAGAGTCCTTTTATTCAAGTCACCAATGACTTGTTGTAAAGGATGACCCCTCGCTTCTCTCACTTCCTTAGGATTGCCTTCATCCGAAACATTAACTTTTAATGTCGGCGACCTTTCTTGATCTTGAACTATAGGTTCAATGATCACATCATCTTCTACCGAAGGAGATGATTTAGGCTCGGGCATGCTCTCATCAAAGGTCACATTGAGAGATTCCTCAATCCTCATTGTTTCCTTGTTAAGCACTATGTATGCTTTACTAGTTTGAGAGTATCCTAGGAACACACCTTTATACGACTTTGGGTCGAATTTGGTGAGATATTCTTTGGTGTTAAGTGTAAATACTTTGCAACCAAATACTCTAAAGTACTCTAAGGAAGGCTTCCTATTTCTAAGTATTTCATATGGAGTTTTATTAATGACCTTTCTTATATGAACTCTACTAAAGATATAACATGCGGTATCTAGGGCATGACACCAAAACTTTTGTGGGATGGAGTGCTAGTCAAGCATTGCACGACTCATCTTTCTTAACTTTTGATGTGTTCTTTCAACAATCTCAAGCGATTGAGAAGTGAACGGGCCCGATAAGTTATAAGATATTCCATGTTGTTCACAAAAGGTTCCAAATTGCATTTTATCAAATTCACTACTATGATTTGTTTTAATTGAGACAATTGAACAATCAAGTAGGTTTTCAAGTTTCTTTCTTAAAATGTTGAATTTATTCAAGACTCCATCCTTGTTTTCTAAGAATAATAACCAAGAGTAATTTGAATAATCATCTATAATCATCAAAGTGTAGAAGTTTCCTCCATAACTTTGGATCGGAGATGGAACATACAAATCCAAATGAATCAACTCTAAAATCCTATTAGTTGTCACTTCCTTTTTATTCCTTGATACGTGGGAATCGCACCAGGCTTTACCTCTCAAGGGATCTCGAGAAGCTTACAACCCCCACCAGGCAGTGTACCTGATCGTTGTAGTATAGTATAGTGACAAGTACCGGGGGATTAATCGTTTAACTCAGGAATAGTGTCGCTAGGATTAGAAAGCCTAAAAACTAGGTCTAGAGGTGAGGGATGATTCTTTTTGTATTTTTATATATTTTTATAAAAGCAAATAAAATCTCGGGTTTTTGAAGAGTGGGCGGAATTAGTTGCTAATCAACTAACCCAATAACTAAGATGCAATCAAAAAAAAATAACAAAAAAAAAAATAAATCTATTTAAACTAGTGGTGTGAACAATAATAGGGAGAGTTGTGTTTACTTAGGTTTCATTACTCCCTAGATATCTTTTACAGGTTGATAGTTTGTTACAATTGCATGGATAACGGGTCGTATTCCTTAATACTAGTCGTAGGGCCGTGTACAATATTCCCTAACTCTATAGGATCCTACTTCACTCCTATGTCGAGCCGTTAGAAGCTCCTAACACGGGATCATTAGAATTCTCCTACGCATTAAAAACAACCAAAAATCATAGTGCACCTCTGATCATGTTTCTTAAGACGTTCAAGCATGTCACCAATGGAAGTCTGCCAGTTTTCTTAAGCCTAACATCGAATACAATCATCCGTAACAACTATAAACAAACAATCAACCCATAATTAACATCTAGGTTTCACTACATCTAAGCAAACACACAAGAGATCTAGCCAAGCATGTTAAATTCAAGACAAGTGTAAGATGAATGAATTGAAAGAGTACTTATCTCAATTAAACATGAAAGGTTTCAAAGGGTAAAAACCCTTGAAAAGCTGTAATATTCGGACTAGGGTTTCTCTTCAAAGTTACACCCTACTTGTTCCTCTCTAATGAATGAAAATTGCAAAACTATATATAGATTTTACAGGGTGACGGCGTCAAGAAGAAAATTCTAACGCCGTCAACTCGCCGCCCATAATGAAATCGGATTGCCAAGATCCACTTTTGACGCCGTCATGTGTAATATTACTCTGGGCCGCCATTCATATTTGGACCATGACGGCCTATGGTGACGCTGTCATGTCCATAGTGTAAAACTCTTCTGGATCGTCACGGACTTTATCCACTTCCACCTCTTGTATTTATAGGTGATGTATGAATATAAAATATATAAGAATCAAATAAACGCAGCGGAACAACATCACCCATACGGATCTCATATAGCCATATGATCAATCAAATAATAAACAACAACATGTTATACCTTTGTAGCGTGATCGGTAGAATCATATGGAGACCATCACCAACGCCATGAACCACTTATGAAACCAAGTGACCAAAATAGATCACCTCTATGATGGAAACACACTACACGTCATAGATCACCACCCGATGCTAGTCTTGACCCCGTAACACGCGATCTAGCCTTGAACTACACTAGAATAAGGTTAGATGAGATCAAAAACACCAAAAACTCATATGGTTGAGTTTAATTTTGTGGCTTTTGAGGAGGGGAAGGAGGAGAGACTTTTGGTAAGTGGTTATTATAATTGATAACCTTAATTGACCAATTCAATAGGAGGTTATAACAAAAATGTTACACTTAACCCCTTGCTCTTTTTCCTCTTGTTTCCCACCATGTCCGGCCATATGGGGGGCTTAAATGGGCTTGCCCATTTGTTGGTCCAATCCAATAAACTAAGTACTAGCTTAGTTATTAGTAGCCCGTTATTGATCCCGAGTTATGTAGTCGTTTATATATTGTAAATACGATAAATACAATCTATAAAATGGTGTCTATGTGTATAAGTGTGTGACCCCATAGGCTCACAACTGTCTAGCTATATAATTATTTATTATGACACGAGCATACTCCAACAGCTCCCACTTGCGACGTCATAATAATCAAGTAATTATACAAGCAAAGGTTAGCGTCTAGCAACACGCCAATGCCCCTAGAAATATGTGAGGGTAGTTTCTTAAACTTCTCAATTAAATGGTTTTAATGTCATCTTTCCTTTTGTTACAGATACTATGTTGAACACTAGACATGGATCAAAGTCATTCCATTTGTTCAACTATTCTGTTTCTCGATCTAGATATTGAACAAGATTACCAAGTGAATTAAGATTCATCTTAATCTCATTTGGGTACGGCCATACAAACATCTGTTCAATTCATCGAGGGGCCCAATAGTATCTAACTCCATGACATGTGGAGGAACAAATCCTATTTTGACTGCACGTGTCATTCATGTGTTTCAAATCACTCCTGAAAATGGTTTTTATAACTACCTTATTCAGGACAACGTTTAACCATATCAAAGAATAAAATTCCGCACATGCAAGACCTACTTGCATCTCAAGTCTAAGGATAAGAGACATAACCATTTGCAAGATTCACTATTGACGCCGATCCATGCAGTGAATTCTCGAAGGTTGGGTCAGTCCAATGTTCATCACAATGAATAACATATGAGTTTGGCAAATAAATCACCAACACGCTCACATTTGCCTTAATTCGATGATACTCCCGTATCGTCAACTGGCAATGGACAATTTTAGAATAAATAAATTATTCATGGATTAAACATGCAAATATAGAACACAGTAGTATAAATGAAGACGATAATACCCGGTATATCAATTCATTATATAATACGACTGCTTACAGTTCCATTATCCAAATACTAAAAACAGATATGCACTAGACTACATACAGATCAGAATCCGATGTTTCCACCATGATCAATTTTGTTGTACAAGACAACAAGTAGTCATCTGAGTAAACTTTGAGAATACTTGTTTCAAAATTCAAAAAATGTTTTGAATGATGATTGTCCTTTTGTATGTGTGCAATCAAGTACATTACGAGTATTGCAACAATACATTCCATAGTGTATTTGAAGCTAGCAAAAAACCTACTTTAGACAGTCATAATAACAGTTTCCTAAACTGTAAAGTATTATTATTCTTTTAATGTATAATGCATTAATGCTCTTAATTGAGCACATCTAGTTAGAGGTGTCATCATTCATGATGTCATCCTAATACGACTAGGGTTGAGCATCATCTCTGTTATATAAGCATCAATGAATGAAAACATAACAGAGCTCCTCAAATATCCGTAAACAGTTGAACAAATCTTTGGTCCTTTGCAGGTCCATTAGGTTGTTCGTTTAACAATTATCTAATGACTTTCACTTAGATATTTGTTGTTATCAACTCATCTTGCATTCATGCAAATGATATAAATAATCCAATACATAATACGACTTACATAATGAATCCTTTAGTTAAACTTAAGGTTTCCATTCATGCATTCAATCTCATCATGTAAGATTGGTTATTGAGACTCCCCTCAATGACATGTCATATTGTGTTTAGATTATTAACCGCTTATGTTTATTCTAATAAACACATGCAACAAGGTTGTATGTTTTATTTCCTAAATTCCTTAATTGAAACTTCATTCCAGGCTAAGGATTAAAGTCTAGCTTAGATGGAATATTGTTTCTTATATGTTAACAACATATGAGATTTAAGAAAATAAATTCATTTATCCTACTTGCACTCTGAGTTCTTGGGAGTAATCTTATTTAATCAAAATCAAATTAATGATTAAATTAAGATCTCTACTCCTTGATGCATGATCTAATCCACACTTGGATTCTTATGTCTTTTATACATAATAAAGACTATACAGATTCGTAAACCCTTTTGATTACTCATCGTCCTCGCAAAAGTAATCAAAAGTGTTCTAAAATCCTATTGTCATATTTCATTTACATGAAAACAAGTATGATAATTAATCATCTTTATACATTTAATGTTTGTAGGTAGGAAGATTTAATCATAATCAATTTCTTGAGTGCGAGTAAACTCCTTCTACTACTCATGCATTAAATATGTGTACAAGTTTGTCCTTTTGAGTATTCTCAACAAGAAACTCATTTTAAACCTCACAGTCTAACTGATTGGTAAGAGATCAATCAAGCTCCATGAGTGATTATCTTCAAAGGAATGCATCTTAACATTCATAGTTTTGAGTTATTCATCAGATTCAAGATCTGATAATACATCTCTTTAGTTAGCAGGTTCACTATGATCCTCCAACTTATGTCCCTTAACATTGATATAAAAAATATATCATTCAGGTGTTAGGGGTATCCTTGCGGATTTATGAATGAGAGATATCAATCTATGGTTTAACATATGCATGTTCAACCTTAGTATGACATTAGCAAGTGTACTCAGAAGGTTGTGTATTTAGCTCTTGAATAACTTCAAGATCTAAAGGTGCTCCCACTTGCTTTTGTAAGTGGAGACTAATCTCCAAGTACTCAGCATCTTGATAACAATAAATTGTTTTCAAGTGGGACATCCAAAATACATCGTTAGTTCTTGATTCTAGTTTGCTAATTACTTACTCTTAGGTATTTAACAAATTCAGAACTTCAATCAATACATAATGGGATTCATCCCATTCCATAATACAATGGTGTCTTAAATTCCTTCTGGGTTGAAACCATATTGGGTGTACGCATGACACATCCAATTTTCTAACCTTGATTGCTTTTAAGGTAAAAGAATTTAAGTCATCAAAGATCAAATGATATCCATGATGGACATACCATAAAGTTGTGGTATTCCACGTGGATAGATGTTGTGAGACTATCACACAACTCATTAGATGAACTTATACTCTTTGGCTTACTTATCTGCCAACCAAGTTATACCAGATGGCATCAATAGTATTTTTAGCCTACTGCATACTTTATATTTAAAGTCTTTGACCAAGTCAATGACTTCATGTGTATGTTTTAACTAGAAAACATAAACATTAAATATTTTATTATACGTCGTAAGTGTACATGTCTTTAACAAGAAGACATAACAAATTAACGTCAGGAATTGATGTTTATGTCTTTACAAGAGACCTAAACATATTCAACTAAAGTAATTATGAGTGCCGATAATTGGCCTCAATAGTAATTTCAAGTTAATTACATACTTCATGATTATGAATTTACAAGAAGACATAATCATATTTACTAAACGATTCAACAAATATGTTGAAGTAGCTTTTCATGTTATCTTGACATTTTTTCTAATTAGGGCAACATACATTTTATGTGTATAAGTCCTAGTAGAACCAGAAAAACCATTAGTCATATTGTTATATGTTGTACCTTGCACACAATTAAGATTTCTCCCACTTGTGCATGGCACAACATTATGCAAGCAAATATGACAATGTCACAGATAACATATGATTTTAGTCAAAATCAAAATATAGATATGTAGAACTTTATCGCTTTTATAGTGAATCATGCATAACAATTTTATTGATAACATTTTAGGAAGCAACATCAGGAACGCGACAAGTTATCTAATAAAATTCATGCAATGGTTCTTATAAAAACTATGATGCTTCATATGTGGAAAGTAATGTATTATTTCAAGACAATCTAGAAATAAGATGGGCAACTTGTAAGTTAATAGAGCTTACAACTCCCACTGGATTAGAGAACATTACATGTGTTTCGTCACCAGTAATACAATCATTTAGCTCCCACTGGATTAGACAACATTAAAAGTGTTACATCACCAGTGGAGAGTGAGTGATAATTGGATACTTTCCTGCTTTCTGTGAATATCTACACATTATTGCTAATGTGAGTCACTATGATTAGTAACATGTACTTAGGTATTCAAGGAAGTGCATCAAGTTCTAATATATAGATGATGGGCTAGCCATCATTTTAAACTTGAAAATTAGGCATGCAGTTCCTCCATGTTTATCGGGTTAAGACACATTGCTAGGTAATCATGCTAGTAATTGCCTTTACCACTTTTCGGTTTATTGATATTTCTGTTTTCTAATTATTTTAACTCATATTAGTTTGGTAGCTATAGAAAACATGTTCTCTAGTTATCCAAATATCTTATATTTCTTGAAGGTTTCAAAACCGGAACAAGGGTTATAAAACGAACTTGAAAGAATAAGATGTGCAAACATACTTAACCGTTTTGACTTTACAAGACATCACGATTTCTAGAGTATGTGTGCTTTGAGTTTGATTAGAATTAGGACAATTCAAATATTCCTATTATGGCTTTTCCTCATAAGGAAAAGGATAGGAACAAGTCTCTTTCTTACAAGGAAAGGAAGACTTAGTTTGATCCTTTTAATAAGAAAAGAACAAACTTTTGTTTACGATTTGTGTTGCATTAATTCATTAATTGAATTCTCAAAGTTCATATTTAGTATTTTCGATAAGTATCCTTTTATGAATTAATTACCCCATGTTTACAATTTAAAACAATTAATTTACGTAAAAGGCTAAGATCCACATTGTGCTTCTACTATCACATCAGTTGATCTGCTAGCAATAGTAGATTCAATTGGTAGGCGACGATCACCAATTGCATTACAAGTGCAACTCTTAGATCCTTATGGGACTCATGGCATCTAGTGTCAAACAACTAGTGTCATGTAGGCATGTTTAGTCCCATCTTTGCCTCGGATCAAGGTCTCACCGCTTAACTCGATTAAGTCATCCAATTTGAGAACGTGCGAGAATATATCTAGGTCTCACGCATAGAGAATAGTCACCTTGGGTTACAATTCAACCTAGGTCCCACGCATAGGCAAAAGGTAATTGCAAGTGTTCTCAATATTGGACGGCATGACTTAAATTTTGACGGGTAAAAGTTTTGATATGAATCAAAAGGTGTACGAAAGAAGCATGCATTCATCCTTCGTAGCACAAGTTAAAAACTTTTCTTAACTTAATTCTAATCATTGTTTTAATTTATGTGTGTCGAGTTGTCCATTTTCATGACTAATATTAATCCTACGTGGATAATAAAGTTTGGACAATACATAAATAAAATAACATACATAACAAGTTTAGGTGTTATTTTAAGAAACAATGATTTTAAGTTTCAAAAACTTAGTAAAACTAAATCATAAGACTTAGTTTTGAAAATGGTTTGTGTTTCGTTTTAAGTTTTATAGAAAACTATTTGCAATTTTACATATGAAACAAGATATATAAAAAGCAAAACAAACACACAACCACAATATGCAAAGCCTCAACCGATGAAAAAACCTATGCTTGGTCTCGTGAGCCATCACGAGAACCAAGAGTCAACTAGGGACAACCACACAACCACACGGAGGCCTCCCACTTGCTCCAAGGCAATCAAGAGCAAGTTGGAAGCCCATGATGCACATGAAAAGTAGTTTCTGTCCTTCCAGAATTTCTGTGTTAGAGGGCCCAAAAGTCCATGAAGGAGGCTTCTACGGGCTTAGCTCAAAACTAGAAAGTTGTAGACCCATGTCTTGGGTACTTGCAATAAAAATTTCAGCCAAAAATACCTTACCAATCACCGGCAAACTCCGTTTTACCAACTGGTGTTTCAGCAGTCATTTTTCGGCAAAAACGTCTTTAACTCTTTCGCCTTTCACCACCAACCCACGATTACATTATATTGAAAGTAAAATACAATTAATCTACTTTTAATCTACTATAAAAGTGCCCAAACAATGGCTACAACCAAAATAATATAATTACATAAATGCCGAAACAATGGCAAAAACCCCAAAACACGAAATTAAACAACATAAACAACCATTCAATGCACAAGTGGTCTAGGTTTTCATCGGCTTTGCATATAAGCATAATAATACCATAATATTATGAATGAAACAAGGTGTTGGCTAACTCCATGGACAAACATGCATGTATTTGCCATGGAAAACAAAATAATAACAAGAATTAAATTGTTAGCCAACGAAAACGAAGAAATTAATTGACAAGAATTAAAACCCCGTTAGGTACGTGTTTCCTATGACTTAAGGGTCAAAACCCACTGATATTAGGACCTTCCAAATACCATTTAACCACAGAAAATATGGTCTTACGGGCTGAATTAAAACCGTTTCAAAAACCGATCAAAAACACGCGTTTTAGGCCATTTTTCACGTACCCGACAAGTAACCAATTAGCGTATGCATAACAAATGGCCATGGGACCAAAAAGTGCAGATCATAAGACCCCTAAAGGGTCGTCCTATGAGAAAAAAATTGGAACCCTAGGGCTGTTTTAACCATGACTTCAAAAATCATCAAAAAACACCCGTTCTAGCCATTTTTATGCATACCCGGTAATCATATGGCACATATGATGGCTCATGATACCACTATAGGTGATGTATGAATATAAAATATATAAGAATCAAATAAACGCAGTGGAACAACATCACCCACACGAATCTCATATAGCCATATGATCAATCAAATAATAAACAATAACATGTTATACCTTTATAGCGTGATCGGTAGAATCATATGGAGACCATCACCAACACCATGAACCACTTATGAAACCAAGTGACCAAAATAGATCACCTCTATGATGGAAACACACTACATGTCATAGATCACCACCCGATGCTAGTCTTGACCCCGTAACACGCGATCTAGCCTTGAACTACACTAGAATAAGGTTAGATGAGATCAAAAACACCAAAAACTCATATGGTTGAGTTTAATTTCGTGGCTTTTGAGGAAGGGAAGGAGGAGAGACTTTTGGTAAGTGGTTATTATAATTGATAACCTTAATTGACCAATTCAATAGGAGGTTATAACAAAAATGTTACACTTAACCTCTTGCTCTTTTTCCTCTTGTTTCCCACCATGTCCGGCCATATGGGGGCCTTAAATGGGCTTGCCCATTTGTTGGTCCAATCCAATAAACTAAGTACTAGCTTAGTTATTAGTAGCCCGTTATTGATCCCGAGTTACATAGTCGTTTATATATTGTAAATACGATAAATACAATCTATAAAATGGTGTCTCTGTGTATAAGTGTGTGACCCCATAGGCTCACATATGTCTAGCCATATAATTATTTATTATGACACGAGCATACTCCTACAGTATTACTCTTGACGCCGTCACTTGAAGACTCTTGACGCCGTTAGGTACTGTTCACAGCAAGGAAAATTAAGACTTTGCCGTTTTCTTCACTTTTATGCTAAAAAAACGTCCAAAATGCTTCCTTTTCCAGATTTCTCTCCAGAAGTACCTAAAATGACAAAAGGAACGATTTAGGGCAATATTTGATCAAAGAAATTCGAATTCGGGCTTAAATGACCCCCTAAAAACGATTCATTTTTTGCCTCATCAAATACCTTTACACTTGAGATTTGCTTGTCCTCAAGCAAATACACTTTTATTCTAATCAAAATACAAGTAATGGGTCATTTAACACTAATATAAAAGTAATTACAACAAATAATCGTTCCACTAAAGACCAAAGACAAGCACGGGGGTCATACACTAACACCTCACAAATAGTGTTTAGATACTCACATCTCTCGGGTGTAATAAAGTATATATCACAATATGGAAATGGAAAACTTCTCTCACTACCTGTCATAGCAAAATAGATTACCATAGGCTTGGGAAAGGATCAAACCTCCACCACATGGTGTAAGCACCTAGGATAAACTATCAAAGAGGTCTTTCAAAGGGTTATAACGTTAGGTGTAGGGATATGGAATACACAGTTTTGTTGGATGTAGGCAATCTTTACTAGTGGCGAGTTAATCATCTTGGTTAATTACATGTACAATGTGGTGTTGCTAAGCCAAGACTAGACTTTACTTAAGCTAATAAATGAAAAATAACAAAAACATAAAATAAACATAGAATGAAACGGGATGGTAGTCTGTATGTTTTTTTTTTTTTTTCTTTTTCTTTATTATTTCGATTTTTATTTATTTATTTATTTTTTGCATACACTCTTACCCTACCATCCAAAATAATACATCATAGGGAATGTACATTCCCCTTACACTTGAATTTTTACATACTTTACAATAAATTAATCTAATAACTCGAATTAAGATAATCAAAACACTTGGAGTACTTTTTAAGATTAACGCACATATGGGGGTAATAATATGATGTTCTTCCCCATTATTCCATAACACAAGTACTTTACCCATGAGTCCCAATTGTCCCAAAACAATATGTACAAGATATGACTCGACTTAGCAACCATGTAATCAATTAGATAATTAACTAAGGGTTTAAACATGTAACAATAATGCACTAAAGATGAGTGCATACACGGAAGACTAAGGCGATTTGGGTGTACATTTAAGTGGGTTGTAACAATTCTTCCTTTAAGTAAGATGCTTAAAGTTAGAAACAAAAAGCTAGGCTCGGAGGGGTGTACTAGGGGTTTCGTGTACTAAAAATGAGTACAACACTAAGGTGTGGGAAAAATTAATTGACTTTACTAGCCAAGTAATATGACTTAAATGGTCAAGTAATTATGATACGGGTTTAACACAAGGGTGATCCTAATGCCTATTATCATGTAGTAAATCCTACCACACGAATGTAGTCTCACTAGCGGTCTCGGGATGCATCACTAACGCAAGTTCTAGAATCTAAATGCTACCGGTACACTCATAAGCACTAATAGTGAATGATTTTCCTATCAAATCTAAAGGCGAACCTCACATATTTGGGTGGAAAATTTTTCTGAATAGTACAGTTTTGTGCTAGTCATACAACTCCTATCCATGAGACGCTTGCTAAGGCTAAAGTTTCACTCCTAAATGTTGTAAAAAATTTTAAATTTGGCGCTAAAATTACACTTACAAGTATTTCTCTTAGTTTTATTACACACCTACCAGCAAACAAATAAACTCAAGTGCAAGTCTATCCTATAAGGTATCATCATTTACCCTCCCCTTACACTTAGGATGAACATTGTCCCCAATGTTCAATTAAAGAATGTAAAAGTAAAACAGGTAAAAGAATGAAATCAAATAATCCCCTGATTCGTTCGGTGTGGATAGTGTGGTAACAAGGTTAGATCTTCCTCCAAGAAAATGAACAATCAAAGCTTCCCTTTCGGAAAAATAAATCATCTTCTTGTCATATGTAACCTGTTAAACCTGAGAAAATAAACAAGGCAACCTCGCATAAAATCGGCGGCAATCTATATATACTAACAAATCCTAGAAAACAAATTAAGATATAATTCTTGTGGAATGAATGTTTGCACATTTCCTGGAGTTTATAAAACTAAAGAATTAACAAAAACTTCAAGACTCCGTTAGAAAAACAAAACTAGAAAAATTTCCAGAATTTTACACATGACGCCGTCAGGAGTTAATTCCTGACGCCATCAGAAGTGACCTACAGAAATCTTTACGTAAAGTTTCCGGAAAATTTTTGGAAAAATTTATGTCCTACTTCCTGGAAAATCCTGCAAAACATCATTATGACTCGATACAAGCATTTGACTCTAACAAATACTAATACGCATGTCCATTTAATATTGTGGAGAATCATGATCAATTTCTTTCTTAGAAACAAATTTGGGGTTTCCCCTTACACTTATCTTTTGCGAAATACCTTTGTATGAAGTTAGGACGAAGTTAAACAACAAAATAAAGCATTTTCACAATTTTAGTTTTGAAACATGATCTACCAACAATAAAATAAAGCATGCATACGGAAGCAAATAACAATTAAACAAAATAAAAATCACACAAAACATGGGTTGCCTCCCAAGAAGCGCTTTTCTTTATTTACGAGTCTTGTAGCTAGACTCAAGGTCATGGGCTATCACGTGACCTCATCGTTGGTCTCACTTTCTAGGTCATCTCCAATATTAGTTTTGTATTCCGGACCTAGTTACAAACATTCTTTGTAGAAACCAAGTATTCTATTCATAACATATTCTACTCCTCTACGTCTATCCTCATCATTCCTATAGTAAACCGCTTGCTTTTGTTCCTTTTCTAGGTTTGATAGGAGGCGGTATTGTTCAATCTTATAGGGCATTTGGTAAGCAATCTCATCATTCTCTTCCTTGAATCTAACTATCCCTAGGGTCGGATCATAACTCATGTTAGAGGCCTTAACAAACGGTTTTCCGAACACTACTTGACTTAGGCAATCATCTATTACCGGACGAGTATCCTCCACTATCACAAAGTCGGTAACATAAGTGAAGTTTCCTACAAATACATGCAATCCTTTCACTCTTCCTACAAAATTACTTATCAAATTCTTGCGGGGCATCATCCTAAAACCAAGTTGCTTCCTCATTACCCAATTATAATAAGTCCTAGTCATGATGTTTATAGGAGACCTAGGATCGATATAAGCTTTCCATACATGCATATGCCCAATGTTGTGTGGTATGTTGATGTTAGAGTGGTCACCTACTTTAATAAGGGGTGAACCAAGGATATATGGTGTCTCGGGGTCATCGAATAAATCCTTGTGATATTCCCGTTCTTCCTTGGTGGGCAACTTATCAAAGTACTCTTCTACGTTTTCTACTTCCTCTAACTTTTCTCCCTTATTAACCTCAACTTCCTTAGTTTCATTCCTAGTCTCGGTTTCTATTCCAACTTCATCCTTGTCACTTTCTTATATATCCTTATCTTTTGGCTTAATAGTGACAACATTGACAAAGTGGACGTGTTTGGATGACGAGGGGTCCATAATTTGGATTCCGCTATTGGCATCCCTAGTGTCCTTTCTAGGTGTAGTTAGTGTTTGGTTGTTGAGGGCTTTCAACAAGTTGTCAATCTTATTGGTCATCTCCGTTTGTTGTTGATTGAATTCGGTTTCAAACTTAGCTATGCGAGCCTCTTGAAACGCCATGAACTTGGACATCAATCCTTCAAGATTATTGGTACTACCATAGTTATTAGAAGGATTGTTGTTGAAAGTACGGTTGGAGGGTGGACCGTTTGGTTGGTAACGATTAGGCGGATTGGAAGAATTGTTTTGGTTTTGTTTCCACCTAAGGTTCGGGTGATTTTTCCAAAAAGGGTTGTAGGAATCACCGTAAGGGTTTGGCTCGGGTTTGAAAGTGTACCACTTATCTCCCGCTTCGTCGGTACGCGAGGATGCGTAGTCAGCAAAAGCTGTTCTGGGGAGTTCCATGCAATCACGAGTGTCATGGGGACCACTACATAATTCGCATGAAAAAGTGATTTTTTTCACTTGGCTTGAAGGCTTAGGAGCTTCTTAAGATTTCATGAGAAACTTGACTTGGTCCTCAAGTTCCATAATCCTACGGTCGGGAGTGCTAGAATTGTTCGAAGGGAAAGATATTGCCTTGACCGTTTTTTTCAAATCACGGGGAATGTTCCAACTTTCGTTTTCATAGAGAGCAAGATCTTCTATGAGTTCCCATGATTCTTCCGCACTTAGATTACGTAGCTTACCACCGGCCGATTGGTCAATGGTTCGCCTTGTGAAGAGATCGATATGGTCATAGAAGATTTGGACTTTGAGCCAAAGATCTATGCCATGATGAGGGACTTTTTGTAGTAAGTCCTTGAAACAAGTCCATGCTTCATATAGAGTTTCACCTTGACGTTGTTGGAACATCAAGATATCATTTCTAATCTTGGTAGTTCTCCCCAGTGGGAAAAATTGAGCAAGGAAACGAGTCGTGAGATAATCCCATGAGGTGATGGATCCCGCGGGTAAACGTTCAAGCCATTGACTAGCTTGATCACGTAGAGAGAATTGGAACAGGCGTAATCGGGTCGACTCTCTAGTTGTAACATCAAGGTCTATAGAATCTACGATTTTAAGGAAATCCTTGAGATGTTGATTAGGATCTTCGGAACGAAGTCTATGGAATGCACATCCGCTTTGCACCTACCGGATGGTGTCGGATCGTAAGGGGGACACATTGGCTCCTTGAGTGAGCTCAATGGTGTTTCGATAGCTTTGGTGGCTAGGACGGGAATACTTTCCTAGGGTTCGGGGCCTAAGAGGTTGGTTTGCTAGTGGTGGGTTTTGTTGGTGGTTTTGTTGTGGTGGGTTGATGGGTTCAAAGATGTTACCACCTTCCATGATGTCGGATGGTAAAAGTTACGAACAAAGACACGAAGAAAAAAGATAGACTAAAGAAAACCTAAAAATAAAAATAAAATCTTACTAGAAAGGAATCTAGCAAGTAGACCTAATAAAAAGAAATCCTAACCTA
Organism: Artemisia argyi; assembly: GCA_030686995.1. NCBI lineage: Eukaryota > Viridiplantae > Streptophyta > Magnoliopsida > Asterales > Asteraceae > Artemisia > Artemisia argyi. Next base: position 166,184,879 of record CM060687.1, on the reverse strand, counting down.
GACAATAACTATTTCCCCGGCAGTGGCGCCAAAAACTTGATACGTGGGGATCGCACCAGGCTTTACCTCTCGAGGGATCTTGAGAAGCTTACAACCCCCACCAGGCAGTGTACTTGATCGTTGTAGTATAGTATAGTGACAAGTACCGGGGTATTGATCATTCAACTCAGGAATAGTGTCGCTAGGATTAGAAAGCCTAAAAACTAGGTCTAGAGGTGAGGGATGATTTTTTTTTTTGTATTTTTATATATTTTTATTAAAGCAAATAAAATCTCGGGTTTTGGAAGAGTAGGCGGAATTAGTTGCTAATCAACTAACACAATAACTAAGATGCAATCAAAATAAAATAACAAAAATGAAAATAAATCTATTTAAACTAGTGGTGTGAACAATAATAAGGAGAGTTGTGTTTACTTAGGTTTCATTACTCCCTAGATATATTTTACAGGTGGATAGTTTGTTACAATTGCATGGATGACGGGTCGTATTCCTTAATACTAGTCGTAGGGCCGTGTACAATATTCCCTAACTCTATAGGATCTTACTTCACTCCTATGTCGAGCCGTTAGAAGCTCCTAACATGGGATCATTAGAATTCTCCTATGCATTAAATACAACCAAAAATCATAGTACACCTCTGATCATGTTTCTTAAGACGTTCAAGCATGTCACCAATGGAAGTCTGCCAGTTTTCTTAAGCCTAACATCGAATACAATCATCCGTAACAACTATAAACAAACAATCAACCCATAATTAACATCTAGGTTTCACTACATCTAAGCAAACACACAAGAGATCTAGCCAAACATGTTAAATTCAAGACAAGTGTAAGATATATTCAAACAACACATAGACATATTGAATGAATTGAAAGAGTACTTATCTCAATTGAACATGAAAGGTTTCAAAGGGTAAAAACCCTTAAAAAAGCTGTAATATTCTGACTAGGGTTTCTCTCCAAAGTTACACCCGACTTGTTCCTCTCTAATGAATGAAAATTGCAAAACTATATATAGATTTTACAGGGTGACGGCGTCAACTCGCCGCCCATAATGAAATCGGATTGCCTAGATCCACTTTTGACGCCGTCATGTGTAATATTACTCTGGGCCGTCACTCATATTTGGACCATGACGGCCTATGGTGACGCCGTCATGTCCATAGTGTAAAACTCTTCTGGATCGTCACGGACTTTATCCACTTCCACCTCTTGTATTACTCTTGACGCCGTCACTTGAAGACTCTTGACGCCGTCAGGTACTGTTCCCAGCAAGGAAAATTAAGACTTTGCCGTTTTCTTCACTTTTATGCTCCAAAAACGTCCAAAATGTTTCCTTTTCCAGATTTCTCCCCAAAAGTACCTAAAATGACAAAACGAACGATTTAGGGCAATATTTGATCAAATAAATTCGAATTCGGGCTTAAATGACCCCCTAAAAATGGTTCATTTTTCGCCCAGTTTGTTCTTGACTCCCTAGACATGTCTCACAATAATGTCTTTCAAAGCTCAACTTTGGTAAATTCCGTACTAGCTCGTTAGAAGCTAGATTTTGAACTAACCTCATATTGCCGTGACCTAACCTCTTATGCCAAAGCGTTGAGTTTTCCACCATGGACGTAAGACATATGTGTTGCTTAGAGTTATCACCCAACTTGCATGTATATAAGTTATTTCTCCTATGACCTTTTGCTAACACAACACCATTTTTACTAATTGTACAATCTACCTTAGTAAATTTAACTTCACAATCATTATCACTTAATTGACTCACACTAATCAAATTAAAGTTTAAACCTCTAACATGCTCAACGTTGGTAATTTCAATGGAGTCATGAAGGACATTACCTTTGCCGACAATTTTTAGTTAAGTTTGCTCCCAAAAATGACATGATTGCCATTATACGCCGTGCATGTTGTGAACAATCTTCTATTCCCGGTCATGTGTTTAGTGCGACCACTATCCACTACCCACTCATCCAGTTGTAGATCATTTTGAGAAAAACCTACAACAAAAGTACAACTCATGCCTTTGGTACCCATTGTTTCTTGGGCCCATTTTAGTTAGCATTTAAAGTGCCCAAGTTAAAAATTCTTGGATCTTGAAGCAAGACACATAATTTCTCAATACCAAATTTAGAGAAAGCGGTCCAAGGATTGTTTTGATAGTCATTTTGAATTTGATAACTTGGTCTATAGTTATGATATGCTTGAGGTCTAAAGAAGTTTTGGTTTGAATAGGAGTTGTCTCTCCTTTGGTAATTGTTATATTGGTATTGAGAAGACTTTTGACCATAGTTAGAGAAATTTCTTCTTTGGTAAATCATAGACCACTTTTGCCTACACCCAATATGAGATCTCATATTGGGTGTAGGTAGAAGTCGAGATCGTCCCAAGGGATTTGGTTGTTTTAGTAATAAGAAAAACGTTTGTTAAATAAGGGTTGTCAATCCAAATTTATATAAATATCAATTTAAAAGAAACTCAATAAAAACTAAGCATATACTTGTGTATAATTCCTTGATTGGTAATTAGGAGTATCATGACAATTTAAGTATAAAGTTTGGTGTAAAACTTGTTATGATGCGCAACTAAAAATGAGTAGTTATACAATCTATGATGTATGTCATGTTTTAACTACGACTAAGAATTCTATCACCTAAATGACTCCTTTCGGACATATCAAATGAGTATGACAATTCTATAATCACATGGTTGTTTTGAAAATCAATTCTTTTCTTATGAATTCCTACGAATCCTTTCGGTCCTTTTTCGTGATGAAATCTTCGCAAATCCATTTTAACAAGTAAATAAGATGGGTGTCAAGTATCCTATTCCATACTAATTCGTGCACTAATGTTTTGGAATAAAAACAAGTTGAAATTCCTTTCGGACCTATTTTTCCAAAGATTGTTTTTATCAACAAATTAAGCAAGATTAGATGTTATTTCAACAAACTCATAAAATAGATATGTTTTCATGTATCACCCTTTTCATAAAAGAATACTCCATAACCAATCACATCATACACACAAGTATATCACAAATTACTCCATAACAATCATATTAAAACACAAGTAAATAAGAAAAGTTTCATTAGACTCAAAGTAACAATTGTTTATTATAAGTATCAAGGTGTACCTAGCTTGAGAATTACAATGAATAAACTTGTGGAACTATAGCAACCACACTCCTCCAATTGCTCACTAACGTAAGTAAACAAATCCAAACTCGAACCAAAGCTTGAGACTCAAACTCAACACTTTCTGGACGTTTTCACAACACTTAGTAAACTTTCAGGCAATATAAAATGAACTAACAATATTTGGTGTAAAACTTAGTTAGATATTTGGTGGTACAACTAATCTAGACCCTAAGTAGTCATTATATAGCATAATAACACTTATCCTCCAAGTAAAAACGTCCCTCTAGAGTTATTAAGCAGAAATGATCAGCCACACATGATTATGGGGAGTAAATTCGTCCATAAATGCAAAACTTGTAACATCAGTCACCTCCGTCCGATCGGTTTCTCTCCATCCGATCGGATGGCACTTCTTTTGGCACATTCCAACCGAATCGGATGCGGGTTGCATCCGATCGGATGGACATTGTCTGGAAATTATTCTTTTGTCTTTTATTTGTCGTTTTACGTTGCATGCATTGTCTTTCTTCGTGGCATGACTTTATTCATCAGAACTTGATATTTCCTTGATAAATATGTGTAGAAAACTTGTCTTTATCAAATCCTTTTGTCCATGCGTCGTTTCTTTCTTTCTTGATCTTCTTGAAACTCTCCAAATGTGCATGATCACTTCATTTCTTCATCTTTTAATCATTTTTACCTGCTTTTGGCTATATTTGCATGCATAAACACTTTTCCACGATTAAGTAACAAATATATACAAATATGACCAATTTCCATGCGTAAAACAAACAATAACGCGACTAAAAACATGTTAATTTTGAGCGTTATCAAATCCCCCACACTTGAGCTTTGCTCGCCCTCGAGCAAGTCTTAATCAAAAGAAAATTGAATTCAATGGCAATAGTGCAAATATCTTGTTTGAACTCAATCAAGTAAATAAAGAGCTTGATAACAATTCTACGCACCTCACGAAGATAAGTTGAAATTCACTCATCACTCAATATGTGTCATGATTAATAGATCACTCATTGCTCAGTCATGATTCATGTTTCTTACCATAGGCTTGTACAAGTATCAAAACAATGAAATAATTCATCAAAGAGGTCTTTTGTTCGGGTTGTAACGTTTTAGGCTAAGGGTAAATAAAACCTTCGTGCAAATAATTACACTAAGTCAAAAAGGTAAGGATAAGGCATGGGAATATTTATGAAATTGGTTTTAAAGAAAAATAAAATCAAAGTCTAAGTCCTATTGTTGCTAATCACGAACAAACCACAAACCCAAAAATGATTATAGTTACAATCTTTCTCCTCTTCGAACTTTCACATGTCGATACATAGATTCACTATAAAAATATTCTTCATACTTAGCACATTGGCTAACAACATATCACATAACTTTCTTTATTCATAATAATATAGCACATTGGCTATAATTGTCACCTTATTGTTGCGATGACTTATTTTCATTTTTTTTAATACATCACATCTCTCCCACACTTTGCATAAGCATACACCACAAAAAATAAAAATAAGAAGTATGCATCCTTCGTCTTTGTTGGAATGGCACACACATGATTGGTGAAGTGTGGCTAACTAAGAATCATCAAAAACAATCCAACATACCAAGCAACTAGCAACCCACCGTTTAGACTCTGACAAAGGGTTAGGCTAAGGTTTAAAGTGTAAAATATTTTTTATTTTTCTGGATTTAACAAAATGAAAAGGATGGCTCGAAGGGTTTAACTAGGGGTATCTAGCGCTAAAGATAAACGCTAACAAATGGGTTCCAAATACGAGAATAACTAACCGATGTGGTTAGCAAAAATTTGTTTTGTAAACGGATGGCCATTTGGTTTTATTCCTAAGTTTGCCTCTTATCATATGAATATATTCTTATCATTCGAAAATGATTTAACCGTAATGCATAACAAGTACAAGCTCTAGAATTAACACAACCAACGGCACACTCATAATGAAATATATAAATAGCAATTAGAAACACTATTCACATAAAAAAAACTAATCCTCACTATTTATAGTAATAAGGGTATAAAATTGTGCTAGCAAATGTTATCAATTCCGAGACGAATTGCTCTTTACACTTAATTTATTCTCCAAAAATATAATTATTATTTACCATTGAATCAACCTTATTTTAACTAAATATGATGGGCGAACTACTTCTAGTTACTAAAGTTCACGACTCTAAAAAAATGAAAATTTAAAATTAAAATTAAAAATTTTAAAAATTATGCAATTTTTCTATTTTCTTCCCTCCCCCACACTTAAGTTTTGCATTGTCCTCAATGTAATAAAAAAAATAACTTCAAAGTAAAGGAAATGAAAAAATTTAGAAAATACCGGAGTTAAATACGCAATATGCATATTTGATCATAATAAGCAAATGAGTTTATCGACTCCAAATGTTGATCAACTCTATGCTTCCGTAACAAAACCCCTGCAAGAAAACTGCAAAATATACGAAACAACCGAACAAATGCAAACAAAAACATCTAAATGAAATAAGTAGAAAATTAAGTTACGTTATAAATCCTAAAAGAAATAGTTAAAGGTAGTGGAAATAGAAATAATTCGACACATAATGTTTTTAAAACAAACCATAAACCATATGATGATCACTCGTCATCATCAATAACTCACGTCGGAATGAATAAACTCGTCCTCGCTATCCTCTTCATCATCTTCCACGTCTTCATCTTCGTCCTCATCCACCACTCGTCGCTTCTTCTTTCCAACTCTTGATGACGAACCTCCAACATCATAACTCGATCCTCCAGGATTAAAACTTGATCCACCCACATTGACACATGAACTACCATACTCGGGAAGTCTACCGTATGGAGGGTATGGCTCGGGAAATGGTGAATAACTAGGATAAGGGTAGGGGTATGGTCCAGGATATGGAGAATATGGTAACGGGTATGGTGGAACATTTGGTGGGTTGTAGGGAGGTACCTCATAATTGGCATCTTGTGCCAAGTGTTGTGTTATAGGCATGGAATAATCAAAGTTGTAATTATTCCTCATTATCATTGAATCTTTCCAAACTTCCCTACACTCAATAGCATTCAACTCTCGGTTCCAATCACCCCATCCTGAATCAAACCACTTTGAGTATTCCCCAGAAAACTTCCCATTTGAGGTTGTGATGGTGCTTCCGCATAAGCTCCTGATTGCGCCCCCACCCTTGGTTCGGTCCAAGGTCCCAAAGTCTTATTATTCCTATCCAATGCTTTTCCAAAACTAAAAGCATCCCATATCTCACTCTCCATCCTCACTCGACACTTCCTCAACTCATTCTCATTATAGTACCCAAGATTCTTAGCCAAAACGGTCACATAATGACCTCCACAAACATCACTTTGTTTCTTAATCCCCGGTGCTCTCTTAGAAAGATATTCGGCAATAATCCATGCCACATTCCCATTCTTATCTTCCTCCAATAACTTCATCACCCATAAGTCCGGTTGACTAAATTTGTCTTGACTACCGCTCCTATGCAACAATCCCCAAGAAATCAACTTTTATAACACCTTCATCAACGGATTCCTAATCCTAGAAGAATTCCTCCTAAGACAAGTTGGATCACCAATTCTATTCCAATAAGCATCAACACCCGTGTATTGATTATTATCTCTAGCCAAGCTCACAAAATGTGGTCCAAACAACCTATGATTAACCTCACTCTCCTCATACAAACCAAGGGCAACTGCAAAATTTGGCAAAGATAAAGCATGTTCGCGACCACACAATCTAAACCAAACACAAACATCCCCAAGAACATCATTCACCTTCCTATCAAAGTAAAACGTAGAAAAGAACTCCAAACACCATTCCTTGTAAACATCCTCACGTATACTAAAAGCTCTTTCCCAAGAATAATCTTCAAACCTATCCCCATCACCGGGATACACATAAATCATAGTCATCATGCTCCTCAATTGATCCTCACATTCATACTCCGCAAGCAATTCCCAATCAATCAATCTAGGCTTAGCAATCTTTCTCTCTTGAAGTTTTGAAAGACGTTCTCTATACGCATTCTTCTCACCTTTGTTTTGCACATGAGAAAACTTGACATTATCATTAGACTCCGGTTTCAAACTGAAAGTGATCCTCTTCCTCTCGTTCCTTTTCAAATACTTGTAAACAAGCGGGTTTCTTTGATTACGACCCAATCTTGAAACATTTCCCTGAAAGAAAACTCAAATTGTGTTATTATAAAAGTATAAAAACTAATACCAATCAATTTAGAAACTAGAAAACGCAATTTCGAAAATGTCAAAAATTTTTCCGTAGCATCCATCCGATCGGATTGTGGTCCATCCGATCGGATGGATCTTTTGGCATACTCCAATCCGTTCGGTTGCAACTCGCAACCGATTCGGCTGGAGTTTCTGTTTACATTATGCATCCTCAATCCATTCTAAACGTTTCCCAATCAATCCGAACTTCTTTCTAACTTGTAATCTACCATTCTTGAGTACTTCTAACATTTGAACTCTCCTATCAACAATTCGTATCATTTCCATTCATCAACCTAATGATCCTATGAACTCAAGAACACCATCTACTAAAGTCTTCCAATTAGTGCTCTAATCAACAATGCAATCACCTAACATCACTAATTATCAAGCATGTAACTCCTGAGATTCATCAATTGCAAATAAATTACCCAATTCAATCCGAAAATTCAATCAATCAATTCTTACTCAAAACTTAATCAATTGATCTAATTCTTTTTGCAACACATTCTCCTATCATCTAATCACTTATCCCCAAAATATTACATCTTAATTCGAAATTATTCAAAAATACCCAATTCGTGACCTAATTTTAATCATCCGAATTAAAACCTAATTGAATGAAATTAATGATGTAACTTACTTGACTTGATGCCATTGATGATCAATTATCACTCCTGCAGCTCTTAAACAACTTCTTATGGTCGAATTTATGACCCCAATTCTTGGTGGATTGTGTGTGTGGTTTTCTTGGGTTTTTGAAAATTTTGGTTTATATATTCAATTCCATCCGATCAGTTGTGAATACATCCGTTCGGTTTTGTATGAAATTGATTTTTTAAAGTTTTTCTACTACTAAACTTGGTACAAACATTAGTAGTTCTTGTCTCTTCAAAAACTTATTATTTTGTATGTATTCCAAACACACTTTGTCTACCAAAAATTTGGTCATCATTTCTACTTCTAAACTTAAGACTAAAACATAACTTAACCTCTAAAAAAAACTGGATAAATAGATAAATAGATAGATAGATAGTCTTATTTCAAACATGAAATGTGTAAAACCTAAAAACATAAAATAAATTTCATGAAATTAAAAATACGAAACAAACAAATAGCACAAGATGTGATTTATTCTTGTGATCATTTTTCTTCATCCATAGAAATATTCATTCCTAAGAATGTCTTCTCCACGATACTTGTTTGACAACTTCCTAGTAGTCTTTTGAGTTTTGAAACTTCGTGCAAAATTCCTTCCGCTAGGACATGTGATATCAAATTTGCAATGCCAATCACCATCTCCTTCTTCTCTTTTGTAAATGCTATGACCATCGGATCCCCATTCCAATTTCTTCAATTGGACCGGTAAAGATCCAAGAAAATCTGTCAATTTGTTAAACACAAAAATGTTTTTAAATGGGTTAAAGAAAGCCTCCATTGCTAGAGCCCTTTCCATTTCATCCTCAATATCAAAGAAACTAGGTGTGCATGGGCCAAACTTAGGCCTACCATCTTCATCTCTTCCTACTTCAAAGCAACCAAGGTAATCCTCCTCTTGGTCCTCATCATTATCATCCCCGTTACTACCCCCTCTAGGCTTTGGATAGTAAGTGTTCTTAAGAATTCCATCATCAATTGTCATGGTACCTCTTCCCATATCTATTATAGCTCCACATGTTCTTAGGAATGGTCTACCTAACAACAAAGGTAGTTCCTTATCAACCGCAACATCCAACACAAGAAAATCCGCTAAGAACGCTTGGTAACCAATTTGAACTCTCACATTTCTTACCTCCCCCATTGCTTTCGCTTTAGAATTATCCGCCATAGTGAGTTTAGAATTGTTAGGTTTAGGATTTCTTAATCCTAACTTTTGATACAATGGATAAGGCATAATACTCACACTCGAGCCCGTATCGGCTAATGCATATAAAGGAGTTGTCCCATTAATTTTAACCGGTAAAACAAAATTTTCGGGATCATTCATTTTCTTTGGGAGCCCATTCTCAATTATCCTTCTCTCCTCTACTTCATCAAAACTATTATCTTCCAACTTCGACTTTGCTAACATAACCCTATCTAATTTCTTCCTATAATCCATGTAGTTTCTTAACACTTCAATGACCGGTTTGTTTTCTATCAATTCACTAATTTTTGCTTCAAGATTCTCCAAGATAGCTTGTTTTTGCTCTTTAGTTAAGGGTTTGCTGTTTTTTGGTGAATTTGGTGGAGTTTTGGATGATGATGATGATGATTTGTTTTCTTTTTCTTTTTGGGTGGAGGGTTGGGTTAATTTGTTCAATGGTGTTTTGTTTCGGTTAGCCTTGCCCATCTTACAAATTTCATCCCTTCCTTCCTTCATCTTTTCTATACCTTCATAAACATCAACAAGCATTTCATTCACACTTTTTCCTTCTTCCAAATCACTTATGTTAATTCGTAACTCCCCAAGTGCGAAATCCAATGTACACGTGGTAGTCACAAGAAAATCTCTACCAAAGATAATCTCCGGTTCATCGGCATTAGTATATTCCAAAACCAGAAAATCAAATTTGAAAATGTGACCATGAATGTTCACTCTAACTCCTTTCACTTCCTTCCTTCCATAATTTCCATAGTCAAGCCTAACAAAACCAAGCTTGTCAAGTACTTCTTCCGAAATGTAATTGTCTCCATATTCCATATTCAATTCCGCATCCCACGCTTTAACACCTTCCACCGCACAAGGTGTAGAATACCTCATGTGTGGAGCATCAAATTCCTTAGGTGGTGCTTGTGTGAAAACAACAACTTTCCTTTCCTTCTCCTTCTTTGGGTAACACATTTCATGTGGTAAGTAAGACACATTGTCACCAACAACCTCTTCTCCTTCTAAATCCAACTTAGCCTTTTCCAACATGCTTTCCAACTTTTACAAGGAATCACCGGAATCCTTGAACATATCCTCCAAATCTTTCAAGTACGCCGAAAGCTGACTTAAACTCACCATTTCAACTTAAGCAATTACTAACTATAACATAACCATTAACAAAAACATCCAAATCATTAGCATGAGGGTTAGTTGTAATCAAATAACTCTTAATATGAAATAAGAACAAGTAAATTAACTAACTAAAACACTTAGAATTGAAAAGAAACTAAAAAATAAAAATGTTAAAAATTTTACCGAGACTTCCATCCGTTCGGATGGCACAAATTACCACCTCCAACCGATCGGTTGGAACCCGCAACCGATTCGGTTGGAGCTTTCTGAAACTATTTTTTTTTATATAAAAAGACTTAAACTTAATAAAGCAGTAATGAGAACATTAAGGACATTTAAAATATTAACTAAGGTGTTCTTTAAACTTCTAAAACATTAACTATAATTAAAACTACTAAAAATATTAAAATTACTCATAATGACATCTTATAACTAATAATAACTAACATTAATCATATAATTATTAAAACTAATTAACTAAAAACAGAAAAATGAACATTAAATAAGAAAAAACAGAATCCTAAAAATTTACCGTAGCCACCTACCGATCGAACGGACATCCATCCGAATCGGTTGGCTAAAAACCAACCTTTTTGTTTTCTTTTTTTTTTTTCTTTTTTTTCTTTTTTTTTACTCTAAAAACTTTAAAAAAAATTCACAAATTACAAACAATTTTATTACTAAAAACTAAAAAATTAATCAAATCCCCGGCAGCGGCGCCAAAAACTTGATGTGCGTTTTTATTAGTACAAGTTTTAAAATTTATAAACACAAATTATCCGATTATTATTTAGCACATACGAGCAAGTTTACTCGTCCGATGTAATAAAGGTGGGTAAGTCGAGATCGTCCCAAGGGATTTAGTTGTTTTAGTAATAAGAAAAACGTTTGTTAAATAAGGGTTGTCAATCCAAATTTATATAAATATCAATTTAAAAGAAACTCAATAAAAACTAAGCATATACTTGTGTATAATTCCTTGATTGGTAATTTGGAGTATCATGACAATTTAAGTATAAAGTTTGGTGTAAAACTTGTTATGATGCGCAACTAAATATGAGTAGTTATACAATCTATGATGTATGTCATGTTTTAACTACCACTAAGAATTCTATCACCTAAATGACTCCTTTCGGACATATCAAATGAGTATGACAATTCTATAATCACATAGTTGTTTTGAAAATCAATTCTTTTCTTATGAATTCCTACGAATCCTTTCGGTCCTTTTTTGTGATGAAATCTTGTCAAATCCATTTTAACAAGTAAATAAGATGGGTGTCAAACATCCTATTCATACTAATTCGTGCACTAATGTTTTGGAATAAAAACAAGTTGAAATTCTTTTCGGACCTATTTTTTCAAAGATTGTTTTTACCAACAAATTAAGCAAGATTAGATGTTATTTCAACAAACTTATAAAATATATATGTTTTCATGCATCACCTTTTTCATAAAAGAATACTCCATAACTAATCACATCATACACACAAGTATGTTAGCATTAATATATATATATATATATATATATATATATATATATATATATATATATATATATATATATATATATATATAAGTGATGGTCATTCTCATATTGTAACTTTGTGTCGTTTTTTAAGATTAGTGATTGTTTATGTTAGCATTAAAAATTATATTAGAAAGTGATGGTCATTCTCATTTAGTGTAACGTTATAATGTGTCGTAGTTTTTGTTATAAGAATAGTCAATGGGCCTTGGTCTTGGTAAGCTAATATGTCATGTGCTATGTAATGTAAGCCTTTATATGTAAAAGGAAACCAAGCCCAAGACCAAGCCCATGGAAAGCCTCTTAAGGCATCTTGTTAAGAACTATATAAACACCTCAAAGGCTCATTTGAGGTGTGTGCTTGTGTGTGTATTCTGTGTGTTTTATTAATAAAAGTTATCTTCATCTTATACTCTCTTTTATACATCTTAACGCCACACATATATTACCAAGTCACCATCTTTACTTCATTTACATACTATATTTGTGTTATAGTTGATATATCTAAGGTCCTACAAGTGGTATCAATCGCCTAACAATGGTTTAGGAGTGTGTGAAAATCGTTTTTATCAAACTTTTCCTTTAAAAGTTGCGTTTTTCATTTATAAACGTGTGCTTTTCGTTAAAAGTTTTGAGTTTTACGTATCTTTAGTGTTAAAGTTGTGAACTTTATTGACGTTTTATTGATTCTAAGTGTTTTGGGAAAGATTTTATCAAAAGAAACAAGTGAAAAAGTGTTTTTTGGTTGAAAAAATCGTATTTTTTGAGTTGTTGGGTCATCTTACGCGTAAGTTTTGAGCATAGTACAAGTCTACAGCTGTCTACAGTACTTTTTGGCAAGTTTACGCGTGAGTTTAGGCATAAAACCCATTTTCTACGCAGAAGATCACTTTCTACGCGTGAGTTTAAGCAGAAAAACCAGTTCCTATGCCTATGTCTGATTTCCTACGCATAAGCGAAGATCCTACGCTTAAGTTTATACGCAGAAGTTCTACGCAAAAGTTCCTACGCAGAAGTTCTACGCGAAAGATCCTACGCATAAGTTTTCTTCAACGATCAGAGACTACTCAGTACTTCCCTGACTTAGATAAGTTTGTGGAATACTTCGACTTGGGATATCTTTCAAGCTTGGATAAGTTTGAGAGATTAGTTTGGTTTGTAAACCTTACGCGTAAAAAATCTTACGCATAAGCTAAACCTTACGCGTAACATAAATCTTACGCATAAACTACTAATTCTACGCTTAAGAATTTTTCTTACGCATAAGATTACTGTTTACGCATAACTTTTGTTTACGCATAACATTTAATTTACGCATAAGATTCTGTTTACGCATAAGTTTACCCTTTACGCTTAAGATTACTGTTTACGCATAAGATCAAGGTTTCCGCGTAAGTTTTGACTTTTGATAACCAAACTTCAAACAGCCATAACTTTTGAACCGTAACTCCGTTTTTGACGAATCAGCTGTCAAAACGACCGTGAAACAGAGAAGAAGGACACGTTGAAATAAATTATTCATTCAACCCAAGTTTCGAGGCCTAAAAACGCTCCGGGAAGAAGTTATTGACGTTTGAAGGTTTTAGATCAAATTTTTCATCATAAACACTTGCATCAACTTACACTAAACACAACTCCTACTTCGTTGGAACGATCCAAGAATCAACTTTATCCATCTACACTTCATCAATGGCAACTCAGCAAGATATTCATGCAGTCGGTGCGGAAAACCGACCTCCAATGCTTGAAAAAGGTGGATATCTCCCATGGACAAGCCGCATGCTTCGTTACATCAAAACAAAGCCTGATGGTAAATTAATGATCAACTCCATTACAAATGGTCGATTCAAGCCAAGACAAGTTCAAATTGAAGGTAATCCAAATACAACACCTCCTACTCAACCATTCGTGCGTGAACAAACAGAAGCAGATTACACAGAGGAAGACAAGAAGCAGATCGCCGCTGATGATATGGCAATGCATTTAATCCAACTTGGATTACCACGGGAGATCTTTGCTGCGGTCGACAGCTGTGAAACTGCTTATGCTATGTGGGAACGTGTTAGAAGGATATGTCATGGAACTGAGATTGGACAACAAGACGTTGAGTACAAACTTCTTACTGAATGGGAGAACTTTACATCCACTAAAGGTGAACAGATTGAATCTTACTACACAAGGTTTTGCACTTTGATGAATGAGTTAATCAGAAACAAGTTGACACCTCGAACAATTGCAATTAACATCAAATTCATCAATAACCTTCCAAAAGAATAGGTTTGTTATGTTACAATTGTCAATCAAACAAAGGATTTACATAAAGTGAATTATGATCAACTCTATGACTTTTTGAAGCAAAACCAAGCTGAGGCTAATGAAGTAAGGAAAGAAAGATTGACAAAGAATCATGATCCTCTCGCATTAATTGCTACTACACCAACACCGCTACCAGTAAACACACAACAATCATCATTATCTTCTACTCACAACTACTTGCAACCATCATACGTTCAACAACCAACACCAGTCTACCAACAACAGTTCTACCCACAGCAACAACAACATGTTATTCCACAACAGCAATACCCACAATTCGAAGACCCAGAATTCACTGAAAATGATGAAGCTTCTGCAGCATTGACCCAAGCGCTTGCTTTTCTGTCAAAGGCATTCCAAGGACGCTATTCTACACCAACAAACAACAACAAAAGGATTTCATCAAATACTCGCAACAGGCAGATCGCTCAGCCGAGTTTCAATATGGGCAACGGAGGCCAAACGGTTGGAGTATATGGGAATCAGCAGGGATATGCTACTGGATTTAATATGGGTAATCAGAATATGCAGAATGCAGGTCAGTATGCAGGGATTCAGTATGGTCAGTATGCAGGGAATCTAATGGGTCAGTTTGCTAGAAATCAGAGGGGTCAGAATGTTGGTAATCAGGCAATGGGTAATCAGAATCGGAATGTTGCAGCTCCAGTTGTTGGGAATCTGAGAAATGTAAATCAGGGTAATCCAATTAAGTGTTTCAACTGTTAGGGTGTAGGTCATATGGCAAGGAACTGTCCTACTAAGCCGAACAAGAAAGATCTAGAGTAGTTGTAGAAAGCAGTGCTATTGGCACAAAAGGAAAAGGCAGGATTTCTGTTGAACGCAGAGGAGAATGATTTTATGGCTCTTATGGATGACATGGAAGATAGAGAGGATATCGATGTGAACTGCATATTTAAGGAGAATCTTCACGAAGCTAAGTATGACACGGATTCTGACACACTTCTTGTTTATGACACCAATGCACCATCTGAGGTATCAAACTTCAACACATGTCACAATAATGATATATTTGATATGTCTCCTCATGAGGAACAACATTCTGAGAAGCTAGCACCCACTTATGATACATACCTGGACACGCCAAGTAGTAACAATACTCCTTCAGCAACTCTAGATATGACTCATAATGGAGGCTTCGTTTCATAGCATGCTGAGAATGATGAGGAAACACATGCTTTGTTTGAATCATTATTGAATAATTGTCGTAATGAAATTGAGAATGTGAAAAAGGTCAATCGCGATGTTAAGGCCGCGAATGTTAAATTGACCGCTGAGCTTGAGAGTTACAAAGAAAACGTTAAAGCTTCTGAATTTCATAACAAAAGATTGTCTGAATTAGAAACTGGTTATCAAAATTCCGTTTCAAGGGAAAAACAATTGCAACTCAAGTTTGACACACTTGATGTTAATTCTTTCAAAAAGATAAGATCTTTAAACGCGGAAATTTCTGATTTGCAAAACCAACTTTCTAAACAAAAATCAGCTTATACCAATCTTGAAAAAGAAAGGGACGAGTTGAAAAAGGAATTTGCAAAGAAAGAAGACAAACTTTTGGCCGAAATCATTGTGTCAGAACACATGATTGCACATCTAGAAGAATTAGTGGTTAAGTCGGGTCAGTCAAGTCAAACAATGAAAATGATTTCAAATCAAACTAATCTGATTTACCATACAAAACATAAATGGCTCTTGGTAACAACACCCCTTCTAATCTCAAAAAAGCTCAGCAAGAACAGAATGTTTTGTTTAATGGTAATGTGATTTATACCAAACATGATCCTCCCATCGTTCGGGATTCTGTGCTAACGATAGAACATGTCGAAGAGAGCATAAATAAAATGAAACAAAAGGATTTGAAATCCATTGATTACAACAAATTGAACAAACTTTCAGGAATTACTTTTGTTCCACAAAAAGAACCATCTGTGTTTTCCATAAAACGACCATTTTCAAAAATGTTTTCTAAGAAAGTAATTGCTTCCAAATCTCTTTCAAAAATAGAACAAATGTCTTCTAACAACACTTTTAATACAAGTGAGGCTAGAGACATTTTGGATGACGTTAAAAAGAGAATTCAAGAACTTCAAAATATTGTTGCTTCTAAAACTACAATCAATATTAACAACTGGCATTCCAGTTTTCATGTTGAGCAGGAAAAAGTTTCTGAAAACGAAATTACTATCCCACTAAATAACATCAATGCGAGGGTAGGCCGACTTTGTCAAGGACCACAAATCCCTGGTAAACGAAGCTAATGATACTCGTGAAAACATAAATGTTTTGGAAAACCTAAATGATTCTCTCTTCGAAGCTGTTATGACCACTGACATTATGTCCATCATTTTACAAACATATTCTGTTCAAGACGATGAAAGACTGAGAGCTGAGACCTCCGAAATTGTTTCAAAATATGAAAATGCTCTTATAAAACTTGAAAAAGAAAATGTATCATATTTTAAACAACTTGATCGAAAAAGAGAAGAATGCAAGTATGACAAATTGTCGTATGAGCGTGTCGTAAAGAACATGAAAGAGCAAAATGATCTTTTGAGGGCTCAGCTTGAAAGTCAAAAAGGGAAGGGTGCGGAAACTAAGTTTGCAAAACCATTGACTTCGGAGAAACCAAATGTTTCAAACACGGTTCAAAAACCAAAAATGTCAATTTCACGGTTTGCTCCAAAAGTCGATGCGAAAAAGGATTTGACAAAACCAGTCACTCCAACATCCTTGCCAAAGCAAAGTAAAAATGAAAAGATTGTTGATAAAGGAAAAGCGGTTGTCGAAACACCAAAAGTGATAGCACCTGGCCTTTTTAGGATTAGTCCCACTAGTGCATCTGCCTCAACATCTAAGACAAATGACAAGTACATAAAGGCTAATTCTAAAGAATCTAGGAATGCTAAAAAGGACAACAATATAAATCCTAACGCGTGTGCCTTACCTTCTACAGGATTAGAAAGCACCTCTAGGAGTAGCAGACTAAAGCCTAGGAGCAATACAAGGAACAATAGAGTCTCGTCTGCCTCTACGAGTAGTAGCAAGAATAAAGTTGAAGAAGTAGAAGAACACCCTAGGAATTTATTGCTTTGTAATAAGAAACATGAATCATCTGAATGTAATGTCGAAAGTACTGGTTCTAATGCATGTAATGACTCTGTTTGTTTAAAATGCAAGAAATGTTTAATTAATAATGTTCACGATGAATGTGTTTCTAAGAATGTGAATGTTACGCCTGAACAGAAGAATGTTCCAAAAAGACCTAGTGCTAGATCTAGATCTATAGAAAGATTAGTTGCACAATTTAGGACTACCACTATTAGTCGAATGCCTAGGAACTACCTTAAGTTTTGTATGTGGATTCCAATGGGTAGAGAATTCACTCTTAAGAACGGCAAATTAGAAATAACTCAAGCTAAACAAGTAGCAACTGTCTATGAGTGTGATTCTGATTTTACTCCTAACCCCACGGAACCAAATTCAAAATGGTTTCCAAATACAATGATGAGGCGAAAAATGAACCACTTTTAGGGGGTCATTTAAGCCCGAATCCGAATTTATTTGATCAAATATTGCCCTAAATCGTTCCTTTTGTGATTTTAGGTACTTTGGGAGAGAAATCTGGAAAAGGAAGCAATTCGGACGTTTTTGGAGCATAAAAGTGAAGAAAACGCCAAAGTCTTAATTTTCCATGCTGGGAACAGTAGGTGACGGCGTCAAGAGCAAAAGCTTGACGGCGTCAAGAGCAAATCTCATGAACTTCCATGACGACCCAGAACGGATTTGACGGCGTCACGTAGGAAGGGCGTCAAGAGTAAAAGAGTCATGACGGCCTGGAAGTATATATGTCTTGACGGCGTCAGAAGTGGATCTAGGCAGTCCGAGGAGAGTTTTGGCGGCGAGGTGACGGCGTCACATTGTTTGTCTTGACGCTGTTAGACCTATTTTTCTATATATAGTTTTCTATTTTTCACACATTAAAGAGAGAAGTTTTGGGAGAAACCCTAAGTACGATTTTGGTGTAACTTTACAGGTTTTACAAGGGTTCCAACCTCTTGATACCTTGCATGATTAATCAAGATAAGTGTTCTTCTAATTCAATCAATATGTCTATGTGTTGGTTGTCTATATCTTGTTCTTGTCTTAATTCTATCATGCTAGGCTAGATCTCTTTTGTGTTTGCTTAGATCTAATGAAACCTAGATATTGATTATGTGTTGATTACTTGTTTATTCTTGTTTTGGATGAATGATTTATATGTTAGGCTTAAGAAAACTGGCAGATCTCCAAATGGTAACATGCTTGAACGTCTTAAGAAACATGAACCGAGGCGCACTAGGTCTTTATTGGTTGTATTTAATGCATGAGCCACTGTTTACAATCCCTATAGTTGTGCTGGGCATGGTGTAGGAGGAGATAAGAGGTCATAGAATTGGGGAGTTATGTGTGCCACCCCATGAATGGTATTAAGGAATACGATCCGTCATCCATGCAATTATAACAAGTAATTAACGTGTAAAAGATATCTAGGGAGTAGTGAAATCTAAGTAAACACATTTTCTCCAATTACTGCTCACAACCTTAGTTTAATTAGCTCATTTTCATTTTTAGTATTTTATTTTGATTGCATCTTAGTATTGGGTTAGTTGAATAGCAACTAATTCCGCCCACTCTTTCAAAACCCGAGATTTTATTTGCTTTCATAAAAATATAAAAACACAAAAATAATCATCCCTCACTTTTAGAACTAGTATTTAGGCTTTCTAATCCTAGCGACACTATTCCTAAGCTGAACGATCAATCCCCCGGTACTTGTCACTATACTATACTACAACGATCAGGTACACTGCCTGGTGGGGGTTGTAAGCTTCTCGAGATCCCTCGAGAGGTAAAGCCTGTTGCGATTCCCACGCATCAAGTTTTTGGCGCCGTTGCAGGGCAAATAGTTATTGTCTAGGTTAGAATTTCTTTTTATTAGGTCTACTTGCTAGATTCCTTTCTAGTAAGATTTTATTTTTATTTTTAAGTTTTCTTTAGTCTATCTACTTCTTTGTGTCCTTTGTTCGTGAATTTTTTCGATGGAACACAATAACATTGATCGTTTGATTCCTGTTATTCGTGTTTTTCGTCATAGGATCTTCCAAATGCCCGCCCCACTTCCTTTAGCAAAAAATGAGAACCTTCCTAACCTTTCACCCAACCACCACTTTGACAATAATTCTGAGTTAGAAGAGTCTGATCATGATGATGACCATAGGGCTAGTCCTTTCTACTATTCAGACTCCGATGAGGATCTTGATGATGGTGATGTGATCAATGAGAATAGGATGGAAGAAGAAATAAACCCTCTTAGGTATGTTGACCCTAAAACTAGGATTGAGTGTGACAGTTCATTTAACATGCAATTCCCTTGTAAGATCGGGTTTAAGAGCTTTAATGCCTATCTCAACTCATCTCTTCCAATGAACATAATCTCACGTAATGAATACAATCAAATCATGGTAGATGAGTTAGAGTACAAAGGAGAAAACATTATTGCTAAGGCAATACCATTGCATGTGTTTGTAGGAAGCTTGGTTTATCTTGTTGAGTTCATGGTTATGGAGAATCTAGGAGAGTTTATTGATAATAAGTTGACCCAAGTTGTGTTTGGAAAACCTTTCAAACAGTTGACCAACCTTGATGAAAAACTCATAGAAGGGTTAATTACATTCTCGGATGGGGAAGAAGATTTTGTCTATCAAATGCCCCGCACACACCCTAGGTTCAAGGATTTTTCCATGGAAAAGTGTAGTAGGTATCCGCCCATAGAGATGCTAAGTGAAAATGATAAGAGAAAAGGACTTAAGTATAGTCATGAAAAGAATAAAAGATACTATCGCGGATGCTTAGAATTAGGAGATGATTATAAGAAAGATGAGGCAACTATTAGATGGCTCACACTAGGTTATGTGAGCATAAGCGATACACGATAACCCATGACCTTGAGTCTAGCTACAAGACTCGTTAATAAAGAAAAGCGCTTCTTGGGAGGCAACCCATGTTTTGTGTGATTTTATTTGTTTGCTTGTTATTTGCTTCCGTATGCATGTTTTATTTTTATTGTTGGTAGATCATGTTTCTAAACTAAATAGTAGAAATACTTTACTTTGTTGTTTGGCCTAGTCTTAACTCCACCTAAAAGTATTTTTGCAAAAGATAAGTGTAAGGGGAAACCCCAAATATGTTTTTAAGAAACAACCGATCATGATTCTCCACAATATTAAATAAACATGTGTATTCGTATTTGTTAGAGTCAAATGCTTGTATTGAGTCATAATGAAGTTTTGCAGGATTTTCCAGGAAGTAGGACCAAGTTTTTCCAGAAATTTTCCGGAAACTTAACATAAGGATTTCTGCAGGTCAATTCTGACGGCGTCAGGGGTTTACTCTTGACGGCGTCAGGAGTTAAAATCTGGAAATTTTACTGGTTTTGTTTTTCTAACGGAGTCTTATGGTTTTTGTGAATTATTAAGTTTTATAATCTCCAGGAGATCTGCAAACTTCGTTCCACAAGCATTATATCTTATCTTGTTTTCTAGGATTTAGAAACTTATATAGAATGCCGCCGATTTTACGCGAGGTTGTCTTGTCTATTTTGTCAGGTTTTACAGGTTATGTATGACAAGAAGATGATTTGTATTCTGGAAGGGAAGCTTTGATTGTTCATTTTCTTGGAGGAAGATTTAACCTGGCCACCTTATTATCCATACCGAGCGAATCAGGGGAGTATTTGATTTCATTCTCTTTACTTTTTCACTTTTACATTCTTTACTTGAATATTGGGGACAATGTTCATCTTAAGTGTAAGGGGAGGGTAAAAAGATGATACCTTACATATGCACTTTCGCTTGAGTTTGTTTTGTTTGATGGTAGATGTGTAATAAAACTATGAGAAATACTTGTTAGTGCAATTTTAGTGCCAAATTTAAAATTTTTTACAACATTTAGGAGTGAAACTTTAGCCATAGCAAGCGTCTCATGGATAGGAGATTGTATGACTAGCACATAACCGTATATTCAGAAAAATTTTCCACCCAAATATGTGAGGTTCGCCTTTAGATTTGATAGGAAAAGCATTCATTATTAGTGTTTATGAGTGTACCGGTAGCATTTAGATTCTAGAACTTGCGTTAGTGATGCATCCCGAGACCGCTAGTGAGACTACATTCGTGTGATAGGATTTACTACATGATAAGAGGCATTAGGATCACCCTTGTGTTAAACCCGTATCATAATTACTTGACCATTTAAGTCATATTACTTGGCTAGTTAAGTCATCTAATTTTTCCCACACCCTTAGCGTTGTACTCATTTTCAGTACACGAAACCCCTAGTACACCCCTCCGAGCCTATCTTTTCATTTCTAACTTTAAGCATTTTACTTAAAGGAAGAATTTGTTACACCCCACTTAAATGTACACCCAAATCGCCTTAGCCTTCCATGTATGCGCTCATTTTTAGTGCATTATTGTTATTTGTTAAACCCTAAGTTAACTTTCTAATTGATTACATGGTTGCTAAGTCGAGTCATATCCTTGTACATATTGTTTTGGGACGATTGGGACTCATGGGTAAGTACTTATTTTATGGAGTAATGGGGAAGAACATCATTTATTACCCCCATATGTACGTTAATCTTAAAAGTGCTCCAAGTGTTTTGATTTTCTTAATTCGAGTCATTAGATTAGTTTAATGTAAAATATGTAAAGATTCAAGTGTAAGGGGAATTCTCATCCCCTATGATGTATTATTTTGGATGGTAGGGTAAGAGTGTATGCAAAAAAAAAAAAAAAAAAAAAAAAAAAAAAATCGAAAAAATCAAGAAAAAGAAAATAAAAAAATAGAAAAAGAAAAAGAGAAAAAACATACGGACTACCATCCCGTTTCATTCTATGTTTATTTTATGTTTTTGTTCTTTTTCATTTATTAGCTTAAGTCGAGTCTAGTCTTGGCTTAGCAACGCCATATTGTACATGTAATTAACCAAGATTGTTAACTCGCCACCTTTAAAACTTCCTTTATCCAACAAAACCGTGTATTTCATATCCCTATACCTAACGTTACAACCCTTTAAAAGACCTCTTTGATAGTTTATCCTAGGTGCTTACGCCATGTGGTGGAGGTTTGATCCTTTCCTAAGCCTATGGTAATCTATTTTGCTATGACAGGTAGTGAGAGATATCTTCCGTTTCCATATTGTAATTTATACTTTATTACACCCGAGAGATGTGAGTATCTAAACACTATTTGTGAGGTGCTAGTGTATGACCTCCGTGCTTGTCTATTGGTCTTTAGTGGAACGATTATTTGTTGTAATTACTTTTATATTAGTGTTAAATGACCCCTAACTTGTATTTTGAGTAGAATAAAAGCGCATTTGCTTGAGGACAAGCAAATCTCAAGTGTAAGGATATATGATGAGGCGAAAAATGAACCACTTTTAGGAGGTCATTTAAGCCCGAATCCGAATTTATTTGATCAAATATTGCCCTAAATCGTTCCTTTTGTGATTTTAGGTACTTTGGGAGAGAAATCTGGAAAAGGAAGCAATTCGGACGTTTTTGGAAAACGCCAAAGTCTTAATTTTCCATGCTGGGAACAGTAGGTGACGGCGTCAAGAGCAAAAGCTTGACGGCGTCAAGAGCAAATCTCATGAATTTCCATGACGACCCAGAACGGATTTGACGGCGTCACGTAGGAAGGGCGTCAAGAGTAAAAGAGTCGTGACGGCCTGGAAGTATATATGTCTTGACGGCGTCAGAAGTGGATCTAGGCAGTCCGAGGAGAGTTTTGGCGGCGAGGTGACGACGTCACATTGTTTGTCTTGACGCCGTCAGACCTATTTTTCTATATATAGTTTTCTATTTTTCACACATTAAAGAGAGAAGTTTTGGGAGAAACCCTAAGTACGATTTTGGTGTAACTTTACAGGTTTTTCAAGGGTTCCAACCCCTTGATACCTTGCATGATTAATCAAGATAAGTGTTCTTCTAATTCAATCAATATGTCTATGTGTTGGTTGTCTATATCTTGTTCTTGTCTTAATTCTATCATGCTAGGCTAGATCTCTTTTGTGTTTGCTTAGATCTAATGAAACCTAGATATTGATTATGTGTTGATTACTTGTTTATTCTTGTTTTGGATGAATGATTTATATGTTAGGCTTAAGAAAACTGGCAGATCTCCAAATGGTAACAAGCTTGAACGTCTTAAGAAACATGAACCGAGGCGCACTAGGTCTTTATTGGTTGTATTTAATGCATGAGCCACGGTTTACAATCCCTATAGTTGTGCTGGCCATGGTGTAGGAGGAGATAAGAGCTCATAGAATTGGGGAGTTATGTGTGCCACCCCATGAATGGTATTAAGGAATACGATCCGTCATCCATGCAATTATAACAAGTAATTAACGTGTAAAAGATATCTAGGGAGTAGTGAAATCTAAGTAAACACATTTTCTCCAATTACTGCTCACAACCTTAGTTTAATTAGCTTATTTTCATTTTTAGTATTTTATTTTGATTGCATCTTAGTATTGGGTTAGTTGAATAGCAACTAATTCCGCCCACTCTTTCAAAACCCGAGATTTTACTTGCTTTCATAAAAATATAAAAACACAAAAATAATCATCCCTCACTTTTAGAACTAGTATTTAGGCTTTCTAATCCTAGCGACACTATTCCTAAGCTGAACGATCAATCCCCCAGTACTTGTCAGTATACTATACTACAACGATCAGGTACACTGCCTGGTGGGGGTTGTAAGCTTCTCGAGATCCCTCGAGAGGTAAAGCCTGTTGCGATTCCCAAGCATCAACAAACTCTTTTGTTCTTGGAAGGATATCGAAATATGTCTTTGGAACGTCGAATCGGGTTGCTCCAAGCACATGACCGGGAATTTAAAGCTGCTGATCAATTTCGTCAGGAAATTCATGGGAACTGTACGATTTGGAAATGATCATGTAGCAGCTATTCAGGGTTATGGAGATATTCAATTTGGGAATTTTTTAATCACTCGAGTTTACTACGTCGAAGGGTTGGGACACAACTTGTTTTCAGTTGGGCAGTTTTGTGATGCAGATTTGGAAGTGGCATTCAGAAGAAACACGGTTTTTATTAGAAATTTGGTTGGTGATGATCTCTTAACTGGTAATCGTATTACAAACTTGTATGCTATCGACATCAACCAAATGGCTTCTACATCACCAATTTGTCATATGACAAGGGCAACCGAAACTAAGTCCTGGCTGTGGCATAGACGTTTATCCCATCTCAATTTCAACACCATCAACAAGTTAGCCAAAGACAACATCGTCACCGGTCTTCCTAAGTTCAAATACACCAAGGAACACCTATGTCCATCATGCGAACAAGGTAAAAGTAAAAGAGCATCATATAAACCCAAAACCGTACCTAGTTCGGAAGCAAGGTTACATATGTTGCACATGGACTTATGTGGCCCAATGAGAGTTGAAAGCATTAATGGGAAGAAGTATATTCTCGTTATTGTTGATGATTATTCAAGATATACTTGGGTAAAGTTTTTGAGATCAAAAAACGAAGCACCAGGCATCATCATCACCTTTCTGAAGCGTATTCAAGTTCTACTTCAAGCTCCAGTAAGGATTATAAGAACAGACAATGGCACAGAATTTACAAACTAGGAGTTAAGAACTTACATTGAAGATGTTGGAATCACACACCAAACATCAGTTGTTAGAACTCCACAGCAGAATGGGGTAGTTGAAAGAAGAAACCAAACTCTTGTGGAAGCTGCTCGCACAATGCTAATTTTTTCTAGTGCACCTCTATTCTTATAGGCTGATGCTGTAGCCACTGCTTGTTTTACTCAAAATCGATCCTTAGTACATCCAAGATTCAATAAAACCCCATATGAGCTAGTGAAAAACCGTAAACCTGACATCTCTTACCTTCACATGTTTGGCGCTTTGTGCTATCCAACGAATGATAGAGAAGATCTAGGGAAGTTAAAAGCTAAGGGTGATATTGGTATCTTCATTGGATATTCAGAAAACTCGAGGGCTTTCAGGGTGTATAATAGAAGAACAAAAAGGATAATGGAGATGATGAATGTGAAGTTTGACGAGATTTCACAAATGGCTTCTGAGAGACTCGCTCTAGAACCCGTGCTTAATCCGATGGCTTCTAATCAAAACGGATTAGGACCCGCACCAAACCAGCAAACTTTTGGACACATCAGTTCAAGACTCGTGCCTCAAGGAGCTCAGTCAACAAACACGGATAAACCTTCAGAACAAGAACTAGAAAATTTCTTTGAGTTAATGTTTGATGAATACTATGGTGGAACTTCGACAAATGCATCTCAACAACATTCCGCTGCACCAGCTCAAAACCATCAACCACCACCACCACCACAGGATGCATCTACAACAATTGAAGCTGAAGCACCAACTACCTCAACATCATCAACATCTACTCCAGCAACTCCAGTTATTGAAACTGATCTACCAAGAGTTGATGAGCAAAATCAAAACACAAATTTTCAAGAAGAACCAACAAATAATTCAACCGATGTTACGTTAGAAGAAGAAGAAGAAATATTTGAAAACCCATTTGCAACAGACTCTGCTGAATCTTCTTCAAGGTTACAAGAACCATCTAACACACATTCGTTATACCCAAGGTACCCTTCTACGTTTCAATGGACAAAAGACCATCCAATAGAACATGTTATTGGTGAACCTTCAAAGCCAGTTCAGACAAGGAGACAACTTGCCACTGATCTCGAATTATGCATTTACATTTGCTCACTCAGCCTCAAAGAACCAAAGAACATTCGGGAAGCAATGGCAGAATACCCATGGATTGAAGCAATGCAGGAGGAAATTCTTCAACATGATTTACATGAAAGTTGGGAACTTGTTGAACGACCACTTGATATACGTGTTCTTGATCTCAAGTGGTTGTGGAAGAACAAACTGGATGAGGAAATGACTGTTATTCGCAACAAAGCTCGTCTCGTGGCTAGAGGTTATCCACAAGAAGAAGGGATAGATTTCGAGGAATCATTCGCGCCTGTAGCTAGACTTGAAGCAGTCTGGATTTTCTTAGCCTATGCCGCTCACAAAAACATCACAGTCTATCAGATGGATATTAAGACTGCTTTCTTAAATGGAACTCTGAAAGAAGAAGTGTATGTGAGTCAGCCATAGGGATTCATCGACAAAGATCATCCAGACTACGTCTACAAGCTTAAGAAAGCAATTTATGGTTTAAAACAAGCTCCAAGAGCGTGGTATGACGAACTATCATCTTTCTTGCTTAAAAACAATTTCACAAAAGGAACGGTTGATGACACCTTGTTTATCAAAAAATTCAAAGATGACATTTTGATCGTTCAAATTTACGTGGACGACATTATTTTTGGACCAACCAATCCTAACCATTCAAAACATTTTGAAAATCTCATGAAAAGTAAATTTGAAATGTCCATGATGGGGGAACTAAAATTCTTTCTTGGTTTACAAATACATCAATCCCCTCGTTGTTTTTTTATCAATCAAGCTAAATATACAATAGAGATTTTGAAAAAACATGGAATGGAAAATTGTGATTCTGTTGGTACACCAATGGTCACTTCACCAAAAATAGGTGCTGATTTGTTTGGGAAACCAATCGATCCGAAAAAATATCGGAGCATGATCGGTTCTCTCATGTACCTAACTGCTAGCCGACCCGATATCCAATTTACTGTTTGTTTGTTAGCACGGTTTCAGGCAAAGCCTACCGAACTTCACCTCAAAGAGGTTAAACGGATCTTTCGGTACCTACGAAGCACCATTAACATGGGACTTTGGTATCCGAAGGATTTGGGGTTTAATCTAACAGCATTTTCAGATGCAGACCATGCTGGTGATCAAGTTACAGCAAAGAGACATCAGGTGGAGCACAATTTTTGGGTGAAAAGCTAGTAAGCTGGTCGTCAAAGAAACAGGATTGTACTGCGCTATCAACTGCCGAAGCCGAGTATGTGTCTCTATCTGCGTGTTATGCCCAAGTTCTTTGGATGAGGACACAACTCACAGATTATGGCTTTACTTTTGACAGAATACCTATGTATTGTGACTCAAAAAGTGCCATAGCCATCTCGTGCAATCCCGTACATCACTCTAAGACGAAGCATATCAAAGTCCGCTACCATTTCATCAAAGAACACGTGGAAGAGGGTACTGTTGAATTATTTTTCGTTAAGACTGATTACCAACTCCCCGATCTATTTACTAAAGCCCTTCCAAAAAAACGGTTTGACTATTTAGTTCGATGAATTGGCATGCGAAGCCTAACTCCTAAGGAGCTAGAACGTCTTCTCGAATCTTCTTGAAAATTGATTTCAAAATCGCTTTGCTGTAAATATTCTTGAAAAAAACAAAATACAAAATTTGAAAACCCAACAAAAACAAAATACAAATATATAAAATTTTCAAAAAATACAAAAACTATATAAAATCAAAAAATACAAAAATATTCTTCTCACGACATGTCTCTCGTATAAATCAATATTCTGTACGTTTCTAGAAATGTCATTCAACAATGATACGGACATGTACAGATGCTTGAACGGGAGTTCTTTAAAATGTTTTTCTAAAACATGTCGTTTCTCAAAATTTTCTTCACAATGGCTTTCGTATACCTCAGTACGAAACCCGTACTTAAATGATGACTTCTGATTATTTTCAAATTAAGGACTCGTACATTCAAAGATGAAATCATTTTCAAAAGTTCGAGTATAAACAAACAAAAAGGATTTCAAACATAAACTCGTTTTTCAAAATACAATTCTTGAGCACTTTTTCAAGATTGTTCAAGAGATTTCTCAAAATCTTTCAAATGAGTGCTCAAGATAACTCCCTCAAAACCCTTAATTGATTTTAAAATACGCTATCATTAAGGGGGAGTACAAATACAAAAATGTTCCATATTCATGCAAAATGAAATCTGTCTTTCTCTCCAAAAAGCTTTTTTACTCAATTGATATAAAAAATATCACAATATGCTATTTTTGAGGGGGAGAAGACATGATTAAAATGTGATCAAAGATGTTTAAAGTTTGTGACTGAATCTCGAAAGAGCTCAACTCAGTAAGTACCAATGAATTGACGAAGCCTAAAATGTCAGTAATCGAAAAGACTTGTCCTGGACGGGTAATAATTTCAAGCTAGTCTAACAAGTGATGTAAGCGTGTCTTGAATAGGATTTGTCTGAGTAGAATGTACCGTATCGAGAGACTTTCTTTGGACTTTACCAGGATGGGTAATAACTTCAAGCTAGTCTAACTGGTGATGTAAGCGTGTCTCGAATCGGTCAACAATGTGTTTTATTATCATAAACACTTTGAAAGATTTTCATAAATGGTTTCATGGCAACGATAAGATAGTCATGGAGTTATAAGGTGACTAAGGTTAAGGAAAACTGTCCTATGATCCGCCAGAGCCGGAGGGATCTACCCAAGGACAAATCCAATAGATTAGAATTAGAAGTCCTTAGGTATGATTGAAAAAAGGAGAAAATGAGAAAGGAGAAAGAAGGGTAGAAGAATTGAAAAGAAAAGTTATGAAAAAGGGTGAAAAGAAATAGCCCTCCAAATGTTCAACCTTAGGGCAGACACCGGGTACAATTCGTATGCTACTGGTTGTTACTATGGTGACACCGGTATTAAAGACAAAGACGTCATGGACCCAGTGACGCACGGCACTAAACCTTCTTAACCACTCAAGTTCTCTTAAAAGAGCTTGTTTCATTCTCACGGGGAACCGGTGTAATCTATCGACCTGTCTCTTAGAGATGGTTGATATTGAAGCAGGAGACCTCTCCCTAATCTCCGCATAGGAAACCAAATGTGCACTTATCGAGTCTAGAGCCCCAAGATTCATCAAAAGATCTCATAGGAACACATGATCTTCCTACACTTGTTGTTCATCATTAAGGACGCCAGACGTAAACTTTAGAGTCCTACGCAGATCTTAGCAATCTGCCAAGAACATTTATGAGAGGATTCACATTTGTGATTCTCAATGATTGAATGGAAATTCCTACCAGGGTCAACATCAAGCAGCCCTGACAGCAGGTCACTTCGGTAATTCTTTATGGGTTACGCTTAGTGTTCGCGGTGGTTTCAAACGGTCTACAGTCGTGGAGTGATCCCCAGCGACTCACCCAGTCATTGAGCTACTAAGTAGGTCTTGTAAGCTCCCTCGGGAGTATCTGACATAGGAACGGCCTTGGTAAGGGTTAGAAGGAGTCTTCACACTATGCTGTTGACGATCTCTAATTCGAACCTGTAAGTACCGGTTGATTTATTGCTAACTGTTTTCATGCAGCTACACATCACCTCCATGGCGACAGATTCCGCATGCTCATACATATATCTGGAAGTTAAAGAAAGCTCCCTCAAAGATCTATACAACAAAAAGTTCAAAGAAAGATTCTATGCCAAAAAGAAGAATCTACAAAGTATAAAGACTAAAGAACAAAGTGAAAGAAAGGGAAGTACATGCATATGAATATCAAAGTCCGAAGATGTATGAGCATGTTGGAATGGCGAACAACCACCACAGACGCAGAAGTGACGAAAGGTAGACTACGAATGATGAAAAGTCAGTCATCAAAGATCACAAAGCATGAAGGAACAAAAACTAAAGACTATTCTACTACAACACACAATGGTCAACAACAAAGAACAAAGAAGACCTAATCATGTGGAGCATCATTCGAATGACCACCCCTTAGGGGGAGATTGTTAGCATTAAAAATTATATTAGAAAGTGATGGTCATTCTCATTTAGTGTAACGTTATAATGTGTCGTAGTTTTTGTTATAAGAATAGTCAATGGGCCTTGGTCTTGGTAAGCTAATATGTCATGTGCTATGTAATGTAAGCCTTTATATGTAAAAGGAAACCAAGCCCAAGACCAAGCCCATGGAAAGCCTCTTAAGGCATCATGTTAAGAACTATATAAACACCTCAAAGGCTTATTTAAGATGTGTGCTTGTGTGTGTATTGTGTGTGTTTTATTAATAAAAGTTCTCTTCATCTTATACTCTCTTTTATACATCTTAACGCCTCACATATATTACCAAGTCACCATCTTTACTTCATTTACATGCTATATTTGTGTTATAGTTGATATATCTAAGGTCCTACAGTTTAGTCATTAGGCCCTAGACTTGGCAAGCTAATATGTCATGTGTTATGTTTCATAAGCCTTGTTATCCAATCATGTAACCAAGTCCAAGCCCAAGCCCATAGAAAGCCTATGTATGGAACTATATAAGGCACCTTACCTCTCATTTGTAAGGTGTGCTTGTGTGTGTATTTGTGTGTGTTTTCTCTTAATATAAGTTCTCACTTCCATCTCTCTCTCTCTATATACACGAATTACATTTATACATATCAAGTCACCATATTTCAATCTCTACTTCATCTTTGCTTCTATATTGGTGTGATAAAGTTGTGAAATCTAAGGTCTAACAAGTGGTATCAATCGCCTAACAATGATTTAGGAGGGTTAAGTGTTTGTTTGGTTCTTTTTTTTAAGCTTTATATCACGTTTTTTAGAAAAGTTCTTTACTTTTCTTGTTTTTCTTGGTTTTTAACACTTTTTTTTTATTACAAACTAGTGTTATAAACTTTTTCTAACAAAAAAGTTTAAATCTTTTTGAAGTTTCATAGCTTAAAAAACTCGATTTGGTTTTTGTACTTGTTTTCTAGAACACGGAAAAGTTTTATAAAAATCATCAATGTAGAAGGATTCTGTATTGATTTGTGCAAACACTTGGGATGTTAATCTCAGTAATGTGTTTAGGATATTTATGAATGAATGTGAGTTAGCACGCGGAATTTACTAAAACACACTAAAGGAACAAAGGTGGTGAATAAGTAAATGAGAATGAACACAACATGAATAACACAAAACGATTCAATATTATTGATGAAATAATACGGGTGATCTAAACTATCACCAGGATTACAAGTGTAACCTTGAATCTTTGATACGTGAAAGGGTTTAAATATGGAAGTTATGCATGGGAAAGATCAGTGTAAGAGATATCTAAAAAGGTGTCTTAAGGGTTCCTTTTATAGTATAAGGAGCCCTTATTACAAGTGGTCAAGTTGCTTAATATAATATATTAGAGGTTTATCTTATCCTAATATTACACCTTTCAAGGTAAAACACTCCATTATATCTACTGAGACTTCTGTACTACTTCTACTTAACGTATAACTTTGTACAAAGACTAATAATACAACTAAATATCTCTAAATAAAATATAGCAACTTGTCGTGAAGACTGGCAGGACCTTCTTTAACTAGCAGTACCTTCTTACCCAGAAGGTACTGTTAGTATATCTTCAACATCAGCAAAACTGAAGAGGCAGGCTTAACTATCAACTAGCAGGCTCTTCTGGCAGACTCTTTACTTTGTGCATTTTATTCCCCACAATCCTCCCCTAAACTTGTTATTCCTATTTAAAATAACCAAGTTTCTTTGTGAATAAAATTCATACCTTGAGGATTTGAGGGAACTCTTCCAAAAACCTTACCTTTTTCTCCTTAGGCTTTCATACTGATCAAATATGCCCTCCTTAAATCTGTTGACTGCATTAGTCTCTTCTTCACACAAAAGCTTATTGGATATCAAGACTGATAATACTTCATAGCTTAAAGGATACTCCTTCTCACCTAGCATAAAGAGCTCTATTCCACTCTGAGTGGAAAGATGATGAACATGACTCATGCTGAAGTATTCCCATGTAACAGATAAATCATAGTAAGGAAATTTCCAATGAGTATCAGTAGGATTTGGATCATACAATCTGCTGAACTCAACCCATAGCTCTTGTTCCTTTGCATCTGGCTTATACTTGGTTTTCAGCTTCTCTTGAACTAATACCCATAATTCATCTAAATCTATTCTGCTACATGCTCTAAGTAGATTTTTAAAGTTCTTGAAAATCTCAACCTTGTTTCCAACTCTTGTTATCTTCCATGCTTTGCCAAACTTATCATTGAAGATTTCCCAATCTATGACTGGATGCCTTGCATGTAAAGGTTCAGCAAAAACAACTTGTGGAACATGGACAACCATTTCTCTTGATTGAACAGGAGGCAATTCTGCTGTCTCTTTTTGTTCCTTCTGATCATCTTTTCTTCCTTTGGAAGGCCTTTCTTGAGCATCCATGAGAAAACTGGTTTTGTTTCTTCTGTAAGCCTCTAAGTATAGAAGCTTTAATTCATCAAAAGATTTACCTTTGAGTTGATGATCTTTCATGTTCACCTCTCTTTTCAGATATATCTTGAAGAATTTCTTCTGATCTGCTTCAGAATGTGGCATTTTAAATCCTTTCTTCTGATTCTTCTAAATTTGCTGATAGACATCATCCAATGCCTCTTGATTGTATTTCTTGGTGATGAAATCATTAAGCTTGATTGTCATTTCATCTGAGCTAAGAGATTCATCACAAACCAGGGTATAAGCTTCACCTCTTACAATTGGATCAATGGAAATGATGTATTGCAGCTGAGCATCAAACTTTTCTTGCAGCATTCTTGATTCTTCTTTAGCCCCTATAACTTCTTCTTCATGAAGCTGTTTGGACAACTCTTCATCTACAGCCAATTGTGCTTGCTCTTTCTTCTTCAACTTTTTAGGCTTTGGTTCATCTTCAACCACAATTTTCTTACCCTTGTCTTTTGGTGATGATACTGGACTTGGAGCAGCAGATTGTTCATCAGAAACAAGAAACCTCCCTTGAGGCTTTGATCCTCTCTTTCTTTTGTAAGACACTTGATCAGAACCTTTTAAATCCATAGCTAATAGCCTCTGAATCCCAATAGGCTCTTGCTCTGCTTCAACAGTATCTTGCTTTGCTTCAGCAGTATCTTTTGCAGCAGTATCTTTCAAGCTAACAGGCTCTTTTTCTTGAGTAGCAGGCTCTTCATCAAACACTTGAGTTCCTTCATGAAACTGAAATTGAATCTCTTTTTCATTTTTAGAACTACCCATCCTCCCCTTTTTGGAAGAGAGACCCAAACCCTCTGCATCTGAACTTGAGGAACTAGAAACAACCAACTGAGATGTTCTTTTACCCTTCAACAATTTCACCTTCAACTCTAAGTTCTCAACCCTCTTAACTAACTTGGTGTTGATCTTTGTAAAATGTTTGTTTTGACTTTCAAGAGTAGTTTGCAAGTGCTGCACTTGCTCCTTTAATTCCCTGATAGTCTGAGCATCTACACTTTGTTGTGGAGGAGATTGTGGTGAGTTATGGTGTGATAATGATGGTGATGTTGCAGATGGTGTTTGTGTTTGTTGATGAGATGGTAATGGTACTGGTGATGGTGGTGTGACTGATGGTACTGTTGGTGTGAGTGATGGTACTGGTGATGGATGTGGTTATGAATGATCAGGTTCTTCAGAATGTTGTGGTAACATTTCCTTAAAAAGTGGTACCTCTTCTCCTTGAAAACCAATTTTCATGTTTGAAAACACCTTGTGTGTAAGTTTGGGAGTTTTAAAAGGTTTGTTTGGGGGAAGTAACAAATGTTTGGATTTGTTGATGAGGCACTGAATGAACCTTGGGTACATCAAAAACTTTGTTTCACTGTCCACATTTTTAACCAATCCTTGAAAAATATATTTTGAAAAGTTGAATTTCTTGTTTGTTGCCAGACAAATGAGAGCTGCAGCCATGTTGCCACTAAAATGCTCCCATGAGGTTTTCTTTTGGCTTAAACAATGAAGGATGGTATGAATCAAAAATCTCCATTGAGGGGTAAAATGCTTTTTAAGAAATGTAAGCTTTGTAGAAGTTACATTATACCCCATTTTTGTCAAATTTTCAAAGATTTTAGTATCAGGTAGTTGACTAATGCCATCTGAATCATCCAAACGAAGATGTCTTCTAATGGATGATTCGGTAAAAGTCAAGGTTCTACCATCCACTTTGACCTCTAACTCTTGAATCCCATCCCTAAGGGTGTTAACTTTAGTTGTTTGCCAAAATTGTGAAATTTGAGATTCAAAAATAGTGGGATTCACGAGTAAAGCAAACCTGACATAAGAATTGTTTAGAAAATCCACTGCTTGATGAAAAGTTTCATTGTCATCAGACTTTTCCAAAAATGCTAATTGGTTGTGACGTTTGACAAAACTTAGACTAGCCATGGTGAAAGGTTTGATGAAAATTTTGATTTTGATGGTGGGATTTTATTGTTGTACTGGTAGAAGATGAAAGGTGAGTGTGAATTATGATAAGGATTGATTATGAGAAAAATGACTTTTGACCGACTATAAAAGATATGGATAAGTAATTGAAGAGGCGGTCAAAAAGATCTTTTATTATAATAACTATATCCTTAAGTCGAGGAAAACATGAATAATTCAAAAAAATACCCTTTAAAAACAACGGCTATATTTTAACCTCACAGACTCAACGGCTATGTAGCAGTACCATTTTACTCTATCAGTACTAAAATTTGAACTACCAGTACCTTGTTTTTGAAATAAAACTTGGCAGTCTCTTTGAAATTTTAGAAAATATCCCTTATAGTTTTAGCAAACTATCAGCTATCAACGGATTTGATAAGTCTTTACCAAGAGCCGTTTGCTTTGGACTAGTCAGTTCGTTAAGTTTTTGAAATTGGGTGAACTGATTACCTTATAGTTTTTAGCAAACTATCAGCTATCAACGGATTTGAGAAGTCTTTACCAAGAGCCATTTGCTTTGGACTAGTCAGCTCTTAAAGTTTTGAAAAACTTGGTGAACTGATTACCATTTCCATATCCTGATTGTGTTAGCAAGCTTGAGTAACCTGAAATGGTTAGTTGTAAACCAAACGAATAGAGTGCAAAGCACTTGTTTTATAGCATTGTTAACATTTAAACATCAAGATGAGCAAAAACAGAGCAAACTTTGAACTAACAGTACCAATTTTGTACTGACAGTACCTTATGACTAACTAGCAGTACCATGTTTAGAGGCCAGAACTTGTTTATTTATATACAAAACACATGTTTTTCAAAGATTTATCATACCAATACCTGCTACCAGGTATTTAAACCTACCTAAATCAAAAGCTTTGGTGAGAAGGTCTGCAAAATTATTTTCAGAATCAATTTTGACAACTTGAATTAACCTTTTCTCATTGCAATCTCTTATGAAATGGTGTCTGATTTCAATGTGTTTTGTTTTTGAATGTTGAACTGGATTTTTAACAATACAAATAATACTGCTGTTGTCAATGTAAATAATGGTGTTAAGAAAATTGTACCCATAGTCAAGCAATTGATTCTGGATCCAAAGAACTTGGCCATAACAACTTGAACTTGTAACATATTCTGCATCAGTTGTAGAATTGGCCACCATTGTTTGCTTCTTGCATTTCCATGATATGAGTCTGTAGCCAAGAAATTGACATCCACCAGTTGTGGATTTTCTGTCTAGGGTTGCACCAGCATAGTCACTATCTGAGTAAGCTACCAAATCAAAAGATGATTCCCTTGGATACCATAGACCCAACTTAGGCTGGCCCTTGAGGTATCTGAAGATCCTTTTGACTGCTGTGAGATGAGAAACTTTTGGATTTACTTGAAACCTTGCACATACACATACTGAGAACATGATATCTGGTCTTGATGATGTAAGGTACATTAGAGACCCAATCATTGATCTGTAGTTATGCACATCAACATCTTCACCTTCAGCATCTTTGTGTAACCCCTTTTCTGGATCCATTGGTGTACTTGCAACCTTTGAATCTGCAAACCCAAATTTCCTTAGGATCTCTACTACATACTTATCTTGGCTGATAAATATGCCTTCATTAGATTGTTTCATTTGGAGACCCAGAAAGAAAGTAAGTTCCCCCATGGAACTCATTTCAAACTTACTATGCATAAGTTTTTCAAACTCTACACACAATTCTTGATTTGTGGATCCAAAGATAATGTCATCAACATAAATCTGCATCAGCAAGATGTCTTTCTTGGTTCTTTTGATGAACAAAGTTGGATCAATCTTTCCTCTTTGAAATCCATTTTCCAATAAATAGAAAGCCAATGTTTCATACCATGCTCTAGGAGCTTGGTGTAGACCATAAAGAGCTTTGGTAACCTTGTACACCTTGTCTGGATATTCTGCATCAATGAAGCCTGGAGGTTGAGAAACATACACCTCTTCTTCAATAGTAACATATAAAAAGGCACTTTTGACATCCATTTGGTAGACAGTGAAGCCTATGAAAGAAGCATAGGCTAAGAATAGCCTAATTGCTTCAATTCTTGCAATTGGAGCAAAAACTTCTTCATAATCTACTCCTTCTTCTTGAGTATACCCTTGGGCCACCAATCTGGCTTTGTTTTTTTATCACTATTCTCGTTTCATCTTTCTTATTTCTGAAAACCCATTTGGTTCCAATTGCCCTGTAACCTTTGGGCAAATCAACCAGTACCCAAACCTTCTGCAGTTTGAATTGAAGTAGCTCTTCTTGCATTGCTTCAACCCAGCTTGAATCATCTAAGGCTTTTGTAATGTTTTTGGGTTCTACTTGAGAGAGAAAGCATGAAAACATGCATATGTGGGCAACTTCATGGTTCTTTTCTTCATACACAGCTAGGACAAACCCATCTTTGTCTGAGCATAAGACTTGAGTCCTTGTTTTAACACCAGAATCAATGCTGCCAATCACATTATCAATGGAGTGATCTTTGAGAATTCTTGTGTTGTGTGTTGTAGGAACATCATAGGAAATTGGAAGATTTCCAATCCCTACATCTTCTGGTAAGGAATCATCTGATAGAACATTTAATGGTTCAGCAGGACCAATTTGTAAACTGGCAGTACCATCTGTTGAACTGGTAGTACCATTTTGTGAATTGACAGTACCATTTCCATTTTCAGAATTTTCTTGATTCCCTTGATCTTGAGATCCATGATCATCTTCAACACCTTCATTTGTAGTATTTGAAGGCTCTCCATTACTTGAAGATGAATCCAATCCTGTCCAAATTGGCATCAAGATATAATCTTGATCCTCAGTTGTTTCATCATTGTCTTCAAAACCTGCATTATCATTAGTATTTGTACCTGTGACAGGCACATAATTCATAGATTCTGAAAGCTTATCAATGTCAAAACACCAATCTGGTCCAGTGCCTGCAACATTTGGTAGTTTTTCTTGAAACTCTATGTGCAGGTTTTCTTCCACTAGCCTAGTGCATTTATTATACACCCTATAGGCCTTACTTTGCAAAGAATACCCTATCATGTATCCTTCATCAGCTTTTCCTTCAAACTTTCCTAGATGATCTTTGGTATTGAGAATAGTGACATGACATCCAAAAGGTCTCATAAAACTTAGAGATGGTGTTCTACCAAACAAAAGTTCATAAGGAGTCTTTCTATGAGGTTTAATCACAAGAACCCTATTCTGTACATAACAAGCAGTACCTACTGCTTCAGCCCAAAATGAAATAGGCAACTTAGAATCTACTAGCATTGTTCTAGCAGCCTCTATAAGTGTTCTATTTTTCCTTTCTGCTACTCCATTTTGCTGTGGGGTTCTAGCTAGACTATATTATCTTTTTATTCCTTTTTCTTTGCAAAATTCATCCATAACTCTATTCTTGAATTCTGTCCCATTGTCACATCTAATTACTTTTACTTTCTTATCTATTTGGTTTTCTATCCCTGTAATGTAGGACTTAAGGATCTCACTTGTTTCATCCTTAGTTCTTAAAAAGAAAACCCAAGAGAATCTGCTGTAATCATCAGTAACTACAAGACAATATCTTTTACTATTCAAGCTATTCACAGAAGTAGGACCAAAGAGGTCCATATGAAGCATGTATAAAGCTTGAGAAATTGAGTTATGGGTCTTGGGCTTACAAGAAGCTCTATGTTGTTTGCCTTTTAGACAATCAACACAGGTTTGGTCATTTTGAAAAATCTTTTTGGGTAGACCTCTAACCAAATAATATTTTGCAATTGTATTGATTGTTTTAAAGTTTACATGACCAAGTCTTCTATGCCAAAGCAATGATTCATCCAATGAGGCTTTTGCTACTAGACAGGTTAAACTCTCTTTAGGAACAATGTTCTTTAAATCAATAATGTACATATTGTTCTTTCTAGGGATTTTAAGAAGAATCTAATTTTCATCAGGAATTTTAAAATCAGGAGAAAGTACAATGCATTCAGTGTCAGTAAAAAGAACATTGTTCTTTGTGTCACACATTTGTGAGACACTTAAGAGATTAAACTGTAGTTCTTTCACAAAGTACACATTTTCAAAATCTAATTTACTGGTTTTAATTGTACCTTTACCAGTAATCTTTCCTTTGATTCCTCCCCCAAAGATAACATATCCTCCATCAAATGATTTGAAGTCTGTGAGGTAAGACATGTTGCCTGTCATGTGCCTTGAACATCCACTATCTACATATCCTTGATCTGCAATATCATTTGAATGTTCCTGCACATGTATACACACATTAGTTTTCTTGGGGTACCCAAGCCATGACTAACTTGGGTTTGCCTCGTGCATCAATGTAATCAAACCTTTTTAGGACTGTTGATGCACCATTTGATTGGAGTGGTCTCCAAATCCAACATGCTGAGGACTTAATAGCATTTTCATTTTTGACATATTTTGTGGTTTTTGGTCTAACAGTACCAAATTTGGCAGTACCATTTGGTCTAGCAGGACCATATGGCCTAGCAGGACCTTTAGGTTTTGGTCTCCAGTTTTGTGTTTTAACCACAAAATTCCTTTCAATATGACTTTTCACAACTTTTGGTGTATGTTTGAAAGTATTACTTGCACCCTTAGTAGTGAATTTTGGGTAAACAGGCTCATTTGGTCTAACAGTATGATTGACGTTTGGTGTGTTAGATTTCACAAAACCTTTTCTGGGGTTTGTTTTATTTGTTTTAGACTTTGATGTACTCCCAGAAACCCAATTGTTAGAATCAGCATGAGTTTGATTAAAACTACCACAATAATAGCATGCCTTATTGTACAAAACAAAGTTATCACCAAGTTGATGTGACTTAAGATTGTTCCAATTTCTCTGACTACCTCTAGGTTTGCTATTACATTTAGCACAGCATTCAACTGTTTTTAGAACAACTTAGTCTTTGTGATACTTTCTACACTTTTAGGACTGATTGGTCCTACCTTATTTCCTTTCTTAGAAACAGTCTCTTTTCCATTCTCATCAGATGTACAACCTTCAATAGTTGTAACATCTGAGCTCTTATCAGTGAGCACCTTTTCTTTGGAGAGTGAAGTATCACTTGTACTCTTAAAAGGTTCACTATTTTCTACAGGTTTTACTTTTTCTAGTGGTTTATTTGTGAGTTCATGTAAACCTGATTCAGCAAGATCTAAACCTGGGGGACAGGGAATTCCTCTGTAAGGAGGTGGACATGTGTTGTATCCAATCCCAGATTTGATTTTCTTGTTCATTTGGTTCTCAACTATACTTTTAGTACATGCAGAAGCATTTTCTAATGTTGTAACAGTTAGTTGAATATTATCTTTTGCTTGTTTCACTTTAGCAAACTCAGTTCTTAACAGGTTTATTTCAGCATCTTTAAGAAATATGTCTCTATTAAGAATAGCTTTTGTGTCAGAAAAGGTGAGTTCATTTTCTCTAAAGTGAATTATCTGTTTCTCAAGTTTGGACATACCACACTTATGATTAACTAGGTCTTGATGAGTTTTTCTTTGTTCTTCTTTCAGTTCATCATAAAGTTTTCTTAAGATTTCTAGTTCTTTAAAAAATTCACAAGTAGCAGAACATTTAGTAATTTGTACCTTAGGATTGGAGAGAGCCATTAAAGCCATTTCATTTGAGGATGACTCTTCTTCACCCATAAAGCTCCAATCAAAACCCAGCCCATCAATAGCTACCATAGCTCTTGTTTCAGTGATGTCCACTTCCTTGCTCTTGTTCTCATTGTTTCCCTTGTTTTTGTTCTCAAAACCTCTTCCCTTATCACCCTGCTTCTTTGGTCTTCTACATTCTCTTGAGTAGTGACCCTTCATGTGGCAGTTGTAGCACTCCACTTTAGATTTGTCATACCCAGCAGGTTCATTGCCATTGATGACAATCTTCTTTCCAGTCCTCATCAAATATTTCTTAGCCCTCATGCTAAGAAGTGAAAGCTGCCATTTTATGTCCATTTCTTCAAGATCATCATCACTGATCTCTTGAAGATCTTCAAAGGTCAATGTGGAACCATTGTGTTGTGATGTTAGGAAAGCACAACCAATTGTTTCATCTAAAATGGTTTTGGTACTGCTGGAAGTACTAGCAGTACCAAAATTTGTGTTAGCAGTACCTTCTTCTCTACCATCTTTTTCTTCATCAACGTTCTTTGAAGTACAATGAGATGACATAAATGCTATATTTCTTGAGCTTGAACTAGTAGACTTCTTTAGTTCATGCTCTACTATTTTGAAGTTGCTGTAAAGATCATTGAGACTCATGGAATCAATATCTGGTTTGTTCTTCCAGA
This sequence comes from Artemisia argyi, assembly GCA_030686995.1. Taxonomy (NCBI): domain Eukaryota; kingdom Viridiplantae; phylum Streptophyta; class Magnoliopsida; order Asterales; family Asteraceae; genus Artemisia; species Artemisia argyi. Next base: position 166,144,014 of record CM060687.1, on the reverse strand, counting down.
CAATGACATGCATGGCCCATTCAGAGGGTAGACTTCTAAGGAATTTGGAGTTTAAGTCTTCTTGAGATATTATCACTTCATGAATGGCTAACTGACTAGAAAGCTTTTGTAGTCTATTGAACATGTTGTCCAAAGACTCATTTGGTGTGGCTGAAAAGTTTTCAAACTGTTGTTTTAAAAGTGTTTTCTGGTTTTTCTTGGTGGCATCGTTACCACCAAATCTAGCCACAATAGCTTGAAAAAGGGTTTTAGCACACTTGTACTTGTTAAAGATTAAAAGCTGGTCATTTGGAATAGACATGAGAAGCATACTCCTGGCTTTAAGATCATTTCTCTTTTGAATTCTTTCTTCAACTGTTATTGGGTTTACTTGCACAGTTGTGGCAAGTGCATCATTTACTATGGAGGTGGTGGTTACTGGTTTAAATGAGTTTCCTTCTTCAATAATCTCCCAAAGTGCATAGTCTTGCACTTGGAAGTATTGTTCAACCCTCAGTTACCACATTTCAAACTCATTCTGTTTGAGTAATGGAAGTTTTGCAGACACATTGGTTTGAATGTGCTCAACATCCATTTTTACTTTGTTCTTTTATGTCGTAAATATCAGCCTTGCTCTGATACCACTTGTGGAAGGATTCTGTATTGATTTGTGTAAACACTTGGGATGTTAATCTCAGTAATGTGTTTAGGATATTTATGAATGAATGTGAGTTAACACGCGGAATTTACTAAAACACACTAAAGGAACAAAGGTGGTGAATAAGTAAATGAGAATGAACACAACATGAATAACACAAAACGATTCAATATTATTGATGACATAATACGGGTGATCTAAACTATCACCAGGATTACAAGTGTAACCTTGAATCTTTGATACGTGAAAGGGTTTAAATATGGAAGTTATGCATGGGAAAGATCAGTGTAAGAGATATCTAAAAAGGTGTCTTAAGGGTTCCTTTTATAGTATAAGGAGCCCTTATTACAAGTGGTCAAGTTGCTTAATATAATATATTAGAGGTTTATCTTATCCTAATATTACACCTTTCAAGGTAAAACACTCCATTATATCTACTGAGACTTCTGTACTACTTCTACTTAACGTATAACTTTGTACAAAGACTAATAATACAACTAAATATCTCTAAATAAAATATAGCAACTTGTCGTGAAGACTGGCAGGACCTTCTTTAACTGGCAGTACCTTCTTACCCAGAAGGTACTGTTAGTGTATCTTTAACATCAGCAAAACTGAAGAGGCAGGCTTAACTATCAACTAGCAGGCTCTTCTGGCAGACTCTTTACTTTGTGCATTTTATTCCCAACAATCAAGTTTGGAACTTTCTTCAAGTTTTGGTGTTTTTTAACATAGAAGTACAAGAATCTTGGATTGCAAACGTCATTTAGGTGTGCTTTAAGCTTATTCAAAAAACTGTCACATTTTCGAAATCCCTTCCCTAATTTTGAAATCCCTTTTGACTAGTTTTCGAAAACACAAGAAAAGGCTCCGTTCGTGCTCACCGTTGGATACTCGGTATTTTCTCTCTTGTATAAGAAAGAAATTACTTCGACTTGTGGCTAAATTTCGAAATTGTATAATTTCGAAATTTGTTTGTGTGATTGGGTTTTCGAAAAAATCAAACTTTTCGAGAACATTGCAAAATTTTCGAAAAATTGCAAAATTTTCGAGAACACTACATTTTCGAAAAAGTCCAAAACTTTCGAGAACTTATATTTTCGAAATCACTCAAGTTTTCGCAATCTGTCAAATTTTTCGAGAACACAAGTTTCAAAATCACCTAAATTTCGCAATCAGGAGAAGTTTCGCAAATCAAAAGTTTCGAGAACACAACAAAGTTTCGAGAATTTTGACAAAAGTGAGGTTTTTGACGACCAAACTTCAAAAGACCATAACTTTTGAACCGTAACTCCGTTTTCGACGAATCAGCTGTCAAAACGACCGTGAGACAGAGGAGAACGACACACTAAATGGATTTATCAATTTAGGCGAAGTTTCGAGGCCTAAAAACGCTCTAAGAAGAAGTTATTGAGGTTTTAAGGTTTTCAGTCAAAATTTTCACCATAAAAACTTGCATCAACTCACTCTAAACACAACTCCTATTTTGTTGGAACGATCTAAGAATCAACTTTATCCATCTACAAATCATCAATGGCAACTCAGCAAGACATTCATGCAGCCGGTGCCGAAAACCGACCTCCCATGCTGTCAAAGGGTGGATACTCACAGTGGGCTAGTCGTATGATGCGCTATCTTAAGAGCAAAACAAATGGAAATCTTCTTATCAAATCCATTGTGGATGGACCCTTCAAACCAACACAAGTACTAGACCCTGGTGATCCAAATGGTACCCCCCAGTACAACCATACTACAGCGAACAGAATGAGACTGAATACAATGTGGAAGACAGAAAACATATTGAAGCTGATGATCAGGCATTTCATTTCGTCGTTCTTGGTTTACCTGAAACCATCTATGCTACTGTTGACAGTGAAGTAAGTGCTCATGCAGTCTGGGAAAGAGCCAAGAGGTTAATGTATGGGACAGACATCGGGAAACAGGAAATGGAAACACAATTGCTTAAGGAACTTCGCAAGTTTACTTCAATTCCTGGTGAATCCATAGAGACGTACTACCACAGATACTTTAAGATCATGAATGATTTATCAAGACACAACCTCAGTCAGACAAATATTGCTAACAACACCATTTTTTTGAATGAGTTACAACCAGAATGGGGAAGATATGTCACTATTGTTTATCAGACAAAGAATTTGCATGAAGTGACTTATGATCAGGTGTTTGACTTCTTGAAGCAAAATCAAGATGAAGCTAATAAAGTAAGAGCTGAATTACTAGCTAAAAAGCATGATCCTCTAGCATTAATGGCTGATATACCAACACCTATACCAGTGAACACACAACAATAACCATCATCATCTTCCACCCACAATTACATGCAACCATCCTACATTCAACAACCAACACCGGTATACCAACAACAGTTCTACCCACAGCAACAACATCTTATTCCACAATTCCAAGAACCAGAATTCACTGAAAATGATGAAGCTACTGCAAAATTGACACAAGCGTTTGCTTTTCTGTCAAAGGCATTCCAAGGACGCTATTCTACCCCAACAAACAACAACTAAAGGATTTCATCGAACACTCGCAACAGGCAGATTGCTCAGCCGAGTTTCAATATGGGCAACGGAGGCCAAATGGTTGGAGTTTATGGGAAACAGCAAGGATATGCTACTGGATTTAACATGGGTAATCAGAATATGCAGAATCAGAATGCAGGTCAGTATGCAGGGAATCAGTATGGTCAGTATGCAGGGAATCAGATGGGTCAGGCTGTTGGAAATCAGAGGGGTCAGAATGTTGGTACTCAGGCAATGGGTAATCAGAATAGGAATATTGCAGCTCCAGTTGTTGGAATAATGGAAATGTGAATCAGGGTAATCCGGTAAAGTGTTTCAACTGCCAGGGTGTAGGTCATATGGCAAGGAACTGTCCTACTAAGCCAAACAAGAAAGATCTAGAGTACTTGCAGAAAGCAGTGATGTTGGCACAAAAGACAAAGGCAGGGTTTCAGTTGAATGCAGAGGAGAATGATTTTATGGCTCTTATGGATGACATGAAAGATAGAGAGGATATCGATGCGAACTGCATATTCATGGCGAACCTTCAGGAAGCTAAGTATGACACGGATTCTGACACACTTCCTGTTTATGACACCAATGCACCATCTGAGGTATCAAACTTCAACACATGTCACAATAATGATATATTTGATATGTCTCCTCATGAGAAACAACATTCTAATAAGCTAGCACCCACTTATGATACATACCTGGACACGCCAAGTAGTAGCAATACTTCTTCAGCAACTCCAGAGGTGAATCATAATGGAGGCTTCGTTTCACAGCATGCTGAGAATGATGAGGAAACACGTGCTTTATTTGAATCATTATTGAAATAGAGAAAGTGAAAAAAGTCAATCGCGATGTTAAGGCCGCGAATGAGAAATTGACCACTGAGCTTGAGAGATACAAGGAAAATGCAAAAAGTTTTCAAATTCACAAAGAACGCAAGTCAGAATTTGAAATTGGTTATAAGAAGTTACTTGTTAAAGATAGGGAATGGAAAAACAAGTTTGCTAATCTTGAAATAAGTTCAACAAAAACCATTAACTCTTTAAAACAAGAAATTTCTGAATTAACAAACCAACTTTCAAAACAAAAAACAGCTTATACCAATCTTGAAAAAGAACGGGATGAGTTGAAAAAGGACTTTGAAATGAAAGAAGATAAACTTTTGGAAGAAATCGTAGAGTCAGAACACAAGATTGCACATCTAGAAGAATTAGTGGTTAAGTCGGGTCAGTCAAGTCAAACAATGAAAATGATTTCAAACCAAACTAATCCGATTTACCATACGAAACACAAAATGGCTCTTGGTAACAACAATCCTTGTAATCTCAAGAAAGCTCAGGAAGAACAGAATGTTTTGTATAATGGTAGTCTTTTTTACACCAAACATGATACTCCCGTCGTTCAGGATTCTGTGCAAACGATAGAACATGTCGAAGAGAGCATTATTAAAATGAAACAAAAGGATTTGAAACCCATTGATTACAACAAATTGAACATACTTTCGGGAATTACTTTTGTTCCACAAAAAGAACCATCTGTGTTTTCCATAAAATGACCATTCTCAAAAATGTTTCCAAAAAAATTAGTTGCTTCCAAATCACTTTCAAACATGGAACATATATCTTCAAACAACACTTTTAACACAAGTGCTGCCAGAGGATATCTTGATGATCTTAAAACAAGAGTTGGGCAACTTAAAACAACTTTAGAATCTAAAACGAGACTTAATGAGATTAACTGGAATTCCACGGTTCATTTACAGCTTAAAAAGATTCTTGAAAGTGAATTTTCTCCTCAAATTAATAACATTCATGCTCGTGTAATTCACTTTGAACAAGCATTTTTGAAAGAAACAGCTGACTTCGTCACGGATCACAAATCCCTGATAAAGAAGGCTAATGAATCTTTTGAGCAAATCAATGTTTTGGAAACCCTAAATGATTCTCTCTTAGAAGCTGTTATGACTACTAATATATAGTCCATCATTTTACAAACATATTCTGTTCAATACGATGAACGACTAAGAGCTGAGACCTTCGACATTGTTTCCAAATATGAAAATTCTCTTATAAAGCTTGAAAAATAAAATGTCTCATATTTTAAACAATTTGATCGAAAAAAAGAAGAATGCAAGTATGACAAATTGTTGTATGAGCGTGCATTAAAGAACATGAAAGAGCAAAATGATCTTTTGAGGGCTCAGCTTGAAAGTCAAACAAGAAAGGGCGAGGAAACTAAGTTTGCAAAACCATTGACTTCGGAGAAACCAAATGTTTCTAACACGGTTCAAAAACCAAAAATGTCAATTTCAAGGTTTGCTCCAAAAGTTGATGAGAAAAAGGATTTGACAAAACCAGTCACTCCAACACCCTTGCCTAAGAAAAGTGAAAATGATAAGATTGTTGATAAAGGAAAAGCGGTTGTCGAAACTCCTAAAGTGTTAGCACCTGGCCTTTTTAGGATTAGTCCCACTAGTGCGTCTGCCTCAACATCTAAGATAAATGATAAGTGCATAAAGGCTAATTTTAAAGAATCTAGGGATGCTAAAAAGGACAACAATATAAATCCTAATGTGTGTGCCTTACCTTCTATAGGATTAGAAAGCACCTCTAGGAGCAGCAGACTAAAGCCTAAGAGCAATACAAGGAACAATAGCGTCTCGCCTGTTTCTAAGAGTAGTAGCAAGAATAAAGTTGAAGATGTAGAAGAACACCCTAGGAATTTATCGCTTTGTAATAAGAGACATGTTTCATCTGAATGTAATGTCGAGCGTACTGTTTCTAATGCATGTAATGACTCTGTTTGTTTAATATGCAAGAAATGTTTAATTAATGATGTTCATGATGAATGTGTTTCTAAGAATGTGAATGTTACGCCTGAACAGAAGAATGTTCCAAAAAGACCTAGTGCTAGATCCAGATCTATAGAAAGATTAGTTGCACGATTTAGGACTACCACTATTAGTCGAATGCCTAGGAACTATCTTAAGTTTTGTATGTGGATTCCGACGGGTAGAGAGTTCACTCTTCAGAACGGAAAATTAGAAATAGCTCAAGCTAAACAAGTAGCAACTGTCTATGAGTGTGATTCTGCTTTTACTCCTAACCCCATGGAACCAAATTCAAAATGGTTTCCAAATACAAACTCTTCTGTTCTTGGCAGGTTATCGAAATATGTCTTTGGATCATCGACTCGGGTTGCTCCAAGCACATGACTGGGAATTTAAAGCTGCTAATCAATTTCGTCTGGAAATTCATGGGAACTGTACGATTTGGAAATGATCATGTAGCAGCTATTCAGGGTTATGGAGATCTTCAATTTGGGAATTTTTTTAATCACTCAAGTTTACTACGTCGAAGGGTTGGGACACAACTTGTTTTCAGTTGGGCAGTTTTGTGATGCAGATTTAAAAGTGACATTCAGAAGAAACACGGTTTTTATAAGAAATTTGGTTGGTGATGATCTCTTAACTGGTAATCGTAGTACAAACTTGTATACTATCGACATCAACCAAATGGCTTCTACATCACCAATTTGTCTTATGACAAGGGCAACCGAAACTAAGTCCTGGTTCGACACCATCAACAAGTTAGCCAAAGACAACATCGTCACCGGACTTCCTAAATTCAAATACACCAAGGAACACTTATGTCCATCATGCGAACAAGGAAAAAGTAAAAGAGCATCATATGAACCCAAAACCGTACCTAGTTTGGATGCAAGGTTACATATGTTGCACATGGACTTATGTGGCCCAATGAGAGTTGAAAGCATTAATGGGAAGAAGTATATTCTTGTTATTGTTGATGATTATTCAAGATATACTTGGGTAAAGTTTTTGAGATCAAAAGACGAAGCACCAGGCATCATCATCACCTTTCTGAAGCGCATTCAAGTTCTACTTCAAGCTCCAGTAAGGATTATAAGAACAGACAATGGCACAGAATTTACAAACCAGAAGTTAAGAACTTACCTTGAAGATGTTGAAATCACACACCAAACATCAGTTGTTAGAACTCCACAACAGAATGGGGTAGTTGAAAGAAGAAACCGAACTCTTGTGGAAGCTGCTCGCACAATGCTGATTTTTTTTAGTGCACCTCTATTCTTATGGGTTGATGCTGTAGCCACTGCTTGCTTTACTCAAAACCGATCCCTAGTCCATCCGAGATTCAATAAAACCCCATATGAGCTAGTGAACAACCGTAAACCTGACAACTCTTACCTTCACATGTTTGGCGCTTTGTGCTATCCGACGAATGACAGAGAAGATCTAGGGAAGTTAAAAGCTAAGGGTGATATTGGAATCTTCATTATTCAAAAAACTCAAGGGCATTCAGGGTGTAGAATAGACGAACAAAAAGGATAATGGAGACGATGAATGTGAAGTTTGACGAGATTTCACAGATGGCTTCTGAGAGATACGCTCTAGAACCCGCACTTAATCCAATGGCTTCTAATCAAAACAGATTAGGACCCGCACCAAACCAGCAAACTTCTAGACACATCAGTTCAGGACTCGTACCTCAAGGAGCTCAGTCAACAAACACGGATAAACCAACAGAACAAGAACTGGAAAATTTCTTCGAGTTAATGTTTGATGAATATTATGGTGGAACTTCGACAAATGCATCTCCACAATATTTCGCTGCACCCGCTCAAAACCATCAACCACCACCACCAACAGAAGATGCATCTACCACAATCAAAGCTGAAGCACCAACTACATCAACATCATCTACATCTACTCATGTAACTCCAGTACTTGAAACTGTTCTACCAAGCGTTGATGAGCAAAACCAAAACATAAATTTTCAAGAAGAACCAACAAATAATTCAAACGATGTTACGTTAGAAGAAGAAGACGAAATATTTGAAAACCCGTTTGCAACAGACTCTGCTGAATCTTCTTCAAGGTTACAAGAACCATCTAACACACTTTCGTTACACCCAAGGTACCCTTCTACGTTTCAATGGACAAAAGACCATCCAATAGAACATATTATTGGTGAACCTTCAAAGCCAGTTCAGACAAGGAGACAACTTGCCACCGATCTCGAATTGTGCATTTACGTTTGCTCAATCAGCCTCAAAGAACCAAAGAACATTCGGGAAGCAATGGCAGAAAACCCTTGGATTGAAGCGATGCAAGAGGAATTTCTTCAATACCTGTTACATAATAGTTGGGAACTTGTTGAACAACCACTTGATAAACGTGTTCTTGATCTCAAGTGGTTGTGGAAGAACAAACTGGATGAGGAAATGACTGTAATTCGCAACAAAGCTCGTCTCGTGGCTAAAGGTTATCTACAAGAAGAAGGGATAGATTTCGAGGAATCATTCGCGCCTGTAGCTAGACTTGAAGCAGTCCGAATTTTCTTAGCCGATGCCGCTCACAAAAACATCAGAGTCTATCAGATGGATATTAAGACTGCCTTCTTAAATGGAACTCTGAAAGAAGAAGTGTATGTGAGTCAGCCAGAGGGATTCATCGACAAAGATCATCCAGACTACGTCTACAAGCTTAAGAAATCAATTTATGGTCTAAAACAAGCTCCAAGAGCGTGGTATGACGAACTATCATCTTTCTTGCTCAAAAACAATTTCACAAAAGGAACGCTTGATGACACCTTGTTTATCAAAAAATTCAAAGATGACATCTTGATCATTCAAATTTATGTGGACGACATTATTTTTTGATCAACCAATCCTAACCATTCAAAACATTTTGAAAATCTCATGAAAAGCAAATTTGAAATGTCCATGATGGGGGAACTAAAATTCTTTCTTGGTTTACAAACACATCAATCCCCTCGTGGTATTTTTATCAATCAAGCTAAATATACAATAGAGATTTTGAAAAAACATGGAATGGAAAATTGTGATTCTGCTGGTACACCAATGGTCACTTCACCAAAAATAGGTGCTGATTTGTTTGGAAAACCCATCGATCCGAAAAAATATCGGAGCATGATCGGTTCTCTCATGTACCTGACTGCTAGTCGACCCGATATTCAATTTGCTGTATGTTTATTAGCACGGTTTCAGGCAAAGCCTTACCGAACTTCACCTCAAAGAGGTTAAACGGATCTTTCGGTACCTACGAAGCACCATTAACATGGGACTTTGGTATCCAAAGGATTCGGGGTTTCATCTAACAGCATTTTCAGATGCAGACCATGCTGGTGATCAAGTTACAGCAAAGAGTACATCAGGTGGAGCACAATTTTTGGGTGAAAAGCTTGTAAGCTGATCGTCAAAGAAACAGGACTGTACTGCGCTATCAACCGCCGAAGCCGAGTATGTGTCTCTATCTGCGTGTTGTGCCCAAGTTCTTTGGATGCGGACACAGCTCACAGATTATGGCTTTACTTTTGACAGAATACTTATGTATTGTGACTCAAAAAGTGCCATAGCCATCTCGTGCAATCCCGTACACCACTCTAAGACAAAGCATATCAAAGTCTGCTACCATTTCATCAAAGAACACGTGGAAAAGGGTACTGTTCAATTATTTTTCGTTAAGACTGACTACCAACTCGCCGATCTTTTTACTAAAGCCCTTCCAAAAGAACGGTTTGACTATTTAGTTCGACGAATTGACATGCGAAGCCTAACTCCTGAGGAGCTAGAACGTCTTCTCGAATCTTCTTGAAAAATGTTTTCAAAACCGCTTCGCTGTAAATATTTTTGAAAAAAACAAAATACAAAATTTGAAAAACCAACAAAAACAAAATACAAATATATAAAATTTTCAAAAAATTCAAAAACAATATAAAATCAAAAAAATCCAAAAATATTCTTCTCACGACATGTCTCTCGTATAAATCAATATTCTGTACGTTTCTAGAAATGTCATTCAACAATGATACGGACATGTATAGATGCTTGAGCGGGAGTTCTTTTTAATGTTTTTCTAAAACATGTCGTTTCTCAAAATTTTCTTCACTATGGCTTTCGTATACTTCAGTATGAAACCCGTACTTAAATGATGGCTTCTGATTATTTTCAAATCAAGGACTCGTACGTTCAATGACGAAATCTTTTTCAAAAAAGTTCGAGTCTAAACAAACGAAATAGATTTCATGCATAAACTCGTTTTCAAACAAAATTCTTGAGCACTTTTTCAAGATTGTTCAAAAGATTTCTCAAAATCTCTCTAAATTAGTGCTCAAGATAACTCCCTCAAAACCCTTAAGTAATTTTAATATGCTATCATTAAGGGGGAGTACAAACACTAAAATGTTCCGATTTCATGCTAAATCAAATTTGTCTTTCTCTCCAAAAAGCCTTTTATTAATCAGTTGATATCAAAAATATCACGATAAGCTATTTTTGAGGGGGAGAAGACATGATTAAAATGTGATCAAAGATGTTTAAAGTTTGTGACTGAATCTCAAAAGAGCTCGACTCAGTAAGTACCAATGAATTGACGAAGCTTAAAATGTCAGTAATCGAAAAGACTTGTCCTGGACGGGTAATAATTTCAAGCTAGTCTAACTAGTGATGTAAGCGTGTCTCAAATAGGACTTGTCTGAGTAGAATGTACCATATCGAGAGACTTTCTTTGGACTTGACCAGGACGGGTAATAATTTCAAGCTAGTCTAACTAGTGATGTAAGCGTGTCTCGAATCGGTCATGTTCACTGAAAGTGGATCAATTCAAAAAGTGCAAACTCCTCACGCATGTGCAAATTTCTTAAAAATTACATGAGCACATGTGAAGGGGGAGTCCGTCTAAATAAATGCAAAACTCTCGAAGTGCCAACAATGTGTTTTATTATCATAAACACTTTGAGAGATTTTCATAAATGGTTTTATGGCAACAATAGGATATTCATGAAGTTATAAGGTGACTAAGGTTAGGAAAAAACCGTCCTATGATCCGCCAGAGCCGGAGGGATCTACCCAAGGACAATTCCAATAGATTAGAATTAGAAGACCTTAGTTATGATTGAAAAAAGGAGAAAATGAGAAAGGAGAAAGAAGGGGTAGAAGAATTAAAAAGAAAAGTTATGAAAAAGGGTGAAAAGAAATAGCCCTCCAAATGTTCAACCTTAGGGCAGACACCGGGTACAATTCGTATGCTACTGGCTGTTACTATGGTGACACCGGTATTGAAGACAAAGACGTCATGGACCCAGTGATGCACTGCACTAAACCTTCTTAACCACTCAAGTTCTCTTAAAAGAGCTTGTTTCATTCTCACGGGGAACCGGTGTAATCTATCGACCTGTCTCTTAGAGATGGTTGAGATTGAAGCAGGAGACCTCTCCCTAATCTCCGCATAGGAAACCAAATGTGCACTTATTGAGTCTAGAGCCCCGAGATTCATCAAAAGATCTCATAGGAACACATGATATTTCTACACTGGTTGTTCATCATTAAGGACGCCAGATGTAAACTTTAGAGTCCTACGCAGATCTTAGCAATCTGCCAGAACATTTATGAGAGGATTCACTTTTGTGATTCTCAATGATTGAATGTAAATTCCTGCCAGGGTCAACATCAAACAGCCCTGACAGCAGGTCACTTCGGTAATTCTTTATGGATTACGCTTAGTGTTCGCGGTGGTTTCAAATGGTCTACAGTCGTGGAGTGATCCCTAGCGACTCACCCAGTCATTGAGCTACTAAGTAGGTCTTGTAAGCTCTCTCGAGAGTATCTGACATGCGAACGGCCTTGGTAAGGGTTAGAAGGAGTCTTCACTTTATGCTGTTGACGATCTCTAATTCTTATCTGTAAGTACCGGATGTTTTATTGCTAACTGTTTATATGCAAGGACACTTCATCTCCATGGCGACAGATTCCACATGCTCATACATACATCTGGAAGTTAAAGAAAGCTCCCTCAAAGATCTATACAACACAAAGTTCTAAGAAAGATTCTACGCCAAAAAGAAGAATCTACAAAGTATAAAGCCTAAAGATCATAGTGAAAGAAAGGGAACTACGTGCATATCAATATCAAAGTCCAAAGATGTATAAGCATGTTGGAATGGCAAACAACCACCACAGACGCAGAAGTGACGAAAGGCAGATAACTCCACATCACAAAGGAACAAAGAACGATGAGAAATCAGTTATAGAAGATCACAAAGCATGAAGGAACAAAGACTTAAGACTATTCTACAATGACACACAAAGTTAAAGACAAAGAACATGGAAGACCCACTCACGTGGAGCATCATTCGAATAACCACCCCTTAGGGGGAGATTGTTAGCATTAAAATATATATATATATATATATATATATATATATATATATATATATATATATATATATATATATATATATATATATATATATATATATATATATATATATAGAAGTGATGGTCATTCTCATATTGTAACTTTGTGTCGTTTGTTAAGATTAGTAATTGTTTAGTCATTGGGCCTTGGACTTGGCAAGCTAATATGTCATGTGCTATGTTTCATAAGCCTTGTTATCCAATCATGTAACCAAGTCCAAGCCCAAGCCCATAGAAAGCCTATGTATGGAACTATATAAGGCACCTTACCTCTCATTTGTAAGGTGTGCTTGTGTGTGTATTTGTGTGTGTTTTCTCTTAATATAAGTTCTCACTTCCATCTCTCTCTCTCTATACACGAATTACATTTATACATATCAAGTCACCATCTTTCAATCTCTACTTCATCTTTGCTTCTATTTTGGTGTGATAAAGTTGTGAAATCTAAGGTCTAACAAAGTATATCACAAATTACTCCATAACAATCATATTAAAACACAAGTAAATAAGAAAACTTTCATTAGACTCAAAGTAACAATTGTTCATTATAATTATCAAGGTGTACCTAGCTTGAGAATTACAATGAATAAACTTGTGGAACTATAGCAACCACACTCCTCCAATTGCTCACTAACGTAAGTAAACAACTCCAAACTCGAACCAAAGCTTGAGACTCGAACTCAACACTTTTTGGACGTTTTCACAACACTTAGTAAACTTTCAGGCAATATAAGATGAACTAACAATATTTGGTGTAACACTTAGTTAGATATTTGGTGGTACAACTAATCTAGACCCTAAGTAGTCATTATATAGCATAATAACACTTATCCTCCAAGTAAAAACGTCCCTCGAGAGTTATTAAGCAGAAATGATCAGCCACACATGATTATGGGGAGTAAATTCGTCCATAAATGCAAAACTTGTAACATCAGTCACCTCCATCCGATCGGTTTCTCTCCATCCGATCGGATGGCACTTCTTTTGGCACATTCCAACCGAATCGGATGCGGGTTGCATCCGATCGGATGGACATTGTCTGGAAATTATTCTTTTGTCTTTTCTTTGTCATTTTACGTTGCATGCATTGTCTTTCTTCGTGGCATGACTTTATTCATCAGAACTTGATATTTCCTTGATAAATATGTGTAGAAAACTTGTCTTTATCAAATCCTTTTGTCCATGCGTCATTTCTTTCTTTCTTCATCTTCTTGAAACTCTCCAAATGTGCATGATCACTTCATTTCTTCATCTTTTAATCATTTTTACCTGTTTTTGGCTATATTTGCATTCATAAACACTTTTCCACGATTAAGTAATAAATATATACAAATATGACCAATTTCCATGCATAAAACAAACAATAACGCGACTAAAAACATGTTTTTTGAGCGTTATCAATTACCTCGAGTACTTACAAGAGGAGCTTGAGGAGTAATTGGTTTAATGACATTGTTTGATGAAGATTCAATTTTCCTCAGAGGCCTAGTGCACTGATGGCGCGTTGACGCGTCGGCCAGCGCGTCAGTCTCAGGGATTTTTGGGGCCTCGTTTTCTTTAGCCTTTACAAATGTTATTGGTTTCGATAGGCTTATGGGAGTGGTTTTTCCAATTTTTGAAAATCCAAGACCTCCCTTATCTTGGGACACTTTTTGATCACTTAAAATGTCATCCAAATCATTTGAGCTCTTTTTATATTTTGAAAAGCTTAACGACTCCTTTTGAAGTTTCAACACTTTTCCATTCAAAGAGTTAACCTCATGTGTGAGTGCTTCACAACTTATACAAGGTTCAACCACCTCTTTGCAATGTTCTAGTATTTTCACTTTACTTTCAAGTTCACAAACCCTTTCTTTAGCTTTAACATTTTATAACTCAAGGAGACGTTTTTCTTTAAGGACTCTTTCAAGAGTTTTTTCTAAAATCATCATTAAACTTAACTAGTTCCTCATTCTCCTTTTGCAAATTGATAATATCTAAGTGTTGGATCGATATACTCTGACCAACCTACTTTGTAGCTTGTAAGGGTTTAACAATATTGAGTAAACTCAACACTATTAATATTGAAACACTGTTTAACCTTGTAAAGTATGCGGAATCTACTAACACAAAGCTTAAGAAGAACTTTTATATTAACCAAACTTTGAACCTGCTTTTTACACAGATTCACTAACAATCCCTAACTATTTATCAACTTTAAACAACTCTAAAACTTATGAAAACTTATCTCTAAAACTTGTATCGACTAATACCCCTTAAGGCTCTTTATATAGATAACCTTAAGTCGGTTTACAACATATAATCCTTGAACGACAAGTTGTTATCCCTAACTAATTCTAGAATATTCATTCAATATTACACATTAATCCTTATCTAATATTGCACATAAGTCCTTGTTTCCTTCGAAGTACTTTAAGCATTCTTCAGTAACAGCAGTACTTTGACTTTTACCTTCAGCAGTACTTTGGCTTTATTCTTTATGCTGCAGTACTTTGACATCCAGAAGTACTTTGATATTTTATATCCCAACGATCCTCCCCTAACTTGAACTCCACTTGCTTGATTTCAAGTTTCTTTGTTATCTTTAATATTCAAATCTTTAATCATTCAAAAAGATTGTTTCTTTATTTCTTTGTCTTCTATCTGTCATGTGTCAAAGTACTCTTCATCAGCATCTTATCTTCCAATAAATCTTCTCAGCAACTCAGCAACATTATGGTACAGTGATCATCAAATCTTAAAAATTTTCATACTATTCTCATCACTTCCAGGTGCGTTAACTCCTGTGAGAGGTGAATCATTGAAAATTATGATTTTTAGCAAATCATCAGCTATCAACGGATTTGATTAGTCTTTACCAATAGCCGTTTGCTATGGACTAGCCAACTCTTGATCACTTGGAGTACGGTGAGTTGATAACCATATAGTTTTTGGTAAACTATCAACCATAAACGGATTTGATTATCACATCAGAGTCGTACCCTCATGATGAGTCAAACTTTTTCTTGTCTGTTAAACATGGTGAGTTGATTAGCATTTGTTGTGCAGTATAAATACTAACACCATGTGTTGCTTTTCAAATCCTTTTACTTTTCTTTTAAACATCAAAACATTTTATTTTTATTTTAAAGGACTTATACTGGTTTATATCAGTAAGCAGTACTTTGTTAAAGTACTGTTTGTTTTTGCAATACTTTGAAAAATACTTATTTTACAAAACAAATCATACCAGTATTATGCAATATTATACTTCAGACTTGACCCATCTGATAGATAGCTTGACAACATCCAAAGCTACTTCAGATTCATCTTCAAGTTCCATTCCATGATCCAGCATTCTGAGCATAATTTCTCTAATCAATGGATATCTCCTCTCAGCAAGCATATGAATCATGGTACCATCTTCCATCTCTAGTGTATGAACTCCCGATGACTCAAAGAATCTCCATCTTGTTATTTCCCAATTCTCTTGATCATTCCATAGAGGATCAACACTTGTTTCTTCAGTTTCCCAGATGGTAATTAAGTCTCCAAGCAAAATTAATCCCACTCCTGAAGCTTCAATTTCTGCATAGTATGTTTGCACTTGCACATATAAGTCATACAAATCTGCCCTTTTAATACAATGCAACACATCCCATAACATATTGAATGTTGTGAAGCTTTCATCTTCTCTGTGGATCATAAAATAATTCCCTTCTTTTGATTCAACCACAGAAAATGAGATTATCTTGGACTTCTTTCCAGAATCTTCAATCTTCTTATTCTAAAAGTCTATAACTCTGAAATAGTTTCTAAGTTCATCAACTGTATCTTCATGAATCATCTTCAGCCTTTTTGACAGTTGATCATCTTGAACTGCTTTCTTCCTTTTCAAACTTCTTTCCTCAGCTTGTTCCTTTCTGATATCTTCTAATTTCTTCTTTCTATCAACTTCCATGGGTACAAAATTTTCTACTTCTTTTCTGATATCTTCTTGTACTTTACCCATAGAGCTTTCACTTCTGGATACCTCTTTTTATGTAAATTCTTGTATCCTCTTCTTCTCAAGAAACTTATCATCCAGTTCCTCTCCTGAGCAATAGTCATTGACTTCTTTGTAATTGGCCTACTAACTTCTGCCAAATACTCAGCATCATACTCAGCTTGTTGCTTTCTAGCAAGCTCTAAATCATCTGCAATCTCTAATTCTCTAATCTGAGCAAGAGAAAATTTCTTCTTTTTCTTCTTAGGATCTTTTTGAACCTTTATCCCTTTTCCTTTATCTTTGGGATCCAACTCTTCAGATTCAGAAGTACTTTCAACATCTTTTTGTGCAGGCTCAGAAATATGTATTCCTCCAGTAGGTCTCCTCAAATTCATCATAACTTGAGCAATTGTTTCATCATCACTTGCAGTATGTACTCTTACTTCTTCTTGTTGTACAAAAGTAGAAGGACCAGCTTCATCTTCATAATTCATTGTAGAAGGTCCAGCTGCAGTGACTCCACTTTCATCAATATTCCTAGAAGAAGTACCTTGCTCAGCAGTACTTTGCAGACTTATGTTTTCTGCAGTTGTGCTTTGAACACCAGCACTTTGAATGTTCTTTGCATCCACATCCTACTTAACAATTTCTTGCTCAGCATCTTCTTGCTCAATATCTTTCTCTTGTGCAATATTCACATCTTCTTGTGCAATATTCATATCCTCTTCAATATAGCTTTCTGGTACAAAAGTCTTTGGACTTTCTGGATATTGCCACAAATAAGCATCTTCTGAATATTTAACCTCAGCATCATCTTGATTCCTCCCCAATTTGGTAAATGGTGACCTCCTATGCTTCCTCTTGGATTTAGAAGACTTCTTTGAAGATTTTGACTTTGGCTTTTGAGACTGCTTCTTTTCTTTCACATAAAGCCTAAAATTCTGAACAAGAGGCCAAACAAAATTCTTCAACCTTCTGAACTTCTGTCTTAGCTTCTTGATTTCTGCAGCTTGAGCATTAACAGTTGTCTTCATCTTCTCCAATTCCTTAGCCAAATCAGTAGTACTCACAGCACCTTCAATTCCCTCATCTCCTCCAAGTGTTTGAAGCCCACCTGTGGAAGTATAATCATTGGGAGTAGCTACATGTGAATCCTCTAAAGCAGTACCTTTAGAAGAAGTACTTTTTGGAGAAGTACCTTGAGCAGAAACAGATGTATCCAAGGAAACTGTCACTGAGGGAGTCCTTTCACTTGAAACAACATGCTGAGGGGAAACAATAGGTGGTGTAGGGGTATTTACTGAAGCAAAATGCTCAGCAGAATCAGGTTGATCATCATTATGAGAATATGCAGAACCACTATTGTCTTCTTCATCCCTAACAGCTTGAGCTACCTCTAACATATAAGCATTGAGAGGTGTATTCCTACCCGAAAAATTTACTCCCTTATGAGACATAAAAGTGAACACTTTAGGTGGCATCCTAATGGTAGGTACATAATCCTGAGGTTTGGGTATCCCATCTAATGGATTCTCTAAAAGCAACTGAACAAATCTAGGATACATTAGAAAGGGTTTGCCAGCCTTAATATGAGTAAGCATACCTTCAAGGATCATGTAAGAGAAATTGAAAGGTTGATTTGTAATAAGACCAACAAAAGCAGAAGCTATGGAATGGCTAAACTGATCCCAAGTAGTACTCTTTGGACTCAAACAATGAAGCAAAACATGAATAAGAAATTTCCAATGAGGACTAACCAAAGCCTTCTGAAAAGTAAGCTTATTCAAAGGACCTTCATACCCAATGTCCCTGAGTGTGTTCCAAATCTCTTGTTTTCCAAACAAAACAGAGCCTCCTTCATCATCAAATAACATAGCCTCTCTGATTGAAGCTTCTGTGACACAAATAGCTCTCCCAGCAACTGTAGCAGTAATGATATCCTCTCCATCTTCAACCTGTGACCTTGCTATATCCCAAAAAGCTTGTATCCAAGGTCCAATAATCTATGGGTTGACTAGGATTGAGTAACAGATGTTGGTTCCAGTGAGAAAGTCAATAATTCCATGAAAGTCAAGGTTATCTTGGGTTTTCTCAAGGTTTGCTATCATGTTGTGTTTGGTGTTAGTGCGTCGATTTGCCATAGTGATTAGGGTTAGAGTGAGAAAAGTTATGATCGATGTAAAGTAGGAATGAGTTTAAGTAACAAGAAAGGTAAATAAGGGTGAATAAAAAGAAAAGATATGAGGTTTATATAAGGATAAGATACAAAAAATCATGGTTAATTAATAATTTTACCGTTATTTTTGGAAGTAATTATCCCCATATCTTTTGAAAGTTTGTTAGCCGCAAATCTGACCGTTGGAACAGTATCTGACACGTCAGCGTACCCTTTAGTAGCACCAAGCAGTATGTTCCATAAAATATGGAGCAGTACGTTCCGTTATAAACTCACACAGTATGTTGACCAAAGTACTTTCCCCAAAAAAAATCTTGGATGTTGACCATTTGACCAAAATATCTTTGAAAGTCAACCCTGATAAATGACTATCTCCCCAAATTAAATCCCAAAGCTACCATGGTAAGTGAACATCAATACACTTCATTAAATGGGCAGAACACAAAAACAAGTAAGCACAATGAGTCACATTCCAATTGTGAATATCTCTTCAGACTCAGATGACACACAGATTCAGAGATAAGTTACTACTCTGATTCTGAGTTTGAAGATCCAGGATGGTTAGATTATTTCCCTCCCCATGTACAATGGATGGGACTCCAAGAATCTTCCTCATCAATAAGTGCTGCCAACTCTACCATAACTGATGCAGGTAGTACTACCAACAAAAAGCCCAAGAAGAAAAGATCTGTCCCTAGTTCATCTCTGGCTAATGAGCTTCCACATGCTTTGACTCAAGCCCTAGAATCAGTAATACAGAACATGAAGTGGCCTGATCCAAGGAAAGAGAGACCTCCCAAACAGGTTCTTGGCCTGGCTTGCCCAAGAAAGCAGGCTTCTTTTGATGACAAGAGAAAAATTGCTCAAAAGGGAAAGCATAACTATGAGGGCAAGGGTAAAAGGCTTATGGAGTAGGTATGTAAAGCTTGGTAGTAGGTTGTGGTAGATGGTAGTTGGTGTAGTCATGTGTTTTCTGTGTCTGTGTCAGTAACTTGGTAATAACAATGATGTTGTAGAAACTGTCTAAATGGTTGTTGTAAGAACTTTGCTGAATGAATAAAATCTTTTCTTTTGTACGATACATGTAGCCTCCCCTCAAATAATGACTAACTAATAACTACTAATGCCTCCCCTCAAAAATAGCTTACATATTAATCATGCCAA
Organism: Artemisia argyi; assembly: GCA_030686995.1. NCBI lineage: Eukaryota > Viridiplantae > Streptophyta > Magnoliopsida > Asterales > Asteraceae > Artemisia > Artemisia argyi. The sequence continues at coordinate 166,124,272 of CM060687.1, read as the reverse complement.
TACTCACAACTAAAAAGGTAAATCTTGAAACATCAAAGCCCTTTGTGAGTAGATCTGCTACATTATAATCAGTATGAACTTTAACCACATGGATAAGCCTGTGTTCATAGCAATCTCTTATAAAGTGATGTCTAATCTGAATGTGCTTGGTCTTGGAATGATACACTGGATTCTTGACAATACAGATAGTACTCTCATTATCAATGTTGATAGGAGTATTCTTGAAATTGAATCCATAATCCAAAAGCTGATTCTGTAACCAAAGTACCTGTGCACAACAACTTGCAGCAGCTACATACTTTGCTTCAGTGGAAGAAGTTGCTGCAATTGTTTGCTTCTTACATTGCCATGACACTAATCTACTTCCAAGGTACTGGCATCCTCGAGTTGTGGATCTTCTGTCATAGTTATCTCCAGCATAATCACTGTCTGAAAAAGCTTGGAGATGGAAAGGTGAATCTCTAGGATACCATAAGCCTAGCTTAGGTTGTTGCCTAAGATACCTGAAAATTCTCTTGATAGCATTCAAGTGAGATACCTTTGGATTAACTTGATGTCTTGCACATAAACATACAGCAAAAGTTATATAAGGTCTTGATGCAGTTAAATACATGAGACATCCAATCATAGACCTGTATAAGGTGACATCAACATCTTCTCCTTCTTCATCTTTTCCCAAAGGTTTGTTAGTATCTATTGGTGTAGATGTAGGCTTAACAGTTGTGAAATTAAATCTCTTAAGAATATCTGCAACATACTTATCTTGACAAATATATATTCCACTGCTTGACTGTTGCACTTGAAGTCCTAAGAAGAATGTTAATTCTCCCATTGAACTCATCTGAAACTCTTTCTGCATAAGATCTTCAAATTCCTTCACCATAGATTGCCTAGTAGCACCAAAAATAATATCATCTATATACACTTGGACAAGCATTATATCCTTCTTATCTCTCTTGATAAACAAAGTCTTGTCAATAGCTCCTCTTCTATAACCATGTTGTAGTATAAAATTGGAAAGTCTTTCATACCATGCTCTTGGAGCTTGATGAAGGCCATACAGAGCCTTGATTACCTTGTAGACTTTGTTTGGGTGTGCAGGATCTTCAAAACCAGGAGGCTGTTTGACATAAACTTCTTCTGTGATTTTGCCATATAGAAAAGCACTTTTAACATCCATTTGATATACAGGAAATCCCATATAGGATGCAAAAGCCAAAAATAGCCTGATGGCTTCAAGTCTTGCCACAGGAGCAAAAACTTCATCATAGTCTACTCCTTCTTCCTGTCTATATCCTTGAGCCACTAACCTTGCCTTATTCTTGATGACATTCCCTCTTTCATCTCTTTTTACCCTAAAGACCCATTTAGTACCAATTAGTTTCTTTCCATCAGGTAAATCACATAATACCCAAACTTCTTGAAGCTTAAACTGTAGGAGTTTTTCTTGCATAGCTTCCACCCAACTTTCCTTGGCTAATGCTTGTTTGATATTCTTGGGCTCTTCCTGAGATAGAAAACAAGCCAATAAACACAACTTCTGATCCTTGTGATTCACCCTGTTTTGTTTGTAGATAAAACTAAGTAAAGAAGTATGTTGTTGAGACATATTCTTAGCCTTAGTCCTTGTGAGCACCCCTGAAGCTGAGGGTCCGATTATGTTGGTAACAGGATGAGTTTTGTGAATTCTGAGATTAGGAGTTGGTGAGACTTCAAGATTATCTTCCAAATTAGTTATATCAGGATCTTCATTAGAATCTGAGAAAATGCCTTCTTGATCCAATTCATCATCAGTGTCTTCTAAAGTAATCTTGTTTGGATCACCAGTATCTTCTAAGTCAGGCATATTAGAATCATTAACAGCATCAGTATTTATCCAATTTGAAGTATCTAAGGGTTGAAAAGTACTTTCAAATGGATTAGCAGTACTTTGGGGTAAAGTACTGGCTGTTTCTTTTGCCTTCTTCTTTTCTGCTTCATAAGCTCTCCTTTGTTCTTCTTCATAAGACTTAGCCATTGTTTCTTGAAAAAGCATCCTAGAAAGTTCATCTTGAATGGCTTGATCTTCTTCAGGTACTGGAATTTGTGGTGGAACAGTACTTTGAGGATCAACAGTACTGTTAGGTTCAGTAGTACCTTGAGGCTCAGAAGTACTCTTCTTCTCATTATTGGCATTATCATTTGGCTCATCTTCAGATCTTAAATTAACATCATGAACAATGTACTGTGCTTCTTCTTTAGTGGGAGCAGCTTGATTTTCTTCCCTTACAGGTACATAATTCATTGATGAAGACATTAAATCAAGATCAAACATCCAATCAGGACCTTTACCTTTAGAATTTTCTTGTTCTTCCAGAAAATCAACATGAAGACATTCTTGAACCTTTTTGGTAGCCCTGTTGTACACTCTGAATCCTTTGCTATTGGTACAATATCCTAATAAATATCCTTCATCTGACTTCCCATCAAATTTGCCCAAATTATCAGCAGTATTTAGGATGGTTAGGGGACATCCAAAAGGTTTCATAAACTTGATGCTTGGCTTCTTTCCCATGAGTAATTCATAAGGTGTCTTCATTTGAGGTTTAGTCACTGATACTCTATTCAACACATAACCAGCAGCACTTACAGCCTCAGCCCAGAATGGAACAGGTAATTGAGAGTCTGCAAGCATTGTCCTTGCTGCTTCTATAAGAGTTCTATTCTTTCTTTCTGCAACTCCATTTTGCTGAGGAGTTCTAGCAATACTGAACTCTCTTTTAATTCCTTTCTTGGCACAAAATTCATCCATTAGCTGATTCTTGAACTCAGTCCCATTATCACATCTAATGCCTCTAACCTTGAGTCTTAACTGATTTTCAAGTGCTATTATAAGATCATGAATAGCATCAAAAGTTTCATCTTTAAAGCATAAGAAAAAGACCCAACTAAATCTGCTACAGTCATCTGTTACAACCAAGCAGTACTTCTTCTTGTTTAGACTAACAACTGAAACAGGTCCAAACAGATCCATGTGCAGCAATTCCAAAGGCTCTCTAATGGTTTTCTCATCAATCTTCTTACAAGAAGCCTTGTGATGTTTACCCTTCTTACAAGCAAGACATGAGTGATCATTCTTGAATGTTTTAGAAGGTAAACCTCTAACTAAATTACTTTGAGAATGTTTTACAAGCAAGCCTTGTGCTCTGATACCACTTGTTGGATCGATATACTCTGACCAAACTATTGATGTTCTTAAAATTGACGTGCCCCAATCTTCTGTGCCATTGATGTGCTTCTTCCATAGTTGCTCTTGCAATCAAACATGTTGCTCTTACAGCAGAGTTTACATTCTTTAAGTCTATGCTGTACATATCATTAGTTCTTGGTGCTCTCAGCAACACCAAGTTTCTATCTTCGAACTTGAAATCAGGAGAAAGTATAAGACATTCTGTGTCAAAGAATAACACAGGGTACTTCTTATCACAAATCTGAGAGACTGACAAAAGATTGAATTTGAGCTCCTTCACATATCTAACATCTTCAAAATCGATGTTTCCTGCCTTGATAGTTCCTTTGCCAGTTATTCTTCCTCCACCAGGATCATTCCTAAATGCAACTTTTCCTCCAAAATAAGCTTTAAAATCTGACAAGAGCTCCTTTTCTCCTGTCATACTGCCAGAGCAACCACTATCTACAATAAGATGATCTTTAAGCTCCTCCTATGGGTTGCCCTGCTTTCACATGAAAAAGGTTAGTTATTTTTAGGAACCCAAGCCATTACTGACTTGTGTTCCCCTTGTGGAGTGACATACTCAAATTTTTTGAGTATGTAATCACCACTGTCTTTGAAAGCATGATCAAGAATTAAGGTTTTGTTTCCAAAACTGTTGGTTTATCATGATCAATTTTCCCTTTTTCACCCTTAACCTCTTAAAGTACTAGTTCTACCCCAGCAGTACTTTATTTCTTAACCTATTTAGTTGTAACTTTAGGAGTTGGGTTCTGTGTTCTAGCATCTTTTCTTGTGTTGTAAGGCCTTCTAGGGTTGTAGTGATTGTACCTTCTAGGTCTTACACTTGAGTGTTTGCTAGAAACATCTTGGTTAGGGAACTTTCTATCAGTACTTTGTGAAGGTACTGAGGGTTTGGAGTATGACCTTTTCTGATGAGGGTACCTATAGTCTTTTGAGAAATTACTATGGTTAACCCTATTTGTATAGTTCTAAACTGGTTTGTTGTCCCTTGGCTTATTCTCCCTATGACTTGGTTGTGCAGTTCTGGTCTTTGGATATTTACTTAAGTATTCTGAATGATAATCACAGTTTTTAATCAAATTATGAGGACTATAACATACATAACAGACCTTTGGACCAATATCCCCAAATCCCCTTCCATAAGATTTTCTAAAATTAGCAGTATTTTGAAAGAATTTTCTTTGAGGTACTGCTGAGTGATCAGCAGTACTTCGAAAAATGTTTAGAGGTACTGTTTGTTTTGAAAACTTGTTCTCTTCAACCTTAGGTGCTTCAACAAACTTTTCTAAAGTTTTAGGGTTAGATTTACTTTTAAGCTTTTTCCTAAACTCTAGATTATCTACACTATAACAGTCAACATCTTTTCTAGGTGGTTGAAAGCTACCTGGGGGGTGAGGAACTGCATTATATCCCTTTTCTTTCTTAAATTCAGGAGGTGTTGGACTAGGGTATTCCTCATCACTAGAAGTGTTTTCATCTAGACTTATGAACTCTTCATCACTAGTGGAGGTATCTACTGTAAGATTTAGTTCCTTGCCCTTAAATGGAATGCCTTCACTACTATCATTATCATAACCTAGGCCTATTTTAATATTTGATGTTCTTTACTTTTCAACAAATTGAACATGTGACACACCTGCCTCATTCCACAGAGCAAGTTTTTCTAACAACTTATCCCTTTCAGCAGTCACTTTCTCTAGTTCAGACACCTTACAACCTAGTTTCCATTCATTTAACTTAACTAGGTAATCCTGTTGTTTATATGTTTCAAGCCATGCTACTTCATTGTTTTCATGTGTAATGATTTTGGCCTCCATTGACTCTAAACTCAATTGATAACCAGTTATCTCAGCCCTAGCCTTTTGAAATTTATCTCTTTCAACTACATATTCACTAAGTAACTTTTGATACATATCATTGCACTTAGAGCATACCTCAGAGTTAGTGGATGAACTTGGTGAAGCATCTATCATAGCAAGCTGAACAGGTGCTTCTTCAAACTCAATGCTCCAATCAAAGCTTCCTAGACCATCTCTTGACTCCAAAGCAGCATATCCAGGCTCTTCATCAAATGTTGTGCTCCAGTCTTCTAACGCAACCATTGAATAGGTTACAGGTTCATCATCAAACTCATTGGACCAATCAATCTCTGACAGATTCTCTTGAGCAACCAAAGCTTTTGGTTTTGGTTCAATAATTGGAATCTCTTTTCTTTCAGGCTTGGGTGGTTCAATCATCTTGGTTGCTTGAAACTTTGCAAATTTGCATTCCCTTGCAAAGTGACCAGTCCTTAGACAGTTGAAGCATTCAATCTTGGACTTATCAAATGTTATTCCCTGTTTAGCTCTGAAATTGATGCCTTTTCCAGTCTTATTCACATACTTCTTGATCCTTGCAGTGAGCATGGCAACTTGCCATCTGATATCAATTTCTTCCAAAGCATCATCATCTATTTGCAATACATCTTCTTGATAGGTGACAGGTAGAGATGCTTGTTGAGCAAAGAATGAACATAGAACTTCATCTGAGGTGGGGGTAAGTGATTGTGATGAATTGGTGGTGAGCATTGTTGTACATGGAACCTGTGTTTCAGTCACAGTACTTTGAACAGGATAAGCAGTACCTTTGTTAGAAGTACTGCTTCTTTTTTCGGAAGAGACAAAAGCAATGTTTTGGGGTTGCTGATTTGTGCTTGAACCTGTAGTACCATTCATCTCATGCTCATACACCTTCAGATTGTTGTAGAGATCATCAAAGTCCATAGTATCCAGCCCTGGTTGTCCTCTGATCATAGTAGCAACTACATGCCATGCTGATGGCAAACTTCTCAGGAACTTTAAATTAGCATCTTCAACTGATGCCTCAGCATCATATAGTTCTAGCATACTCAGAAGATGTTGGAATCTTTCATAAGCAGAATCAAGACCTTCTCTTTCACCAACAGTGAAAGTTTCAAATTGTTGCTTCAACAAATTCCTATACATCTTCTTGGAAGCATCATTACCTCCAAACTTCTTCTTTATTGTAGCCCATAGTTGTTTGGCATCCTTGCCATCATGAAACTTTAATAAGTGACCATCAGGAATAGAAGAAAGTAGTATGTTGAGAGCTTTGTCTTGATTTCTTTTGTTAGCAGCAGGTACATTAATTTTAGGTGGTGTTGGTTGTCCAGGTACCTCTACTGGTTCATCAATTTGCATGTTACCATTGACAATCACTTCCCACAGTGCATGGTCTGTGATGGCAATGTATTGCCTCATCTTTATGGCCCATAAGTTATATTCTCCCTTCTTAACAATAGGGATTCTAACAGCAGTGATTGAGGGAGCAGGTGCAGCTTCTGTCGACATCTTGAAGGGTTTGTAGTGAAATCGGTTTAAAGGTTTAAGGGTTTGTCTTCTTAATCAGAGTTTCCAACACAAGCTCTGATACCACTTGTTGGATCGATATACTCTGACCAAACTACTTTGTAGCTTGTAAGGGTTTAACAATATTGAGTAAACTCAACACTATTAATATTGAAACACTGTTTAACCTTGTAAAGTATGCGGAATCTACTAACGCAAAGCTTAAGAAGAACTTTTATATTAACCAAACTTTGAACCTGCTTTGTTACACAGATTCACTAACAATCCCTAACTATTTGTCAACTTTAAACAACTCTAAAACTTATGAAAACTTATCTCTAAAACTTGTATCGACTAATACCCCTTAAGGCTCTTTATATAGACAACCTTAAGTCGGTTTACAACATATAATCCTTGAACGACAAGTTATTATCCCTAACTAATTATAGAATATTCGTTCAATATTACACATTAATCCTTATCTAATATTGCACATAAGTCCTTGTTTCCTTCGAAATACTTTAAGCATTCTTCAGTAACAGCAGTACTTTGACTTTATTCTTTATGCAGCAGTACTTTGACATCCAGAAGTACTTTGATATTTTATATCCCAACACTAAGTTATTAGAAGAAGAAGAGTTTAGAGATACCTCAAATTTCTCTTGAGCCATAAGACACGTAGCATCATTTGTTGGTTGGTCTTCATCTTCACTATCACTCCACGTGCCTCCAACGAATGCCTTGTTCACTCTAGGCTTAGGGCATTCATTGACTAAGTGACCCTTCTCTCCGCAATTGTAGCATCCTTGGGTGCGTCTTTAGCTTTCACCAACCTTGTTGTCACTACTTCGGTTTCCCCCAAAGTTGTTCCTTCCACCATTATCTCGGTTTTTAAAACCTATTTCTTCTTCCAAAGTTACCACCTTTCCTAAAGAACCTCCGAAAGTTCTTAGCCATGAGATTGTATTCTTCGTCATTCATATCATCATCTTCATTGTTATCATCTTGATTATCACTATCATCACTAGCTTGAGTACTAGTGACTTTAGCCTTAAGAGCCAAAGACTTAATCTTCTCCTTTTTGTCTATGGTACTCATCTTGTCATTCTCAAGAATCATCTAATAGACCTTGAGGTTTCCAATGAGCTCGTCAAGAGGTAGTTCCGCCAAATTCTTGGCTTCTTCTATGGCTGTTACCTTTGGCGTCTACTTTATTGGAAGTGCTCGAAGAAACTTCCTCACATGGTTCTTGTTATAGAAGCTAGGATCTAGAGCCGTGAGACTAGTGATAATAGCATTGAACCTTGTGTAACCATTATCAATGGTTTCTTCATCCGAGACCACAAACTTCTTATATTGTTGTATGAGTAAGTCGATCTTGCAATCTTTCACTTGAGAGTTGCCTTGATGAGTGATGATGAGAGAGTGCCAAATTTCCTTAGCGGTCTTGCAAACATGAACCCTCTCGAACTCCCTTCGAGGTAGAGCATTATAGATCAACAACTTGGCTTCATCATTCTTACCAAGCTTTCTCCTCTGATCATCATTAAGATCCAAATGTGGCTTTTTCACCAACAACTTTGTTTCCGAGTCTTCAACCATGAACTCAAAGTTGCCATTTTGGATGATTTCCCACAAATCAAGATCTTTGGACCTAACATAGGTCTCAAACCGGGTTTTCCAAAAACAAAACCCGTCGGTCTCTAGCAAAGGTGGTCTTTGCATAGAACATCCCTCTACATAGTTCTCTTGAGCCATGGATTTATACTCAACTTTACCAATAATCTTTGTTAGGAATTTAGATTTTTGGAAAAGAAGTTTTTGACTTAGAACGACTTCTCGGGAAGGCTTTAACGCTAAAAAACTTGAGTATTCTGCTCTGATACCAATTGTAGAACCGTAGAGGGGGGTGAATACGGTTTCTTCGGCTTTTTAGATGTTTAAAAACTTTAATCCAAAGAGAACATCAAGTGGTTGTACAATAATCCAACAACGACTAACGCAACCAAAGTATATAAAGCAAGTAAGAACACAACGATATATACTGGTTGGGGATGGGGGGTTTATACCATCCGTACGTCCAATTGCGAATCCGCGACTCTTATACTATTCACTAGTATAATCCTTTCGGTGGACTACAAACCGTTACAATTCAATCCACCGATATTCACCAATATCGATGCTCACAAAGAAGGAGTTACTCCCCAACGGTATTCCGCCCTCGGAAACCACCCAAAAGAATCTCGCGATTCGACTTCTCCTACAGATCACAAGGATCACTACCAAGACTTCCCACCGAAAGTATCAAACACCAACTAGATCCCCAATGATCTAGGCTTGGTCACCAAGGCACAAGACTTCCCTTACAACCAACTTGAGTGAATATAAGTTTCTTTGAACCAAGCCCTAATCTAACCTAGTGACTCGATTCTAATAGAAAGGGTATATAGAAGAAGACCCTCGACACAATCACAAGAGTGGATTAGGTTCTTGTGATTCTTCCCGTGCAAGGAGATGTGTTGATACATGGGAATCGCATCAGGCTCTACCTCTCGAGGGATCTCGAGAAGTTTTCAACCCCCACCAGGCAGTGTACCTGATCATTGTAGTATAGTATAGTGACAAGTACCGGGGGATTGATCGTTCAACTCAGGAATAGTGTCGCTAGGATTAGAAAGCCTAAGAACTAGGTCTAGAGGTGAGAGATGATTCTTTTTGTATTTTTTATATTTTATAAAAGCAAATAAAAATCTCGGTTTTGGAAGAGTGGGCGGAATTAGTTGCTAATCAACTAACCCAATAACTAAGATGCAATTAAAATAAAATAATAGAAATGAAAATAAAGCTAATTACTAATTTGGTGTGAACAATGATAAGGAGAGTTGTGTTTACTTAGGTTTCATTACTCCCTAGATATCTTTTACAGATTGATAGTTTGTTACAATTGCATGGATGACGGGTCATATTCCATAATACCAGTCGTAGGGACATGTACAATATTCCCTAACTCTATAGGATCCTGCTTCACTCCTCTGTCGAGCCGTTAGAAGCTCCTAACATGGGATCATTAGAATTCTCCTACGCATTAAATACAACCAAAAATCATAGTACAACTCTGATCATGTTTCTTACGACGTTCAAGCATGTCACCAATGGAAGTCTGCCAGTTTTCTTAAGCCTAACATCGAATACAATCATCCGTAACAACTATAAACAAACAATCAACCCATAATTAACATCTAGGTTTCACTACATCTAAGTAAACACACAAGAGATCTAGCCAAGCATGTTAAATTCAAGACAAGTGTAAGATATATTCAAACAACACATAGACATATTGAATGAATTGAAAAGTACTTATCTCAATTGAACATGAAAGGTTTCAAAGGGTAAAATCCCTTGAAAAAACTGTAATATTCGGACTAGGGTTTCTCTCCAAAGTTATACCCTAATTTTTCCTCTCTAATGAATGAAAATTGCAAAACTATATATAGATTTTACAGGGTGCCGGCGTCAAGAAGGAAATTCTGAAGCCGTCAACTCGCCGACCATAATGAAATCGGATTGCCTAGATCCACTTTTGACGCCGTCATGTGCAATTCTACTCTGGGCCGTCACTCTTATTTGGACTATGACGGCCTATGGTGACGCCGTCATGTCCATAGTGTAAAACTCTTCTGGATCGTCACGGACTTTATCAACATCCACCTCTTGAATTACTCTTGACGCCATCATGTAGAAACTTGTGACGCCGTCAGGTACTGTTCCGAGCAAGGAAATTAAGACTTTGCCGTTTTCTTCACTTTTATGCTCCAAAAACGTCCAAAATGCTTCCTTTTCCAGAATTCACTCCAAAAGTACCTAAAATGACAAAAGGAAAGATTTAGGGCATTATTTGATCAAATTATTTCGAATCCGGGCTAAAATGACCTCCTAAAAACGGTTCATTTTTCGCCTCATCAAATACCCTTACACTTGAGATTTGCTTGTCCTCAAGCAAATGTGCTTTTATTCTAATCAAAATACAAGTTAGAGGTCATTTAACACTAATATAAAAGTAATTACAACAAATAATCGTTCCACTAAAGACCAAAGACAAGCACGGAGGTCATACACTAGCACCTCACAAATAGTGTTTAGATACTCACATCTCTTGGGTGTAATAAAGTATATATCACAATATGAAAATGGAAAACATCTCTCACTACCTGTCATAGCAAAATAGATTACCATAGGCATGGGAAAGGATCAAACCTCCACCACATGGCGTAAGCACCTAGGATAAACTATCAAAGAGGTCTTTCAAAGGGTTATAACATTAGGTATAGGGATATGGAATACAAGGTTTTGTTGGATAAAAGCAATCTTTACTAGTGGTGAGTTAATCATCTTGGTTAATTACATGTACAATATGGCGTTTCTAAGCCAAGATAAGACTCGACTTACGCTAATGAAATCAAAAATAACAAAAATATAAAATAAACATAGAATGAAACGGGATGGTAGTCCGTATGTTTTTCTCTTTTCTTTTTCTATGTTTATATTTTATTTTTTTCATTTTTTTATTTTTTTTTGGCTACATACACTTTTACCCTACCATCCAAAATAATACATCATATGGAATGAACATTCCCCTTACACTTGAATTTTTATATACTTTTTGTGGAAAACTAGAAAGGGGGTTGAATAGTTTTACGTCCTTTTAAAATTTATAAGTACAAGTTTGTTTTAAAAAATCTTCGATTCTAGTTTATGTGAATTCAATACTTGCACTATATGATCAATTTGTATAATAACAAACTAACAAAACTAATATAGTAAAGATAAGTAAATAAGTAATGAGAAGAGTTAGAAAGATCAAACCACAACACAAAGATTTATAGTGGTTCGGCTACAAGGACACCTTCCTTGTTCCTACTCCACTCCCTGAGTCACCTACTCGAGAGTTTTCTTCACTATGTCAACAAACTCCCTTATGGCGGAGAAAACCTTACACACCAATATACACACCAATTTACACACCAATCTACACACCAATCTACACACCAATCTTCACACCAATCTTCACACCAAGTTTCTACACACCAATCTTCTACACACCTTCTTCTACACACCAATCTTCTACACACCTTCTTCTACACACCAATCTTCACAACTATCCTACTTCACTACTAATCAACTTCTATTATCTACACAACTTCTATATCTTCTAAACAAATAATAACAAGCACAACACAATATTCACAAATGAATATATATATACACTATACACAACAACTCTTCAACACTTCTTAAACTTGGTTGTAGAGAGTTCTTCTTTTGCACTTAGAATAAGAATGGATGATGAGGGATTGAATCACTTGAAACAAGGATTAATATACAAATGATCAAAGGGTTTTTGATGGGTTTAAGATGATTGTAGATCTGAAAATTTCGTGCAAAAGGTAGGGAAAAATTCCAGAATTAAGGTAGTATTTATAGGAGAAGAAATCTGACAGTTTCTGACAGGGGAGCGTGGCCGGTCCCCTTAAAGCATGGCCGGCCCCCTTAAAATTAAGGGGACCGCCCCTTATAATTAAGGGGGCCGCCCAACTGTAACGGCCAGAAAACTTGTCTTTTAGTGGGGAAAGTTTATTTGGTGAAAAACTAACTGATTTTGGTTAAATATTTGAAATCATATATTTAGTATGATTAAAACATTTTTCCTTAATACCAAAAGTGTTTTTCAAAAATATATAATAAGATTATATAATTAAATAAACTTTGTATTAGTTAATTAAATACCCCTTTGATCATGAGATGTATTAAGCACTTGTTTATTCATACCTTAAGTGATTAAGTTGGATATAATGATATAAACTAGCTTAATACTTGTTTACGTAGTAATCAAACGATTGACGAGTTTACATTTTGTGATCGTCAAAATATAGAGATATCGAAAAATATAAATAACGTTTTCATACATTATTTATGTCAACAATCTCCCCCTTTTTGATGATTACAAAATTTAAACTCATTAGTCGAAAATTAGTCTATATACAAGTATTAGAGTGAGTTTATATCACTTCTCCCCCTTTTTGTGAGCATCAAAAAGGTTATCCCGTTTTAATGGAAGCTCCCCCTTGATGTAAGCTCCCCCTCGTTTTGAGGCCAAAAGGAATCGAGAAATGGATATCTTGCAAAAATATTTAGTAGCAAGCAACATATATATGTATATAGCATGTAAAAATATAGACTAAACATAACCATTTCATTAATCAAGGAAAATAATACATCAAGCATTACTTCAACAAAAGGAACAAGTAATGCTACAACTAACAAAAGCCTTTAAAGGCTTACAATCATCATAGAAATAATAAACCAAGTCTCAAACATGAGAGTCCTCTCTAGAGCTTGCCATCCAAGAGGGTTTAACACAATTTTATTTGTGAATCACCATACATGTTTAATTGGGAGGAATGGATGGTGAACATGGAGATGGTGATGGAGGAGGAGTGTTTGTTGATGGTGGTGGAGGTGTTGTGTTTGTTGTTGGTGGTTGATGCAACATGTTTTCAATATGAGAAAACATGTATTGGATCTCATCTCTTAATCCGAACACAATTGTTCGGTTGTGAATGCAACAAAGGCAAGTGTCTCCATGAGCTTCAAGTAATCTCCATGGGACGGGGTTATAGGTTGGTGGGTTGATAGGAGATGATGAGAAATGTGCATCAAGAGGTGTTAATGGTGATAATGAGAGAGTGAGTGCAAGGGTGGAGTGTTCATTGGTAGGTTGTGATGGTTGAACCATTGGTGGAGAGGATAAGTGGGTGTTTATGTAGTCATTAATGGATGAAGTGGATGGTATGGAGGAAGTAGAATGTCCATTTGTTGAGGGTGTTTTGGAGGGTGCATTTGGTGCACTAGGAGATGAACATTGAGGTTGTGGTGATGGGGTGGTGTTATCTTCATTTGTAAGATCAATGAAGAGTTGTTTGGGTGGTATAATGACAAGTTTTTGTTTCTTGGCATTGTTTGAATGGGTGGTTCTTGGTGATGACATGATGATGGTTTATGAGTGATGAGGATGATGAATGATGAATTAAACATGCATGGGGATTATATAGTGGGAAAACATGTTTAGAAGTGGAATTATTTTGAAATTGTAATGTTATATTCCAAAATCAGTTTGGTTTTTAAGAGTAATGATAGCTGGGACTAGCAAGAGGGTTCACATGATGCAAAAGAAAACAGTGTAAAAACTGTTTCAGATGGCCGGTCCCCTTAAATGGTGGCCGGTCCCCTTAATTTTAAGGGGGCCGCCCTTTATGATTTAAGGGGGCCGCCCATCTGACGACCCAGAAATCAAAAATTTTCAAAAATTTTCTGGAAAGGTGTTATGTTCTGGTTTGAATGTGCAGCAAGCTCAATTTGGACATTTCACATTTGTTTTGGTTTATTAGGAAGCATATATGTCATATAGTTATATAACCATTAACTAATCATGCAAACATATATATAGATCAAGAGAAACATGCATATAAATATCAAAGACAATCAAGTTATCATCCTAAACACATATTCAAATAACAAGTATTTCCGAATAAACTTCGGACAAATAGCACACAAGACATAAAAATAAAACATTGTTAGACAAACATAATCCGACCAAATCATTTCTTTTTCTTGCCGAAGATACCCTTCAAAGTCTTCCCAATAGATTTGAAGCCACCTCTAACTTCTTCGTGCAAGCTCTTTTGTCTTCTAAGCATCTCGGTAGTTCGTTCATGAAGCACTTCTTCAGTTTGATCACTTGGAGATGGAGTAGAATAGTTGGGATAATCAAGATCCTCTAAATTGTCAACGAACTCAGAAAACGAAGGGGTACTAGCATCATCGATGTTTTCCTCCTCATCATCATCATCTTGCCTTGAGGATGATCCATGAAAGCTATGACGACGAGGTTTACCCTTGTCACTTCGAGTTCGTCGAGCTTGTTTTAGAGCGAGAGTACGCAGAGTGGGGTAGATGGACTCATAAATACTATTGTCAAGATCGGGGTAGTACTCGATAACATGACGATAGATACGAGTAAGGAACATTCCATATGGAAGATTGGCTTTGGGAGTTTTTCTAGCACACTCAATCCGTTTGATAAAGAAGTAGGCCAGATTGTACGGCTTTTCGACAGCTATACAATACAACATGTGAGCAAGGCTAGCCGGGAGATGGTCCCGGTGACCTCCAGTACCAAACGCATTCTCACGAATGAGTTCTTCCCAACGCTTCATGTGTGGGCTTAATTCTTTGAGGAGAAGTTGGTATGGAGAAATTTGAATGTTTTTGGATTTTATTTTTCGACTTGTGGTGGCACGATCTATACCAAGGATTTGACGAATTTCGTCGGGATGAGGAATTTCGTCGAGATATGGACCGAAGGTTGGTCGATAGCGATTAAGAGATTCGAGGTCCCACTCATTTGTGAAAACGGCTTGACCTCTAAAAGGAATTTGAAGGATATGACCAAATTGTTCGAGAGTGAGGGTGATAAATTCATTTTGAATCATGAAGGAGATGGTAATGAAACCAAGATCATTGGTTTGGACGGTGACTTGGCTATAGAAATCCATTATGAAACGAGGAATGATAGGTTCATTTATTTCATAAAGACAATTGAAGTTGATGCTTGTAAACACGCGATTTATGTAGTCGGATTGAGCAAAAGCAAGATCTACTACACGTCCCTCATGAATATTTCTATCTTCAATTTGACGATAGATAAGTCCAATGGAAGGAGATGTGGTAGGGAGTTGAGAGACTTTGGGAATGTAGTTTTTAGTGTGAGAAATATCTTCGGTAGTTGCTTTGGGCATTTTCACCTAAACACATCAACGATTCAAAAAGACCAAAATAAATATAAAGAAAGATAAAAATATATATTTATTGTCAAGGCTTATGTTGGAACGTAAACGTACTTCGTTACTAATCCTAAGAAGTAGATTACCATGTTCCTTAATATTGTTTTTAACTCGTTCTAGATATACTTTACGATGTTTAATTAGTAGTTATGGACAAATCCAAACGCCCCTTTAAACATCTTAATATATCATGAAATTTACTAGATTTACATTAGATTGTAAAACTAGCTATTTCTTGCGAGTTTCTTATGCATGTGATTTGTTTTTGAAAAAGATGGTTTGTATTTTTACTTAAAAATGTCATTTTTAGTAATAAACCAAACGCTCCCTTAACTAGTGACTTATAACTCAAGTGCATCAATATACATATGAATTATATATCTTGACGAGTTCGATAAACAATTTTAAGATTTATAATTATAACAAAGTTTTATAAAAATTATAATGACTATGTTTCGATATTATTTGGACATAATCCAAACACCCCTATATTGTGAACCAATATAATTTTTCTTAGTCGAAAAATGTAATTACAAGTTTTACAAGTTACAAACGTACAATGTGATTAGTTTTAACACGTTTTCAAATCATTATTCAACAATGTGTTTACTAAAATTTTGAAAAGGAGTGTATGAAATTAAAAAAAAAAAATTCGACGTGATAGTTCATAATAACTAGTTTCTAGTTGTTGATAAATCATCCTAATCTTAAGGGAAGCATTTGGTTATGGAGTTTAAAGGCTTAATTCGAAAGAAATAATGAAATTTGACGAATTTTAAAAAGACATGCATAATCATGAGTATGATCAAATAAGATGAAATGTGTTATGAAAAACTTACAATAAGTAATGGTGATTGTGTTAGATGAATTTGCCCTTTGCGAATTAACCCGAATTGTGTGATTTGGAAGTGATTTGAGAGGTTTTTGGGTTTTGGTTTTCGTTACAGCAGAAGCAGTGGAAGGGGTATGTGAAAAAGTGGAGTGTTTGGCAAAAGGAAAAAGGAGAAAAACGGGCTTGATCAATCAGATGGCCGGTCCCCTTAAACATTAAGGGGGCCGCCCTTCATTTGGCTGCCGGTCCCCTTAAACATTAAGGGGGCCGCCCTCCAAAAATCGATTTTTGTGATTTTGGTTTCTGGAAAGAGCAAAAAAAAAATATTTATTCATATGTATGTATTAGATTTATATTTAATCAAAAATACGTTGGAGGGTATTCGCACGAAAGGAATTACTTGACACTTTTAATCAACAATTTGCCAATTAAATTTTCTTGATCATTTCGGATGAAATTTATCAAGTTGTCAAGTACACGAGAACGTTGTGGAAAGTTCATAAGTATATATATATATATATATATATATATATTTTATTAGTATGGGCTTATAAGACGAGAACATAGGAGGGAGACGTATGCAATGGAAGCCGGGAGTTTGTTTCATCCATAGATTTTTCGACTCATCTCACTTCATCAGCATGAGTGTTGATTGAACATTAAAGTTCAATAAGGCAAACGGGGAAAAGAGATGTTCGTAAACGAACAATCTCTAGTTCTAGAAAATCAACAAATGAATTTCCTAGGTTATAAGATCCTAAATATAGCTAAGTATATAAATATATATATATATATATATATATATGTATATATGTATATTTAGATATAATATAGAAGAAGATAGAGATTAATAAGTCAAGTAAAATCACATACATATAACACACTAAACTAAGCATGCATATCTAGACAAGGAACTTAAAAGGAAATGTGTACCTTTTGTCTTTAATGCGTTAATCTTCAAGGTCTTCAAGAAGTAAATCGGACAAGAGGTGACAATGAAAAGTTCCATGTTTGGATGGCGAATATTATTTACGTTGGTGCCCATTGTTTCATTTGTCCAAAGTTATTTGGTCCGAACATGTTTTGTATTTGACTTGGATGCATATAAGGTGGAAACACTCCCCATGGATTGAAGTTCCACATTTGTTGATTATAGTTAAAGTTTCGTCTATTATGGTTTGTTCTTGATTGAGGTGTTTTAGGTCTAGGATATGAATTATTTGGTTTCCTAGGTGGTGGAGTTTTAGATCTTGTTTTAGATTTAGATGATCCAATTTCGGTTTTTAAAGATGGTTTATAAAATGGCTTTATTTCTTCATTACTAGCTATAGGTATTATTTTATTTTTTATGAGTAAATGTTTGGGATTAAGTATTGAAAGTTTTGGTTCATTTTCAAATTTAACGTTTTTAGCTCCACTTGTTGAAGATTCAGTTGAGTTAAATCCTAGTCTGGTTTTATCTCCTGATATTCTCTGAATACTTATAATTTTACTAAGTGAGTTACTACTATTTTCAAATTTATCAAGTTTGCAAATTTCATCCTTAAGTATGTTATTTTCACTTTTAAGCTCTTGACATGTTTTACATTCTTCAACAATTTCTTTTCCTTTTTCAAGTTGACGTATTTTAATTTTTAGTTCAAGCACTTCATTTTCTAGTTGGTTGTTTATGTATTTTAGTGATTTATTTTTAGCCATAACTAGTTGTCCTATTTTGCATAATCTATTGTATTCACTATCTAAATCTTTTTCATCTAATGATAGATTTTCATCACTAAAGTATTCGGATTCGGAACGTACCTCACTTGATGATTTGGCCATGAGACACTTTTCATCCTTTGTTATTTCATTCTCATCTTCATCACCATCACTCCAAGCACCTCCAACGAATGCTCTTTGATTTTGATCTCTTGTCATCATTGGACATTTTCCAATGAGGTGATTCGGATCACCACACTTGAAACACTTTCTCTCATTCTTGCTATACTTGTCATCATTATTCTTTTGAGATGTTCTTCTTTCATCGTGTGGTTGTCTAACAAATCTTCCTCGCCTTTTGAAGAATTTCTTGAAGTCTCTTACGGCCATGGCATATTCTTCGTCATCGCTTTCGGAAGATGAGCTATCTTCGTTGTTGGATTCCTTTCTAGCTTTCAAGGCGATTGACTTGCTTTGCTCACGTTTTCCTTTAACCATTTCAGAGTCCTTCTTTATAATTGCTTCGTAGACTTTCAGATTTCCAATTAATTCATCAAGTTGTAGTGTTGACAAATTCTTTGATTCTTCAATAGCCGTCACTTTAGCTCGCCATTTTGGGTGAAGAGCTCTAAGAAATTTCCTAACAAAATTCTTACTAGAGAAATTCTCATCAAGTGCTTTTAAACTTGTGATGATAGTGTTAAATCTAGCAAAAACATTATCAATTGATTCCTCTTCCGGAATCGTGAATTGCTCATATTGTTGAACAAGTAGATCTATTTTGTTATCTTTGACTTGATTATTACCTTGGTGAGTTATTAATAAAGAGTTCCAAATTTCTTTTGCGGTTTCACACATAAAGATCCTTTCGTACTCTTTACGTGGTAGCGCATTATAAATAACCATTTTTGCTTCATTATTTTTAGCAAGTTTTCTTTTTAAATCATCATTTTGTTTTTCAAAAGGTACGATTTCATCTTTCTTAGTTTCAGGGTTATTTTGAATAGGTAAAAAATCACCATTGGTAATAACATGCCAAAGATCTAGATCTTTTGATTTCACATAAGTTTCGAATCGATTTTTCCAATATAAAAATCCATCACTTTCAAATAGTGGTGGTCTTTGCATAGATTGCCCTTCTAAATATTTTTCAGATTCCATAGATCGTTACAAGTTTTAAAATACAATATATTTTAAAAATCTTGCTAGACGTGGCTCCTGATACCAATTGTGGAAAACTAGAAGGGGGGTTGAATAGTTTTACGTCCTTTTAAAATTTATAAGTACAAGTTTGTTTTAAAAAATCTTCGATTCTAGTTTATGTGAATTCAATACTTGCACTATATGATCAATTTGTATAATAACAAACTAACAAAACTAATATAGTAAAGATAAGTAAATAAGTAATGAGAAGAGTTAGAAAGATCAAACCACAACACAAAGATTTATAGTGGTTCGGCTACAAGGACACCTTCCTTGTTCCTACTCCACTCCCCGAGTCACCTACTCGAGAGTTTTCTTCACTATGTCAACAAACTCCCTTATGGCGGAGAAAACCTTACACACCAATATACACACCAATTTACACACCAATCTACACACCAATCTACACACCAATCTTCACACCAATCTTCACACCAAGCTTCTACACACCAATCTTCTACACACCTTCTTCTACACACCAATCTTCTACACACCTTCTTCTACACACCAATCTTCACAACTATCCTACTTCACTACTAATCAACTTCTATTATCTACACAACTTCTATATCTTCTAAACAAATAATAACAAGCACAACACAATATTCACAAATGAATATATATATACACTATACACAACAACTCTTCAACACTTCTTAAACTTGGTTGTAGAGAGTTCTTCTTTTGCACTTAGAATAAGAATGGATGATGAGGGATTGAATCACTTGAAACAAGGATTAATATACAAATGATCAAAGGGTTTTTGATGGGTTTAAGATGATTGTAGATCTGAAAATTTCGTGCAAAAGGTAGGGAAAAATTCCAGAATTAAGGTAGTATTTATAGGAGAAGAAATCTGACAGTTTCTGACAGGGGAGCGTGGCCGGTCCCCTTAAAGCATGGCCGGCCCCCTTAAAATTAAGGGGACCGCCCCTTATAATTAAGGGGGCCGCCCAACTGTAACGGCCAGAAAACTTGTCTTTTAGTGGGGAAAGTTTATTTGGTGAAAAACTAACTGATTTTGGTTAAATATTTGAAATCATATATTTAGTATGATTAAAACATTTTTCCTTAATACCAAAAGTGTTTTTCAAAAATATATAATAAGATTATATAATTAAATAAACTTTGTATTAGTTAATTAAATACCCCTTTGATCATGAGATGTATTAAGCACTTGTTTATTCATACCTTAAGTGATTAAGTTGGATATAATGATATAAACTAGCTTAATACTTGTTTACGTAGTAATCAAACGATTGACGAGTTTACATTTTGTGATCGTCAAAATATAGAGATATCGAAAAATATAAATAACGTTTTCATACATTATTTATGTCAACACTTTTCAATAAACTAATCTAATGACTCGAATTAAGATAATCAAAACACTTGGAGTACTTTTAAGATTAACGCACATATGGGGGTAATAATTGACGTCATCCCCATTACTCCATTACAATAGTACTTTACCCATGAGTCCCAATCGTCCCAAAACAATATGTACAAGATATGACTCGACTTAGCAACCATGTAATCAATTAGACAAC
Organism: Artemisia argyi; assembly: GCA_030686995.1. Lineage (NCBI taxonomy): Eukaryota > Viridiplantae > Streptophyta > Magnoliopsida > Asterales > Asteraceae > Artemisia > Artemisia argyi. The sequence goes on along the minus strand of CM060687.1, from coordinate 166,103,507 downwards.
TAACTAAAGGTTTAAACAAATAACAATAATGCACTAAAGATGAGTGCATACAAGGAAGGCTAAGGCGATTAGGGTGTACATTTTTGGGTGGATTGTAAACAAATTCTATCTTTAAGTAATATGCTTAAAGTTAGAAATGAAAAAGATAGGCTCGGAGGGGTGTACTAGGGGTTTCGTGTACTAAAAATGAGTACAACGCTAAGGTGTGGGAAAAATTAGTTGACTTTACTAGCCAAGTAATATGACTTAAATGGTCAAGTAATTATGATACGGGTTTAACACAAGGGTGATCCTAATGCCTCTTATCATGTAGTAAATCCTACTACACGAATGCAGTCTCACTAGCGGTCTCGGGATGCATTACTAACGCAAGTTTTAGAATCTAAATGCTACCGGTACACTCATAAACACTAATAATGAATGCTTTTCCTATCAAATCTAAAGGCGAACCTCACATATTTGGGTGGAAAATTTTTCTGAATGGTACGGTTTTGTGCTAGTCATACGACTCGTATCCATGAGACGCTTGCTAAGGCTAAAGTTTCACTCCTAAATGTTGTAAAAAATTTTAAATTTGGCGGTAAAATTACACTAACAAGTATTTCTCATAGTTTTATTACACACCTACCATCAAACAAATAAACTCAAGTGCAAGTGTATCCTATAAGGTATCATCATTTACCCTGCCCTTACACTTAGGATGAACATTGTCCCCAATGTTCAATTAAAGAATGTAAAAGTGAAATAGGTAAAAGAATTAAATCAAATACTCTCCTGGTTCGTTCGGTGCGGATAGTGTGTCAACAAGGTTAGATTTTCCTCCAAGAAAATGAACAATCAAAGCTTTCCTTCCAGAAAAATAAATCATCTTCTTGTCATATATAGCCTGTTAAACCTGAGAAAACAAACAAGGCAACCTCGCGTAAAATCGGCGGCAATCTATATATACTAACAAATCCTAGAAAACAATGTAAGATATAATGCTTGTGGAATGAATGTTTGCAGATTTCCTGGAGTTTATAAAACTAAATAATTAACTAGAAAAACAAAACTAGCAAAATTTCCAGAATTTTACACATGACGCCGTCAGGAGTTAACTCCTGACGCCGTTAGAAGTGACCTGCTAAAATCTTTACGTTAAGTTTTCGGAAAATTTCTGGAAAAACTTATGTCCTACTTCCTGGAAAATCCTGCAAAACATCATTATGACTCGATACAAGCATTTGACTCTAACAAATACTAATACACATGTCCATTTAATATTATGGAGATTCATGGTCAATTTCATTTCTTAAAAACAAATTTGGGGTTTCCCCTTGCACTTATCTTTTGCGAAATACCTTTGTATGAAGTTAAGACGAAGTCAAACGACAAAATAAAGTATTTTAACAATTTTAATTTTGAAACATGATCTCCAAAAATAAAATAAAGCATGCATACGAAAACAAATATAAATCACACATAACATGGGTTGCCTCCAAAGAAGCGCTTTTCTTTATTTACGAGTCTTGTAGCTAGACTCAAAGTCATGGGCAATTACGTGACCTCATCGTTGGTCTCATTCTCTGATTGTAAATGTTCTTTATAGAGACCAACCACCTTTTTCTCAATTGCTCCTATAAACCTATTGGCAAATTCCTTATCAACTTTATATTTCGGTCCTAGAGTCAAGCAATCTTTGTAGAAAAGGCTCTTCTTCTCCCATACATAGTCCATGCCCTTTTTCTTATCCTCTTCATTGATGTCCTCAAAAGCACCAATGTTATCCATGTCAAATCGAGGCACAAAACGAAATTCTTTCATTCTATTAGGCATTCTATATGTGATCCAATCGGTTTCACTAGCAAATCGGATTGTCCCTTCTATCTCATCATATTCTAACTTGGACTCTTCAACAAATGGTTTACCAAACACAACATGGCATAGGCAACAATCAATAACACTAGCTAGGTCTTCAACAACCATAAAGTCAGTGACATAAGTAAAGTTCCCAACAAAGACATGTAGACCTTTAATTCTCCTGACAAAGTTACAAACTCCACCAGGGTATTTAGGATCTCTTCTAGGTCCAAGTCTTGTTTTCACTATATCATTATAAACACTTGAGGACATAATGTTGATTGGGGATTTAAAATCAATGTAAGCATTGTCAATATGTTTATACCCAATCATACATGGTATCTTTGCATTCTTAGGATCGCCTCTCTTTATCTTAAGTTCAATTCTAGTGAAAGGAGGTCGAGGATTATCAATAAGATATTTATAGTACGCAATCTCCTCCTTAGTGGGCTATAGACTGAAATAGTCATCTAGCATTGGATCTATCTCCCCTTCCTCAAGTTCCTCAACCACATCCTCAAAATCATTAGGTCCTAGGTCCTTATTTGTATACAAGGTGGTCGCTAGGTCACTAAATGCATGATCGAGCTCAACTTTAATTAACCTATTAAGCTCCCTAAGTTCCCTAATCTCATTCTCAATCTGTTCACGCAATAAAGCCACTTCTCTAGGGGAAAGGGGTGGATTCGCATTTTCCATAATGGCCAACGGAATAGTCAATGAATTTAATATACTAACAAAGGCACGAATAAAAAGATAGACTAAAGAAAACCTAAAAATAAAAATAAAATCTTACTAGAAAGGAATCTAGCAAGTAGACCTAATAAAAAGAAATCCTAACCTAGACAATAACTATTCCCCGGGCTGCATCGCCAAAAACTTGATACGTGGGAATCGCACCAGGCTTTACCTCTCGAGGGATCTCGAGAAGCTTATAACCCCCACCAGGCAGTGTACCTGATCATTGTAGTATAGTATAGTGACAAGTACCGGGGGATTGATCGTTCAACTCAGGAATAGTGTCGTTAGGATTAGAAAGCCTAAGAACTAGGTCTAGAGGTGAGAGATAATTCTTTTTGTATTTTTTATATTTTATAAAAGCAAATAAAAATCTCAGTTTTGGAAGAGTTGGCGGAATTAGTTGCTAATCAACTAACCCAATAACTAAGATGCAATTAAAATAAAATAACAGAAATGAAAATAAAGCTAATTACTAATTTGGTGTGAACAATGATAGGGAGAGTTGTGTTTACTTAGGTTTCATTACTCCAAAGATATCTTTTACAGGTTGATAGTTTGTTACAATTGCATGGATGACGGGTCGTATTCCTTAATACCAGTCGTAGGGCCGTGTACAATATTCCCTAACTCTATAGGATCCTACTTCACTCCTATGTCGAGCCGTTAGAAGCTCCTAACATGGGATCATTAGAATTCTCCTACGCATTAAATACAACCAAAAATCATAGTACAACTCTGATCATGTTTCTTAAGACGTTCAAGCATGTCACCAATGGAAGTCTGCCAGTTTTCTTAAGCCTAACATCGAATACAATCATCCGTAACAACTATAAAAAAACAATCAACCCATAATGAACATCTAGGTTTCACTACATCTAAGCAAACACACAAGAGATCTAGCCAAGCATGTTAAATTCAAGACAAGTGTAAGATATATTCAAACAACACATAGACATATTGAATGAATTGAAAGAGTACTTATCTCAATTGAACATGAAAGGTTTCAAAGGGTAAAAACCCTTGAAAAAGCTGTAATATTCGGACTAGGGTTTCTCTCCAAAGTTACACCCTACTTGTTCCTCTCTAATGAATGAAAATTGCAAAACTATATATAGATTTTACAGGGTGACGGCGTCAAGATGGAAATTCTGACACCGTCAGCTCGCAGCCTATAATGAAATCGGATTGCCTAGATCCACTTTTGACGCCGTCATGTGCAATTCTACTCTGGGTCGTCACTCTTATTTGGACCATGACGGCCTATGGTGACGCCGTCATGTCCATAGTGTAAAACTCTTCTGGATCGTCACAGACTTTATCCACTTCCACCTCTTGTATTACTCTTGACGCCATCGTGTAGAAACTTGTGACGCCGTCAGGTACTGTTCCCAGCAAGGAAAATTAAGACTTTGCCGTTTCTTCACTTTTATGCTCCAAAAACGTCCAAAATGCTTCCTTTTCCATAATTCACTCCAAAAGTACCTAAAATGACAAAAGGAACGGTTCATTTTTCGCCTCATCATGTGTTCTTTCAAAGATGTTAAAGTAAGAATCAAGAACACAAGATTAGAGATAGAGAGATTTGAGAGTGTTTAGAGAGAAAGAATATAGAGAGAAAGAATAATGGCAAGGGGTGAGGAATGCAAGAGAAAATGGTGGTATTTATAGGCCAAGAACCCAAACTTGGGAAATTTTACCGAGGCCGGCGCGTCACCCGCGCGTCAGCGTGCAAGGCATCTGTAAACTTTTTCCCAAGTGTTGGGTGTTGGATCTTATAAATACCTATCCTTGCTAAACCCCCAATTGTACTTGACACTAAACCTTAACATTAATCAATCTAAGGTTTACCAACTCAAGTAGCCAATTAGAAAATCATTTTGTGAAGTGTTTATGAGAAAACCAAATACCAAGGTTAGAAGAGTAGAATGGGTAATTTGGTAGGGGTAGATTGGGTATTCCTCAAGTGGCATAGAAAAGAGAGAAAGAATATGCCAAGGTAGATTCCATCCTTGGGTGGAAAGAATGTGATGAATGGTTGAGATGGTTTTGTTTGAATTGGATGGCTAGGATCAAAGGGAGCCTCCTTAGAAATTCAAATTAATTAGAATGTGGGGAATATGGAGGGTTGAGATGGTTTTGTTTGAAATGGATGTTAGAGATCAAGGAAGCTTATGTTTGGATTAAGAAGGGATATTCCAAAGGAATATGCTTTGCTTGGGGGGAAAGGGTGAATCAATGGTTGAGATGGTTTTTGTTTGAAATGGATGGCTTGGATTAAACGCATGTGATGAAATAGGGAGGAGGGTGAGTGAATGGTTGAGATGTGTTGTAATTTGAATTGAATGGTTGAGATCAAAGGGAGCCTCCTTTGGTTTTCAAATAATTCCCATGTGTTGAATATAAAGGATTAAGATGTGTTGTAAGGGAATGGATGGTTGAGATGTAGAGTGTGTAAGGGAATATGTAAGAGTGTAAGAGATTGTGTAATAGAATATATGATTTGGATATGATTTTGGGAGAGATTGTGGGGGGATTTGGTGGCTTGATCTTTTGAGATTAAGAGGGTTAAGAGAAAGATTAAGAAGTAATCTAATTGTCATTAAGAAGAAAAGGTTTAGACAATTAAGATTATAAATTGAGAAAATCATAGGTTACTTACAAGTTCAAGTAACACAACGTCGAGAATCCATAGTTTCATATCTCTTGACTTTCCACGACTCGACGTTCTCAACTAATACCTCGATTCAAACAAGTTAAGTGCTTTGCCTTGTTGTAAAACATAACCCAAGTGGGAAAGGATGCGTTTACGCAAAGTGACCTTTGACTTAGTTTGACCAATAAGGGAGTAAACCCGTTACGTAATTAGAGAAGACGTAAGCACGGGATATGAGCATATGGATGCTTTCACATGATGTTACGTGAAATATATAAGCTCCCTAAGTTTACAAAAGCCTTGGCTAGAGGCGATAGTTAGAAAACATGAGTTGGCGTTTTCCCATAAACGGGTGTTTTAAAAGTAGGATCTCTCAAGTCTCAACACTTGTTTCGATTGTTCTCAATTAAGCACATAACATATTCATACCTGTATTGAAAGATCCACGTTTGTCGGGTAAGGGGAGAGCCAAATTTCAAAATTCGCCCAGAGCCATACAGTGACCTAGCGCGTCACCCGCGCATTGACGCGCGGGCAGCGTGTCAGGAGCAGATATGGGCTCTGGTGAATTTGGCTAACGTTTGTTATTTTATGTGTTTCGATGGTTTATTTGTCATCATTAATACATAAAGAGATCTTGATCATGTTGCCTCAACAAGTTTTTCATCAACAATAAACTTTTTTACTTCTTTTTGTTTATTAGAGATACTTATCTTACTAATGTTCCAAAATGCCATTTTTAAATCCATACTATTTAACTAATCTACCCTACTATTACTGACTTAGTAAGTTAGTAGCATAGAAAAATCCTAAGGCAAGGGATAGCTAACCAATACCTTCCATCAAATTCTTAGCCATAGTTATTCCAGTTACAGATCCATTTTCCAATATATCCTCCTCCTCCATGTTTAGTTTTGCTTCCTATATTTCTCTAAAATAATAAAACATGGCTCATGTCCAATCACTTGTGTCATTCAGGGTTGCAGCTCTATCAAAAACACTTCTGTAGAACCGTAGAGGGGGGTGAATAAGGTTTCTTCGGCTTTTAGAACGTTTAAAAAACTTTAAGCCAAGAAGATGAACCAAGTGGTTTTACAATCAATACAAGAACCACAAATACAATCGAAAGTATATAAAGTGAGTAAAGAGAGACACCACGATATATACAGGTTCCGGATGGGAGTTTATACCATCCGTACGTCCAGTTGCGAATCCAGGACACGATAATATTCCACTAGTATAATCCTTTCGGTGGACTACAAACCGTTACAATTCACTCCACCGATATTCACTAATATCAATGCTCACAAAGAAGGAGTTACTCCTACGGTATTCCATCCTCGGAAACCACCCAAAAGAACCTCGTGACTCGACTTACACTTTGGACACAAGGACCTCAACCAAAACTTCCACCCGGAAGTACCAAACCCCAATTCGATCCCCAATGATCTAGGCTTGGTCACCAAGACACAAGACTTCCCTTACAACCAATTTGAATGATAAAATAAAGTTTCTTTAAACCAAGCCCTAACCTAACCTAGTGACTCGATTCTATAGAAATGGTATAGATAAGAAGACCCTCGTCACAATCACAAGAGTGGATTAAGTTCTTGAGATTCTTCCCTTGCAAGGAGACGTGTTCTTTCAAAGATGTTAGTGTGTTTTACTAAGAACACAAGAGATAGAATTAGAGGATTAGAGAGTAAGAATGTAGAGAGAAAGAATAATGGCAAGGGGTAAGGAATACAATAGGCAAGGCATGGTATTTATAGGCAAAAACCCAACTTGGGAAAATTTTACTGAGCCCGGCGCGTTGCCCACGCGTTAGGCACCCAGTAATAATTTTCCCAAAGCTTGGGTGTTTGGCCTTTTAAATACCTTACCTTGCTAAACCCCCAATTGTACTTCATACTAAACCTTAACATTAATCAATCTAAGGTTTAACAACTCAAATAGCCAATTTGGAAATGTTTTGTGAAGTGTTTATAAGAAATCAACTATCAAAGATAGAAAGAGTAGAAGAGATAATTGAGTAGGGGTAGAATGGGTATTCCTCATATGGCATAGAAAAGAGAGAAAGAATATGACATGGGATATTCCTCTAAAGGGAAGAGTGTGAGAGGTTGAGTTAAGAAATAACCATAGTTAGGTTTAGACAGAAGTGTATAGAGATTAAATCATGGTTAGGTAAAAGGGTGTATCCAAGGGAATGTTCCATCCTTGGTGTGGTTAAGAGTTAACCATAGTTAGGTTAAAAGAAGCATATCCAAGGGAATATTCCATCCTTGGTGTGGTTAAGAGTTAACCAAGGTTAAGTGTAGAGAACTAACAATAGTTGGGTTAGAAGAACCATGGTTGGGTTAAGAGAAGCATATTCCAAAGAATATTCCTTCCTTTGAGAGAAAGTGTGGATGTTGGTGAAAGGATGTGAAAGTGTGTAAGGAGTGTAAGAGTTGGATTGTTTGTTTGTAAGGGAATATGTAAGAATGGATGTGATGGGGAGCCTAGTATGTGTAGAAGGTGAAATGGTTGTGAGTAGTGCGTGTAAATTTGAATGTAAAGGTGTTGGATGTGTAAGTAATATGTTGGTTGGATATGATGTGTGTAAGAATGAGTTGTATGTGTAAGGAGTGTGTAAGGTTTATATGATGGGGAGCCTTGTGTGTGTGAAGAGAGGTATGTGAGTGAAGTGTGTATATTTTGAATTTAAAGGTGTGTGTATAAAAGAGTGTATGAGTGTATAGGGAAGAGTATGTATTGGTGTATGAGAAAGGTGTATAGGGAATGTTTAAAGAGGGGAATATTGTGTGGGAGAGTGTGAGTCAAAAAGGGTATGTGAGTGTGTAATAGGTGTAAGGGAATATGTAAGAGATGTAAGAAGATGTTGGGATATTGGAGGCTTTGTCTCTTGTGATTAAGAATATGATTAAGAGAGGATTAAGAGATAATCTAATTGTCATTAAGAAGAAAATATTTAGACAATTAAGATTATAAGTTGAGAAAATCATAGGTTACTTATAAGTCCAAGTAACACAACGTTGAGAATCCATATTTTCATAACTCGTGACTTTTCACGAGTCGACGTACTCAACTACCACTTTGGTACAAACAAGCTAAGTTCTTTGCCATGACGTAAAGCATAACCCAAGCGGGAAAGGATGCGTTTACGCAAAGTGACCTTTGACTTAGTTTGACCAATAAGGGAGTAAACCCGTTACGTGATTAGAAAAGACGTAAGTACAGGATATGAGCATATGGATGCTTTTACATGATGTTACGTGAAATGTATAAGCTCCCTAAGTTTAAAAAAGCCTTGGCTAGAGGCAAGAGTTAGAAAACATGAGTTGGCGTTTTCCCGTAAGTGGGTGCTTTAAAAGTTGGATCTCTCTAATCCCAAAACTCGTTTCGAGTGTTCTCAATTAAGCACATAGCATATTTATACCTGTAATCCATATTTGTCGGGTAAGGGGAAGGCCGACTTTCAAAATTCGTCCCGAACCATACAGAAGCCTGGCGCGTCACCCACGCGTCAACGCGTGGGCAGCGCGCCAGCACCAGATATGGATTCGGGGAATTTTGGCTACCGTTTGTTATTTTATGTGTCTCGAAGGTTTATTTTCATCATTAAAACATTAGGAGATCTTGACAATGTTGCCTCAACAATCTCCCTCTTTTTGATGATGACAAATAAAAACCAAAAGCAAATAAAATTACAAAACGTAGCGAAGACAAAGCGCGCCTTTGGTGTAGCTTACGTCTTGACCTTGCCTTGTAATTTGCTGAAGCCTTTGTTTCTTTTACTTGAATAGGTCTACACATTTCTTTCTTTCTTTCTCCGCCTTTTGTCGAATCAAAAAGTCAAGACTTCCATTTAAAATAGGAAAGTTGCTTGTACATGCACCCGAACGTGCTTCCCCTTTATCATAGCTCCCCCAAGATCATTGCTCCCCCTTGTTCCAAGGCGGGGATCCATGGGTCAAGAGCCTCACTTTTGCGGTGGCCTAGCTACATAAAACACCTAACATGCAACAACCAAGAAATCCTCACATGTGAAAGTCCAAAATTGGTTAGGTTACCATTTTGATACTTGCAACATGGGTTAGTTCACAACAATATGCATACCAAGTTATATAAGTTCCAAAATACATCATTTCATTTCAAGCATACATGAAGAAAATATGCTACACATTTCATTAGACAAGAACTATCCTAGTACTTTATCTAAAAGCACTATACTAGTACTTGATGGCAACATACAAATATAATGTCTAGTTCCCTAGGTTTAGGCCTATGTTGACTTCTTCTTTCATCTTCTTCCCCTTCCCTTTCACCTTATCATCTTCCATTTTCCTATTCATCTTGGAAATGGTGGTTAGTAATTCCATGATTCCTTCATGGATGGACAAGAGCATCACCCTAGACTCAATCCTTGAATCTTTGAGAGCATTGACCATGTGTGCGGTGTTTTCGCAACAAATGGAGTACTCATCTTCATACAACATTGGACTTAATGGTTCCTTAATTAAGTCCCACACTTCACTTTCCGCAAAGGTCCTTAACTCATATTCAAACATAATCCTATTATCTCCATCTTTTTTCATCATATCCATGAACGACCTCTTCATTCTCTTAGAGCTCTGCGGGTTTTGATTTCCTTGATTGTTGTTAACGGACCCTTCCGAAAGAGACATGCTTCCTATTGTGAGAGTTATTATCTAAGGAATAGTGGAGGATGTTTTAAGTTGTGTTTTAATGAAAGATTTCTTGAGGCTTTAAAGAGGGTGAAGATGTGAGAGGAAAGTTGTAAAGTAAATATTTAATGGATAATAGAAAAAGTTGTATGATTATTTGTGAAAAGTATGAGTTAGTGGATTTTTTATGAAAGATTTTTACTTAAGATCCCTCCACTATTTCCTTTTTACCATTTACATCCTCATCATCTTCAAGCAATCTTAAACCCTAATTTTCTCTCTCCCCATGGAGAAATCTGGCCACCACTTATCTCCTTAATTCTGGTCATAAAAATCAATAACATATGTCCTCTATATCCTTTAATGATTTCATTCTAGGGTATGCAATACATATTGTTTGCGATTTTTAGCTTAAGAGATATGGCGGCTGAGTATTTTTTGATCTATGTCTGTTGATTTCTTCATGGTTATGTCTTAACCTATACATAACCGACTTTTCACTCATGATCTGTTGATCGCTATTATTTGTGTTTATGGTTTAATAGTTCTGATCGTTTATCTTTCTTTAGGGTTTAATAGTTCTGATCATTTGCTGCACTTATGTGCGAACCCTTTTAGGGTTTCGTTACTTGGGGTGCTTGCGATGTATGTAATCCCTCTTGGGTTTTGGTATACGGTATGTTCCTTTATGGATGCTGGGTGTTTTGGACATAGGTTTTTTTAGAGAGAGAGAGGCATGGTGTAGTCGATCTGGATGGTAGGGTTTTGTTTGTTGCTGCAATCTCTATGATTATACCTCTATTGATTGTATGGATGATGGACGTTGATGATGTTGTTTTTGTGTGATCATGGTGCTTGGTGTCTCATGCTTAAGATATTCTTATTAATGGTACTGTTCGATGGTGAGTACCCATACGGATACTTGTCATCGTGATGGTTTACTATTTTTGGTTATTTACTAGTGAGTGCATGATGGCTTGGATGGCTGGGCTTAATTTTTCGCTGTTGTGGCATCATTCTCTTGCTGGTTTATTGTTTGATTGAATGTGTAAGTTACTTGTTGGTCATGATGTTGTGTATTATTTGTATACACTTGGCTATCACTCCTTTATGGTTGGTATATGATTTGGAGCTGTTGAAGTCTCCAAACAGACATAGCAAGACCAAGTTTGCTGGAAATCAAGTTTAAGGGCTCCTTGTTCAAAAACCCTTGTCGTCTTTCTAAGACATGTTGCTGATTGTTAATTATGTTGGTCTTGTGATCGACGTGGTTGGAAGTTAGGGTTTGTTAACCCTATTATTGTTACAATACAAGTCCTCATACATGGTGCTGCTATTGGATTAGGTAGAGGGCTTGGTTTATTGGAAGTTAAGATTTCATACACCCTATGTATTCGTCTATGATTGATCATGATACACCGGGTTACATTCTTGCTAGAGTTTCATTACATTGGAACCTATGTAGATGAGGTATTCGATCATGTCATAGCTTTGGTATTGGCTAGCCATTTTGGTTGATGCTGGAAGTTTGGACTACTATGACGACTTGAAGATTCAAGTATTTTGTTTACTTGAATAGCATATTTATTTTTTATAGTCGTTCTAGTTTGATGTTCAATTATTAGTTATAAGTGTGGTTTGTCACGCTTATATTGTGGTTATTTGGTTGTGTCATCTAGGTAAGTTATAGGATTGTGTTTTCACTCTTATATGAGAGTCTGTAAGTGTCCTAAGGGACTGAGGCGAGGTAACTCACCCTCGGCCTTTGTACTTCAATCTTTTGGTTAATAATATTTTACCAGGGTGTAGGATTACTCCCCTTTACCCAAAAATCTTATAGCAATCTCATTCCTAATCCTAATCTAAGATAATTGAATTGATCCTTATCAAGTGGTTTTGCTAGGATCTTAGATATGTTGTCTACACAAGGAATTTTCTCTATAGTGATATGGTTTTTCCTAATGTTATCTCTTAGAAAGTGATGTCTGAATTCAATATGCTTGGTTCGAGGGTAATCAATTGGATTTGAGTCAAGATTGATAGAGCATGTGTCGTCACATAGAATAGGTACTTCATTTAACATGACGTTATAATTGACAAACGCTTGCTTCATCCATAAAGCTTGTTGACAAGCCCTTTCGGCCACAACGTAATCGGATTCCGTTATGGAGTTAGCAAAAGACGTTTGTTTCTTAGAGAACCATGATGTTAAACATGCACCTACAAAAGTGCATATTCCACTAGTGCTTTTCAAATCAACTATATCTCCCGCATGATCTGAGTTGGCATAAACCAACACTTTTACCACCGTATCCTTTGGGTACCGAAGACATAAATGTTGAGTTCCCTTAATGTACCTAAATATTCTCTTAATGGCCTCTAAGTAGGAAATCTTAGGATCTTCTTGAAACCTTGCGCACAGACAAACACTATACATTATATCCGGCCTACTTGCCGTTATGTCGAGTAAACTCCCTATCATTTCCCTATACTTAGTATTATCAACGTATTTGGTATCTTTATCTAGGGTGAGTACTCTTTTTCTAGAGATAGGGGTTTTTGTAGCCTTAGAATTTTCCAAACCAAACTTCTTAAGCATTTCACCGATATACTTAGATTGATTGAAAAATATCCCATCACTTAATTGTTTGATTTGTAATCCTAGAAAGAAACTAAGTTCACCCATCATACTCATTTTAAATTCATTATGCATTAATTTTGCAAATACATCACAAAGAGATTGACATGTTGACCCAAAAATGATATCATCCACATAGATTTGAATAATAATAAGATGCTTTCCTTTTGTTTTGGTCAACAAAGTATTATCTACCATACCCATTTTATATTCATTAAGTAAGAGAAAAGATTGCAACCTGTCATACCAAGCTTTAGGATCTTGTTTAAGTCCATACAAAGCCTTTTTGAGCTTATAAACATGATTAGGATTTTGAAAATCTATAAAACCGGGAGGTTGTGCAACATACACTTCCTCTTCGATGACTCCATTTAGAAATGCACTTTTTACATCCATTTGAAAAATTTTAAAATTATGACTACATGCATATGCAAGTAAAATTCTTATGGATTCTAATCGCGCGACGGGTGCATAAGTCTCATCATAATCAATCCCTTCTTGTTGATTATATCCTTGGGCTACTAACCTAGATTTATTCCTACAAACTACTCAATTTTCATCAAGTTTAGTTTTAAAGACCCACTTGGTTCCTATAATAGTGTAACCACTAGGACATGGAACTAAGATCCATAGATCATTTCCTAAGAATTGATCTAATTCCTCTTGCATTGCCATTATCCAACTTTCATCTTTGATGGCCTTTGATGAGTGTGTGAATACTCATCATTTTTGTCTAATATGAACTGCAAAAACATTTAAAAACACTTAGAAATGCATCAAAATATAGAAAATATCCCAAGATTGTGTTTTATATATTTCAGGTGCAAAATGATTAAAAACAGATAAAAAACGAACAAAGTTTGCATAATTGGCAGTTTTAGTCGCTCAACTTTCAAAACTTGACAAAATCATTCCCTGAGCATTTCTTTTGAAAGGAAAGTCAACATAAGTCCTTGGGAAATCATAAATGGTCACTATTGGTCCTTGGATGAAAGTTTTCATGAAATGGCAAGAAAGGTCCATCAACTTTGAAAATTTGGCAAAAATAGTCCTTGGGTGTTCTAATTTTGGAAAATATCAACTTAGGTCCTTGGGTTATTCAAATGTGAGAATATTGGTCCTTGTAACAACTTTGGATAAATTACAAACCAGGACCTTGAGTTATTAGAATTTGCATTTTTAGTCCTTGTGGTAATTTCTACTTAAACCAAACGGACCTAATGTTACTATAAACCCAAACAAACACAATCCAACACCAAACATCCAACCCCCTCACCTGATCCAGTCCACCTTTTACCACAAGCCCAATACTCCCCCTAGCCCAACTCCCTGATCATTTATTAGTAAAACCATGGTCAACCTTGGTTTGACCTCCACCTCACCCTCATCTCCCTCCAACCTGTGACTCCATAGCCCCAAAACTCCATCATCACTCCCTATCACACTCCTCCACTGCCACAGTCAACCCTTTTCACCAACATGTCCCCTAAACCTTCCCCCTCATTAATTATCCCTACCTGCCAAACCAAGCCCCACCCAAATTGCCTTTTCCATTTTTCCCGCCAAAACCATATTTGATGGCTGGGATCAAAGTAAGGCCATCCAATGGCTCATAAGGAAGTGGGATAGAGAGAGAAACTCATCTCAGACCCTATAAGTAAAGAAAGAAGTAGAGAGAAGGGTAACGTTTAAGTAAAATTTCCATTTCTAGTTGTAATAATTAGTTTAAAACATTTGTATTCAACGTTTTTAGTGTAATCTCAAGTCTCTTTATCCTCAATCTTAATTTTCCAGTATTATTTAAGAATTTGCTATTTCTCTTAAAATCTCTTATTGCTTAAATCCTGTTAAAAGTAGTTGTTTGTTGTTCATTTAAGCTCAATTTGGCTTACTTATAAGCTTTATTAAGATTTTAAAACATATTAATCAGTTTCTATTTAAAATCTCAAAAAATACCAAAAATAAGCTCAAAAATAATTCAAAAATCAAAAATCAGCTTTGATGAAGAAGGAAGCAATGGGTCATGGAGATATTGGATTGTATTGGTTCATAGCCTCAGGGGAGGCAATAGGATAAGGTGAAACTATTTTGTACCTTGGTTTTGCTCTGGATGCATTTTGTAAGCAACTCACTTAATTTTTGCATTGTACTGTATAAGTGTTCAACTATGCATAATTCTAGTGTTTCTGATCTTCATTACTGTATTTAAGTCAATTGTTGATAATTAAGATCATGTTTGTTCTATGGATTTCTCAGTTGTTAGCTTTTGGACAATCAATGTCCCATTTGCATAATATGTTTAAGTGAGAAATTATGGATTGTTCATGTGTCCTTATGCTTAAACCAGCTTATCTAAGTTATTGGTTAGCTTATTTCAAGAATTTTTGGTCTAAATCATTCAAATGCTTTTCAAACTAAAAACCATTAAACTTAAGGAAGTTTTTGGATGTAAGCTGTTCACTGATCACCTAGGTATTTCAGTTGTTGGTTGTGGTTTCAACATGTTACTATAGGTCACATTAGGTCATTCTAAGCCTAAAATCCAGTGTTCATGTGAGAAAAAGTAAAAATCCATCTTCAAATTTGCATCATAGTTTAACTATTGAGCAATTGGAGTCCATGATCTCCCATATTAGTTCATAATGTATTTCATAGCTTGTTTCAGGCCCATTATAGCTTAATTCAACATATTAAATCAGTAGGAACCATTAGAATCTCAAATAAGTCAACGTAGCTTAAAATTTCAAAAAGTCAAATTTGCTATGTTTCTCAGTTTTTCCCAAACTTGGAGGAATTTTCATGATCTCTGTAGTTAGTTTTAGCTTATGAGCTTCTGAATTCATAAAATATGGAAGCTCAGCTTTTCTATGCTTATTTTACTTTATTTTTATGATTTTTATATCAGTGCTTATTTGCTTCTTCTTTTGGCCCATTTGCATAAAGTTTGCCCTGCACAGGGTATTTGTTTATTTCAGCCTATTTTCATAAGCTCGCAAAGTGTTCAATAGTGAAGCTCATTAAGAGCTTTTGGTTTTATTTGAAACCTCAGTGTCCCATCTTTTTATGCTTGAGCTTTTATCACATCCTTGTGCTTATTCATTAGCTTATTCTTTCCTTACACACACCCTCACCCAATTGAGTCACTCTGTTTAACTGAGCACTTTCACAAGCTCATTTAGAGCTCAATTATGGACCTCATTTCCTTATTCTTGGATCATTCATTAGCTTATCAGGCCTGCTTCTTGGTTCCAGCCTCACTTTGGATCTCTGAGATTGCTTGGTAGGTCCCACAGCAGCCTACAAATAGCCTCTTTGAACTATTTGGTATAGCTTTGGTGACAAAGCTTGTTTCTGCTTATTCTTGCTTCTCAGTAGGCTTATTTTGTGTCTTAGATTATTTTTAGTTTGCCTCATTCCTTTTTTAGCTTATTTCACCTAAAGACTTAGCTTGTAGCTTAATTGGACAACCCTTTGAACTCAAAATCCAATTTAAGCCCTTTTTGGCTTACTGTGGAGTAAATAAGCTCACACAGAGCTTATTTTTAATTTTCAGAAAAGTTGTTTTTGTAAAAAGTACTTATATTTGGTTAGTAATTAGTTTTGTAAAGTAAAAATAAATAAATAAATAATTACAAAAAAGTGCATTGCTGGGATTCGAACCCTGGCCACCCAGCTCAGCACACCACACACTCACCACTCGCCCTTGGGAGTTTTTCAGTTAAACAATGCACCCTTTTATTCTTATAGAAGTTTTAATTTCCTATTATTAAATAAGCCTAGCAACTGATAAGCTTATTTCTAGCTTATAAAAATAGCTTTCTCACTTTTTATAATTTTCTTACATTCCTGTTATCAATAAGTAATTTTAGAAAAACTTTTGTAATTTTCAAAAATAGTTTAGTATTTTTAATAATTAAATTTAGTTATATTAGTAATTAATTAATAATAAATAATTTAAAAGTCAAAAATATATTTTTCTTTTTCTCAAAATTTTCTTATATCATTAGGATTGTAAAAATATAATTTTCATATCCGTAGGACTTCATTTGCTCCCGTTTCACTTTTTATTTTGCGCGTTGACGTTATTTTTAACATAAACGCGCATTTTTTTATTTTAAATACGTTCCTAGGTAATTTGGTTTTACGTTATTGTTAATATAGCTTATTTAAGCTATTTCATTTCAAATTCCCTTAGTGTAATCAATCATAACCCTTTCCTGTCCAAATTCACCCGATCACAAACCTGTTTTGATACCATCACACCTCGTCGGGACATAACGACCCAGGGAAACACTGTACTTCCACGGAGCATTGACCCTGAGCTGTCTGACCTTGTCGACCACATTTGTGGTTGACTTTAGTTGACCGTTTTGGACCAATCAATTTTTGGCGCCGCTGCGGGGGAGGTTGTGCGCGTATTTTAAACGGTATGCAGATTAGTGAATCTGGATATACGCTCATTGTATATCTACCATCCTTGTTCATATTTCCATATTTTCATAAAAAACAAAACAAATCGTAAAATTTTACCATTTCAGATTACTCAAAGATTACTTAGTGTGATCCAAGAGGAAACGATTTGGTTTTTCAAAACGATTACCAAAAACATTTTAATTCAGTTTTCAACGAAAACAAAAAACCCAAAAAGATTTTTCTTTCTTATTTTCATAAAATGTTTTCTAAAAACTCCAAAAATATTCACCTTTACCCTCTTACCCTTTTGATTATTTATTTCTCACCCTCCAAAACCCTTTAATTCTTTCTATCTCTCATCCACACCTTCTTATTTGTCAATGGTATGGTAGTCCTTATAATTGTGGCAATTGCCCCAGTTGTGGCATGGTAGAGTCAGGAAACGGGTCTGTCTATAACCAGAATCCCTATTCTTACCATGACACGATGATTCATTCCATCAGCTACCACTGGTGTACGTGGGGATCGCACCCTCGCAATAGGTTTTACCTCTCAAGGGATCTTGAGAAGCTTACAACCCCCACCAGGCAGTGTACCTGATCGTTGTAGTATAGTATAGTGACAAGTACCGGGGGATTGATCGTTCAACTCAGGAATAGTGCCGCTAGGATCAGAAAGTCTACTAAACTAGGTCTAGAGGTGAGGGATGATTCTTTAGGTATATTTATATTTTTATAAAAGTAAGTAAAATCTCGGGTTTTGAAGGAGTGGGCGGAATTAGTTGCTAGCCAACTAACCCAATTTATCTAAAGATGCAATCAAAATAAAATAAAAGAAATGAAAATACAACAATTATACTAATGTGGTGAAACAATAATGAGGAAAGTTGTGTTTGCTTAGATTTCATTACTCCCTAGATATCTTTTACAGGTTGATAGCTTGTTACAATTGCATGGATGACGGGTCATATTCCTTAATACTAGTTGTAGGGCCGTGTACAATATTCCCTAACTCTATAGGATCCTACTTCACTCCTATGTCGAGCCGTTAGAAGCTCCTAACATGGGATTATTAGAATTCTCCTACGCATTAAATACAACCAAAATTCGTAGTACACCTTCGATCATGTTTCTTAAGACGTTCAAGCAACTTACCAATGGAAGTCTGCCGGTTTTCTTAAGCCTAACATCGAATACAATCATCCGTAACAATTATAAACAAACAATCAACCCATAATTAACATCTAGGTTTCACTACATCTAAGCAAACACAAAAGAAATGTAGCCTAGCATGTTAAATAGAAGACAAGCGTAAGATATAATCAAACAACACATAGACATATTGAATGATTTGAAGGAATATTTATCTTTAATTGAACATGAAAGATTCAAAGGGTTGAAACCCTTGAAAAAGTGATAAAATTCGGACTAGGGTTTATTCCCTCAAAGTTGCACACTAATGAATGAAATTTGGGAAACTATATATAGATTTTACATGGTGACGGCGTCATGTGTTAGGTTGTGAGGCCGTCAACTCGCCGCCATAATGAAATCGTATTGCCTAGATCTATTTGTGATGCCGTCATGTAGGATGTTCCTCTGGGCCGTCACTAATGCTTGGACCATGACTGCCTTGGGTGACGCCGTCATCTCCTAAGCTTAAAAACTCTCTGGATCGTCATGTATATTTTCCACATCCACCTCTTTTGTAACTCTTGACGCCGTAATGTGGAGAGTCTTGACACCGTCAGGTACAGTTCTAGCAAGGAAAATTGAGACTTTGCCGTTTTCTTCACTTTTATGCTCCAAAAACTTCCAAAATGTTTCCTTTTCCAGATTTCTCTCCAAAAGTACCTAAAATGACAAAATGAACAATTTAGGGCAATATTTGATCAAATAATCACGAATTCGGGCTTAAATGACCCCTTAAAATCGGTACACTTTTCGCCTCATCAAATACCCTTACACTTGAGATTTGCTTGTCCTTAAGCAAATGCGCTTTTATTCTAATCAAAATACAAGTTAGGGGTCATTTAACACTAATATAAAAGTAATAAAAACAAATAATCGTGTTAGGAATCATCCTAACACAAAAATGTGACAACATATTCGGTATTACAATAGTTATATTGTAAGGCAAAAACACATGGACTAAAACCTTCATTTATGTAAAGTCATGTGTTGTAAGGCCTATATGAATCCTTCCATACTTCCATGGATAGGAGATGCTTTATGTTGAGTCTTATCATTTTCATTATTCAATAAAACACACTAGTTATCCCAATATCCCTTCTCTTTCTAGTTTCTTTCTCTAACTATGGCTTATTGATGAGGCGAAAAATGATCCGTTTTTAGGGGTCATTTAAGCCCGAATCCGACTTTATTTGATCAAATATTGCCCTAAATCATTCCTTTTGTGATTTTAGGTGTTTGGAGAGTGAATTCTGGAAAAGAAGCCATTTTGGACGTTTTTGGAGCATAAAAGTGAAGAAAACGGCAAAGTATCAATTTTCCATGCTGAAGACACTAGGTGACGGCGTCAAGAGTTACACCCTGACGGCGTCAGACATCAAGAATAAAACACCGTAGTTGATGACGGCATCAAAATCCATCATGACCGCGTCAAAGTCCCAAGAATAAAATACCGTAGGTGGTGACGGCGTCACATAGGCCATCATAAGTAGATCAAGGCCGTCCGAGGAAGTATTTGGCGGCAAGGTGACGGCGTCACATGCTTGTCTTGACGCCGTCAGCCCAGTTTTCCTATATATAGTTTTCTAGTTTTTACATTAAAGAGAGAGAAGTTTTGGTGAAACCCTAAAGACGAATTTGGTGCCTCTTTTACAGGTTTTTCAAGGGTTCCAAACCCTTGATACCTTGCATTGTAATTGAGATAAGTGTTCTTCTAATTCAATCAATATGTCTATGTGTTGGTTGTTTATATCTTGTTCTTGTCTCAATTCAATTATACTAGGCTAGATCTCTCTTGTGTTTGCTTAGATCTAATGAAACCTAGATGTTGATTATGTGTTGATTACTTGTTTATTCTTGTTCTTGGATGAATGATTTATATGTTAGGCTTAAGAAAACTGGCAGATCTCCAAATGGTAACATGCTTGAACGTCTTAAGAAACATGAACCGAGGCGTACTAGGTCTTTATTGGTTGTATTTAATGCATGAGCCACTGTTTACAATCCCTATAGTTGTGCTGGGTCATGGTGTAGGAGGAGATAAGAGCTCATAGAGTTGGGGAGTTATGTATGCCACCCCACGAATGGTATTAAGGAATACAATCCGTCATCCATACAAGTATAACAAGTAATTAACGTGTAAAAGATATCTAGGGAGTAGTGAAGTCTAAGTAAACACAATTTCTCCAATTACTGCTCACAACCTTAGTATAATTTAGTTAAATTTCATTTTCAGTATTTTATTTTGATTATATATTAGTTTTGGGTTAGCTGAATAGCAACTAATTCCGCCCACTCCTTCAAAACCCGAGATTTTACTTGCTTTCATAAAAAATATAAAAATACAAAAATAATCATCCCTCATCTTTAGAACTATTAATTAGGTTTTCTAATCCTAGCGACACTATTCCTAAGCTGAACGATCAATCCCCCGGTACTTGTCACTATACTATACTACAACGATCAGGTACACTGCCTGGTGGGGGTTGTAAGCTTCTCGAGATCCCTCGAGAGGTAAAGCAAGGTGCGATTCCCACGCATCAAGTTTTTGGCGCCGCAGCCCGGGGAATAGTTATTGTCTAGGTTAGGATTTCTTTTTATTAGGTCTACTTGCTAGATTCCTTTCTAGTAAGATTTTTATTTTTATTTTTAGGTCTTCTTTAGTCTATCTTATTTCTTCGTGCCTTTGTTCGTAACTCTTTACCATCCGACATCATGGAAGGTGGTAACATCTTTGAACCCATCATCCCACCACAACAAAACCCACCACTAGAACCCCTTAGGCCCCGAACCTTAGGAGAGTACTCCCGACCTAGCCATCAAGGCTACCGAAACACCATTGAGCTCACCGGAGCCAATGTGACCCCCTTGCGATCCGACACCATCCGGTTGGTGCAAAGCGGATGTGCATTCCATGGACTTCGTTCCGAAGATCCAAACCAACACCTTAAGGACTTCCTCAAAATCGTAGATTCCATAGACCTAGGTGTTGAAACTAGAGAGACTACCCGTTTACGCCTATTCCAATTCTCTCTACGGGATCAAGCTAGTCAATGGCTTGAGCGTTTACCCGCGGGATCCATCACCACATGGGATGATCTCACCACTCGTTTCCTTGCTCAATTTTTCCCACCGGGGAGAACTACTAAGCTTAGGAATGACATCTTGATGTTTCAACAACGTCAAAATGAATCTCTTTATGAAGCATGGACTCGTTTCAAGGACTTACTCCAAAAAGTCCCTCATCATGGCATAGATCTTTGGCTCCAAGTCCAAATCTTCTATGACCATATCGACATCTCCACGAGGCGAACCATTGACCAATCGGCCGGTGGTAAGCTACGTGATCTTAGTGCGGAACAATCATGGGAACTCATAGAAGATCTTGCTCTCTATGACAACGAAAGTTGGAATGATCCCCGTGACTTGAACGAAACGGTCAAGGTAATATCTTTGCCTTCGAACAATTCTAGCACTCCAGACCGTAGGATCATGGAACTTGAAGGTCGAATCAAGTCTCTCACGAAATCCTACGAAGCTCATAAACCTTCAAGCCAAGTAAGCAGAATCGCTTCTACATGCAAACTTTGCAATGGCCCTCATGAGACCCATAACTGCATGGAACTTCCAAAACGTGCTTATAACAAATTCACATCATCGCACATAGGTCAGGGTCCTCGAACTTCTGCCAAAGCCTATGAGGCATGGAAGGATAAACCTGATTTTAGAGGGTACCAAACGCGAAGCGTATCCTTCAATGACTCCTCACCACTCACTTGGTCCGAGCATTTTCCATCACAAGGCACTCCAAGGCAAAGCTGTGAAGATACTTTAAAGAAATTCATTCTCTCTCAAGAACTACAGCTCGCTACGCTCGAGGCCAAATTTAAACAACAGCAGGATGATGTAAACAACAAGATTTGTAATCTGTTGACTGCTATCAAAGAGCATATTGATAATAGGCCCATTCCCGTTAATGAGGTTAAATCTGCTACCATCATGAGTCCACCAGCTTCCCCTGTAAAAATAAAAAGTCCTAGCAAGCTATTCAAACATCTGTCTCCTAACGGAAAAGAACCTGTCAACCCCCCTGGACCAATCCACTTCGTAAACACCATCACCACGATATCTGCTTCAACACCCAACCCAACCCAACAACAAACTAACATATTCCGTCAGACAGCGAAAGATGAGACCTCAAGGGTTGACCATGATTTGGCAAGAAAACCTACCGACTCACCCGAGCAATACACCGCGCAAGAATCCGACAAACCGGATGAAAGGAAAGAGAAATCGGAAGAGCACGAGAAAGATCCAACCATTTTGGGTAAATCTATTATAGAAGAACCCGAGAGAAAAATGGAGGATGTTATTAGTGCGGGTAACAATCATACTAAGGAAAGTAACCCTAAAGTTTTCAAGATCCCCTGTACCATTAAGGAAAAGCTCTTAACCGATAGTCATATAGATCCTAGCTTCCCAGTCAACATAATCCCCCTCTCCCTATACCACAAAACCTTCCCAGAGCACGTTGCGTGCAAGAGAGTAATAGAAAATTTATCAATTAGGATTGGAGAGCTTGTTTACAATACTGACCTCACCGTGGTTGATGACGTGGACCCTTTCACCAATCAAACGTTAACCCACCTTGTCCTTGGGATACCATTTATCAATGAATCAGGAGCAATCCTTGATGAGAAAGATGGTAGTGTAGTACTCACCAATGGTGTTAGGAAGGTAATCTTTCATAGGGATAGTGAGGAGGTGTATGAGTATCGTCCATCTCTTGAGGGGAATCTATATGGGTCAAAGGATGGAGAGTTAGGGAAGATAAGACGACGTGATCCGGATAATCTCAAAATCCCCTGCATGATCGGTCATAAGTACTTCGATAACATATACATTAATGTATTCCTGCCAAGGAATTTTATGTCATTGTTTCACTATAACAATATCTGCAGATGGGGGATGATTTACAAAGGAGAGAAAGTGGTTGGTAAGGATCATGAAATCCAGGTGTTTGTAGGAAATATGGCATTCCCTATGGAATTCACAATTGTGGATAACATCGAGGACTATGTCGACCCTAGGTTATCACAAGTCGTCTTTGGAGCACCCTTTTGTGAAATCACTAATTTGATAGTTGTAACACCCCCAAAATACCGCAGCGGAAGACTGTGTCATAGGGGTGCTACTTCATAATACAAAGTACAAGTTATAGAAAACGAACTCTAAATGAGACGTTTTGAAAAGTTACCATTCGATTAATGAATTCAAAGTTACAAACATGAGATTCCAAAGTATGATACATAAATGTATACAAAATGTTGAATGGTAAATGATAAAAGCGTAAGTCTTCAGAATATGCAGCTTGACTCTAAGTTCCACGCACTAGCTATCGCCTTACTAACCTGAGATAAACATGCTAAAGTGTCAACACAATGGTTGGTGAGTTCATAGAGTTTGTCTTAAAACAGTTAAAAAGCCTTAAAGAATGTTCACACAGCAAAGGCATTGAGAATCCACTCAGTTGCAAGTCCCGCCATAAGAGACTTGCAACATGTGTGTCCATAACCCACTGCTAAAAGTTAGTTTATACAATGCACCAGATTATATTCACCCAAGGTCAAGAATAGACACAAGGGCGGGGGCCTCTCCCCAAATAGTACTACGACATCCAAGGTCAAGTATAGACACAAGGGTAGGGGGCATCTTCCCATGAGTACTACCAATACCTCTCCGACAGAATAGAGTATTATGTATGCACGTAAATACGAATCCTGTATTTAAATTAAGCAAGTATAGTGTAACAAGTATGTATAACGCAATCAAGTATAATGCCAATCAAGTATAACACAATCAAGTATAAATGTTTAAGAGTATTTGTACAAGTAAGCAAGTAGTTGAGCATGTATCCCCCCCCCCCCCAAGAGTTAAAACAAGTATAAAAAGAGTAGGGGCTATGACTCACCTTAAGTCTATGTAATGAGAAATGAAAGTGGTAGTCGAATCGCGAAAGTCTCTAAGAGCAGCCTATAATAGAACGTTGCGACTTAGGTTTGGAGTAACGTCTAAGAATACGAAGAATTGCCTATATATGTCTTGCATAATGTTCATGATGTAGTACTTAGTATATAATGTAAGTCGTTGAATATAAGTGGTCTATGAAACATGTATAGGTTGTATATCTCTTACTACCGTTCGGGCCGACATAATTCAGAAGTCATGGAGTAAACGTTCGAGGAGCCAGGACACTTTAATTCGTAAATCCACAACTCATCTCGACGGCTTACTCAATGAACTCCTCACATGAGGCTCCCTACTATTGTAGTATTTGATAACATATATATATATAAGCTTTTTGATCTTTAAAAGTTATATGGTCTTTAGTCGTAGCTTTGCCGTGACCTTGGTCATTGTTACCATGGTCTTAAGACTCAACCTTGGCTTTAGTCATGGTTGTGGTCTTGGCTTTAGGTCATTAGACCTCTTGGTCTTAGTAAATCATAACTATTATATAGTTACTTTGGTCTAAAAATGGGCTGTTAAGAATTTGAAGAAAATTATCACTCAGAAAGCATTTTCAGGTCTCGAGCTTCTTTGTTCCTGAACGAAAACGTCGTTCCAGACAACTTTTGTGTTTTAACTTTTTGATGAATCGGACCAGAAGTGGGACTTTCAAAATCATAATTTGATCAGAATGCTATTTAGGCAGTTTTGCCGTTTTGGTTTCGCTAACTTCAAATGGTCATAACTTTTGACTCGTGTACTCGTTTTGGGTGATTCAAATTGCTATGTTTTCCTTGTTAAGTCCTCTTTAACAGTAAGTAAGTGTCAAATATCAAAGTTATACTATTGTGGTCGTGGTTTTCCATAAAAATCACTAGTTTGCTTGTTTGCTTGTCATAAGTTAACATATGTATACCAATACTTGTTTTATCCATTTTTTAAACATCATGAACACAATACAAAGACCATATATAGCATGAAAGAAACATAATAAGCATGAAATGATATTGAGCAAGAAAGTGTATAAGGGTTTGCTTACAACTTTTGGAATTGTCCTAAAATGAGAGAAAATCATATTTCTATTGTTTATAATGTTTTATGGACATATCGGGATGCTAGAAGGACGTTTAAACCTAAAAGTAAATCTCGGACACGGCTTTGTGATTTTTGCAGAAATGATCCGACGAGCGTCAAACTCTCGGATTATCGTTAAAATAGTTTAACTTACGAGAATATGAAATAAAAATTTCTGAGATGAATAGTGAAAAGTGAATAGTAAAAAGTGAATAGTAAAAAATGAATAGTGAAATTTTCGGGAATAAAAGTTAACCTGAAATTGCGAATTGTTACAGTCTCTACCCCTTAAGGAGAACTTCGTCCCGAAGTTCAGTGTGTCTAGGAGAATTCAGGATCTCTAAAATAGTGGTGTTCACTCTGATTCGTCTAAGGTTCTGGTTAAGGAGTTGTATCGGCTACAATTAAGCCCACTTATTTATAACACATTACTTACATAAAGAAGCATCCAAATTTATGTAAGTAAGGGATCATAAACTTATGGTTCGGTGATTTACAATATCTTTATTTAAATGAAGAGGCGTCCATATCCATTTAAATAAGGAGATTCTAAAACATCCTACTTAAGAATTTCCGACACAAAATCCGCCTTCTGAGGCCGATAGTAAGATAATCAAGTCATCAAATCCCTAAAGCTAAGCAATAATATTATTTAACTCAAATCTTGTGTCTCATCAAACAAGAACTGTCACAAGATCAAGTTAAATAATTAGTTATTACTGAGCTCCATGTTTTTAATGACTCGACTAATCTCTGGGGCTCCTTATAATACTAAAGTCACATCATCTAACAGTGTGGAACCAACATCTAACAAAAGCATATGCGTATGTAGTGTGTGTAAGGCAACTAAAGAGGAAAGTCTCAACGTATATAGCAGTTATAGTCTAGGCACTAAATGCAACCTAGTTCTCTATAACCTGGCTCTGATACCAATCTGTAACACCCCCAAAATACCGCAGTGGAAGACTGTGTCATAGGGGTGCTACTTCATAATACAAAGTACAAGTTATAGAAAACGAACTCTAAATGAGACGTTTTGAAAAGTTACCATTCGATTAATGAATTCAAAGTTACAAACATGAGATTCCAAAGTATGATACATAAATGTATACAAAATGTTGAATGGTAAATGATAAAAGCGTAAGTCTTCAGAATATGCAGCTTGACTCTAAGTTCCACGCACTAGCTATCGCCTTACTAACCTGAGATAAACATGCTAAAGTGTCAACACAATGGTTGGTGAGTTCATAGAGTTTGTCTTAAAACAGTTAAAAAGCCTTAAAGAATGTTCACACAGCAAAGGCATTGAGAATCCACTCAGTTGCAAGTCCCGCCATAAGAGACTTGCAACCTGTGTGTCTACAACCCACTGCTAAAAGTTAGTTTATACAATGCACTAGATTATATTCACCCAAGGTCAAGAATAGACACAAGGGCGGGGGCCTCTCCCCAAATAGTACTACGACATCCAAGGTCAAGTATAGACACAAGGGTAGGGGGCATCTTCCCATGAGTACTACCAATACCTCTCCGACAGAATAAAGTATTATGTATGCACGTAAATACGAATCCTGTATTTAAATTAAGCAAGTATAGTGTAACAAGTATGTATAACGCAATCAAGTATAATGCCAATCAAGTATAACACAATCAAGTATAAATGTTTAAGAGTATTTGTACAAGTAAGCAAGTAGTTGAGCATGTATCCCCCCCCCCCCAAGAGTTAAAACAAGTATAAAAAGAGTAGGGGCTATGACTCACCTTAAGTCTTTGTAATGAGAAATGAAAGTGGTAGTCGAATCGCGAAAGTCTCTAAGAGCAGCCTATAATAGAACGTTGCGACTTAGGTTTGGAGTAACGTCTAAGAATACGAAGAATTGCCTATATATGTCTTGCATAATGTTCATGATGTAGTACTTAGTATATAATGTAAGTCGTTGAATATAAGTGGTCTATGAAACATGTATAGGTTGTATATCTCTTACTACCATTCGGGCCGACATAATTCAGAAGTCATGGAGTAAACGTTCGAGGAGCCAGGACACTTTAATTCATAAATCCACAACTCATCTCGAATGCTTACTCAATGAACTCCTCACATGAGGCTCCCTACTATTGTAGTATTTGATAACATATATATATATAAGCTTTTTGATCTTTAAAAGTTATATGGTCTTTAGTCGTGGCTTTGCCGTGACCTTGGTCATTGTTACCATGGTCTTAAGACTCAACCTTGGCTTTAGTCATGGTTGTGGTCTTGGCTTTAGGTCATTAGATCTCTTGGTCTTAGTAAATCATAACTATTATATAGTTACTTTGGTCTAAAAATGGGCTGTTAAGAATTTGAAGAAAATTATCACTCAGAAAGCATTTTCAGGTCTCGAGCTTCTTTGTTCCTGAACGAAAACGTCGTTCCGGACAAATTTCGTGTTTTAACTTTTTGATGAATCGGACCAGAAGTGGGACTTTCAAAATCATAATTTGATCAGAATGCTATTTAGGCAGTTTTGCCGTTTTGGTTTCGCTAACTTCAAATGGTCATAACTTTTGACTCGTGTACTCGTTTTGGGTGATTCAAATTGCTATGTTTTCCTTGTTAATGCCTCTTTAACAGTAAGTAAGTACCAAATATCAAAGTTATACTATTGTGGTCGTGGTTTTCCATAAAAATCACTAGTTTGCTTGTTTGCTTGTCATAAGTTAACATATGTATACCAATACTTGTTTTATCCATTTTTTAAACATCATGAACACAATACAAAGACCATATATAGCATGAAAGAAACATAATAAGCATGAAATGATATTGAGCAAGAAAGTGTATAAGGGTTTGCTTACAACTTTTGGATTTGTCCTAAAATGAGAGAAAATCATATTTCTATTGTTTATAATGTTTTATGGACATATCGGGATGCTAGAAGGACGTTTAAACCTAAAAGTAAATCTCGGACACGGCTTTGTGATTTTTGCAGAAATGATCCGACGAGCGTCAAACTCTCGGATTATCGTTAAAATAGTTTAACTTACGAGAATATGAAATAAAAATTTCTGAGATGAATAGTGAAAAGTGAATAGTAAAAAGTGAATAGTGAAATTTTCGGGAATAAAAGTTAACCTGAAATTGCGAATTGTTACAGTCTCTACCCCTTAAGGAGAACTTCGTCCCGAAGTTCAGTGTGTCTAGGAGAATTCAGGATCTCTAAAATAGTGGTGTTCACTCTGATTCGTCTAAGGTTCTGGTTAAGGAGTTGTATCGGCTACAATTAAGCCCACTTATTTATAACACATTACTTACATAAAGAAGCATCCAAATTTATGTAAGTAAGGGATCATAAACTTATGGTTCGGTGATTTACAATATCTTTATTTAAATGAAGAGGCGTCCCAATCCATTTAAATAAGGAGATTCTAAAACATCCTACTTAAGAATTTCCGACACAAAATCCGCCTTCTGAGGTCGATAGTAAGATAATCAAGTCATCAAATCCCTAAAGCTAAGCAATAATATTATTTAACTCAAATCTTGTGTCTCATCAAACAAGAACTGTCACAAGATCAAGTTAAATAATTAGTTATTACTGAGCTCCATGTTTTTAATGACTCGACTAATCTCTGGGGCTCCTTATAATACTAAAGTCACATCATCTAACAGTGTGGAACCAACATCTAACAAAAGCATATGCGTATGTAGTGTGTGTAAGGCAACTAAAGAGGAAAGTCTCAACGTATATAGCAGTTATAGTCTAGGCACTAAATGCAACCTAGTTCTCTATAACCTGGCTCTGATACCAATCTGTAACACCCCCAAAATACCGCAGCGGAAGACTGTGTCATAGGGGTGCTACTTCATAGTACAAAGTACAAGTTATAGAAAACGAACTTTAAATGAGACGTTTTGAAAAGTTACCATTCGATTAATGAATTCAAAGTTACAAACATGAGATTCCAAAGTATGATACATAAATGTATACAAAATGTTGAATGGTAAATGATAAAAGCGTAAGTCTTCAGAATATGCAGCTTGACTCTAAGTTCCACGCACTAGCTATCGCCTTACTAACCTGAGATAAACATGCTAAAGTGTCAACACAATGGTTGGTGAGTTCATAGAGTTTGTCTTAAAACAGTTAAAAAGCCTTAAAGAATGTTCACACAGCAAAGGCATTGAGAATCCACTCAGTTGCAAGTCCCGCCATAAGAGACTTGCAACCTGTGTGTCCACAACCCACTGCTAAAAGTTAGTTTATACAATGCACCAGATTATATTCACCCAAGGTCAAGAATAGACACAAGGGCGGGGGCCTCTCCCCAAATAGTACTACGACATCCAAGGTCAAGTATAGACACAAGGGTAGGGGGCATCTTCCCATGAGTACTACCAATACCTCTCCGACAGAATAGAGTATTATGTATGCACGTAAATACGAATCATGTATTTAAATTAAGCAAGTATAGTGTAACAAGTATGTATAACGCAATCAAGTATAATGCTAATCAAGTATAACACAATCAAGTATAAATGTTTAAGAGTATTTGTACAAGTAAGCAAGTAGTTGAGCATGTATCCCCCCCCCCAAGAGTTAAAACAAGTATAAAAAGAGTAGGGGCTATGACTCACCTTAAGTCTATGTAATGAGAAATGAAAGTGGTAGTCGAATCGCGAAAGTCTCTAAGAGCAGCCTATAATAGAACGTTGCGACTTAGGTTTGGAGTAACGTCTAAGAATACGAAGAATTGCCTATATATGTCTTGCATAATGTTCATGATGTAGTACTTAGTATATAATGTAAGTCGTTGAATATAAGTGGTCTATGAAACATGTATAGGTTGTATATCTCTTACTACCGTTCGGGCCGACATAATTCAGAAGTCATGGAGTAAACGTTCGAGGAGCCAGGACACTTTAATTCGTAAATCCACAACTCATCTCGACGGCTTACTTAATGAACTCCTCACATGAGGCTCCCTACTATTGTAGTATTTGATAACATATATATATATATATAAGCTTTTTGATCTTTAAAAGTTATATGGTCTTTAGTCGTGGCTTTGCCGTGACCTTGGTCATTGTTACCATGGTCTTAAGACTCAACCTTGGCTTTAGTCATGGTTGTGGTCTTGGCTTTAGGTCATTAGACCTCTTGGTCTTAGTAAATCATAACTATTATATAGTTACTTTGGTCTAAAAATGGGCTGTTAAGAATTTGAAGAAAATTATCACTCAGAAAGCATTTTAAGGTCTCGAGCTTCTTTGTTCCTGAATGAAAACGTCGTTCCGGACAACTTTCGTGTTTTAACTTTTTGATGAATCGGACCAGAAGTGGGACTTTCAAAATCATAATTTGATCAGAATGCTATTTAGGCAGTTTTGCCGTTTTGGTTTCGCTAACTTCAAATGGTCATAACTTTTGACTCGTGTACTCGTTTTGGGTGATTCAAATTGCTATGTTTTCCTTGTTAATGCCTCTTTAATAGTAAGTAAGTATCAAATATCAAAGTTATACTATTGTGGTCGTGGTTTTCCATAAAAATCACTAGTTTGCTTGTTTGCTTGTCATAAGTTAACATATGTATACCAATACTTGTTTGATCCATTTTTTAAACATCATGAACACAATACAAAGACTATATATAGCATGAAAGAAACATAATAAGCATGAAATGATATTGAGCAAGAAAGTGTATAAGGGTTTGCTTACAACTTTTGGAATTGTCCTAAAATGAGAGAAAATCATATTTCTATTGTTTATAATGTTTTATGGACATATCGGGATGCTAGAAGGACGTTTAAACCTAAAAGTAAATCTCGGACACGGCTTTGTGATTTTTGCAGAAATGATCCGACGAGCGTCAAACTCTCGGATTATCGTTAAAATAGTTTAACTTGCGAGAATATGAAATAAAAATTTCTGAGATGAATAGTGAAAAGTGAATAGTAAAAAGTGAATAGTGAAATTTTCGGGAATAAAAGTTAACCTGAAATTGCGAATTGTTACAGTCTCTACCCCTTAAGGAGAACTTCGTCCCGAAGTTCAGTGTGTCTAGGAGAATTCAGGATCTCTAAAATAGTGGTGTTCACTCTGATTCGTCTAAGGTTCTGGTTAAGGAGTTGTATCGGCTACAATTAAGCCCACTTATTTATAACACATTACTTACATAAAGAAGCATCCAAATTTATATAAGTAAGGGATCATAAACTTATGGTTCGGTGATTTACAATATCTTTATTTAAATGAAGAGGCGTCCCAATCCATTTAAATAAGGAGATTCTAAAACATCCTACTTAAGAATTTCCGACACAAAATCCGCCTTCTGAGGCCGATAGTAAGATAATCAAGTCATCAAATCCCTAAAGCTAAGCAATAATATTATTTAACTCAAATCTTGTGTCTCATCAAACAAGAACTGTCACAAGATCAAGTTAAATAATTAGTTATTACTGAGCTCCATGTTTTTAATGACTCGACTAATCTCTGGGGCTCCTTATAATACTAAAGTCACATCATCTAACAGTGTGGAACCAACATCTAACAAAAGCATATGTGTATGTAGTGTGTGTAAGGCAACTAAAGAGGAAAGTCTCAACGTATATAGCAGTTATAGTCTAGGCACTAAATGCAACCTAGTTCTCTATAACCTGGCTCTGATACCAATCTGTAACACCCCCAAAATACCGCAGCGGAAGACTGTGTCATAGGGGTGCTACTTCATAATACAAAGTACAAGTTATAGAAAACGAACTTTAAATGAGACGTTTTGAAAAGTTACCATTCGATTAATGAATTCAAAGTTACAAACATGAGATTCCAAAGTATGATACATAAATGTATACAAAATGTTGAATGGTAAATGATAAAAGCGTAAGTCTTCAGAATATGCAGCTTGACTCTAAGTTCCACGCACTAGCTATCGCCTTACTAACCTGAGATAAACATGCTAAAGTGTCAACACAATGGTTGGTGAGTTCATAGAGTTTGTCTTAAAACAGTTAAAAAGCCTTAAAGAATGTTCACACAGCAAAGGCATTGAGAATCCACTCAGTTGCAAGTCCCGCCATAAGAGACTTGCAACCTGTGTGTCCACAACCCACTGCT
This sequence comes from Artemisia argyi, assembly GCA_030686995.1. Lineage (NCBI taxonomy): Eukaryota > Viridiplantae > Streptophyta > Magnoliopsida > Asterales > Asteraceae > Artemisia > Artemisia argyi. The sequence continues at coordinate 166,071,165 of CM060687.1, read as the reverse complement.
AAAAGTTAGTTTATACAATGCACCAGATTATATTCACCCAAGGTCAAGAATAGACACAAGGGCGGGGGCCTCTCCCCAAATAGTACTACGACATCCAAGGTCAAGTATAGACACAAGGGTAGGGGGCATCTTCCCATGAGTACTACCAATACCTCTCCGACAGAATAGAGTATTATGTATGCACGTAAATACGAATCATGTATTTAAATTAAGCAAGTATAGTGTAACAAGTATGTATAACGCAATCAGGTATAATGCCAATCAAGTATAACACAATCAAGTATAAATGTTTAAGAGTATTTGTACAAGTAAGCAAGTAGTTGAGCATGTATCCCCCCCCCCCAAGAGTTAAAACAAGTATAAAAAGAGTAGGGGCTATGACTCACCTTAAGTCTATGTAATGAGAAATGAAAGTGGTAGTCGAATCGCGAAAGTCTCTAAGAGCAGCCTATAAGAGAACGTTGCGACTTAGGTTTGGAGTAACGTCTAAGAATACGAAGAATTGCCTATATATGTCTTGCATAATGTTCATGATGTAGTACTTAGTATATAATGTAAGTCGTTGAATATAAGTGGTCTATGAAACATGTATAGGTTGTATATCTCTTACTACCGTTCGGGCCGACATAATTCAGAAGTCATGGATTAAACGTTCGAGGAGCCAGGACACTTTAATTCGTAAATCCACAACTCATCTCGACGGCTTACTCAATGAACTCCTCACATGAGGCTCCCTACTATTGTAGTATTTGATAACATATATATATAAGCTTTTTGATCTTTAAAAGTTATATGGTCTTTAGTCGTGGCTTTGCCGTGACCTTGGTCATTGTTACCATGGTCTTAAGACTCAACCTTGGCTTTAGTCATGGTTGTGGTCTTGGCTTTAGGTCATTAGACCTCTTGGTCTTAGTAAATCATAACTATTATATAGTTACTTTGGTCTAAAAATGGGCTGTTAAGAATTTGAAGAAAATTATCACTTAGAAAGCATTTTCAGGTCTCGAGCTTCTTTATTCCTGAACGAAAACGTCGTTCTGGACAACTTTCGTGTTTTAACTTTTTGATGAATCGGACCAGAAGTGGGACTTTCAAAATCATAATTTGATCAGAATGCTATTTAGGCAGTTTTGCCGTTTTGGTTTCGCTAACTTCAAATGGTCATAACTTTTGACTCGTGTACTCGATTTGGGTGATTCAAATTGCTATGTTTTCCTTGTTAAGTCCTCTTTAACAGTAAGTAAGTGTCAAATATCAAAGTTATACTATTGTGGTCGTGGTTTTCCATAAAAATCACTAGTTTGCTTGTTTGCTTGTCATAAGTTAACATATGTATACCAATACTTGTTTTATCCATTTTTTAAACATCATGAACACAATACAAAGACCATATATAGCATGAAAGAAACATAATAAGCATGAAATGATATTGAGCAAGAAAGTGTATAAGGGTTTGCTTACAACTTTTGGCTTTCTAAAGAAAGGAAGTCAAGTATAGAACTAGGACACTAAACCTAAGCTTGTAAACCCTTCACCATAACTCTTGTAACCCTTGCTAGCCTTGATCTAACCCTTGTGAAAACCATTTAACTTCAGCCCTAGTAACCTTGTGTAGCTCCTAATTCAACCATGGAATTACCAAACAAACTTAAGAACTAGGTAGAGAATACTAAGACATTGAACTTTGTAGTGTAACTTGTATATTGAAGATCAAAGGATCATGGTGCTAGGTATTAAGGTTGTGGGGTTTTTATTTGATGAGAAAAGAAGCAAATGAGCTTGTATTTATACTAAGAATGAGGAGGTTAGGAAGGTGGCTAGGAAACTACATAAACTTGGTGACCAAGGTTAACTTGGTGCCAAAGTAATACATGTGTAATGATCTAGTAAATCAAGGGCCAAGATTGAGCCACAAGTGTGAATGCCCCCCCCCCCTAAATGGTGGCTTGAAGAGGATAAGGGTGACTAGATTAGTAGTCATGGTCTTTGGATGATAATATCCTAAGTATGTAGCTAGTTTCGACTCCGTAAATTGCTAACCGTAAGTTTTTAAGTCACGAAACGTAAAACCGGGTATCCTAAAAACATGAAACTTATAAATATGGTAAAAAATGTCAATATAGTCCATAATAAAATATAAAATGAGTGGTAGGTTCTATCGGGTGCGAAAACCCTGCTAAAAACTGGAAACACAGGTCTAAAACGCGCAATTCGCGTAAAACGCTGAACTGAAAAACGTAAAATTTCGAAACTTTTGGAATTGTCCTAAAATGAGAGAAAATCATATTTCTATTGTTTATAATGTTTTATGGTCATATCGGGATGCTAGAAGGACGTTTAAACCTAAAAGTAAATCTCGGACACGGCTTTGTGATTTTTGCAGAAATGATCCGACGAGCGTCAAACTCTCGGATTATCGTTAAAATAGTTTAACTTATGAGAATATGAAATAAAAATTTCTGAGATGAATAGTGAAAAGTGAATAGTAAAAAGTGAATAGTGAAATTTTCGGGAATAAAAGTTAACCTGAAATTGCGAATTGTTACAATAGTGGATGACTTGAACGGAATCATGACCTTCACTGATGGGATTAGGAGGATTTCATACCAAACGCCATACAAGAGAAAAGACCTTAAGGGAATAGATTGTGACGGGCTTGATATGATGAGCTCCCAACTTATCTTGTGTGATGAAGATGTTAGGAGAGGGTGTAGGAATATTTCTGATTTATCATGTGGATTCTTTAAGAATGATAGTAAGCTTGGTTCTAAGTATCGACAAGATATTTTCGAATTCGAAGATCCAAAGTACTTGCACTATGAAAGCGATACTAGTTTAGAAGACGACCTAGAGAGTGGAACCAATGATGAGATCACGTAGTAACCCATGACTTTGAGTCTAGCTACGAGACTCGTAAATAAAGAAAAGCGCTTCTTGGGAGGCAACCCATGTTTTGTGTGATTTTATTTGTTTGATTGTTATTTGCTTCCGTATGCATGTTTTATTTTTATTGCTGGATGGTCATGTTTCTCAATCAAAATGTGGAAATACTTTATTATGTTGTTTGGCCTAGTCTTAACTTCAACCTAAAAGTATTTTTGCAAAAGATAAGTGTAAGAGGAAACCCCAAATATGTTTTCAAGAAACAAACCGATCATGATTCTTCACAATATTAAATGAACATGTATATTCGTATTTGTTAGAGTCAAACGCTTGTATTGAGTCATAATGAAGTTTTGCAGGATTTTTCAGGAAGTAGGACGAAGTTTTTCCAGAAATTTTCCGGAAACTTAACATAAGAATTTCTGCAGGTCCATTCTGACGGCGTCAGAGTATTACTCTTGACGGCGTCAGGAGTTAAAAATCTGGAAATTTTACCAGTTTTGTTTTTCTAACGGAGTCTTATGGTTTTTGTGAATTATTAAGTTTTATAATCTCCAGGAAATCTGCAAACTTCATTCCACAAGCATTATATCTTACTTTGTTTTCTAGGATTTAGTAACTTATATAGGATGCCGCCGATTTTACGCGAGGTTGTCTTGTCTATTTTGTCAGGATTTACAGGTTATGTTTGACAAGGAGATGATTTATATTCTGGAAGGGAAGCTTTGATTGTTCGTTTTCTTGGAAGAAGATTTAACCTGGCCAACCTAAAATCCATACCGAGCGAATCAGGGGAGTATTTGATTTCATTCTCTTTACTTTTTCACTTTTACATTCTTTACTTGAACATTGGGGACAATGTTCATCTTAAGTGTAAGGGGAGGGTAAAAAGATGATACCTTACATATGCACTTTCGCTTGAGTTTGTTTCGTTTGATGGTAGATGTGTAATAAAACTACGAGAAATACTTGTTAGTGTAATTTTAGCGCCAAATTTAAAATTTTTTACAACATTTAGGAGTGAAACTTTAGCCATAGCAAGCGTCTCATGGATAGGAGATTGTATGACTAGCACAAAACCGTATATTCAGAAAAAATTTCCACCCAAAAATGTGAGGTTCGCCTTTAGATTTGATAGGAAAAGCATTTACTATTAGTGCTTATGAGTGTACCGGTAGCATTTAGATTCTAGAACTTGCGTTAGTGATGCATCCCGAGACCGCTAGTGAGACTACATTCGTGTGGTAGGATTTACTACATGATAAGAGGCATTAGGATCACCCTTGTGTTAAACCCGTATTATAATTACTTGACAATTTAAGTCATATTACTTGGCTAGTTAAGTCAACTAATTTTTCCCACACCCTTAGCGTTGTACTCATTTTTAGTACACGATACCCCTAGTACACCCCTCCGAGCCTATCTTTTCGTTTCTAACTTTAAGCATCTTACTTAAAGGAAGAATTTGTTACACCCCACTTAAATGTACAACCAAATCGCCTTAGCCTTCCGTGTATGCGCTCATTTTTAGTGCATTATTGTTATTTGTTAAACCCTAAGTTAACTTTCTAATTGATTACATGGTTGCTAAGTCGAGTCATATCTTTGTACATATTGTTTTGGGACGATTGGGACTCATGGGTAAGTACTTATTTTATGGAATAATGGGGAAGAACACCATTTATTACCCCCATATATACGTTAATCTTAAAAGTGCTCCAAGTGTTTTGATTTTCTTAATTCGAGTCATTAGATTAGTTAAATGTAAAGTATGTAAAGATTCAAGTGTAAGGGGAATTCTCATCCCCTATGATGTATTATTTTGGATGGTAGGGTAAGAGTGTATGCAAAAAAAAAATAAATAAAAAAAAAATAAAATAAAATAAAATCGAAAAAACAAGAAAAAAGAAAAAAAAAATAAAAAAGAAAAAGAGAAAAAACATACGGACTACCATCCCGTTTTTATTCTATGTTCATTTTATGTTTTTGTTATTTCTCATTTATTAGCTTAAGTCGAGTCTAGTCTTGGCTTAGCAACGCCATATTGTACATGTAATTAACCAAGATATTTAACTCGCCACCAGTAAAACTTCCTTTATCCAACAAAACCGTGTAATTCATATCCCTATACCTAACGTTACAACCCTTTAAAAGACCTCTTTGATAGTTTATCCTAGGTGCTTACGCCATGTGGTGGAGGTTTGATCCTTTCCCAAGCCTATGGTAATCTATTTTGCTATGACAGGTAGTGAGAGATATCTTCCATTTCCATAATGTTATATTACTTTATTACACCCGAGAGATGTGAGTATCTAAACACTATTTGTGAGGTGCTTGTGTATGACCTCCGTGCTTGTCTATTGGTCTTTAGTGGAACGATTATTTGTTGTAATTACTTTTATATTAGTGTTAAATGACCCCTAACTTGTCTTTTGAGTAGAATAAAAGCTCATTTGCTTGAGGACAAGCAAATCTCAAGTGTAAGGGTATATGATGAGGCGAAAAATGATCCGTTTTTAGGGGGTCATTTAAGCCCGAATCCGACTTTATTTGATCAAATATTGCCCTAAATCGTTCCTTTTGTGATTTTAGGTGTTTGGAGAGTGAATTCTGGAAAAGAAGCCATTTTGGACGTTTTTGGAGCATAAAAGTGAAGAAAATGGCAAAGTATCAATTTTCCATGCTGAAGACACTAGGTGACGGCGTCAAGAGTTACACCCTGACGGCGTCAGACATCAAGAATAAAACACCGTAGTTGATGACGGCGTCAAAATCCATCATGACGGCGTCAAAGTCCCAAGAATAAAATACCGTAGGTGGTGACGGCGTCACACAGGCCGTCATAAGTAGATCAAGGCCGTCCGAGGAAGTATTTGGCGGCGAGGTGTCTTGACGCCGTCAGCCCAGTTTTCCTATATATAGTTTTCTAGTTTTTACATTAAAGAGAGAGAAGTTTTGGTGAAACCCTAAAGACGAATTTGGTGCCTCTTTTACAGGTTTTTCAAGGGTTCCAAACCCTTGATACCTTGCATTGTAATTGAGATAAGTGTTCTTCTAATTCAATCAATATGTCTATGTGTTGGTTATTTATATCTTGTTCTTGTCTCAATTCAATTATGCTAGGCTAGATCTCTCTTGTGTTTGCTTAGATCTAATGAAACCTAGATGTTGATTATGTGTTGATTACTTGTTTATTCTTGTTCTTGGATGAATGATTTATATGTTAGGCTTAAGAAAACTGGCAGATCTCTAAATGGTAACATGCTTGAACGTCTTAAGAAACATGAACCGAGGAGTACTAGGTCTTTATTGGTTGTATTTAATGCATGAGCCACTGTTTACAATCCCTATAGTTGTGCTGGGTCATGGTGTAGGAGGAGATAAGAGCTCATAGAGTTGGGGAGTTATGTATGCCACCCCACGAATGGTATTAAGGAATACAATCCGTCATCCATACAAGTATAACAAGTAATTAACGTGTAAAAGATATCTAGGGAGTAGTGAAGTCTAAGTAAACACAATTTCTCCAATTACTGCTCACAACCTTAGTATAATTTAGTTAAATTTCATTTTCAGTATTTTATTTTGATTATATATTAGTTTTGGGTTAGTTGAATAGCAACTAATTCCGCCCACTCTTTCAAAACCCGAGATTTTACTTGCTTTCATAAAAAATATAAAAATACAAAAATAATCATCCCTCATCTTTAGAACTATTAATTAGGTTTTCTAATCCTAGCGACCCTATTCCTAAGCTGAACGATCAATCCCCCGGTACTTGTCACTATACTATACTACAACGATCAGGTACACTGCCTGGTGGGGGTTGTAAGCTTCTCGAGATCCCTCGAGAGGTAAAGCAAGGTGCGATTCCCACGCATCACTTATCTTTTCTTTCATAATCCCCGACCTCCCGAATCCTAAATCAACCAAAACTACGGTCCTACAAGTGGCATCAGAGCCTCGTTATTATTATTGGTCGATTTTGTGATCAAATCTTGTCAAAAACCCTCATTTTTTAAAACTGTTATAATATGTGCTTAAATGTCTTTAGTATATTCATTATTTTTGTAGTTTTTTAAGTGATTTGTTTTTTGGTGTAATAGTCCTGTGGTCAAAGTTTTCAAATCTGGTAATATCTGTGGTCAAATCTGTCAAAAAAGCTAAAATGTTTGTCTCGTATTTCTGGGTTTTCCTGGGTAACTTATGAGTTTTATCGAGTTCATCGAGTAACTTTTGGAGATTATCGAGTTAAGATAGCGAGTTAGCACAGTCTGTTTATTGAGTTAACTAGTTTTCTGTCGAGTTACAATTTTGGCGAGTTAGCCATTTACCCTTATCGTTATCGAGTAAGGATTTTATCAGTTCACTTAATAAGAGAAACTATGTGCAAAATTTTTCAAATCCATCGAGTTAGGAAACCCATGGACACTCATCCTTGACCACAGATCTATTACAATCATCCTTGGTACATAACTTTTAAAACAAAAAGAAGACGAAGACAAAAAAACCAGAAACCCAGATCGAACAACTACTAAATCTTTCCTATCCCAGCCAACACTACAACATACAAATATCAAATAATCTCAGATATTCTTTCATGAGTCAAACATTACATCAGACCTTGGAGGTCAAACAAAAGGAAAGAAATCATCATCGATTCATTTTTGAAGGTTTGGCTTCAATTACTATACGATAACAAAAAAAGGAATACGAATTATAACAAAGTTGTTATATTCTTTTTCATGTTTCGATTCAGAGACAAACAACACAAAACAACATCTATCCCTACCTTAGACCTCGATCTGTTATGAGATCTTGAAACCTCGTATTGTGCTCAAACAACTTTAATCAACCCATGGAAGAGATATGGTGTTCGTGTGGGGTGTTGATGGTTACGATTGTTGTTTGTGTGTGTTTATTGAAGGATGCATAAGCTTGATTATTGAAGGTGATGACTGAGTTTGATGAGATGAGATGTTTTTTATGCATCATTTTTTTCTGTTTGATCAAAGAGAGATAGGTGGGGGCGGAGATAATAAGATTAGGTTTGGTCAAATGAGATGTGTGTGATGCTCTAACACATTTAACCGGATATATGATAACACATTGGATTTGGGTCAGATTCCACATCAATTTAGATCGAGCCTGTTTGGATTGGACTATCATTCAAATGAGATGTGTTGGACTTGGCTACTGGTTGGATCCAAATACATCAATGGGCTGTAAATTGATAATTACTTTTGAACTAAGATCAATACAAGATTGGGCTTTAAAGTTATTATTGTATCCGAAATTTTTTTCAAATGTGATGGGTTGAGAATTTGACATTCACTGTATGTTTACACATTATAAATTTAGGGTAATATTCAGTATAAAGAGTAGTATTTTGGTCGCTACTAATTTTCACAGGGATACGGATACGTTTTTGACAAGATCGGGAAACCATTATCATGATTCACTTAACCGTCAAAAGGCTAGATTTGGGCAGTTAACCGTAAGATGTGACTACGGCGCTAATTCATTATTATTTATTTGAGGTTGAAGTGGAATTTCACGGGTGCGTGTACTTAGTATCTTGAAGAGATCAGGGTTGGTTGGATGCATGATTCTTCGAGATCCTTGTTCGAGCTTTTATCCGTACAAATGACCAAGACTTGAGTTGTCTAGTTATACCTGATGTAAGGAGTTACGTTGTTGTGCTCACAGTGTATAGCTATCACTTTAAAATAGTTACGTTGCAGTGCTCAAGTGTCACCAAAAGATGTGGATAATTCGAGAGAAACTCATATACACTTAAGGATGGATGGATGGGTATATGATTCTACCTTTATTGAAATTCTCAGTATTGGCTCTTAGTTAGACAATAGTTCAAGTTTAAGTCACAAGTTCAGGTTATTTTACTTTGGTCTCAAGTTCATCATATTGGGTTTTCTCCATCAGTAGTCACTACAAAAAGCCATCAGAATGATAATGGGGTCGGTAAAGAGTTAGTTAAGAGGAGTATAAAAGAGTAAAGATGTTTATCAGCAGTTGATTCTCACGGGCTATTTATGATACTTCACACATAATCGGTTGATTGGAAATATGGGGTTATGCTGCCTCCGTTTTCCATCGTAAATATAGTGTGTATGCTTCCGATTCTGCGAAGACATCGTGGGGGAAGAGAGAGTGGGTGTTCTTTGTGCTTCTTTGACTTTTCTTGATTTCTTTGCGAAAACACTCATTTTCCACGAGTATCTGCAATTAGGGGGAAGAAATGTGCACATCAGGGACGCATAATAGACTCATGTGATCGAGCTTACAATTTTATTACTACCGGAGAGACGTCCGCAGAGATAATCAGTGGTTCAATTTTGTGATTTTGGTGTAATCATTTCAACTCTCGCGGGTTGTGAAGTGTGAAGTAGCCTGCATATGTGAGAAGATCTTGTTGATTTCTTGCATGTTACCCCTGAACGGAGCTTTCGTGTAGAGTATAACTGTGATTCAGTGGTTGTCAGATTTGCTTGGTGTGGTTTACGGTATTATCTACAAATTCCGCTGCGTACTTAAAATTTCAAAAGTTAGAAGACTTGTTAACTACATCGAAGTTTCAAATCTGCTGAAGACGGTTGTCAGTTTGGGGGGAAGCTGATTCAGAAACTTCGCCAAAAAGAAGTGTACGGAGAAGCCGCTAAAGACATGCAGCATGAATTGGGGGGAAGTTAATCCATTTCATGCATATTACATCATTTGCCTACAAAGTGAAGAAAAACTTCCGCCGAGGTACAAGATGAAAACAAAGAGCGTCAACTCTAGTCATCCTCAACACTTGAAGAGCAGATGAAGACCTTTCTTTATTTGTATTTGCATTTGTAGGAAATGTTGTAAGTAATCCAATATGTTGCCACATTGGGGGAAGATTGTTAGGAATCATCCTAACACGAAAATGTGACAACATATTCGGTATTACAATAGTTATATTGTAAGGCAAAAACACATGGACTAAAACCGTCATTTATGTAAAGTCATGTGTTGTAAGGCCTATATAAACCCCTCCATACTTCCATGGAGGGGTGATGCTTTGTGTTGAGTCTTGTCATTTTCATTATTTAATAAAACACACTAGTTATCCCTTCTCTCTCTAGTTTCTCTCTCTAACTATGGCTTATCTTTTCTTTCATAATCCCCGACCTCCCGAATCACTAAATCAACCAAAACGACGGTCCTAAAAATCGTTCCACTAAAAACCAAAGACAAGCATGGAGGTCATACACTAGCACCTCACAAATAGTGTTTAGATACTCACATCTCTCGGGTGTAATAAAGTATATATCACAATAAGGAAATGGAAATATCTCTCACTACCTGTCATAGAAAATAGATTACCATAGGCTTGGGAAAGGATCAAACCTCCACCACTTGGCGTAAGCACCTAGGATAAACTTTCAAAGAGGTCTTTTAAAGGGTTATAACGTTAGGTGTAGGGATATGGAAAAACACGGTTTTGTTGGATAAAGGCAATATTTACTGGTGGCTAGTTAATCATCTTGGTTAATTACATGTGCAATATGGCGTTGCTAAGCCAAAACTAGGCTCGACTTAAGCTAATAAATCAAAGATAGGAAAAAACATAAAATAAACATAGAATAAAAAGAGATGGTAGACCGTATGTTTTTTCTCTTTTCTTTTTCTCTCTCTCTCTCTCTCTCTCTCTCTCTATATATATATATATATATATATATATATATATATATATTTATTTATTTATTTATTTATTTATTATTTATTTTTTATTTTATTTTTTGCATACACTCTTACCCTACCATCTAAAATAATACATCATAGGGAATGTACATTCCCCTTACACTTGACTTTTTACATACTTTACAATAAACTACTCTAACGACTCGAATCAATATAATCAAAACAATTGGAGTACTTTTTAAGATTAACTCACATATGGGGGTAATATATGATGTTCTTCCCCATTACTCCATAACACAAGTACTTTACCCATGAGTCCCAATCGTCCCAAAACAATATGTACAAGATATGACTCGACTTAGCAACTATGTAATCAATTAGATAAGTAACTAAGGGTTTAAACATGTAACAATAATGCACTAAAGATGAGTGCATACATGGAAGGCTAAGGCGATTTGGTTGCACATTTGGGTGGTTGTAACAAATTCTTCCTCAAGTAAAATGCTTAAAGTTAGAAACGAAAAAATAGGTTCGGAGGGGTGTACTAGGGGTTTCGTGTACTAAAAATTAGTACAACGCTAAGGTGTGGGAAAAATTAATTGACTTTACTAGCCAAGTAATATGACTTAAATGGTCAAGTAATTATGATACGGGTATAAACACAAGGGTGATCCTGATGCCTCTTATCATGTAGTAAATCCTACTACACGAATGTAGTCTCACTAGCGTTCTCGGGATGCATCACTAACGCAAGTTCTAGAATCTAAATGCTAACGATACAGTCATAAGCACTAATAATAAATGCTTTTCCTATCAAATCTAAAGGCGAATCTCATATATTTGGGTGGAACATTTTTCTGAATGGTACGGTTTTGTGCTAGTCATACAACTCCTATCCATGAGACGCTTGCTAAGGCTAAAGTTTCACTCCTGAATGTTGTAATAAATTTTAAATTTGGCGCTAAAATTACACACCTACCATCAAACAAACAAACTCAAGTGCAATTGTATCCTATAAGGTATCATCATTTACCCTCCCTTTACACTTAGGATGAATATTGTCCCCAATGTTCAATTAAAGGATGTAAAAGTAAAACAGGTAAAAGAATGAAAACAGATACTCCCCTGATTCGTTCGGTGTGGATAGTGTGGCAACAAGGTTAGATCTTCCTCCAAGAAAATGAACATTCAAAGCTTCCCTTCCAGAAAATAAATCATCTTCTTGTCATATATAACCTATTAAACCTGAGAAAACAATCAAGGCAACCTCGCGTAAAATCGGCGGCAATCTATATATACTAACATGTCTTAGAAAGCAATTTAAGATATAATGCTTGTGGAATGAACTTTTGCAGATTTCCTGGAGTTTATAAAACTAAAGAATTATCAAAAACTTTAAGACTCCGTTAGAAAAACAAAACTCGCAAAATTTCCAGAATTTTACACATGACGCCGTCAGGTGTTAATTCCTGACGCCATTAGAAGTGACCTGCAGAAATCTTTACGTTAAGTTTCCGGAAAATTTCTGAAAAAACTTATGTCCTACTTCCTGGAAAATCCTGCAAAACATCATTATGACTCGATACAAGACAATACAACAGGTTACCCTAAACGTATGGTCCGGACTAGGCCAGGGATGGGCCAGGAATGGGCCAGGCCCGGACTGGGCCAGGAATGGGCCAGGCCCGGCAGACTGCGGCCCACTCTACGCCTAAACCCTAATCCATGCCATATAAATATAGGGTTGGGGTTCCCAACACAAGACAATACAACAGGTTACCCTAAACCTAACTATTATATGCTATATCGCATCGACACTAACTTGACCGTCGGAGGTGGATCCCGGGGCTACGGCCTCGGGTCCACTCCTAACGGGTTCTCTTTGTTGACAGATCTACTCAGGGCTCGAGAAGACGACTAACGGCCCAAGGAGAGTCGTCAAATCCAGTCTGCGCCAGATTATGCATCAACAAGTTGGCGCCATCCGTGGGACCACGACAAGTTTTGTGCTCTCACATCACCGGAAAGCAACCACGAGTTCAAAAGCCGGTAACTTTAAAACCAAAACACAGTTATTATTTTATGCTAGTACGCGACAGAAAGCAAAAACCAAAACACAATTATTAAATCTAAAGCTATTATTTATAATTCTTTGGTCAACATATATAGCAACATCACAAAGTTATATTGACTTTGTTTGATCTGTTCATACGTAGCATACGTACCAATATTTTCATACATAGTTATATTGACTTTATTTTGTCCACGATAAGCCATGCGTATCAACTTTTTCTAAAATTTAAAAAGATATCCCGATATTTTTTGCGCATATCTTTTAAATATTCAAAAGATTTTATGTAAATCTTTTAAACTTGGTAAACACGATTTTACCTATAACCGCACTAAGCCCGCACGATCGGACCTACTTTATCTTTTAGCCGCGAACAACGCAGTCACGATAAATCTACCCGCATTAGGCCGTGCGTTCGGACATCTTCGCAGATTGGCGCCATGAGCGCACTGTCACGTACAGGCACCACGATACTAGTCAATCGCCATGAGCGCACTGGACAAAAGCCGTGGTCATCTGCGATCATCTACAAATGTTAGAGTCTATGCGGTCACGATACATCCATCTGCGTCTGTACGTGCGATTGTAACTATTAGTCGCGGTCACGGTGTGTCCATCCGCGCCATTGTTTTTATTATAATAAAAATAGAAAAAGATCAATAAATCGCCATGAGCGTACTGCGTTTGTAGATTAGCTACGTGTTACTTCTCTTATATAGTTTGTAAAACCTCACATTAGGTGTAATTTACACTACTACTTCTCTTATATTTTAATTTCATATGCTATGTGCTATATGTTGCTTCACACTAATCTTTTACTTCATTAGGTTTTATATGTTGCTATTCGCGGCATATACTTTTAATATTTGCATTAAGTGTTTTTCACGATTTGAATATCTAAGTTTAGTGCTCCTACAAGAGTAGCACCATCAAACTTGGGGGGCTACCAGGGTATATAATACCACTGTTTCCGTACGCGTCACTCAGGTATATTTGGAAGCAGATCGTACGTAAGAGGTATTGCAAGCCCGGTACAAAGACGGATTTAAATATTCGCACCATCGTGCCGCAGGGGAGACGTCCTCTGTCGGTTGTAAAGACGAATGTAATGTTCGCGCACAGCACGCACAACGCGCACCTCTGTCGCGCACAGCGTGCACTTTTGCCATAGAAGCACGTCTTCTGTCGCACCATGCTGCATCGCTACTGGTACAAAATGGTACGCCCTTACCCAGGATGCAACATACGAGATCCACCTTCACCATTGTGAGACAATCACAATCGTAATCCCAGTGCATACTGTCGCATGTGGGATGCCCAGTATAGTCCATCCTAGGCGCACAACTGAGTTGCGCACACATGGGCCATGCCGTCATGGTTGATTGGGCCTACGCGGCCATGAACAAAACTTAAGTCTAGCATAACATAGCCATGCACTATGTCACACTAGACTTAGGGGGCTTGTGGACGTATGGTCCGGACTGGGCCAGGAATGGGCCAGGCCCGACAGACCGCGGCGCACTCTATGCCTAAACCCTAATCGATGCCTTATAAATATAGGGCTGGGGCTCTCAACACAAGACAATACAACAGGCTACCCTAAACCTAACTATTATATACTATATCGCATCGACACTAACTTGATCGTCGGAGGTGGATCCCGAGGCTACGGCCTCGGGTCCACTCCTAACGGGTTCTCTTTGTTGACAGATCTACTCAGGGCTCGAGAAGACGACTAACGGCCCAAGGAGAGTCGTCAAATCCAGTCCGCGCCAGATTATGCATCAACAAATACTAATATACATGTTCATTTAATATTGTGGCGAATCAAGATCAATTTCATACTTAGAAACAAATTTGGGGTTTCCCTTTACACTTAGCTTTTGCAAAATACCTTTATATGAAGTTAAGATGAAGTTAAACGACAAAATAAAGCATTTTCACAATTTAGTTGAAACATGATCTACCAACAATAAAAATTAAGCATCCATGCGGAAACAAATAACAATCAAACAAATCAAACAAGTAAAAACACACAAAACATAGGTTGCCTCCTAAGAAGCGCTTTTCTTTATTTACGAGTCTTGTAGCTAGACTCAAGGCCATGGGCAATTACGTGACCTCATCTCTCGAGATGACGTATCCTATATAATTATGATCCTCACTATCGTGGTGGTGATGTTTCAATCGATCGACACTCGCAGTCACCTCCCCTCCTCCTTTACTACTCATGGTAGCTATCCCATCTTGGCGTATGCTTTCAATTGTAAATGGTCCATACCACCAGGGACTTAGCTTATCGGGAGGTACTGTTATCTCTGAGTGTTTTAAGAGTACCAGGTCTCCTTTTGCGAATGGTACATGATTCTCCATCGGTTGACTACATTCAAACTTGACATGAATTTTATTGCAGCTTTTGCCTCTCTCAGGCTTAGTTTCTTTGTAGCTTTTGATTCTTGTTTCCCATGCAAGAATTTTTTTCTTGAACATGATTAGGCGATGTGTCAATGTTGTTTTCGAGCTTTCTTTTCATCCGACTTTCCTGCACATATCGTGGGTCATAGGAAAGATAATCTTTCTTTTTTCCTGACTTAAGTTCGATTGCCCTTTTTTCATACCTAATGACAGCTCTAGCGGTGGTGAGGAATGGTGCTCCAAGGATTATTGGCATGCACCCACCTCCTTTATCATCGATGATCATGAAATCAACAGGATACATGAACCCTTCAACATTGACCAGTACATCCTCTACAATTCCCAAAGGGTATACATAAGAGTGACCAGCGAAGGATAGCCTAACACAGGTGGTGGCCGGCATTTTTGTGGTTAGTTGTGTATAAATAGTTAGGGGCATAAGATTTACTTCTGATCCTTGATCGGCGAAAGCATCCAGATATTGCAAATTCCCAATGCTGGCTGGTATCTCAAAGTTCCCACAAGCCATCTGCTTAGTAGCCACCTTTTGTATAAGTAGCTTCTCGAATACCGGTCCCCCAGGCAATGTATCATACTCATCTTTCCCCTCTTTCTCCTTCTTTAAAACCTGTTTGGAGGATTGGTTACGCCAGTCACCCTTTATCCAATTTGTTATGGTGTTCTTGTTTATATCATGTTTTAGGTAGTAACCTAGTGATTGGGATTTCGGCGGTTCCTCAATGGTTTGTTCACCAGGGGTTTCCTTTTCCTCATTATCCTCGTGGACAATTGTGATAGAATTAACAAATCGGGTAGTAGGGGTAGCGCTTTCTTTTCTTAGTAACATCATTTCTGGGGTCTTTTGGTTTGCGTATTCCTCCACTAGGCTCATCATCTCCTTCATTTTCTCTTGCATTTCCTCCTTTTGTTTATAAATAGCTTCCTCGAATTTAGCAAGCCGCTCAGAATGGGTTGCCATGTACTCTCTTATTCGAGCTTCGAATTCCGGGCTAAGGCTTTGAGGAGGTGAATAAGGTGGAGTATAATTCTGAAAGGTTTCGACATTCTCTCTAGAGGGTGACTCAGACAACGATGTCGGAATCGTATTTGAGACCGAATTGACTGTTGCCCGTATAGGACTTAAAGGTCTCCTTTGTTTTTCCATGAGATAGTCATCCTTTGTCTCAAGTTTACAAAGGAGTTCTTCGGAGATTTGGTTGGTTTCCCCAGGCGTCGAGATTGCGTTTATAGCCGAGTTTATAACATGGGTAACTTCCCATAACTCTTGATTGTCGAAGGCAAGCTCATCAATAATCTCCCAAGATTCCTCGGCGTTTCTATCATGCAACCTGCCTCCGGCGGCTCGATCAATGGTACGTTTGGTGTGAAAGTCGGCATAGTCATAGAAGATTTGAACTAATAGCCAAAGATTTATACCATGATCAGGGACTTTTAGGAGTAAGTCCTTGAAACGAGTCCATGCTTCATAGAAGGTTTCACCTTGACGTTGTTGGAACATCAAGATATCATTTCTAAGCATCGCAGTTTTCCCCGGTGGGAAAAATTGAGCAAAGAAACGAGATGTGAGATCATCCCAAGAGGTGATGGATCCCGCGGGAAAACGTTCAAGCCATTGACTAGCTTGATCACGTAGAGAGAATTCGAATAGGCGTAATCAGGTCGACTCTCTAGTTGTAACATCAAGGTCTATGGAATCTACGATTTTAAGGAAATCCTTGAGATGTTGATTAGGATCTTCGGAACGAAGTTCATGGAATGCACATCCACTTTGCACCAACCAGATGGTGTCGGATCGCAAGGGGGCACATTGGCTCCTTAAGTGAGCTCAATAGTGTTTCGATAGCCTTGGTGGCTAGGACGGGAATACTCTCCTAAAGTTCGGGGCCTAGGAGGTCGGTTCGCTAGTGGTGGGTTTTGTGGGTGGTTTTGTTGTGGTGGGTTGATGGGTTCAAAGATGTTACCACCTTCCATGATGTCGGATGGTAAAGGTTACAAACAAAGACACGAAGAAATAAGATAGACTAAAGAAAACCTAAAAATAAAAATAAAATCTTACTAGAAAAGAATCTAGCAAGTAGACCTAATAAAAAGAAATCCTAACCTAGACAATAACTATTCCCCGGAAGCGGTACCAAAAACTTGGTGTACGTGGGGATCGCACCCTCACAACAGGATTTAGCTCTCAAGGGATCTTGAGAAGCTTACAACCCCCACCAGGCAGTGTACCTGATCGTTGTAGTATAGTATAGTGACAAGTACCAGGGGATTGATCTTTCAACTCAGGAATAATGTCGCTAGAATTAGAAAGTCTACTAAACTAGATCTAGAGGTGAGGGATGATTCTTTTTGTATTTTTATATTCTTATGAAAGCAAGTAAAATCTCAGGTTTTGAAGGAGTGGGCGGAATTAGTTGCTAGCCAACTAACCCAATTTATCTAAAGATGCAATCAAAATAAAATAAAAGAAATGAAAATACAAGTATTATACTAATGTGGTGAAACAATAATGAGGAAAGTTGTGTTTACTTAGATTTCATTACTCCCTAGATATCTTTTACAGGTTGATAGCTTGTTACAATTGCATGGATGACGGGTCATATTCCTTAATACTAGTCGTAGGGCCGTATACAATATTCCCTAACTCTATAGGATCCTACTTCATCCTATGTCGAGCCGTTAGAAGCTCCTAAAATGGGATCATTAGAATTCTCCTACGCATTAAATACAACCAAAAATCGTAGTACACCTCCGATCATGTTTCTTAAGAAGTTCAAGCAAGTTATCAATGGAAGTCTGCCAGTTTTCTTAAGCCTAACATCGAATACAATCATCCGTAACAATTATAAACAAACAATCAACTCATAATTAACATCTAGGTTTCACTACATCTAAGCAAACACAAGAGAAATCTAGCCTAGCATGTTAAATAGAAGACAAGCGTAAGATATAATCAAACAACACATAGATATATTGAATGATATGAAGGAATACTTATCTTTAATTGAACATGAAAGATTCAAGGGGTTGAAACCCTTGAAAAAGTGATACAATTTGGACTAGGGTTTATTCCCTCAAAGTTGCACACTAATGAATGAAGTTTGGAAAACTATATATAGATTTTACATGGTGACAGCGTCATGTGTTAGGTTGTGACGCCGTCAACTCGCCGCCATAATGAAATCGTATTGCCTATATCTATTTGTGACGCCGTTATGTAGGATGTTCCTCTGGGCCATCACTAATACTTGGACCATGACGGCCTTGGGTGACGCCGTCATCTCCTAAGCTTAAAAAATCTCTGGATCATCATGTTTATTTTCCACATCCACCTCTTTTGTAACTCTTGACACCGTTACGTGGAGAGTCTTGACGCCGTCAGGTACTGTTCCAGCAAGGAAAATTGAGACTTTGCCATTTTCTTCACTTTTATGCTCCAAAAACGTCCAAAATGCTTCCTTTTCCAAATTTATCTCCAAAAGTACCTAAAATGACAAAAGGAACAATTTAGGGCACTATTTGATCAAATAATCACGAATTCGGGCATAAATGACCCCTTAAAAGTGGTACACTTTTCACCTCATCAACCACACCATGAGACTCAGCAGTTTTACTGTTGTGAGTATTGTGGTGGTTCACACTACAGTTCTGATTGTCAATCGGGAAACACGCTTGTCTATGAGAAGGTTCCTGATAACAATTACGACTACAACACATACGACTCACAGCCACATCAGTTCAACTGATGTGAGTATTGTGGAGGTCCTCACTTTAGCTCGGATTGTCAAACAGGGAATCCATTTCCTTGCAACAATTACGACTATTCGTTTCAAGACCTACCTCCACAGTACCAAATGATCCAAGCAACTCCTCAATAGCCGAAAGACCATTGTCTAGAGGTTCTTGAGAAATTAAAAGAACTTAAGGAGGAGTTGGATAATATTTCGCTTCGCCATGCTCCAAGTTCTTCTTGTGCATATTGTGGGGGTCCTCATGATGATTTTCAATGTCAACCGTATTATAAACCTGAACATTGTTCTAGTTCTATTACATCCGGTTTTGACACATCCACATCCCCACAATTTTCACTCATTCAATATTCCCGTGGGAAATCCATGAAAGAATTACTTGCCGAAGAACGAGCTTCTAGAAACGAAAAGACCGTGGAAGAATTACTTGTCGAAGAACAAGCAGCTATAACACGTGCCAAATTTCGTAAAGCTGCTCTTCTCGATTACGATGATGATAGTGATAATGAAGATACCCTTGATATCCTTCAATTTTATAAGGGTTCATCAAATTCATCAGTTGTAATTCCTTCCATGGAAAATCAGGGAGAAAATAATGTGACGGAGTCACTAGCCGTTGATCAAATGGAACTTGAAGAATCCATAACGGCTAGTCCTTCTCAACTCCCTTAGTCTGTTGATATGACACCCGTAGTTCCCACTCACTCTCTGAGCATGGGGGACGAGCATCTTAGCACTGTTCCTAAAAAGGAATCGGACGAATTCATAAAGTCTAGTATTGAGAACCTTGTCCCAATCCCAAGAGAGTCACAGGGAATTTTTGATCATGTATGTGATCTTCCTTCCCCTCTTGAGTGTCCAAAAGATCAATTTGAAACTTTCTCCGATTGTAGCAAAGATTGTGCATCTTATGGAGACATCGAGTATGTTGAGGCATCAGTTCCGCATTCTGATGTTGATCTTCTTCTTGAGGAGTTCGCCGATGAACTCACTCACATCAATCCACTTCCAACGGGAAGTAACGATGATCTCTTTGAATTTGAAGCCGATCTAGGAGAAATTGAAAGTCTCTTATATCATGATTCGTCACTCACTTCTTATCCCAACAGTCCAGAAGAGAATGTTGATCACCTTGTTCCCGAAACATTCAAAACTACTATCACCAATCCTCTGTTTGAATTCGAATCTGAATTCACTTTGATTTCTGATAATCCAATCTTTGGTACTCAGATCGAGGATAGTGTTGAGTCTACACCGGAACAAGAGTTCACAGATGTACATCTTGAGATCAATTCTCTTCACGAGGAGTTCTCCGATGAACTCACTCATATCATATCTCCACCGGAGTATGATAACTTCCACTTTGATCCAGACACACCCGGGATATGTCTTGATCAAGCGAGCTTAAATGATGAGATTCATAATGTAGAAATTATGGATTCTCTTGTGGGTGATGTTGAGTTAGTCATGATTTTCATCATGATTTTATTCCTTTTCTTCACCAATCCCGTGACTTTTTCCCTTCTTCACTCCTTCGGGAATGAAGATACTATCTTTGACCCCGGCATTTCCATTTACCATTATCTTGAGCCAGGGTCTCTTAGTATATCTCATCGGTGTGGAACTTTCACGTACTTCAATGTTTGTCCAAACATCTTGAATGAAAGTCCGATGGAGATTGTCTCTACCACATGTTGCCAAGAACCAATGAATTCGGGGTCGAGTCAAGCTAGTGACTCGGTAAACAAAAACATTAGCATCACATGGGTTTTCACCCATATTTCTGTCTTCTTTCTACTTTCTAACATCTAAGTGTGGGGGAGTTGCCCCTGCTGTTAAAAAAAATAATAATAATAATAAAATGAATGAATAAAAATGGTATTCTCACATTTAGCTAGTAATGTTGCCTTTTTATGTTCAAAGAGTCAGCATAATAGCCGGGACTTTGAATATTGAGGACAATATTCAATTCTAAGTTTGGGGGGGAATTCTAGCGAATTTGATCACATTATACCTTCTAGTACCCCCGTTTTGGCCACAAAAAAAATTTAGTGGAAGTGCTTTGCACTAACACAACAAATGGTTATCAGTCCACCATGTCTAAACAACATAAGGACTGGCTAATCCTAGAGCAAACGGTTCTAGGTAAAGAAATCTCAAATCCGTTTATGGCTGACAATTTGCCAAAAATTGTATGGTATTTAACTCACCATATCTTTGATAGTGAAGAGTTGGCTAGCCCACAAGGTTATGGCTTGTGGTAAAGGCAGTGGAAAACCATAATTGGTAATCAACTCACCAAGATGATAATTTTATCAAAGAGTTGGCTAGTCCAAAAGCAAACGGCTTTTGGTAAAGACAAATCAAATCCGTTAACAGCTGATGGTTTGCTTAAAATCATTTGGTTATCAATGTACCAAAGTATCATATACTAAAATAATTGGCTACTCTAGAAGTAATGGCTTTTGGTAAAGAGACATCAAATCCATTAAATTTTCATAAAAGATTGCTAGGGACTAGCAATATTTAGTGTGGGGGATTAATGAGTGTGTGAATACTCATCATTTTTGTCCAATCTGAACTACAAAAACCTTTAGAAACACTCAGAAATGCATCAAAATACAGAAAATATCCCAAGATTGTGTTTTATATGTTTCAGGTGCAAAATGATTAAAAACAGATCAAAAACGAACAAAGTTTGCATAATTGACTGTTTCAGTCCCTCAACTTTCAAAACTTGACAAAATCAGTCTCTGAGCATTTGTTTTGAAAGGAAAGTCAACTTAAGTCCTTGGAAAATCATAAATGGTCACTATTGGTCCTTGGATGAAAGTTTTCATGAAATGGCAAGAAAGATCCCTCAACTTTGAAAATTTGGCAAAAATGGTCCGTGGGTGCTTTAATTTTGGAAAATATCAACTTAGGTCCTTGGGTTATTCAAATGTGAGAATATTGGTCCTTGTAACAACTTTGGATAAACTACAAACCAGGCGCTTGAGTTATTAGAATTTGCATTTTTAGTCCTTGTGGTGATTTCTACTTAAACCAAACGGACCTAATGTTACTATAAACCCAAACAAACACAATCCAACACCAAACATCCAAGCCCATCACCTGATCCAGTCAACCTTTTACCACAAGCCCAATACTTCTCCAAGCCCAACTCCCTCACCGTATATTAGTAAAACCAGGGTCAACCTTAGTTTGACCTCCACCTCACCCTCATCTCCCTCCAACCCGTGACTCCAAAGCCCCAAAACTCCATCATCACTCCCTATCACACTCCTCTACTGCCACAGTCAACCCTTTTCACCAACCTGTCCCCTAAACCCTGCCCCTCATCAATTATCCCTACCTGTCAAACCAACCCCCACCCAAATTGCCTTTTCCATTTTTCCCGCCAAAACCATATTTGATGGTTGGGATCAAAGTAAAGCCATCCAATGGCTCACAAGGAAGTGGGATAGAGAGAGAAACTCATCTCAGACCCTATAAGTAAAGAAAGAAGCAGAGAGAAGGGTGTTAGTGAGAAAAAGTAGTTTTGTAGTTTTAGCTTAGTATAACATTTTAGTAAAATTTCCATTTCTAGTTGTAATAATTAGTTTAAAATGTTTGCATTCAACATTTTTAGTGTAATCTTAAGTCTCTTTAACCTCAATCTTAATTTTCCGTTATTATTTAAGAATTTGATATTTTTCACTTAAATTCTCTTATTGCTTAAATCCTGTTAAAAGTAGTTGTTTGTTGTTCATTTAAGCTCAATTTGGCTTACTCAAAAGCTTTATTAAGTTTTTAAAACATATTAATCAGTTTCTATTTAAAATCTCAAAAAATACCAAAAATAAGCTCAAAAATAATCCAAAAATCAAAAATCAGCTTTGATGAAGAAGGAAGCAATGGATCATGGTGATATTGGATTGTATTGGTTCATAGCCTCAGGGGAGGCAATAAGATAGGATGAAACTATTTTGTACCTTGGTTCTGCTTTGGATGCATTTTGTAAGCAACTCACTTAATTTTTGCATTGTATTGTAGAAGTGTTCAACTATGCATAATTCTAGTGTTTCTGATCTTCATTACTGTATTTACGTCGATTGTTGATAATTAAGATCATGTTTGTTCTATGGATTTCTCAGTTGTTAACTTTTGGACAATCAATGTCCCATTTGCATAATATGTTTAAGTGAGAAATTGTGGATTATTCATGTGTCCTTATGCTCAAACCAGCTTATCTCAGTTATTGGTTAGCTTATTTCAAGAATTTTTTGTCTAAATAATTCAAATGCTTTGCAAACTAAAAACCATTAAGCTTAAGGGAGTGTTTGGATGTAAGTTGTTCACTGATCACTGATCACCTAGGTATTTCAGTTGTTGGTTGTGGTTTCAACATGTTATTATAGGTCACATTAGGTCATTCTAAGCCTAAAATCCAGTGTTCATGTGAGAAAAAGTCAAAATCCATCTTCAATTTGCATCACAGTTTAACTGTTGAGCAATTGGAGTCCATGATCTCCCATATTAGTTCATAAGTGTATTTCATAGCTTGTTTCAGGCCCATTATAGCTTAATTCAACATATTAAATCAGTAGGAACCATTAGAATCTCAAATAAGTCAACATAGCTTAAAATTTCAAAAAGTCAAATTTGTTATGTTTCTCAGTTTTTCCCAAACTTGGAGGAATTTTCATGATCTCTGTAGTTAGTTTTAGCTTATGAGCTTCTGAATTCATAAAATATGGAAATTCAGCTTTTCTATGCTTATTTTACTTTATTTTTATGATTTTTATATCAGTGCTTATTTGCTTATTCTTTTGGCCTGTTTGCATAAAGTTTGCCCTGCACAGGGTATTTGTTTGTTTCAGTCTATTTTCATAAGCTCACAAAGTGTTCAATAGTGAAGCTCATTGAGAGCTTTTGGTTTTATTTGAAACCTCAGTGTCCCATCTTTTTTTGCTTGAGCTTTTATCACATCCTTGTGCTTATTCATTAGCTTATTCTTGCCTTACACACACCCTCACCCAATTGAGTCACTCAGTTTAACTGAGCACTTTCACAAGCTCATTTAGAGCTCAATTGTGGACCTCATTTCCTTATTCTTGGCTCATTCATTAGCTTATCAGGCCTGCTTCTTGGTTCCACCCTCACTTTGGATCTCTGAGATTGCTAGGTGGGTCCCACAGCAGCCTGCAAATAGCCTCTTTGAACTATTTGGTATAGCTTTGGTGACAAAGCTTGTTTCTGCTTATTGTTGCTTTTCAGTAGGCTTATTTGTGTGTCTTAGCTTATTTTCAGTTTGCCTCATTTCATTTTTAGCTTATTTCACCTAAAGACTTAGCTTGTAGCTTAATTGGACAACCCTTTGAACTCAAAATCCAATTTAAGCCCTTTTTGGCTTACTGTGGAGAAAATAAGCTCACAAAGAGCTAATTTTTAATTTTCAGAAAAGTTGTTTTTGTAAAAAGTACTTATATTTGGTTAGTAATTAGTTTTGTAAAGTAAAAATAAATAAAAAATAATTACAAAAAAGTGCATTGCTGGGATTCGAACCTTGGCCACCTAGCTCACCACACCACACACTCACCACTCGCCCTAGGGACTTTTTCAGTTAAACAATGCACCCTTTTATTCTTATAGAAGTTTTAGTTTCCTATTATTAAATAAGCCTAGCAACTGATAAGCTTATTTATAGCTTACAAAAATAGATTTTTCACTTTTTATAATTTTCTTACATTCCTGTTATCATTAAGTAATTTTAGAAACAGTTTTATAATTTTCAAAAATAGTTTAGTATTTTTAATAATTAAATTTAGTTATATTAGTAATTAATTAATAATAAATAATTGAAAAGTCAAAAAAATATTTTTCTTTTTCTTAAAATTTTCTTATATCATTAGGATTGTAAAAATATATTTTTCATATCCGTAGGACATCATTTGCTCCTGTTTCACTTTTTATTTTGCGCGTTGACGTTATTTTTAACGTAAACGCGCGTTTTTTATTTTAAATACGTTCCCAGGTAATTTGGTTTTACGTTATTGTTAATATAGCTTATTTAAGCTATTTCATTTCAAATTCCCTTAGTGTAATCAATCATAACCCTTTCCTGTCCAAATTCACCCGATCACAAACCCATTTTGATACCATCACACCTCGTCGGGACATAACGACCAGGGGAAACACTGTACTTCCACGGAGCATTGACCCTGAGCTGTCTAACCTTGTCGACCACATCTGTGGTTGACTTTAGTTGACCATTTAGGACCAATCAGCCTCCTTAATATTCTTGGGTTCTATTGTAGAAACAAATGCAAAGTAATTACTTTTATCTTGGGCATGTGATCTAAGAGTTCTTTCATCTAGTTCTCCTATGGCTTGATCTATGGGATGATCTCTAACTTCCTTAATGTTTTCTAATCCAGGCAATACTTCTGGTAGATAATTATTTGGTACCATCTTATTTTAACAAGCATCTTCTTCAATGATGTTATCATCTAGTAAAGGTAATGTCCTAGATTGTGGAGGAGTTTCGTCAAAAATTACATTACATGATTCTTCAACTCTTAGGGTTTCCTTATTAAGTACAATGTAAGACTTTGATGTTTGTGAATACCCTATAAATATTCCATTATAATTCCTAGTATCACTTAAGTTGGAGTTTTCTAAGGAGTTGGAGATTAAGCATTTGCAACCAAAGACTCTAAAGTACTCTAGGGATGGCCTTTTACCTCTAAGAATCTCATAAGGTGTTTTATTAATGGTCTTCCTAATCAAAACTCTATTAAGTATGTAAGATGCGGTTTCTACGGCGTGACATCAAATTTTTTGTGGTATAGATTGTTCATTTAACATTGTACGACTCATCTCTTGTAGAGTTCGGTTCTTCCTTTCAACTACCCTATTAGATTGAGGAGTGCGAGGAGCCGAGAAGTTATGAGAGATTCCATGTTTATCACAAAAGACTCCAAATTGTATTTCATTATCAAATTCTCTACCATGATCCGTTTGAATTGAGACAATTGAACATCCAAGTAAGTTTTGCAAATTTTTCCCCAAGATTTTGAATTTGTTAAATGCTTCATTTTTAGCTTTTAAAAATAATGTCCAAGTATATCTTGAATAGTCATCCACTATTACCAAGGTATAGAAGTTTCCTCCATAGCTTTGAATATCGGATGGACTAAACAAATCCATATGTAAGAGTTCTAAAACTCTTGATGTTGAAATCATGTTTATAAGCTTATGACTTGCATGGACCTGTTTACCTACTTTACATGCGTCACAAAAATGATTATCAAATTTCTCTTTAGGTAGTTTCCTAACTAATTCCTTAGATGCAATATTGTGAATTAATCGCATGTTAGCATGACCTAATCTCCTATGCCAAAGATAGGAATTATCTATAATGGATGCAAGCTTTATTTTGGAGATGCAAGACACATTACCTAGTTTTGTATCCTTTTCCTTACAGATGATTTCAATTATGGTATGATTATAATCATGATCTTTACTAGGTTGAGATCTTGTAAGTGGATTCTCCTTGAAGCATACCTAGAATTTAAAATGCAACTCAAACTTTTGGTACCCGTTGTTTCTTGGGTCCGACATGGTTAGCACATAAAAAGTCCATATTGAATACTCTAGGGTCTTGAAGAAATAAATATAATTAAAGTATGTTTTGTTATGAGGATTGGGTCTTATTCTACTTTGATTCAAAAAATATGAAGGTCTCATGTTTGGTGTAGGCAAGAGAGGTCTTTGGTCAACTCGAACTTGAGTATACTTAAGACCATTGTAAGAAACCGGGTTGTAATATGGTTTTGTTGTTTCTCTCCATACAATGGATCTTTGATTATGTCGAGTATTTGCAAGAGGAACTTGAGGAGTGATTGGTTTAATAGAGCTTTTAGTTTGAGCTTCTCTTTTCCTCAGAATCCTGGCACGCTTCTAACGCATTGACGCGTCAACCAGCGCGTCAGCCTTAAGGTTTTTGAAAATTTTATTTCCATTTGTTTTTACAAAATTAAGGGGTTTAGTTAGACTCTCGGAAGTGGTTTTCTTTTCATTTTTAAATCCAAGACCTTCCTTATCTTTGGACACTTTTTGATGATTCATCATCTCATTCAAATCATTACTACCCTTTTTAATTTTGTAAGATTTAATGACTTTTGTTGAAGTTCCGAGATTTTTTCACACAAAGAGACAACCTTAAGTGTGAGATTCTCACAATATTTACATGGTTCAACGTTCTCATGGAGAGTGGTAAGTCTCTTTATTTCAATTTCAAGTTCATTGTTTTTAAGGAGTGCTTTAGAAAGTTCTTTCTAAAAACAGCGTTTTTCTTTGATAGTTAATTTTAGTTTTCTAAATACTTCTTCGTAATTATTAAGTAATTCCTCATTTTCCTCTTGCAATTCATTTATATCAAAAGAAGTTTTGCTAGTAGTGGAGTTAGGTTGTACCTCATGAGACTCAATTGCCATAAGACATGTTGCTTCCTTGCTTGCTTGATTCTCATCTTCATTGTCACTCCATACTCCGCCAACAAATGCTTTGTAATGTCGAGGCTTTAGGCAATCACTAACGAAGTGGTCTTTCTCACCGCAATTGAAACATCCATCTTCGCGCTTTGAACCTTGATGAGCTCTATTAATCTTTTCATCCTTTTTTCTACGATCATTAGTACGGTTACTAAACCGATTCCCTCGTTGAAACTTTCCACCTCTTCTAAAAAACTTTCTAAAGCTTCTAGCCATAAGATTGAATTCTTCATCATTCACCTCTTCTTTATCACTCCCTTTAATGCTACCATCACCTTCACTTGCTTGAATTTTAGTGACTTTAGCTTTAAGGGCTAAAGATTTAACTTTTTCTTTCTTTTCCTTGGTCGTAGCCTTGTCACCTTCGAGAATCATTTCATAAACTTTAAGATTCCCAATGAGCTCGTCTAGAGGAAGCTCCACCAAGTTCTTGGCTTCTTCAATGGCCGTCACCTTAGGCCGCCACTTGACCGGAAGATCTCGGAGAAACTTTCTCACATGGTTCTTGTTGTAGAAGCTAGGATCTAGAGCCGTAAGGCTTGTGATAATAGCATTGAACCGTGTGTAACCATTGTCAATGGTTTCTTCATCGGAGATCGAAAACTTCTCATATTGTTGAATGAGTAATTCGATCTTGCACTCTTTGACTTGTGAATTGCCTTGATGAGTAATGATGTGAGAATGCCAAATTTCTTTAGCGGTCTTGCAAACATGGACTCTCTCAAACTCCTTTCGAGGTAGAGCATTATAGATCTACATCTTGGCTTCATCATTCTTACCGAGCTTTCTCCTCTCATCATCATTTAGATCCGAATGTGGTTTATTCACCAACAACTTTGTTTCGAGGTCTTCCACCGTGAACACAAAGTTGCCATTTTGGATGATTTCCCATACATCAAGATCTTTGGACCTAATATAGGTCTCAAACCGGGTTTTCCAAAAACAAAAACAATCGGTTTCTAGCAAAGGTGGTCTTTGCATGAAACACCCCTTAATATAGTTCTCTTGAGCCATGGATCTATACTCAACTTTGTCAAAAATCTTGGTTATGATTTTAGATTTTTGAGAAAGAAATTTTTGACTCAAAACGGCTTCTCGGGAAGGTTTTAACGCTAAAAAACTTGAGTATTCTGTTCTGATACCAATTGTAGAACCGTAGAGCGGGGTGAATACGGTTTCTTCGGCTTTTAGAACGTTTAAAAAACTTTAAGCCAAGAAGATGAACCAAGTGGTTGTACAATCAATTCAACAACCACAAATACAATCCAAAGTATATAAAGCGAGTAATGAGAGACACCACGATATATACTGGTTCGGGATAGGGGTTTATACCATCCGTATGTCCAGTTGTGAATCCACGACACGATACTATTCCACTAGTATAATCCTTTCGGTGGACTACAAACCGTTACAATTCACTCCACCAATATTCACCAATATCGATGCTCAAAAAGAAGGAGTTACTCCCACGGTATTCTGCCCTCAGAAACCACCCAAAAGAACCTCGTGACTCGACTTACACTTTGGTCACAAAGACCTCAACCAAAACTTCCACCCGGAAGTATCAAACCCCAACTAGATCCCCAATGATCTATGCTTGGTCAGCAAGACACAAGACTTCCCTTACAACCAATTTGAATGATAAAACAAAGTTTCTTTGAACCAAGCCCTAACCTAACATAGTAACTCGGTTCTAGTAGAAATGGTATAGATAAGAAGACCTTCGACACAATCACAAGAGTGGATTAAGTTCTTGAGATTCTTCCCTTGCAAGGAGATGTGTTCTTTCAAAGATGTTAGTGTGTTTTACAAAGAACCCAAGAGATAGAATTAGAGGATTAGAGAGTAAGAATGTAGAGAGAAAGAATAATGGCAAGGTGTAAGGAATACAAGAGTCAAGGCATGGTATTTATAGGTAAAAACCCAACTAGGGAAAATTTTACCGATCCCGGTGCGTTGCCCATGCGTAAACGTATGAGAGACGCACCAGACACCCAGTAATAATTTTCCCAAAGCTTGGGTGTTTGGCCTTTTAAATACCTTACCTTGCTAAACCCCCAATTGTACTTCATACTAAATCTTAACATTAATCAATCTAAGGTTTAACTCAAATAGCCAATTTGAAAAATGTTTTGTGAAGTGTTTATAAAAAATCAACTATCAAAGATAGAAAGAGTAGAAGAGATAATTGAGTAGGGGTAGAATGGGTATTCCTCATATGGCATAGAAAATAGAGAAAGAATATGCCATGGGATATTCCTCTAAAGGGAAGAGTGTGAGAGGTTGAGTTAAGAAGTAACCATGGTTAGGTTTAGAAAGAAGTGTATAGAGATTAAACCATGGTTAGGTAAAAGGGTGTATCCAAGGGAATGTTCCATCCTTGGTGTGGTTAAGAGTTAACCATAGTTAGGTTAGAAGAAGCATATCCAAGGGAATATTCCATCCTTGGTGTGGTTAAGATTTAACCAATGTTAAGTGTAGAGAACTAACCGTAGTTGGGTTAGAAGAACCATGGTTGGGTTAAGAGAAGCATATTCCAAATAATATTCCTTCCTTGGAGAGAAAGTGTGGATGTTGGTGAAAGGATGTGAAAGGGTGTAAGGAGTGTAAGAGTTGGATTGTGTGTGTGTGTGTGTAAGGGAATATGTAAGAATGGATGTGATGGGGAGCATAGTGTGTGTGGAAGGTGAAATGGTTGTGAGTAGTGTATGTAAATTTGAATGTAAAGTGTTGGATGTGTAAGGAATTTGTTGGTTGGATATGATGTGTGTAAGAATGAGTTGTATGTGTAAGGAGTGTGTAAGTTTGATATGATGGGGAGCCTTGTGTGTGTGAAGAGAGGTATGTGAGATTGTGAGTGAAGTGTGTGTATTTTGAATTTAAAGGTGTGTGTAGAAAAGAGTGTGTGAGTGTATAGGGAAGAGTATGTATTGGTGTATGAGAAAGGTGTATAGGGAATGTATAAAGAGGGGAATCTTGTGTGGGAGAGTGTGAGTCAAAAAGGGTATGTGAGTGTGTAAAAGGTGTAAGGGAATATGTAAGAGATGTAAGAAGATGTTGGGATATTGGAGGCTTTGTCTCTTGTGATTAAGAAGATGATTAAGAGAGGATTAAGAGATAATCTAATTGTCATTAAGAAGAAAATGGTTAGACAATTAAGATTATAAGTTGAGAAAATCATAGGTTACTTATAAGTCCAAGTAACACAATGTGGAGAATCCATATTTTCATAACTCGTGACTTTTCACGACTAGACGTACTTAACTAATACCTTGGTACAAACAAGCTAAGTGCTTTGCCATGATGTAAAGCATAATCTAAGCGAGAAAGGATGCGTTTACGCAAATAGACCTTTGACTTAGTTTGACCAATAAGGGAGTAAACCCGTTACGTGATTAGAGAAGACGTAAGTACTGGATATGAGCATATGGATGCTTTCACATGATGTTACGTGAAATGTATAAGCTCCCTAAGTTTAGAAAAGCCTTGGTTAGAGGCAAGAGTTAGAAAACATGAGTTGGCGTTTTCCGTAAGTTGGTGCTTTAAAAGTTGGATCTCTCTAATCCCAAAAATCGTTTCGAGTGTTCTCAATTAAGCACATAGCATATTTATACATGTATTGAAAGATCTATATTTGTCGGGTAAGGGGAAGGCTGACTTTCAAAATTCGTCTCGAACCATACAGAAGCCTTGCGCGCCACCCACGCATCAATGCGGGGGCAGCGCGCCAACACCAGATATGGATTCGGGGAATTTTGGCTACCGTTTGTTATTTTATGTGTTTCGAAGGTTTATTTGTCATCATTAAAATATCAAGAGATCTTGACAATGTTGCCTCAACAACTTCCATTTTGCCAACTTATATGAATTAAAAGCGATTTTAGATTCTTTAGCATCTTTGCTAGTTTATACATATTGGAACCCTCAATCTCCTTCCACCACAATAGGTAAGGAATTCTTCATATTTGCAACAAAGTTTGCAAATCTAAAAGACTTCTTTTGACTTTTTACACCTTTGGGAATAACCAGAACACCAAGGGAGTGATTAGAGATTAGGAAGGGAAGAAAAATACCATAAGCTATAGGATAACTAGTCATAAAAGAACGATTCACCATCAATCTGTCCAGTTTCTTAGGAGTTTTACATTGAGAATTTTTCAAACTCTTAGTCCAACTTTACTGAAACCATTACTATTAATATCCACCATTTCAATCTTGTTAACACAATTTTAAAATTCATCATGTCGTGAGATGGAATTGAGCTACTAGCAATGAGTTCTTTTAATTTCAGAGTCACATTGAAGTAACCCATAATTACCCAAGGACAATCATTGATTATTTGTTTTTAGCCTCTAAATCTCTCATAATTTTATCTTTTCATACCCAAAATTTGAAGTATAAATGGTTGAACAATAAAACTTCACATGAGCCTTAACATATTCCACTAGAATAAATACAGATTGAGTATGCATAGCAATATGCTAGACTTTAAAACAATATCACTATTCCACCCAACCATAATCTTACATCCTTTACTATTATTTTCTCCATTTGTTACGCAATCCCAAGATCCAAAATTAAAATTACAAATGATTTATGTGATTCCAAAACTGCAGACATAGACAGTTCCAATCTCTCTATTAATAAGCCCATCATTTATCCCAAAATCAGCACAACCACCATTGCTAACGTCATCACTTCCTTTTTAAATCAATTCACCACTATTTTTTTTCCCTTGATTACTCTAATTTTTATTCAAATAAAAAATTGAATCATCAAATCTACTCGGTATTTTCAGTGTTTTTTTTGAAGATCTGTTTTTTATTTGACATTAGGGCAAAATTTGAAAGATTACAAAAATACGTCTTAAAAAGCTGAAAACACAAAATTAATGTGATAGAAGTGTATAGAAATGAATTATGAATGAAATGTACGGTTTAAATTTGTAATTTGGATTTAAATTGATGCATTAAAGGGTTTTTAGTGATGAATTAACGGGAAAGTTTGTTAGGGTTAAAGAGAGAAAGTTTGTTGGTTGCTTAAAATTCTTTAATATTTGTGCTAAGTAATAAAAGACAGTTGATCTCAACAAAGATTTTTTGTGATCATCTTGGCAATATGACTCATTGCTCTTTTACTTATTTGTTCCGTGATTGTGGAGTGTGTAAAACGAAATGAAAGGATAAATATAATAAAAAGTAAATCCGCTCGAATTTTTAAGCTAAACATAAGATTTCACTTGTCACTATCATGCTCTTTTAACGTTAAATTAGTCTTACCTTAATTTCTTTTTGTCTTAAACGATTTATTTGTAATATTTATCTCCAAATTTTACTAAGAAGACCCGTAAAGTATACATAAACGAAAAAGACAACTAAACTAATCAATCACTTTTCCCCACTAAATAAGGTGGGGATTAAATAATCTTTGATCGTACGTCAACTTTCTTAGATCTATTATAACTAAAAAAAAAAAAAAAAAAAAAAAAAAAAAAAAAAAAAAAAAAGTATAGCAAATTATAATCAAACAAAACTTAAATATTTATTGTTACGTCATGAATCACATTTTCATAAAATAAAATAGAAAAACAACAATATATAATTGACGAGAGAGTAGCAATAAAGTAATCACACAAGCGTCTATCCTTGTTCATATCTTCCACCATTTAGCTTCACTACAAAACACACACAGACCAGTAGACCACTATCATTTCACAATCCCTTTATATAAAACTTGATTCCTTTGTCACATAGATCATTTGTTCTTCATGGGTTTCTTTTATCTAGCGATAAAAATCCCACAAATAATCACAATAACAATCATAACAAACGTTGCATCATATATTATATCACTCATTTTATCAGCACTAGCTCGTATAGGTCTTTTGAAGTCTCATGATCCAGATGATCACATTCCTGGAGGCGCCGTCGGTTATGTTCTCATACTCGACGGCGGCTCACCTTCTTTACAGCCTGTCCCTATCCATGTAGCGACAGCTGCAATAAAAGATAAGGTTAATATCGTACGGTACGAGGATTATGTATGTCCGTACGTAGGAAGCGAAGTATTTTGTACGGTTTGTTTAGATCGTGTACGTAAGGATGATTTAGTTAGAGAGCTAATAAACTGTAAACATGTGTTTCATCAAGAATGCTTAGATAGATGGGTAGATGAAGGACAGGTGAATTGTCCTTTGTGTAGATCGATTTTACTTCCACCGAAAAGATTGTTGTCTTCGGTCGTGTCGTCCCCTATAGCCGTGGCTGATGATGATCCCGTAGAATAAGAGCTGAGGCCGGGTGGAGTGTTATATCTGTATAAGTTTAGTTTCATGATTGAAATATGTATTTAGAGAGTATTTGAAACCATATGCATGTATTAGTACTATTTTGTATATTAATTTTGTTCTTGCAATATAGGATTTGCTTGTGTTTACATGTTTGTGGTTGAAGAACATATGGTGAATATACACAAGATTAAAGATTATATGTTGATGATTGAGATGGATAATTAAGATGAAATATTATGAGGATAGGATGGGTACGCATATATTTATGATCACATGCCTTGATCAAATACTACTATACAATGCCCTACTTCTCTTTATTTCACACGTTAAATAGTGAAGTTGTTAATGACAGAAAGTTGTACTACTATTAGCTTTAGTTTAGTTTGAAAGACTCGTTTGTTTAGCGTAACTCATGCTACCAAATCAGTTAAACCATCAGAATGTCAACTTAACATTGTCTTCCTAATATTATGGTTCGGGCAAGGCGTGCAGGTTGCCGGTTATCAATGTTTTGCAAGAAAAACAAAAATCGGTTCGGAGTGATTTGTTTCATGTAAGTAAAACAAAAAGGATCAAAATTCTGAGGTTTAGAAACAAAAAGGGAGCAAGTGGAATGCTATCATAATACAAGAACATGCGCCATTATCGTAAAAGGGATAGAGATAGACCACACTTTGTTTTGATTATGATGGCTATTTGAATTTAAAAATTGCATTTGAACTTTTCTACAACACTTTATCAACTTTTATTGTTACAAAAATGAGAATTAATTTGGTATGTTTTCAAGTTACATTTGCATGTTTAACTTTGTCAATTACTTGAACACAAGTAATTATCTGATTACCATGACTTAAAACAACCCCAAAATACAACACTATTTATTTCATAAGTTGCATAATCATAATTGGAATAGATGCCATAGCCCCATGAAAGGAAATAAGGGCCTGTTTCCAGCTGTAGAAAAGATTCTAATACAATACGGATTACGGAGTACAGTAAAACCTCTATAAATTAATGCTCGATAAATTGATAACCTCGATAAAATTAATAATTTGTCCAGTCCCAAGTTGGGACCAGTACAAATTTAGACCCCAATCGATAAAATAATAAGATAATAATTTTTTTGAAGCCCCAATGTATATATATTAGTCCCAACGAAACTATAAATTAATAATTACTAAAAATTTCATATATATTTATATA
Source organism: Artemisia argyi (assembly GCA_030686995.1). Lineage (NCBI taxonomy): Eukaryota > Viridiplantae > Streptophyta > Magnoliopsida > Asterales > Asteraceae > Artemisia > Artemisia argyi. The sequence continues at coordinate 166,036,311 of CM060687.1, read as the reverse complement.
TGTGTGTGTAAGATAGTACTGAGAAAATTCTAAGATTATTTAGCAAATGAATTCATTGTCGCTTGTTATTTTTTTTATTAAACTTCAAATCTATATTGAGTTTATTTCAAAATCTCCTTATTGCACTAAAGTGTTAATTTGTTGTCTTCTCGTATTGCAACAAAAGTGTTAATTTTATTTTCATAAAGTGTGAATATGAATTCATAACATTTTAATTGAAACTTGTTTTTCAAATTTATTTTTCATCTCTAACGAATATACATTGTAACTAGTATATTACACTTGAAAATTTAAATGCTATATGTAAAACATCTTTAAATTAATAAATTATTAATTTATCGATATAATAATATCTCGCTAAATTAATAAAATATCCTGGTCCCAACATTATTAATTTATAGATGATGACGTATAGCCTATATTTGGGCCGCAAGCCCAAATGATAGACATTACTTATACTTAAGCCCATCACGAATGGGCTACCATGACAAATGGTATGGGCCGCAGTATCAACGCTTGGGCTTATGAAGCCCAAAGGCCCAATCTAACTCACCGGATATCCGATAAGGATCATCTATTCAAGGAATAGATATCCTTACCTCGGATAAGCACCATGCGTGCGTAGAGTAAGGAGCAAGAAACACGGTTTCTTAGCCCCTATATATAGAATCATACGATTCTCATTGAAGGTACGATTCACGGAATCCCTAAACTCTTAAACCAAAACCTAAATTCGATTACTTACTCTCACGCCGGAGTCTAATCGGGGGAGACAATCCCTCGATAAGCCTAACGGTGTTGTTTACTTTCTTAGTACGCAGGTAACAAAGTGCTAAGGAACGAATTGATATAAGAGCAAAGCCCAACAATCAGGTACGCCCAACTTTTGTATCAACAAGTGGCGCCATCCGTGGGACCCTACAACGAACTAGAATGACGAAACATAAGAATTCGAGCCAGCGGACTCCGCAGCCAGAAAAACGTGACCATCTGAGGAAGAATCAACAAGATCCAACCTCTAGACAAGTCGCTGGGACAACCAGCACACCTGGTCACCATGAGGCAGGGACAACCCAACCTCCCCCAGCGGTAGAACTACCCAGGATTACTTTAGAGGTCCCCAGTGTTGAAGAACTCCAACGCACCCTCTTCACCACTCCTCATCAGGCTACACCCGCAGTGAACAACACTGTGCCGCCAGGCGCTCCTGAACGGAACAGGGCGCCTAACACTGAGGAAGAAATTCTTGCAACAACTGAGGACGCACCGGATCTGACTTTGGGAAACTTTGTATCCCAAAATTATGAAACATTAAATGCCCTCATGCAAGAAGAAGCGGCAAGAAGAGCAGGTGCGGATCCGCAAACCCGACTTAATCTTGGTCCAGAACGCGAACCATCACCACCGCGCCACCCGCGAGGAAGACGTACAGAACGTACCTCTGTCCATGATAGGTTAGGTGCGGTACCCGACTCACAAAACTCTGGAGACAGCGGTAGGCGCACCAATGTCCATTCCAGACTTGGCAGTCGGGGAATACACGATCGATTAGGGCCTCAGCATTCGCCAAGCCAAGGATCTTCCAAACCTGAAAGTAGGCGAATACAAGATAGATTGGGGAGGAGGAGATCCCCAAGCAGAGATCCCTCAAGCTCCTCTTCTGAAAGGAGCAGGCGCAAACGCCGAAGGAGAGATTATTCTTCCTCCAGCGATTCCTCAGACAACGAGGATAAAGAAACAGGGCACTGGAAATCAAAAGGAAAACGTCGCGAGGAAGAGAACGAGGATATGTCTCTCCCATGGCGACGCCACAAAATTGATGCGTTCACACGTCGCATAAGTGATTACTCAGACGACAGGCGCAGGCGCATGCCCACTAATGTGAAGACATACGATGGAACAGGTGACCCAGATGACCACCTAAAAATTTTCGAGTCAGCCGCAACTATCGAAAATTGGCCACAGCCTGTGTGGTGTCACATGTTTAATTCCACATTGGTAGGGAACGCGCGCACATGGTTTAGCAAACTCCCACGTAGGAGTATAGGCGGCTTTGAGGAATTACGAAAAGCATTCCGCCACAACTTCACCCAGCGAAAGAAGTGCGCTAAAAATCCTGTAGAATTGGCAAGGGTGAAGCAACGCCAAGGAGAATCAACCAGCGCCTTCATGGAGCGCTTCAAGGATGAGTGCATACAAGTCAAAGCATGTCCCGAAATACTAAAAATTTCAGGGTTCATGAATGGAATTAATAATCCAGAACTCATCCGAAAGCTCAATGATAGAGTTCCACAGTCTTTCGATGAACTCACAAAACGCACCAGATCCTTTATAGAAGGAGAAGCAGCTGCTGCGGATAGCAAAAAAGGATATTCAAACTATAGGCAACAAGAACAGCCGCGGAGACAATCCAATGATCAAAACAATAACCGCGGCAGGAACTACCGCAGTGGAAGAGACAACGACAAATATACTCCTCTCACTAAAACTCCAAGGGAGATATTTGCAACAGAAGGTGCGAACTTCCCAAGACCACCACCAATTAAAACGGCAGAAGAAAAACGCCAAGGTAGTGGATACTGCGAGTACCACGGCCAAAAGGGCCATACAACTAACGAGTGCGTCCAACTGAAACAACTAATCGAAAAATTAGTGAGAGAAGGAAGGATGGACCACCTCGTAAAAAACATCAAGGAAGGAAAAGAGAGACAGAGAAATGGAGGCAAGAAAGAACCCCCAAAAGAAAAGGCTGATACTATATACATGATACAATCATGGCAGCGCAAAATAAAGCAAAAAGTCAGCCAAAAATTCTCTCCAGAAAAAGAGATATCCTTCCCTACAATCGCTGCGGACAACGCAGTCGTAGAACCTCTGACCATTGAAATACATGCAGGAGGACACGACATCCACCGCATGTATATTGATGGAGGAGCATCCGCAGACATCATGTATGATCACTGCTTCAAAAGGCTGCGACCTGAAATCCAAAGTCAGTTGATACCAGCTACAATGTCACTAACAGGGTTTACAGGAGAAAAGATCTGGCCCATGGGGCAGTTACGCTTATTGGTGGTTGTAGGAGATGAGCAACACTCAACTGCGGCATGGATAAATTTTATGGTAATCAAGTCTCCCTCACCATACAATGGCATAATCGGAAGACCAGGAATATCATCCATGCGCGCAGTACCATCCACAGCACACGGAATGCTTAAATTCCCAGTTGAAGGAGGAGTGGTTACTCTCTATAACACAACGGTACCACCAAGAGAATGTATCGCAGTGACAACTGAAGCAGATACTATTCCAGAACAGCGCACGGAAAAATCGCCAAATTTAAAGGTCGCTATTCATCCAGACTATCCGGAACAACAAGTTTCGATTGGAGGATCTTTATCTGACAAAGGTAAAGCAGCCGTATGCGCACTCTTGCAAAAGAACCTAGACATCTTTGCATGGGAACCAAAGCATATGACAGGAGTGCCTCGTTCTATCACAGAGCACAAACTACAAATCCGACAAGGATACCCTCCAATACGACAAAAGAAGCGCGGCCAGGCTCCAGATCGTGCAAAAGCTATTTTGGAAGAAGTACACAAGTTAGTAGATGCGGGCATCATGCGCGAAGTGTACTACTACGACTGGCTCTCTAACCCAGTCATGGTAAAGAAGAGCGATGGTAGCTGGAGGATGTGCGTGGACTTCACGGATCTCAATAAAGCATGCCCGCAAGACTGCTATCCATTGCCAGAAATTGATTGGAAGGTTGAATCCTTATGTGGATACCCCTTCAAGTGCTTCCTAGACGCATATAAAGGGTACCACCAAATCCAAATGGCAGTGGAGGATGAAGAAAAAACAGCTTTCCACACCAGTCAAGGGGTATACTGCTACACAAAAATGCCTTTTGGCTTAAAGAACGCAGGCGCGACATACCAACGGCTGGTGGACACAGCTTTCGAAAAACAAGTAGGCCGCAACTTGGAAGTCTACGTGGACGACCTTGTTATAAAAAGCCATACAGAGGATGAGTTAGTGCGCGACATCGAGGAAACATTCCGAACGTTGGGGCGGATAAACATGAAACTGAATCCAAAAAAGTGCACCTTTGGCGCAACTGAAGGCATGTTCCTCGGATACTTAATAGAACCCGATGGAATCAAACCATGCCCAGAGAAGACAAAGGCTGTTATTGATCTCCCCTCCCCGCGCACACTCAAAGAAGTCCAATCACTGAATGGAAAGCTGGCAGGGCTGAATCGCTTCTTATCTAAGTCAGCGGACAAGTCCCTTCCTCTCTTTAAAACACTCACGAAGTGTACAAAAAAGGGAGACTTTCGTTGGACCAATGAAGCGGAGGAAGCTTTCCAACAACTCAAACATCATCTGGCATCTCTTCCCAAACTAGTCGCACCGCGACAAGGGGAAGAACTAATCATGTACTTATCAGCAACCCACGGAGCAGTTAGTGCAGTACTATTGACAGATAGAGACTCCGTCCAGACACCCATATACTTCGTAAGCAAAGCCTTAAAGAAAACAGAGGTTAACTACAGCGCCATGGAAAAACTGGTCTTGGCTTTAGTGTTCGCCGCCAAAAGACTGCGCAGATACTTCCAAGCGCATCCAATTGCGGTAATCACTGATCAGCCAATTAAACAAGTTATCTCTAAACCAGATGCATCGGGACGCTTACAAAAATGGAGTGTAATGCTCAGTGAGTACAACATCTCATACAGGCCGCGCACTGCTATCAAAGGGCAAGTTTTAGCTGATTTTATCGTGGAGAAGCCAGAGGGCGACAGCCCAACATCTGCAGCAAAAACGGATCTACAGGAACCATGGACACTGTTCACTGATGGATCCTCATGCGCAGATGGATCAGGCGCAGGACTCATTCTTACAAATCCAGAAGGTATGGAATTCACCTATGCGCTACGCTTCGAGTTCACAGCCACAAACAATGAGGCAGAATATGAAGCCCTACTGGCCGGACTACGCATCGCAATTCAAATGGGTGTACGCAACCTAGAGGCAAACGTAGATGCTCGGCTAGTCGCTAACCACGTGTTAGGAGAATACGAGGCCAAGGATGATCATATGATCCAATACCTGGAAAAGACAAAGTCTCTGATCAAAAACTTCGATAGGTTCACAATAAAACAAGTACCTAGAGGGGAAAACAGAAAGGCGGACGCACTCAGCAAGATCGCATCTACAAGCTTCGCACACCTTTCAAAACAGGTATTGGTGGAAACCTTAAAGAACAAGTCCATCCTTGATATGGAAATATCAACGGTGATAGAAGAACAAGATCCCACGTGGATGACACCTATCATCGAATTTATCAGCAAGGGAACCCTACCCCAAGATAATAAAGAAGCTCGAAGAATACGGCGCACAGCGCAACGATTCGAATTCCGCGACAACGTACTCTATCGGCGATCTTTCTTACAACCATGGCTCAGATGTGTTGGACCCCTTCAAGCAGACTATGTACTCCGCGAACTTCACGCTGGATCATGTAGTATGCACTCAGGACCGCGATCCGTGGTGGCAAGCGCTTTAAGGGCAGGATACTATTGGCCAACAATGCACCGCGACGCACGCGACCTAATAAGAAAGTGCAGCAACTGCCAAGTACATAGACCTATTCCGCGCCGACCACAGCACGAGCTAACACCAATCACCTCACCATGGCCATTTTACAAATGGGGTATCGACATCGCAGGACCTTTTCCCGTCGCAGCGGGAGGAGTAAAATTCCTCATCGTAGCCATAGATTATTTTACAAAGTGGATTGAAGCAAAAGCTGTGGTGAACATTACGGGAAACCAAGTAAAACGCTTTGTCTGGGACAATATTGTCTGTCGCTTCGGCCTACCAGGCGAGATCGTATCAGACAACGGAAAACAATTCTGTGATAACCCATTCAAAGATTGGTGCGCACAATTAAACATCACATAACACTTTGCTTCAGTCAAACACCCACAAACCAATGGCCTAGTTGAGCGCGCTAATCGCAGTCTAGGCGAAGGCATAAAAGCGCGCCTTGACAGACATAAAGGAAGATGGGTAGATGAGCTCTCGCACGTCTTGTGGGCGCATCGCACGACAATCAAAACCAGTACTGGCGACACGCCATTCTCCTTAGTCTATGGAACAGAAGCCGTCATACCAGCCGAGATAGGAATGCCAACTATACGCACGACAGAGGTCAACGTCACAACAAATGACGAGGAACGGCGCATAGACTTAGATATACTGGAAGAAAGACGCGAACGCGCAGCTATACGTGAAGCAAAGGCTAAGGCAAAAATGAAGAAGTATTATGATGCAAAAGTCAAAAACACTTCATTCAGACCAGGAGACTTTGTTTACCGCGCCAATGACGCGAGCCACGTAGAAGACACAGGCAAGCTCGGACCCAAATGGGAAGGACCTTACGAGGTCACAGACGCGCTCGGCAACGGCGCATACAAGTTGCGCGATATGGAAGGTCACGACCTAGCGCGCACTTGGAACATCTGTAATCTCAAAAGATGTTACTTTTAGGCTACGGCCCTTACACAAACACACTCACACCCTACGCGGTGCCCAATAAGTGTTTGTCTTTCTTTTCTTTCTTAGGAATTATGTTTTCCATTTTTTCAATAAACTTGCAAGTATTAATAAAATGTTATGGTTTCTAGCTAACTCCATAGCGCACTTTTACTTTATTGCATATATGTCAATATTGTCTATCTTATATTTTTTGCCTACATGGCGTGCATGCACCACTTAAAGACCCACGAAGGCATAAAGGATGAGTTAACCTACTAATTTACTCGTTGAATAAGAGGGTTGCAAACCCATCAACATTGGGTCACGTATCCTTGCTAAGCGCCTTACTCTTGAGACGTCAAAGTAAGTTTCATATGCGCACCCCACGACGGATGCGCATATACCAAGTACACCGTACGAGCTTAGCAATATAACGAGCCAAGACACTTGGTCAAAAATAAAACTTAGCAAACAATGCAAGTATACTTAAGTTACGCACTTAAAAGACTTAGTCAAAAATAAAACTTAGCAAACAATGCAAGTATATTTAAGTCACGCACTTAAAAGACTTAGTAAAATAATCAAACTTAGCAAACAATGCAAGTATATTTAAGTTACGAGCTTATAACAAAATGTATTTTATTCCATATTCATTAAATTACTAGGACAAAATACATAAGTTCACAAACAACCTATATGCTATGGCGGTGATCATGGCTCTCTTCTGGAGCGGCAGAACTCCCTTCCTTCAACTTACTCAAGATTATGGCATCCTGCATCGATACGGTTGGAACACTTACAGCCACGCCATCTGATCTAGGAAGGTGTGCAGCGCCAATACCGCACATCACGGCCTTGCCCTTGATACCCTTCTTCACAGCAGCCCTCTGCGCATGCTGCTCCAGCACCTCCTTCAAGGGGACTTCCTTCTCCAGAGCAAAAGGCTTGAGGATATCACGGGGCCGCGCAAAAACTGGGACTTGAAGCTGCGATACATCAGGTTTTAGATAATAGTCTAACTCCTCTTCCGCATTCTTCTCAAGATGGCGCTGCAAAGTTAAACCAGCCATCAGCACAGCTATAGGGTCATCTTGGTCGCGCTCTAATTTCCCTATATGCGGCAGCTCAAGAACCTTCAGCCCCGCCATCGCCTCCACCAGCTCATCGTACGCCGTTGAGCTATAACCAGGAATCTCCGCCAAATCCTTCTCCAGCAACTTGGCCTCACGGAGCTCCTCCATCGCTTGCGAACGGCCACGCGCCATCGCGCAGTGGACAACCTTCCCAAAGGCCTCCACCACCTCCGCAGACTCTAAAGTACTTAGAGCTGCCAGACGAAGCCCATGGCTGATCAACCACCTGCATTCACAAAGTGGTAACAAGATAAGATAAAATGGAGTGAAGAAAACAATTCTAAAAGATAAGGGTGTAAGAATACCTGCGCTCAGCAATCACAGACATGAGATGAGGATACAGCTCCTCGTCGTACTCAATGCTAAGTGCGCGCAGCTTCTCCTCATACATCACGAGCGTCTTCTCCATGCGCTCCTTGAACTCTTGCAGGCTAGCATAATGCTCAGACCTTTTTTCCTCAAGGAACGACACAGACCATGATGCCTTGGCCTTTATCTGCTCGTTGCACGCCCTCGCATGTAGCAGATCAGCCAAGATGCTCATCTTGTCCTGAGCCATCTTCTCCCCATACGCCCTTGACTCCCCGAGCTCAGCCTGCACGCCCGCCAATAGCACGCGCAGCTTCTCCAACTCTTCTTCCTTCTGGGCCAAAGCACGACTCTCCCCAACGCGCTTTCCCTTCAGCTGCGCCACCAGCTCAGCCTGACGGGCGGTAGTCGCAGCCAACTCATCAAGAAGTTGCTGCGCCTCACCACCATCAGCTGCCAAGGTATCCTCTCCCTTGTTTTCATTCTGCGGAGAGGATACTTCATCATCCTTCGCGTCGTCATCCCTACGGAACAAAGACAGTCAACAAAAAATTACAACAAGTAATTGCAAAAAAAAAAAAGAGAGAGAAGAAATGCACACTTACAGAAACGGAGAAGCATCAGCCTTCAACCGTGCGCCGGAGGTCGAAGTTTCTTCCGCGTTCGACTCTGCGTCTTTGATGACGTGTCGACGCCTCTTGCTGGTGCCACTGGTTCCAGCCTCTCCCTTGCGCTTCAAGTTCTGCGCAACCTCTTCCCTCAACACCTCCTCAGGTTTCAGGATCCGAATACTGTCAGATGACCCTGAGCGCGCCTCCTCGCGCGCCACCTCCACTTCAGGCACCACAGTGGGCGCCACCACTACCTCTGGCGCCATACTCTGGACGGGCGTCACCACAAGTGGTGGCGTGTCCTCGGGAACTGTCGCGGGCAAAACAGTCAAACGCCCCGCGGTCGCTTCCAGCAAAGGCAGCTCCCCTTCCCTCAGAGGACGCACCCCTATGGTCACCTGCTTTGGCTTATCAAGCTTCACCACTGCGAATAAGTCCATCTCTGCACATATAAAAATGAAGCAAGAAAACAACGAAAGATTAGTTGGTAAATGCGCGAAGAAAAAGGATGAAAAACTTACAAACAATTACAAAGGATGAACACCCACCCCGGCCATCCTCACTCAGGAAAGTGGGAACCTCATCCGCTGCGCCAAAATACGCGTGACTCAATCCTACATGCACCAAAAACTCCTCCGGATAGGGGTTAATGGCCAATCGATTGGCATTTAACGTCTGCGCGTCAGCAATACTATAGGAACCGGGTGCGGGATGCCCATCCCTTGGTAAAGACGCCTGAGTATAAAACTCAAAATTGGAAGGAAAGACCACGTCGTCTACCCAAAAGAAAAATTCCCTCCAATTCTTGAGGGCGTCAACTTTCTCCGTATAACATTGAAACGCCCGTGGGCGCTTCGCAAAGGACACCCAACCGTTCGACCATGTTGAGTGGTAAAAGGAGCGGAATAAATCTACAGTTGGTTCTATCGCTAGTAAACGGCAGTTTACCTCAAAATTCGACACCTTCGCCGCACCTATACAGTGCAGCTGAGAGATGTGGAGGCGATAGTGATTGAGCAAATCGCTCAGAAATATAGATATAGGTACGCGGTAGTTAGCGTACTCGAAAAATTTCGTGTATAAACCTATCTTCCCTTCAGGGAAGTCGGCTATACACGCATCGACATCTGGCGCCTCTGGATGCACATCCAAAGGCACAAAATAGTCGGAAGAAAAGCGCATCACATCCTCAACAGACAACGCAGAGCGAAACTCCTCTAATTGAGCGACCATGTTCATCTTAAAACTAAGTGGACGCACACAAAGATTACCTACAGAAGCTCAAAGGTTTTCTAGCAAAAACGCTCTCAAAATGAAGAAGATGAATAGTGGTTGTGTGTGTATTTTACTGTGTGGTGAAAATAAAGGGGGACGGCACTCTTATATAGGGTGGTAAAAACCCTAATTCACGCCCACGTGGATCCCACACACAGTAAACGTGTGGCTAGAAGATCAAAAGGTACAACACTTTTTCCCGAATCCCAAGTGATACGTGGACACCACCCCCAATTACCGAGGTAACTATTTTGAACCTGTTAGGTGCATTGCACCTCCAAAAAGGCGGTAACAATTTGTTCATTATCCCGCCACGCTTACCGCTGCTTACATTAAGTCTAGTACCCGCGGCTACGTGCCGCGCATACTAGACTGGGGGGACATGATGACGTATAGCCTATATTTGGGCCGCAAGCCCAAATGATAGACATTACTTATACTTAAGCCCATCACGAATGGGCTACCATGACAAATGGTATGGGCCGCAGTATCAACGCTTGGGCTTATGAAGCCCAAAGGCCCAATCTAACTCACCGGATATCCGATAAGGATCATCTATTCAAGGAATAGATATCCTTACCTCGGATAAGCACCATGCGTGCGTAGAGTAAGGAGCAAGAAACACGGTTTCTTAGCCCCTATATATAGAATCATACGATTCTCATTGAAGGTACGATTCACGGAATCCCTAAACTCTTAAACCAAAACCTAAATTCGATTACTTACTCTCACGCCGGAGTCTAATCGGGGGAGACAATCCCTCGATAAGCCTAACGGTGTTGTTTACTTTCTTAGTACGCAGGTAACAAAGTGCTAAGGAACGAATTGATATAAGAGCAAAGCCCAACAATCAGGTACGCCCAACTTTTGTATCAACAATAGAGGTTTTACTGTATATGGTAAGATGGTCCTGGCCTAATTATAAAGACCAAAATGGACCAGAGAAACATTTATGCATCACGTTGATAGTGAGAGATTTTACACATAATTCACTTAATTCGGATGGGGAGTTTATACGGACCCTCTCATATTGAGGGTTTCGTCAGGCCTTATCCATTGCGGGTTTGTATAATGTGCATTGTGGTTTGTATATTTTGACCAAAATCCTCTATTGTCACATCATATGTGGGTCTTAATAACATAACCCAACTCAGATTAAGTCCTCTGTCGGAAATTAATCTCGTTATTTTCTCTTGATAAGACTTATCAAAGTATGTTTTCAAATTAACAAACATTCCAAATGTCCGTTCGTTTTTGTCAACTATGGTGAACGGTGGTAAATGGTTAAGGCTAACTATAATGATGACCACCAAGAGACTCTAGACACTAGGGATGAGCGCGGTACCATTTTGGTACCATATCAACACCGTTTTTGATGTACTGGATTTTTTACCGATACTATTGGCACATTAGCTTTCTCTTTCCATAACAACTTAATGAACAATTTAGTGTAATAAATAGACTGAGGACACCAACAAATACATACCCTAAAAATTAATTAATAAACACCCTCACACACAAACGTTCGTCTCTTTTACCTTTCAACTCGGTCGCATAAGCGACCACTTCCCTTTTTACTTGCCTAAGACGCGTCCCTTTTGGGGTGTTGTAATGGTTGGAATGCATCTTCCATGGTGCCAACAAGGCATGGGCATAGAAAGCGTCTACCTTTGCTTCATTACACATGGTCTAAGCTCCAACTGAAGAAAGTTGAATTCTGATTTAAAAAAAAAAAAAAAAAAAACGCAATCCAAACAAGATCAATTGATGAAGTGTACTCAAAACAGTCCACCACGATTGGTTCTAACGAGGCTCGAAAACCAAAAGTGGTAAATGGATGATGTTTTCTTTGTTTAGGATAACCAAGGAGAAGAACGATTGTTTTGACTTAAATATAAGCGGACTAACTGTGGTATTCCATGATCGTTTCTAGACATTTTTATAAATAATCTTAATTGTGTACCTATATTTGAGGTTTACCTAAAACTTTTTTTCTTTTTTTTTAATAGAACGGTTGGGTTAGTACAGATATAATTAATGTAGTTAGTGAAAGCCCGCTCTCATATTCCTACAGGAGGAAACCATCATGAAGAGACTCGAACTCGAGACTTCTTGCATGGGAAAGAGCCCCCTGACCCCCATGACGAACTCTACTAGGAAGAAGTTTGATACCTAAAACTAATGTAACTAGCCTGCAATTCACACCCTAAAATGATGTATGATATATATTGTTTGTACGTGAAACTGTAAGATATGACAAAACTGCAGATAAGTTGTCATTAAAGTAAATGTAAAAGTACTTTTTATAAACCAACAACTCGTGAACTCAGATGAAATTGCATTTACTTCATTTACTTTCAAAGGGGAAAGCAACTGCTGGTGATGTTCTTTTACTTTTTATAGTTCTGAAAGGAACCACTCAACTTTTCTTTTTATTGTCTTTGTCCAGAAATTGTTGCTTCTGATGCGTGCATTTATTATGTCTTATGTATAAACTACACAATTGAAAAAGCAAGAGAGACAACCATATACCAACATTCTGAATCACTAATGGACCCTGAGAGAGAGTTACCAAGATTTTTACTGTAGTTTTCTAAGCTGACATACATAATCATCTTGAGGATAAACTTATATTGCGAGTTCTCATTTGGTTTTCTTAAAATTATGAGAAAATTACACGTATAGTCCATGTAGTTTGCGTTAACTTTCATGTTTGGTTCTTTGTCTTTTTTCTCCGACTCAAACAGTCCCCAACTCTTAAACCCTTAACAGCGATAGTCCTTTGACCAAACAAACATTAGGTTTAATCAATTCATATGAATTACATATTAGGGTAAAACAGTCTTTTTACCATTCATTTGATCCCAAACACTCACCCACTAGATTTTTCCATATTTCTCCACCTATTTTCTCTTTCTTTCCTTCTGACTCTCCGTTCACCTCAACAACAATCATCATTTTTCTCTATTCTATCTTCACATCCTCAACAATCATCACCTAAAATTTTTACAAAATCAAAACACATATATAAAAAGACCAATCCTACAATAAACCATACAAATGCCACGTGGGGTGTCAATTCCCTCGTCTGTACATAGAATCTCAATTCCATTGTTTCCTCTCTTGTTCCATAATAAAAATTATTTGGCGTAAGCTATGGAGTTGGTGGAGGTCTCCTCCATTATACAACCCACCTTTAATGGATATCCTTAAAGGAAAGTCAGGGTGTATCGAGAACAAGTCAGTTGAAAAATTGTTTCACGCAGTATGTATGACTTTTATTTAGCATGTTTGGAAGTGAGGAAACAAAATTCTTCATGCATCTTCGAACGCCGAGGCAATTGCTATTCGTCATGAGGATATTTTCCGTCGGTGCAAAGATTGTTTCTTTTATGGGCTTATAATCGTTCTTCTAAGAAAGTCTTCGTCTCATGGAAAAATTGGATCCTAAATCCCGGTGAATTGGCTTCATCATCGCTTCCGTAGTAGTAGGTTTTTTTTTTTTTTTTCCTTTTTTGGTGTTTTTGTTTTGGTGGTTCTCTCTCCCGTGCTCTATCTTAGAGCCTGTTGTTTATTGTTGTTTTTCGTTGCGTTCTTCGCTTAGTAAAATCTTTGCTTCTTAAAAAAAAAAAAAAAAAAAAAAAAAAAAAAAAAAAAAAACCTACGGAGGCGATGATGAAGCCAATTCACCGGGATTTAAGATCCAGTTTTTCCATGAGACGAAGACTTTCTTAGAAGAACGATTATAATAAACTTATTAAGCCAAGATCGCAAAGATTTTATTAAGCCAAGAACGCAACGATTTTTTTTAAGCCAAGATTTTCTTAAAAGAATGAAGACTTTTCTATTTTTTTAGCAAAAAATTTTATCAAGCCAAGAACGCAACAATAAACAACAGGCTCTAAGATAGAGCACGGGAGAGAGAAACACCAAGAAAAAAAAATGCCATGAACTCAATTGCCAAAATATGTTATGTTATCACATGTTCCAACAATAATCAACCATTATGTATATTTTTATTCTTCACTTTAATTAAACTTACACATCTACATGACTAGTTCTATTTTTTCACCACATGTACCACTATTATTCTGCTCCTATTAAACAACAATTAACAAAGTGAGCCTTCTTTATGTTCCTCAACTACCTGCCCAATTACAAAAGCACATCATTCCACCACCACTCCAACAACGCAACCTTTATTTTACTTTTGATCAACTGATGCAAACTAAAGGGACCATCTATGTAATTTACTCTAAAATTATTGGAACAGGTCTCACAAATGCTAATTACTAAAAACAGAATTACCAAAATCTAGACAAAAATACACCATTTGTCCCTAAACTTTTCAGAAAACATCGTCATGGCCCCATAATTGGGAAAATCGTCGCCGTGAGTCCAAAACCAAAGTTTTTGAGGCCGATTTGCGTCCCTTGCCCCGTAATAGTTAGTTCAATGATTTATTGGTGAGGGCAAAATCGCCAATCACTGTAGCGTCCTATTTCAAGGATTTTTTTCCACAAATCATTAAACCTTTCAACATGGTGCGCTGTTGGTGTGGTAAGCAAGCTATAACTCGCACTTTGTTGACATCGGCAAACCCAGGGCATCGATTCTATGGTTGTCCTGAGGAAGTAAGTGAGTTTTTAAATTTATTATATTACTGTTTTCGCAAGTAGTAAAGTACATTTTAATAATGGTGGTTGTTTAATGACTTGCCATATTAATGATTAGGGGTCTTCTTGTCGGTGGATAGGATGGTATGATCCTGAAATGTGTGCTCGTTAACGAATGATCATAACAGGCCTTTTAAGGGGGAGAAATGAGCTCGAGGCAAGTTTAGAAGCTGCTCAAGGTGGTGTGTGGAAGTGGAAGATTTAACCGGTGCTCAGGTGGATATTGTTCTTGATTGTTTATGCACTTGGTTAACTTTTTAGCTTTAATGTTTGATGGTCGTGTTTTGTGTTATGTTGAAATGTAACTACTTGTTAGGCCATCATGGTAGTGTTAGAACTTTGACCAAACTATTATGTAGTATGTTTTAACTTTAGATTCTCTTGAATGGTTGTAACTTTGTCTCACACATGGATATGAATTGTGTTCTTTTGCTGAGTTTACCTTATGGTTATGCAGATGCTTATGAATTTAGTTAGATTTGACTTTTAATTGTCAACATTGTTATGAAGTTTTGACTTTGGTTACTTTTGCCTTTATCAATTTGCAGTAGAAGGTGATGCAGTCCTAGAGTTTGCTATAACATACAGTCCACACAAGATGCAAATTATGCACACAATTAAAATACATAAACATAACATGGTTCCATAGATAATGCAAATGGATATAATTCCGAATGCATAAAATTTCATACTTTTCAAAGCATGATAATTAGAGTATATAACTTGTCCATAGCAAACATAAAGAAATATTGTCTAGTTCATTAGCATAACATAATTGATCTATGGTGAGGGCATCATTCTATCCATTGCAGCCTACTGCCTAGTCACTCTTCGTGCAGTAGGCTGGGATGAAACAGAAACTGCTTGCACACTACTTGAATGGACCTGAGATTGAGACTGTGATTGATCATGTTGCTGTGATTGAGATTGGGATTCATCATGTATGCTAGGATCATCAATAGCTTGATCTTGGCTCTCAGATTGAACACCTGCAACTTCACCTTCTTTGTCTGTTGCAACATCCTGAGTAGCTTGATTTTGAATTCCAGATTACACACAAGTTCCTTCAACTGCATCATCTTGACTTTCAACAACACCTGTACCTTCAGCTTGTTTATCTACTGCTACTTTGTTGGCTGTAGGATGTGTCTTCTTTGATGCAACCTTTTGAGGCACTTGTTTACCTTTTCCCTTAGCACTTGAACTTGTTTGTTTACGGCCAGTTTAACTACTTTGAGTTCCACCATAGCCAAGACATGTTTTTTGGTTGTGTCCAACAATGCCACAAACACTACACTTTACACTCTTCCAAGCCTTAGACAACTTACCATTCTTCACAATCTCTTCAGTTTCAGGAGCTAACCGTACTCTCTTTTTACTAGTTGAGTTAGCTGCATTTGTTTGAGGTTTCAGTGGAACAATTATTGTTGGCACATATAATTTTTCCCAATGCTCATTGCTAGTTGTGGTTGGACATAGTGTTGTAGGTTGCTTCCCAAGTGTTAAGATAGTAACAAGGATGAGCCTATATTTCCACAGCTCCTAATTTTTGTCCATTTAAAGCCATATTCCAATTGGTAGCAATAGCATGTCTACATGGTAAACCTGTTATCTCCCTGATGTACGTGGGGATCGCACCAGGTTTTACCTCTCAAGGGATCTCGAGAAGCTTACAACCCCCACCAGGCAGTGTACCTGATCGTTGTAGTATAGTATAGTGACAAGTACCGGGGGATTGATCGTTCAACTCAGGAATAATGTCGCTAGGATTAGAAAGCCTCCTAAACTAGGTCTAGAGGTGAGGGATGATTCTTTTTGTATTTTTATGTTTTATAAAAGAAATTAAAATCTCGGGTTTTGGAAGAGTGGGCGGAATTAGTTGCTAGCCAACTAACCCAATTTACTACAAATGCAATAAAAGTAAAATAACAGAAATGAAAATTAAACTAATTATACTAGTGGTGAACCAATAATGAGGAAAGTTGTGTTTACTTAGGTTTCATTACTCCCTAGAGATCTTTTATAAGTTGATAGCTTGTTACAATTGCATGGATGACGGGTCATATTCCTTAATACTAGTCGTAGGCCCGTGTACAATATTCCCTAACTCTATAGGATCCTACTTCACTCCTATGTCGAGCCGTTAGAAGCTCCTAACATGGGATCATTAGAATTCTCCTACTCATTAAATACAACCAAAAATCGTAGTACACCTCCGATCATGTTTCTTAAGACGTTCAAGCAAGTTACCAATGGAAGTCTGCAGTTTTCTTAAGCCTAACATCAAATACAATCATCCGTAACAACTATAAACAAACAATCAACCCATAATTAACATCTAGGTTTCACTACATCTAAGCAAACACAAAAAAAATCTAGCCTAGCATGTTAAATAGAAGACAAGCGTAAGATATAATCAAACAACACATAGACATATTGAATGATTTGAAAGAGTACTTATCTTTTATAGAACATGAAAGATTCAAAGGGTTGGAACCCTTGAAAAAGCTGTAAAAATCGGCCTAGGGTTTTAACCTCAAAGTTGCAAACCAATGAATGAAATTTGGAAAACTATATATAGATTTTACAGGGTGACGGCGTCATGTGTAAAGTTGTGATGCCGTCAACTCGCCGCCATAATAGAAATCGTATTGCCTAGATCAGATTTTTATGCCGTCATGTGTAAATTTCTTCTGGGCCGTCATGTACAAATGGACCCGGACGGCCTTGGTGACGCCGTCAGGTCCTATGCTTGAAAACACTCTGGACCGTCACGTGTATTTTCCATTTCGACCTCTTTTGTAGCTCTTGACGCCGTCATGTAGAGAGTTGTGACGCCGTCAGGTACTGTTCCCAGCAAGGAAAATTAAGAATTTGCAGTTTTCTTCACTTTTATTCTCCAAAAATGTCCAAAATGCTTCCTTTTCCAGATTTCTCTCCAAGTCATCATGTAGAGAGTTGTGATGCCGTCAGGTACTGTTCCCAGCAAGGAAAATTAAGAGTTTGCCGTTTTCTTCACTTTTATTCTCCAAAAACGTTCAAAATGCTTCATTTTCTAGATTTCTCTCCAAAAGTACCTAAATGACAAAAGGAATGATTTAGGGCAATAATTGATCGAATAATCTCGAATTCGGGCTTAAATGACCCCTTAAAATTGGTTCACTTTTCGCCTCATCAAATACCCTTACACTTGAGATTTGCTTGTCCTCAAGCAAATGCGCTTTTATTATAATCAAAATACAAGTTAGAGGTCATTTAACACTAATATAAAAGTAATTACAACAAATAATCGTTCCACTAAAGACCAAAGACAAGCACGGAGGTCATACACTAGCACCTCACAAATAGTGTTTAGATACTCACATCTCTCGGGTGTAATAAAGTATATATCACAAGATGGAAATGGAAAACATCTCTCACTACCTGTCATAGCAAAATAGATTACCATAGGCTTGGGAAAGGATCAAACCTCCACCACTTGGCGTAAGCACCTAGGATAAACAATCAAAGAGGTCTTTTAAAGGGTTATAACGTTAGGTGTAGGGATATGGAATACACGGTTTTGTTGGATAAAGGCAATATTAACTGGTGGCGAGTTAATCATCTTGGTTAATTACGTGTACAATATGGCGTTGCTAAGCCAAGACTAGACTCGACTTAAGCTAATGAATCAAAAATAACAAAAACATAGAATGAAACGGGATGGTAGTCCGTTTTTTTTTTTTTTTTTTTTTTTTTTTTTTTTTTTTTTTTTTTTTTTGCATACACTCTTGCCCTACCATCCAAAATAATACATAATAGGGAATGTACATTCCCCTTACACTTGAATCTTTACATACTTTACAATAAACTAATATAATGACTCGAATCAAGATAATCAAAACACTTGGAGTACTTTTAAGATTAACGCACATATGTGGGTAATATATGATGTTCTTCCCCATTACTCCATAACATAAGTACTTTACCCATGAGTCCCAATCGTCCCAAAACAATATGTACAAAATATGACTCGACTTAGCAACCATGTAATCAATTAGATAATTAACTAAGGGTTTAAACATGTAACAATAATGCACTAAAGATGAGCGCTTACAAGGTAGGCTAAGGCGATTTGGTTGCATATTTGGGTGGGTTGTAACAAATTCTTCCTTTAAGTAAGATGCTTAAAGTTAGAAACGAAAAGATAGGCTCGGAGGGGTGTACTAGGGGCTTCGTGTACTAAAAATGAGTATAACGCTAAGGTGTGAGAAAAATTAATTGACTTTACTAGTCAAGTAATATGACTTAAATGGTCAAGTAATTATGATACGGGTTTAAACACAAGGGTGATCATAATGCCTCTTATCTTGTAGTAAATCCTACTACAAGAATGTAGTCTCACTATCGGTCTCGGGATGCATCACTAACGCAAGTTATAGAATCTAAATGCTACCGGTACACTCATAAGCACTAATAATGAATGCTTTTCCTATCAAATCTAAAGGGGAACCTCACATATTTGGGTGGAAAATTTTTTTGAATGGTACGGTTTTGTGCTAGTCATACAACTCCTATCCATGAGACGCTTGCTAAGGCTAAAGTTTCACTCCTAAATGTTGTAAAAAAAATTAAATTTGGCGCTAAAATTACACTAACAAGTATTTCTCTTAGTTTTATTACACACCTACTATCAAACAAACAAACTCAAGTGCAATAGTATCCTATAAGGTGTCATCATTTATCCTCCCCTTACACTTAGGATGAACATTGTCCCCAATGTTCAATTAAAGAATGTAAAAGTGAAATAGGTAAAAGAATGAAAACAAATACTACCCTGATTCGTTCGGTGTGGATAGTGTGTCAACAAGGTTAGATCTTCCTCCAAGAAAATGAACATTCAAAGCTTCCCTTCCAGAAATATAAATCATCTTCTTATCATACATAACCTGTTAAACCTGATAAAATAAACAAGGCAACCTCGCGTAAAATCGGCGGCAATCTATATATACTAACAAATCCTAAAAAATGATTTAAGATATAATGCTTGTTGTAACACCCCCATTTTTAAAGTTTGTCGCAGCGGAAAAGTAATTTGGGTGTTACGGTGAGGATCGAAGTTTTAACCACATAAAACGGTTTAAAAGAAACGTTTTGAAAATTATTTGTCATTTAAATAATAATTTTGATAAAAGATAAACCATTTGATTTAAAATCTTATAAAAAGATATAAAGACTTGTAAAAATGACAAATTTGATTTTTACACCGTTTTAATTTATCAGAATAATAAATGCCCACTCCGTGTCTTGTCCTGCTCCGTCAAATTACCTGAGATACACATGCT
Source organism: Artemisia argyi (assembly GCA_030686995.1). Taxonomy (NCBI): domain Eukaryota; kingdom Viridiplantae; phylum Streptophyta; class Magnoliopsida; order Asterales; family Asteraceae; genus Artemisia; species Artemisia argyi. The sequence goes on along the minus strand of CM060687.1, from coordinate 166,016,437 downwards.
TAAAAGTGTCAACACAAAGGTTGGTGAGTTCATAGAGTTTTAGGAAAAACCCTTTATTTTGTTAGATTTCTGGAATATTTGGTATTAATAAAATACAAACAGTAATGAAACAAGTATCGAATATATTCACAAATAAATCATATAAATATTCAATCACATTTAATAAAGAATCAATAATCTTAATATGAGCTGGAAACTCATGTTACTAAATTAATCAGATATACAATTCACGTATGGTCAAACCTATACAGCTGTATCTAAATATATGCTGAATACATATATATTTCCTTTATAGATATTGCACCAAGCCTCATGACACCAAAGCTTAACAAAAAGAGGGTGTTCTATCAAATCAATGACAGATTTTGCCCTCTAACAATAGGTGATTTGCCAATTCCTATTTGTCTACGAATATAGTGTATCACGACTAATGCGACTAACCAATTGCAATTAGCATTCCGTCAAGCATTAGTGGGACAGGGGGTCAATCCTTAACAGGTTTCGAAGCTGTTCACTATATTCGCACTCACTTTCATGTGGTTAATGGCTCAGGATTGAGGGGCTTCATGGCGATAGCTAACTTAGACAATATCAAGGACTAATGGGCTCATTTAGCATAACATCATGTAATCAAGTATCGTATCACAGAAATCAATTTGAAAATAGTATCGTTTGAGTATCAGAAATTCAGTTTGAAAATATTATTGTTTGAGTATCAAAAATTCAGTTTGAAAATATATCATTTGATTATCAGAAATTCAGTTTGAAAATATATCGTTTGAGTATCAAAAATTCAGTTTGAAAATATATCGTTTGATTATCAGAAATTCAGTTTGAAAATATATCGTTTGATTATCAGAAATTCAGTTTGAAAATATATCGTTTGAGTATCAAAAATTCAGTTTGAAAATATATATCGTGTGAGTATCAGAAATTCAATTTGAATATTTCGCCAGTAACACATTTATATCACATACCACAATAATCGAATTGAGAACATTTTCATATGAATAACAATATTTCAGTCAAATAATTCATCAATAAATATATATTTCACATACCACAATAATCACATTGGAAACATTGATATATTATAAATCACAAATTATATTATTTTAATATCAATTAGGAAATTGATTTGAATCATGTATTTTATTTTATTTCATATACTTATCAAGTTATCAAAGTATATGTAAGCATGTATCTCCCCCAATGAGTTAAAAACAATTATTTGAAATGGGGCTATGACTCACCTGGATTGATTTGGGAATGATGAAAAGTAAGATAGGATGAGATTTATGGAAACGATTATGGAAACGTCTTTGACACAGAACCTGATAAATAAATTTATCAGAGAATATAACCAAATACTATTTGGTAAATACGAACGAATAACGATTGATAAATAATCGTTATGATGAATGAATGATATGCAAATGATATGCTTATGTTTAAAATAATATGACAAGTTATGTTATTATTTCTAAAGCTTTTCCATTTTTAATTATGATGATGATAATACGTAACAAAAATTAGTTAATATAACGTTATATATACTATTAACGAAAATTTAATAAATACATATATATATAAAATGAAACGAAAATGCATATGACGTGATGGGGTTTCGAAAAATAGAAAATAAATGAGAATGTCAAATATTACTTGTGGGTCCTTGTTCTTTTCCAGTTTTTACAATTTTTACACTAACGACGTTAGCGTTACGCCGTTAGTCCTTCTTATAAATATATTACATTTTTAGTCCTCTAATTATACAAAAGTCATTCCTAAGCTTGGAGATTAATAATATTTCATTTTCTACCTTAATAAATCTGTTTTTACAGTTTTAGTACCTAAGTTTCAAAGTTTTCAATATTAGTCCTTCTAGGTGTCGTCGCGTTACATTTTTAGTCCAAAAATACAAAAATGATTAGAAAAATTATTAGAAAATTTGCCGAGGCTTATTTAGTAAATAAAAAGTTTATTTCAACTGCTTATTTGTAAAAAGAGCTTATTTTTCATTAAATGGGCTTTTAGTGTTTTAAAACTAGGCCCGTTAACGTTTTATGATCCGTACGTCGTGAGACGAGTTGGGCTCATCAAAAATGTCATTTTTCATGTTCTAATTTAATATCAAAAAGGTTTGGACGGCTAGCTTATTGAAATAGCTTATTTTTAGCTTATTGGGCTTTTTGGCCCAAACGTATAAAATTTGACTAGTTTTAACTCTAGTTGTGTCGATTTGCTTTGAGCGTTTTTAAGAGTCGTAATGAGTTTATTTTTACAAATTATAAATACGAACTTGGTTACTAGTTAGGAGGTCTATTAGTACGTAGAAAAATATTGTATGCTTGTTACGTGAAATAAAAAGTTATACGATGTTTTGGTAAGGTGTTTGGCTCGTTTTTATGTATAAGAAAATGACTTAGTAATATTTTAATGTATGCATGATTTTATACGTGTATATAAGATTTCAAAACAAGTAAATATGATGCATGTACAATAACTTTAAACGTATTTTAAGCGTGATACGTGACTCCTAGGCCTTCCAAGATAGAGGCTAGTCACGTAATACTTTCTATATGTATATACGTACGTAATATTAATGCAAAGTTAATATACGTTTGAAAAATAATAAACATGATGCATGTAATGAAAATAACGAGTAGTATGAGATGAGAAGGATTGGAAACGACTTACTACACCTCTAGGGTGGTAGAGAGTCGAGTGAAAATGGAAGGAAACGCTAGAATGGATCATGTTTCGAAAATAATTTGGAATACTATACGTATTATTAAACCCGATTACACCATTTTTGCTTCTAACAATCTTGAAATGTTTTCTTGGTTGTTTCTTATGTTATATTAGAGTATATAGAGAGTAAGGAAACGTTGGTGAAGAATGAGAATGGAAGGAGAAGAATGGAACGAGCAGGAGTACATATCGTTAAGTATATGTATATATATAAGGTGCCAATTATTTGTAAGGGACATGAAGAACTATTCAATGTCAGTATTGTAGGTTCTAGGATGTTAGATTTTCATATTAAATTGGTTTTGAAAGAGCTAGACAAATGATATTTGTCCTTGTGAGTTTCTTGATGTGTCGACATCCATTTTTATAACAAACGAGTTGCTCATTTGTTTTCCAATGGTTCTTAGTTGATCATACTTATCATTTATACATGAAAACATGTTACAAATAATATTAGAAACTCATAGGAACAAACGGGAATCAAAGCGGTTAAGAAATGAATTAAAAAAGAGTCATTTGGATCGATTTATGGCTAGACGAATTGCCTTTTAAAAACGTATCAATTTTTAACGTATGAACGTAAAATTTGACACACTAATAGTTGGCTAGGTGGTGAACAAGATGGTGTAAAAATATATATATGTGTCGTGTGTACGAATTTAGAATAAATGAGGCGTTTTGGAGCTTGTTTAGTCGATTTATATAAATTATTATTATGGAAATTAGGTTTAGTAGTGGGCCGGTTGGGCTTAGGGAGGATTAAGGGCCCGTTGGATTTTAATTAGTTTTAGTAATTAAGTTTTTATTAATTAGGTTTAGTGAAATTAATATTTTGTTAATTTTGTCGAGAACTTGTTTTGTCGTTTGACGAATTTGACAATATCGTAATCGTGACCATTTTAATATACAAAGAAAATTTTAAATTTTCCCGTAAAAATGGTAATTACAATAATGACGAAGATTAATTATATAATTAACCGAAGTTAATTATACGAATTTTTGCGAGGTTTTACAGTACCCACATGTCATTCTGAATTTCGTCCCGAAATTCAAGTTTAACGTGATTACTTGAGTAAAGAATTTTTGAATAGAGGGTTGTTGAGATTTTTATCCGAAATTCAAGAAAACATGATTCAGTTAGATTTACCTGTACTAGACAAGACAAATTAACTGAGGTATTTAAGGGTTGTGAATATTGAAAACTAACGGTCGTGAATAGTATCCTAACGGTTATATTTGGTCCCAACGGCTAAAATTTTGAGCCTATAAATACTCCATTTAATTTCCTATTCTTTCAACATCCATTTTCCTATCATTTCACATTTCCTATTCTTAATCCTTTTCTCTCATTAAATACTTCCGAAAATGCCGAGCCTAATTACTATTATCGCAATGGTATATATCGTTTTGGCCATCACCTATTTGACTTTTGTTCCGGATGAAGATTATGTAATTTTGGTCGGGATTGTGGGGTTCGTAATACCACTCACGGTTCTATCATATGGTGTTGATACGATATGGAGGCATTAGTCTCAAGCTAGGTTTATTTAAAATGTATCCTTGTTATGTTTCTATGTAATCTTCAATAAATATGAAATAATACTTATTTGTCTTTATGTTTATGAACTAGGCTTGCTATTGTTTCTAATAGTGTACTTATACTTATCTTTTAGAATAATCAAAGTATTTCATCCTATGGTGGTTCTTGCTATGGTACTGTTGATGGGAATCCTTATTGTTATGCTGGGTCAGCCTATTGAATATTCTATGCTTTTTATTGTAATCATTGTAATAATAGTACTTCCTATGCTAATTATATGCCTATGTATTAATTTTCGTGGTCTCTAATAAAATTTTTGCTATTGATGTTTTCCATAAGTCTTTGTGAACTCTTAGGTTTCTAATGTTTTTACTTTTCTCAACTTACTATAATAAAATGATGGATATTAAGTGTAAATATCTATTGGAGTTTGTCAAAAATAAGGTTTAAGAATAGTTTATTTAATCTCAAGATTTTGTTTTTACATGAAGATTGTTATTTAGAAAATCTGAAAAGATAACTGTTCCATTTATGACATAATTCTTCCTAAATTATACATAGGTAGCTAGGCTATGTATAATTGAGGACCAAATGATGAAATGCTTGGCTCAGTAACAATGGTATTTATTTTTCTTTAAATTGTTTTAGATGGTTCAGTCTCAATGATTGAATGACATCTAATTATTTTCAAAAGATTTTAGTAAATTTTTGTTCATAAATATGGTAATGAGTCAGGAATTTCTAAGGTGATACTAGGATATCCTTGGTATAAACTTAAAGTTCATGAGATAATTCTTACAGGGTGGCAATAATCTATCGTTCAGTCACTCTTATTGTTCTCTTAAGGTGAGTTGGTCTAAAATCCGTAAAACTTTCATGGCTATGCTTACAAGGTATGGCCGTCTTATTTTCTTTTCTTACTATATTGTTGCTAATCGGAGGAACTATGGTTACTTCAAGTATTACTGCGATGATACTGATTACTTACCTATGGATATTCTTAGTACTTTGTTAGGTCCTTTAGAATATGGAGCTAATTATTTCATTGATGATAGACTGAATTGAATCCCTACTGTAATCTAATTTCAAGATATGTCTGGGTAGTATCTTAGATAGTTACTTCAAGTATGGTTACTTCAAGTATTACTGCGATGATACTGATTACTTACCTATGGATATTCTTAGTACTTTGTTAGGTCCTTTAGAATATGGAGCTAATTATTTCATTGATGATAGACTGAATTGAATCCCTACTGTAATCTAATTTCAAGATATGTCTGGGTAGTAACTTAGATAGTTTATCAACTATTGGTATAGGATTGCTAAGGAACAAACGGACTTATCTACTAAAGCTAAAGTTCAATAACCTTTTCTCTATTCTTCAAGTTCTCTTCCAAAAATTTGTCTTATAAAATTCTATTGTTATAGCCTATTCATGGTAGGTATAAGCAATCGTAATAATCCTAGGTATTCTTAAGGTAAATTTGAATATATTCACTATAATCAACATTATATTAATAATTTGATTGATTGTTTTTGCAAACAAACGATACAAGATCTTTTATTAATACTTTATTGATATGAGAGGAGTCATTTGTCTACCAAAGAGAGTAACAAATGGTGAGATTTTTCATGAAGGAATGGGAAATCATTACATGCATGCATAGCATCATGATGGAAAGAATTTATTAACAACAGAGGGTTAAAACGAAAGGAGATTTTTATTAGAGGTTGGTTACAAGTTTTAAGAATTTCGGAATATTAGGAAATCTGTCATCACTAACCAAAAACTTTTTGGTTTAGTGGGTACAACTTTCTGTTCAGGGGAATTGAGTGAAGATACATCGTTTGAGATGTATTGTATCGAGAAATTTGAAACGTCAGGAAATAGAGAATTTGGAAATATTTGGTATTGAGGAATATGAAGTATAAGGTGACGGAGAATTTGGCTCAACGTTCTTCTACGGCATCTCTTGGCTTTAACTTCGTCCAACTTCGAATGCTGCTTGACCACCAACAATTCTTCATATGATTCGGTAGTTCTTCTAGGTTTTTGACGTAAAGGTGAACGAATAGGCGACGATGGAGGTGATTTCGGATTAAGTTCTATATTAGGTTGGGATTTTATTATTTGTACGTAAGGATCTTCAGTATTCGGAGAATTTTTATTTATAGATGAGGTATTAGTATTATGGATATTTGTTTTGACATTCACGGGCGTTCCTAAAGACATGCTACAGTAGTAACCGAGAATAATATTTTATGAGTATTTTTTTATGTTAAAGATATAACAGTACATATGAAATAACCATTGTATAAGAGTAACTATTAAGCATGTAAGATAATCTCAACAGATAAAGTATTGAGCATGGCAGTCTGCAGACACGGAGGGCATAAAATGTTATGGTGTAAAATCATTATTTTGAAAATGTAGTTATAGTTTTAATGTTTGAAAACATTTATTTCTCTATAACTGTAGCTCTGATACCAATCTGTAACACCCCCATTTTTAAAGTTTGTCGCAGCGGAAAAGTAATTTGGGTGTTACGGTGAGGATCGAAGTTTTAACCACAAAAAACGGTTTGAAAGAAACGTTTTGAAAATTATTTGTCATTTAAATAATAATTTTGATAAAAGATAAACCATTTGATTTAAAATCTTATAAAAAGATATAAAGACTTGTAAAAATGACAAATTTGATTTTTACACCGTTTTAATTTATCAGAGTAATAAATGCCCACTCCGTGTCTTGTCCTGCTCCGTTAAATTACCTGAGATACACATGCTTAAAAGTGTCAACACAAAGGTTGGTGAGTTCATAGAGTTTTAGGAAAAACCCTTTATTTTGTTAGATTTCTGGAATATTTGGTATTAATAAAATACAAACAGTAATGAAACAAGTATCGAATATATTCACAAATAAATCATATAAATATTCAATCACATTTAATAAAGAATCAATAATCTTAATATGAGCTGGAAACTCATGTTACTAAATTAATCAGATATACAATTCACGTATGGTCAAACCTATACAGCTGTATCTAAATATATGTTGAATACGTATATATTTCCTTTATAGATATTGCACCAAGCCTCATGACACCAAAGCTTAACCAAAAGAGGGTGTTCTATCAAATCAATGACAGATTTTGCCCTCTAACAATAGGTGATTTGCCAATTCCTATTTGTCTACGAATATAGTGTATCACGACTAATGCGACTAACCAATTGCAATTAGCATTCCGTCAAGCATTAGTGGAACAGGGGGTCAATCCTTAACAGGTTTCGAAGCTGTTCACTATATTCGCACTCACCTTCATGTGGTTAATGGCTCATGATAGAGGGGCTTCATGGCGATAGCTAACTTAGGCAATATCAAGGACTAATGGGCTCATTTAGCATAACATCATTTAATCAAGTATCGTATCACAGAAATCAATTTGAAAATAGTATCGTTTGAGTATCAGAAATTCAGTTTGAAAATATTATTGTTTGAGTATCAGAAATTCAGTTTGAAAATATATCATTTGATTATCAGAAATTCAGTTTTAAAATATATCGTTTGAGTATCAAAAATTCAGTTTGAAAATATATCGTTTGATTATCATAAATTCAGTTTGAAAATATATCGTTTGAGTATCAAAAATTTAGTTTGAAAATATATATCGTGTGAGTATCAGAAATTCAATTTGAATATTTCGCCAGTAACACATTTATATCACATACCACAATAATCGAATTGATAACATTTTCATATGAATAACAATATTTCAGTCAAATAATTCATCAATAAATATATATTTCACATACCACAATAATCACATTGGAAACATTGATATATTATAAATCACAAATTATATTATTTTAATATCAATTAGGAAATTGATTTGAATCATGTATTTTATTTTATTTCATATACTTATCAAGTTATCAAAGTATATGTAAGCATGTATCTCCCCCAATGAGTTAAAAACAATTATTTGAAATGGGGCTATGACTCACCTGGATTGATTTGGGAATGATGAAAAGTAAGATAGGATGAGATTTATGGAAACGATTATGGAAACGTCTTTGACACAGAACCTGATAAATAAATTTATAAGAGAATATAACCAAATACTATTTGGTAAATACGAACGAATAATGATTGATAAATAATCGTTATGATGAATGAATGATATGCAAATGATATGCTTATGTTTAAAATAATATGACAAGTTATGTTATTATTTCTAAAGCTTTTCCATTTTTAATTATGATGATGATAATACGTAACAAAAATTAGTTAATATAACGTTGTATATACTATTAACGAAAATTTAATAAATACATATATATATATATATATATATATATATATATATATATATATATATATATATATATATATATATATATATATATATATATATATATATATATATATATATATATAATGAAACAAAAATGCATATGACGTGACGGGGTTTCGAAAAATAGAAAATAAATGAGAATGTCAAATATTACTTGTGGGTCCTTGTTCTTTTCCAGTTTTTACAATTTTTACACTAACGACGTTAGCGTTACGCCGTTAGTCCTTCTTATAAATATATTACATTTTTAGTCCTCTAATTATACAAAAGTCATTCCTAAGCTTGGAGATTAATAATAATTCATTTTCTACCTTAATAAATATGTTTTTACAGTTTTAGTACCTAAGTTTCATAGTTTTCAATATTAGTCCTTCTAGGTGTCGTCGCGTTACATTTTTAGTCCAAAAATACAAAAATGATTAGAAAAATTATTAGAAAATTTTCCGAGGCTTATTTAGTAAATAAAAAGTTTATTTCAACTGCTTATTTGTAAAAAGAGCTTATTTTTCATTAAATGGGCTTTTAGTGTTTTAAAACTAGGCCCGTTAACGTTTTATGATCCGTACTTCGTGAGACGAGTTGGGCTCATCAAAAATGTCATTTTTCATGTTCTAATTTAATATCAAAAAGGTTTGGACGGCTAGCTTATTGAAATAGCTTATTTTTAGCTTATTGGGCTTTTTGGCCCAAACGTATAAAATTTGACTAGTTTTAACTCTAGTTGTGTCGATTTGCTTTGAGCGTTTTTAAGAGTCGTAATGAGTTTATTTTTACAAATTATAAATACGAACTTGGTTACTAGTTAGGAGGTCTATTAGTACGTAGAAAAATATTGTATGCTTGTTACGTGAAATAAAAAGTTATACGATGTTTTGGTAAGGTGTTTGGCTCGTTTTTATGTATAAGAAAATGACTTAGTAATTATTTTATGTATGCATGATTTTATACGTGTATATAAGATTTCAAAACAAGTAAATATGATGCATGTACAATAACTTTAAACGTATTTTAAGCGTGATACGTGACTCCTAGGCCTTCCAAGATAGAGGCTAGTCACGTAATACTTTCTATATGTATATACGTACGTAAATATTAATGCAAAGTTAATATACGTTTGAAAAATAATAAACATGATGCATGTAATGAAAATAACGAGTAGTATGAGATGAGAAGGATTGGAAACGACTTACTACACCTCTAGGGTGGTAGAGAGTCGAGTGAAAATGGAAGGAAACGCTAGAATGGATCATGTTTCGAAAATAATTTGGAATACTATACGTATTATTAAACCCGATTACACCATTTTTGCTTCTAACAATCTTGAAATGTTTTCTTGGTTGTTTCTTATGTTATATTAGAGTATATAGAGAGTAAGGAAACGTTGGTGAAGAATGAGAATGGAAGGAGAAGAATGGAACGAGCAGGAGTACATATCGTTAAGTATATGTATATATATAAGGTGCCAATTATTTGTAAGGGACATGAAGAACTATTCAATGTCAGTATTGTAGGTTCTAGGATGTTAGATTTTCATATTAAATTGGTTTTGAAAGAGCTAGACAAATGATATTTGTCCTTGTGAGTTTCTTGATGTGTCGACATCCATTTTTATAACAAACGAGTTGCTCATTTGTTTTCCAATGGTTCTTAGTTGATCATACTTATCATTTATACATGAAAACATGTTACAAATAATATTAGAAACTCATAGGAACAAACGGGAATCAAAGCGGTTAAGAAATGAATTAAACAAGAGTCGTTTGGATCGATTTATGGCTAGACGAATTGCCTTTTAAAAATGTATCAATTTTTAACGTATGAACGTGAAATTTGACACACTAATAGTTGGCTAGGTGGTGAACGAGATGGTGTAAAAATATATATGTGTCGTGTGTACAAATTTAGAATAAACGAGGCGTTTTGGAGCTTGTTTAGTCGATTTATATAAATTATTATTATGGAAAATGGGTTTAGTAGTAGGCCGGTTGGGCTTAGGGAGGATTAAGGGCCCGTTGGATTTTAATTGGTTTTAGTAATTAAGTTTTTATTAATTAGGTTTTGTGAAATTAATATTTTGTTATTTTTGTCGAGAACTTGTTTTGTCGTTTGACGAATTTGACAATATCGTAATCGTGACCATTTTAATATACAAAGAAAATTTTAAATTTTCCCCGTAAAAATGGTAATTACAATAATGACGAAGATTAATTATATAATTAACCGAAGTTAATTATACGAATTTTTGCGAGGTTTTACACTTGTGGAATGAATGTTTGCAGATTTCCTGGAGTTTATAAAACTAAAGAATTAACAAAAACTTTAAGACTCCGTTAGAAAAACAAAACTCGCAAAATTTCCAGAATTTTACACATGACGCCGTCAGGAGTTAACTCCTGTCGCCGTCAGAAGTGACCTGCAGAAATCTTTACATTAAGTTTCCGAAAAATTTCTGGAAAAACTTATGTCCTACTTTCTGGAAAATCCTGCAAAACATCATTATGACTCGATACAAGCATTTGACTCTAACAAATACTAATATACATGTTCATTTAATATTGTGGCGAATCAAGATCAATTTCGTTCTTAAAAACAAATTTGGGGTTTCCCCTTACACTTAGCTTTTGCAAAATACCTTTATATGAAGTTAGGACGAAGTTAAACAACAAAATAAAGCATTTTCACAATTTTAGTTTGAAACATGATCTACCAACAATAAAAATAAAGCATGCATACAGAAGCAAATAACAATCAAACAATTGAAAATCACACAAAACATGGGTTGCCTCCCAAGAAGTGCTTTTCTTTATTTTACGAGTCTTGTAGCTAGACTTAAGGTCATGGGCAATTACGTGACCTCATCTTCAAACGTTACATCCTCCTCACTAATCATCTCGTTACTACTTTCTTGATAATGTTTTACGCGTTGTATGTTGATAGTGAACTCTCTATTTTCATCGTCCATCAACACAACGGCGCCAGTTTTAGAGGAACTTTTCACTCTAAAGGGCCCATACCATAAAGACTTGAGTTTCCCGGGAAATAACCTTAACCGAGAGTTATACAATAGAACTTTGTCTCCTTCTGAGAACTCCTTAGGTTTCTTAATTCGCTGGTCATCCATCTTTTCACCCTTTCTTTATATGTAATGGAGGATTCATACGCTTGATGAGTGTGTAAATACTCATCATTTTTAACGTATCTGAACTGCCAAAACATCCAAAAACACTCAAATACGCATCAAAATACTGAAAATATTCCAGGATTGTGTTTTATATGTTTCTGATGCAAAATGTTTAAAAACAAATGAAAAACGAACAAAGTTTGCATATTTGGCAGTTTCAGTCCCTCAAGTTTCAAAAATTGGCAAAAATAGTCCTTGAGTACTTATTTGGAACGAAAAATCGCCAAAGGTCCTTTTAAAATCATAAGTTGTCATATTTAGTCCTTTGGTGAAAATTTCAAAAGTTTTGAGAAATTACAAGTTTGGTCCCTGAAGTTTCAGAAATTGACCAAATTGGTCCTTGGTGAAATATTTTTGGATAAAAAGTCATTTTTGGTCCTTGGGAAATCAAATGTTGGCAACATTGATCCTTGGGTAAAAGGTTTGGTAAATCACACATTTGGCCCCTTTACTTTCAAACTTTGCAAAAGTAGTCCCCGGGTGTTTAATTTTGGACAAAATACATTTATAACCTTTGGATTATTGGGACTTGGAAAAATATTACCCTTGGATTAACATTGAATATTTGGCAGAATTAACCCTCATGTTTTCTGAAATTACAAAAATGGTCCCTATGTTCACTAGTTAAACCAAATCCAACAAATACCCACTTCCCTTTTAATCCAACACAACCACAGCCCACACCCTCCAACCTTTGGCCCAATACCCTTCAAAAGCCCACCACCAACAATAAAACCCAATCCCCCATTTTTTTTTTATATATCCTCAGTCAACACCCGGTCAAAACCACTCCCTCCCCTCCAAATACCACTCCACCTCACCTGCAATACCACCCTGCACTCCCATCATCACTACCTCTCCCACACTCCAACCCCTACTACCTACTTTCACCCCCCTCCAAGTACTCCAGTCCAAATAACACCCCTGCCAAAGGGAAACGGCCAAATTATTAATACCAAAGTTCCCGCCAAAACCAATTGAAGGTCAGGATTGCTTCTACTAATCCTATGGTTGATATTAGAGCTGGGAAAAGTCAAGTGGGTTCTGAAAACCCTAAAGGACCAATATAAAAGAAGAAAAGCAACCAGGAAGAAGGAGTTAGTTTTTTAGTAGTTGTAGGTTTAATTTTTATTGTCAATTTAAATGTAGCTTTCTATTTCCAGTGCACTTTTTAGCTTTCAAGTTGTAACCTTAGTGTTTCAGTGTATTTTGTAACTCATTTCAATAATCAAGTTCAAGTTTTCAGTTCATTTTCAGCATATGCAATCTTCCATTTGAAATTTAATTTTAGCTTTATTGTTGTATAAGTTGTTGTCTTCTGGTTATTTAAGCTTCTACAAGTCCCCGAGAAGCTTTTATAAGCTTTTAAAAGCAATTCTAGCTTGTCTCAACTCAGTTTACCAAAAATTGTAAAAATACCAAATAAATCACTAAAAATCAAAAGAAATCAGTTTGGAATGAAGAAGGAATGCAATGGAGCAGGACAAAAGTGGATTGCTATGGTTTAGAAGCTCAATGGTGAGCTATTAGGATTGATATTTGGTCTTTGTTCATGTTTCTCAGCTTGGACTCACTTGTAAGCCAAACCTTTGATTTTTGCTATTTTAGTATAAAGTTGTTATTTATTGTTCTTCTGTGTTTCTTTAGATTAATATTTACTTATTAGATAGATTGTAATCAGTAGATTTGGTTTTGGTCTTTTTATATTCAAGTTTCATTAGAATTTGTATAATATAGGGGTGTTTGGTTCAAGGGAGAACTCCATGGTCTAGTGGTTTTAAGTAGTTGAATTTGCTGCAAACATGTTTTAATAGGTAATATTAGTATAGTTAATGCTTAAAATCAGTTGGATATATCAAAGAAAGTCAAAAATCAAAGAAACCTCCCCCAACAGTTAACTGTTGGGAGAATTTGATCCCAACTCCACCATTTCAATTCATTAGTAGCTAGGATAACTTAATTTAGCTTCATTTTCATTTAATACCTCAATTACAGTCATTAGGTTAGATCCAAAACTTAGAAAAGTCAAAATTCCAAGTTTAGTGAAAAAGTCAATTCGCATGATGTTCAGTTTTTACAAAAGTTCAAGGAATTTTCTAGATTTTTGTGGTATGATTCAGATTTTGAAACTTGTTCCTATGTAAAGTCCCCCACCTCATCTACAAAATCCCATCATCCCTTCATTTTTAGGAATTTTTCCCTGGGCCCCACACCTGGCCAAACACACCTGCAGGGAGGAGTACCTCCCCTGCACCAGCAGACATCAGCCACACCACCACCTTTGGTGGTGGTTTCTGGACACCTCAGTGGGTCCCACAAGCAAAAAATAGTTCCCTTGAACCCCCCTCCTACCAGGCTTTAGATATTGACCAAAAGTTTGACCTCAAACCCCCTGGGACCCACTTGGAATTGCCCCTAAACTCTGTCCCAATTCTGAGTGGGGATTGGTTTTTGGAATTGCTTATTTTGATCTTATAGCTTATTCGGAGGTCCCCAATTGCTTATTCTTGTTTTAACATGTACACACAACTTATGTGAACCAGAATTTACCATTGTGGACCCCACATTACTCCATTTGAGCTTAATTCCATTTTTAGTCAACATAAGTCAACTGTTTGACTTATTGTTTTCCACAGTGCTTATTTTTAAGCTATAAAAAATTTGTTTTCACAAAACTTAGTTGTTTATAAGTATAAAATAGGTTTGTAAAATAAAAATCCAAAAAAAAACAATTTAATTTTAAGTGATAGTTTCTATTTAATGTAATTTAAATTTTATTTTTCATTTTTAGATTTTTATTAAGTACTTAGATTTTTTATATTTTTCTTAAATTCCTCTCATATTAAAGTATTTTTAGTAATTGTTTCAGATTTTTATTTTATTATTTGGTATTTACTAAATTTAATATTAGTTTTATTAGTAATTAATTAATAAATAAGTTTTAAATAGCATAATAAGTTTTTATTAAGTAAGACATAGTTTTTATATTTTTCCTAGCCTTTATATAATATAATACAATTTTAGGAATTTTTCTAGAATATTTACTGTTCATTTTCTATTTTTTATAATTTAAAATAGTTTAATTAGGTAATTACTATTTAATTAGTAATTAATTAATATAAAAATCACAAAAAGACAAAAATACATATTTTTATAATTAGTAATTAATTAATATTAAATAATTAATTAGTGTGAAAATTAATTTTCTTTTTCTAAAAATTTTCTTTTATCTTTTAGTTTGTAAAAAAGTCATTTTCACCCCCTAGGGGTTTTCAGATTTCAGTTTTCACGTTTTATTTTGTACGTTTACGTTTTATTTAAATGTAAACGTACGCGTTTTAGGTTTTAATCGTTTCTGGTTTTTCTGATTTCACAGTCTTATTCATATAGCTTATTTAAGCTATTTCCTTGTAGATTCCCTAGCTTAATCACACACAAACCCTTTTCCTGTCCAAATTCACCCGATCACGAAGCCGTTTGTTAACCATCACGCCTCCTCGGGACATAACGACCCCGGGAAACCACTATACTTCCGCGGAGATTTGGTCTGAGATGTTTGACCTGGTTGACCATTCACCTGGTCAATTTAGGTTGACCGTTTGGGACCAATCAAATTTTGGCGCCGCTGCCGGGGAGGTTGTGCGCGTATTTTAAACGGTTTTGCGTATTAGTGATTTTGGAATTCATCCATTTGTATATTTATCCACCTTTGTTCATATTATCTTATTATCATAAACAAAACTGTTCCCGAAAATATTTTAAATCAGTTTTCAACGAACACAAAAAACACAAAAACATTTTCTTTCGTATTTGTACAAAATGTATTCAAAAATCCAAAAATAACCATCTTTACCCTCTTACCTTTTTGATTATTCATCCCTTTACCCTCTATCCTTTTGATTCTAACTTCTTCCAATTGTCCTGTAATTGATTCTAATGGCATCTCTCGATGACGATTTCTTTGAACAATGGGCCTTTGAGAGCAAAATTGAGAAACTTATGGCCTTGTCAAAGATATCGAGATGTCGTGTTGATTATGATGGACCATCGATTCATATTCCCTCTCCGGTGAGGGAAATGGATCAAGAAACCGGAGTGACAAAGGACCCTGTACTTCCCTCTGACGATGGAAGTGCTAAATACGTCCAACCTACGGTTGTCCAAAAACCTAAGCTCACAATTGCTCCTAAACCGTCAAGAATTGATCCTAACCTTTCACGGTTTATGGTTAAAAGTTTGTCAAGAAAACGTACAGAGCTTAGGGCAGTGACTGAAAAGAACGACTTACCTAATCTTCATGTTTATCAAGAACCAAAACCCGAGACCATAACGGAAGTGGTGGAAATTCCTAGCTCTAAGAGCACACCACTTGTCCCACCTCCGGATTTTATTCCTTGTGTTTGTTGTGGTGAGCCACTTTTTGGTTTACCATGTCATTGGTGTACATGTGTACAATGTGGTAATGATATTCGAGATGGGAGTTATTTGTTTTGTGGTTCGAGGAATTCATTTGCTTATGATCCTAATCAGAACTCATTCAACGACTCTTCAAATTTTTCCAATTACCCATCACATTCGTACGAGCAAGAATCATATTATCCAAACCACAATGATGCTTCGTATCAAAATACACAAAACTTTTCGTGTGAATATTGTGGAGGTCCTCACCAAGGTTTTGATTGTCAAAATAATCAAAAGTTTGGTTATGACCAATATCCGTACAATTCACCAAACCAGACTCAACAGTTTAACTGTTGTGAGTACTGTGGTGGCCCACACTACAGTTCTGATTGTCAATCGGGCAACACGCTTGTCTATGAGCAGTTTCCTGATAACAATTAGGACTCTAGCACATACGACTCACAGCCACATCAGTTTACTGTTGTGAATACTGTGGAGGTCCTCACTTTAGCTCGGATTGTCAAAAAAGGAATCCATTTCCTTGTAACAATTATGACTATTCAATTCAAGACCAACCTCCACAGTACCAAATGATCCAAGCAACTCCTCATGATACCGAGCAAGACCTTTTACTAGAGGCTCGTGAAATTTTGCAAAAACTTAAGGAGGAGTTTGCCACCACATCGTTTCAAGATTCTCGTGAGGAATCAATGGGAGAATTACTTGCTGAAGAACGAGATGCTAGAAACAAAATGAGCATGGAAGAATTACTTGCTGAGCAAAGAGCGGCTAAAATACGTGCCAATCTTCGCTATGCTGCTCTTTATGATGACGATGATGACAGTGATGATGATGAAGATAACATTGTCATTATTCAAAAAGATCCATCAGATTCATCAGTTGTAATTCCTTCCATTGAAAATCAGGGAGAAAATAATGTGACAAAGTCACTAGCCGTTGATCAAATGGAACTTGAAAATTCCATAACTGCTAGTACTTCTAAACTCCCTCAGTCTATTGATATCACACCCGAAGTTCACACTCACTCTCCAAGAATGGGGGACGAGCATCTTGACACTGTTCCTCAAAAGGAATCGGACGAATTCATAAAGTCTAGTGTTGAGAACCTTGTCCCAATCCCAGGAGAGTCACAGGGGACTTTTGATCATGTGTGTGATTTACCTTCTTACCCTGAAAACCCAAAAGATCATTTTGAGACTTTCTTCGATTTTAATAATGATTGTACATCTTATGGAGAAGTTGAGTATGAAGAGGCACCACTGCCTCATTCTGATGTTGCCCCTCTTATTGAGGAGTTCACAGATGAACTTACTCACATCAATCCACTTCCATTGGGAAGTGATGATGATCTGCTTGACCTTGAAGCCGATATGGGAGAAACTGAAAATCTTTTAAACTCTAATCCCAACATCGAGCATAGTACTTCACATGTTGATGAAAACTCTTTATCTTCTGGAGACATCAGTCATGTGGAAGGATTACCTTATGAGCTAGTTAGCTTAGAAGAAGAGAATGATGAGACTGATACTGAAATCAAAGATGAAGCACTTCGTGCAACATTAATGAATGTCAATCTCCTCATTTCTAAAATCGAGGCTTTCAATATGAAACCTATTTCATCTCCTATCCCGATCAAGGATAGTGACATTTTCTCAGACGATCCTATTCTGGAGTTTGAAGCCTTTACTTTTGATCATATGGGAGAGAAGATTAGTGGCAGTACCACTTCTCATTCTCAAATTTCTCTCCCCGAATATGATTCATTTACCTTTGAGGAGTTCTCCGGTAAACTCACTCATATCATGACTCCTCCGGAGTTTGATAACCCGGGGGAGATGCACTCAATCATGAGGATTTGCAAATTCCCACCCACCCTCCCGGGATGTTTTTGAGCTTAACCCTTGAAATCCAAATTCAGGCTAATGAGCCTGCTCTCGAGGAAGAATATCAAATCATGATTTTCATCATGGTTTTCTTCCTTTTCTTCACCTATAAGGTGACTTCTTCTCTTCTTCACTCCTTCGGGAATGAAGACACTATATTTGACCCCGGCATTTTCATGTATCATTATCTTGAGCCGGATATTTATCTCATCGGTGTGGAACTTTCACGTGCTTCAAATGTTTGTCCAAACATCTTGAATGAAAGTCCGATTGAGATTGTTTCTTCCACATCATGCTTCCCCAAGGACAAATGAATTCGGGGTCGAGTCAAGCTAGCGACTCGGTAAACAAAAACAGTAGCATGTACTTAGGGTTTTCACCCTAAGTGTGGGGGAGTTACCCCTACCGTGGTTACTTATGAAGTGAAAATACAAAATGGTATTTCCACATTTAGCTTGTAATGTTGCCCTTTTACGTTCTAAGAGTCGACATAATAACCGGGACTTTGAATATTGAGGACAATATTCATTCTAAGTGTTGGGGGGGGGGGGGGGGTATTCTAGCGAATTTTATCACATTTGAATTTTATCACATTTTACAATCTAGTACCCCCGTTTTTGGACAAAATTTCAAAAATTTTTCACTTGAGTTCAAAATTTTTGTGGTAATCAGTCTGCCGTGTCTAAACGACAAAAAGGATTGGCTAGTCCAGGAGCAAACGGCTCTTGGTAAAGACATCTCAAACCCGTTGATGGCTTGCAATTTGCCCAAAATTGTATGGTAAATCAACTCGCCATATCCCATAAAGTGAATGAGTTGGCTAGCCCACAAGATTATGGCTTGTGGTAAAGGCCGTGGAAAATCCATAATTGGTAATCAGCTCACCAAGATGTTGACTATTCCATCAAGAGTTGGCTAGTCCAGAAGCAAACGGCTTTTGGTAAAGACGAATCAAATCCGTTGACAGCTGGTGGTTTGCTCAAAATCATATGGTTATCAAGTGGACCACAGTTCTTACTCGAACTGATACATTTGGCTACTCCAGAAGTAATGGCTTTTGGTAAAGAGTTTCAAATCCATTAAGTTTTTCTCAAAAGATTGCTAGGGACTAGCAATAGTTTAGTGTGGGGGATTGATGAGTGTGTAAATACTCATCATTTTTATCGTATCTGAACTGCCAAAACATCCAAAAACACTCAAATACGCATCAAAATACTGAATATATTCCAGGATTGTGTTTTATATGTTTCTGATGCAAAATGTTTAAAAATAAATGAAAAACGGACAAAGTTTGCATATTTGGCAATTTTAGTCCCTCAAGTTTCAAAAATTGGCAAAAATAGTCCCTGAGTACTTATTTGGAAAGAAAAATCACCAAAGTTTCTTTTAAAATTATAAGTTGTCATATTTAGTCCTTTGGTGAAAATTTCAAAAGTTTTGAGAAATTACAAGTTTGGTCCCTGAAGTTTCAGAAATTGACCGAATTGGTCTTTGGTGAAATATTTTTGGATAAAAAGTCATTTTTGGTCCTTGGGAAATCACAGGTTGGCAACATTGATCCTTGGGTAAAAGGTTTGGTAAATCCCACATTTGGCCCTTGTACTTTCAAACTTTGCAAAAGTAGTCCCCGGGTGTTTAATTTTGGACAAAATACATTTATAACCTTTGGATTATTGGGACTTGGCAAAATATTACCCTTGGATTAACTTTGAATATTTGGCAGAATTAACCCTCATGTTTTCTGAAATTACAAAAATGGTCCCTATGTTCACTAGTTAAACCAAATCCAACAAATACCCACTTCCCTTTTAATCCAACACAACCACAGCCCACACCCTCCAACCTTTGGCCCAATACCCTTCAAAAGCCCACCACCAACAATAAAACCCAATCACCCATTTTTTTTATATATCCTCAGTCAACACCCGGTCAAAACCACTCCCTCCCCTCCAAATACCACTCCACCTCACCTGCAATACCACCCTGCACTCCCATCATCACTACCTCTCCCACACTCCAACCCCTACTACCTACTTTCACCCCCCTCCAAGTACTCCAGTCCAAATAACACCCCTGCCAAAGGGAAACAGCCAAATTGTTAATACCAAAGTTCCCGCCAAAACCAATTGAAGGTCAGGATTGCTTCTACTAATCCTATGGTTGATATTAGAGCTGGGAAAAGTCAAGTGGGTTCTGAAAACCCTAAAGGACCAATATAAAATAAGAAAAGCAACCAGGAAGAAGGAGTTAGTTTTTGGTCTTTTGTGTTTCTTTAGATTAATATTTACTTATTAGATAGATTGTAATCAGTAGATTTGGTTTTGGTCTTTTTATATTCAAGTTTCATTAGAATTTGTATAATATAGGGGTGTTTGGTTCAAGGGAGAACTCTATGGTCTAGTGGTTTTAAGTAGTTGAATTTGCTGCAAACATGTTTTAATAGGTAATATTAGTATAGTTAATGCTTAAAATCAGTTGGATATATCAAAGAAAGTCAAAAATCAAAGAAACCTCCCCCAACAGTTAATTGTTGGGAGAATTTGATCCCAACTCCACCATTTCAATTCATTTGTAGCTAGGATAACTTAATTTAGCTTCATTTTCATTTAATACCTCAATTACAGTCATTAGATTAGATCCAAAACTCAGAAAAGTCAAAATTCCAAGTTTAGTGAAAAAGTCAATTTGCATGATGTTCAGTTTTTACAAAAGTTCAAGGAATTTTCTAGATTTTTGTGGTATGATTCAGAGTTTGAAACTTGTTCCTATGTAAAGTCCCCCACCTCATCTACAAAATCCCATCATCCCTTCATTTTTAGGAATTTTTCCCTGGGCCCCACACCTGGCCAAACACATCTGCAGGGAGGAGTACCTCCCCTGCACCAGCAGACATCAGCCACACCACCACCTTTGGTGGTGGTTTCTGGCCTCCTCAGTGGGTCCCACAAGCAAAAAATAGTTCCCTTCAACCCCCTCCTACCAGGCTTTAGATATTGACCAAAAGTTTGACCTCAAACCTCCTGGGACCCACTTGGAATTGCCCCTAAACTATGTCCCAATTCTGAGTGGGGATTGGTTTTTGGAATTGCTTATTTTGATCTTATAGCTTATTCTGAGGTCCCCAATTGCTTATTATTGTTTTAACATGTACACACAACTTATGTGAACCAGAATTTACCATTGTGGACCCCACATTACTCCATTTGAGCTTAATTCCATTTTCAGTCAACATAAGTCAACTGTTTGGCTTATTGCTGTCCACAGTGCTTATTTTTAAGCTATAAAAAATTTGTTTTCACAAAACTTAGTTGTTTTTAAGTATAAAATAGGTTTGTAAAAGAAAAATCCAGAAAAAACAATTTAATTTTAAGTGATAGTTTCTATTTAATGTAATTTAAATTTTATTTTTCATTTTTAGATTTTTATTAAGTACTTAGCTTTTTTATATTTTTCTTACATTCCTCTCATATTAAAGTATTTTTAGTAATTTTTTCAGATTTTTATTTTATCATTTAGTATTTATTAAATTTAATATTAGTTTTATTAGTAATTAATTAATAAATAAGTTTTAAATAGCATAATTAGTTTTTATTAAGTAAGACATAGTTTTTATATTTTTCCTAGCTTTTATATAATATAATATAATTTTAGAAATTTTTCTAGAATTTTTACTGTTCATTTTCTATTTTTGATAATTTAAAATAGTTTAATTAGGTAATTAATATTTAATTAGTAATTAATTAATATAAAAATCACAAAAAGACAAAAATACATATTTTTATTTTTAAAACTTGTTTTTAGTTATTTTATAATTTTAGAAACTTTATTTTCATTTTTCTAGTGTTAAATTAATATTATATTGTGTTTAAGTAATTTAAATATTAATAATTAGTAATTAATTAATATTAAATAATTAATTAGTGTGAAAATTAATTTTCTTTTTCTAAAAATTTTCTTTTATAAGCTATTTCCTTGTAGATTCCCTAGCTTAATCACACACAAACCCTTTTCCTGTCCAAATTCACCCGATCACGAAGCCGTTTGTTAACCATCACACCTCGTCGGGACATAACGACCCGGGGAAACCACTATACTTCCGCGGAGATTTGGTCTGAGACGTTTGACCTGGTTGACCATTCACCTGATCAATTTAGGTTGACCGTTTGGGACCAATCAACGCTTCTAGCGACCGTATAATCCAAATTACATGCCTTAAGTGCCCAATAAGCCTTGTGTTCGAGTTCCACCAGAAGGTGACACGCCTTGCCATAAACCATGCGGAACGGAGTCGTTCCAATAGGTGTCTTGTAGGACATTCGGAATGCCCATAAAGCCTCATCGAGTTTAAATGACCAGTCCTTTCTATTTTGATTAACCGTCTTTTCCAATATTCTTTTAATTGCCATGTTGGTGTTTTCGACTTGACTGTTGGTTTGTGGGTGATAGGCGGTGGAGAACCGGTGGGGAACTCCATATCTCTTCATCACCTTTTCCATTTGCGCATTGCAAAAGTGGGTCCCCCTATCACTAATGAGAGCTTTAGGAATGCCGAACCTAGCAAACAGCTTTTTCAGAAAATGAATAACTACCCTAGCATCGTTGGTCCTAAGGGCTTGTGCCTTTACCCATTTTGAAACATAATCAATGGCCACTAAAATGTATTCGTTCTCCCTGAAGACGGAAAGGGTCCCATGAAATCAATTTCCCAAACATCGAAAACCTCACAAACTTGTATAAAATTCTGAGGCGCTTCATCTCTGCTTGATATATTCCCGGCACGTTGACATGCATCGCATGCTTGTATCATCTCTTTTACATCACGAAATATTATGGGCCAATAGAATCCTGCATCGAAAATCTTTCGTGCGGTGGTGTTTAACCCATGATGGCCCCAGAAGGGTCCGGATGACATTCTTTCATAATCTTAATTGCCTCATTTCCCGAAACACAACGCCTGATTATTTGATCAGGACATCTTCGGAATAAGAATGGTTCGTCCCAGAAGTAGTATTTTAGTTAGGCAAAGAACCTTTTCTTTTCGTATCTAGTCATGTGTTCCGGAATGAGCCAACTTGCAAGATAATTAGCATAATCAGCGTACCAAGGTTCAGAATCTGTCATTGACATGATCTGTTCGTCAGGGAATGAATCCCGAATCTCACTTTTGTGAAGCTCACTAAGGAGGGGATTTTCAAGACGAGAGAGGTGATCAGCAGCCAAATTCTCTGCCCCCCTTTTATCACGAATTTCAACATCAAACTCTTGTAACAACAAGATCCATCGTATTAGTCGTGGTTTAGCATCTTGTTTAGCAAAAAGATATCGGAGAGCCGAATGATCAGTGAAAACAACCGTCTTTGAAAGGACAAGATATTGACAGAATTTGTCAAAAGCGAATACCACGGCTAATAGTTCTTTTTCGATGGTGGAATAATTTTCTTGAGCGGGATTCATAGTTTTGCTGGCGTAGTATATTGGTTGGAATTGTTTGTTACACCTTTGGCCTAATACTGCCCCAACAGCATAGTCTCTAGCGTCACACATAATCTCGAAAGGCAACTCCCAGTTGGGTGTAACCATGATTGGGGCTTGCGTGAGTTCCTTTTTCAGGAGATTGAATGCATCCTTGCATTCTTAAGAGAAATCGAAAGGGGCATCTTTTACAAGCAATTGAGTCATCGGCCGAGCTATTTTAGAGAAGTTGTTAGCCTTAAAAGTAATGTTATATTCGGGAATAGCATCTCCTTCTATGTACAAGGACTAGTTTAGACAATAGTGCAAAGTTAGGCTTGTATTCTAGTATAAATACCCCTCCTAGTCTCAACTAGAAGGGTTGGATGTCTCATTGTATTTCAAGGTGTGTGTGGTTTCCTTCTTTCTCTCTCTAGAAAACACACACACCTTCCCCTTTCTTGAAGCTAATAATATACCATGTTTACTCTTTATTTCGAGCATCCCCGACCTCCTGAAGGTGTTTCTTGGTCATAACAAGTGGCATCAGAGCTAACCTGGGGCGAATCGTGGTGTTTTTGGGTGTAAAATCGTGTTTTTGGGAGGAAAAAAACGAATATGGTACTGTTCATCGGTATTTTATCGAGTTTGGATTTGATGATTATCGAGTTTGGTGTTTATCGAGTTAGGTAGCAATTCTTGTCGAGTTAAGAAAAATTTTTCAAGTTAGGAAAAATTTTTATCGAGTTAGGAAATAGTTACCGAGTTTGGGAAATTATTATCGAGTTTGCGAAAGGCTTATCGAGTTAGGACTTTTGTCGAGTTAGGTTGAATCATCCTTATCGTTTATCGAGTAAGGTTTTTCATGTTTGCTACTTAGACGAAACACTGCCCAAATTTTTTCACATTACCGAGTTAAGGATTCCTCAAGTCTTATCGAGTTAAGTTTGAAGGTTACCGAGTTAGGAAGCTTTACTGAGTTTGACATGGTTACCGAGTTTGAAATGGTTACCGAGTTAGGGACATTTTTGCAAAGTTTGCGAGTTTGGGAGCTTTATTGAGTTACAAGAATTTTTCCGAGGAGATTATCGAGTATGCCAAGGTTACCGAGTTAGCATGTATTATCGAGTTAGCATGTATTTGGCGGAAAATTTGAGTAAAATTTATTTTTGAGAGGAGACTAAACGTTCAATTTTTACGCGAGATTTAAATTTTGGTATAAGGTTGAAAATTTTGGCCCGAAATTCAAATTTTTTGGCCAAAATTCAAATTTTTTCGACAAAATTTGGCGTAAAATTTTTTAGTACTCAAATTTTTCAGGTAACCTTTGTATTGTATTTCATAGTAATTTCCAAATTATGGGCGAGAAAATTTTCCAATTTTATTTTTGGAGGGAAAATACGAAATCACTACGAATCACCCGAAATAGAATTTCAAGCTTCACCAAAACACACCACGTTTTGCTTAAACGATCCTGATCAAGAATCACAATCAAATAACAATGGCTAGTATTGGATATTTGTGAATATGGGGATAATTCGTTATTATTTATTCGGGTTTGAAGTAACGTTTTACGGGCGCGTGTACTTATTTCATCTTCTTTCTTTCTTCACTTCCGCGAAGATGACTTGTTTGGGCATATATTATTAGTGACGAAGACTTGGATATCTAGTTACTTTTGTGATTCTTTCTCTCTATACTCACAAAGTAGCTATCACTTTAAGGAGTTACGTTGTAGTGCTCAGTGTCTCACGTAGTTGAGGATATGTCAAGATGGATTGTGCTTATTACACTTCTTTAGGGGTATATGGTACACCGTTCTTAGTCACAAGGATAGTACAAGCTTAAGTCACAAGTCTGAGGGATTTTACTTCATTCTCAAGTTCGTCATATCGGGTTATCTTTATATGGGGTTACTACCAGAGCCGTTGTTGATTCAGAGGTTGATAAAGAGTAAGACAATTTCAAATGGTATTGTTAGTAGATTGGGTTTATCGACATCTTCTCACGGGCTTATGTGATTTATGATAAAGTGCTTTCAGTTAATACTTCATGTACACAATGTTATGCTGATTCCGATGAGATCGCAATCATCAGGAGAGAGAAATGTGTACATCAAGGACGCACAACAAGTTCACGTGATTGGGCTTAATGATTTATGAAATGATTTGTGTCGGATATTGGTTGATTCTATATCCTTATCCTCTCAACTTCTTCTACGTACTTCTACCTTATCCACCTTCACCAATTTCGGGCAACAAATTCAAGATGATCGGTGTTTCAACTTGTTACTTTGGTGTTATCATTTCATGTGTACGTTATGGACTGTTTTGCTTTACGCAAGATAACTGGAATGCATTTGGTGAGATGAAGATGTTGATATTCAGTTCCCCTGAATGGACAATCTTGAAGAAGGTCGAGTCTACAGTCTGTTCTACATTTTCCGCTGCGTGTTTGAAGACTAAAGATGGTTTGCATTTAAGTATCAAAAGACTTCTTCAGGTTCAGGGCATTCATCAGAAAGGTTGTCAGTTTGGGGGAGAGCACTAATTAGGGGAGAGTGTCAAGCCAGATTTAATCCCTAATTTGATTTGCTCACATTGTTCTTCTGCAAGTAAAGAGATGGCAGCTGAGAAGATTCAGGAAGCTGAATGAATCAATGAAGTTTGAAGACCACTCTCGGAGCTGCTGCGCTTATATTTTGTATTTAATCTTACTTGTAGGGAACGTTGTAAGCTATTCCCATATAACATCACTTTGGGGAGAGATTGTTAGCCTTAAAAGTAATGTTATATTCGGGAATAGCATCTCCTTCTATGTACAAGGACTAGTTTAGACAATAGTGCTAAGTTAGGCTTGTATTCTAGTATAAATACCCCTCCTAGTCTCAACTAGAAGGGTTGGATGTCTCATTGTAGTTCAAGGTGTGTGTGGTTTCCTTCTTTCTCTCCCTAGAAAACACACACACCTTCCCCTTTCTTGAAGCTAATAATATACCATGTTTACTCTTTATTTCGAGCATCCCCGACCTCCTGAAGGTGTTTCTTGGTCATAACAGAAGTCTTTAATGAATCTCCTGTAGAACCCGACATGACCCAAGAAGCTGCGTATTGCTTTAACAGTTGTGGGATAAGGTAGTTTAGATATAGCTCAACCTTTGCTTGGTCCACCTCAATCCCATTCCCTGAGACCTTATGTCCTTGCACAATCCCTTCTTTTACCATAAAATGGCATTTCTCCCAATTTAAGACCAAGTTGGTTTCCTCGCAACGTTTGAGCATTTTTTCGAGGTTAGCAAGACAGCGGTCGAAAGAGTTCCCGAAGACTGAAAAGTCATCCATGAAAACTTCCATGGTGTCTTCCATTAATTCGTGAAAGATTGCGGTCATGCATCGCTGAAAAGTGGCGGGAGCGTTACACAGCCCAAAAGGCATCCTTTTATAGGCGAATGTTCCATAAGGGCGTAAACGTGGTTTTTTCTTGATCCTCAGGGGCTATGGGGATTTGGAAATATCCTGAGAATCCATCCAAGAAACAGTAGTACTCGTGCCCGGATAATATTTCCAACATTTGGTCAATGAACGGGAGGGGAAAGTGATATTTCCTGGTGGCATCATTGAGCTTTCTATAATCGATGCATACCCACCAACCAGTACCCGTTCTCTGGGGTACCATCTCACCGTTGTCATTTTTCACCACAGTCATTCCTCCCTTCTTTGGTACAACCTGTACGGGACTAACCCACGGGCTATCCGAAATTGGGTAAATCAGCCATGCATCCAAATGTTTGATAACTTCCTTTTTTACTACCACCTTAATGTTGGGATTCACCTGCCTCTGGGGTTGCACGGCAGGTTTATATTTCTCTTCCATAAGAATCTTATGCGTGCAAAAGGTTGAGTCAATCCCCTTAATGTCGGCTACGCTCCATGCAAGGACTCCCTTATATTCCTTTAGGACTCCTAAGAGCCTATCTTTTTGTTCATGCTCAAGGGAAGAGTTTATGATTACTGGCAGTTGATCCTCTCCCTGGAGGAAGGCATACTCCAGGTGGTTTGGGAGTTCTTTAAGCTCTAGATTAGGTGGTTCGATAATAAAGGGCTTTAGCTTGTTTTCGGGTTTATGGAGCTCGAGCTGTTCAGTGGTCTCTTGTCTGGGATAGAAGGAGACTGCGCTAGCGCCCTCCGTCTTCTCCTCCTCCATTATGGGGAGGAAACTCTCTTCCCGTAACCAGCCTTCTTCGATTTGTTCATCAACACAATTGTCAATGACATCCGTTAGTTCATCGGCTTCTCCGATGAAATAGAGCTGGTTAGCTGCTTCGAGAGACAGATTCATAGTGTCTTTAATATCGAAGGTCAAGCTATCGGTTCCTACTCGTAAGGTTAACTTGCCGCCGTGAACATCAATGACTGCACAAGCAGTAGCAAGAAATGGTCTCCCTAAGATGATGGGCACCAGGTCATCCTCCTCCATCTCCAAGATCACGAAGTCAACCGGAAATTTGAACTTCCCTACTTTAACTAGCACATTCTCGCATATCCCTAGGGGATATTTGACCAATCTATCGGCTAGTTGGATGTTCATACGCGTAGGCTTTAGTCCAGAATATCCTAGTTTGAGGAACATGGAGTGAGGCATGAGGTTGATGCTCACCCCTAAATCGGAAAGAGCATTCTTTATTGATAGAGATCCTATGGAACAGGGCAATGTGAAGCTGCCTGGATCGTCCACCTTTTTTGGTAGCCCTCATTGGGTCACCACCGAACATTCTTCTCCCAGAGTCACAAGACCCTCGAGTTTCTTTCGGTTGGCAAGTAATCTTTTGAAGTATGAGCTATACTTTGGCATGTGATAGCAAGCATCAAAGAGAGGTATGGTGACCATTGAATCTTTTAGATATGACAAGAATCTCTTATTATCGTTCTTAATTTTCTGGTTTTTTAGGCGGGATGGAAATGGGATTCTCACAGGTTGGTTAGGTGGAGTTGGTGGGGATGGGGTCACCAATGGAGGTTGTTCAGGAGCCTCGTTGCTCACATTACCTTCCTCCTCGTGGGGCTCGTTTGGCTCAATGGTGACAGGATGTGAGCTCGGATAAGGAGTGTCCTTGGTTGTTGTTCCAGCTCGAGTAGTTACCGTGAGTAGGGGATCTTTTGGCTTACTGGTGGCCTGTTATGGCCATCAAGGGTGGCATTAATCTTATGGAACCATTTTTCCATGTCATTCTGTTGCTCAGCGATGAGCTCGTCAAGACCTTTCAATTGTAAGCCTTTTTCCTGAGTAAAGTGACCAAGGTCATCTTCAAAAGTGCTCTTGATTTTGTATTCAGGGCCTTTCTCCCCTTCTTTTCTTTTCACCAGATTTCCCCAAAGGGTATAATAATCGTTTTGGTAAAAAGGCAGAAGGGAGGGGTCAGCGTAGATGTCATGTCTTGACAAACACGCATGTTCGGTCGTGGTTTCTCCTCTGCATTCCTCTACCTTATGCGGGCCCCCACAGTAGTCACAGATCAAGTAAGGATTTGAAAGTTGTTTAGTTGTTCGCGACCCTGCAAGGTATTCCACCCTTTCATGAATTTTTCTTAGCCGATCTGAGGGTGTTTGTGTGATTTCAGATGTGCTCTCAGTCGACTCGGGTTCATCCCAAGTATTGTCCTCGTTTTGAGCATATTCCTCAATCCTATTCCACCCTTCCTCGGCGCTCAGATTAGCTATTTTCCCTTTTCTAGAATTGTTGATTCCATTCTGGTCATTTGAGGAGACATTGTCGTAGAAGATTTAGACCAGAAGCCAAAGTTCGATGCCATGATGGGGAACTTGTCTTATTAAATCCTTGAATCTGATCCATGATTTATGGATGGGTTCGTCCTTTCCCTTTCGGAAGCGAAGGATCCTATCCCTAAATACTGAGGTTTTCCCTGCTGGGAAGAACTTCTCATAAAACTTGGATATAAGTTGCTCCCATGTAAAGATAGACTCGGAGGGAAGTCTATCATACCACTCTTTGGCTTTTCCATAAAGAGTGAAAGGGAAGAATCATAATCGGGACGTGTTTCTAGTGGCCCCATCCGTATGGAGGGTGTCCACTATCTTCAAGAAGTCCCTGATGTGTTGAATTGGGTCATCGTTATGTAATCCGTGAAAGTTGCACACACTTTGGACAAGCCAAACATCGCTTGCACGCAAGACCTCATCGGTGTGTTCGTTTGGGAAGACAATGTCATTTGAGAAGCCACGAGGATTCTGGGAGGAGTATTCCTTAAGGCGCTTAGGGGTGGGAGTTTCGGTGGTGCTCATATCGTTGTTGGATTGGGGGCTAGAGGGTGTGAGGTGATTATCTGAATCTTCTTCAGAAAGGGCCTCATCAAAGTTGATAGCTATGGTAGATGGTTCGGGTGTTGAGAGAGATCGCTTTAGCTTATGCATTTCCCTTTCAAGTTCTGCATATGGCAAAACGAGATTTCTAACGGAACTACGACTCCTAGTGACTCTAAGGTTAGAGAGATCTTCATTTGCCATGATGGCGGATAGGGGTGTCAATCGGGTTATCGGGTCGGGTTTGAGGCTTATCGGGTCGGGTCTATCGGGTTTTGAAAATTTTAAAACTAACCCGCAACCCGACCCTATAAGCTATCGGGTCTATCGGGTTCGGGTCTATCGGGTTGCGGGTTGTCGGGTTGGGCTTATCGGGTTATCGGGTTAGACAGTTAATTGAGCATGAAATAATTGAAAGTTGTGTTTCGTTTGATTAGTTTCAATTGCTAGAAAACTTGGAGCTATAAAGGACCGCAATTTTGTATATTACTCTTTTTGTATATGGAATGAACTAGATAATACTTGGTTTAATTAGTATATATGTGTTGATATGTTGAGATCGTAGCTGATCCAAAATGTGATGTATTGTAGTGTGCATAGAAGACGTACTATAATAACAGTAAGCTCCCAAAAACTGGGAGATGCCCAAGAATGGAACTGGACATTCAACAAATTACTAACCCATACTAGCTAGCAATTCTTTTTCACAAAACATTGATCATTTCATTACAGTGGCTCATCATTAATTTCAATGAAACTTGAAATCTACAAAATAACAAAGTAACAAGTAGAACAATCAAAAAATAAATAATATGTAACAGATTGTATAGAAGTATAGTAATACAACTCGTTTAATGCTACTTCAGTATCCATTTAATCTAACACTATCGGGTTGACCCGATAACCCGATAACAAATTAGCTAAAACCCTAACCCGACCCTATAACACTATCGGGTCTATCGGGTTGACCCGATAAACCCGATAAGGTATATTGGACCCGAATCAACCCGACCCTATAAGGCTTTATCGGGTTCGGGTCGGGTTCGGGTCGGGTCGGGTCAACCCATATGACACCCCTAATGGCGGATGGTGATGGTTACGAACAAAGACACAAATAAATAAGATAGACTAAAGGAAACCTAAAAATGAAAATAAAATCTTACTAGAAAGGAATCTAGCAAGTAGACCTAATAAAAAGAAATCCTAACCTAGACAATAACTATTCCCCGGGCTGCGGCGCCAAAAACTTGATACGTGGGGATCACACCAGGTTTTATCTCTCAAGGGATCTCGAGAAGCTTACAACCCCCACCAGGCAGTGTACCTGATCGTTGTAGTATTGTATAGTGACAAGTACCGGGGCATTGATCGTTCAACTCAGGAATAGTGTTGCTAGGATTAGAAAGCCTCATAAACTAGGTCTAGAGGTGATGGATGATTCTTTTTGTTTTTTTATGTTTTATAAAAGCAAATTAAAATCTCGGGTTTTGGAAGAGTGGGCGGAATTAGTTGCTAGCCAACTAACCTAATTTACTACAAATGCAATAAAAGTAAAATAACATAAATGAAAATTAAACTAATTATACTAGTGGGGAAACAATAGTGAGTAAAGTTGTGTTTACTTAGGTTTCATTACTCCCTAGATATCTTTTACAGGTTGATAGCTTGTTACAATTGCATGGATGACGGGTCATATTCCTTAATACTAGTCGTAGGGCCGTGTACAATATTCCCTAACTCTATAGGATCCTACTTCACTCCTATGTCGAGCCGTTAGAAGCTCCTAACATGGGATCATTAGAATTCTCCTATGCATTAAATACAACCAAAAATCGTAGTACACCTCCGATCATGTTTCTTAAGATGTTCAAGCAAGTTACCAATGAAAGTCTGCCAGTTTTCTTAAGCCTAACATCGAATACAATCATCCGTAACAACTATAAACAAACAATCAACCCATAATTAACATCTAGGTTTCACTACATTTAAGCAAACACAAAAGAAATCTAGCCTAGCATGTTAAATAGAAGACAAGCGTAAGATATAATCAAACAACACATAGACATATTGAATTATTTGAAAGAGTACGTATCTTTTACAGAACATGAAAGATTCAAAGGGTTGGAACCCTTGAAAAAGCTGTAAAAATCAGCATAGGGTTTTTCCCTCAAAGTTGCACACCAATGAATGAAATTTGGAAAACTATATATAGATTTTACAGGGTGACGGCGTCATGTGTAAAGTTGTGACGCCGTCAACTCGCCCCTATAATAGAAATCGTATTGCCTAGATCTGATTTTGACGCTGTCATATGTAAATTTCTTCTGGGCCGTCACGTACAAATGGACCCTGACGGCCTTGGTGACGCCGTCAGGTCCTATGCTTGAAAACACTCTGGACCATCACGTGTATTTTCCACTTCCACCTCTTTTGTAGCTCTTGACGCCGTCATGTAGAGAGTTGTGACACCGTCAGATACTGTTCCCAGCAAGGAAAATTAAGACTTTGCCGTTTTCTTCACTTTTATGCTCCAAAAACGTCCAAAATGCTTCCTTTTCCAGATTTCTCTCCAAAAGTACCTAAAATGACAAAAGGAACGATTTAGGGCAATAATTGATCGAATAATCTCAAATTCGGGCTTAAATGACTCCTTAAAAGTGGTTCACTTTTCACCTCATCACTCCCATCTTCTTCAAGTACAGACTTGTCTACAACATTAACTACACATTGGTCTCCCCATGGTCCACTAACCTGAAACTTATCTCCCCCATTCCATAAAACATTATACCTAATAGCCTCTTTCATAATACCATCTAACATGTGATGTGCAGTTAGTGTTAGTGGCCCATTACTCTTCTCAATGACCATCATAACATGCATTATCCTCTTCATACATTATTCCATAATGTATTCTAAGGCTGTAATAATTGGTTTGTTTATACCCTCAATTATTTTCCCATAAAACACTTGACACATGTTATTAAGTAACACATCAAAATGAGGTCTCCCTAAAACAAGACAAATAAAGCAGTATGACTTATACATGTCAAATTCTTTAACATATACCAATTAAGTTACACAGATAGTTTCATGTGAAATATGATCTTGACCAATGGATTGGTGGTATCTTACTTAACTAAGCATGGGCAGGTTAACTAAATATACTGAAAGCATCCATAGCTTTCTCAAACTGTACAACAGTTAAGGCTGTTGCACATCTCTACAGATGGTCTTTGAAGGCCCTTCCTTTCCATTGAAGTTTCATATGCTCATGAATGCTTCTAAGACAAAATTTGTGCTCCGCATTTGGAAAAACTACTTTTAATGCTGCAATAATATCCTGCACAAAAACACATATATTTAGTATCTATTTAAAAATAGAGCAATTTGAAATCATTACAAGTTTAAGGGAGTACCTTTTGCATGTCACTAACAAAAGTGAAGCTTAAGTTTTTCTCAAGTTCAAGATCATCAGATAAATAATGAATAAACCAAGTCCATGATGATGTGTTTTTTGATTTAGTAAAAGCATAAGCTAATGGGTATATACCATTGTTGCTATCAATTCCCATAGCTGTTAGAAGTTGACCCTTCAAAGGACCATCAATAGGAAAAGCATCTATCCCCACAAACTTTCTATGACAAGCTTTAAATCCATCCTTCAATGCACCTAAACAAGCATACATTCTCTTGAGTTCTCTTGTTGGAAGAGTATCCTTTACAGGCCGTTCCACATGAATCACAACTGTTGTATCAGGGTTCCTCTTCTGCAACTCTTGAACATAGTCTCTCAACATGGTGAATTGTAGCTTGAATTCCCCCCAATGCCTCTTATTGCTATTCTTTTAGCCCTTAAAACCTTCTGCATTGACACTTGAAGCTCAAACTGGTTGGTAAGCTAATAATGAACCGACTTCATTAGAATCCGTGGATTTGTTTGAATTTGTTTAGTTATCTCTTTGAGATATGTTAAGATCAAAATGTTTAAGCGCCCTTGATTGTAAACATGTATGTTGATCATTATGTTTTCTGACTGTCCAAGCACCTTTTTTTACCATCCCTACCAACAAGCAACATCCATGGGCAGAGTATTTGGGAAGGGTCATTTTTGCCTGCAATTAATGCTTCTAAACCCTTTATGGTTAATGGACCTTTAACTGGGCCTATACCTAGTCCAACACTTTCACTTGGGCCTAATAATGGAACACAACCCACACATCTGACCCTTATTCTTCTTTTGTCAGTCTTTTGAAAAAGCAACTCCCTTCTTGTTTCTATGGAATGCTCTATTACCTTCTCTTTCACCTGTTTTGCACTATCAAAGCCTTGGCCAAAGTAAAAGAATGTTTCATAAACACCATTATGAACAGACTTTGACCTAACCCTTGGCACCCCAAAGTTACCTCTGTCTGAGTCAGAAGCATAAACAGTGTAAAAGGCATCATCATCTATCACAAGTAACTCAGTTTCCAAATTCATGTCATCACTTATATTAATAGATGTTCTTGCGTTGCCTAACTCAAGACTCTGACTCCCTTGGACCAAAGCAAGTCGTCTATCATTCCCATCACTATTATTCTTTTTGATTTCCTACAATTGTGTCATCAGCTACATTGCCTAAGTGACTAGTTTCACTCACTTGGAACAAAGTGATATCCTCATCATCCTCCCCTTCCATGTTATTGCTACCCACAGTTGATCCTCCTACTTTCTCTATCTGGTTATCCCTAGTCACCTGGAATAGAGTGACATCCACATCAGGTTCCTCAAAGTTGTTATTGGCATCAACTAGTGCTTTTCCTACTTTCTTTACCGGCTTATCCTAAGTCACACGGAATAGATTAACCTCAAAATTATCAAGGTCCTGAAAACTATTGTCCTTATCAATAAGTACTAATGTGCCCTCACTGTTATCAACAGGTTGGCTGGCAAAGGAAGACATCACAAGTGTTGAAAAAACAGGATCAATGTGTGGTAACTGGCTAGATTGGCCAAGATAATCGACGTCCATAGGTACTTGTGTTAATTGCATAAATGCCTGAAATGCGGGATCATTATCAAGGTCATCTAATACCAATCATCTACAACATGATTGGATAGCAGCACTAGCTACTTTTCTAGTAGGTTCATCCATCTCCAAAAATACAGTCTTAATGGACTGTGGGGGGACATTTTATACAACTCTAATCTTGTCTTGCCTATTTCAACAAACACATCTATCAGTTTATGGTCCTTGACAATGTCTTTCAGTAACTCAAGATTTTCAGGCTCAAGAAAGCTGTACAAACCATCATCAAGTGAACTACCAGGCTTAACAAAGTAATAGTAATTATTGGTCAGTCCTTCATCATAATCAATTTAGGTCATTAGAGCATCAAACTCATCAACAATTACCTCATTAATTTCAATAAAATCAACCTGGCATTCCTTACCTTCTTCATAGATTCTCCTTGGCCAGTTTTTGAATATGTCGTTGTGGTGAAACCTCATGCTAAAGGAACCAGAACGACCAGCTGTTGAAACACATAACGAAACACTGTTACGATTATCTTACCAAAAAAGGAAATACCTTAAACAATCTAAAAACCATGTCAGTGTAAAAGATTATCACCAAAAAACACTTACCATATCTCCTGATTGCACCCTTTCACTTTGTCTCATAGTCATCGACGCAAGGCTCTTCTATGATCTGCCATAGATTCAGTCCAAGGTTGGTTGTTGTTGATTTCTCACTTAGATT
The DNA here is from genome assembly GCA_030686995.1 of Artemisia argyi. Lineage (NCBI taxonomy): Eukaryota > Viridiplantae > Streptophyta > Magnoliopsida > Asterales > Asteraceae > Artemisia > Artemisia argyi. The sequence goes on along the minus strand of CM060687.1, from coordinate 165,980,794 downwards.
TTTAGATTTGATGTGTGACATTATTAGGGTTTCGTGGGTAGGCTTCCATAACAAGTTTGGGGATGAGCAATGAGTACACGACCTGCTTATATTAGACATAATGACGGGAAAATGAATTAGACGTCTGTCGGGTAGTACATCGAGAGAGAGAAAAATGCGACTTGGTAAAAAGACGAGTATACCCTCCAAACAAAATGGATAACGGGACTTTATGACATATAACGGGACGTTGAGCTAACCATTACGGGGCGAGGGACATAATCGGCCTCAAAAACTTGGTTTTGCACTCATGGCGACGATTTTCCCAACTTTGGGCCCCTAGCGATGTTTTCTTGAAAGTTTAGGGACCAGCGGTGTATTTTTGTCCAAAATCTACAATGACCAAACCGAATAATCAAAATCGACACTATTTTTTTAGATTACCAAAATCGACATGGCACATTTGCCTGACACCAACATTTGCTCGCTACTTATACATTTTGCTCGACACTATTGTTCAAGAAAAGGTTATTTAATAGTAATAAACATAAAACATGGCAAGCAAATGGTTTGCTCGTGTATCAAGTTTGCTCACTACTTTTAATCACTCACTAAACCACTGTACATACTAAATGAAACAAATGAACTTGGGCGCTTGTTTTATTTGTTTTTTACTTGCTCATAATAGAGCAAATGGCGAGGGAGAGTAAACATGTTTTCCTGCCACATACTTCAAAGCGAGCAAATGAGGAGGGAGAACAAACAAATTGGCTTACCACGTACACGTGTCAACACTATGTTTAATCTGGGAAGATAAAAATGTATGAGCGGGCAAATGAGGAAGGAGAGCAAACAAGTTTGCTTGCCACATACTTCAATGCGAGTAAATAAGGAGGGAGAGCAAACAAGTTTGCTTTCCACATACATATGTCAACACCATATTTAATATGTAAAACAAAAAAACGTTACGTGTACAAATCTTATTCAACATGGGCAAATAAAAGGGGGAGCTATTTTGTTTTGCTCCTAAGTCATACTTTGTAACACAAAAACCTTCAAAATGTCCATTCTGGAAATTTACTCAATTACTAATGTGGTGTCTAAAAAACATTGTTTGATTGCAGATATGATCTCTCAAGTACGTAATTATGTTTGCTTTTGGTTAGCGGGTTTTAAAGTAACAATATTCTTATGGGAAAATGATCACTGCTGTAAACAACAGGAACTTATCTGCAGTATAGTGCAAAAATAGTTCCTGATTAACACAAATGGTCCCTGATAAACAGCTTGATGTGCATAAATGGTCCCTGATTTAGCCCTTACACCAGATAAGTCCCTTCTGTTTACGGCAGAGATCATTTTCCCTATTATTATAAACATATTAGTAGTTTGCATTGATGAGTTACCAATTTCATCATTTTAAAGAAACTACATGCATCATTTATTTGATTCTCTACAATCTCAATCACAATCTTTAAAAACAATATAGTCGAAAAGTGCATAAAGATCAATTGTAAAGTACTTTTTAGTTCGCTTTTGCCGGTCTGGAAATTTTAATCCCGTTTATCGCGCTTTTACTTTAATTATTGTACTGACTTTTACACGTATTAAACAAAGCTATTGCTGCTCCAATAACAATGCTTCCAAAGCACATTCATATTTATCTATCCAAAATTTACAAATACACTAAAATGGCACAGTTATATAGCATCTATCTATTCTTAGAACAAAGTAGCCCCAAATTCAAAAGGGGTATATAGACTATATAGGCTATGTTTGACGCAAACTTTTTTGGAGCTTTTTTGGGCGATAAAGGGTGAGCAATGAGCTTTTTTATTTTTAGTGTTCGTTTGGCTTGAGAGCTGTGAGCTTTGCTATTTTTTAGGAAGGACAAATTACCTAAAAATGTATTTAACTTGCCACTTTTTACCATTGTATGTAGCATTCTTTGTTTTTCCCCAATCTGTCAATGAACTTGCAAAATCCGTTCATTGCGTGTAGCGGTGACCTGTTTGACCTGTTGGGGCAGGTTAAACTAACGATCGTTAGGTTTATCATTGCAATGTTAGTCCTTTATACTAACAATCGTTTATCATGGCTACATACAATGACAAAAAGTAACAAGTTAGATGACTTTTATTATTTTTAAAATTTATGTACGTTTTTTGCACATTTTTGCACACATTTTTATACACGTTTTTATACACATTTTTATACACGTTTATACACATGTTTTTATACACGTTTTTATTCATGTTTTTATACGGATTTTTATATACACATTTGTATACACGTTTTTCTGCACGTTTTTATACACACGTTTTATGCACGGTTTTACACACGTTTTTAAAATATTTCAATACATATATTTTTATACGTTTTTGTATGTTTTTGTACATTTTTGTTTTTTTTATGTTTTCACATGTTTTTTTACGTTTTCGACAATTTTTTACGTTTCCGTCCGTTTTTTTACATTTTCGTCCGTTTTTTTACATTTTTGCCATTTTTTTACGTTTTTGCCCTTTTTTTATGTTTTTGTCAGTTTTTTTTACGTTTTCGCCCGTTTTATTACGGTTTTTGTCTGTTTTTTACCTTTTCGCCCATTTTTTACGTTTATACACGTTTTTATGCATGTAAAAAAGACTGACGAAAATGTAAAAAACTGACGTAAACGTAATAAAACGGGCGAAAACGTTAAAAAACGGACGAAAACGTAAAAAAAACGGATGAAAACGTAAAAAAATGTGTGAAAACATAAAAAAAACAAAAATGTAAAAAAACAGATAAAAACGTATAAAAATGTATGTATTGAAATATTTTAAAAACGTGAATAAAAACGTGTGTATAAAAACGTGCATAAAAACGTGTATACAAATGTGTGTATAAAAATCCGTATAAAAACATGAATAAAAACGTGTATAAAAACATGTGTATAAACGTGTATAAAAATGTGTATAAAAACGTGTATAAAAATATGTGCAAAAACGTGTAAAAAACGTACATAAATTTTAAAAATAATAAAAGTCATCTAACTTGTTACCTTTTGTCATTGTATGTAGCCATGATAAACGATCGTTAGTATAAAGGACTAACATTGCAATGATAAACCTAACGATCGTTAGTTTAACCTGCCCCAGCAGGTCAAACAGGTCACCGCTACACGCAATGAACGGATTTTGCAAGTTCATTGACAGATTAGGGGAAAAAAAAAAAAAAAAAAAAAAAAAAAAAAAAAAGGCTACATACAATGGAAAAAAATGGTAAGTTAAATACATTTTCAGATAATTTGCCCTTTTAGAAAAGCTCATTTTTTCAATGTTTTTTTATGAAGCTGTGAGCGGTGAGCAATGAGTTGTGGCTATTGCTCACAGGTACTACTCACACCTCACAGTTACTGCTCGCTGCTACTGCTCACAGCTAATTTTGTCAAACATAGCCATAGTCTAGGGCGGAGCAAGAAAAAGGTTTCAAATTTGGGATTTTATTATTATTATTATTATTATTATTATTATTATTAATTTTTTTTTTTTTTTTTTGTCGGACAAAAAGGGAGAGAAAAAATTGCGCGAGAGTAAGGCTATAACTTTAACACCCTATTTTAGTTGAAATTCAATGTCTTGTCTCTAAACAATAGTTGGTATGACAAATTATATATGTGGTATAACTAAATTAAATGAAATTAAAATCAAAATCTTCGGTAAAACCTTAAGTAACATACAAGGAGAAAAGATAAATAAAATTTGCATATCTCCATTTTTGCAAATGACATACAACATAGAGTAAGAAGGATTAAAAAAAAATTGAAATACTAAATAACTAAAAATAGATATAAATAAAAAGGTATTCGTGATCCTAAGTTTATTAAAAATATTATACATACCAACCTATGTGAGTGACTATAAAACAAAACCAATAAAGTCAAAGAACGTCTTATCTTTTTTAGACTCAAAGTACGTCCTATCTTTCTTAGACTAGTTTTATCTTTTTTCTCTATTCGTCTCCCTCATGCTTCGTCTTCCTCATACCAAATCTGAGATTATTTAGGAGGCAAAATAGGAAAAAACATATGATATTTAAAAATTTTACACACCAATTTTTTTGGGAAGAGGGACATGTGCCCACCCTAACCCCTCCCTACTTTTGCCTCTGTATATAATTGACGTCAAAGAATAACAAAGGACGAGTAATTGTGACTTCTAAGATCTAATTTGGATTAGATACATGTTGTGTAGTTAAAAATATTGTACATACCCGAAGCCCTTCAATTAAAACTTTTATGCATGGTTCTTTTTGTCGTTTGCTTCACATCGATGGAAGCATTCATTGCATTGTTTTCATTTCAATTGTATTCAAGATTTATACCTTGTTTCTCTTTCTTATGTTGTGTGTAATTAAGCTAGAGTTTGTATATGTTTTCGAGAGTTATAGAAATTCCTTTTTTTGCTAAAGGTTTTGGTTCGCCAACTTGTAAGGGTTGTTTTAGTTGGGATCCTAAGTGTCCTTGAGTGAATAGCTTGGGTGCTTAGCGTTAAGAAACTGATCCCAGCACAACACGTATATGTTGCAATACCCGGCCTACATCCATTAAATCACTTGTTAGGAATTTACGCCCAAACAATACATTCATGTAAATGAACGCAGTCAAACACATTGAGACCTTGTGTAACCACCATATAATAAACATAACATTATCATGATCTAACAATATCATAAGAAATACAATAAATTATAATAATTTGCACGATTAGAGCAATCGTGGTACGTCCAATATTGAACTAGAAAGAATATTTATGCTAGATTGTACAAGTTCCGTGCTAAAGTGCACGGGGTACTAACATAAGTACCAAAATTTACAATTAATGAAAGGTCCACGGACATAAAAAACACTAACGTATTCCGAAGATTACTTTATTAAAAGTTCATATGAACTGAAGCCCATAATTTTAATCTTGACCCAATAGGGTTCCGCACCTTGCAGATCTAAGAAGATTGCCTACCAGGGGTGTCTATAGACGACTAATGCGTGGAATTGCACCCTCGCAAAAAGTTTTACCTCTCAAGGGATCTTGAGAAGCTTGCAATCCCCACCAGGCAGTGTAACTATTCGTTGTAGTATAGTATAGTGACAAGTACCGGGGGATTGATCGTTCAACTCTAGGAATAGTGTTCGCTAGGGTTAAAATTCTACTAAACTAGGTCTAGGGTAAGGGATGATTCTTATTGTATTTTTATATTTTAAGGAAAGCAGGTAAAAATCTCGGGTTTGAAAGGAGTGGGCGAAATTAGTTGCTAGTCAACTAACCCAATTAACTAAAGATGCAATCAAAATAAAATAAAATAAACTTAAACTAAAATGTGGTGTAAGCAATAATGAAAGAAAGTTGTATTTACTTAGATTTCATTACTCCATAGATATCTTTTACCGATTGATTAGCTTGTTACAATTGAATGGATGACGGGTTATATTCCTTAATACTAGTCGTAGGGCCGTGTACGATCTTTCCTAACTCTATAGGCCTCTACCTCAATCTTATGTCGAGCCGACTAAAAGCTCTTAACATGGTATCCCTGGAAGTTACCTATGCATTAAATATAACCAAATAATCGTAGTACACATCCGATCAAGTTTCTTAATACGTTCAAGCAAGTTACCAATTGGAAGTCTGCCAGTTTTCTTAATCCTAACATCGAATTCATTCATCCACAACAATTATAAGCAAACCATCAACCAATAATTAAAATCTAGGTTTCATTATATCTAAGCAAACACAAAGGAAACCTAGCCTAGCATGTTAAAGAGAAGACAAGCGTAAGATATAATCAAACAACACATAGACATATTGAATGATTTGGTAAAGTACTTATCTTCAATTGAACATGAAAGAAAAAAGGGTTGAAACCTTTAAAATAGCTGGAAAATTCGTATAGGGTTTTATTCCCTCAAAGTTGCACACAATGAATGAAAACTAAACAACTATATATAGATTTTGTCTTCTAACGGCGTCAAGAGTAATATGTGACGCCGTCAACTCGCCGCCAAAATAAACTAATATTGCCTAGATCCACTTCTGACGCCGTCACTCTATATGGGTTCTGGGCCATCACTCTTTACAACTACTCTTGATGGCCTTGGAAATTTTGTACGTGACGCCGTCAACTCCCCTTTAAAAAATATTCTAGCGCGTCACGTGTATTTGATTTATCCACTCTTTTGTCAACTCATGACACCGTCACTAGCAGTATGTGACGCCGTCAAGTGCAATTTCCAGCATGATTTTGAGACTGTTGTTTTCTGCACTTTTTTGCTCCAAAAACGTCCAAAATGCTTCCTTTTGTAAAATTCCTCTCAAAAGTACCTAAAATGACAAAAAGAACGTTTTAGGGCAATATTTGATCAAATAATCTCGACTTTGGCCTTAAATGACCCCAAAAGCGGTACACTTTTCGCTTCATCAAATACCCTTACACTTGATATTTGCTTGTCCTCAAGCAAATGCACTTTTATTCTAATCAAAATACAAGTTAGGGGTCATTTAACACTAAGATAAAAGTAATTACAATAAATAATCGTTCCACTTCAACCAAAAACAAGCACGGAAATTATACACTAGCACCTCCCAAATAGTGTTTAGATACTCACATCTCTCGGGTGTAATAAAGTATATATCACAATATGGAAATGGAAAACATCTCTCACTACCTGTCATAGCAAATAGATTACCATAGGCTTGGGAAAGGATCAAACCTCCACCACTTGGCGTAAGCACCTAGGATAAACTATTAAAGATGTCTTTTAAAGGGTTATAACGTGCGGTGTAGGGATAGGATAAACACGGTTTTGTTGGATAAAGGCAATATTTACTGGTGGCGAGTTAATCATCTTGGTCAATTACATGTACAATGCGGCGTTGCTAAGCCAAGACTCGACTCGACTTAAGCTAATCATAAACTGACAAAACATAAAATGAAATGGGATGGTAGTCCGGTTTTTTTATTTTTATTTTATTTTTATTTTTTTTTTTTATTTTCTTTTTTTTTTGCATACACTCTTACCCTACCATCCAAAATAATACATCATAGGGGATTTACATTCCCCTTACACTTTAACTTTTACATACTCTACAATCAACTATTCTAATGACTCGAATCAAGATAATCAAAACACTTGGAGTACTTTTTAAGATTACGCACATATGGGGGTAATATATGATGTTCTTCCCCATTACTCTATAACACTAGTACTTTACCCATGAGTCCTAATCGTCCCAAAACAATATGTACAAGATATGACTCGACTTAGCAACCATGTAATCAATTAGACAATTAACTAAGGGTTTAAACAAATAACAATAATGCACTAAAGATGAGTGCATACACGGAAGGCTAAGTTGATTTGGTTGCACATTTGGGTGGGTTGTAACAAATTCTTCCTTTAAGTAAGATGCTTAAAGTTAGAAACGAAAAAATAGGCTCAGAAGGGTGTACTAGGGGTATCGTGTACTAAAAATGAGTACAACGCAAAGGTGTGGGAAAAATTAATTGACTTTGTTAGTCAAGTAATTATGACTTTATTGGTCAAGTAATTATGATACGGGCCTAACACAAGGGTTATTCTAATGCCTCTTATCATGTAGTAAATCCTACTACACGAATGTAATCTCACTAGCAGTCTCGGGATGCATCACTAACGCAAGTTTTAGAATCTAAGTACTACCGGTACACTCATAAGCACTGATAATGAATGTTTTTCCTAACAAATCTAAAGGCGAACCTCACATATTTGAGTGGAATTTTTTTTTTTTTTTGAGTGGTACGGTTTTTGTGCTAGTCATACAACTCCTATCCATGAGACGCTCATTAAGGCTAAAGCTTCACTCCTAAATGTTGTAAAAAAGTTTAAATTTGGCGCTAAAATTGCCCTAACAAGTATTTCTCTTAGTTTTATTACACACCTACTATTGAACAAACAAACTCAAGCGTAATTGCATTCTCTAAAGTATCATCATTACCCTCCCCTTACACTTAGGTTGAACATTGTCCCCAATGTTCAATAAAAAGATGTAAAAGTAAACAAGGTAAAAGAATGAAAACAAATACTCCCCTGATTCGTTCGGTGTGGATAAATCGTTAACATGGTTAAATCCTCCTCCAAGAAAATAAACGTTGAAAGCTTCCCTTCCGAAATAATAAATCATCTTCTTGTCCAATATAACCTGTTAAACTTGAGAAAACAAAAATGGCAACCTCGCGTAAAATCGGTGGCGATATATATATATATATATATATATATATATATATATATATATATATATATATATATATATATATATATATATATATATATATATATATATATATATATATAAGGATATAATGCTTGTGGAATGAATGTTTGCAGATTTCCTGGAGTTTATAAAACTAAAGATTTAACAAAAACTTTTACGACTCCGGCAGAAAAACAAAACTTGCAAAATTTCCAGAATTTTACACCTGACGCCGTCAGGTGTTAATCCTGACGTCGTCAAAGTGTTCTGACAGAAATCTTATGTTAAGTTTCCAGAAAATTTCTGGAAAAACTTACGCCTTAGTTCCTGGAATTTCCTGCAAAACATCATTATGACTCTATACAAGCATTTGACTCAAACAATTACTGTTGATACATAATCTGGCGCGGACTGGATTTGACAACTCTCCTTGGGACGTTAGTCATCTTTTCGAGTCCTGAGTAGACCTGTTTAACAAAGAGAACCCATTAGGAGTGGACCCGAGGCCGTAGCCCTGGGATCCACCTCTGATGGTCAAGTTAGTATCGATGCGATATAACCTACGAGAGTTAGGTTTAGGGTAACCTGTTATGTTCTATTATATTGTGTTGTCTTGCCTTGTATTTATAGGGCATTGATTAGGGTTTAGGCGTAGAGTGGGCCGCTGTCTGCCGGGCCTGGCCCAGTCCGGACCATACGTCCACAAGCCCCCCAAGTCTAGTGTGACATAGTGCATGGCTATATTAGGCTAGACTTAAGTTCTGTTCATGGCCGCGTAGGCCCAATCAACCATGACGGCATGGCCCATGTGTGCGCAACTTGTGTGCACATGGGAGGGACCATACTGCGCAGCCCACATGCGATAGTGCGCACTGGGATTGCGATTGTGATTGTCTCACAATGGTGAAGGTGGATCACGTATGTTGCATCCTGGGTAAGGGTGTACCTTTTATACCAGTAGCGATGCAGCATGGCGCGACAGAAGACGTGCTTCTGTGGCAGAAGTGCGCGCTGTGCGCGACAAGGATGCGCTATGTGCGCGCTGTACGCAACAGAGGTGCGCGTTGTGCGCGAATATTACATTCGTCTTTACAACCGACAGAGGACGTCTCCCCTGCAGCGAGATGGTGCGAATATTTAAATCCGTATTTGTACCGGGCTTGCAATACCTCTTACGTACGATCTGCTTCCAAATATGCTTGTGTGACTTGTACGGAAACAGTGGTATTATATACCCTGGTAGCCCCCCAAGTTTGATGGTGTTACTCTTATATGAGTATTAAACTTAGTTATTCAAATCCTGAAAAACACTTAATGCATATATTAAAAGTATATGCAGCGAATCGCAACATATAAAAACTAATAAAGTAGAAGATTAAACTTAGCAATATATAGCACATAGCATGTGAAATTAAGACATAAGAGAAGTAGTAGTGTGAATTACACCTATCGTGAGGTTTTACAAACTATATAAGAGAAGTAGCACGTAGCTAATCTACGAACGCAGTGCGCTCATGGCGATTGATTGATCTTTTTCTTTTTTATTATAATAAAAACAATGGCGCGGATGGACACACCGTGACCGCGACTAATAGTTTCAATCGCACGTACAGACGCAGATGGATGTATCGTGACCGCATAGACTCTAACGTTTGTGGATGATCGCAGATGACCACGGCTTTTGTCCAGTGCGCTCATGGCGATTGACTAGCATCGTGGTGCCTGTACGTGACAGTGCGCTCATGGCGCCAATCTGCGAAGATTTCTGAACGCACGACCTAACGCGGGTAGATTTATCGTGACTGCGTTGTTCGAATACGTAGTTCTATAGCGCAAACAAGCGCGAACAGGCATACCAACCGTAAAAACAGTATGTGCGCGAATTAATCCGCGGCTAAAAGATAAAGTAGATCCGATCGTGCGGATTTAGTGCGGCTATAGGTAAAATCGTGTTTACCAAGATTTACATAACGATTATCTAGAATGAAATAATCTAAAATGAACAACTTTGTACGTACGTATATATATATATATATATATATATATATATGTGTGTGTGTGTGTGTGTGTGTGTGTGTGTGTGTGTGTGTGTGTGTGTGTGTGTGTGCGCGCGCGCGCTGTGCAATATTATATTTGGAACATAATCTACAAAGTTCTATAATAATTATTTAATATATACCGCATATATATATATATATATATATATATATATATATATATATATATATATATATATATATATATATATATATATATATATATATATATATATATATATATATATATATATATATATATGTGGGTATTCGAGATTAATATTATACCGCATCGTGGTGCCCGTAGCCCATGCGATATTTTAAATATGTATGCCGTAGCATGTGGTAGTATCTTATTAAAAAGATCAAAATATCTTATCAAAAAATATATTTTAAAGTTACCGGCTTTTGAACTCGATGGTTGCTTTCCGGTGATGGGAGAGCACGAAACTTGTCGTAGTCATGGTCCCACAGATGGCGCCAATCTGTTGATACATATTCTGGCGCGGACTGGATTTGACGACTCTCCTTGGGCCGTTAGTCGTCTTCTCGAGTCCTGAGTAGACCTGTTCAACAAAGAGAACCCGTTAGGAGTGGACCTGAGGCCGTAGCCTCGGGATCCACCTCCGACGGTCAAGTCAGTATCGATGCGATATAACCTACGAGAGTTAGGTTTAGGGTAACCTGTTATGTTCTATTATATTGTGTTGTCTTACCTTGTATTTATAGGGCATTGATTAGGGTTTAGGCGTAGAGTGGGCCGCTGTCTGCCGGGCCTGGCCCATTTCTGGCCCAGTCCGGACCATACGTCCACAATTACTAATATACATGTTCATTTAATATTGTTGTGGTTCATGTCCAATTCTGTTCTTAGAAACAAATTTAGATTTCCCTTACACTTATCTTTTGCGAAATACCTTTTATGAAGTTAAGACAAACAACAAGGTAAAGCATTTTCACAATTTAGTATAAAACATGATCCACAAACAATAAAAATCAAGCATGCATACGGATACAAATAAAATCAAACAAACAAACAATCAAACAAAACAAATAAAACATGGGTTGCCTCTCAAGAAGCGCTTTTCTTTATTACGAGTCTTGTGGCTAGACTCAAAGTCATGTGTTATTACGTGACCTCGTTATCGGTTCCGGTTCCTAGGTCATCCTCGATCTTGGTTTTGTATTCCGGACCTAGTTGCAAGCATTCCTTGTAAAAACCAAATATTTTGTTCATGATATAGTCTACTCCTCTACGTCTATCCTCATCACTCCTATAGTAGACTGCTTGCTTGTGTTTCTTTTCGATGTTTGATAAAGACGAAATTGTTCAATCTTATAGGGCATTTGGTAAGCTATCTAATCGTTCTCATCCTTAAACCTAACTATCCCTAGAGACGGGTCATAATTCATCTTAGAAGCCTCAACAAACGGATTTCCGAACACTAACTGACTTAGGCAACCATCTATTACCGGACGAATATCTTCTACAATCACAAAGTCGGTAACATAAGTGAAATTTCCAACAAAGACGTGCAATCCTTTCACTCTTCCCACAAAGTTACTCATCCAACTCGTGTTTGGCATCATCCTATATCCGAGTGCTTCTTCATTACCCAATTGTAATGGGTCCTAGTCATAATGTTTATGGGAGATCTAAGATCGATGTAGGCTTTCCATACATGCATATGCCCAATGTTGCATGGTATGTTGATGTTAGAGGGATCACCCACTTTGATGATTGGTGAACCAAGGATGTATGGTGTCTCGGGGTCATCGAATAGATCCTTATGGTATTCCCGTTCTTCCTTGGTGGGTAACCTATCAAAGTATTCCTCTACATTTTCTATTTCCTCAACTTTCTCTTCCTTTTTCTCTACCACTTCCTTAATCTCATCCGTATCACTTCTTTCCCTATTATTATCGACTGGCTTAATAGTAACTACATTGACAAAGTGGACGTGTTTAGATGATGAGGGGTCCTTAATTTGGGTTCCGCTACTAGTGTCCCTAGTGTCCTTCTTTGGTGTAGTTAGCATTTGGTTGTTGAGAGCTTTCAACAAGTTGTCAATTTTATTGGTCATCTCTGCTTGTTGTTGATTGAATTTGGATTCAAACTTAGCTATGCGGGCTTCTTGAGATGCCATAAATTTGGACATCAATCTTTCAAGATTATTGGTACTACCATAGTTGTTGGAAGGATTGTTGTTGAAAGTACGATTAGAGGATGGACCGTTTGATTGATAACGATTAGGTAGAGTGGAAGAATTGCTTTGGGGCGTGTTTTGGTTTTGTTTCCACCTAAGGTTCGGGTGATTTTTCCAAGAGGGGTTGTATGAATCACCATAAGGGTTTTGCTCAGGTTTGAAATTGTACCACTTGTCTCCCGCTCCGTTGGTACGCGAGGATGCGTAGTCCGCGAAAGCTTGTTCGGGGAGTTCCATGCAACCACGAGTGTCGTGGGGACCACTACATAATTTTCACGAAGAAGTGATTTTGTTCACTTGGCTTGAAGGTTTAGGAGCTTCGTAGGATTTCATGAGAAACTTGACTTGGTCTTCAAGTTCCATGATCCTACGGTCAGGAGTGCTTGAATTGTTCGAAGGCAAAGATATTTCCTTGACCGTTTTGTTCAAATCACGGGGATCATTCCAACTTTAATTGTCATAGAGAGAAAGATCTTCTATGAATTCCCATAATTCTTCCGCACTTAGATCACAAAGCTTGCCACCGGCCGATTGGTTAATGGTTCGCCTTGTGGAGAGATCGATATGGTCATAGAAAATTTGGACTTGGAGCCAAAGATCTATGCCATGATGAGGGACTTTTTGGAGTAAGTCCTTGAAACGAGTCCATGCTTTATAGAGAGTTTCACCTTGACATTGTTGGAACATCAAGATATCATTTCTAAGCTTAGTAGTTCTCCCCGGTGGGAAAAATTGAGCAAAGAAACGAGTGGTGAGATCATCCCAAGAGGCGATGGATCCCGTGGGTAAACGCTCAAGCCATTGACTAGCTTGGTCACGTAGAGAGAATTGGAAGAGACGCAATCAGGTCGTCTCTCGAGTTCCAATATCAAGGTCTATGGAATCTAGTATTTTGAGGAAATCCTTGAGATGTTGATTATGATCTTCGGAACGAAGTCCATGGAATGCACATCCGCTTTGCACCAACCGGATGGTGTCGGATCGCAAGGGGGACACATTGGCTCCTTGAGTGAGCTCAATGGTGTTTCGATAGCCTTGGTGGCTAGGACGAGAGTACTCTCCTAAGGCTCGGGGTATAGGAGGTTGGTTTGGTAGTGGTGGGTTTTATGGGTGGTTTTGTTGTGGTGGGTTGATGGGATGAAAGAGATTACCACCTTCCATGATGGCGGATGGCAAAGGTTACGAACAAAGGAACGAAGAAAGAAGATAGACTAAAGGAAACCTATAAAAATAAACTAAAAATCTTACTAGAAAGGAATCTAGCAATTAGACCTAATAAAAAGAAATTTTAACCTAGACAATAACTATTCCCCGGGCTGCGGCGCCAAAAACTTGATGACGCCGCACTCTTTTGCAAAAGTTGAGGAATAAATGTAAAGATAGACAATCCCCGGTAGCGGAGCCAAAAACTTGATGCGTGGAATTGCGCCCTCGCAAAAGGTTTTACCTCTCAAGGGATCTTGAGAAGCTTGCAATCCCCACCAGGCAGTGTACCTGTTCGTTGTAGTATGGTATAGTGACAAGCCGGGGGATTGATCGTTCAACTCTAGGAATAGTGTTCGCTAGGGTTAAAATTCTACTAAACTAGGTCTAGGGGTGAGGGATGATTCTTTTTGTATTTTTATATTTTAAGGAAAGCAAGTAAAAATCTCGGGTTTGGAAGGAGTGGGCGGAATTACTTGCTAGTCAACTAATCCAATTAACTAAAGATGCAATCAAAATAAAATAAAATAAACTTAAACTAAATTGTAGTGTAAACAATAATGAGAGAAAGTTGTGTTTACTTAGATTTCATTACTCCCTAGATATCTTTTACCGGTTGATTAGCTTGTTACAATTGCATGGATGACGGGTTATATTCCTTAATACTAGTCGTAGGTCCGTGTACGATCTTCCCTAACTCTATAGGCTTCTACCTCAATCCTATGTTGAGCCGACTAAAAGCTCTTAACATGGTATCCCTGGAAGTTACCTATGCATTAAATATAACCAAATAATCGTAGTACACATCCGATCATGTTTCTTAAGACGGTCAAACAAGTTACCAATTGGAAGTCTGCCAGTTTTCTTAAGCCTAACATCGAATTCATTCATCCACAAGAATTATAAGCAAACCATCAACCAATAATTAACATCTAGGTTTCATTACATCTAAGCAAACACAAAGGAAACCTAGCCTAACATGTTAAAGAGAAGACAAGCGTAAGATATAATCAAACAACACATAGACATATTGAATGATTTAGTAAAGTACTTATCTTCAATTGAACATGGAAGAAACAAGGGTTGAAACCCTTAAAATAGCTGGAAAATTCGTCTAGGGTTTTATTCCCTCAAAGTTGCACACAATGAATGAAAACTAGAAAACTATATATAGATTTTGTCTTCTGACGGCATCAAGAGTAATGTGTGACGCCGTCAACTCGCCGTCAAAATATACTCGTATTTCCTAGATCCACTTCTGACGCCGTCACTCTATATGGGTTCTGGGCCGTCACTCTTTACAATTACTTTTGATGGCGTTGGAAATTTTGTACGTGACGCCGTCAACTCCCCTTTACAAAACATTCTGGCGCGTCACGTGTATTTGATTTATTCACCCTTTTGTCAACTCATGACGCCGTCACTAGCAGTATGTGACGCCGTCAAGTGCAATTTCCAGCATGATTTTGAGACTTTGTCGTTTTCTGCACTTTTTCGCTCCAAAAACGTCCAAAATGCTTCCTTTTATAAAATTCCTGTCAAAAGTACCTAAAATGACAAAAGGAGCGATTTAGGGCAATATTTGATCAAATAATCTTGACTTTGGCTTTAAATGACCCCCCAAAAGCGGTACACTTTTTGCTTCATCAACGACCAACCTGAACCTAATTATAACTATTCATGTATGGTTATTCGAGTTATTAAGCTTATTTGGATGGTTTGGGTTGGCTTAAGTAACCCAACACTTGATGTTCATTTATCCACTTCAACTAAGTTGTTTGACATGTTAGCATAATAGCTCATAAGTGACCCGTGAGCCCATATTTAGTTTTCGAAGTTTTACTCTTTGTTTCTAGTATATATACTCATTGTACGCTCTTCTTTGATCATCAATAATACAAATCATTGATCGATCTTTAGTTTCTACATGGTATCATAACTAGGTTTATTAGAGCTATAAAAAAGTGTTCGTTCGACATTAATATGTTTGTTTGGTTCTGTTTGCCATTTGCCCTCATTGCTTGAATCCATCTGCAGTTTTGTAGCCAATGACTGTAAGTTTGACATTATCTCTCAAAAGAAAATGGCATATGTGAATTCTTACCGGATAATTAGTGAATGTTTGATTGGTTTAAAGAATTATAGGGTTGGTTATATTTGATATGAATTCATTACATGTGGTTTGAGGCATTCTTTGTTTATTAATCATATGTTCTCGTATTCGTTTTGGATTTCATTGGTTCCAAGTAATTGATTAATTTTGGTGATTAGGGACCTTGTTTAGTTTGATTTATGGATCGATAAGTTAGGTTTGATTTGGTTCAATCAGGTTTGGTCTTATTTGGTTTCGCTACTAGGTCTTGACTTGTCCTTATTTGGTTTGATTTGATTTGATTTGATTGGCACCTGTTAGCTAATATGAATAATTGTAAGAAGGATTTAAAGTTGGATTTGTCATCTTTTGAGCAGTTTAAGAAGTTTGTAGATATATATGAGCAGTTTTTAGATATTTTTACAAATGTTTGAGCAATTTAAGAAGTTTATAGACTTTTAGCCTCTTGCTTTGTCAACCTCCTATGATAAACATTTGACATCAACATTTTCTAAATGGATATTAGATTCGGGTGTCACTCATCACATGTCTCATATTTTGTCACAGTTCCTTTCGATGAATCTTAATTCTTCAAGTCAATTGTGGCTGTTAATGGTGATTCTATGCCATTATTAGGTATTGGTTCATTTGTGATGTGTTCTATCCAGGTGTAAGATTTCTATCAGGTTTTAATATTTATAATTTCCGACTAACCACTAGACTAACACTTACGAGTAGTGTACCTGATCAATGTAGCTCGTGAATGGTAAGTACGGGTCATTCGCAAGAAGTGATTGAACTAAAGCTATATCTAAGGTATTCAAATTATCTATTCTAATAACGCAATGAGGTTCAATCTTAGAGATTAGCATGAGATTGGTATTTCTAATAAACTAATATTAAACTAAGAAATGAAATGAAATGAAATAGTGAAATAGATTGTAAGGTCGAGGTTTATGATAGGAGAACGTGCTAGCCATGTTCATCGTATCAAGTCATAGTGATTCATCTACATGTGCAATGAATAAAATGCTACTTCCGTTGGTGAGTTAGGGAATGTAAACTAAGACTTGAAGAGCAAGAATTCGGCCTTGTGAGTACACTCCCTATCAATGGTATACTAGGCCAGATGGTCATGGTTACCTAGCCCTATGAATATCTACCCTTAACTCGATGGTCACAGTGTTAAAAAGAATCAAGCACGCATAAAGTGGTTCAACGATCAAATATAATTTATCTTGGCAATCACATACAAGTGCAACTACCTAAACCCTCGCGAATGGTCATCTATAAGAGTTCTAACGCTAACTTACTTTCCTTAAGCATGCAATGACTAACCTAGGGATACATTCGGCCTCTAGTCCTAATGATAACCCCGCATGAAGCTATGTTATCACGCAAACCTACCACTATGATACGGACCATAAATCACAGAAATGCATTATAAAATATAATCTAGACAATAGCCACAATACTTCAAGCAAGTAAATGAACGTAAATGAGCAGGATAAAGTGATAAACATAAGAGATATCCAACGAAAATGCAATTAATCGAGTAAATGAATCAAAGAAACTAAATAAAACATGGTTAACACCCAAGGGTGTTAGCCCATAATCTCAGTAACAATATACATTGATTGAATCAAAGCTATACGAATAGAAATCATAATGAAATCGAAATGATAAAACAATTATAATAAATAATAAGGGATACTCGAGACGCCCTCCTAGCGATCCGTAGTGTTTCCTAGCCTTCCTTGCCTCCTAAAAACTGGTGACTCTGTGGTATGTGGTGGTAGTGTCTTGAAACTGGAGGTGTGAGCCCTCTATTTATACTTTCTTGTCTACCGCCCGATACGGCGTATCCATTTCCTGAATACGACGTATTTAGTGACTTGGCGTGAGATCCACTCTTATAATATTCCAGAATAATCCATTTTACCACCTTTGTATATGGCGTATGGCATAACTATATATGCCGTATCCCTCTTAGTTTCAATGCAGATCCATCTTAGGGGAATCTTCATATATATGGTGTATCATCAATGTTGGATATGCCGTATTCTTTTCTTTGACTTCTATTCTCAATTGTAGACCAAGTTTAATATACGACATATGTTCAAATGGTAATACGCCGTATTGCTTCAAAGTCACGCAAGGTCTTTTTTCGTCTACGTATGATGATACGAAATATGGCATAGTCCTCATATGCTATATAGAGTGTCAGCTCAGCATGCATTTCTTTAACATCTTCATTTTTTTATCGAAACGATGCCCAAATATGCTCCTTTTCCATAATTGCTCCATAAACACTAAGAATCACAAAAGTAAATGTTTAAGTAACAATTTTTATATAAAATGATAGAATAGCAACAATATATACGAGATACATGATGCATAAAGATAGTAGTTATTTGATGATATCAGTTTGATACACCAACTGTTTCTTTATCCGATGTTTACTACATACCAAGCCTTACGATGAATCTTACTTTTGTTAGTAAAATTTGTGATTCTAGATATGATGTCAAATTTTATATTTTCGATTGTTCTATTGTTCTATATATGACAGGAAAACACAAGATGTCATTGGGACAAGCCATATGAAAGGGGATATTACTGTTTTGGATCACTTTAGAAACGTTCATGATACCGCATCATCTAGTGTGGATTTGTCTTCTTTTTGGTTAAATCGTTCTTCTTCATCATTTTATTTATGGCACTCTCATTTGGGTCACGTCTGTAGGTCTCATTTACGGCTTTTAGCATCTACAGGAGTGTTGGGACAACTAGAAACTCATGATATATTTTATTGTAGTGGTTGTAAACTTGCAAAGTTCTCAACATTACCGTTTTATAACAGTATTTCCTCTTCTACTGCTCCATTTGATATAGTGCATTCTAATGTGTAGGGACCTTCTCCCATATCTACAAAAGAAGGTTCCAAATACTATGTTTTATTTATTGATGACTTCACTCGCTATATTTGATGAAACGTAAGTCTGATTTTCTTACCGTTTCTAAAGAATTTAGAGCTTTTGTGAAAAACCAACATTCGAAAGTCATAAAATGCTTTCGTTGTGATTTAGTTGGTGAATACACTTCTAATGAGTTTGTTGGTTTACTTAAATCGGGTTGGACTATTTATCAGACCTCTTGTACGGACACTTCTCAACAAAAAATGGCATTGCTGAACATGTTGTTGAGACGGCTAGATCCTGTTTGTTGTTCGCTGATGTTCCTAGTGTATTTTGGGGAGAAGCGGTTCTTATGGCCACATATGTGATTAATAGAATCCCAACTACACATAATTCTATCTCCTTTTGAAAAGTGTATGAAACTTCGCCTGATACGCTTATTCGGTTGTACTTCTTTTGTCCCGAAACCACATGTCGAGCGTACGAAATTAGCTTCGAAGTCTACGTTTTGGTGTTTCTAGGTTATGGTGTTAGTCAAAAGGGATATCTTTGTTATGATCGAATTGATCAAAAGTTTTATACATCTCGCCTCAACTTCGGTTGTACTTGTTTGTGCTAAAACCGCATATTGAGAGTACAAAGTTATCTTCGAAGTCCACGTTATGTGTGTTTCTGGGTTATGGTGTTACTCAAAAGGGATATCTTTGTTATGATCTAATCGGTCAAAAGATGTATACATCTCGCCATGTTGAGTTTTTAGAGCACATTAAGTACTATTTTGTTCCTGCTAGTTCACATAATACGACACAATCTGAACTTATAAAAATCGACCCCTTTGATGATGTCACCCATTAACCACCTGTTTTTTCTCCCATAATAACAGAACATGTCCTAGAAACAACCTTAGAAATCATTGAAACACCACCAACAACAACTCTGCAAACCACCACCACTACTGAAACACCACAAGTTATAATTTCGAGCCTACATCAACTGCTAATCAACCCTCTACCATGACTACCGATCATCGCCTGAAGTTGTAGTAGTTCCTCCTCCAAATGTTTGACCCACATGTATTCATAAGTCCACTAAAAAGGATGATCTTGTTTATTCTTGTCATTCTAGTTCGTTTGCTTCTTTGTTGCTTATGTACAGTCTTCATGAGCCTGGGTCCTATATGGAAGCTATTTGTGATCCACTTTGGCAGGTTTGCTATGGCTGAGGAATTTACTGCATTGCCTCAGACTCACACGTGAGACTTGGTATCTTTGCCAGCAAGCAAGCGTGCTATTGGCTCTCATTGGGTCCCAAGATAAAAATAAAATCTGATAGGTCCACGTTTTCATTTTCTGCTTTACAGATTGTAGATGTATTTACCAAGTCACACTTAGGACCACGTTTTCATTTTCTGACTGACAAATTCTCAATGTTTCTCACTACAGTTTCAGAGGGATGTTAGCATAATAGCCCATAAGTGGCTCGGGAGCCCATATTTAGTTTAGGATTTTACCCTTTGTTTTTAGTATATATACTCATTGTACGCTCTTCTTTGATCATCAAGAATACAAAATCGTTGTTCGATCTTTAGTTTGACATACTTCATATCCAAATTAATTGTCAAATTGTCGACTCAACTTCTTGTCATGATTTTGCAATTACTTTTTGTTTAGACGAGACTTTAACTCTAAGTACATCAAGTGAGTAACGTTTGTCAATGAGAAGGGTGAACAATATATCAAAGTAGTTGCTTGATCAAAAGATCGGTTTCATGTGCTCTAGTAAGTGTTTAAGTGCAAGTTGCATCATTCAAATAATGGATAGTATCTATAGTCAATAGATTTGCAGAGCTTGATGACCTCTAGTTTCAATCAATTATGTATAAATGGTATTTTAACCATGTTTAACACATAAAGTAAGTGGCATTGATCTGTTTTTTTTGTCAAAAAATATTTTGAAATAGAATGTACATTGCACCTGTATTTTGCTCTTTATGAATCATTGTGTATCATTCAAAGAATGATTATTGTTGAAATTAGACAGTTTTAAACATAATAATGATTGGATGACATAATAGATCAAACTTAACTTTATTTTGAGACATGAATTTAATACTAGTTCATGAAATAATTCACATATAGCTTCAAAAGTGAACAACGCTATATGATAAAAAGATATGTAGGAGATAAATTTAGAATAAAGATCCTTTTATTGTACGTATTATTATTATACATTTGAATTAAAATAAAATAAATATTTTGCAATAATAGGAATGTACAGTCTCAATAAATACAACATTACTTCTCATGTTTATAAGGAACACGAGAGAATCTTGATCCATAATTTATGAGTTATGTTATTAAGACCCTCTATGATGATACAATAAGGGATTTTGGTCAAAATGTACAAATTATGATCCACACCATATAAACTTGTAATGCACAGGACCCCATAAAACCCCCTTTGAAGGTCCGTATAAACTATTTATATGTAAAAACTAAAACACGTCAGTTTTAGACTTTTAGTATTTTAGTAATGTCATCGATCTAAAAAAAGGTACAAGTCAATTAAAAACTATTAAGTGTAAGCTTTTATCAAAGCAGGTCCAACGAGTTAATAGTTTATCTATTCTGACTTTTTAGTAAAGTGGATACGTACATTTTTATGACACAAATAAAGTTTAAGCATAACTCTATATCGTTGTAGACAAGAATGAAAATCGATATGAAACAAACATTTATAATTAGTTAACGGAGTTGCTATAGCAACACCCCTAAAATACACAGTACAAACTGTTATGCAAATAATACAATACTTTTAGGTATAAAGTACAACTCCATTATACATAAAAAGATGTGTATATAGGTTTTTGGGGTGTGTATAGTACAACCCATTTGTTAATCTTCTTTGTATTCTAGAACATAATATCAACTCTTGAACGTTTTAGATCATGTTTCCAAAGTATAACCATATTGTTTGTACATAGTTCAAAATCTTCAAATGTTTGACCAAACGATGTATACTACAACAGCAACAATATTATTCAAATGTTTTGCTAAGTTACCTCCCAAAAACCTATGACACACAAAAAATATTTTGTTAATAAAAGGTTAAGGGTTTCAGTTTCGGCTCCTGTCTACTTCAGTTGGTGTTCTACTGGTTTAGAAAAGTTGACAGAGTTATTTCTTGTGTGGTGGACAATAGTTGATGCCAAAAAGCATTCGAAGTCAGGGTGTTTCTGCCAATTCACATCTTTTGAGAACCAAATGATGTTGACTGATTATGTGTCAATCATTTGTAAATTAATGAAAATGGTCCCAATATCATTAGGAGGAGTTTATACGGACCCTCTCATAAGAGGTTTCATGAGGCCTTATGCATTACGGATTTGTATGGTGTGCATCACGATTTGTACAATTTGACTAAAACCCCTATTATCACATCATATAAGGAGTCTTAATAACATAACCATATCATTATTATTAGATGACAAATATGTTAAGGTAAGAAAGTACTTAAAATGATACTCGTATACGGAGTAACATTTTTCATGTCTAAAAATAGATAAATAGTCATTGTCACAATAATTTGACCACAAAACATGGACACGCTTGTGTGATACGTTTGTTGATTAGCTAGTGTGGTCACACATAACAAGACATCATTGGGATTCAAATTCAAGTATAAAAAACTTCTTGAGCCGAACCCAAAACATGTTACCCACTATAGCTTAATATTCCTTATTATTATTTAAATACAAAATCCATCATAGAATAAAAAGAATAATTGCCTTAACATAATAGGTACACCAAATAATAAATTTGATCACCATTTATGTTTTGTCATGGATTTATTATTAGTTTAGACTTTAGTCACATTTAGAGAGAATTTATTTAAACTTATATCCACTCATTTGACTTGAATTATATACTAGTATAAATTTAATTTCTAATAATTGTTAATAAAAACTATTAAAATATTTTTCAAAATCTCTTAAGTTACTATACAAAACTTTTTACTAATACACGAAGTTTGAACTCATATTAACCAAAACAACAACCATGTTTCTAAATGCGCAAAGTCTAATATAGAGACAAAAATGATCACACGAGTCTATGGCTCCGTAGACATCTTAATTTTTTGAAAATCTTTTTGGTCATGTAATTTCCTATAACATCTACTTTTGAAAAAAAGTGTGTTTATACTGAGTTATAAGTTCTGATGTTATATAAAAAAATGCTGCGAATACTGATTGTTCAGATTTTTTTTCCTATAACAGGAGTGCTCCTAAAAAAGAATAAAAATTCTTCCCTAACATCATCATAGGTGTCCAACAACTATACAACAATATTGTACTACGTACTAAACTTGATACAAACTTTGATTATTTTATTAATTTAGCCACATTTATCCGTTACATATATACCCTTTTCAAACCCCTTTTCCATCATCTTCCTTAAATCTTGCTTCATTTCATTTCATTAATGGTGTCTCAAAACTGATTCAAGAAAAGCCACAGCTTTATATTTTTTAGCTCATTTCAAAAATGGGTTTGAAGTATGGTACTAAACTGACCCATACCCACAAACTTGGATCCGGGTCGGGTTATTCACCTAGATGGGTCACATTCTTCTGCATTGCTAGTTTTTGTTTTGGGGTCATCTTCATTAACAGGTATAATCTCGATCCTGTAAGAAATTTGGATTTTGTTGTTTGATATGTTTTTTGGTTAATGTTATGGACTTATGGTAATCTTGTTTTGTTGTTTAATAGAATGTTTTATCTGTTTTTTTTTTTTTTTTTTTTTTTAAGAATTATGTGTTTTGGTGTTGGCTGGATTGGTTTGGTTAGATTTGGGAAGTTGCTAAATCTTGATTATTTCGAGTTACTCGATTAACTTTTTATGGTTGATTTCGTGTCTGAATGGTAATTTAGTGTAGGGCCTATTTTGAGAGGAATCACGGGTGGCTGTCATTATTGAATGGTAGTAAATATTAAAATTCAGTCACCCTCATGTCCTCACAAGAGGTCTTAGGTTCAAACTTCACTAGGTACACAGGGTGGCCAAGGAAACGGTCGGAAGCGGTCACGGGGATAACCAAGTTAGGCCGTGTACATCTGAGTCAAAGACTGGTAACCTTATCAGTTTAGATATATATTTAGAATCAAAGATTGTTGCTTTTCTAAAGTTCAAGTTAAAGCACCGTTGTTTACGCCTATGAGTGAGATATTTGCTCATTGCAGTCACCTCCGCACTTCTTCACACCTATATAGTACTAGGACCCTTGTGCCCCGGCCCTTGATCGGATAAAAAAATTCAGATGCAAAACTTACTTGAATGTATAGTATTAGGACTTTAAAAGTACATGAAAAGGGAACTGCAATTCCGAAAGGATTTAGGTGTCATAGGTAATATCGAAGAGATCCTTAGTACAGTTTTAGATGCATTGATTCTATGTACATAATCATCTTCTTATGCAAGTTTAGATTTTTGAAATGTTTTTGGAATTATTTTTGAAAAATATAAGAAACAAACAATCCGATCCTGTCTTCTAGCATTTAATAGTGCTGTATATCCTCTCATTCAAATAGAAGATATCAGTTTTCGTTTAAGATTTTGATTTATTATTTTTTTTATACACATAATATTGTCGGTAATTGACCAATTGACATTTCCTTTATTGTTTGTTTCATTTGTCAAAACGTGTAAGTGTATTTTATATGATTTAGTTGGTTCATTCTAGTAATAAGTTCGAACATGTTGTTATAACCTTAACCCGCTTATAGAATTCAAGCTACACTATTTACTTCATACTCCTGAAAATTTTGGTCAAATTCCGTCACTGTTCATGAACAATTTCCATAGCATCCCATGCTTCTTTTGCAGCTAAGCATTGAGAGATCAGTTTCAAACTTTCAATGCCTATGATGTATAAGTCTGATTATTGCATTCATTTCACATGAGTTTGAAGCTGAAATTGTGCCTGATTTAGTGGTCCAAGAAACTTCAAGTTTTAGTACACAAAGTTTCAGGACATGTAATTGTCCCTCGTGTGGACCTTCATGTTCTCCAATGAAGATATATCTTCCTCCGGAGGTCACATGTTGCCTTAGAAGCTCTATCAGATATTGCAATTGCATTAAACAAGCAACACAACGTACACGTGAAATTGTTAATGCAGTTCAGTGCAATCACACCTACTCTGCGGGGCCACGCCCATATTTATGGACCAATTTCACTACACAATCAATAACTTACTACGTATAGTCGAGAGAGTGGTGGCTTTTAAAGACTCATTCTAACATATCTATGCACCTTCTCTGCTAATTCTCATTCTACATGTTCCCTTCAATCCTTCATCAATGCTGATAAAACTTTGTTTATCTAGTAAACTGCTTCTCCTGAAGTCAACCGTAGTTTTCTCTCGTGATACAGAGTGACCCCTTTAAAACTAGCAAATCTCTGAGATGTATTGTCTCTTTAAATGCAGGCCCCAACATGAGAGGATCAGAGTTTGAATGCCACACTCACAACTCTATTGTCATCATTCTTTTGAAAAAATCTTACTCAAATTTGGTACTCCGTATAATCTTTGTCTCTTGCCTCGACGATGTTGTGGTTGACTATAAAATATGAACTCCTTTAAGTTTGTTTAGCATGTATTGGATTAAGCAAATTTGATCTTGCTTCTATAATTGGTAATAGTCAGATGTAAGGGTGTGTTTGTTTTTAAAAAAAAAAAAAAAGTCTTACAAGCCCTCTTACTCCCTTTTACTCTTACCAGTAAGAGTTGGGCAGACGTTTTGCTCGTTTGTTTTTTTCTTTTGAGTCAGTCCCAGTTAGACATATAACATCTTACTCAGTAAGAGGTGGGGGACTTGTCTTACTGCCTCTTACTCGATAAGAGAGATTGAAGACTTGTGTTAATATAATATATTTGATGGTTTATTAACTATGTTATATTTATGATAAAAAGTCTTATTTCATATTTACATAAATTAATTAAATAAATTACATAAACGAGCACTTAAAATCATTTGGACAATTGTACAAAAACAAACAACATGATTTCGTTTAGATTTAGACGTTCTAGCCACCTCTTACTAGTAAGATGTGGTAGTCAGATTCAGACCTAAAACATCTAAATGATAAATGCTTTGACATATGTAAACCTAGTACTAAACAGTTTTTTAAGATGATACGAAACCTGTATCCCATTCAAATGAATTATCTGTTGTCATTAGAGTACTAAATGTAAACGATATGTTGTTTAAAGTAAACTGTGAATCTTCAAATATATGTTTTCAACGTACTCTACTACATGTATATGCCTACACATTTGTGCATACTCCATACGAAATAAATAGCTTAAATTGCATGTACAAGCCATTTGTGGGTTTCTGTTGTTTTTATATCTCATTGTATTGGTTGTTTACTGTTGTAGATTTGGCATCAGTCAAGTTCAAATCGAAACAGACGAGGCATCTTCATCCTTGGAGAAATCTGGTATCGACTGTGATGACAAGGCAAGTACTTTATATAATTTCAGATTTCTTATAGTATCATACTATCCTTGGTCATCTACATTTCTAAGTCTAATATGTTATTTATTGCAGGATGCTTCCGTTGAAGCTGGAGATATTTTCTCTCAAGTGACACATACACATGACGTCATAATGTAACTTCCTTCTTCCACCTCAATTAGCACAATTCAAAACTAGTAATTTTTTGAACGGACTAATTACCTTCAATTAAATTATATAGAACCTTGAATCCTTAATATTCTAAGCTAGTATTTTTCTAACACGGCAATCAATCAAATTCCTTTGAAACCTTGAATCCTTGATGTATTTTTCTGGCATAAAATAAGTCTCTTTTGCGCACAAAACAGAAATCAGACCAAGTTGTTTTTATTTATGCATTTAGTCCTTTCGGAAATCATTTCTTTCTCTCATTTATTTATCAAGAAACTAAAACTTTCAGGACTTTAGACAAAACAATCTCTTCACTAGAACTGCAGCTTGCTTCAGCTAGATCTGTTAAGAAACCTGTATCTGATGCATCAAATGAGCGCCAGAAGTTGTTCTTCGTCATGGGGATCATGACCGCATTTAGCAGCCGAAAACGAAGAGATTCCATTAGAGAAACATGGATGCCTCAAGGTTTTAACATTTGTTGATGCTGGTGATGCACATGTCCACTTTTGTGTTTCTTTATATACATTATACAACTTCATGATGTTTTTGTTCAGGAAAGGATCTACTGAGATTAGAGAAAGAGAAAGGAATTCTTATACGATTTGTCATTGGACACAGGTGGGATAACTCATAGATCTTGTGTCATTTTCGGTTGTGTTTTACCACAATCATATCAAGCAAAACAAAAATTGCGGTCAACAGGGGAACATGTGATACGGGTTGAAAGTAGTCTAAGTGGGTGTTTGGGATTGCTTATTTTATACTGCTTATCTGCTTCAAAAATAAGCAGGTACCGACCTGCTTATTTCAAGTGACTATTTGCTCTAAAATAAACAGATAAGCAGTTTAATCCTAACACTTTAAAATTCTTTATTTCTGTATACATTTAGCAGATAGAATATTTATTCAAATAAAATAGAAACAGTTGACAAAAAAGTGTTTTTCAGGTCAACCTAACCTGACCTAGCCTGTTTTGACATGTACTAAAACAAATATGTTTCAACCTGAACCCGTTTTCCCTAATACGGCAATCGCCCGACCCAACCATATTGCCACCTCTAAACTCAAATAAAACGTATCTGGCTTTCTTGCTTCTTTAATGTTCCTAATGACAAACTATATTGATTGTTGGTGGTTCAGTGCAACATCGGACGGGCTGTTGGATAATGCCATTGATGTTGAAGATAAAAAGCATCAGGATTTCTTAAGGCTGGTATGTTAAGCAGCTATATTTCTATTAGTAATACACATGAATTTTTTTTATGTGTATAACGATTTGTTTATATTTTTGTGACATTTTATGAACTGCAGAACCATGTTGAGGGATACCATGAGTTGTCTTCGAAAACTCAAATATACTTCTCAACGGTTGTTGCAAAGTGGGATGCTGATTTCTACATCAAAGTAGATGATGATGTTCATATAAATCTTGGTTAGCACACCTTGTAGTCTATTTAAATATCTAAATAATTTTTAATGAAACTAGGAGGTAATTATTGTTATTTCATTTAGGTATGATCGGTTCTATCTTGAACCGTCATCGCTCAAAACCTCGTGTTTATATTGGTTGTATGAAGTCAGGGCCCGTTCTTGCACAAAAGTAAGATTTTTAATATCTTATCCTCTCTTTTCTCTATGTTTTTGTATGTTGTATTGACATATTGTCTTATAATCAAAAAACTAAATGCAGAGGGGTCAAGTACCACGAACCTGAATACTGGAAATTTGGCGAAGATGGAAATAAATATTTTAGGCATGCAACGGGACAAATATATGCGATATCTAGAGATTTGGCCACTTACATTTCTGTCAATCGGTTAGCATTTCTAGTCAAATTTGCAATACCTTTTTCTTTCTTTTTTTTTTCTTTTTATTATTTTTTTAATAGCTGACTAAGTGACTAATATTCGTTTCTTCAGTCACATGCTTCATAAGTATGCAAATGAAGATGTTTCATTAGGATCTTGGTTTATTGGTCTTGACGTTGAACATATTGATGATCGAAGCCTGTGCTGCCAAACACCTCCTGGTAAGCATTTTCCACCACCTCGAAGCGCTTATATTTATTATTTTTACTTCATATTCCTCAATGTTGGTAATTGATATCTTCGGATATTTTTTACATATAATAGTGACATACTTTTTCATTTGTCCCGTTTTAGTCATTTTACTTGTGTACGTTTGAGTCACTAAACAATGGCTTTGTATCCCATTTGGGACAGATTCTGTAACCAAAAAACCCTTTTAAAACCAAGTCTCAAACATGTGAAGTTTTAAATAAAAATGTTAAAATTTTTATAAACGTTTTATATCTATTTATCATATTCATGTTTATACAAATATTGGGATACTGGTAGCAAAATGACGCTAACAGGTCACAAAACCATCTTTTAATGACTCGGGTTTGAATAGTACAATGGCGAAAACAAATACTACTAGCTGAATATATTTCTACTTTTATATAGTAAAGATAAGTTTTATAAATGCTTGTAGCACTAGCGGAACTATGATTTTATTTCACTAAAGTGTCTCGTATGAGTGGGTTTTAAGTGATCCATATATGTACATGATTACTTCCTCTTTTTGGCCGTCCACAACATAGTACTAGTGAAATAAACTATAATTTAATCTATTTATGTATGTTACACCAACAAAAACTATGATTAAGAGTCCTTTTTTTTTTTTTTTTTTTTTTTTTTTTTTTTTTTTTTTTTTTTTTTCAACCAACTAGATTGCGAGTGGAAGACCCAAGCAGGGAACATGTGTGCAGCTTCATTCGATTGGAGCTGTAGTGGCATATGCAAATCAGTGGAAAGAATGAAAGACGTACACAGATTATGCGGTGAAGGTGATGAAGCCATCTGGCATACAAGTTTCTAACGACATGCTAATATGATGATCTGCATGATTCTCCGAACCACCAGTCCAGCAGCCCGATTTTTGGCATATTTGTCTCGGGTTATCTCCACGTCATCAAAAAGTGATGGTTTTGCACATATGGTAGTTTATTATGATCATATACTAATCTTCTAATTAATCATGAGCTTGTAAATCTAAGTTCTGCGAGTTGATCATTACTTAGTGGGTCGGAAATGGAAATGCATTTCATTTTCAACCTTTTTATCGATTGTGATCTCGCCTTCAATACCAATCAAGCAACATTCTCAGGCTATCGAATGAATTCGAATTTTAAACGTAAAAAATGTGAATCTGCCTAACCAATGACCAAAAAGAGTGGGCAACTGGGCAAGGGGCCTGAAGTGATGTACCTTCATTGCTAACTGGTCCATGTATATGTGGTTGAGCCAATGCAAGCCATCTTAATCTTGAAAACAATTTCCAATCATTGATTACATTGTAAAAAAGTCAAATATAAACGCTTGTGATGTGTTTCTGACATTTGTCATGGAATAAAGAATATGATTTTCATGTTAAAAACATAAATATGATTTCATAGACGAGAAATGAGTTATGTAGGAAACCGACAAACCGATCGATACCGAACTGAACCGAACCGAACTTTTTTGGTTCGGTTTCGGTTTTGTATATTTATTTTAGTTTTTGTCTGTTTTGGTTCAGTTTCAGTTCGATTCGGTTTTTGTTGGTTTTTTCGGTTCGAGATCCGAAAACCGACTCGAACCGAGTTATTCGGTTTTGATATCTATTTCTTGGTTCGATTCTCGGTTTGAGTTTTCACCCTTTCGGTTTTCGTGTCGGGTTGGTTTTGCCGGTTCGGGTCGGGTTTGACCTGATGCTCACCCCTATTTTGTTCACGCCAAATATATACAACGAGGGTAAATGCATAATTCTTTTTATGTGTATCTGAAATGGCTTTTTTTCCTTTCAATCTTAATTTTTCTTTTCATTTGATTTTAACTCTACTCATTTTCCAAAAACTGTTTTTAATTAGTCCGACCAACCTCTTGGTTGCCGGTTGAACTGCCAATTAAACCGGTTTTTTCTTAAAAACTCGGATTTTAAGATATTGCATTTTACCTTTTGATTTGATTTTTAGTTTGCAAATATGCGGATAATGTTAGTGGGTTTGTATTAGAGTTAAAATTATATAAACCACATGGGTGACCCAGTGGTTTGGATTTGGTCTCCTAAGTGGTTAAAGTCCTTGGAGGTCCCAGATTCAAACCTTGAGGAGAAAATTAATCCCCATGTGGCCACGGAGGTTCACATGCGATGACTCCGAGCTATCCAAAAGGGTAGTCGCCCTGGGATTAGTCTGCTCGCAATGTCGAGTCGGAACCTAGGTTAAAAAAAATTATATTAGTATTCGTATTAGATTAGGATTAGTATAAGCTCAAGTGTTAGGATATAAATATTGGGTCATATGTATTCTTTCATTATTCAATCAATTCGGTTAATCAAAATTATTCGTCTTACATGGTATCATAGACCTAGGTATAAGTCACTGAACTATTGTCATCCTCCGGTCATGGGCTAATTGTAAGTGAACTGGAGGGATCCCACTTTCTTTTTTGTTCGTCATTATGTGCACAACTGTGGGTAAAACACGATCTAAGCTTTGTAGACCGTCAGATCTTCCTGAAAATCAGAATGCAAGGACTAGACACATAGTTTTAGCGTTTGACTGTTCAATTTTTCAAACTACGATTCGAGTAAGTCACAGAAACTGGTCGAAGTTACTACTATGTTACAGTTCGTCATTTTTTGTACTACCGTGGTAGCATTGGCCTAGCGTTTTCGTTAACCATTGGATGTTACTGATATTTTGATCATAGCTTCTGGACACACTGATCTACGACCTTACCGTAGGGATTCATCATTCGATGTTTTTACATAGAGATATAGGTCGTCGAAGTACTTGTAAAGTTGCTGAAATTTTCTAGTACTGTTTGGTTTTGTTTTGACGCTTTTGTTTTTGTTTTGATTTGGAGCAACATGGAGATATATGCCATCTAAAACTTGACCAGTCTCCTCCTAAAGCTCCACTAGTCTTCACGTCTTACAGTTAAAAAAAAAAAAAAAAATGTTTCGTTTGATTGAGTTTGGTTTAAAAGAAATTGTTGTTTTGATTTTTGTTTTTGATAGAAGATTCGTTTAAATTTGGTATTTGTTGAAGAAATAATTAAGTTAAGTTGTTTTTTGTTTGTTTTGTTTCTTTAAAATTCTATATTTTTTTTAATTATTATTATTTTTTCTTTAAACCTAAAGTTGACTAAAACTCGACCAGTTTTTATCTAAAGTCCACCTAAAGTCGACTAAAGCTCAACCTGGTGTTACTTCTTCAATATGCCGTTTGGTGTTAGTTTTTCAAGAATCACTGAAAATTTTGATGTTCCAAAACACATTTTTAGTGAATTTACAAGTACAGTCTGCTTCGTTTGTTGAATTTCGCGACAGTTTGAGTATTTTGATATCCTAAAGCACGTCATTGGTGAATTTACAAGTACTGTCTTCTTTGTTTGCTGAGTTTCGTGATAGTTTGAGTGTTTGTTACACTCTCGCTCTAATTGCAGGGGTCGTTAGTGAATTTGTATTAGAGCTATTAGTATTCGTATTATATTAAGATTGATATAAGCTCAAATGTTAGGCTATAAATAGTGACTTATATGTATTATTCGTCTTACAGATAATAAGTAATACAACATAATGGGGACTAATCTATACTTGGTATATTCTTGACCCTTAATCATTTTCTAATCAAGGCTACTTTGATATAAACGACATCAAATGAAAGTCAATTAAGTATCTTTGACATTTTTTTAGTACTGTTGTTTATTGACGGCATTTAAACTAAGAAAATTATGCTGTGAGTATTTGAAAAGCATACTTTGAGTAGCCTAATAGGCTAATACATTTCAAATGTTATTTCCTTACGTAAGATTGTCCGGAGTATATAAAATGGTTCACAAATTCTGCACCCGATAAAGTTTTTTTTTTTTTTTTACTCTCTGTCCTAATATAAAAACATAATCATTAATGATTTATCTCTTTAGTGTTTTTGCAATATGACAGTTTTATTCTTGTGCAATTGTTTAAAGCTTTGTTTCAAGTTTGTAATCTTTGGTATCTTTAGATGCAATTCGGTAAACTTGCCACATTATTCACAACTATTTATCAAAGGGGACTATAATTTTTGGCCAACCTGAAATAGAAAGAGGGACTAACTTTTTTTTTTTTTTTTTTTAGCGACGGAATATTATTAAAAAAAGGCTAGCAAGAAACTAGACAAAAAAGAAGATACATAGAGATTGCATTTAGCGGGTCATTTAGCCACGGTATCCAATTCACATTAAACTTCCTACACCTATAATTCATCTAAAGGAAAGTATGAGAAACAATGTTGTCGAAAATCATTCCGGGACGTAAGTAGTAGTTAGAGAACCGTTGACAGAGTTTTATATTACGTTATGTTTGTTTGCCTGTATTTTAAATTCTTTTGGATTATGTCATATGACGTAGTTACGAAATTATATAATCATGCCTCTTGTGTTAGATGGGACTTTTTAGCCGCTGATCATATATTTAAGTGTCACTTAAATAGTTAAGCCAAACTTCAATGTTTAGTTAAGCTTAGTTTAATGTATATTTATAGTTTGGGTTATTATACAAAAAAGTTACTAAAATTTGCGTGAAATTTATCCTAAGTCAATAAAGTTTCAAAGTTGTTATACAGGTTACCAAACTTATGAAAGTTATCATCCAGGTTACTGACCTTATGAAAGTCGTCCTCCAGGTTACTAAACTTGTAAAGACATGACATTTATGTTATTTAACATGTCAAGCAAATAAACGTAAAAATCACTGAAATTATAAACGTGCCTGCTTTTTATAGTTTAGTAATCTGGATGACAACTTTAAAATTTTAGTGAATTAAAACAAATTTCGCACAAATTTTAGTGACTTATTTGTATAATAACCTTATAATTTTAAATCTAGGAATTGCAATTGTCAAAAAGTATCATGCCACCAAATGTGTTTTACTAATTCTAAACTAAAAAAATGAATATAGAAATAACAAAGTGATGTGCCATTAAAGGAAACTGGATAAAGACGTAATTGTATATTTGGGTTTCATACTTTCATATATACATTTTTAGTCATGTTCACACTGTTAATTAATTGCTTATGTGTTTGGATATATATCTTTGTTCATATAAATGATTGAAGGTTATATGAAAACATAATAATGGTTCTTTTGGATTATAGATTTAACTCTTAGTTTGTGTATGTTACCACGTTAACATTATGTGCTTTGTCGTAGTCATACTTAAACTACAACATAAGTCATGTGTCATGTTAAGCATTCTATTATTATGTTAGCAAATGATATTCAAAATAACTTCGTTTGGCCACCCTCCAATCGGGACCATGGACTACACTAATCTATCGATAAACTACATATAGGTTTCGTTAGTCAAAAAGGCGAAACAGATATATTACCTAATCGTAAATGTGCTGATAGCCTAATAGGTTCTATGATAATCTTGTAGTTAGTTTGAAGAAGAAGAAGAAAAAACTTAGCACAAAACACAACTACAAACAAACCCTATCCATCTCATCATCTTATAACATATGAATCGAAACATTTCATATGTTCAAGACGAGAAACTCATTGATCTTTAGTCTCTCGGTTCATCTCATTGCAACTCAAAAACGCGATCAAAATCAATATTACCAACAAACTATTGATTAATAATTAGTCATCCCTACTGAAATAATTAGAGTTAGACATCTAAAATTGACGAGAAACACACTTAATTAAGCATTGCATTCATGACAAGAAATGAGTCCTTGTCCTATGTTGGTCGACATTGTGTGTTAGACAAGAATCAAAGTAATTTAATTCTTACAACAACTCAAATGTAAAATAAAGGACGATCACAAGTTAAAAGTTGGTCATCGTTTCATCTAACAAAAGCGTAGATATCATAATAATGGGGGGAACCAAAAAAAGGCACATCATTTTTAATCTTTTATATAATAAAACTAGTTATAATACCCGCGCACGCGCGAATTTTTTAAAATTTTTTGAATGATATATTTTTATTTATTAAAAAACAAATAATTTAATCTTTGTTTTGTTTGATTTATGATGTTTAATTATAGTTTTTTATTATTAAATATAATTATTTAAAAATTTTAATCCTATTATTAATTGCATCTTACCTATATTTTTTGTATTTATCTTCTACTTGTGTTAATTGCATTTTATCTATATTTTTTTGTACTTATCTTCTACTTGTGTTATAAATAAATATAAAATGTTACCTAATAAGAAAATAATATATATTTTTTTTAAAATACAATTATTACTAAATAAGGTATAATGCATTTTTTTGAAATAGAAAAATTCCAAATAGGGGTTTTGTTTTATTATATAAATAAAAGATAATTACATCATTTTGGAGTGTTTTTACAAAACCCTTCTCATCAAAAAAATAAATAAATAAATAAAAATAGATCAATAAGAGAGCTCGATTTTGCCATGTAAGCAAAATCAAGCAACATGATTGTCAATAAAAAGTCAAAATTGAATTGATTTTGGTCAAACTTTAATAAATTTGGTGGAAAAATTTGGTTAAGAAAAAAACACATAAAAATATTTGTGTCAAATTTGTGAAAACAAAAACTTAAAAAAAGGAAGTAATTAATAAAACTTTAGTGGTTGAATTTTACAAAAATTATATAGAGATAAGTGTAAAATTACAAGTTTTCATATTTTTTAATAACTTTAAAAAAATAACAAATAACCCTTTACAGTTTATACCCCTATACTTTATAAGATAAACTTTGTTTAATATTACATAAGTATTAGTATTATGTTCAGACTTTCCTCTATTAAAATTATAAAATTTTGTAAATATACCAATTAGTTTTAATATACGTAATTTTTTTAAACTAATATTTGTTTTAAACTTTCATTCATTAAAATATTTTTTTAATATATATATATATATATATATATATATATATATATATATATATATATATATATATATATATATATTAAATAAGGACTCATGTTATTTTATTCGAAAAGTTTAATTTATGGGTACATGGGCTTGAATATTAAATACGACTAAACTATTATTGACAGGAATATGAATATCAAATGTAAGCACAGATTACTGTGATATGAAAATAAATATACACTATGATATGAAAATAAATATACACTATTTTACTTATAACAGCGACTCATGAAATTCTTATTTAAAGTTTATATATGGATATCAAGAAAAACATTTCTGAAAATCTTTACGAAGCATATTTTAACTTCATCAAAAGGACGTCCCTCACCACGAAAGGTGTTCCATGGATGACATACTGATATATCTCCTATTCGTGTTGATTATATGCTACTAAACTCGCACATTTTATACAACACGATATGAATAGTTAAAGTTAAATAACAACATCAATCTCAACGTCAAAATCTATGTCAGTTAAACAAAGTTAAATCTTCAATCAACAAATTTTTTTACAAAATGTTATTATAATAGATATTAATACATAATAAAAAATCCTGAACAAGGTATTAGTTATACTTATATCACAATTTTCACGAGTAAATTCTTATATGTCTATATATTAAACTAAAATTTTAAAATAAATTTGATTCATGTGCAAACCCCGTGCGTGCACGGGACTTATAGCTAGTTTAAAGGAATAATAATTCTATCATCACTAATTTATCGTAAGTTTGTAAGAGCATGTGGTAAGGTCACCACATGTTAACTTTTAACTCACTGTCACGTCAGCGCCACATCAGCTTTTACCTTTTAACCTTAACTCTTGACTTTCCACCCCGGTAGCATAACTCACCTATTACTCACCTTCACCTCAATTATTTTCAATTTCAACCCAAAATTGTAACAAATACTTCATTTAAAAACTAACATAAACTTTTATTTACGATAATTATACGTAAAACATATAAATTAAACTACGATAATTAAACATAAAAGATCTAAATTAAAGTACGATAATTATACATAAACCTACGATTAAACTAAGAAACGAAAATTAAAACCTAAACAACCATATGATAATAAAACTACGAATCAATAAAATGATTCAGTCTGTTCCATATCTCTCGCCACTCGAATCGGCACTGGAATCGTCGTCACTCGATAGCACATTGGGTAATCCCATTCGCCATCGCCATTCTGCTCGAGCATTTCTCCGATCCTATTTTCCTTTCAAGTACGCCTCACGTGCTCGTGCCTGACGTTCTTCCTCTGCTTGAACCTGTAATAATTGTTGCATATCTTGCTCATACAGTTCTTCATCAGTCAGCGCACGTGGAGGGTTTGGTTTTGGGGTGGATTGTTTGCCGGTGGAAAAAGAACTTCCGGTGGAGTGTTTTGTGGTGGATTGTCATTTTGGAAAACGGGAAACAGATCTTGTGGTAGATTGTTTTGTGGTTGATTGGCGTATAGGAAGACGGGGAAAAGATCTTCGGGTGGGGTGTTATAAACTGACTCGTTATCTAGTGAATTTTTGTGAGACATTGTTTTGAGAGAATTGTTTGTGTGTAAATTGTGCACACCTGGGAATGGCTATTTATAGGGCCGTTGCTTGGATTTGAAATTTAAATTTATCCCGCCCTTCATTTTATATTTGAAATTTAAATACTCCCGCCCATCATTTTGAATTTGAATTTTAAATGCTATCCCGCCCTTCAATTAAACAATACTATGTTACCTCACACAAATATCACTAATCTTCACACACAAACACAATGGCTAACGAACCAGCTGAGGTAAAAAGAACAATTCTTGTCCGATTACGCAATGAACAAGAAAAAGAGCTCAGGCTAATTAACAAATTGCTAAGTGAGATAACTCGTAACATGCTACAGAAGCATGATCGTGCTCCAGAGATCGAAAGGTTGCGTGAGCTGCCTCAAGATCATCCAGCTATCAGGGTCGGTTTGCAAACTCTATTAAGAAACGATGAAACAGATCTTGAACTTCATATAGCCTTAAAGATGGTTAGGTAACAAGTGTTGCAGGTGTGGGAAGAGAAGTCAGAGCTCATCGACAATTACAAATCTATATAAAAGCTTACCGAGTATCGTTGGATGGTTTATGTATTCATATTGTCTTATATTCGATAATGAATTTTAAGTTATGATTTGATTTTTAAATCGTAGGGGGTGTTTTGTAATTTTTTCAATTTGGTATTCAAAAAAGCAACTAAATGACAAGGGCCAAAAGTATATATATATATATATATATATATATATATATATATATATATATATATATATATATATATATATATATATATATATATATATATATAACGCAGCGTTAACGTGGTCTTGACCTTCATACGCGGTAAGGTTAACGCATGGTGCGTTAAAAGTTAACGTGGGTATATGGTTACCTTACCGGACGCTCTAACATGTTAAATATATAACAGTGAGAACGAAAGTAAAACTTTTTTTTTTTAAAGTCTATGAACAGTTTACAAGCAATTAATACGTAAGTAAAAAGGTAAATAAAAAAAATGAATATATGATTTCTCAATCAAAATCACAAGTTAAATCGAAGTGTATGTGATAAATTACGGGTGTTAATATGCCGGGTTTGCTTGGGTCGAGTCTATTCCGGGTATCGCTAAAAAAACACCGGAATTTGACCCTAGTAAGAACTTGAGTTAGTCGGTTCAGGTATATTCAATTCCGATATAACCGGATTGGCTTATTGGGGTTTTGGTACCCAATATGTAAGGGTGTTCAAAAAATACGAGAAATTGATAAATCGAGCTGGCTCAATCTGAAACCTCAAAACCGTAGAAACAAGAATCGAAAAAGACCCGCGTCTAACGGTTTTGTTTTGATTTTGATATTCAGATATTCACGGTTATTCGAATCGAACCGCATGGTATATGTGTATGTTTTTAACTAAATTTCTATTGAACTTATAAAAACATTGATTCTGGTATTGCACTATTTTTATATCATAAAGACTTTGTAACAACATGGAAAGAGTGACTTAGCGTCTATTTATATGAAGTTCGCTTAATGTTATCGTAACATAATATAAATATATAATCAAACAAATTAAATGTGGTCTAACATATAAAAAAGTTGATTTGACTTTCAATTGTCACTTTTTCTTGGTCTTTTTGCTTATAGTTTCTAGTGATAGTCAAATATCTTTTTTGCCCCTTCCTCCGACCATCCCAGTCAACAACTCTCGAGTTATACCATTTTCACATTTTGGCCACCGGCCTTTGATTCTTACTTCCATATTTTTACCCACTACTTCATATTTACCTACCCCATTCAGTAAAAAAATATTCAATATTTAAATAACAAAATATCACACACATAATCCATTTATTTATATACCACTTATTTCTTTTGGGAATATGTGAGTGGATGCATAAGTTTTTGTTGCTATTGAAGTTGATTTTTTGTTTTTGTTTTCTTGAAGAATATGTCACGGTTTTGAAGCCACATAAACTTGTGGTTACTTGCCAACCTAGCTTTTTGTACGCTTTCTATATCTAGTATAAAAATGACAAAACATGGATATGACAAGTTATTAACTATGGATTTAATGGTTGCAAATGCTTTAGTTATGATTTAGCCATTGGTTGTCACAGAAGAATTTCGTTATCTCGATGAACCTAATCATATGGACGGTTTAGCGACAATAAAGGTTTCCGGAAAAAAAAAGAGGATAAAGCTTACTAGATTAGTATTAATCCACATGTTTGACATGATTATGTGTTTCTTTTTTGTACGAAATAATCGTCATTACCAAGCTAAAGAAATATTTGATATCATAGTGACGAATGGTTTGTCAAGCACTACAAACACCATAAACAAAATTTAGCATCAATAATGTATTTGTTAATCATTTAACAATAGAGTGACTTGTATACTTCCACTTGTAAAGTGGATATAATCAAAATTTACCTGAAATTATGGATACCGAATTACCGATAATAATAAGGGAATGTCTAACTAATGCCTTAAAGTCATTGGATAAGATTTGTTTTTTTGTACTCTCTTATGTGGGCCCTTGTCACTTTTTAACTAAAAAAAAAAAATTGTGTCTTTTATTTTTGTCTCCAAGTATTTTTTATGTGGGTCTTTGCCCTCTTATCCTGCTCAGACATTCCCTAATAATAATAGCTCGAAAATGATGATATAAATTAACTTGCTGAACCAAACTAAAGACATATATCTATACTATCCATAAACTTTATTTGTCTCCCCAATTACTTCAAAATGAACCTGCAAGAGTCACATCAAAACAACAAGTTTATAACTTGTAAGTATAATCATTTTATATACTATTATTTTGCTCGGATATTTGTCTAATACTAAATAAATGATACACTTTTGTATGTTGGATATGACGAAAATAAACTCTTAATCTCTTAGTTAGAATAACAATGTCAACAAGTTTAACTACTTTAAGCATGTTTTAGAACAAGTTGGTTATACAAATAAAAATACTATCACCCATTACACTAAATAACAATTATCATTTTCCTTCCTTTTGTGTTTTTTTATTTTTACTTTTTGTCACCTCACACCTATACAAGGGACAACTACAACTCAACAACTATAATTGTTAATTTTACCAAACATACCGATCAAGTCGTTATTCATATATAGTTATATACTCATCCCCCTTTAAACAATGTATGACCTTTTAACAAGTCAATAACCTAACTTCTACTAGTATTAAAAAACGTTTTCATTGCTTATTATGATGTAATCATGATTCATAGACACACATTTCTTAGTCAAATCATTGTTAATTCTACCAAACATACCAATTTAAGTAGTTTTTTTTTTTTTAAAGTCAACTAACTATCTTATGAATATATCAATCTCACATGTTTTAAAGAGGACTTGAACCACAAACATTTGACTGGAGAATATTCTCACTCATGAAGTATCATTGAAACACAAGCTTTTTGATACCGATCTAAGTCGTTATTCATATATCCTCATCCATCTTTAAACAATCTAAGACCTTTTAACAAGTCATAACCTAACTTCTACTAGTATTAAAAAAAAGTTACTTATTGCTTATTATGATGTAATCATAATTCATAATTCACAGTCCAAAAAGTTAGTCATACTAAATACATTTCCTAGTCAAATCACTTACTCGTACATCAAGTCCATCATCACCAACAAACGTGGAAAACGAGAACTTTATTCAACTCACCCAAACGCGGCCTATTACCAAACCAATAAATAACACCACAACACAACTTGATCAAATCATTCACTTATCCATCCATATCTCAAAAACCCCTCAACAATTTTCCAAGATTTTCAAAACCCACTTCCATTACCAAATTGCAATCCTGTGTTTCAAATCTCAGCCTCTGCCGTGACCTGTGGCCGGAATATTCCTTCTCCGACCACCATAAGGCCCATAACCCTTTATTTTTTTTTTTTATATAAATAAACCAAACCTTTGTATTGTAGTGGGCCCCACTGAGAATCCCCTCTCTTTATCTACCGCTTACATTTCTTATCTTCACTCTCATCCTCATATACCATTTCTTTTTTGTCATCTTATATATTAAATCTGTTTATATTTTTATATATATATATAGAGTATTGTTTTTAGTCTTATCTTTCTTTTTTGTGAGACCCTTTTAAGTTTTCACCACCAAAATTATGGGCTTAATTGGAGTAATGGTGAATATGTTAAATGAGCCAAATTTGGTATATAGCATGTTGCCTGATTTACTAGTGCTTATTGCACCTTTATGGATAGCTGTGATAATTGGGGTGTTTGTGGGGTGGATGTGGAGACCAACATGGGCTAATGATGCTATTAGTAATTTGAGTGTAATACCCCCAGCTGCTAAGAATAATGGGTTGGTTGATTTTGTCAAGAATTTTGATTCTTTGAAGATGCAATTGCCAAATTGGGGTTTGTTATACGGTTCGGAAAGTGGCAAGAATGATGGTGTTGAGGTTTTTGATGATGAGAACAGGTTGGTTAAGATTGTTGATTGGTTTTTTTGGTTTTGTGTTTTGTTTTTAGGGGTGTTTTGGATAAGGTTTGATGAATTGGTTAAGTTTGTCTTTATCTTAATATTAATGAGCTTGTTTTAGCTGTGTTAGGGGGTGTTTGGATTAGCTCATTTCATAAGGTCAATTTTTTTGGCCTTATGAGCTTATCAAGTTGAGGTTATGGTTTAAAAAGCCAGAAGCTCAAGTTGATAAGCTCAGAATTGGAAAAAAGTGGGCGTACGAGCTTTTCCAGTTTCAAATAAGCCCATAAGCTTAGAAAATAAGCTAATTTGAACACCCCCATAGTATTTTGGACTAGAAACCAAACGCGAACTTCTATGCATTTTTAGACAAGCACCAATAGTGATGCAGCAAATAAGAAGTTTTTAGTGTTTGGGTTGGTTTATTTGAGTGTGAATTTGAATAATAATTTGAGGGTTGCTTATACAAACTATTGATTGTTACATTGATTATGTGCTTGAAAAACATAAGTAGTCACTATAAGCAATCCCAAACGTCTCTAAATGCTCAAATAAACACAATTTCTAGACACTCAAACAACTTAATAATCAATTTCGTTACGGAAGAATCAAGTTCAAACATTATTTCCTGCATTGTGGGCTTATCTTAGAATAGCATAAGTAGTTTCACTAAGCAATCCTGAAGACCCCTAAAACAAGAGTATTAAAAGATGATCTGTAGTTGTGACTAAATTATATATTTATGTTTTCAGTTCATCAAAATTGGATGGAAAAATGAAGAATTTTGTTGGAGAGAGTGATTTGCAGCATATTTCAAAACTTGTCGAGGAAAAAGATGGAGGCCTCGCTTGGATTTCAGTGATGGATAGATCAACTTCCGATATGAGTTATCAAGCTTGGAAGAGAGAGCCTGAGGTATTCCATTCTGACCATTTGATTCTACTAACTAGTCGATTTCAACAGTATATAATGGATTGATTTATTATATTTATTGTGACTAAGTGTGTTAGTGGTATGCGATTTATAGGTTGGACCTCCACAATATCGATCCCGAACTGTTTATGAAAATATGACTCCTGAAATGATGAGGGATTTTTTTTGGGATGATGAATTTCGGTTGAAGTGGGATGATATGTTATTAGAAGCCGAAACTATAGAGGAGTGTCCTAATAATGGAACGATGGTGGTTAAGTGGGTTCGTAAGGTATGGACTTAAAATTCATTTTCATTTAACTATGCCATGAGTGTTTGGTACATTAGCTTATAGACTTACGTGCTCTACATTTGGTCGTGCAGTTTCCCTTCTTTTGTAGCGACAGAGAGTACATAATTGGTCGCAGAATCTGGGAATCGGGAAAAACCTACTATTGTGTTACAAAGGTAAATTTAAGTTCCTTATGTTTCTGAAAATGAGTTCATTACGCTGACGTATGTTTTGGATGGAAACTACTATTATGCATACTATGATATTCTTGCAAATGCAAATATATAAAATGAAGAAAACTCCAAGTTATGTTAAACAGGCCTTGGTTAAGTTTAGAAAAAACTTTATCTCCAAAAGTAAAGTTTCCATTTAAGGAAAGGAAGTTAATTTGGTTGGAAGCATAAATACTAAAAATTTGTGAAGGGACATTCTCATATGAACTATAAGGAACCTTGATTGATGCCTGTTCATTTGAATGTCCCTTCACAACAAGAAACCTTTTTCCACCTGCATTCATATTATATGTTCCTAAAATATGTTCTTTATTGCTACATACTAAAATTTCTGATATATTTGTTTCAGGGAATACAATATCCATCTGTTCCACGCCGCACTAAGCCAAGACGTGTTGACTTGTACTATTCAAGTTGGTCTATTCGTGCAGGTAATAAGGCACTCAATCTTTACAAATCTTTATTTTCATCATAGTGTCTTGTTTAAAGTTGTTTTCTTGCACATATAGGTGGTGTTTAATTAAAGTGATTGTGTGATACTGAATAATTGCAATTCAATCATATTTGTTTGTAATAACAGAATAGTTGAACATAGTGCTCGGATGTGTTTCTATTGCCTAAGTTGTAATTATAAAAAATTTCAGGCGTTAATTAAATTCTGATTATTTAAGTACCTATTAAGGGCGTTTTCTTTTTGTGTGTGTGTGTGTCAAAAACAAAGTAAATAAGTAATTCTATTTACCATTGGATAAAAAGTTTTGTAGCAATAATCTGATAGTGAGAAAAACGCAAATCCAAACACCCTCTTATGCTTAACTCATTATGAATACTAACTTGTCATGTTATGATTTATCACCAGTTGAATCAAGAAAAGGGGATGGACAAATGAACGCATGTGAAGTGTTACTCTTCCATCACGAGGACATGGGCATCCCATGGGAAATTGCGAAACTTGGTGTCCGTCAAGGCATGTGGGGTGCCGTGAAAAAGATTGATTGTGGTCTACGTTGGTACCAAAAACACATTGGATCAGGAGCACCCCTAACTCATTGTGCGCACATGGCTCATATCAACACAAAAGTCAGCACTGACCGTTTGAAGTACTTGACCAACGCATCAAACAATTCACAAGAAATTGAAACTTTTGAAGAAACAGTGAGCGACGAGAAGCCTTCAGGGAAGAACGTTCCGAAGCTTTTGGTTGTAGGAGGGGCTATTGCACTTGCGTGCACCATTGACCGTGGCCTACTGACTAAAGCGGTTATATTTGGTGTTGCAAGAAGATTTGCAAAAATGGGGAGAAGGTTATGAGTTATGACTATTTCAAATACAATTGTATTTTGGTTTAATTTATTATCTTTTGTTACATTCATGTTGCAGCTGATAATGATGAGAGTATGTATTTATTATCTTAAAAGCTTATACTCATGCTGCAGAAATAACAGGAAAATTCTGTTTTGCTATGACTTACATGCCTTATTTAGTGGTGTTTGAATTTGCTTAATCTAAACTGCTTATCAAAACAACTGCTTATTCTGCCTTTAAGAAATAAGCAGGTAAGCACTTAAATAAGCAATCCCAAGCGCCTCTTATTATGATATGATTCAGTTAATGCAATTTTGTTAGATGAATGTCTATTTGGCCCTTTCTAGACCAAATGCGACATGTGAGACTTCAGTAAATGTTGTGGTCCTAGCAAAGACAGCCGCATGGAATTAGATCTTGTTCCTACCTTGTGAACACATTGAACTAACATCGCGTCAATTATTTCCGTGCTCTTTCAATTTTTGGGATTCTATTGGCATGGAATACCACTTCAGTCAT
Source organism: Artemisia argyi (assembly GCA_030686995.1). NCBI lineage: Eukaryota > Viridiplantae > Streptophyta > Magnoliopsida > Asterales > Asteraceae > Artemisia > Artemisia argyi. Next base: position 165,936,169 of record CM060687.1, on the reverse strand, counting down.
AATCAGCATCCCAAAAGGATTCACTTATCAATTCAAGAACAGTATCTTAATCGACCGGTCAAGAACGATGTTATGAAGTCCTTTAGTTGTCAAAAGAATCAAATAAAATAATAGACTCGAGTTTTCTACCAATCATAAGTTCCAGTGATCATGCCCATCTAATTACACACATTGTACATCGAGGATTCGAGTCCAATATTGCATTGTATCACGGGTGGCAATTCGGGTTGGGTTTGAGATGGTTGTTTGGCGAGTCAGAACAACCGAACAGTTAACTTAAACACGACTTGTTTAAGTAATCAAGTTTGGTGTGATATCCCTAACCCGTGTACACATAACCTCAATATGACCCATTCAACCCATTTTCTAAACACCTTGGCAGGAAAATGGGGCAAGTGCACTAAGATCAAATCAGTTTACAACTTAACACAAGTCGACCCTAATATACATTTTCCTTTAGCAGATCTATTAGAATGCCGGTTGGAATTCCAGGTTTTTTATAGTTAATCAAAAAGTTACCACAGAAACCATATTGCTTTTTTTTTTTTTTTTTTTTTTTTTTTTTTTTTTTTTTTTAATTTAATTTCTTAAATAATCAAATAAAACAGTTTGATAAGAGTAACTTTTAAACGATCATTTCACTGTCATACACTCAGAACGTAAAGATTGGCCCAAGAACTCGGCAGATAAAGTGAAGAAGTTGCGGAAAGCTTTATATAGCAGAAAAAGCTCATATAAAACGTTGAATAAGGTATCCAACTGTATTAACCCGATCTAAATAAGCTTATTCTAGTTCGGGTCAAGTTAGTCGACATCAAGCATTTAAGTGAGATCCAAGTGAACCAAACCATGAGGAAGAAAACAAAATTATACAATGATCCAAATACTTTCACCAAAAAATCCATATGACAATATGCCCCATTAAGACTGTCATGAGACAAGCAACAACATGCAACACATCTTATAGGACCTATCATTGAATTCAATGAAGTCATCTTGTAACAACGAGTCCCGCAATAATGAAAGTTGGATGTTTTAGCCCCTTGCAAACTTTATTTTGTAGGCTATAGTCCTATCTTGGTCCCAAAGTTTCGTCCAAATGAAACACATAGGTCTAAAACGATATAGACCTTATGACCCATAACTGCCGATGTGCCATTTGGAGTTTTAAGGGCACTCCGTTGATGTTTCAGATTTCTTAGACTTTGATAAAGTACCACAACGAGTTGTGCAAAATTTGGGTCTTTACTCCAGATATATACATCTGTGCACTCATTGAAAACATCAAGCGTGGAATAGTGAGAAGTCGATACTCTGCCCTCTCTATTGTGTATCTCATGTAAGTAAAATTGTATAAGCATTCTCTCTTCAGTTCTTTGAGAGCTTTAGCAATGGTACACAAATCAAAAAGCAAAATAGCCAAGCAGACCCATGAATCATTAGTCTATTCTTTTCGGCTACGCCATCTATCATATTATGTATCGTCGTTATAGAGATCATAACCCTTTTGGGTTCAAATCCAACCCAAATGAACAAAGAATGAAAGAAACACAACACACAAAATTCTAGCCACTAAAGTTTACTCCTCCAAATAGAACAAAGAAACAAATTTTCATTAACATGTTAAGTACTCACCATAGTCTGATTCTCTTACAAGTATATACACCAATCAAATAATCATACTTCTAAAAAACTAGTCTGATTCTCTTACAAGTATATACACCAATCAAATAATCATACTTCTAAAAAACTAACTTTAAAAAAAAAAAAAAAAAAAAAAAAAAAAAAAAAAAAAAAAAAACCTTGATTCGATCCACAACAAAACGATCTATTAATGATAATCAAGACTTAATGAAACACCAACGACTCAAAGCAGTGAAGCCCATCAAACTTGGGTGCCCACCGAGCAGCATAACCGTCTTACTCGGTCTACTATCAGTCTCATGGTTCACCTTAGTTTGCTCATCTTTTATGGTTGCAACAACTGGTGACTTGGTGTTAGAGGAACTTATTAGTGACTTGCTCAGCAGATAAAGCGTCGAATGAACTAAAGATTGAATTCATGTTTGTTTCTTAATGATATTAAGACTTGCTTGTTTGTAAGATTCAATGAGTTGTATGAATAAATTACATTACATTGTGGAAAGGTATATATATACTTGCAAAAACTCGAAAAGAGGTCAAATCCTTGCAGTTTCCATATTTTATTTCTTATGCAACGCGTTGAATAGCTATGACTATATACGTATGCTTGAAGATATATTAAACTATCCCAAAAAGAGATAGGGATCACCAAAAAACAATACAAAGAAAACCAAGTGAAAAGATTCAGAACCTATGGAACATTAACGGTGTGCCCTTAAAGATGAAAAGGCAAAGATTCAGTCGCACTAGAGTGAGAAAACAAAACTGCACAAGGTCTTAGACAGCTAGAATTATAAAGAGGATACAAAACAAATTAAAAGAAAGTTTTAAGACACTTGCAAACAGTTGAGTTCTAACCTTATACATCTTTAATCCAAATCCCGATAATTTTTCGCCAACTTCTCGCTTGTCAAACACATTTTCAACCTACACATACGAAGACTTGGGGCCTTGGCTCCATTCGACTATCAAACTGAAAAAGGAACTTCTCCAGGGCATACGACACTCGCTGGAACCTTTTGGCTTCGGATGGAGTTTGCTTTTTCTACTCAAAATAACTTCGCCAGTCTCAACATCAAAGAAAAGTGCCTCAATTATGAGGATGCCATTGGCGGGCACCGCCAAAACGGATCTCTGAAGCGGAACTGGGCCAACCTTTACTGTCAAACCACCGGAATCGCCATGTAAGAGAACGATCTTGTAGCCGAGTTGTGTAAGGCTATCAAGGCCATCAAGTACACCGTCATAATAGGCAAAAATATGCCCCTTAAAAGATGCTTCTAGAAGAGGATTATGAGGTGAGTTAAAACTCAACTCCATAGACGTATCAATTGCATCTCTCAACGCGATATACTCTAAACCTATGGTTGCATCCTCACCTTCATATACAAGCGAAGAACGCTCGTAATCTAATTTCTTGGCCCAAAAATTTGACAAGTCTATCGGAAACCGTCTCATGCAAAGTAGAAAACATTGGTCATTTTCAATTGTCGTGGCATAAAGTCGCAAATAGACCTCAAGAATCGACGTGAATGGAACAGAATACCCAGGCCTAGGATTCCCAAAGTGAACAATACCATTGTTTTTAATGCTGGAGGCCTCATACCAATTACGGTAGTAATAAGAAACATGCCCATTTCCATTATCATCTAATGGCAATCTCTTATCAGCTAGTACTCCATCGGCATCGATTAATGAGACGATCCCAAAAACATCACCCATCATAAAAGAAGAATGCTTCACATGGACATTCATTGAAAACATCTCAAACCGGGGGTTTGAGTTTATGGGCCTTGCATTACAAACAGGCAAAGGAATGACCTGCCTGTCCTCACGATCCGTCTTTTCGGGAGAAAACCCAAATGTCGGGGATTCCGGACTGATCCCCAAAAGATCGAAGCATTTTTTCATTACCACTTTAGTTGCATCACACAAAAATAATTTGGACTTATAAACTTTCAAATCCATACACTTCAGAACCTTGTAGTAACTCCTAAATTTCTTGCACAAATTCCATGTGTATTCACAAACTAGATGTGGGTGGAGCGTTAGACAAACCCTATGAAGAACCTCGGTAAAATCGACTAAATGTAATGCCAATTCACGTTCTTTGCGAGAAAACTCCTTCGTATAATTAACCATGCCTTTACTACACAAATTCCCGCGAAGTGAAGGAAATATAGCTTGAGTCTTTAGCAGATAAACGAAAGTATCTCCCCCTTCATCAAACATTTCATCAAAGTTAAACGTGCAGATGGCTAATCTGTAATTCTTCAAATACGTGTAAATAACAGCACTTTCAAAAAATGTAGAAGCAGTATACCCAGCAGCCTTGCCTAGTTTCACAAGCGATGGGGCTTCAGAATGACATTCAAATTCGTTCCTCAAAGAACGCAGCATTTCTAGATCATCACTAGAAGCTCGGTATCCACAACAAAGTAGCATAGGGTACTCACCAGGGAGCCACTCTTCATTTTCAGCAGCATCAAAACATTTTTGAATATATACCTGTAGCGGTACGGGGGTGACAAATACAATCACTTGTGCTCGTTGCTGGTGGATTGCACTCCACAAAACTTGGAGATCGGCAAAAACATCGTTGAACGAGTATACTGATGCTGATGATTTATCCTTCACAGCAAAAAGACGAGTTCCGTTTCTTCTACTTATCATCTCTCCTTTATCTTCAATAAAGCATCCTCGTACCGCATCCACGGCCCACATAGTATCAATTGAGGAATTTGTAGCAGCTCCAGCATAGTCAAATATACGCATTAGCATACTTTCCATGTAATGGGCCCGCAATTCCATGTTTCGAGCCTTTTTGGGCATGGTTACTACTGTGCTTTTCCTATTCACGGGGGCCCATGTGTCGATACCATCTTTAAGCATCGTATGGATCCTCTTTGTCGTCCATTCCATGGAATGTTCAAAAAAAATATAGCCAGCACCATGTAGGGAGAAACGTTGTAGCATCTTGCATTCTGCATTTTCTTTCTTGAAAGCCATTAAAAAACGTTCTGCAATATCTCGTGATGTTGTTTCACGAAAGAGCTTTGGATTTAATTTTCTTAATCCATTGCATAGGGTGAAGACATTTATGCAAATGTAGTCCCCATACTTTTCTCGAAATTCTTGACCAAGTAGTCTTAAAGGAGAAAGCCAGAAAAGTTTTTCATCAGGTAATTCAGGGAAACTTTTTTGGATTGCGTGATCAAATAAGTCTTGCAGCTCCTTGTTTGTCATCCGTCTCTCATAATTCTTGTTTGATGATGACGGCGGAGGACGGTGGAACTCAAGCTCTGCTGATGGAGCCATTGCCATTGTTGAAGTAGAATATGCGCACTTTGAGATTACCGGTGATCGATACCATGTAAGATAAATAGTTTTTATACTAAATACATAACTAAACCCTAATGTGTAGGATATTAGAATGAATCGTGTTTATTCATGATAGGCAAACCGGTATATAAATACCTTTACAAGAATATTCTAGACTTGGGCTTTAGCCCATACAACACAACCAACGATTGACTTTTTACATGCAGAAAAAAAAAAAACGAACCAACTTAGGGTTTTATTGGGATCGTGAGAGGCTGTGATACCATGTAGGATATTAGAATGAATCGTGTTTATTCATGATAGGCAAACCGGTATATAAATACCTTACAAGAATATTCTAGACTTGGGCTTTAGCCCATACTAATATTACAGACTCAATATATCGACTAACATAATGGACCACAAACCCACAAGTCGGGCTTGGGCCGGATATCTCTTCTAACATGATCGTGGTCTACGTTGGTACCAAAAACACATAGCCCCTAACTCATTGTGCATGCATGGCTCTTGGGTCATATCAGCACAAAAGTCAGACCGTTTGAAGTACTTGACCAATGCATTAAACAATTCACAAATAATTGAAACTTTTGAAGAAATAGTGAGCAACGAGAAGCCAGGGAAGAACGTTCCAAAGCTTTTGGTTGTAGGAGGGGCTATTGCACTTGCGCGCACCATTGACCGTGGCCTATTGACTAAAGCCGTTATATTTGGTGACTTGGTGTTGCAAGAAGATTTGCAAAAATGGGGAGGTGGTTATGAGTTATGACTATTTCAAATACAATTGTATTTTGGTTTAATTTATTATCTTTTGTTACATTCATGTTGCAGCTGATAATGATGAGTTAAGCAGTGAAATAATATTGCTTTATTATAACTTTTTATTACTTCCAAAATAATCAGTTAAGCAGCTTGAAAATAATACAGTAACTTTCAAACGGTCGTTTCACTGTCATACACGTAAAGATTGCAGACCCAAGAACTCTGCAAATAAAGGGTCGAATGAACTAAAGATTGAATTCTTGTTTTTTTGTTTGATGACATTATGGACTTTAGTTTATTAAAAAAAGTAGTTTGGGCTTCGTTCTGAGAAAACTAAAGCTACGATATATATGAAAATATAAATATAAGGGGAAGAAGACTTTCACCCGACAACCTTAATAAGAGTTCAGGTTAATCAGCTTGACCTGTGCAATAAACTGTGTTAACCCGCTCCAAATAAGCTTATTTGAGATGGGAGGATGGTCGACTTCGAGCATTTGAGTGAGATCCAAAAGTGCACCAAACAATGAGGAAGAAAACAAAAATTACAATGATCCAAATAGTTTCACCAAAAGCCAATACATTTAATCCATATGACAATATGCCCCATTAAGACAATAAGACTGTCATGAGACAAGCAACAACATGCCACACATCTCATAGGACCTATCATTGAATTCAATGAAGTCATCTTGTAACAACGAGTCCCGCAATAATGAAAGTTGGATGTTTTAGCCCCTTGCAAACTTTATTTTGTAGGCTATAGTCCTATCTTGGTCCCAAAGTTTCGTCCAAATGAAACACATAGGTCTAAAACCATATAGGCCTTATGACCCATAAACTACCGTTGTGCCTTTCGGAATTTTAAGGGCACTCCGTTGATATTTCGGATTTTTAAGACTTTCATAAAGTACCATAACGAGTTGTGCAAAATTTGGGTCTTTACTGCAGATATATACATCTGTGCACTCATTGAAAACATCAAGCGTGGAATAGTGAGAAGTCGATACTCTGCCCTCTCTATTGTGTATCTCATGTAAGTAAAATTGTATAAGCATATTCTCTCTTCAGTTCTTTGAGAGCTGTAGCAATGGTACAAATCAAAAAGCAAAGTAGCCAAGCAGACCCGTCAATCATTAGTCTATACTTTTCGGCTATGCCATCTATCATAATGTTTGGTCGTTATAGATATCATAATCATTTTGGGTTCAATCCAACCCAAATGAACAAAGAATGAAAGAAACACAAGACACCATTTCAAGCCACTAAAGTTTTTTACTCCTCCAAATAGAACAAAGAAATAAATTTTCATTTACATGTTAAGTACTCAGCACAAACTGTATCTTTTACAAGTATATATGCTACTCGTATCAAATGATCATACTTCTAAAAAACCAACTAAACAAAACAAAACTTGATTTGATCCACAACAAAACGATCTAGTTATGATAATCAAGACTTAATGAAACACCAACGACTCAAAGCAGTGAAGCCCATCCAACTCGGGTGCCCACCGAGCAGCATAACCAGTCTTACTTCGGCTATTATCTGTCTCATGCTTCACCTTAGTTTGCTCATCTTTTATGGTTGCAACAACTGGTGACTTGGTGTTAGAGGAACTTATTAATGACTTGCTCAAGAACTCAGCAGATAAAGCGTCGAATGAACTAAAGATTGAATTCATGTTCGTTTCTTTGATGATAATAAGACTTGGTTGTTTGTAAGATTGAATAAGTTGTATGAATAAACATTAAACTGTGGAAAGGTATATATAGTAGCAAAAACTCGAAAAGCTAGAGGTTGAATCCTTGCGGTTTCCATATATATTTTATTTCTTGTGCAATGCGTTGAATTGCTATGACTATATACGTGGCCTTGAAGATATATTAAACTAAGATTTGACATACAATTATATATACACATTAGGTCACCGGCCAACTCGTTTAACTAAGTGTCCCAAAAAGAGATAGGGATCACCAAAAAACAATACAAAGAAAACCAAGTGAAAAGATTCATAACCAATGGAAGTTGATTTAGGAGAGTGAGACCCGAGCCTAGCTGATATAACTCGGCTTATTCGGGTTTGGGTTAGTCGGGTTTAGTTGAGGTTAATCGGAATGCGTACTACATGAAAAAAAAAAAAAAAAAAAGTTGGCGAAATTTCATAAAACAAGAAGGAAAAAAATGAAAGTATATACACGAAATCCTTTTTCATATCATTATGTAACCTGACCTTAATAAGAGGTTGGCTTAAACAAGCTAACTCCTTTAAGCTTATTTGGGTTTAAATATTTTTAATTGAGACTCAAATACAATGATCCAAATAGTTTCACCAAAAGCCATACAGGACAATATGCCCTATTAAGACTCGCATGAGACAAGCAACAACATGCCACACATCTTACTGGACCAATCATTGAATCCAATGAAGTCTTCTTGTAAGAACCAATCCCACAATAATGATGGTAGAAGTTTTTAGTCTCTTGCAGACTTTAAATTGTAGGCTACACAGTCTTGGTCCCAACATAAACAAATATATATTTCTAAAAAGATAGAGTGAATGCAGTTTTTAGTTATCTGGAATGTGTTTAACCAAGACCATGTGAAGTTATAGAGACATAGCCGCATGTAAAATAGTTTATGTTGATGTTTTAAATTCTGTAGACTTTCGAGTAAAATAGATTCTATCTTGGCCGTGCATCGAAGTCGGTACCCTTCAATTCGATGTCTACTAAGTATGTCATGTAATAAAGTCTCAATTAACATGACATTTTCCTTTGCGTGAGTGATTCGATCTAGATCTTAAAGAGCTCTAGCAATTGCAACGATGCAATCATTAGGCGAAGTAGCCAATTAGGCGAAGTAGCCAATTAGTAGACCCTTGCATCTTTGGTCTATACAATTGGGCTAGGCCATCTAACATAATGTATCGTCCAATAGAGACGGGGAAGTTTTTTTTTGGCTAGACTTACTTGAGTAGTTTACGGACTACTGCATCATACGCGTAATAACACAAGAAGTCGTTTTGAGTATCTACACTATACAAATAAGCTATTAGGTTAAGAATCAATTCAAACAGTCAAACTACAACACACATGTTGTATTGTTTAATTAGCCTCTGAAACATTCCAACGATTGTAAGGTAATGATCGAAAAAAATAATCAATAATCATTAAATATATTAACAATTCTCTTACAAGTATACATGAATCAATAAATTAACCATATAGCTCAAAAACCATTAAAAACAAAATTTCTTTTAGATCCTCAACATAAACGATCTAGTTAGTCCCACCATAAACTCAAAGCAATGAAGCCCATCCAACTCTGGTGCCCACCTTGCACCATAACTCGCCTTATTATTACTTCGTTCGGAAGTACTACCACTAGTCTCATGCTTCACCTTAGTTTGCTCGTCTTTTAAAGTAGCACCACTAGGTGCCTTGGTGTTGAAGGCACGTAAAGGCTTGCTCAAGAACTCAGCAGATAATGCATCGAATGAACTAAACATTGAATTCATCTTTGTTAGCTTGATTATATGAAGTTTGGTTTTGGATGAAGTTGTTGGAATGAATGATTGAATAATGGGGTATGAAACTATGAATGTGTTTATAAAGTGGAAGAAAAGATGTTGCATGAGTTGTTTCCTTATACTTTTCAACGCGTTGAATTATTAATTAGGACAGGATATATGCGGCGTTGAAGAAATATTCCACTATAAGATTTGTCAATAATAATTTTCTTGTAATATATAGTGGTAACATTGACATAAATATGTTATACACTATAGCTAGATTATCTTTCGGTTTGGAAGATCAAGATACCATTTATTGGAAAGATGTCTGCAAACCAAAAGATCAAGGTGGTTTGGGCTTTAAGTCTTTGGATAAATGGAACAAGACATGCTTGTTAAACACCTTTGGAATGTGGCATCCAGAAAAGAATCTTTGTGAGTCAAATGGGTCAATGTGGTCAAATTGACAACAAGGAGTGTTTGGGATGTTGCTATTGATAATAAAGACAGTTGGTTTTGGAAATGTTTGTTGAATCTTATAGATTGGGTGGGTAAACATATTAGATATCAAATTGAAGATGGAAGGACTATCAATGTCTGGCATGATAAGTGGACCAGTGATCTACAATTGTCTAAGTTCCTCAGCAAAAAAGATATATTCTATGCTGGTTTTCAAGACTCCGCTACTCTTGCTGATGTAATTGATGAAAATGGGTGGAAATTGCCTTCTCAATGGGCTGATAAGTATCCATTATTACAAAACCTAACAGTTCCTGTTTTGAATGATCAAGTGTGGAACTGTGGATTGATAAGAATGGTAATGTGAAGAAATATGCTACCAATATTGTTTGGAAGGATGTTAGAGAAGAAAGAAATGGTGTTAACTGGAAAAGTTTGGTTTGGTACTCACATTGCATCCCAAAACATGCTTTCATACTTTGGCTTGCAGTAAAAAATAAGCTATGCATACAAGATAAACTACAAAAGTGGTACCCAAACAGACAATATGAGTGTAGTTTATGCAAAAGTGACATTGATTCTCATGACCACCCGTTCTTCAAGTGTGAATATTCTAAAGTTGTTTGGGAGAAAATGAGTAAGATGGCTGATATTCAGGATAATGAAAATTCATGGGAAGAGACAATAAACAAAATGAGTTTGTACAATAATAGTAAGAGTATTTGGGAGATTATTAGAAAACTTTGTCTTGGTGCAACAACCTACTTCATTTGGCAAGAAAGGAATGGAAGATTGTTTAGTGATAACAAGAGAAGTGCAAAAGCCCTTTTTAGCATAATAAGTGATGAAGTCAGAGCAAAGCTTGTTTCAATCAAGGTCAAACAAAATGTTAGTGTCATCAAGGCTGAAACTAAGTGGAATGTGAAATTTGACATGTAAGTTTGAAAAGTATGCAGAGTGGAATAGAGGGGTGTTTGGAAGTGTGGATAAGAGTAATATTCAAGCAAAGTATATTAGATATTTGTTACATCAGGCAATTACATTTGAGAAGCACCTTGTATCTTGGAGTCCTAACTGGGAAACTGCACCTATATTGCCCCATTGTCTTTTTGGTTTGGCCTTAGGGGGAAACCAAGAAGCTATGCTGGCAGTATAGGAGGTTTCCTTAGTATGGATGTACCATAAATTAGGGCTTCCCTATGTGAAGGGTAAATGGTCTTGGAGGGGAATGTAAGTAGTATAGAATTGTGAGTGGTGAAAGATGACACTAGATGGTCCATACTTTACATTCCACACAGGAGGAATGGTTGGTCCTCATTAGAGGAGTGTGTTCCCAGTTATATGAAACCATTCTTGAGATGAAAATGTAGTATAACTGGCAGAGCCCTTCTGTGGAGGGGTATGGGTACCTAGTGAAGCCATTAACCTTCTTGCTATGTTTTACTATGGATCCGGGATGGGTGATCATGGCAAGAAGGTAAGATGAAAATGTAGCTAGATGGTGAATGGTGCAATAATAAGGTGATTGAAGCTGAATAGATTGGTAAGTGTAGTAATTTTTTACTCCTCTGTTTCTTAGTATTGATTCTGTTTGATTTGTGTATTACCTGATATTTGATATAGTTAGGTCACATATCGGATGAAGGTAATTTTAGAGTATAGTCCAATCTGTATATGACTTTGGGGTCTGTCCCAGTCTTAATCATTTAAATTCATATTGTACATATGTTTGGAAGTTAATATAATCTCACCTTTGCACAAAAAAAAAAAAATATATGCTTACGTAGATTTTGGTGTCTTTTTATGCCCTAATCTCAAAATATACCTTTAAGGAAAAATAATAATAATAATTAAATATATGTAGAAAATAGTTCTTTACCATTGTAGGTACTTGAGAATCATCACATGTAGTTGCAATACTACTTGTGTTAACCTCAACTACTTGGCTAGTATATATTGTATCACCATGTATGAACTCATCTAAATCGCAAGCAAATTCATTATCACATGTAGTGTTTACCTCATGGATGAAGGCGTCACCATTTTCAGCATCAATATAGCTTGGGCTTGCTTCCTAAACAACGGCTTCATATGCATCACCTTTCTGTAGCTTTGCCAGGAATACCATGTTTGTCTCCAACATATCTCCTTCATCATCCATATCAACTAAAAAATCATGCTCATCAGCTGTCAGTGACCCTTTTCTTCCATATCATCTAACAACATCTTCTGTCTAAAGTAAGCCTTCCTGCGAACAATGCCATTTAGGCATGCTTTAGCAAAATGTCATGTCTGTCCACAACCATAGCACTTAGGTTCAGCCACTTCCTTCACTACATCATTTCTATCCAACCTTATCCCACACTGCCCAACTATTATTATTGGGATTGAAATGATTCCTCTAAACCAAAAGTATCAAACCGAACACTTTAACCAGGGTTCCATTTGGTATGTGGGTTTTGGGAGGTTTGGACTCATTCATTTCTCAAATCAATTATTTGGTAGACACTGTTTGGACTCAAATGAAGGTTTGATGCAAAATATTTAATCCCGTTTTAAAAGTTATGTCAGCGCAAGTAAATTTTTTTATTTCACCAAATTTGTCTACCACGTATTTTTTTTATCACTTTTCTTTTTAGTTACTTTTTGTATTTAAGTGATTGTTTTATTATAATTTATTCACAAAATAAATTAATATATTTTTAAAATCTAATAAATAATTTTCGCTCTATCCATTTCTTTTAAACCAAATCTAAATCCAAATCTAATTCTGAACCACCTACAAGCCAAATGGAGCCTAAGTATCCAAAAGGAGGAGATCAGGACCACTAGAAAACAATACAAAGAAAACTAAGTGAAAAGATTCATAACCTATATATGGAAGTTGATTTAGAAGACACTATGATCAATTTCAACTGGGCTCTATATGCATTTCGAGTAGAGTTCCCTCCTCTTTGAGCCCGTACGTAAAATCGGTTTATTTGAGATTAATAGGAATGCTTACTACATGAAAAAAAAAAAAAAAAAATGTTGGTGAAATTTCATAAAATAACAAGGAAATATAGGAACCTAAACACGAAATCCTTTATTCAGATCACGATGTAACCTGGCCTTAGTAAGAGCTTGGCTTAAACAAGTTAACTCCTTTAAGCTTATTTGGGTTCAAGTCGGGTTTAAATATTTTTTAGAGCTATATATTTGTTTATGTTGGGATTGGTTCTTACAAGAGGACTTCATTGGATTTAATGATAGGTCGGATCCAAATAGTTTCACCAAAAGCCATGCAGGACAATATGCCCCATTAAGACTGTCATGAGACAAGCAACAACATGCCACACATCTTACTGGACCTATCATTGTATCCAATGAAGTCTTCTTGTAAGAACCAATCCCATCATAAACAAATATATAGTTCTAAAAATATATAATGAATGCACTTTTTAGTTATCTGCAGGAACGTGCATGTTTACTGTTTAACCACGACCATATATGTGAAGTTGTAGAGACATAGCCACATGCAACTGGGCCTGCTTCACTCCTTACGTCCCTTGAAGGAATGTGTTTACTGTTTAACCATGACCATGTGAAATTGTAGAGACATAGCCACATGTAACTGGGCCTGCTTCACTTCTTACGTCCCTTTGGGAGTATTATGTTGATGTTTTAAATTCTATAGACTTTGATTAAATAGTTCGATTCTATCTTGGCCATGCATCAAAGTCAGTACTAGTTCTTCGATGTCTATTAATTAAGTATGTCATGTAATAAAGTCTCGATCAATTAACATGACATTTTTCTTTGTGAGTGATTCGATCTAGATCTTAAAGAGCTCTAGCAATGACGCAATCATTAAGCAAAGTAGCCAAGTAGACCCTTGTATCATTGGTCTATACAATTGTGCTAGGCCATCTAACATAATGTATCGTCCAATAGAGAGACGGGGAAGTTTTTTTTTTTGTCCAAACTTACTTGAGCAGTTTACGGACTACTGCATCATACGAGTAATAACAAAGGAAGTCGTTTTGAGTACCTTATCTACACTATACAAATAAGCTGCTAGGTTAAGAATCAATAAACGAATAAACAGTTTCCGCAATCAATCCTAAACACCAATAGATAATTTGTAATATAGACGCCTTGACACGAACTCATATACTGTATATAACCGGATCCAACACAAACAAACAAACAAAAACACACGTGTATAGTTTAGCCTCTGAAACATTCCAACGATTATAAGGCATGATCGAACAAAATAATCAATAATCATTAAATATATTAACAATTCTCTTACAAGTATACATGAATCAATAAACCGCTCAAAAACCAGTAAAAAAAAATCAAAATTTCTTTTAGATCCTCAACAAAACTATCTAGCTAACTAGTTGACTAGTTCCCATGATCAAATCTTAATGATGACGCACCATAAACTCAAAGCAATGAAGCCCATCCAACTCTGGTGCCCACCTTGCACCGTAACTCTCCTTATTATTACTTCGTTCGGAAGTACTACCACTAGTCTCATGCTTCACCTTAGTTTGCTCGTCTTTTAAAGTAGCACCACTAGGTGCCTTGGTGTTGAAGGCACGTAAAGGCTTGCTCAAGAACTCGGCAGATAAAGCATCGAATGAACTAAACATTGAATTCATCTTTGTTATCTTGATTATATGAACTTTGGTTTGTTTTAAGTTTTGGATGAAGTTGTTTGAATGAATGATTTAATGGGTATGAATGTGTTTATAAAGTGGAAGAAAGGATGTTGAATGAGTTGTTTCCTTTTACTTTTCAACGCGTTGAATTATTAATCAGGACATGATATATGTCGGCGTTGAAGAAATATTCTATTATGAGTTTTGCCAAAAGTAATTCTCTAGTAAACATGGTAACATTAGCATAAATATGTTGTACACTATGGAAAAATTTTAGAGCTAGATTATCTTTCTGTTTTGAGATCATTATACTATTTTTATTATTTATAAAAGTAAAGTTCTCATTATTATTGTGGTTACGTGGATTTTGGTGATGTTTACATGCCCTAATCTCAAAATATGCCTTAAGGAGAAAAAAAGTAATTGAATTTATGTAAAAAATAGTTCCTTAATATTTATGACTATTAAAAAACCATTTCATGATCGTAGAAAACCGTTATAGAAAGTATTCAGGCACAAAAAACGTGATAGTCCTGTGCGATTGCACATGGTGTTTACTTGGGTACTCTATTTCTTATAAAGAAAATGACAGCACCTTACTAGCACCCACTCTTTAAATATAACAAGCGGGGTAGCCCGCGCTTTGCCGCGGATTTGTTATTTTTTTTGATGGTGTTGTATCTTTCTTTGTATTTTTGTTTTGTATTGTTTTTGTTATTTGTTTTTTTTTAAACAAAAATGAATGACCGCATAATAAAATGTTTTTGTGCAAGTTTTGTATTTTTTTTATTTAAGGAAAATTATTCATAGTTTCACAAAAAAAAAAATAAATAAAAAATAAAAAAGCTACAGTACATCTGCTACAGTAACGTACAACATGGGACAGCACACATGTTACTGTTTAGTCAACTGTGCGGTACAACTCGCGCGATGCTGCGGGCGTGTTTTGGAATATAGTATTTGTACATTTTGTGTTTTTTGGTTTACAATGTTTGTAATAGAATTTTGTATTTTTTTTTACCTAATGTTTATAACTTTATAAGATACCCGCGCGTTGTTGCTAGAATGTTGTGTCTAAGCTAAAATTGAAATAAAATGATCGGGGAAAAAAATTATTACGGACTAAATTAAAAATTAAAAATTAAAAAAAAAAAAAAAAAAAAAAAAAAATTGTTGCTAACATGGGACAGCACACATGTTACTGTTTAGTCAACTGTGCGGTACAACTCGCGCGATGCTGCGGGCGTGTTTTGGAATATAGTATTTGTACATTTTGTGTTTTTTAGTTTACAATGTTTGTAATAGAATTTTGTATTTTTTTTACCTAATGTTTATAACTTTATAAGATACCCGCGCGTTGTTGCTAGAATGTTGTGTCTAAGCTAAAATTGAAATAAAACGATCGGGGAAAAAAATTATTACGGACTAAATTAAAAATTAAAAAAAAAAAAAAAAAAAAAAAAAAATGTTGCTACAGTAGCGTGCTACAGTAGCGTTGCTACAGTGCGGGACTCACACAAACGGACTAAATTAAAAATTTTAAAAAAAAAAAAAAAAAAAAAAAATTGTTGCTACAGTAGCGTTGCTACAGTGCGGGACTCACACAAAAACACTGTTTAGTCAACTGTAGCAAACACTGTAGCTGCTACAGTGTTTGCTACAGTAAAATCCTGCCTTTTTAATATATTTATAATATCTTTCAACTTACCGAATGTATAACCATATATATACTTGTTTAGATTTTCTTAGACATAATTGGCTTGACTTTTATTAAATTAACTGTTAAAATATATAATCTTGTTTAGATTATTCTAGATGTCACATTGGTGGATTAGGCCTAACAATGCCACATGTCTCCGCCGGATTAATTGAAAGGGAGCATATTCTCTTCGGCCAATATGAAAGCTTCGAGCATATGCTTCGAGATCGTGCCTATGTGCAGTTGCTTGCACGAGCGACAATAAAGGATAATCGTTATATGTGTGGGGTACTGGGTCCACGAAATATTCTGTTTGTCTTTTAGTAATGAAGCGTCGATTTCCTCGGAGCTTAATCTCTTCGGAGCCTCAGGCTTCGGGGTTGGGCTCTTGTTTATTGACGGGTTCCTTTGCGATAGCTTAGTAGACTTTACGCCAATGAACACTTCGAGTATTTTATGAGTGTGCAACATACGGAAGTTGGGCTCCGAGCCACAAGATGGTACACCATCAATATGTTTAGCAAAACTGATTTTATAAAACTATGTTAATAAATCATCCAATTTTATATCCGGTTTGCAAAAATATAGAAAAAAACATTACATGGGATACGAGTAGGGGTAAGCCGAACTCACAACGCAAACCGCAAAAACCGAACCACAAAGAACGCACCACGGAAAAAATCGGTGGATCGATTTTAAGAAAATAGAAAAATCGTAAAATGCAGTGTATTGCGGTTTTACCCATATTTAAGACCAAAAAAATGGCACACTAATTATTTAATGTCTGTTATAAAGCTTCAAGTGCATATTATCATTATTATTCTTATAAATCATAAATGATGTGTGTGTTTACAATAAATATATATGCATTGTAATAAAAAAATACATTGTACACCGAAAACTGCAAATTAAATATAAAAGAAATTTTTTAAATGGACCATAACAAGTACATGTTTACAAAATTAAACTTCGCTTATGTTTTTTACTAAAATGAACTTTTACATACCATTTGTTAGATTCAATCCAGGACAACTTTTGAACCCTACAGATGTCTCTTGTTCTTCTAAGCAATTAAAAATTGACTAAAATTTTGGGCGATCAGTGGGGCGATTAAAGCACATCCTGGGCGAATTTTAATGTTGGGTAAGTCCTGGGCGAATGACGAGTCCTGGGCGAGATGTAAACGAACATTGGGCAAGTGCTAGGCGAGATGTAGGTGAGTGCGAGTGCTGGGCAAGTTTATATTAAACGAGAAGTGATAAGATTATAATCAAGTGTCATAACAAAGTTGAAATTTTAATTTTTGTGATTTAATCTAAGGACTTACATGCGTTCAGCCCCACGTAGTATTCGACTCAATCTCTGCAAACATATCAAGGTTGATCGGTCTGAGTTATCGACGAACATGCATCATGAATCTTTCTTTCATCAATGGATTTTCAAGATTTAATTCAAAATCAACGGGTTTAAGCCAAAGTTTCAGATTTTGAATTTGTCAAAGATTATGTGTTATCGAGGAGCATGTTATCAAGAAACTGATTTGTAGAAAGAAAAACAATATATTGCCCGCTAACTAGCCTCTTTTTCTCACACAAATAATACACATACACACGTTTGTGGATATGGAATGAATAGTCATTTTCACTGTAGGTTCACTTTGGTAAATTATAGAAAAATTGTTTAAATTAGTTAACGGAATGTATTTTTGGTCTAGATAGATAGTTAGCTTTTAAATGTATAAGTAATAGGTGATGATGAGGTGCGGTTAAAACTGAAAAAAAAAACATGCAAAAACCGAAACCGCCAAATGTGGTGTGGTTCGGTTTTTACTTTTATAGAAACCGTAAGTGCGGTTGTGGTTTTGTTTTAGTCAAAACTTGCACCAAACCGCACCACGCTCACCGATAGGTACGAGTACAACTTTTGAAAAAGGTAACACAAAGTTCCTTGAATTATAGATTTATAGTTGCTCGGCATACCAAACTTTTAAGAGATACACTTTCGAAAAATCCTCTTATTTAACATGTTTCACACCTCTCATTTTAGTTGGCATTTACCAAATATACATTTTTTTTATAACAAAAACAAAATGAGGAATATGTGGACCAATATTAAAGGGTATATGATATGAGTTATCATCATCCATTGAATGAATAGTTGTTTCACACGCCATTTCCAACTCACTCTACTTCGAAGTAACGTGGCTGTCAAACTCGGCGGCGTCCCCACGCTTCTTCTTTCTTCAACATTTTTGACATGCCAAACACATAACTTAGCTAAGAATGTTACCTCATAATCTGAATATTACCCATGACCCAATAAAAATTTGAATTACACGTATATATGAAGCCCAATATATCTAACACAATTTCTAATATGTCTTAGTGGGAAGATGGTATGAGGTTATGGAAGAGAACATGGCTCAAATCTCCAAACATCTTAGGATGACAGAGCAGTAGTCCGGAAACAACCATAAAAATAATGATTAGGCCACGCGCATGAGGTCGAACAAAAAATTCCGTTAATATATAGCTTGAACATCATCCCGCTACATATATACCCTCTCCGTTTATATATTGGAAGGCAAAGGCCTAAACTAATACTCTAGTTTGTGATGGTAACTCAAAACATGTGTGGATTTACTGCAAGGCTTGTAAATGAAGGTTAGTTAAAATATTTAGGCAGTTGGGTCATGTGAAGCAACAATATAATGTTGCATACGTAGTAAAGACATAGTGCACGACTTGTAGATGAATCACGTTAATGCCTCACGAACCAATTTAGTGACTGTCATCCTTTATATATACCAATTGGTCATTCGGGATTTGAACAATGTCTTTCATATGGTTTTAACACGACATCAGCACAACGATCGATGGCCAAATGAAAACAAAGAAACACATGCTCACACCAAACGTTCCCAATACTAGATTTAATTGAACAAGTAAATTTATATAAGAATATATACTCGATAATCTAATTTGTTTACAAGTATATTAGTGATTAATCCAACAAGAATCTTTCTCAAAAAGAAAGCAAAACTTCGTTTTAGATCCTCAACAAAACGCTCTAGTCATGATGATGAAATCTTAATGAAACACCAAAGACTCAAAGCAGTGAAGTCCATCCAGCTCGGGTGCCCACCGTGCACCGTAACTGGCTTTACTTTGTTTTCGATCGGTCTCGTGCTTGACCTTCTTTTGCTCATCTTTTATAATAGTACCACTAGGTGACTTGGTGTTGAAGGAACGTAAAGATTGGCCGAAGAACTCAGCAGATAAAGCATCAAATGAACTAAATACTGAATTCATGTTTGTTTGCTTGATGATATTATAAAAGATTGTGTTTGTTTAGAAGGATGAAGTTGGTTTGAATGAAGATTGCTTTATGGAAAGGTTCATATATATACTCCTAGAAAAAGAGAGGTTGAATCCTTGTAGTTTCCATATTCTATTTCTTATTCAACGTGTTGAATTGTTATGACGATACACGTCGGCTTGAAGATATGTCTAAAATAAGATTTTGTAGGGGATAACAATAACGAACACTACCAGATATATTTGAATCTCTGAAAGGCGTGTAAACACTTTCAGATCAAATTAATTCGGTGGTTCTTCCGAATTATTCAATCGGATACAATCCCGAGATTGAGAACGTTTTGTATGGTTTTTGTTTGAAATCTTATGAACCAGAGAACCGAATGACCAAGAGGAAAACGTTATATGTATGAAAAACGGGATTAGGGCCATCATAACCGCCTTTTTGGCAGGTTTCAAAATTGCCAAATTTAGTCCCTCAATTTTCGAGCTGACCTGGCAGCTCGACCCCAGCCAGGGGCGCTGCCCCTTGTACCCTGCCAGGGGTTGCAGCCCCTTGGACCCTGCTACCAGGGGCTGCCGCTCCTGGAACCCGCTCCTAGGGGCGTTGCCCCCGGACCCCCGTCCCTTAGAGGCTTTGCCCCTAACATCATAATAAATTCAAATAGGTGTGCACTCCGCACGTCCAATCCTAAATGATGTCTTATTATGAAGAAATTGGTCAAACAAGTTAATCCAATTACACTAAAATATCCAACAGATTTCACCTATAAAAATCTTTTTTAAATCATATGTTAAGTTGTTAAGTACGGGCCAACTAGTTTTGGCCCTTTATCTTGAATTTTATTGAATAGTATATTGTCAATTATTATGATTACGAAGATAGATGTGGGGCACAATAGTCCAACATATACCAAAGGGCTTATGTTAATAAGTAGCTCATGCGTGAGAATTTTTCTTAATTAAATGTTGACAAAAATACACCGTTGACCTTTAAAGTTTTTAGAAAATATCACAGCCTCAAACTTGGGAAAATCGTCGTGGTGCATCCAAAACTTAAGTTTTTGAGGCCGATTGTGTCTCTCACCCTGTAATTATCAGTTCAATGAATTATTGGTGAAGGCAAAATTGTCATTTACTGTAGCGTCCTATTTCTAGCCGTTGTACAGTGTCCCGGTTCCATATATTACTTTGAGTCACAAGTTTAACGTCACTTATCATCCCTAAACTTCTCTCCAAAACCTTTCTTCCACAAATCATTAAACCTTTTAACACAGTGCACTGCTGGTGTGGTAAGCAAGCTATAACTCGCATTTCGTGAACATTGGCCAACCCAGGGCGTGGATTATATTGTTGTCCTGATGAAGTAAGTGGGTTTTAGATTTATTGTATTAGGTTGTTTTCGCAAGTAGCAAAGTACATTATAACAATGGTGGTTGCTTAATGACTTGCCATATTCATGATTAGGGGTCTTCTTGTCGGTGGATAGAATGGTATGATCCTGAAATGTGTGCTCATTCAAGAATGATCATACCAGGCCTTTTGAGGGAGAGAAATGAGCTTGAGGCAAGTTTAGAAGCTACTCAAGGTGATGTGTGAAAGTGGAAGATTTACTTGGTGCTAAGTTGGATATTGTTCTTGATTGTTTATGCACTTGGTTAATTTTTTAGCTTTAATGTATGATAGCCATGTTTTGTATTTTGTGGAAATGTAATTACTTGTTAGGCCATCATGGTAGTGTTAGAACCTTGATCAAACTATTATCTAGGATGCTTTAACTTTAGATTCTCTTAAATGGTAGTAACTTTGTCTCCCATGGGTATGAATTGTGTTGTTTTGCTTATTTTACCTTATGGTTATGTAGATGCTTATCAATTTGGTTAGATTTGACTTTTAATTGTAAACATTGCTTACTTTTGCCTTTATCAAGTTGCATTAAAAGATGATGCAGTCATAGACTTTGCTATAACATACGGTCCACAGAAGATGCAAATTATGCACACAATTAAAATACAGAAACACATGGTTCCATAGTAATACAAATGGATATAATTCCAAATGCATAAAATTTCATACTTTTCAAAGCATGATAATTAGAGTAAATAACTTGTTCATAGCAAACATAAAGAAATATTGTCTAGTTCATTAGCATAACAGAATTGATCTACGGTGAGGGCATCATTTTGTCCATTGCAGCCTGCTACCTAGTCACTCTTCGTGCAGTAGGCTGAGATTGAGACTATATTGATCATGCTGCTGGGATTGAGACTGGGATTTATCATGTATGCTGGTATCATCAATAGCTTGATCTTTGCTCTCAGATTGATCACCTGCAACTTCACCTTCTCTGTTTATTGCAACATCCTGAGTAGCTTGATCTTGATTTCCAGATTGCACACAAGATCCTTCAATTGCATCATCTTAACTTTCAACAACACCTGTACCTTTAGTTTTTTATCGGTTACCACTTTGTTAGCTATAAGATGTGTCTTCTTTGATGTAACCTTCTGAGGCCCTTTTTCTTTTTTACCTTTTCCCTTAGCACTTGAACTTGTTTGTTTACGGCTAGTTTGACTACTTTGAGTTCCACCATAGCCAAGACATGTTTTCGGTTGTGTCCAGCAATGCCTCAAACACTACACTTTACACTCTTCCAAATTATTATAACATTGTGAGACTAATTTGTTGTCTGAATGTTTTGAGATTTTATTTATTTTTATTTTATTTTATTTTATTTTATTTTATTTTATTTTATTTTTTCTCCAAAAATGCCAACTAATTAACTCACAATCGATACATTACAGACTATCTCATATGTCCTAAATAGGATTTGAGCCAACAATTATTTTTGTTGGTAAGCTTCTCACACAATAAAGGTTATCATGTTGTAAGATAATTAGTTGCCTAAAAACATGATGCATTTTTACTTTGAAGCTTATATTGATACCCAGTCGTTTTCTAAAAGTTGAACATGAAAACCTATAAATAATACTATGTACACATTGTACCATCAACTCTCATGTTTTGACGAGACACTTTGACCTTATACCTCAGTGTCGTAAAGTGCTAAACGTATTTTAACTAGTGTTTTGAAAACTGAGTTTTTAATCGACCCGTTCGAGTCACTGGATCACCGGTTACTGGTTCGATTCGGTTCAACCCAGTTTTCTATTTAAAACTACTATTTTTTTTCAACCGGGTTAAATGGTTCGACCACCAGATCAACCCGGTTTTCTATTAAAAAAATTTACAAAAAAAATAATTAAAATAAAAAATAGCCAAGTTTCGAGAATCGGTTTAACCCCAGTCACTTAAAATCCGATGGGTCTAACCAGTTAACCCGTTTTTTTGGCCGGAACCTGTTAACCCGGCCAGGTCAACGTGGGTTTCAAAACATTGATTTTAACTTATTTAAATACCCAGCTTTTCTTTTCTTTTTTTTTTCTTTTTTCTTTCTTTTTTTTAATTTGTATTTTGATGGTGTTTACCGAAGGTTTTCTCGTTTGTGCCTGCTACAGGCTACTGATACCGCTATTTTTGATATTTATATTTTTTTAATGATAGGTGGTATATATTGTCTTTCGAAAAGGTTATATATTTTACAGGTGTTATCGTAGGTTCCTCAGATGTAGTTCGAGTTTCCAACCTCTTTTTGATAATTTTGTGCTTTTTTTAGCTTCATCGTCATGTTGGTGATGCTCAGGTTGTACTTTATTGATCTCGAGTAATAACACATTCAAACCGATCAACAAATTAAATAATTGAAACTAAATAAGAAATTGGTAGACCAAATTCAAAGAGAAATTAATACGAGTTGTTGTCATCGAATGATCAAATAGTTTTTGATAAACCATTACTATATTGTCTACTGTTGAATATTGAGCTGTTTCATTAAGCGTAGCTGTCAAACTTGCCGGCATCCATGAGAGGTGTGAAACATGTTGAATTATGGTTGCTTGTCGAACCAAACTTTTTAAAAGATACACTTACGAAAAATCCTCTTATTTAACATGTTTCACATGTCTCATTTTAGTTGGCATTTACCAAATACACAAATTTTTATGACAGAAACAAAATGAGGAATATGTGGACCAATATTAAAGGGTATATAATATGAGTTATCGTCATCCATTGACTGAGTAGCTTTTTCACACGCCATTACCAAGTCACTCTACTTCGAAGTAACGTGGCTGCCAAAGTCGACGGCGTCCCCACGCTTATTCTTTCCTCAGCATTTTTGACATGCCAAACACAACTTAGTGGGTGTTTGGCTAAACTTATAATATAGGATTATGCTTATGTTATGTAAGCAGCTTGTGATTATATATCTTAAGCTAATGTTAAGTGTTTGGATTAGCTTATGTTTAACAACCTGATAACCTCACATGTAATTTAGTTTAGATTGGTAAATGATTATAAGAGACATTGGTTGAAAAACATGAATGTTAGATTAGGTATAGTTGAGGGTAAAGCTATAATTTATAATGCAACATGTTATATACGCCCAAGCTCACTTAAAAAAGTCATACTTTTTGGGCTTATTAAAAACATATTATAGAAACTCATAACTCCACTCATATAAGCTTAACCAAATATTTAATTTAAGCTTATTCAACACATATAAGTTAATAAACTCATAAACCCATCATATAAGTTTAGCAAAACATCCCCTTAGCTAAGACTGTTACCTCATAATCTAAAGGTAAAATGCAAAAATGGTCCTTAAATTATCACGAAATCGCAAAAATGGGACCGAGGCAAAAAGTCACGCAAAAAAGCCACTAACGTTACGAAAATTTGCAAAAACGCCACCGAGACGCACTGCTCACTAACTTCTGTTAGTTTTCCTAGTTAAGTGCAGTGAAATGACTAATATACCCTCATCTTCTTCCCCATTTGAATTTCTTTTTAATTTATAATTAACTTTAATAAAAAATCAAGAACATCAAAAACAAAACCCAGGCATTCAAATCAAAACCCAGATCCAACAATACAAAATCAAGAACAAAAACCCACACATTCAAATCAAGAACATCACATCGGGTTTATTTAGGTTATGTTTTAGCTCAGTGATGTTAGACTAAAAAAGTAGTTTAGCTGAAAAAGAATATGAATCTATTGGTTAAATAGCAAATTGGGTAGAAAGTCGTAAAATCAGGTATGGTTGACTCGTACAATAATTATCCGTTTTGACCCGTTACAGGTATTGTGGCGAAATGAGCTATAATGAAACAAACAAGTTTCATACACGAAAACTTTTTGTTCCAATTCTTTTATTTTCAGTGGCTACCAAAATTGGGTGTTTTGCTTATCTAAATAGCTGGCATGAGTTGTCTCAATGATGTTCCAAGCTTAGAGCTTATACTTATGCAGTTATTTGACAACTTACCGCAGCTAGCTTTCTTAATCACAAACAACTAGTATGAGCTACATTTACATTAAAAAGTTGTAAAACCTTACCCAGTCTCTCCTTATTCATACTTTCAGTAGTACTTATTGATCTACCAGCATAATACAAAACAACCGGACTTGTAACAAGGATTAAAAGAATCTTCAACAGTAGATGTACATGGAAACTATTACAAATAGAATCATCTAGGTGTTCCATTGCAGAATGAAGCTCACAAATTCAATACTGTCAAGTATAATACAATCATATAGCCAAAAGTTGATACAAAGAACAAGATCCACATGTTAAGGAACCAGAAACTTTTAGGTGGCGTTTAGTTGGAAAACATTTTCTTTCATTTCCTATTTCTTGTTTTGTAGGAAAAGGGAGGGGAGTTTGATTTCCACAAAACAATGAAAAATTTAAAAAACACGTTTAATCTGAGAAACATGTGTTTGTGTTTTCCATTTTCCAAAACTAGAAAACATGTTTAAGTGTTGTTGTTTTATATCTCAATTAACTATTCACCTTAGTAATATTATAAAAACATCTTCAAAACACAAAAACAAATATTATAAACTAAGCAACTAAATTATAAAATAACTTAAAAAATCTAATACGAGAAAATAAAGAAATTAAAAAAGTAAAATATAATATCAAATAACGTTTTCGTCTGTTTTTTTTTAGTTTTCGTCCGATATTTTACGTTTTTGTCCGTTTTGTTTGTTTTTTTACGTTTTCGTCTAATTTTTTAAGTTTTCGTTAGATTTTTTACATTTTCATCCGTTTTTTTTAATATTTTCGTCAGCTTTTCTATGTTTTCGTATGTTTTTTTAAGTTATCGTCCGATTTTTTGGGTTTTCGTTTGTTTTCTTACGTTTTCGTCTATTTTTTTACGTTTTCATCTGTTTTATTACGTTTTCGTTAGATTTTTTTACAGTTTCGTCAGTTTTTTTTTTTTTTTTCTTTTACATTTTCTTCAGTCTTTTTACATTTTTGTCTGTTTTTTATATTTTCATCCGATTTTTTACGTTTTCGTCTCTTTACGTTTTCGTCAGTTTTTTTGCGTTTTCGTCCGATTTTTTATGTTTTCATCCGTTTCTTTACGTTTTCCTCAGTTTTTTTACGTTTTCGTCCTATTTATTATGTTTTCGTCCTATTTATTACGTTTTCGTCCTTTTTTTTTTTTACGTTTTCGTATGTTTTTTTTACGTTTTTGCCAGATTTTTTATGTTTTCGTCAAATTTTTTATGTTTTCATCCGTTTTTATACGTTTTCGTCAAATTTTTTACTTTTCCTCCATTTTCATACGTTTTCGTCCATTTTTTTTACTTTCTTGTTGGATTTTGTAGGTTTCCATATGCTTTTTACGTTTTTTCAAATTTTTAATGCATTTGTCCGTTTTTTAATATTTTCGTTTTTTATGATTTCTTCCGATTTTTACGTTTTCTTTCGATTTTTCACTTTTTCTTCTGATTTTTTACGTTACATCCGTCTTCGTCTGATTTTTATGTTTTCATCTTTGATTTATGTTTTTTTTAGGTTTCGTCTAACGAAAACGTAAAAAAATAGACGTAAATGTAAATAAACATAAGTAAACGCAAAAAATGGATGAAAACGTAAAAAATCTGACAAAAACGAAAAAAAAATCTGACGAAAACGTAAAAAATCTGACAAAAACATAAAAATGAATGAAATTGTAAAAATCAGACAAAACTGTAAAAAATCTGTCTAAAACGTAAAAAACAGACGATAACGTAAAAAGTCTGAAGAAAAAGTAAAAAATCTGACGAAAACGTAAAAAAGGGCGAAAACGTAAAATATCTTACGGAAACGTAAAAAAAAGGGACGAAAACTTAAAAAATCTGTCGAAAATGTTAAAAAACAGACGAAAACTTAAAAAATCAGACGAAAACATAAAGAATCGGACGATAATGTAAAAAATCTGACGATAATGTAAAAAATCTGACGAAACGGTGAAAAATCTGAGCAAAACATAAAAAACGGACGAAAACATAAAAAAAATCGGGCGAAAACGTAAAAAACATCAGAGGAAAACGTAAAAAATCTTGCGAAAACGTAAAAAAAGGGACGAAAACCTAAAAAATCGGACGAAAACTTAAAAAATCTGATGAAAACGTAAAAAAAACGGATCAAAACGAAAAAAATCGGACGAAAACTTAAAAAAACGGTCGAAAACGTAAAATATCGGACAAAAACGTAAAAAACCTGACGAAAACGTAAAAAAATGGACGAAAACGTGAAAAATCAGACGGAAACGTAAAGAATCGGACAAAAATGTAAAAAATTTGATGAAAACATAAAAAATCTGACCAAAACATAAAAAAACGGACGAAAACGTAAAAAATCAGGCGAAAACGTAAAAAATCTGACGAAAACATTGAAAAACGGACGAAAACGTAAAAAATTGGACGAAAACTTAAAAAATCTGACAAAAACGTAAAAAATGGACGAAAACAAAAAAAATCGGACGAAAACGTAAAAAACCTGACGAAAACGTTAAAAAACGGACGAAGATGTGAAAAATGGACGAAAACTTAAAAAATCAGACGAAAACGTAAAAAATCGGCCGAAAACGTAAAAAATCTGACAAAAACATAAAAAAAAAGACGAAAACGTAAAAAATCGGTCGAAAACGTAAAACAAATGACGAAATCGGATTTGGGGTATTTTAATGGAAAATCGGGGAAAAAAGTGTTTTGTAGTTTTATGTATTAAAGTTGGAAATAGGAATTTTGTGTTTTGTAGATAATTTTATTGAAAAACACTAATTTGAACGCGATCTCTGTTTTACTTGTTTTTCACAAAACATTGTGTGGAAAACAATGGTGTTTTCCCTCAACTAAACGCAAACATTGTGTGAAAAACAAAGGTGTTTTCCCTCAACTAAACGCACCCTTAGGACTCTGCTTCTCATTTCCAGTCTTTGACCTAAGAAACAAGGTTCTACTTCATGTACTTCTGCAGAAACTTTCGATGGAAGTCGCTACGGATTGTGTCATTGATGAAACGCTTTGGAGCCTTGGCTTCTCCACGAGCCTGGTTCGTGAAAACCACATCATCATCCCACCTGAAATATTAAATGTTAGATATCAACAACACTTGATATCAGGATTCAATTAACAGAAAGATTACATACAGGTGGAGGTTGCAAAATCGATCTGCCAGGTGTGACAGACAAGTCAAAACAGATTAATTTATGTGACAGCTGAGACGGGTCAGGTTGTTTACCCAACCCACTTTCCCACAATATTGAAATTTAGTAAATACTAATAATATATATGAAAGCTCCTAACTATACAGCTAGTACCCCACAATTTTTTTTTCTTCAAATGCTTCAGAGGCGGAGGTCGCTCTTTTCAACTTGGACAGAATACATGAACATGTGACACTTGTCCCTAGTGGTGTCCCCACCATGTACCTTCATGGTACATGGTACCATGTTCTATATTTTGTTTTTTTCTCAAAAAGTATGGTATTTTTTTATTGTTTTATAGTACATATATTTTGGGCGAATGGGTCCCACTATTCTTTAATCTTGGACGACTGGTTAAGTATGTAGTACATTTTTTGTCCTTGTTGTTTGCTTGGTATTTCATTTTTGTCCAACTTTTAAAAATTACATAAACACTAAATACATTAACACATTTCTCTCATCTCTCTCTCATAAACACACACACACACCTCTCCTTTCTCCCTCTGGTCGTCTTTTCTGGCGAGATTCCGGCCACCGGAATAATTTTCCGACCAAAACGTAGATCGGGTATTTTTGTATTTGTGTTTTATGGATGGCTTGATACAATTAAAACCCCAAAAAATCTATGTTTCTGTTTCACTCACACGCAAGATACAAAATACTGGATATATTATATTTCTTAGTTTACATACACAACAACAAATTTAAACATACATTTATTTTAACAATTTGATAGTGGTCTTCTCACGCTTCACATGCCCCTAGCTTTTACAAGATCCAGACCCTCTATCTAAAACATGATTAGGATAATCGAAGTAACTTTGTATCATAATTAGGTATATAAAATGTACTATATTAATGGTATGACATTAACTCTTTTATATTAAGCGGAGTTCGATCCAAGTGTTCATATTCAATAACATTTCTAAAAGGATATCATTTAATAATGTTTTGGAATTCAAATCTCGGTAGATAAAGTCCCAAGTCATATTATACACAACTGTAAGTCTGTAATATATAGTTATGGATAGGTTTTCTTTAATGGATTATTTAATTTGGATTGTTTATTAAAAGACTTAATCTAACTACTGTACGAAATTTCTACAGAAATGGCATCTTGGTGGTGGTGGCTCTCGGTAGTGGTGGCAGGGGGGGGGGGGGGGGGGGTGGCGTGTGGTGGTGATGGGTGGCGTGTGGTAGAGAGTGGGTGGTACGAGGGAACTCGGGATAACCCGATCTACGTTTTGGTGAAAGAAAAATATTTTTGGCCGGAAAATTATTCTGGTGGCCGGAATCTCGCCGGAGAAGACGACCGGGGGGAAGTTTCCGGCGGTGTAAAGAGAGAAAGGAGAGGTGTGTGTGTGTTTTTATGAGAGAGAGAGAAATGAGAAAAATAAAAAAAATTGTTAGTGTTTGTTTTATTTTTATGTGATTTTGTAAAGTTTGGACAAAAATGAAATATGAAGCAAACAACAAGGACCAAAAATGTATTTAATAATTTTTTTTATAAAAAGACAAAAAAATTGCAAGTCGCCCAAGTTTTGTGGCTCTATTCGCTCAAAAATAACATATGGTACCATGTACAATGAATGTAACACCCCCAATTCATGGATGCAGCGGAATTCGAACTGGGTGTTACTTGACAGCACAATAGTCACAATAATAGAAAACGAACTCCAATTGAGTTGTTTTAAAAGATTTATCATTCAAATTGTATAAATATCAGAGATTTACAAAATGAGGTCCCAAATGGTTCCATGTTTACAATGTATGATAAATGTGTTTTTGAATGATGATGAAATTTATAGCCCTCTTGAGTATCCGTGTCCTTCCGTGCCATCCTTGATCGTCATGAACCTGAAATACATGCTTGAGAGGTCAACACAAAGGTTGAGTGGAATTCGTAGAGTTTAGTTAAATCGTTTGAACACAATATGTCGTAGTGTGAGCTATAGACTCACACCAATGTTTAGAAAACAAAATCGTTATTTATTTCACTAAGCTCATGCAACCAAAACATTAACATCGAACCAACAAAATTGGCATTATAGAAGCCCTATCAAGGTACTTTTGCCGTTATACCGCTAAATCTCAAATATAGTGCATTTGTGTGAACTCATCGTTGCTCAACACAAATGGGATTCGTCAATCCCAATAGATCTATTCACAATATTCGCGCTCACTAAAGGTAGTGACTAATGGTTCATGATATAGGGACTTCGAACATGGCAATCGTTACTTAGTGATAATAAAACATCGTCGTGAAGCATACATTAGAAAGCATCGTGTTCGAGTAGAAAAATAATAGCATGTATTCCCCCCATGGGTTTGTAAAATAGTTAAACAATAGAAAGTGGGGCTACAAACTCACCTTAAGTTATGTAGTGAGTAGTGAATGTGATGGTCGAATCGCGAAGGTTTCTACGAGCAACCTATAATAGAATGTTGCGACTTAGGATCGGAGTAGAGAATATGAAGTAGTGCCTATATATATATCTTGCATTAGTCCATGATGTGGTATGATGTATATTGTAAGTCTTTGAAAGAAAGATTCATGAAACATGTATGTTTTGGTATATCGTTCACTACCGTTCGGGCCGACATAATTCAGAAGTCATGTTAGTAAGCGTTCGAGGAGCCAGGACACTTTAACTCGTAAATCCACAACTCAACTCGACGGCTTACATAATGAACTCCTCACATGAGGCTCCCTACTATTGTAGTAGTTGATGAAATATATAGATATAAGTTTTGATCCGAAAAGTTACATGTCCGATATTTGAATAAACTTAGGAAAGTTTATTAGTACAGGAAGATTGTTATTAGGGGTAGTTTCATAAGTCTTGAATGACCATTTTCTCTTGGTAAAATTTCATGGTTCCCTTTTAAGTGAAGTAGATCCAAATTGCTTGTTCAAGTTATCGCCTAATTCATTGTTTCATGTTTACGCCTATGTAAGTTGGTATGGTCATTTCGTCATGGCCTAGCCATGACCTTTGGTCCTTGTTCCAAGGTCATGAGACACAACCTTGGCTCTAGCCATGGTTGTGGTCTTGATTATAGGTCATAAGACCTCTTGTTCCCTTCAAAGTATAACTATAATCTAGTGACTTTCGCCTAAAAATGGGCTGTTTAGAATTTGAAGAATTTTATCACTCGGAAAGCATTTTTAGGTCTCGAGCTTCTTTGTTCCTGAACGAAAACGTCGTTTCGGACAACTTTCGTGTTTTAACTTTTTGATGAATCGGACCAGAAGTGGGACTTTCAAAACCTAAATTTGATCAGGAAGCTATTTGGCAGTTTTGCCGGAAATCTTTGGTAATTTCAAATCGCCATAACTTTTGACTCGTATACTCGTTTTGGGTGGTTCAAATTGCTATGGTTTCCTTGTTAAGTCCTCTACTGTAATTTGTAATGATCCAATATCATAATTTTACCATTTTGGTCGTGGTTTTCCAAGAAAGTCACTAGTTTACTTGTTTTAGTAACTTATCTTGTCAATCAATAACAATAACTTGTTTTGCTCACTTTTATACATCATGGACATAACTACAAGACATAATATAGCAAGAATAACATGTAAATAACATGAACATGATTATTTAACAAGAATCAAGTTAGGGTTTGGCTCACAACTTTTGGCTTTCAAACATGAAAGGAAGTTAACATGTAAGGATAGGACATTGATAGACTTGCTTCAACCCACTTCTTCATGCAATCTTTCTACTCTTGTAATCTTGAAAGATGGATGATGAAGGTTGAGGTGAATTGAGTGGATTTAAACTCAAGAGAAATCACCAAGTATATTAGGGATTGGAAGAGTTTTGGTGAATGATAACCTATCTAGGGTTTCTACCTTGAACTAGCACTTGAATCTTGCATGAAACTAGAAGGAAATAAGCAAAGGATGGAAAGGTTTTGGGGTTTGGGGATGCACGGCACAAGAAGGGGGGAGAGGGGGCTATTTATAGTCAAAAATGAGGAGGTTAGGAAACTAGTAGGAAATTACCAAAACTTGGTGACCAAGTTGTAATTTAGAGATGATCTAGGGGTAATTTCATGAGATGAAGCCACATGGGATGACTCCCCCCCTCCTAGGTCGGTTAGTAAGCTTGGAGAGC
Organism: Artemisia argyi; assembly: GCA_030686995.1. Taxonomy (NCBI): domain Eukaryota; kingdom Viridiplantae; phylum Streptophyta; class Magnoliopsida; order Asterales; family Asteraceae; genus Artemisia; species Artemisia argyi. The sequence goes on along the minus strand of CM060687.1, from coordinate 165,904,059 downwards.
AAGGGTGTGGACTTTTCTTGGTATTATCCAAGATACTTGGTTAGTTTTGACTCCGGGAAATGCCAATCGTAAATGATTAAGCCTCAAAACGTAAAACCGGGTGTCGTAAAATTATGGAATTTGAAAGTATGGTTAAACATGTCCATATAGTCCATAATAAAATATAAAATGAGTGGTAGGTTCTATCGGGTGCTAAAACCCTGCTAAAAACTGGAAACACGGGTCTAAAACGCGTAATTCGCGTAAAACGCTGAATATTGCGTAAAATTGAGAAAAGTAAAAGGTTACTTTTCTAATGTGATAAAAATGATTTAAAATGACTTATAATGTCTAGACTGGACTCAGTCTAGTGTCGGTTGGTATTAAATGCCTTTTAGACATCAAACCGTAAGCCTAAAAATCACGAAATGACTTATAACATCAAGGGATGATTTTTGGTCAATGGAGGAGGGAAAGAATATGTTGACTTTTTCTAATAAGTTGAAAACTCAAATCTTCTTAGAAACGCGTTTTGTGGTCTAACGGTTAATCGCCCAAACGGTTAAGCGTGCTCATGCGAGAGTAGTACAGGCTTGGGTGACCTGCCGGGAAGTCTTTGGTCATGTTTTTCTCTGTCACGATTAATTCTCAAATAAATCATGAGCGTGTCAAACATTTTTCCGATGTGGGGTCACCTGACGGGATCGAATTTCGTTGTGCGTAGAATTTCTGAATGACGTTTTACCCTAAAACGTGTAATTCCTTAATAACTTTCACGAAAATGAGCTTATGAAAGTTAAACTTTTAATTTGTCATGGAAATGATTTATCATTTGAGAATATCAAATAAAAATCAACTTTCGGAAAAGTTTCGGAAAAGAAATGAATAGTAAAAGTGAATAGTGAAATTTTCCGGGAAAAGTAATTAACCTGAAATTGTGAATTGTTACAATGAATGTACATGGTGAGGACACCACTAGGGACAAGTGTCACATTATAATGTATTCCGCCCAAGTTTTTTAAAGACCTCCGCCTCTGGGGCATTTGAAGAAAAAAAAAATGTGAGGTACTAGGAGTAAGTACTTTGTACTATTGGGGTGAATAGGGTTTTTTATATTGCTACCCAGCGGTTGAGAGTGACTGAGAAAAATTTGAAGGCACCCAAGTACATATCCGGTTCATTTAGGGATGGGTTATAAAGACGGGGGTGGGTTTTTTATATTGAACCCCCCCCCCCCCCCCCCCAATTTTTTTTTTATTTTTATAATTTTGTTTATATCAAAAAGCTATAAAACTGAAAGTGCGGAACAGAAAATATAAAGTTTAATAAGTCAAACGGAAAAAACTGTCAGAAATACGGAACAAAAACTGGCAAAAACTGTGTTGTACTGAAATAAAGGGAGACAAAATGGGGGGACAAGGGACTGCCCATGTGCAGTCTAGGGGGTAGACCCCGTTAATATAGGGCATCCCTTCATTTATTGTACCAAATCTGATTTAAAGTAAGTGTGGTATGACGAACATTCTCTTCAATTTTACTTTCAAAAAAAGATAAAAGTAAATCTTCATCATCGAGCCTGTTTTTCGAATTTGATATTTCAAAGTAAATCTTCATCATCCTACTTTTTTAGTCTAACATCACTCACCTAAAACATAACCTAAATAAACCCGATGTGATGTTCTTGATTTGAATGTGTGGGTTTTTCTTCTTGATTTTGTATTGTTGGATCTGGGTTTTGATTTGAATGTCTGGGTTTTGTTCTTGATGTTCTTGATTTTTTTATTAAAGTTAATTATAAATTAAAAAGAAATTCAAATGGGGAAGAAGACGAGTGTATATTAGTCATTTCACTGCACTTAACAAGGAAAACTAACGGAAGTTAGTGAACAGTGCGTCTCAGTGGCGTTTTTGCAAATTTTCGTAACGTTAGTAGCTTTTTTTGCGTGACTTTTTGTCTCGGTCTCATTTTTACGATTTCGTGATAGTTTAGAGACCATTTTTGCATTTTACCCTAATCTAAATGTTACCCGTGAGACCGTACCCAATATTGTGAATGGCTTTTCGGCCCAAATATTAACTGATTACCTCACGTCAAAAGAAAACGAATTTCCTAAAAATTTAAATTACATGTATATATGAAGCCCAACATATGTAACACAATTTCTAATATGTCTTAGAGATAAGGTGGTATGAGGTTATATATAAGAGAACATGGTTCAAATCTCGAAACATCTTAGGATGACAAAACAAGTAGTCCGGAAACCACCATAAAAATAATGATTAGGGCCACGCGCATGAGGTATAAACTAGTACTCCAGTTTGTGAATGTAACTCAAAACATATACGTGTGGATTTACTGCACGGCTTGTAAATGAAGGTTAGCTAAAAGATTTAAGCAGTTGGGTCATGTGAAGCGACAATATAATGTTGCATACGTAGTAAAGACATAGTGCACATGTCTATCATATGGTTTTAACACAGCATCAATACAACGATAGCCAAGTAAATTTATAGAAGAATATACTCAATAACGTAACCACGTCACTACAAATAATCTACTTTGTTTACAAGTATATTAGTGTTTCTGTGATTAATCCAACAAGAATCTTTCTCAAAAAGAAAACAAAACTTCGTTTTAGATCCTCAACAAAAAGCTCTAGTCATGATGATGAAACCTTAATGAAACACCAACGACTCAAAGCAGTGAAGTCCATCCATCTCGGGCGCCCACCGTGCACCAAAACTCGCTTTACTTTGCTTTCGATCGGTCTCGTGCTTAACCTTCTTTTGCTCATCTTTTATAATAGTACCACTAGGTGACTTGGTGTTGAAGGAACGTAAAGATTGGCCGAAGAACACAGCAGATAAAGCATCAAATGAACTAAATACTGAATTCATGTTTACTTGATGATATTATATATTGGATTGTGTTTTGCTTAAATGGGTGAAGTTGGTTTGAATGAAGATTGCTTTACGGAAAGGCTCATATATATACTCCTAGAAAAATAGAGGTTGAATCCTTGTAGTTTCCGTATTCTATTTCTTATTCAATTCAACGTGTTGAATTGTTATGACGCTACACGTCGGCTTGAAGATACGTCTAAAATAAGATTTGACCTAGAAAATATCTTTTTAAATCATATGCTAAGTTGTTAAGTACCGCCCAACTAGTTGTGGCCCTTTATCTTGAATTTTATTGAATAGTATTGTGAATCATTATGATTATGAAAATAAATGTCGTGTACAATAATAGACCAAACATATGTTAGTGGATAATTAGGCCCAAGTCTGGATTATGGGTTTTGGGTATTAGGGTTTCACTATTATATATAGTGATGATTAATAAAGTTATACTTACGGGTTTTTATTATCTTACATGATATCAGCCAGTGATCCTACCACTAAAATACTTTCTGCTATTTAAAACCCAAAATACCCTACTTTAGGTTTTCCGGCCGCCGGCTTCGGCCGACTGTCCGGAGCATGTATATCCCATCTCCGTCATCATCACCGTCAACAACCAAATACAACACTCTCAAACCCATCTCAGATCTGTAATAAAAAAAAAAAAAAAAAAAAAAAAAAAAAAAAAAAAAAAATCACTTACAATAACAATCCCATAACAAATCATTAACAAATCTCATGCAACCAATGGGCTTGTGGTCCACTGGGCATGTCTTATTCAGTTAAACATGCCTAGTGGAGAGTAGTACCGGTTTGGGTGACCAAACCGGGAAGTCCTCCCTTGTGGACCACTGCCCTGTCGGTACGATTTCAAAGTCTTTCAATGAAGGTTTCAACCCACCAGGGTTCAAATCTGAAGAAGGTAGGGTTTACTTCAATTTAAGTGTCGTGCCTTCGGGCGGCTTAAGTTGAAGGTTTTCCCCCCATCGGGTTTCAAATTGGACATGGATTTCCCTTGAAAGAAAGTAACCGTTAAAAAAAAACAAATCTCATGCAAAAAGAAGAAACCGCCGCCACTGCAGATGAAGACACCGGAGCACAAATCGCTCCGATTGTCCCTACTGGTGAAGAAAAAGAAGACCCAATCCTCGATCGCTGTATCGTTTTGATAAATAAAGAAACCAGTGGAAAGACCGAGGTGTTGGTTCAGTTAAGTTCTTAATGCACAAGGAAACTGATAAAGTTAATTTCATTACGGCACTCAAAAGCATTGAAGATATGTGCTAATCATTTGTTCACCAGGGACGAAAAAAAAAAAAAAAAAAAAACTTAATGATAAGTATTGTGGTTGTGATTAAGGGTGAGCATGGTCCAAAAACCGGACCGGCCAAGACCGGACCGGACCGAAGACCGAGAACCGGAAAACCCATAGACCGAGACCGGACCGAATGTGGTCGGTCCGGTCTCGGTCCGGTCTTCGGTCGGTCCGGTCCAATTAGGCATATTTTGGCAAGTTTTTTCGGTTTTTTGGTCGGTCCTGACCGGACCGGACCGGACCGAGGACCGAATTAGCCAAAATGCCTAGACCGAGGACCGGACCGAATGTGGTCCGGTCCGGTCCGTTTGCTCACCCTTAGTTGTGATGTTTCGTTGACATCCTTTTTATTATATTAATATTATTTAAGCTTTTAAAAAAATATATATATTAGTTAATTTAGTTTTTGTTTTTTTGTTTTTTGTTTTTTTTTTTTATGTAGAATCCAGGGTATAAATTCCCGAGACGACTTTTGTTGGTGTCAAATCAAGGGTATTAATTCCTGAGACGACTTTTGTTGGTGTCGAATCCAGGGTATAAATTCCTGATGAGGCGAAAAATGAACCGTTTTTAGGGGGTCATTTAAGCCCGAATTCGAATTTATTTGATCAAATATTGCCCTAAATCGTTCCTTTTGTGATTTTAGGTACTTTGGGAGAGAAATCCGGAAAAGGAAGCAATTCGGACGTTTTTGGAGCATAAAAATGAAGAAAACGCCAAAGTCTTAATTTTCCTTGCTGGGAACAGTAGGTGATGGCGTCAAGAAGAAAATCTTGATGGCGTCAAGAGTAATTTCCATGACGATCCAGTACAGATTTGACGGCGTCACAACGTAGAGCGTCAAGAGTAAAATGCATGACGGCCTGGAAACACATAACACATGACGGCGTCAAAAGTAGATCAAGGCAGTCCGAGGAGTATTTTGGCGGCGAGATGACGGCGTCACAAATTTGTTCTTGACGCCGTCAGACCCTATTTCCTATATATAGTTTTCTAATTTTCACATTAAAAGGAGAGAAGTTGTGGAGAAATCCTAAGTACGAACTTGGTACGAATTTTACAAGTTTTTCAAGGGTCCTCAGCCCTTGAACCATTTCATGTGTAATTGAGATAAGTATTCTTTTAATTCAATCAATATGTCTATGTGTTGGTTGTCTATATCTTGTTCTTGTCTTAATTCCATCATGCTAGGCTAGACTTATCTTGTGTTTGCTTGGATCTAATGAAACCTAGATGTTAATTATGCGTTGATTACTTGTTTATGGTTGTATTGGATGAATGATTTCGATGTTAGGCTTAAGAAAACTGGCAGATCTCCAATTGGTAACATGCTTGAACGTCTTAGGAAACATGAACTGACGTGCACTAGGTTTTATTGGTTGTATTTAATGCATGAGTAAATTCTAATGATCCCATGTTAGGAGCTTCTTAGCCGGCTCGACATAGGAGTGAAGTAGGCACTCATAGGATTGGGGAATTAAGTGCGCCACCCCATGAATGGTATTAAGGAATACAATCCGCCATCCACGCAACTAAAACAAGTAATTAACCTGTAAAAGATATCTATGGAGTAATGAAATCTAAGTAAACACAATCTTCTCCACTTATTGCTCACAACCTTAGTTTAATTTAGTTTATTTTTGTAACAATTCGCATTTTCAGGTTAATTACCATTCCTGGAAAAATTTCACTATTCACTTTTACTATTCATTTTTCCCGAAAATTTTCCCGAAATTTGATTTTTATTTTTTGGGCTCGAGTGATAAATCATTTCCATGGCAAATTAAAAGTTTGACATTCATAAGCTCATTTTCGTGAAAGTTATTAAGGAATTACACGGAATTACAAGTTTTAGGGTAAAACGTCATTCAGAAATTCTACGCACAACGAAATTCGGTCGCGTTAATTTTCCCTGTATCAGAAAAATGTTTGACACACTCATGATTTATTTGAGAATAAATCATGACTGAGAAAAACATGACCAAAATAAGCCTCGGTCGTGAAAAACTGGAATTTTCAGTTTTTAAGCGTTTTTACTCAGCCGTAACCTTAGCCTATACCTGCACCGCATTTCTAAGACGATTTAAGTTTTCAACTTTTTAGAAAAAGTCAACATATTTTTCCCTCCTCCATTGACCAAAAATCATTCCTTGATTTTATAAGTCATTCCTTGATTTTTAGGCTTACGGTTTGATGTCTTAAAGACATTTAATACCAACCGACACTAGACTGAGCCCAGTCTAGACATTATAAGTCATTTTAAATCATTTTTATCCTATTAGAAAAGTAACATTTTACTTTTCTCAATTTTACACAATATTCGTACGTTTTACGTATTACGCGTTTTAGACCCGTGTTTCCAGTTTTAGTAGGGTTTTACCACCCCAATGGAACCTACCACTCATTTTATATTTTATTGTGGAGTATTATGACATGTTTAATCATTCTTCCAAGTTTCGTATTTTTACGATACCCGGTTTTACGTTTTGTGACGTAACAACTTACGGTTAGCATTTTACGGAGTCGAAACTAGCTTCATAACTTGGATGATATCAACAAAGTCCAACACCTCCTCCCCAAGGCTTGGCAAACCGACTTAGGGGGGGGGGATTCATCAACCATGTGGCTTAATCTCATGCTAGGAGGCCTTAAGGTGCATACATGTGTTATACTTGGTGACCAAGTGTTGACAAGTCAACATAACTAACCTCCTCATTTCCTTATAAGATCAAGACTCATTCTCTTCCTTTCTCTCTCAATACCAACGACCCAACATCATAAAAATACACCATTTTGATCATTGATCTTGCTCACTCAATCCATCACAAGTTCAAGTCATAGTTCCTAGTTGATCCTTAACACCTTTCAACCATAAAACTCTATAAAATCACCATAAAACACCACAAAAACTCATCAAATTTCCAAGTGTTCTTAGTGAAGATTTTTACTAAGGCTTGTTTTTGTGATAGATTAGTGTTTATCAAGGGATTATAAGATAGGGTTTTTGATATGGAAGCATGGCTATGGTTGGAAAGGTTTTGGAAGATTAAGTAGTGGTTCTTGGTCTTGATCTTGGTTCTAGTTAGTTTCTTCACAAGTTGTAAGCAAACCCTAACTTGCTTCTTGTTAAATAATCATGTTCATGTTATTTACCTATTATTCATGCTATATTATGTCTTGTATGCATGTCCATGATGTATAAAAATGAACAAAACAAGTTATTGTAATTGATTGTTAAGATAAGTTATTAAAACAAGTAAACTAGTAACTTTCTTGGTAAGACCTGATCAAAGTGGTAAAAATATGATATTGGATCATTACATATTGTAGTAGAGGACCTAACAAGGAAACCGTAGCAACTTGAACCACCTAAAACGAGTATACGAGTCAAAAGTTATGACGATTTGAAGTTACCAAAACTTTGCGGCAAAGCTGCCAAATACCTTCTGTTACAGAAACATTAAACACGCAAAAAGAGGCATTTCTGGTCCGATTCATGAAAAAGTTAAAACACGAAAGTTGTCCGGAATCACGTTTTCGTTCAGGTGTAAAGAAGCTCGAGCCTTGAAAACGCTTTCCGAGTGAGATATTTCTCAGTTTCTTAACAGCTATTTACATATATATAAGTCACTATATATTGGTTATGTTTTAAAAGGAACAAGAGGTCTTATGACCTATAATCAAGACCACAACCATGGCTAGAGCCAAGGTTGAGTCTCATGACCATTGAACAAGGACCAAAGGTCATGGCTAGGCCATGACGAAATGACCATACAAGCTTATTTAGGCGAAAACATGAAACAAGGAATTAGCGAGAACTTGAACAAGCAATTTGGATCTACTTCACTTAAAAAGGAACCATGAGATATTACAAAGAAAAATAGTCATACAAGACTTATGAAACTTACCCTAATAACAATCTTCATGTACTAATAAACTTTCCTAAGTTTATTCAAATATCGGACATGTAACTTTTCGGATCGAAACTTATATCTATATATTTTATCAACTACTACAATAGTAGGGAGCCTCATGTGAGGAGTTCATTATGTAAGCCGTCGAGATGAGTTGTGGATTTACGAATTAAAGTGTCCTGGCTCCTCGAACGCTTACTAACATGACTTCTGAATTATGTCGGCCCGAACGGTAGTAAACGATATATAAACGTACATGTTTCATGAATCATTTCTTTCAAAGACTTACACTATACATCATACCACATCATGGACTAAGTGCAAGACATTTATTGGCGTGTTTATGTTTCCTTAGACATTATTCCAAACCTAAGTTACAACAATTATTCTAGGTTGCTCGTAGAAGTTCTTACGGCATATCCATCATTCTCATTATACATCATCCAACTCAAGGTAAGTTCATAGCCCCACTTTCTATTGTTTAACTATTTTACAAACCCTTGGGGGGAATACATGCTATTATTTTCTACTCGAACACAATGCTTTCTACTGTATGCTATTCGACTATGTTTTATTATCACTAAGTAACATCCTTGCCAAACCAAGATCCCTTATTATGAACCATTTAATCACTTGCGAGGGTTACTTGCAAGTGAGCGCGAATATTGTGAATAGGCCTATTGGGATTGACGAATCCCATTTGTTTTGACTAAGTTCAAACAAATGCATTAATATTTGAGACATTAGGTATGACGGCAAAGTACCTACCGGAATAAATCTGCCGATCGATATTGGTACACGTTAACGTTTTGGTGTCATAAGCTTAGTGAATTAATAACCTTTCCGGGCATATAACAACGTAGCCCATCCCTGTTTTCTAACTATGAGTGTGAGTCTATAGCTCACACTACGATTATTGTGTTCAAACGATTTAACTACAAACACTATGATTATTGTGTTCAAACGATTTAACTACAAACACTACGATTATTGTGTTCAAACGATTTAACTACCAACACATTGTGTTCAAACATTAAACAAACTCTATGAATATCACTCAACCTTTGTGTTGACCTCTCAAGCATGTATTTCAGGTTCATGACGATCAAGGATGGCACGGAAGGACACGGATACTCAAGAGGGCTATAAATTTTATTATCATTCAAAACTCATTTAATGTAGATTATAAACATGGAACCATTTGGGACCTCATTTTGTAACCTCTGATATTTATATAATTTGAATGATAAATCTTTTTAATACGACTCGGTTAGAGATTGTTTTCTATTATTGTGACTATTGTGCCGTCAAGTAACACCCAGTTCGAATTCCGCTGCAACCATGAATTGGGGGTGTTACAGATTGGTACCAGAGCCATGGTTATAGAGAAACGGGTCTAATTGAGACCTAAACTATAACTACAATTACAAGTAAAAACATTTTTATAGCCTTCCACTCTCCGTGTCTTCTATCCTTCAGACGATTATGGACTTAGTAAGCATGTTATGCTACACAAACATATTAGTATATTCATATATACCCATTTTGAGCATTTCCCCGTAGACATTTTATGCTACACAAACATAATTGCATATTAATATATGTACCTTAAACATAATTGAGCATTTCCCCGTAAGCATTTTATACTACATGAACATATTAGTATATTGATATATAAACTCGATTTATTTTCAATCATTTATCTAAACAATGGACTAAACATATCTGCGTATGCCTATTCTAGGGCATTACGACACAACCAGATTCTCCCAATCATGTTCCTACTCCAACATTTTATGTCCAAGACATTGCAATTGATTGCAATGGTCTTTTCTATTTTCCAAGACATTGTATATACAATGGTCTTAATCATTTCTCAAATGTTTTGAGTCACACAATGGTTTAACCTACTTCCCAGATATTGTGAATTGCACAATGGTCTAACCTACTTCCGAGACATTGTGTTTTGCGCAATGGTCTCTAGAATCATTCCATCACAAAATCAATATCATTTCATATGACATCAAAAACCCATCACAATCTATCGTTTTCTAAATAGAAATATGAGATTTATAAAGGACAAACTAATCCATCATCGACAAAAGCTGAACTTTCCCTACATTCATCAAAGTTTTCTTCTGAAACCTTCATTATTAAAAGTTCGTGATCTTGGCCAAGTATGTTCTATTTTAGAACTACTTAAAACTTCCCTTCCACACGTACCTACCCGTACTATCTTCTATGCAATGGAATATGAAAACATACGTTACAAGTCTTGTATGGCCGAGACTTGCAATTGAAGGGTTTGACATCGCCTTTGTTTAGTGGACAGTTTCCCGAAAGCAACGGACATATCAAAAGTATACTTAATTTAGGTATTTCAAAATTTTATCGAACCTTGGCTAAATATAGACTAGTCACCTATATTTAACCTAGGTACAGTGGAATATAGTCTGACTAACTATATTCGACTTAAAATTTTCAAATACTGAGAATAGTTGTACTAGGGTTATGTTTAGATTGATTTCCTACATGAACACGATAAACCACCAGAATACATTAAAACAATCTAGAGACACGATAGTGCCTTACCACTCAGCGAAATCTTAACACCTTATTTGTACTACCTAAATTCATTCTTGAAAATTTTCGTTTATGAGATAATCCAAACTACTATCTTGGGATAGTTATCAATTATTCTCTTCATCCTGTAGGAGTACTATCCTGTTTAGGTCCTAAGGATACCATTCCATCATAAACTTTTAAAATCTCTTAAGATTTTTAAAGCAAACTCAACATCTATACCTAAGAGTATTAATGTTAAGCATACACTACACACTTTTGTTCATCAACATATCACATCATTATCTTCACAACCGTGGCAAACACAAGCTCATTAACAGATCTTAATGCACTTTTAAAGCTCAAATCATCCTTAGTTACACCACAAGCACCCTCACCAGCTTTACAAGATTGAATATTCATCTTGTACTTTTGGAACACCAGTATCATCTCGTAATACACTACCTTGTAACTCACCGGCTAAGTATGAATGTTGTGTTGGGAATTCTTAAGTAGGATGATTTGTAATTATTTGAATGGATTGGGATGCCTTTTCATTTAAATAAAGAAATTGTAAATCACCGAACCATAAGTTTATATTTCCCTATTTACATTGTTTGGGATGCCTCTCTATGTAAATAAAGAATTATAAACAAGTGGGCTTATTTGTACCCAAAATAACATAAGTATGAAGTCAATAAACACTAGGTACAACAACCGATTACCTACTAGGCTATGATTGCAATTACTATCTCAATTCCTATTAATATTCGACTGCTATATCAATTTCCTTTGATATTCGACTATTACCATACCTTTCCTACATAAAAGTAAGCCTCATCCTACACCATACACTGAAATGACAAATCAAATTACATTACCGGTAATCCCAGACTTTAGTCCTCATAAGTAACCACACATCTTTATCAATACCACTCCAACATGTAACACACATAGAACTTCGGGACGAAGTTCCCCGTAAGGGGTAGAGACTGTAACAATTCGCATTTTCAGGTTAATTACCATTCCCGGAAAAATTTCACTATTCACTTTTACTATTCATTTTTCCCGAAAATTTTCCCGAAATTTGATTTTCATTTTTCCCACGCATCAAGTTTTTGGCGCCGCAGCCCGGGGAATAGTTATTGTCTAGGTTAGAATCTCTTTTTATTAGGTCTACTTGCTAGATTCCTTTCTAGTAAGATTTTATTTTTTATTTTTAGGTTTTCTTTAGTTTATCTTATTTCTTTGTGTCCTTTGTTCGTAAACTCTTTCGATGGATAACAATAACATTGATCGTTTGATTCCTGTTATTCGTGTCTTTCGTCGTAGGATTTTCCAAATACCCGCCCCACTCCCTTTAGTTGAGAATGAGAACCCACATAACCTCTCACCCAACCACCACTTTGACAATAATTCTGAGTTAGAAGAGTCTGATCATGATGATGACCACAGGGCTAGTCCTTTTTACTATTCAGACTCCGACGAGGATCTTGATGACGGTGATGTGATTAATGAGAATAGGATGGAAGAGGAGATAAACCCTCTTAGGTATGTCGACCCTAGAACTAGGATTGATTGTGATAGTTCGTTCAACATGCAATTCCCTTGTAAAATCGGATTTAAGAGCTTTAATGCCTATCTTAACTCATCTTTCCCGATGAACATAATCTCGCGCAATGAATATAATAAAATCATGGTAGATGAGTTAGAATACAAAGGAGAAAACATTATTGCTAGGGCAATACCATTGCATGTGTTTGTAGGAAGCTTGGTTTATCTTGTTGAGTTCATGGTTATGGAGAATCTAGGAGAATTTATTGATGATAAGTTGACCCAAGTTGTGTTTGGAAAACCTTTCAAACGGTTGACCAACCTCGATGAAAAACTCATAGAAGGGTTAATTACATTCTCGGATGGGGATGAAGATTTTGTCTATCAAATGCCCCGTACACACCCTAGGTTCAAGGATTTTTCCATGGAAAAGTGTAGTAGGTATCCGCCCATAGAAATGCTAAGTGAGAATGATAAGAGAAAAGGACTTAAGTATACTCACGAAAAGAATAAAAGATACTATCGCGGATGCTTAGAGTTAGGAGATGATTATAAGAAAGATGAGGCGACTATTAGATGGCTCACACTTGGTTATGTGAGTATAAGCGATACACGTTAACCCATGACCTTGAGTCTAGCTACAAGACTCGTAAATAAAGAAAAGCACTTCTTGGGAGGCAACCCATGTTTTGTGTGATTTTTATTTTGTTTGTTTGTTATTTGCTTCCGTATGCATGCTTTATTTTTTATTGTTGGTAGATCATGTTTCTCAATTAAATAGTGGAAATACTTTACTTTGTTGTTTTGGCCTAGTCTTAACTCCACCTAAAGGTATTTTTGCAAAAGATAAGTGTAAGGGGAAACCCCAGATATGTTTTTAAGAAACAAACCGATCATGATTCTCCACAATATTAAATGAACATGTGTATTCGTATTTGTTAGAGTCAAATGCTTGTATTGAGTCATGATGAAGTTTTGTAGGATTTTCCAGGAAGTGAGACCAAGTTTTTCCAGAAATTTTCCGGAAACTTAACATAAGAATTTCTGCAGGTCACTTCTGACAGCGTCACGAGTTAACTCTTGACGGCGTCACGTGTAAAAATCTGGAAATTTTACCAGTTTTGTTTTTCTAATGGAGTCTTATGGTTTTTGTGAATTATTAAGTTTTATAATCTCCAGGAGATCTGCAAACTTCATTCCACAAGCATTATATCTTATTTGGTGTTCTAGGATTTAGTAACTTATATAGGTTGCCGCCGATTTTATGCGAGGTTGTCCTGTCTATTTTCTCAGGATTTACAGGTTATGTATGACAAGAAGATGATTTATATTCTGGAAGGGAAGCTTTGATTGTTCATTTTCTTGGAGGAAGATTTAACCTGGCCACCTTATTATCCATACCGAGCGAATCAGGGGAGTATTTGATTTCATTCTTTTTACTGTTTCACTTTTACATTCTTTACTTGAACATTGGGGATAATGTTCATCTTAAGTGTAAGGGAAGGGTAAAATGATAATACATTACATATGCACTTTCGCTTGAGTTTGTTTTGTTTAATGGTAGATGTGTAATAAAACTATGAGAAATACTTGTTAGTGCAATTTTAGCGCCAAATTTAAATTTTTTTACAACATTTAGGAGTGAAACTTTAGCCATAGCAAGCGTCTCATGGATAGGACATTGTATGACTAGCACATAACCGTATATTCAGAAAAATTTTCCGCCCAAATATGTGAGGTTCGCCTTTAGATTTGATAGGAAAAGCATTTACTATTAGTGCTTATGAGTGTACCGGTAGCATTTAGATTCTAGAACTTGCATTAGTAATGCATCCCGAGACCGCTAGTGAGACTACATTCGTGTAGTAGGATTTACTACATGATAAGAGGCATTAGGATCACCCTTGTGTTAAACCCGTATTATAATTACTTGACCATTTAAGTCATATTACTTGGCTAGTTAAGTCAACTAATTTTTCCCACACCCTTAGCGTTGTACTCATTTTTAGTACACGAAACCCCTAGTACACCCCTTCGAGCCTATCTTTTCATTTCTAACTTTAAGCATTTTACTTAAAGGAAGAATTTGTTACACCCCACTTAAATGTACAACCAAATCGCCTTAGCCTTCCGTGTATGCACTCATTTTTAGTGCATTATTGTTATTTGTTTAGACCCTAAGTTAACTTTCTAATTGATTACATGGTTGCTAAGTCGAGTCATATCATTGTACATATTGTTTTGGGATGATTGGGGCTCATGGGTAAGTACTTATTTTATGGAGTAATGGGGAAGAACATCATTTATTACCCCCATATGTGCGTTAATCTTAAAAGTACTCAAAGTGTTTTGATTTTCTTAATTCGAGTCATTAGATTAGTTATTGTAAAGTATGTAAAGATTCAAGTGTAATGGGAACGTTCATTCCCTCTGATGTATTATTTTGGATGGTAGGGTAAGAGTGTATGCAAAAAAAAAAAAAAAAAAAAAAAAAAAAAAAAAAACGAAAAAATCACGAAAAAGAAAAAAAAGAGAAAAAGAGAAAAAACATACGGACTACCATCCCTTTTTATTCTATGTTCATTTTATGTTTTTGTTATTTTTCATTTATTAGCTTAAGTTGAGTCGAGTTTTGGCTTAGCAACGCCACATTGTACATGTAATTGACTAAGATTGTTAGCTCGCCACCAGTAAAAATTTCCTTTATCCAACAAATCCGTGTATTTCATATCCCTACACCTAACGTTACAACCCTTTAAAAGACCTCTTTGATAGTTTATCCTAGGTGCTTACGCCATGTGGTGGAGGTTTGATCCTTTCCCAAGCCTATGGTAATCTATTTTGCTATGATAGGTAGTGAGAGATATCTTCCGTTTCCATATTGTAATTTATACTTTATTACACCCGAGAGATGTGAGTATCTAAACACTATTTGTGAGGTGCTAGTATATGGCCTCTGTGCTTGTCTTTGGTCTTTAGTGGAACGATTATTTGTTGTAATTACTTTTATATTAGTGTTAAATGACCCCTAACTTGTATTTTGAGTAGAATAAAAGCGCATTTGCTTGAGGACAAGCAAATCTCAAGCGTAAGGGTATATGATGAGGCGAAAAATGAACCGTTTTTAGGGGGTCATTTAAGCCCGAATTCGAATTTATTTGATCAAATATTGCCCTAAATCGTTTCTTTTGTGATTTTAGGTACTTTGGGAGAGAAATCTGGAAAAGGAAGCAATTCGGACGTTTTTGGAGCATAAAAGTGAAGAAAACGCCAAAGTCTTAATTTTTCTTGCTGGGAACAGTAGGTGATGGCGTCAAGAAGAAAATCTTGACGGCGTTAAGAGTAATTTCCATGACGATCCAGTACATATTTGACGGCGTCACAAGGTAGGGCGTCAAGAGTAAAATGCATGACGGCCTGGAAACACATAACACATGACGGCGTCAAAAGTAGATCAAGGCAGTCCGAGGAGTATTTTGGCGGCGAGATGACGGCGTCACAAATTTGTTCTTGACGCTGTCAGACCCTATTTCCTATATATAGTTTTCTAATTTTCACATTAAAAGGAGAGAAGTTTTGGAGAAACCCTAAGTACGAACTTGGTACGAGTTTTACAGGTTTTTCAAGGGTTCTCAACCCTTGAACCCTTTCATGTGTAATTGAGATAAGTATTTTTTTTAATTCAATCAATATGTCTATGTGTTGGTTGTCTATATCTTGTTCTTGTCTTAATTCCATCATGCTAGGCTAGATTTATCTTGTGTTTGCTTGGATCTAATGAAACCTAGATGTTAATTATGGTTGTATTGGATGAATGATTTCGATGTTAGGCTTAAGAAAACTGGCCGATCTCCAATTGGTAACATGCTTGAACGTCTTAGGAAACATGAACTGACGTGCACTAGGTTTTATTGGTTGTATTTAATGCATGAGTAAATTCTAATGATCCCATGTTAGGAGCTTCTTAGCCGGCTCGACATAGGAGTGAAGTAGGCACTCATAGGATTGGGGAATTAAGTGCGCCACCCCATGAATGGTATTAAGGAATACAATCCGTCATCCACGCAACTATAACAAGTAATTAACGTGTAAAAGATATCTAGGGAGTAATGAAATCTAAGTAAACACAATCTTCTCCACTTATTGCTCACAACCTTAGTTTAATTTAGTTTATTTTTACTTTTAGTATTTTATTTTGATTGCATCTTTAGTATTGGGTTAGTTGACTAGCAACTAATTCCGCCCAAATCCTTCAAACCCGAGATTTTTACTTGCTTTCTAAAAAATATAAAAATACAAAAATAATCATCCCTCACCTTTAGAACTAGTATTTAGGTTTTCTAATCCTAGCGACACTATTCCTAGCTGAACGATCAATCCCCCGGTACTTGTCACTATACTATACTACAACGATCATGTACACTGCCTGGTGGGGGTTGTAAGCTTCTCAAGATCCCTTGAGAGGTAAAGCCTGGTGCGATTCCCACGTATCAATTCCCGAGACGACTTTTGTTGGTGTCGAATCCAGGGTATCAATTCCCGAGACAACTTTTGTTGGTGTCGAATCCAGGGTATCAATTCCCGAGATGAATTTTGTTGGTGTCGAATCCAGGGTATCAATTCCCGAGACGACTTTTGTTGGTGTCATATTTGCTTTCTTAGTTTCTTTTGGTTTACTGCTTTCTTAGTTTACTACTCCAGTTCGAGCTTTCGCGATTTCGCCGCTCGAACTGCGAGGGAGTGTTAGTGTATAATTAGGCCCAAGCCCGGATTGTGGGTTTTGGGTATTAGGGTTTCACTATTATATATAGTGATGATTAATAAAGTTATACCCATGGGTTTCTATTATCTTACAACATACACCAAGGGCTTGTGCTAATAGTACATCTTGTGTGAGAAATTTTCTTAATTGGTTTTCGATCCTCTCAAGTTGGTTTTAACATTATTTATTATGTTAACCAATAAAAAATAAGTAAAATTGATAAAAGCTTTCTTTTCAATTAAAAATCATAGGCCACATGTATTTACCTTATCACAGGAAACCAACTTAATGAGTCATGTTAACCATAACTTGAAAGAATCTCAATATTTGTAAGATTGATTTAAAACATGGAAGAAGAAGAAGAAGAAGAAGAAGAAGAAGAAGAAGAAGAAGAAGAAGAAGAAGAAGAAGAAGAAGAAGAGTTACAAATGCTATAAATGTGGCAAGCCGGGTCATTTGAGAAAAGATTGTTGGAGTTTAAATGCCTTTAATTCTCAGAGAAATGTTGCTATCACTTCAAAAGATGGTAATGCCTTGTGTTGTGAAACAAAGGTTGCAAATGAAAGCAGAAAGAGATTTGCAGATATATGATTGTTTTATACAGGAGCTACTTTTCATATGACTGCTAGAAGAGAATGGTTTTATCAATATAAATCAATCTCTAAAGACGAATCTGTGTACAGTTGCAATGATCATGAACTAAAGATCATTGAAATTGGAAGTATCATGGTGAAGATGCATGATGGTACAGTTTGTACTAGTCGTGATGTGCGATACATGGAAAGCTTAAGGAAGAATTCATTATCTTTAGGACAGTTGGATGATCTTGGTTGTGAGGTGGAAATATAAAACAAGATCATGAAAGTCATAAAAGGGGCGCTTGTACTTATGAAAGGAGAAAAAGTGGTTACAAACTTATACCAACTGAAAGGAGAGATAACGGAGGAGGTGAAATCATATGTTGCTTCACATAGTCTGAGCCATAAAGTTACAGTAAGATGGCATCGGAAGCCTGGACATATGTATGAACAAGAAATAAAGTTTCTTGTTAAAAGAAAGCTACCTCATGGCCTCACAAAGTTTTCTTTTTCTTTCTGTGAGCAATGTGTTATCAATAAGCAGCATCACCTAAAATTCAAGATATCAAATTCTAGAAGTGTCTCTATTCTAGAATTGGTTTACTCTTATGTGTGGCAAGCGCTGGTTCTATCCTTGGGAGGAGCAAAGTATTTTGTATTTTTTTTAGTGATGACTATTCCAGGAGATGTTGGGTGTACCCAATCAAGAATAAGTCTGATGTGTTTGTGATGTACAATACCTAAGAAACTACGAAACTGAATCCGAAATCCAGAACATGCTTGTTCTTGGGGTATGCTGACGGAGTAAAAGGGTATCGCTTGTGGGACCTCACTGCCCACAAAGTAGTCGTCAGCAGAGATGTTGTCTTTATAGAAGACAAAATTCAAGATTATAGAGAAGATGATAGCACAACAAAAGAAAATACTTAAATACATATGGAAAAGCGAGTTTGATGAGTGGGAATCGCACCGGGCTTTACGTCTCGAGGGATCTCGAGAAGCTTACAACCCCCACCAGGCAGTTTACCTGATCGTTGTAGTATAGTATAGTGACAAGTACCGGGGGATTGATCGTTCAACTTAGGAATAGTGTCGCTAGGATTAGAAAACCTAAAAACTAGGTCTAGAGGTGAGGGATGATTCTTTTTGTATTTTTATATTTTTATAAAAGCAATTAAAAATCTCGGGTTTTTGGAAGAATGGGCGGAATTAGTTGCTAATCAACTAACCCAATAACTAAAGATGCAATCAAAATAAAATAATAGAAATGAAAATAAATCTAATTACTAATGTGGTGTAAGCAATAATAGGGAAAGTTGTGTTTACTTAGGTTTCATTACTCCCTAGATATTTTTTACAGGTTGATAATTTGTTACAATTGTATGGATGACGGGTCGTATTCCTTAATACTAGTCATAGGGCCGTGTACAATATTCCCTAACTCTATAGGATCCTACTTCACTCCTATGTCGAGCCGTTAGAAGCTCCAAACATGGGATCATTAGAATTCTCCTATGCATTAAATACAACCAAAAATCATAATACACCTCTGATCATGTTTATTAAGATGTTCAAGCATGTTACCAATGGAAAGTTGCCAGTTTTCTTAAGCCTAAAATCGAATATAATCATCCGTAACAACTATAAACAAACAATCAACCCGTAATTAACATCTAGGTTTCACTACATCTAAGCAAACACACAAGAGATCTAGCCAAGCATGTTAAATTGAAGAAAAGTGTAAGATATATTTAAACAACACATAGACATATTGATTGAATTGAAAGAGTACTTATCTCAATTGAACTTGAAAGGTTTCAAAGGGTAAAAACCCTTGAAAAAGCTGTGAAAATCGGACTAGGGTTTATCTTCAAAGTTACACCCTCATGAATGAAAATTACAAAACTATATATAGATTTTATAGGGTGACGGCGTCAAGAAGAAAATTCTGACGCCGTCAACTCGCCACCCATAATGAAATCGGATTGCCTAGATCCACTTTTGACGCCGTCATGTGTTAATTTGTTCTGGGCCGTCACTCACATTTGGACCATGACGGCCTATGGTGACGCCGTCATTTCCATAGTACAAAATTCTTCTGGATCGTCGCGGACTTTATCCACTTCCACCTCTTGTATTACCCTTGACGCCGTCACTTGGAAATTCTTGACGCCGTCAGGTACTGTTCCCAGCAAGAAAAATTAAGAGTTTGCCGTTTTCTTCACTTTTATGCTCCAAAAATGTCCAAAATGCTTCCTTTTCCATAATTCACTCCAAAAGTACCTAAAATGACAAAAAGAATGATTTAGGGCAATATTTGATCAAATAAATTCGAATCCGAGCTAAAATGACCCCCTAAAAACGGTTCATTTTTCGCCTCATTAGAGTTCAACAAAATGATTCTTCTGAAGCTGCACCTCAGAATGAGGTAAATGAGACAAATGAATCCCAAGCTCCAGCGATCCGTGCTTCTAATCGTGAAAGAAAATGTCCAGTGTGGCACTTAGATTATATTAAGGAGAGCAATGTTGCATACTATCTTCTTACATATGAATGAAAGCCGTCAACTCTGCAAGAGGTACTAAATACCTATATGTATCGCTATAGATGACAGCAATGCAAGAAGAAATTGAAAGCCTTCATAAAAATAACACATGGGAGCTGATGCCACTATCAGGTGGTAGAAAACCTATTGGAAACAAATGGGTGTATAAAATTAAGAGAAACGGTAAAGATCAAGTGGAGCAGTATCATGCAAGATTGGTGGTTAAAGGATATGCTCAGAAAGAAGGAATCGACTTCAATGAAATATTTTCCCCTGTGGTTCGAATGATGACAATTCGAGTGGTTCTGGCAACGTGTGCTACATATGATTTACAGCTAGAGCAGCTTGATGTGAAAACTGCATTTCTTCGTGGAAGTCTTGAAAAAGAAATTTACATGCTCCAAGCAGAAGGTTTTGAACAAAAAGAAAAAGAGAACATGGTTTTCAGGTTAAACAAATCACTGTACAGTTTAAAGCATGCGCGAAGGTGTTGGTACAAGAGATTTGATTCTTTCACCAGGAGCCTTGAATAAAGCAGACAACATGCATACCCGTGTGCATATTTTAAGAAGTTTGGAAATAATGATTTAATGATTGTGCAATTATATGTTAAAGAAGGCCTCAACGAAGATTGTATCAGTAAATTGAAGGCTTAACTGGTTAGGGAATTCGAGATGAAAGACCTTGGACCCACAAAAAAGATTCTAGGGATGTAAATTCACCGAGATAGAGTTAGTAGAAAATTTTGGCTTTCACAAAAGAATTATTTGAAGAAAATGTTGTAGCGGTTTAATATGCATAATTGTAAGCCAATATTAACCCCGTTCCCTACTAATGTCAAGTTATCTTCCAAGATGAGTCCTAACAGTAAAGTAGAAAGGATGGAGATGTCTCGAGTACCATATGCATTAGCAGTGGGAAGTTTAATTTTCACAATGATATTACAAGACCAGACATTTCACATGTAGTGAGAGTAGTGAGTCGGTACATAGCAGAACCTGGTAAAGAGCATTGAGAAGCCGTGAAGAGGATCCTTAGATACATTTAAGGAACATCAGATGTTGCATTATGTTTCGGGGAATCGGATTTTACTTTCAAAGGATATGTTGATACTAATTGTGTAGGTGATCTTGATAGAAGCAAATCAACCACTGGGTATGCGTTTACGCTTTCTGACGGAACAATTTGGGCTTCAAAACTGCAGTTAGTTGTGGCCACGTTAACCGGAAGCAGAATATGTCGCCGCTGCTCAAGCTAGCAAAGAAGCAGTATGGTTGAAGATGTTGATGGAAGAACTCGGGCGCGAAAAAGAGAAAATTACTCTATTTTCTGACAATCAGAGCACCTTGTATCTAGCAAGGAATCCGACATTTTATTCAAAGACAAAGCATATATAAGTTCAGTATCACTTCTTTCATGAGAAAATGGAAGAATGAGACGTGGGTATGAAGAAAATTCATACTGATGAAAACATGACAAATTATATGATGAAAGCAATCAGCTGTGACTAGTTTATATGGTGTCGATCCTCATGCGGCCTAGCAGAAACGTAAGCAACCAAAATGGCAATGTTGGATAGCATGTAAAGATTGATTATGTTTCAATTAAATCTTCAAGTGGGAGATTGTTAGATATGAAAAATCATTTGCCTCTTTGGAAAATGGCATTTTCCTCTTGAATGAAATGAAAGATTTTGCTCTTGGTCATTTGCCTCCAGAATGTGCTTATAAAAGGCAAGGGCACTTGGCTCATTTGACATCTCATCCCATACCAAATACACATAAAGAGTTCTTCTAGTACTTGTGAGATTATTAGAGAGTTTGTGCAGTATCTCCTAATTACAAGAGATATAAAAGTGTTTATGTAATTTCTAATTTTCTAGATAGTGAAACGTATCTTTTTTTGCCCGTGGTTTTTACCCTATTGGGGGTTTCCACGTTAAAATCGTGTGTTATCTTTTATAGTACTCCCTCTGTCTGAAAATTACTATCATGAGACAAAATAATGAAATTTGATAAAAGTTTGACCACTATAAATCTCAACCGCTAAATACAATATACTTTCACTAAATTCTTTTTGTCTTACTTAATATGGAAAGTAGACAACTATTTTGAGACATCCTAAAATGAAAATGTGGATTATAGTTTGAGACGGTGGAAGTATTTCATAATTTTAGTTTCGGGATTGACTAGACGAATACCCATGCATAGCAACGGGATTTTATAACGACAGATCGTTTAGTGACAAAAGAAAGTTTATGGGTTATAAATGAAAAATAATAAAAGTTAGGGGTGGCAAATCTTGCCCAATTTGTAATTTTTGGGCGATTTTTGATACTTTTTTAAAAGTTTGGGGCGTTTTTTGCCCCATTGCATTTATTTGATGGGCTCTTACAGGCAAAAGATAAAAACATATATTATTAGATGGGCTTTTGAATCACACAATTCAACTTTCAAGCAATTACTCTCATTTTTTTAATTAGTTGCATTTTTATTCATTTGTCCCAGCAGATTTTCTCAAATTTGCAGTCACATTATTTTATTTTTATTTTATTTTATTTTTTTTCTAAGAAAAAATAATTAAATATAGTTAAGACTTAGATGCTTGAAATTTTTTTACAAGATGAATTAAAGGGGTTTTTAGGACTGTTCCGAATGTTTTTAATAGTTGAATTATAATTTGCTCGTTTTAACCCGTGCCCGTTTGACCCGATTTATAATTTATCCGTTTAGCCCGTGCCCGTTTTAACCCGTGCCATTTTAGCCCGTGCCCGTGCCCGTGCCCGCCCGTTTTGCCACCTCTAATAAAAGTTTGAAGATTTAGAGATTAAACATATGACATGAGCTTAAGTATCAAAGTCAATAATTCAACACATTTAGTAACTGATTTTCCCGCCCAAATTGATATGAAAATCAGTTACTAAATGTGTTGACTTATTGACTTTGATACTTAAGCTCATGTCAACATAATGTTTTGAAACCCGGTTGAACCGTTCCGGTCGAAAAACGGGTCGATTTAAACAGAGTCATGCTTTTAATAACTGAACCCGTCGTGTCCAGTTTTCAAAAGTATATGTTTTTCCCAGTTGAACCCGTTTGTCCGGTCCAGTTTTCAAAACTATATGCAACATCAACTTGTTAGCTTCTATAAAGTTTTGTGTATTTTATTAATTTGTATAATGTGTATAATAACATATACTTTTCATTTTAGGGTGTTTTAAAAATAACATTAATTAGTGTGTTTAATTATTTTATATTTTATATTATGTTGTAGCTTGTTTAAATTGTATATTGTGAAAATTTTATTGTACTTTTTTAGTAAGGGGTGTTTTAATTGATTGTTTTTAATTTAATATAGATGCTTTTAATTGGTTGTACCATATGAATAAATTATTGTAATTTTAAGTTATGAGGTGTTTTAATAAAAGCATTAATTACACAATTCATTTTCTCTCACCCTCGACTTTCAAGATTTCACTTTCAAGTGCATTAATTAGAAGGGCAAAATGGGGATTGACTGAAAATTCAGTTTTCCACTTTTCCCCTTTGACTAAATCTACATTATAAGTAGGTAAGATTATTGTAATTTTAAGTTATGGGGTGTTTTAATAAAAGAATTAATTACACAATTCATTTTCTTTTACCCTTGACTTTCAAGATTTCACTTTCAAGAGCATTAATTAGAAGGGCAAAATAAGAATTAACTGAAAATTCAGTTTTTTACTTTTCCCCTTTGACTAAGTCTACATTATAAGTAGTTAAGATTCAGTGTCACTTTTTACGATAAGAAACTGGTTGACCAAACTCAGAGAGAAGTTAATACGAGGAGTTGTCATCCATGAATAGTTTTTGAAGCGCAATTATGATGTTGTCTATTGTTGAATATCGAGCTGCTTCGTTAGGCGTGTCAGTCAAACTTGCCGGCATCCACGCTTCTTATTTTTTTGCTACACATAGGTTATGTTTGTCAACAACTTTTTTGAAGCGTTTAAGAGCGATAAGCGATAAACGACAAGCGGTAAGCATTAAATTGCTTGTTTGGCAACACCTCAACAAGCGTCTGAAACATGATTAACCGCTCCAATCTTAAATGCTTCATGGAGAAGCAGCAAGCGACAAGCGACAAGCGGTAAACATTTACTTGTTTAACACTTTATAATTACAGTTACAGCTACGTTACCAAACACGTTTTTACTGCTACTGCTTACTGCTACTACTTACTGCTTACTGCTTACTACTACTGCTTGTTACTACTGCTACTGCTACGTGTCGCCAAACATAGCCATAATCTAGTCAATGGTTTTAATGTTACAAACGTGTATAATGATGGGCCCCTGTAATGATTGTTAAAATATGATGAATTGTACACATTTTGATCTGTGTAGTATGGGCTTTTCAGCCCATTTATTTGGTAAATCCATTCTTTGCAGAAGGCACATCTAGACCCAATGGAGCATCAAGGATTCATTATTCAAGGCGTTAACCTCCTATGCTTTGCAGAAGGCACATCTTGGTATAGAACTGAAAATGCTCACATAAATATTACTCTCTCCATCCTAACATAGCTGTCTTTCAAAAAAAAAAAAAAAAGCCATTTGAGAAAATCATAACTATTGTTCTTTCTCTTTCCTACTTTTTAGCAAAATGATAACTTTACCCTTAACTAATTAATAAAAGTTTTTTTTTTTTCTTTTTCTTTTTATTTAGATTATAATAATAATTTCAAGCAATGGTAATATAATAAACTCGATTAAATTTCATATTTATATTTAATAGTGGATAATTAAACTAAAACATTAAAAAAAAAATAAATAAATAAAAAAAACGTGAACGGTTAATGTGAGACCGAATGACATTATTTTTGAGCAAATGCTTGCTCACATTAATTGCTACTCCCTCCACCCCAATTTTATTGTTCACGTTTCCTTTTTGGGATGTCCCAATTTAATTGTCCACTACTAAAATTAGATAGGGAAGTTTAACCAAGTTTACTATATTACCCTTGTTTAAAATTATTATTACACGCATTAAAGAAGAATTTAATTAATTACCTAAGGGCAAAATTGTCATTCTGTCAAAAATTAAGAAAGAGAAAGCTGTAATAAATGTACTTTTCTTAAACTATGTGTTTTTTGTCAGGAGACAATAATTTTGGGACGGAGGGAGTATATTATTTGTTATCTCCTGGTAGACTCATAATGGAAAACCCAAGTGTGGGTATTTAAAATGTTCCAACAACTATACCCGTATTAAATTTTATCATATTTAAATGTTATCAACAAGAATACACCAATGGGCTTGTGGTCCACTGGGCATGTCTTATTCAGTTAAGCGTGCCTAGTGGAGTGTAGTACCGGTTTGGATGACCAAACCGGGAAGTCCTTCCTTGTGGACCACTGCCCTGTCGGTACGATTTCAAAGTCCTTCAATGAAGGTTTCAACCCACAAGGGTTCGAATCTTGAGAAGGCAGGGTTTACTTCAATTTAAGTGTCGTGCCTTCGGGCGGCTTAAGTTGAAGGTTTTCCCCCCATCGGGTTTCAAATTGGACATGGATTTCCCCTAAAGAAAGTAACCGTTCAAAAAAAAATCAACAAGAATACGCTTGCAATCTTTTGCCCTGCCATAAAGATGGCTAATTCATAAAGGGTAAAGTACATAGAATAACAACGTACTTTGTCAATTTTACCGAGATGAAACACTAACTTTTTTATTACCATTTAAGCCAACCAAACTTATTTTCTATGTCTTAATATCAACAAAAGTATATATCTGCTTTTCCACGTAATATATGTTTTTTTCAAATGTTTTATAATTCCACTTGTATGCCTACATGGCATATTAGAATTACCCAAAAAAAAAAAAAAAAAAAAAAAAACCCGAACCAAACCCGATTATATTCCCCCTTTTAAAACCCGTTTGCTCATTTACCCCCAAATCAAAAACACGCAAATCATAAATCCTAATTTCTAATCCAAGATGTCAATTAATTGCGATTGCGGGCTTCCTCTAAAGTGTCACACCTCTTGGACCCCTTCAAACCCTGCAAGACGTTTCGTTTGTTGCCCTAACAGATTTGTAAGTTGATCTAATGTTGATTGTGTAAATCTTTTATGCTAACATCACTTAATTTTAATTGCAGAAAACAAGGGTAAAGAAGTGTTTGGCATGGGATTGGTGTGATCCTGAACTAGACAATCAATGGTACAAACATCACTTGTATGAGATGTACAAGACCTTGACTCCTTATGGAAGGGTTCAAGTGCAAGAAGAAGTAACAAGCCAAGAGAGACTTGCTGTTTTGGCTGTTGAAATGGAGCAACTTAAGGTTCAAATGAAGAAAACTCAAAAAAGTAGCTTAATTATGAAGGCAATTGTTATCTTGTTTGTGTTGGGTTGGTTTCTGTTTTAGTGTAATAGGGTTAGGTTTGTAGTAGTAGGTTTGTGTTGATGTTACTGATGCAACCAACAAATTTTCATGTAAAAGGGTTAGGTTTGTAGTAGCAGGTTTGGTTGTAATAGCATGTTGGTTGTAGCAGGTTTAAGCATGTTGGATTTTTGCAGGTTTGGTTGTAATGTACTAGACACTTGTAATGGGTGTCCCTTTATAATGAAAAGGATTTTGTACTCAAATTGCACAAAGATGTTGCTGATGCAAGTGATGGGGTAACAATATATATATGAGAAATTAGGGTTGACTTTATTAGCGGGAAACCTACGTGGTTTTTTTTTTATGACTAGGATAATAAAATTGTTATATAATACAGGTGTATATTAAATGAGTTACACGTGGAAAATCAGATATATTTTGGTTGATATTAAGACATAGAATGTAAGTTTGGTTGGCTTAAATGGTAATAAAAAAGTTAGTGTTTCATCTCGGTTAAATTGACAAAGTACGTTGTTATTCTATGTACTTTACCCATTCATAAACAAAAAGTCAAAGTAGTATGCATAGAACTACTTCACAATCTTTAACTTTACATATTCGTCAAACATTATCATATTTGTAGTCTAGGGGTCTTTATGAAACATTTAGTTCCTACTATAGTCAAATAGGAAAGAGTATATGTTGGTTCAATGCATAGCCGGCTATTAATCCCATATATACATCATATAGGTTGTTTGACGCATGCTGAGTCCAGAGAATTCGTGAGTCTTTTGCTCTTTTGTTAGCAGCCAAGTTTAACTCTTTTAGAGTTGGTTTTTCTCCCATATCATCTCTACAATAAAGAGGTGATGGGGGAGGGGTCGTCATTGTACCATTTTCTTTTCCATCATTCTCAATAAACGTAATCGTTTGAGAGCAAGAATATGTGTAGAGTATTTACTTTTCAGTCTAGATAACTTTTGTGTGTGTGTCGTCGTCACAAGGTCGTATATTCCGCATTCTAGATTCCAAGTTTGTTGAGTTCTTCAACAAGTGGTATCAAGAGCTTGGTTCGAGGGCGTTTGGTCTCTAGGTCGACTGTTGTGAGGGTTATGTTTCACGATCAAGTTTTGGGCAGCAAAAAGGGTGTCGGTTTTGAGGATTTTTTTCCAAACTGAAGTTCGACACAAGGCTTTCTTTGAGGTTTAGGTTTAAACTTCAAAAATTGTCAGTTTTGCTGGAAGCTTGGTTTGCGAAGACACAAGGTTATTCAAGCAACGGTTTGTTCCTGTTTTGGCGGTTTGTTCTAATCAGAAGGTCGACACAAGATGTATCTTTGGGGCTTTCGGTTTTGTAGTCTCAAAAGGTGTCATGGTTGCTTGTTCTACACAAAGTTTGGAGTTAAAAGAGTTCTTGAATCTTTTCTTTTTGTCTTGGTAACGACTAAGGAAAGTTCAAGGGTTGCTTGATTTTCGGGTTCAAAGAAGATCAAGGTGTCGGGTGTGCAAAGGTTTCTGGTTTTTCAGGTTTTACTCACACCACATTTACAACACAGACTTCTTGAAGTTGTGGGACATTGTAGACTTCAAAGGTGTTGGGTCTTGCAAGGATTATCTCGACAAGGTTGATACTTCAAAGCAAGGTTGTAGTTTTTGATAGTTTTTACATCTCCAAGGTTACTCGATTATGCGAAGTGTTTGATTCGCGATAAAGTCGTTTTATTGGAAGGTGATCGAAATCTGTTTTGAAGGGTTCTTGTCGATCAGATTTGTGGTTGACTAGGTCTTAGTGTTTGGTTTTCTTGAACGTCAAGGACAAGCATAATGTCGACTTCAAGGTTTTCTTGTCATTCGACGATCGGCGGCAAAGGTCTTGGTGTCCATGTTCTTGGACGTTAAGGGGCAGAAGGTGTTTTCGGTTTTGAAAAAACAAAGGTTTGCTTCAAAAGAATTTTTTTTTGGTTGACGATTGGTTTTCTTGGCAGGTATAAGTCCAATGTATTACTAAAATCGTTTCTTCAAATCACTTTTGAAGGGATTACATGTGTAGAGTTATTTATTTTGGCACATGCATGACGTGTTAATTACCTGCTTGTTTACATGCGCGTGAAAGATCAAAATTACGGGTTTAGCATATAAAGTCGACAAGGGTGTTTCAAAGGCACACGGGGACTTTGTTTAATTCGTTGTTGTGAGGTTTACATCACAAGGTTATCAGAATAAACAAAGGGATAAAAGAATGATGACGGGGACCAATTTTGACATCGAGAAATTCGATGGAAAGAATAACTTCGCGTTATGGCAAGTAAAGATGAAGGCTTTACTGGAACAGCATGGATTAGCTGCAACATTAGAGGAGTTACCTGCAGCTACAATAGTGGCATACCATACGTCATTTAGAAAAAGGCTTACAGCGCATTGATCTTGTGTTTGAGTGATCGGGTCCTACGGGAGATCACTAAGGAAATGACTGCAACGGGATTTTGGAAAAAGTTAGAGACTTTATACATGACAAAGTCTTTAGCTAATCATTTGTACTTGAAAAAGAAGTTATATACTTTTCACATGCATCGGGGTAAGTGTCAAACTGAACATATTGACGAGTTTTACAAGATGGTAGGTGACTTAGCGGCTACAGATTCTGCTATATCGGATGAGGATCAAGCATTATTATTACTCACATCTTTACCATCGTCTTATGATAATTTCGTGGATACTTTGTTGTATGGTCGGGATACTTTGAAGCTAGAAGACGTGCTCGCGACACTTCATTCTAGGGAACTTCAGAAGATGATGGAAGTAAAGGTTGATGGTGGTGAAGGGTTGTTTGTGAGAGGGAAATTTGATCAAAGTGATATACAACAGGGTAAAGGTAGTGTGTGGTCAAAGTCACAGGTAAGAAGCAGCAGACTCAAGTGTTATATATGTCAGTCTGAGGAGCATTTGAAGAGGGATTGTCCCAGGTATATTCACAAGAAATCTCAAGGTCTTGTCATGAATGAAGATCAGGTCTGGAATTGATGGGTATGACAGTGTTGATGTTATGATGGCTATAAGTGTTGAATAACTATTAGACTGGATCATGGATTCATGGGGCTCATACCATATGACATACAGGAGAGATTACTTGTTTGATTTTAAGGAGTATGACGGTAGCAATGACCGCTGGGTGACGGCAGGGAATGCCGTGTATGTGGGATGGGAAAGGTTCAAGTACAGATGAGGGATGGGTCAAGTTTCGTTTTGGACAACGTCAGGTATGTTCTGAAATTAAGGCGAAACTTGATATCGCTGGGTACTCTTGAAAAAAAGGGTTTTACTGTGAAGGTGCAGTCGGGCAGGATCAAGGTTATAAAGGATTCACTGGTGGTTTTATCAGGAACAAGAAAGGCTAATTGTGCATATACCCTGGACAGTCAGGCAGTGACCGAGAAGGCATTCAAGGGTAGGAAGCAATTAGGAGAATCTCAGACTGGAAGGAAGATCAAGAAAGGTAATTTTCTAGAGTCTTGTAATCAGAGGTCTACACAACAATATACGAAGAGTGGGGTCGCCAAACATTTAGGTGTTGTAGGGATACATCAGCAGAATGGGTTGGTTGAGAAGACGAACGTGACACTGTTGGCTAAGATACATTGTTTTCTGATTCAGTCTAGTCTGTCTAAGGTTATTTGGGCAGAGGATACAACCATCTCTACATATCTTATGAATAAGTCACCATCATCAGCGATTGGAATTGAGACACCTATGGATATGTTTGGGTCTTTTGGCTGGCTTGCTTGTTTAAAGCAAGGGATGCTTGAACCGGGTAAGGTCAAGTGCATATTCCTAGGATACCTTAAAGGTGTGGTGGGTTATTGATGACATCAAATAAGTACATTATATTTATTGGGATATAAAAGATCAAGATACTTCTGTATTTCAAAGTACTGCTGTGTCAAAGTGCTGCTTGAAGATCAAAGTTAAACATGGTCAAAGTACTGCTGCATATTGAAGATTATTCAAAGTACGTCGAAGAGAATAAGGACTTAAGTGCAATATTGATTAAATGATTAATATGTAATATTGTATGAATATTCTAGAATTAGTTAGGGATAATTACTTGTCGTTCAAGTAGATAATGTAAACCGACTTAAGGTTATCTATATAAGGAGCCTTATGATGGTATTAGGGATATAAGTTTTAGTCGAAGTTTCTAAGAGTCTTAGAGCTTTACAAGTTGATATTAGTTAAGTTAGGGTTGTTAGTGAATCTGTGTAATCAAGCAGGTTCAAGTTTGGTTTAATCTAAAAGTTCTTCTTAAGCTTTGTGTTAGTAGATTCCACATACTTTACAAGGTCAAAACAGTGTTTCAATATTAATAGTGTTGAGTTTACTCAATATTATTAAACCCTTAAAAGCTTCAAAGTAGTTTGGTCAGAGTATATCGATCCAACAAGTGGTATCAGAGCTTGTGTTGGAAACTCTGATTAAGAAGATAATCTTTTAAACCGATTCTACTACAAACCCTTCAAGATGTCGACAGAGACTGCACCTGCTCCATCCATCACTGCTGTTAGAATTCCTATTGTCAAGAAGGGAGAATATGACTTATGGGCCATAAAGATGAGGCAGTACATTGCCATCACAGACCATGCTTTATGGGATGTGATTGTCAATGGCAATATGGTACTTGAAGAACCAGTAGAGCTCCCAGGACAACCTAAACCACCTAAACCAACCATCCCAGCTACTACAAAGAGAAATCAAGACAAAGCTCTCAACATATTACTGTCTGCTATTCCTGATGGACACCTATTGAAGTTTCATGATGCTCAGGATGCAAAACAACTATGGGCTGCAATGAAGAAAAAGTTTGAAGGTAATGATGCTTCCAAGAAGATCCACAGGAACCTGTTGAAGCAACAATTTGAAATTTCACTATTGGTGAAAGAGAAGGTCTTGATTCTGCTTATGAAAGATTCCAAAATCTTCTGAGTATGCTAGAACTATATGGAGCTGAGGCATCAGTTGAAGATGCTAACTTGAAGTTCTTGAGAAGCTTACCATCCGCATGGCATGTAGTTGCTACTATGATCAGAGGACAATCAGGTTTGCACACAATGGACTTTGATGATCTCTACAAAAATCTGAAGGTGTATGAGCATGAGATGAATGGTACTACAGGTTCAAGCACACATCAGAAACCCCAAAACATTGCTTTTGTATCTTCTGAAAACAAAAGCAGTACTTCCAATAAAGGTACTGCTTATCCTGTTCAAAGTACTGTGATTAAAACTCAGCTTCCATGTACGACAATGGTCACTACCACTTCATCACCATCAAACACCCCTACCTCAGATGATGTTCTATGTTCATTCTTTGCTCAACAAGAAACTCTACCTGTAACCTATCAAGAAGATGTTTTGCAAATTGATGATGATGCTATGGAAGAGATTGATATCAGATGGCAAGTTGCCATGATCACTCCAAGGATCAAAAAGTTTATGAATAAAACAGGAAGAGGCATTAATTTCACAGCTAAGCAGGGAATAACATTTGATAAGTCCAAAATTGAGTGCTTCAATTGTCAAAGGACTGGTCACTTTGCAAGGGGAATGCAAATTTGCAAAGTATCAAGCAAACAAGATGATTGAACAGCCCAAGACTTAAAGAAAAGAGGTTCCTATTACTGAACCAAAACCAAAAGCTTTTGTTGCTCAAGAAAATCTGTCAGAGATTGATTGGTCTAATGAGTTTGATGATGAACCAGTAACCTACTCAATGGTTGCATTGGAAGATTGGAGCACAACTTTTGATGAAGAACCTGGATATGCTGCTTTGGAGTCAAGAGATGGTCTAGGAAGCTTTGATTGGAGCATGGAATTTGAAGAAGATCCTGTTCAGCTTGCTATGGTAGCTACTTCACCAAGTTCATCCACTATCTCTGAGGTATGCTCTAAGTGTAATGATATGTATCAAAAGTTACTTAGTGAATATGTAACTGAAAGAGATAAATTTCAAAGGGCTAGGTCTGAGATAGCTGGCTACCAATTAACTTTAGAGTCAACGGAAGCCAAAATAATAACTCATGAAAACAATGAAGTAGCATGTGCTGAAAGATATAAGCAACAAGAGTACCAAGTAAAGTTGAGTGAATGGAAACTAGGATGTAAGGTGTCTGAACTAGAGAAAGTTACTAATGAGAGGGATAAGTTGTTAGAAAAACTTGCTGTTTGGAATGAATCAGGTCTGTCACATGTTCAATTTGTTGAAAAACAAAGAACAACAAACATTAAAACTGACCTAGGTTATGATAATGATAGCACAGAAGGTATTCCATTTAAGAGTAAGGAATTAAATCTTACAGTAGATACCTCAACTAGTGATGAAGAATTCATAAGTATGGATGAAATCACTTCTAGTGATGAGGAATCCCCTAGTCCAACACCTCCTGAATATAAGAATGACAAGGGATACAATGCGGTTCCTAAGCCCCCAGGTAGTTTTCAACCACCTAGGAAAGATATCTCTTGTTATGGGGTAGATAACCTAGGGTTTAGGAAAAAGCTTAAAGGTCAATCAAATCCTGAAACTTTAGGAGAATCTGTTGAAGCACCTAGGGTTGATGAGAAAAAGTTTTCAAAATAAGCAATACCTTCAAACACTTTTCAAAGTACTGCTTATCACTCAGCAGTACCTCCAAGAAAATATTTTCAAAATACTGCTAATTTTAGAAAACCTTTTGGAAAAGGATTTGGGAATATTGGTCCAAAGGTTTGTTATGTATGTTATAGTCCTCACCATTTGATTAAGGACTATAATTATCACTCAGAATACTTAAGCAAATACCCAAAGACCAGATCTGCAAATCAAAGTCACAGAGAGAATAAGCCAAGGGATAACAAACCGGTTTGGAATTACACAAATAGGGTTAACCATAGTAATTTCTCAAAAGACTATAGGTACCCTCATCAGAAAAGATCATTCTACAAACCCACAGTACCTTCTCAAAGTACTGATAGAAAGTTCCCTAACCAAGGTGCTGATAGCAAAAACTCAAGTGTAAGATCTAGGAGATTCAATTACTACAAACCTAGAAGGTCTTACAACACAAGAAAAGATGCTAGAACATAGAACCCAACTCCAAAAGTTACAACCAAATGGGTTAAGAAAGAAAGTATTGATGGGGAAGAACCAGTACTTTCAGAAAATAAGGGTGAAGAAGGGAAAATTGATAAGAATGAACCAAAAGTTTTGGAAATAAAAACATTAATTCTTGATCATGTTTTTAAAGAAAGTGGTGATTACATACTCAAAGAATTTGAGTATGTCACTCCACAAGGGGAACGCAAGTCAGTAATGGCTTGGGTTCCTAAAAGAAACTAACCTTTTTCATGTGTACGCAGGGCAACCCAGAAGAGGAGCTTAAAGATCATCTTATTGTTGATAGTGGTTGCTCTGGCAGTATGACAGGAGAAAAGGAGCTCTTGTCAGATTTTAAAGCTTATTTTGGAAGAAAAGTTGCATTTGGGAATGATCCTGATGGAGGAAGAATCACTGGCCAAGGAACTATCAAGGCTGGAAACATTGATTTTGAGAATGTTAGATATGTGAAGGAGCTTAAATTCAATCTTTTGTCAGTCTCTCAAATTTATGATAAGAAGTATCCTGTGTTATTCTTTGACACAGAATGTCTTATACTTACTCCTGATTTTAAGTTAGAAGATAGAAACTTGGTGATGCTGAGAGCACCAAGAACTAATAATGTGTATAGCATCGACTTGAAGAACATCAATTCTGCTGAAAGTGCAACATGCTTGATTGCAAGAGCAACAATGGAAGAAGCACATCAATGGCACAGAAGATTGGGGCCTATAAATTTCAAGAACATCAACAAGCTGGTCAAAGGAAATTTAGTTAGAGGTTTACCTTCTAAAACATTCAAGAATGATCACTCATGTCTTGCTTGTAAAAAGGGTAAACAACATAAGGCTTCCTGCAAGAAGATTGAAGAGAAAACCATTAGAGAGCCTTTGGAATTGCTGCATATGAATCTGTTTGAACCTGTTTCAGTTGTTAGTTTGAATAAGAAGAAGTACTGTTTGGTTGTGACAGATGACTGTAGCAGGGTCTTTTTCTTATGTTTCAAGGATGAAACTTTTGATGCTATTCATGATCTTATAATAGCACTTGAAAATCAGTTAAGACTCAAGGTTAGAGGCATTAGATATGATAATGGGACTGAGTTCAAGAATCAGGTAATGGATGACTTTTGTGCCAAGAAAGGAATTAAAAGAGAATTCAATATTTCCAGAATTCCTCAGCAAAATGGAGTTGCAGAAAGAAAGAATAGAACTCTGATAGAAGCAGCAACGACAATGCTTGCAGATTCCCAATTACCTGTTCCATTCTGGGCTGAAGCTATAAGTGCTGCTTGTTATGTGTTGAACAGAGTATCAGTGACAAAACCTCAAATGAAGACACTTTATGAGTTACTCATGTGAAAGAAACCTAGCATCAAGTTTATGAAACCTTTTGGATGTCCCCTGACTATTTTGAACACTGATGATAATTTGGGAAAATTTGATGGGAAATCAGATGAAGGATACTTATTGGGATATTGTACCAATAGCAAAGGATTCAGAGTGTACAACAGGGCTACAAAGAAGGTTCAAGAATGTCTTTATGTTGAATTTCTAGAAGAGCAAGAAAATCATAAAGGTAAAGGTCCTGATTGGATGTTTGATCTTGATTTAATGTCTTCATCCATGAACTATGTACATGTTAAGGAAGAAAATCAAGTTGCTCCCACTGAAGAAGAAACACAGTACATTGTTCATGATGTTAATTTAAGATCTGAAGATAAGTCTAATGATAAAGTCAATGATGAGAAGAAAAGTACTTCTGAACCTCAAAGTACTGTTGAACCTCAAAGTACTGTTGATCCTCAAAGTACTGCTCCACCAAAGACCACAGTATCTGATGAAGACCAAGCCATCCAAGATGAACTTAGTAGGATGCTTATTCAAGAAACAATGGCTAAGTCCTATGAAGATGATCAAAGGAGAGCTTATGAAGCAGAAAAGAAGAAGGCTAAAGGTACTGACAGTACTTTGCCCCAAAGTACTGCTGATCCTTTTGAAAGTACTTTTCAACCTTTAAATACTTCAAATTGGATAAATATTGACAATTTGAAAGATCCAAACATGCCTGCCTTAGAAGATACTAATGATTTGAATGATCCAAACAAGCCTGCCTTAGAAGACACTGATGATGAATTGGATCAAGAAGGCATTTTCTCAGAT
This sequence comes from Artemisia argyi, assembly GCA_030686995.1. Classification (NCBI taxonomy): domain Eukaryota; kingdom Viridiplantae; phylum Streptophyta; class Magnoliopsida; order Asterales; family Asteraceae; genus Artemisia; species Artemisia argyi. The sequence goes on along the minus strand of CM060687.1, from coordinate 165,868,293 downwards.
TCTAATGAAGATCCTGATCTCACTAATTTGAAAGATAATCTTGAAGTCTCACCAACTCCTACTCTAAGAATTCACAAAGATCATCCTGTCAGCAAGATAATTAGACCCTCAGCTTTAGGAGTGCTCACACGAACTAAAGCTAAGAATATGTCTCAACAACATACTTCTTTACTTAGCTTTATTTATAAGCAAAACAGGGTGAATCACATGGATAAGAAACTGTGTTTATTTGCTTGCTTTCTGTCTCAAGAAGAACCTAAGACTATAAAACAAGCATTAGCCAAGAAGAGTTGGGTTGAAGCTATGCAAGAAGAACTCTTACAGTTTAAACTTCAAGAAGTATGGGTATTATGTAATTTACCTGATGGTAAGAGACTGATTGGAACAAAATGGGTCTTCAGGATAAAAAGAGATGAAAGAGGGAATGTCATTAAGAATAAAGCAAGGTTAGTAGCTCAAGGATATAGACAGGAAGAAGTAATAGACTATGATGAAGTCTTTGCTCCTGTGGCAAGGATTGAAGCCATAAGGATATTTTTGGCTTTTGCATCTTATATGGGATTTCCTGTATATCAAATGGATGTTAAAAGTGCTTTTCTATATGGCACTATCACAAAAGAAGTTTATGTCAAACAGCCTCCAGGTTTTGAAGATCCTGCACACCCAAACAAATTCTACAAGGTTATCAAGGCTTTGTATGGCCTTCATCAAGCTCCAAGAGCATGGTATAAAAGACTCTCAAATTTCCTATTACAACATGGTTATAGGAGAGGAGCTATTGACAAGACTTTGTTCATCAAAAGAGATAAGAAGGATATCATGCTTGTCCAAGTTTACGTAGATGATATTATTTTTGGTGCTACTAAGCAATCTATGGTGAAGGAATTTGAAGATCTTATGCAAAAGGAATTTCAGATGAGTTTAATGGGAGAATTAACATTCTTCCTGGGACTTCAAGTGCAACAATCAAAAAGTGTAATCTTTATTAGTCAAGATAAGTATGTTGTAGACATTCTTAAGAGATTCAATTTCACAACAGTCAAGCCAACCTCTACACCTGTTGATACTAATAAGCCTTTGGGAAAAGAAAAAGAAGGAGAAGAAGTTGATGTCAAATTATACAGGTCTATGATTGGATGTCTCATGTATTTAACTGCATCTAGGCCTGACATTACTTTTGCTGTGTGTTTATGTGCAAGACATCAAGTTCACCCCACGGTATCACATTTGAATGCTGTCAAAAGGATTTTTAGGTACCTTAGGCAACAACCTAAGCTAGGATTATGGTATCCTAGGGAGTCCCCTTTTCATCTACAAGCCTTTTCAGATAGTGATTATGCTGGAGATAACTATGACAGAAGATCCACAACTGGAGGGTATCAGTACCTTGGAAGTAGATTAGTCTCATGGCAATGCAAAAAGCAAACAATTGCAGCAACATCTTCCATAGAAGCAGAGTATGCAGTTGCTGCAAGTTGTTGTGCACAAGTACTTTGGTTGCAAAATCAACTTTTGGATTATGGATTCAACTTCAAGAATACTCCTATCAACATTGATAATGAGAGTACTATTTGTATTGTGAAGAATCCAGTCTATCATTCCAAAACCAAGCACATTCAAATTAGACATCATTTTATTAGAGACTGCTATGAGCATAGGCTTATCAATGTGGTTAAAGTCCATACTGATGATAATGTAGCAGACCTACTCACAAAGGGCTTTGATGTTTCAAGATTTACTTTTTTAGTTGTGAGTATTGGTATGATTAATAATTAAGCTATTTTTTAGGGGAGGCATTAGTAGTTAGTCATTAGTTAAGGGGAGGCTACATGTATCATTCAAAAGATAAAGACTTTTATTCATCATTCAAAGAGTTACATTCATACTTCCAACAGAGACAGAGATGATACAGACACTAACAAGACACACAGACAACTACCACAAGCATTCTCCACCAAACCTACTTATCCTACCCAACATAACCTACTCCATTGGCCTTTTTCCTTGCCCTCATAACTCTGCTTTCCCTTTTGAGCACTCTTTTTTTTGTCATCAAAAGAAGCTTGCTTTCTTGGGCAAGCCAGGCCAAGAACTTTCTTGGGAGGTCTCTATTTTCTTAGAGCAGGCCACTTCATATTCTTTATTGCTGATTCCAGGGCTTGGGTCAAAGCATGCGGCAGTTCATTAGCCAGAGATGAACCAGGAGCAGGGACATACTTTTTCTTCTTGGGCTTTGGAATAGTAGTGCTTGCTGCATCAGTAATGGTAGAGTTTGCTACACTCATTGATGAGGATGATACATTAGGAGGAAAGTACCCACTCCATCCTAGATCCTCAAAGTCAGAGTCAGAATAGTAGCTGATCTCTGAGTCTGTGGAGCCATCTGAATCAGAAGAGATGTACACCAATGGGAAGTGACTCATGGTTATTACTAGGGTTTTTGTGGAATATTGCAAGTCTGGATGAATGAAGTATGTTGGTGGAAAAGTTACTTTTATAGGCAAGGAAAGGTATAAGGGTAATAAATGAAGTTCATTGAATTCTACTTGCCTTGGTAGCTTTGGGAATTAATTTGGGAAGGTATTAGTTACCTCGGGTTGACTTTCAAAGATATTTTGGTCAAACAGTCAACCATAAAGATATTTTGCTTGGAAAGTACTTTGTTCAATGTACTGCTTGGTTTTACAACTGAAGGTACTGCTCCAAATTCTATGGAAAGTACTGATTGGTGATATGAAGGGTACGCTGACGTGTCAGAATACTGCTCCAACGGTAAAAAATACGGGTAACAAACTTTTGAAAGATATGGGGAAGATAACTTCCAAAAATAACGGTACAATAATTTATTAACTGTGATTTTTTGTATCTTATCCCTTTTTAACTCCTATCTTTTTCTTATTTAAACACCCGTATTCATTCATTCTCATTCATCAAACCCACCAATATCATCAACGATTACTACTCTTCTCACAAATCCTTATCACCATGGCACATCGACCTACCATCAACAAACACAACATGATTGCAAATCTTGAGAAAACACAGAGGAATATCGACTTTCATGGAATTATTGATTTTCTCACCGGAACCCCCATCAACTACTCACTCTTAGTCAACCCAGAGATCATTGGCCCTTGGATACAGGAGTTTTGGGCTACGGCAAGGGCTGAGATTGAAGATGGAGAGGATGTTATTCATGCTACAGTTGCTGGAAGAGCAATTCATGTTACTGAAGCTACAATTAGGGAGGTTTTGTTGTTTGAAGATGAAGGAGGCTCTGTTTTGTTTGCTAAACAAGCTATTTGGGATGCACTGAGGGATATTGGGTATGAAGGACCTTTGAACAAGATTACTTTTCAGAAAGCAATGGTAAGTCCTCACTGGAAGTATCTTATTCATGTTTTATTTCATTGCTTAAGTCCAAAAAGTACTGCTTGGGATCAATTTGGACATGCCATAGCCTCTGCATTAGTTGGCCTTATTACCAATCAATCCTTAAACTTTTCTTACATGATCCTTGATGGTATGATCACACATATTAAGGCAGGATCACCCTTTCTGATGTATCCTAGATTTGTTCAACTTATTTTAGAGAATCCACTAGATGGGATACAAAAACCTCAGGATTATGTACCCACTGTAGGATGCCACCTAAGGTGTTCATCTTTATGTCTCACAAGGGAGTTAATTTTTCGGGTACAAATACACCTCTCAATGCTTACATGTTAGAGGTAGCACAGGCTGCTAGGGATGATGTTGACAATAGTGGTTCTGCTAATTCTGATGATGCTGATCAACCTGCTCATTCTGACCATTCTGCATTAGTACATACACCTACACCACCTATTGTTTCACCTCAGCATGATGACTTAAGTGAAAGAACTCCCTCGGTGTCAGTTTCTTTGGAAAAACCTATTTCTGCTGAAGGTACTTCTCCACAAAGTACTTCTTCAAAAGTTACTGCTTTAGAGCATACTCCAGTACCTTCTCCCAATGATTATACTCCCACTGGTGGGTTTCAAACACCTGGAGGAGATGAGGGAGTTGGAGGACCTTTCAATAATTATGCTTTGACTAGAGAGTTGGAGAGGATGAAAAAAGCTATGGCTGATCAGACTACAGAAATCAAGAGTTTAAGAAAGAAGTTCAGAAGGTTAAAGAAGTTTGTCTGGCCTCTTGTACAAAATTTTAGGCTTTATGTGAAGGAAAAACAACAATCTCAAAAGCAAAAGTCTAAATCATCCACGAAAGCTTCTAAATCCAAGAAGAAGCATAAGAAGTCATCATCTATCAAATTGGGGAGGAATCAAGATGATAATTTGAATAGAGATGATGATGGGATTAAATATTCAGAAGATGCTCATCTTTGGCACTGATGAGGCGAAAAATGAACCGTTTTTAGGGGGTCATTTAAGCCCGGAATTGAATTTATTTGATCAAATATTGTCCTAAATCATTCCTTTTGTGATTTTAAGTACTTTGGGAGTGAATTCTGGAAAAAGAAGCATTTTGGACATTTTTGGAGCATAAAAGTGAAGAAAACGGCAAAGACTTAATTTTCCATGCTGGGAACAGTACCTGACGGCGTCAAGAAGGAAAATATGACGGCGTCAAGAGCAAAATGCATGATGACCCATAGAAAACGTGACGGCGTCAGAAGTAGGGCGTCAAGAGTTATTTTGGTGACGGCCTGGAGCAGAATTACACATGACGGCGTCAGACCCAGATCTAGACAGTCCAAGAACTTTATTGGCGGCGAGATGACGGCGTCAGAAATTTACTCTTGACGCCGTCACCTCACAAAATCTATATATACTTTTCTATTTTTCATTCATTAAAAGAGGAACTTGTGTCGAGAATACTAGGGCCGAACCTAATAAACCCTATGTCGTTTTTAACAGTATTTTTAATGGTTTTCACCCCTTGAAACCTTTCATGTTCAATTAAGATAAGTCTTCTTTCAATTCATTCAATATGTCTATGTGTTATTTGAATATATCTTATGCTTGTCTCGATTTTAACATGCTAGGCTAGATCTTTCATGTGTTTGCTTAAATGTAATGAAACCTAGATGTTAATTATAGATTGATTGCTTGTTTATAGTTGTAATGGATGAATGATTTCAATGTTAGGCTTAAGAAAACTGGAAGATCTCCATTGTGTAACTTGCTTGAACGTCTTAAGAAACATGAACCGATGTGTACTAGGTTTTTAAGATTGTATTTAATGCATGAGCGAATTCTAGTGATCCCATGTTAGGAGCTTCTTAGCCGGCTCGACATAGGAGTGAAGTAGGAGCTTATAGGATTGGGGAAGTAAGTACGCCACCCCATGAATGGTATTAAGGAATACAATCCGTCATCCACGCAACTGTAACAAGTAATTAACATGTAAAAGATATCTAGGGAGTAGTGAAATCTAAGTAAACACAATTCTCTCATATATTGCTCACACCACTAGTATAATTTAGTTTATTTTCATTTTTATTATTTTATTTTGATTGCATCTTAGTAATTGGGTTAATTTATTAGCAACTAATTCCGCCCACTCTTCCAACAACCGAGATTTTTATTCGCTTTTATAAAACATAAAAAATACAAAAAGAATCATCTCTCACCTCTAGACCTAGTTTTTAGGTTTTCTAATCCTAGCGACACTATTCCTGAGTTGAACGATCAATCCCCCGGTACTTGTCACTATACTATACTACAACGATCAGGTACACTGCCTGGTGGGGGTTGTAAGCTTCTCGAGATCCCTCGAGAGGTAAAGCCTGGTGCAATTCCCATGTGATTTGAACAAAACGGTCAAGGCAATATCTTTGCCTTCGAACAATTCCAACACTCCCGACCGTAGGATCATGGAACTTGAGGATCAAGTCAAGTTTCTCATGAAATCTTACGAAGCTCCTAAGCCTTCAAGCCAAGTGAACAAAATCACTTCTTCATGAGAATTATGTAGTGGTCCCCATGACACTCGTGATTGTCTGGAATCCCCGGAACAGCTTTTGCGAACTACGCATCCTCGCGTACCGACGAAGCGGGAGATAAGTGGTACACTTTCAAACCCGAGCCAAACCCTTATGGTGATTCCTACAACCCTGCGTGGAAAAATCACCCAAACCTTAGGTGGAAACAAAACCAAACCAATTCTTCCAATCCGCCTAATCGTTACCAATCAAACGGTCCACCCTCCAACTGTACTTTCAACAACAATCCTTCTAACAACTATGGTAATACCAATAATCTTGAAGGATTGATGTCCAAGTTTATGGCATCTCAAGAAGCTCGCATATCTAAGTTTGAAGCCGACACTAAACGTTAATTCCATATCATCAGTTTCGTCACCCACTTCTTGTTCGCAATACTACTAGGTTAAATCAATGAGCACGTGTTTCAAACAAAACCAAATCCCTCAAAAGGACCAATCAAATAAAACACCCGATATAAAACAGGTCAAAAGCATAGTTGAAACACCTCTTATGCAAGACCTTGACAATGAATTCAAAGAGCTTCACCTTGAACGTCCCGTCATTGATGTCTTAGCCCGTGCTCCCTACTATAGTGCCCTCCCAGAAAAATATGAGAAATTTAAACTAGGTTAAAATGGGACCGCCTTCGTTCAAAACAAGTTGCCTAAAAAGCTTGATGATCCGGGTATATTTGTTTTACCTTGTAAGATAGGAAGATCCGAAGCTTTCGAAACACTAGCCGATTTAGGGTCAAGCCTCAACTTGATTCCCTTATCCCTTTTCACCACTCTCAAGCTAGGAAAGTTAGAGGAGACGGAGGTATTAATTGGTCTAGCGGATGGGGGTATTGCCCACCCGGTTGGGATGATTAAGGATGTAGTTGTACACGTAGGGAAGTTAACTATCTTAGCGGATTTTCACGTCCTAGATATGGTTAGTGATACTACATGCCCTTTATTAGTAGGAAGAAGATTTTTAGCTACCGCTAGCGCCATGATAGATTGTAAGGAGTCTAAGATAGAAGTAGGTGAGGGCGATACTTGGTCGGTATATGATGTTAAGAAACATAGCTATGATTGTGAGGATGAACCGACACCACATTAGGTAGAGATGAATAGGAGACCATCTAGATATGGACCTTAGATAGAAAGAAACTTTATAGGACCTCAACGCCCATTCTATCTAGAAAAAGATTTCATCAATAAGACACATTCGGTGGAACAACTCATAGCTAGAGATGAAGAGCTAGACCCTTTTGAGAACCCCCTAGTCTTTAGGAAAATAATTGAGTTCTTAAGCATAATGCCTATTAATATAGAGATGAACAAGTGGAAAAGAGAGGGGGATAATTGTAAATGGAGGTGGGACAAGCCACCTAAGGAAGGTGACAGATCATGGCATATGAAGATGATTTTGTATGATCCGGATGGAGAAAAGTTTGAAAGGTCATACCGTACTAAGAAAACCGATAGGAAGTTGAAACCTAAGTTTGATCCCAAAGATGTCCTCAATGAGGAACTCACCCATGTCACGTAGTAACCCATGACCTTGAGTCTAGCTACAAGACTCGTAAATAAAGAAAAGCGCTTCTTGGGAGGCAACCCATGTTTTGTGTGATTTTTATTTTTGTTTGATTGTTACTTGTTTCCGTATGCATGCTTTATTTTTATTGTTGGTAGATCATGTTTCAAAACTAAAATGGTGAAAATACTTTACTTTGTTGTTTGGCTTAGTCTTAACTTCATCTAAAGGTATTTCGCAAAAGATAAGTGTAAGGGGAAACCCCAAATATGTTTTTAAGAAACAAACTCGATCATGATTCTCCACAATATTAAGTGAACATGTATATTCATATTTGTTAGAGTCAAATGCTTGTATCGAGTCATAATGATGTTTTGCAGGATTTTCCAGGAAGTAGGACGAAGTTTTTCCAGAAATTTTCCGTAAACTTAACATAAGAATTTCTGTAGGTCACTTCTGACGGCGTCAGGAAGAAATTCCTGACGGCGTCATGTGTAAAATTCGGGAAATTTTACCAGTTTTGTTTTTCTAACGGAGTCTTAAAGTTTTTGTTGAATCTTTAGTTTTATAATCTCCAGGAAATCTGCAAACATCATACCACAAGCATTATATCTTATTTTGTTTTCTAGGATTTGTTAGCATATATAGATTGCCGCCGATTTTACGCGAGGTTGCCTTGTCTATTTTCTCAGGTTTAACAGGTTATATATGACAAGAAGATGATTTATACTCTGGAAGGGAAGCTTTGATTGTTCATTTTCTTGGAGGAAGATCTAACCTGGTTACCATATTATCTATACCTAGCGAATCAGGGGAGTATTTGATTTCATTCTTTTACTTGTTTTACTTTTACATTCTTTACTTGAATATTGGGGACAATGTTCATCCTAAGTGTAAGGGGAGGGTAAAATGATGATACCTTACAAATACTTTCGCTTGAGTTTGCTTGTTTGACGGTAGGTGTGTAATAAAACTATGAGAAATACTTGTTAGTGTAATTTTAGCGCCAAATTTAAATTTTTTTACAACATTTAGGAGTGAAACTTTAGCCATAGCAAGCGTCTCATGGATAGGAGATTGTATGACTAGCACAAAACCGTACCATTCAGAAAAATTTTCCACCCAAATATATGAGGTTCGCCTTTAGATTTGATAGGAAAAGCATTTACTATTAGTGCTTATGAGTGTACCGGTAGCATTTAGATTCTAGAACTGGCGTTAGTGATGCATCCCGAGACCGCTAGTGAGACTACATTCGTGCAGTAGGATTTACTACATGATAAGAGGCATTAGGATCACCCTTGTGTTAAGCCCGTATCATAATTACTTGACCATTTAAGTCATATTACTTGGCTAGTTAAGTCAACTAATTTTTCCCACACCTTAGCGTTGTACTCATTTTTAGTACACGAAACCCCTAGTACACCCCTCCGAGCCTATCTTTTCGTTTCTAACTTTAAGCATCTTACTTAAAGGAAGAATTTGATACACCCCACTTAAATGTACACCCAAATCGCCTTAGCCTTCCGTGTATGCACTCATCTTTAGTGCATTATTGTTATTTGTTTAAACCCTAAGTTAATTATCTAATTGATTACATGGTTGCTAAGTTGAGTCATATCCTTGTACATATTGTTTTGGGACGATTGGGACTCATGGGTAAAGTACTAATGTTATGGAGTAATGGGGAAGAACATCATATTATTACCCCCATATGTGCGTTAATCTTAAAAGTACTCCAAGTGTTTTGATTATCTTAATTCGAGTCATTAGATTAGTTTATTGTAAAGTATGTAAAAATTCAAGTGTAAAGGAAATGTACATTCCCAATGATGTATTATTTTAGATGGTAGGGTAAGAGTGTATGCAAAAAAAAAAAAAAAAAAAAAAAAAAAAAAAAAAAAAATCGAAAAAAATTAAGAAAAAGAAAAAAAAAATAGAAAAAAAAAAAAAAACATACGGACTACCATCCCGTTTCATTCTATGTTTATTTTATATTTTTGTTATTTTTCATCTATTAGCTTAAGTAGAGTTTAGTCTTTGCTTAGCAACGCCATATTGTACATGTAATTAACCAAGATTATTAACTCGCCACCAGTAAAGATTGCCTATATCCAACAAAACCGTGTATTTCATATCCCTATACCTAACGTTACAACCCTTTAAAAAGACCTCTTTGATAGTTTATCCTAGGTGCTTACGCCATGTGGTGGAGGTTTGATCCTTTCCCAAGCCTATGGTAATCTATTTTGCTATGACAGGTAGTGAGAGATGTTTTCTATTTTCATATTGTGATATTACTTTATTACACCCGAGAGATGTGAGTATCTAAACACTATTTGTGAGGTGCTAGTGTATGACCTCCGTGCTTGTCTTTGGTCTTTAGTGGAACGATTATTTGTTGTAATTACTTTTATATTATTGTTAAATGACCCCAAACTTGTATTTTGACTAGAATAAAAGCGCATTTGCTTGAGGACAAGCAAATCTCAAGTGTAAGGGTATATGATGAGGCGAAAAATGAACCGTTTTTAGGGGGTCATTTAAGCCCGAAATTGAATTTATTTGATCAAATATTGCCCTAAATCGTTCCGTTTGTGATTTTAGGTACCTTGGGAGTGAATTCTGGAAAAAGAAGCATTTTGGACGTTTTTGGAGCATAAAAGTGAAGAAAACGGCAATGACTTAATTTTCCATGCTGGGAACAGTACCTGACGGCGTCAAGAAGGAAAATATGACGGCGTCAAGAGCAAAATGCATGACGACCCAGAGAAAACGTGACGGCGTCAAAAGTAGGGCGTCAAGAGTTATTTTGGTGACGGCCTGGAGCAGAATTACACATGACGGCGTCCGAGAACTTTATTGGCGGAGAGATGACGGCGTCAGAAATTTACTTTTGACGCCGTCACCTCACAAAATCTATATATACTTTTCTATTTTTCATTCATTAAAAGAGGAACTTGTGAGGAGAATACTATGGCCGAACCTAATAAACCCTAGGTCGTTTTTAACAGTATTTTCAAGGGTTTTCACCCCTTCAAACCTTTCATGTTCAATTAAGATAAGTCTTCTTTTAATTCATTCAATATGTCTATGTGTTGTTTGAATATATCTTATGTTTGTCTTGATTTTAACATGCTAGGCTAGATCTTTCATGTGTTTGCTTAGATGTTAATTATAGGTTGATTGCTTGTTTATAGTTGTAATGGATGAATGATTTCAATGTTAGGCTTAAGAAAACTGGAAGATCTCCGTTGTGTAACTTGCTTGAACGTCTTAAGAAACATGAACCGATGTGTACTAGGTTTTTATTATTGTATTTAATGCATGAGTGAATTCTAGTGATCCCATGTTATGAGCTTCTTAGCCGGCTCGACATAGGAGTGAAGTTGGAGCTTATAGGATTGGGGAAGTAAGTACGCCACCCCATGAATGGTATTAAGGAATACAATCCGTCATCCACGCAACTATAACATGTAATTAACCTGTAAAAGATATCTAGGGAGTAGTGAAATCTAAGTAAACACAATTCTCTCATATATTGCTCACACCACTAGTATAATTTAGTTTATTTTCATTTTTGTTATTTTATTTTGATTGCATCTTAGTAATTGGGTTAGTTTATTAGCAACTAATTCCGCCCACTCTTCCAACAACCGAGATTTTCATTCGCTTTTATAAAACATAAAAAATACAAAAAGAATCATCCCTCACCTCTAGACCTAGTTTTTAGGTTTTCTAATCCTAGCGACACTACTCCTGAGTTGAACGATCAATCCCCCGGTACTTGTCACTATACTATACTACAACGATCAGGTACACTGCCTGGTGGGGGTTGTAAGCTTCTCGAGATCCCTCGAGAGGTAAAGCCTGGTGCAATTCCCACGCATCAGCACTATCCAGAAGATCCTTTGAATTTTGTGCCAGAGAAAAAGATTGAAGAAGATGTGAATATTGCACAAGAAGAAGCTGTTGAGCAATGTCACACCCCCATAATCGGGTCCAGCGGAAGCATACGTGTAGCTGGGGTGTAACTCGATTGGTACCACAACACAAATACAAAAATAGTTTTTATTTCAATCATTTAGAATAAAATCGTTTAACCAAAAGTGTTGAATTTACATTTTTAATAGTATTGCGGAAGTAGGCCCTTAAAATAGTTTAAAACGGTCCCCATATGAATATCAGAGTCTTCTATGACCATGCCATGCCCTGCCAAAACCTCCAGTAGCGTACCAGTGCTTAATACCTGAAAATACATGCTAAAAAGTGTCAACACGAGGTTGGTGAGTTCATAGATTTATAATAAGACAATAGTGTTGTGAGTTCAATAGAGAGTTTTGTAACCATTGTGTGGCGCACATTGTCATAAAAATAAAGTTTACCTTAAAGTAAAATTTGAAGAGTGGACCATGAGTAGAGTATGTGATCATTACAATGAATACAATGCCACATAAAAAAATAGTCTATTACGCTAGCGCTAAGTTCATGCAACCGAAGCTATAACAGTGTGTATGCTCAAAGAGCATGAAATCATATATAGGTGCCCGGCAAGTGTTTATCCCAGACACTTGTGTTTCGACATGATATACGTTCGTTTGCCTATCCGGTCAAGCCGAACGGGGGAGTTACCCCCAATAGATCTATTTATAACATTCGCGCTTCCCAGCAGGAATTGACGGTTCATGAGTTTGGGCATAGTGGGATTCAAGGGCTTAGGCTAATCCGCGTAATAGTGTAAATAAAGCATAAGTTTCAGTGTGGTCCATAAAAGTGTTTGCATAAAAGCAATAGTTCATCAAGTGTGTTGCATAAAAGCAATAGTTCATAAAGTATATTGCATAAAAGCAATAGTTCATAAAGTGTGTTGCATGTTTATAAAGCATTTGTGTATGTGAGAAAATAAACAAGTATGCAACCAATATACACATAGGTGCATTTGAATAATCAATCAAGCCTTCAAAGAAACAGTAGTGTTTAAATAAACAATTGCGCATTCAAGCATTGAGTTTAGTAAAAAACGAGCATGTATTCTCCCCCAAAACAGTTATAAAAACAGGTAAAAGTAGGGGGTATGAATTCACCTGGTGCGATAGCTATGATGACAAAAGTGGATACACTGAAATGAGGCACGATCTCTAATCGCAACCTAATATGAATGATAGTTTTTAATGTAAGAAATGAAATGATGCTACACATGCAAGTACATATGTTATCGATACCACTCATTAGTTTTGAAAATAACGTTTATCGTCGAAAATATATTTTTGACGTCTCGTTAAGTTAATAACCATTTTTCAGGTAAATATGTTGAAATGGTACTCCACGATCCTTGTTTGGTGTCTTATCGGCAAATATAAGGTTTTCGTCGCAAAAATAGCATTTTCATAACTTGAAAATATGCCCAAAATGGCCTCGCAAAACAAGTCGCGAAATGTTGTACGTTAAGGGTTGGTGATGAAACTCGGCGTTTTTGAAAACCTTGTAACAATATCTTGAAGTCGTGTCATTTAACTTTTGATTATACGGGTCTTGATCGATGAGAAAATCGACTCTCATTGTTGTTACTTGAAAGTATTATGTTCAACACTTAGAAAATTTCATTATAATAAAAGCTGTCAAAATTTATATAGTTTATCGGGTGTATAGATGAGGTCGTAGTTTATTCGTTACGAGTCCAATGATCAAACGGCCAATTGATTTGAAAAGCTTGCTGGGCGATCTTGATTTCATAAAACTACGGCTCGGACTCAAACTGATTCGATCATAAAGAAAAACAGCCGAGAAAGTGGTGTCTCGCAAAGACAGTTTTGCGGCAAAATAATAATAGAAAAGCTGATGGAAATTTGTAAAAATCGGCTAAGTTCAAACGCTTGTATCTTTTTCGTTATAAGCCCGTTTTCTATGTTCTTTATATCCCCGCGAAGGTAATCAAATATACTTTAGGTTTCTCAAGGTATTTTATAAATCTTTGGTCCAAAGTTACCCAAAACCCACTGATTTTCCCACGTTTCATGTTTTTGGACAGAACCTTTATATAGTTTGTTAAAATCAACTTTTCTAGTTCAAGACTTGTTTAGAACTTAACCAAACTATCTCAAATAAACTCCACAAGTACCCAATCCTACCATACACCTTCTTAGGGTGTCATGGGGTCCTAAACATCACCAATCTTGGTGGATCTCATGAGATTACTAGTAAAAATTATAGATCTATGTTTATAAACAAAAATAATCAATAAGTGGTATGGATCATAGTATATTTGCATGTTTTTGTTACTAGATCATAAAAATATATAAAATAGATGTTTAAAAGGGTAGGAAAGATTGTTAGTAACTTACTTGAAGATTTGATGATTTTTGAGCAAGAAAACTTAATAATCTTGATGTTTTTATTTCAAAACCTTAACAAGATCAATACTATGACTTGATAAACACTTGAATCTTGAAAAGTTAATGGTTCTTCTTGGTGTTTCTTTGTTTGGCCGATCCATACACAAAGAGAGAAAGAGACGAGTTTTTTTTTTGGCTAGTTTGTTTTGTAATCCTTTAGGTGTAAATGAAAAATGAAATGTCATAACTAGTTATAGACATTTTTGGTCAAATAAATCAAGTGTATAGGGCTAGGGGAGACATGGGGCGCCAAACAAGGAAAAGAAAAAAAAAAGTATGTGTGCTCCTTAAAACCTTGGTCTCCTAGGTACAAGTATTAGTTAAGCTTTGTTGTGTATTAGGTGTTATCGGGTACCGAGTTATCTAAAAGTAAATCGTAACGAGATGAATTAAAATATGACGAAGTTGTAAAAGTTATATAATAATATTCCTGATGAGAATCGGGTGTTAAAACAATTATCGGGTTGAAATATCGCAAACCGACGGAGTTATAAGTTCCAACCGTAAAATATAGTAATTGATTAGAGAACACCGGGTAAATTAATAATATAATTTTTATATTATTATAATGAGTATAAAAATATGTTAGGATCGTAGTCGGGAGTATTGGGTATACGTTCGTAGTAAAAACTGAGTGGTAACGTTAATTACAAATTAAGCATACGTATATAGAAATAATGCATATCCGTGTAGGGCCTAAAATGTTGATGATTTGTAGACTACTCCAGTCTATATGAAATGTCATTAATGAATGATGCATGAATTCGCAGCTAAACCTAACTGCTTACGCGAATTTGAATACCCGTAAACTCAGTTTACGATGAAATGAACGGCAATCGTGAATAGTGATTCCCTCCGGGAATGAATAGTGTCACAAGAATAGTAAAATTTCTGAACGCTTCTCGGAATCACAAGCTGACTCCGAAAATGATGAATAGTAAAATGATGAATAGTAAAATGATGAATAGTAACTGATGAATAGTGAATAGGAGAAATGTCCCGAAAATGCGGGTTGTTACAAGCAAGATGCTGAAGCACAAAATATTCAAAGCACTCAAAATCAAAGTACTGATGTTGTTGATGAAAGTACTGGTCTGCAAGGTACAGATGAACAAGGTACTGCTGCTATGAATATTGATGGAATTGGACCTTCTACAAAGAATTTTGAATATGAAGCTGGTCCTTCCAATCCTATACAGCAAGAAGAAGTTAAGGTGCATACAACAAGTGATGATGAAACTATAGCTCAGATTATGATTAATTTGAATAGACCTTCAGGAGGTATACATATTTCTGAGCCTGCACAACAAGTTTCTGAGTCTTCTTCTGGAACTGAAGAGTTAGATCCTAAAGACAAAAGGAAAGGGATCATGAAGCAGAAGAATATTAAGAAGAAAAAGAAGAAATTTACTCTTGCACAGCTTAGAGAAATAAAGATAGCAGAGGATGCAGAGGTTGCTAGAAAGCAACAAGCTGAGTATGATGCAGAGTATTTGGAAGAGATAAGTCAATTACAAGAAAGCCAATGACAATTGCTCAAGAAAGAAGCTGGATGATTAGTTTCTTGAAAGGAAGAGGATACAAGAATTTACAAAAATTGAGATATCCTGAAGTGAAAGTATAAGATTCTATCAAGAAAGATTTAGAAAATTTTGTACCCATGGATGCTAATAAGGAGAAGAAGTTAGAAGATATAAGGAAAGAACAAGCTGAGCAAAAAAAATTGAAGAGGAAGAAAGTAATTCAAGATGATCAATTGTCAAAGAGACTTAAGATGATACATGAAGATACAATTGATGAACTGAGAAATTATTTTAGAGTGGTTGATTTTGAGAATAAGAAAATAGAAGACTCTAGAAAGAAATCAAAGATTATCTCATTCTCTGTGGTTGAATCAAAAGAAGGGAATTATCTTACGTTCAACAGAGAAGATGGAAGCTTCACAGTATTTAATATGTTATGGGATGTTCTGCATTTTATTACCAGAGAAGATCTATATGATTTATACTTGCAAGTGCAGACATACTATGAGAAAATTGAAGCATCAGGAGTGGGATTAATCTTGCTTGGAGATTTAATAACCATCTGGGAAACAGAAGAAACAAGTGTTGATACTCTGTGGAATGATCAAGAAAATTAGGAAATTACAAGATGGAGATTCTTTGAGTCATCAGGAGTTCATTCACTTGAGATGGAAGATGGTACCATGATTCACATGCTTGCTGAGAGAAGATATCCATTGATAAGAGAAATTATGCTCAGGATGTTGGATCATGGAATGGAACTTGAAGATGAATCTGATGTAGCTTTGGATGTGATTAAGCTATTTATCAGATGGACTAAATCTGAAGAATAATATTGCAAATTACTAGTATGATTTGTTTTGTATTATAAGTATTTTTTCAAAGTACTGCAAAGACAAACAGTACTTTATCAAAGTACTGCTTGCTGCATAAAACCAGTATAAGTCCTTTGTAAAATAAAAATAAAAAGTTTTTGATGTTTAAAGTGAAGAAAATAAAAGGATTTGAAGAGAAACACATGGTGTTAGTATTAATACTGCACAGCAAATGGTAATCAACTCACCATGTTTAACAGACAAGAAAGAGTTTGACTCAACATGAGAGTATGGCTCTGATGTGATAATCAAATCCGTTTTTAGTTGACAATTTACTAAAAATTGTATGGTTTTCAACTCACCATATCTGTAAAAGTGAAGAGTTGGCTAGCCCACAAGGAAAAATGGCTTGTGGTAAAGGCTGTGAAAAATCCATTTATGGTAATTAGTTCACCATGGTTGAGATCAAAGAACTAACTAGTCCAAAAGCAAACAGCTCTTGGTAAAGACTACTCAAATCCGTTGATAGCTGATGATTTGCTAAAAATCATATGGTTATCAATGTACCATGGTTGTTCTAACCTAAACATTGGCTACTCCAGAGTTAATGGCTTTGGTAAAGAGACATCAAAATCCATTAATTTTCAATGATTCACCTATCACAGGAGTTTACACACCTGGAAGTGATGAGAATAGTATGAAACTTTAAAAGATTTGATGAATATTTTGCCAAAATGTTGCTGAGTAGCTGTGAAGGTTTATTGCTGAGAAGATATCAATTGATGCTGATAAAGGGTACTTTGACACACATGACAGATAAAAGATAAAGAGATAAAGAAACAATCTTTCTGAATGATTAAAGATTTTGAAGATCAAAGATAACAAAGAAACTTGAAATCAAGCAAGTGGAGTTCAAGTTAGGGGAGGATTGTTGGGATATAAAAGATCAAGGTACTTCTGTATTTCAAAGTACTACTGTGTCAAAGTGCTGCTTGAAGATCAAAGTCAAACATGGTCAAAGTACTGCTGCATATTGAAGATTATTCAAAGTACGTCGAAGAGAATAAGGACTTAAGTGCAATATTGATTAAAGGATTAATATGTAGTATTGTATGAATATTCTAGAATTAGTTAGGGATAATTACTTGTCGTTCAAGTAGATAATGTAAACCGACTTAAGGTTATCTATATAAGGAGCCTTATGATGGTATTAGGGATATAAGTTTTAGTCGAAGTTTCTAAGAGTCTTAGAGCTTTACAAGTTGATATTAGTTAAGTTAGGGTTGTTAGTGAATCTGTGTAATCAAGCAGGTTTAAGTTTGGTTTAATATAAAGGTTCTTCTTAAGCTTTGTGTTAGTAGATTCCGCATACTTTACAAGGTCAAAACAGTGTTTCAATATTAATAGCGTTGAGTTTACTCAATTTTGTTAAACCCTTACAAGCTACAAAGTAGTTTGGTCAGAGTATATCGATCCAACAATATTGTCATCATTTATCCTATTTAATTGACTTGTTTGATTATATCATGTATGAGAATTGGTGCTTAATCGTGTACTTTAGTAATTCTCAGGTAAAAACAAGCAATTGGTGAAACTTGGTGATTTTGGACGAAATATGGAGATAAATGATCAAGATTGGAAAAGTCTGATGAATGGAAGAGATTAAAGACCATTGCCTGACTTTGAAGCACGCGCCACATCTGATTCTATCTTGCGCCGCATATGAAACTTTGGTAAATGAAGAAGAACCAACTTGTTCTACTCTAGCTACGCCGCATCTCATTATCAACATGCGCCGTATTACTATCAAGACTTCACCAAATACAATCCAAGACACTGAAGGACATGCGCCGCATAGAGATTCAAGATACGCCGCATCTGAAGACGGTGTACAAATATTTCAGAATATATTAATCTTGGACCCCATGCGAAGTTAAGTAGATGTGCCGCATCTACTTAGTCAATGCGCTGCATCTACCCCTCTTACAGAAACTACAAATACCCCAAGACCTAGACGAATTTTGTGTGCAACCAAACCCTAAGGAAACGAATTCAAACGACAAGACAACACAAGACACACCCTAAACGAAGATCTTAGAGCAGTAAGAAGGTCCTGCATGTATTTAATTCATTAAGTAGTTTTGTTTTATTGTATTAGTAAACTATAATCCATCAGGATTGATAGGCTTATGGCCGCCATACTGCTCCTCTTAAAATTGCTTTCCCATCGATTATCAGTTTATATGATTTTTTTTGGTGACTTGTATATGTGCTTTGATAACCTCTGTGTCTAGTTGTGTTTTGCTTAGGCTGCCATACCCCCTCCACGCTTACTTATCTAGCATCTAGAAAGTAAGATAGGCATAAGTGATCATTAAGAGTTTACTCGCCTATATTTAGGATCCAACGAGAGAGAAGAGTTTACGATACTCATCATATAAAACTAACAATAAAACAAGTCACAAGCTACTTAACAAAAGGACAGGACTTCTATCTGTATCTATTATTTATCTGTGTACCTGTTAGTCTTTCGCTGATTCGTTCTCGTTAGTTTTATTAGTTTAATTACTTAACCAAGTCTGTGCTAGTCTCTTAGGCTAAAACCCCCTTTGCATTAGATTAGATTGTAAAACTAACTTAGTATATTTAAAATACTTATTAGATTAACTATATATTATGTTCCACTCTTAGTGATCGACAATCTGCTTACCACTATATACATATTAATCGGGTACACTGCTCATTAGTGTGTGTGTTATACGATAAGTCGACTAAATATAAATGTCAAACTTGAATAGGCAAAATCACTATATACTACACATGACACAACATGCATCAGTTATCATCTTTGGAGGTTTTATGACATTACTTCAAACGGAGTGCTTTGCAGGAATATGGATTTCAATGAGAGTGGGTAATACAAGGAAACTTTGGTTGGTTATGGTGTAGGTACGTGTTCAGTGCAGGTGTTGCAGGGATTTGAGTTTGAGGTGGAACCGCTAGGGGATTATACATTTAAGGTGGAACCTCAGGGGAATGTCGGTCATGTAGCTGGTTCACAGGAAGTACAAACTCAAGATTTAATAGACTATCATTTAGCACTTGATAGGAAGCAACACTCAGCATGGGAAATATACAAGTATATAGAAAACAGTAATGAGGTTCCCTTTGCAGTTGTTGCAGTGGAGAAGATATACACACATGATTCATTGACTTTCAATGATACAGTTGCTTGTGAGCTGATTTCCAAGTGGAAGGCTGGATTGAAAGAAGATATGGATGCTCGGTTAGATGTGTGTGTGCTCAGCAACGGTTGCAGGAAAAACAGTGACGACAACGATGACTATTACTGGGAGTATGCACCAGGTATGTTCATACATCTATTTCTCTATATAGATGGTATGGTTTTTTCTTGCGGATGCAAGGCTGAGATCTGGGATACCAAGGGATTACTGGATAAAGCAAAAGGAAATATACTTGGTATGGAGATCATAAGGGATCAGAGTGGTAATACTCGGAGGGGGTCACAGTCCAGGGTTCACAACGGGAAGTTGGTACAGACTTTGTTGGAGGGACACTCCATACTGTTGTTGGAAGGTAGTCTATCAGGGGACTGTGATGTGGAAAAGAATGGTAAGTGGTTATATACATATGCGGTTGAAAGCCGAGAGTATCAGATGGTCTACACGAGACCTGACATAGCATCTGTAGATGTGGGTATGTTGGATAGGTCCAGTCGTGGATTACAGACAGACGTACAGGTTTTTGTGGATTTTTACTACGCTATGAGTAGATCGATCACTGTCATTGGTAGATCAATCACAAGGTACGGGTTTATGATACAAAAATGTGCAAGAAGCTCGGAAGCTATTTTGCTGCACATGGAGGCTTTGTCAACAACTGAAGCGGCGTATATGACACTTACGGAACTGAAAAGGAAAATATTTGGCTAAAGGGACTCTCGACAGAGTCAAGAGCTGAGCTAAGGTTAGTAGCGGGTATTGCTACTAGTGCGTAGATAAAGGCACACCCCTATCCGTGGTTCCAGTGCTGGTTGAAGTTGCTGCGTATCGGAGATGGCTAATATGATACTAAGGTGGAAATTAATTTGTTTCAGCATTTCATTGTTAAATTTATTTAACTAATTTTACCAAATCATATGTACCATGTATCAAATGAGTATATGTATGCCACCATTCCACTTGCGAATTTACCATATCAAAATCGTGTGTCTATAAAAAAATATAAGAAACAAACTGAGCTTGTTGCAATCTATACCAAAACCAAAAATGAAATATACCATAGACAACCGTAATAACACTATTAAAAAGTACCACGCGTTAATATCTGTTAGGAATTAATAATCACAAAAATATGTGTTTGTATACTGATCATAATCAAACCAAAAGTTGTAACCTAACAAACATGAAACACCGGTGTTGGATCATCATCATCTTGGTTCACACTGTAAACATTTCAGGTATACTTAAACCTTAACATCTTATTATAGTCAAACGTTTTACAAATTTTCTCCATCCACCACTAATGACAACACGATTACTCATTTATATATCTTCGTTATGACCAACCATTTTCATAATAATCTTTTCCTCGATGATCTGATGTTTGATATTAACAGACCCATATATGTGTGTTCGGTGGAGTTTAAGAAAATCGATATACATAGTCTATAAACATTCACTATTTAAGGTATTGATACATTTTTTTTATTATATCTAAAACGCAATTTTTTTTCCTTTTTATGTATTTGTGTAATTTATTAAATATTTTATATGCTCATTAGAGATAATCAACTTTATCAATTAACCTTATAATATTCATTAAATATTTCAAAGAGCTAACCCGTTGATCAGGCGATTCTTAAAGCTAGTTTTTAAGTGACCCATTTTTGGTATGTAAATTTTCACCTCACATATATGCGACAACACACTGAAAATGGTAGTTTGATGTTTTTTCAACCATTGTTTATTAACGAGGATTTTAACCCCCACGTTGCGGCGGAGTGTTTATATACGATAGTATTGCATTAGTTGGAAGATTATTTTTTTTTTCTAAATTATTGATCCACACCTCGTCACTGGTTCCATTTTTTATAATTCTCTCATCAAAATCCAACTTGTTTTAGCCGGCTTAGGAATATAACGGTTGAACAGCCCAAATGAATAATATAAACAGAACATATAAAATCGCCAAAGATGATATTGAGACTACTTTCTATATCTTGGACAATTTGAGAGAATAAACCAAGGTCAAATCTCAAACACACTATTCAACCCATCAACAAAGAAAATTTAAAGAAAAACAGCCCCTTTGAATTCATCGTGGCTCGAACTAGCCCATACTTCTTCCTTGTATTCTTAACGTAGTGTTCTACAACGGGAAATGCAACTCTTATACCAATAAAATACGCAACAAGTTGTTTTCAAACCTAGAATTAGCATCCAAGACTGAAGACAAATGAATTTGTACATCAGCCTTTGCATTAAGAGGTTTAACCGTAACTAGTGTTCGAAAATCAACCTTTCGAGTAATATTATCAGCCCCCACCATTTTAGCAAACGAAACCAGGGTAGCAAGAACCGGCTCTTCTAACCCTTTTATGACCTTAGGATCCTCAAATAACACCACCTTAGGTATATCAGCTTTAAACATTTTATTCTTTTCCAACGAATCGATTTTGTCCACAAGAGACTCGCGATCACACGAGCGTTTAAGAGCACTTACATTAGGGTTGTTCCTACCAACGTTTGAACCATCAACCACAATTTGCATACCATGTATAACCTCGTCAACAATAGGGTTATGTACACAACGCGACTTAGACGAAACATAACCCACCCATTTACTAAGTGTAACCTCATCAAACATCGAATAATTATCACTAGTGACCTGTATCGAAAGGTCATCAGCACCAATGGTTTGTTCGTATGCCGTTTGACAGACTTTTAAACTGATACCATGCACCAAAAACCCACCTCCTTTATCCCCCCTCTCCCCCCGCCCCCCCTCCCTCTCTCTCTCTCTCTCTCTCTCTCTCTCTCTCTCTCTCTCTCGTAACCCCCATCTAGAACATGTCCAAGTTCAGTCGACCTTCAAACCTGCATTCACACACTACACAACCAGAGACCAACAACAACAACCAAAGAAAACAAGTTACTGAAGCACCCAAAAAGCCACTTTAGGGTTTTTACACCAACGTGCAACAACAGTGGACCCACAACCAAGGATGATAAACATTATTTTTGTTAATTAAGGATTTGTAAGATGAACAAAGATAATCGTTGAGCACACAAAATCAATAATAACAAACGTTAACACAACCTGAATACACAAACCCTAATTGTACAAGACTTAACCAAATGATTGAATCTGATTGAACAGGGGATAAAAACGACTTAAAGCAAGTATAATCAGATTAAGAGTAGTTAATAACCAATTTGAATAAGCAATAAGGAAGAAAAACGATTGGATTTAGAGAAGTTGAGATATTTTTTTTTTGTTTTTCTCCTATGTCGCCATTCGTTGACAGAGAAACTAGGGCTTCTTTTTTATTTATGTGATTCAATAAATGTTCACACATCGATTAGTTTGAGTGATTTTAGTATTTTCATTTCCTATTCGGGAGGTGTTTGGTTGTGCGTACTTTTGATTGAGTACTTTATTAAAATCTTATTTCTTGGATTTTTTTTAGGAGATGTCTTCATAAGTCAAAATAGAGAGTCTACTTGAGGACAAGTAGAAGTCAAGTTGGGGATATTTGATGTAATCAAATAAGTAATGTTTCTATGCATCATTTATCCTATATATTTTGCTCATTTACTATGTTTTTATATAAGAATCGTTACTTACTTGCGTTTTATGATTCTTAGTAATTATGGAGTAAAAATGGAAAGACACGAAAAATGACATTATTTGCAGTAAAAGCAAAGAAATCTATAGTTCAGATGATGCATACAGTGTATCTATGCAAATGAAGATACGCCGTATTTTTTACTTAGAAGATTTCCAGACTTGCCTGCATTCTAAAGAATACGGTGTATCTAATTTATACGCCATATACTACACTTAGCCTTTTTGAAGAAAGTCAAATATTTAAAGATGACGGCGAATCCAATTCTGAGGATACGCCGTATATGGCCCTAGCCAAAGAAGACCCAAGTCAGATTTACATGGAATACGACGTATCCAATCTCATGAATACGTCGTATCAAAGGCTGGTCAGTCGGTTGATCAAAATATTTTATTCAGTGGAGCCCACGCTTGACATCTTCAATACGCCATATTCAACTTGAATACGCCGTATCGGTCCAGTTTCAAAAAAACTATAAATAGAAACCCTAACCATGACTTAGGGCATCATTCTCTCCACCCTTGGCGATTCTTAGTCGATTTCCAAAGGCAAGAAAAGGTAGAAAACACCATTTCACCCCTGAAGAACATCTTGTATCATTATATATTAGTTTAATCATTCGGTTAGCGTATCGTTTTCAATATGAATTATAGAACCGTAGAGGGGGGTGAATACGGTTTCTTCGGCTTTTAGAACATTTAAAAACTTTAAGCCAAGAAGATGAACCAAGTGGTTGTACAATAAATACAACAACCACAAATGCAATCCAAAGTATATAAAGAGAGTAAAGAGAGACACCACGATATATACTGGTTCAGGATGGGAGTTTTATACCATCCGTCCATCCAGTTGCGAATCCACAACACGATACTATTCACTAGTATAATCCTTTCGGTGAACTATAAACCGTTACAATTCACTCCACCAATATTCACCAATATCAATGCTCACAAAGAAGGAGTTACTCCCACGGTATTCCGCCCTCAGAAACTACCCAAAAGAATCTCGCGATTCGACATCACCTGAGGGTCACCAAGACCACAACCAAAAGTTCCACCCGGAAGTATCAAACCCCAACTAGATCCCCAATGATCTAGACTTGGTCACCAAGACACAAAACTTTCCTAACAAACAATTGAATGAATAAGTAAGTGTTTGTTCAACCAAGCCCTAACCTAACCTAAAGACTCGATTGTAGTATAAAGGGTAAAGATAAGAAGACCCTCGACACAATCACAAGAGTGGATTAAGTTCTTGAGATTCTTCCCTTGCAAGGGTATGTGTTCTTTCAAAAGATACTAGTGTGTTTTACTAAGAACACAAGAGAGAATTAGAGGATTAGAGAGAAAGAATTTAGAGAGAAAGAATAATGGCAAGGGGTGAGGAATACAAGAGCCAAGGTGTTATAGGCAAAGACCCAACTTGGGAAAATTTTACCGAGCCTGGCCCGTTGCCCACGCGTCAACGCGTGGGTGACGCGCCAGAGTCTCTGTAAGAATTTTCCCAAAGCTTTGGATTTTGGTCTTTTAAATACCTAACCTTGCAAAACCCCTAATTTTACTTCACACTAAACCTTAACATTAATCAATTAAATGTTTACCAACTCAAATAGCCAATTTGGAAAATATTTTTGTGAAGTGTTTATAAGAAAACCAATTATCAAAGATAGAAAGAAAGAAAAGATAATTGGGTATGGGTAAAATGGGTATTCCTCACATGGCATAAAAGAGAGAAGAGAATATGCCATGGGATATTCCTCTATAGGGAAGAGTGTGAGAGGTTAGGTTAAGAAGTAACCATGGTTAGGTTAGAAGTGTAGAGAATAAACCATGGTTAGGTTAAAGGGTGTATCCAAGGGAATGTTCCATCCTTGGTGTGGTTAAGAGTTAACCATGGTTGGGTGAGAATGGGGTAAGTTGAGAAGTAACTATAGTTTGGTTAGATGTGAACCATGGTTGGGTTAAGAGAAGTATATTCCAAGGAATATTCCATTTCTTGGGGAGGAAGGAGAAATGGATGGTTGAGATGTGTTGTAAGAGAATGAATGGTTGAGATGAAGAGTGTATAGAGTATGAGTTGGATTGTGTAAGAGTGAAGAGATGTGTGTAAGGGAATATGTAAGTATGGATGTGATGGGGAGCCTAGTGTGTGTAGAGAATGAGATGGTTGTGAGTAGTGTGTGTAAATTTGAAAATAAAGTTGTTGGAGGTGTAAGAGTGTGTAAGAGAATATGTAAGAGTTGGATGTGATGGGGAGCCTAGTGTGTGTAGAGAATGGGATGATTGTGAGTAGTGTGTATATTTTGAAAATAAAGTTGTTGGGGTATGTAAGGAATATTTTGGTTGGATATGATGTGTGTAAAATGAGTTGTATGTGTAAAGAATATGTAATATTGATATGATGGAGAGCCTTGTGT
Organism: Artemisia argyi; assembly: GCA_030686995.1. Taxonomy (NCBI): domain Eukaryota; kingdom Viridiplantae; phylum Streptophyta; class Magnoliopsida; order Asterales; family Asteraceae; genus Artemisia; species Artemisia argyi. The sequence continues at coordinate 165,842,784 of CM060687.1, read as the reverse complement.
GTGTGAAGAGAGGTATGTGAGTGAAGTGTGTGTATTTTGAATTTAAAGATGTGTGTAGAAAAGAGTGTATGAGTGTATAGGGAAGTGTATGTATTGGTGTATGACAAAGATGTATAGGAATTGTATAAAGTGAGGGAATATTGTGTGGGAGAGTGTGTGAGTCAAAAGGTATGAGAGTGTAAGAGGTGTAAGGGAATATGTAAGAAGATGTTGGAAAAGGATTTTGGGAAGGATTGTGGGAGATTTTGGTGGCTTTGTCTCTTGTGATTAAGGAGGTTAAGAAGAGATTAATAAATAATCTAATTGTCATTAAGAAGAAAAGGTTTAGACAATTAAGATTATGAGTTGAGAAAATCATAGGTTACTTATAAGTTCAAGTAACACAACGTCGAGAATCCATAGTTTCATAACTCGTGACTTTCCACGACTCGACGTACTCAACTAACACTTTGGTACAAACAATTTAAGTGCTTTGCCTTGATGTAAAGCATAAACCAAGCGGGAAAGGATGCGTTTACGCAAAGTGACCTTTGACTTAGTTTGACCAATAAGGGAGTAAACCCGTTATGTGATTAGAGAAGACGTAAGCACGGGATATGAGCATATGGATGCTTTCACGTGATGTTACGTGAAATATATAAGCTCCCTAAGTTTAGAAAAGCCTTGGCTAGAGGCGAGAGTTAGAAAACATGAGTTGGTGTTTTCCCCGTAAACGAGTGTTTCAAAAGTTGGATATCTCTAATCCCAAAACTCGTTTCGAGTTTTCTCAATTAAGCACATAGCATATTCATACATGTATTGAAAGATCTACATTTGTCAGGTAAGGGGAAAGCCGACTTTCAAAATTCGTCCCGATCTATACAGAAGCCTGTGGGTGACGCGTCAGGAACAGATATGGATTCGAGGAATTTTGGCTACCGTTTGTTATTTTATGTGTTTCGAAGGTTTATTTGTCATCATTAAAATATTAGGAGATCCTGATAATGTTGTCTCAACATGAATATTATTCGTTCAACTTTGATTATTTCTTTGTGCATTGCAACTGAGATTATGGGCTAACACCCTTTGGTGTTAGCCAAGTTTATAATACTATGTTTGGTTGATTCGTTTACTTCGTCTTAATTTGCTTTCATTGGATATTTTATATGTTTATTGATTCGATTCGTTAGTTTACTTGTTTATTGTATGCCATCTATTGCTAAATTATGAATTATATAATGACTCATTTGTGATTTATGATCCTTATCATGATAGTACGTTAGTAACACATGGCACTAAGGACCGTTGTGATTTACCATTAGGACTAGAGGTGGACTAAGCCCTAAGTTAAGCGATTTATGACTAAAACAAGTAAGTTAGCGCGTGTTCTCCTATAGATGACCATTCGCGGGAGAATAAGTAGTACTATGACCATTAGGCTATCGAGATAAATCGTATAAAGTAGGTGACACACTTAATGTGTGGTATTGATTATTCAACCTCATCACAATTGAGGGTTGAGGGTTAATATTCATAAGACTAAGTAACCGTGATCATCTGGCCTAGCCTGCATTTGATTCACCAACGAAAATATAATTAGGACATTACACTTGTAGACGAATCAGGAGAGTATATTAGGATCGACTTGGATATCACGTTGTTCTAACATCAACCACAACCTAATATTTACTTTTATTGTTTTTAGTTTAATTATTAGTTTGAATCTCTCACATTTAACCCCCTTTAAAGTGTTTAGATTAGTTAATTAAATTGCCACTAAGTTTAGTTTAAGTCAATTCGTTCACTGTGAATTAACCGTACTTACTATTCTAGCTATAACTGATCGGGTACACTGCCCATTAATGTAGTATATAGGTTAGTTCGGTATTATAACTTTAAAACCTGAGCATACATAAATTGTTATATTATCTATTATTTCCTAGTAGACTCATAATAGAAAACCCAAGTATGAGTTTTTAAATGTTCCAACAACTATACCCATATTCAATGTTATCATAGTTAATCAAAGCCAATGTTGCAAAAATCGTGAATCAGTCCCGAGGCGGTTGAGGGCCGTGTAGCGATTTTTGGCCGATTAATCGCCGATTCCAAGGTCCAAGGCCGATTACCTTGTAATTCCTCCAAGGTCCAAGACCGATCAGCTTGTAATCGCCGATTAATCGGCCTTGTAGGCCGATTTTTGCAACACTAATCAAAGCCATGTGCTACATTTGGTAAAACCTATTAACTTTATGTTATTCAGTATAAGTCCTTGGTAATTTATACAAGTTCTTAAATCCAAATGAATTGTAATATTTGTCGACACATCATAACAATGATAAAGAAAAAGTAGGTTGATTGATGAAAAAATGACAAAAAGAACATGATGGACCATGTCGTAATGTAACATGTGAAATCTCATACATACCCTTGAAATATCAAGTGAATGTTAGGCATGTGAAGATTGTCTAATAATTGATTTTTAGTGTGAATACAGTTGCATTTTTCATCCTTTTCCTCTTGTATCATTTCCATCCCCACTCACACTACCCCACACACAAAACTTTATTGTCAAATGTAACCGTTACTAACTTTAAATAAAAGTGCTTTAATTTCCTATTACATCACCATTTCATTTTCTTATATCTACTTAACCAAAGTATATGTTCGTCCTTATTCATCATTCCTTTTATCAAGTCCTCATCAAATCCGGAACCGTATTATCCTATAAAAGTAAAAGCATAACCCCTTTTCCTCCCTCTCACAAAAATCCCCCCTCATCGCGGATTTGGCGTTCCAAAAAACACAAAAGACCGTTTAGTTTAATTACTAAAACAGACCACCAGTAAAAAAGCAAAGCCCAAATTTACCTTAGTGGCCCATGCCATATCAGCCAGACTGGCCTAGAGTTAAGAGAAACAGATCCCATAAGATGATGCACCACATCTTGGTTTGGTTATAATCAATTGGTTCAACTACTCTTGAGCTCATTTCTCATCTTCTTTCATCTCTTTTTCTCACCATCAATATCATCACACCATCATCTATGGAACATCATCAGCTAGCTATCTTCTTTTTAGGTACTATTTCACTTTACTCAACTACATTTGTTAAAATTTTCTTTTACAAAACATAACTCACACTCATATATTACCAGAGTGGATGAGATTGCGTCTCGAAACAGATTGTATGATAACCCATATAATCTGTTTCAGACATGCAATCTCAAACTCTACTTTAGTACTTTTTTTTACTCTAGTGTCTGAGATTGCGTCTTCAACAAATTATATGATACTGATATAATCTGTTTCAGACACACAATCTCAAACACTACTTTAGTACTTTTTATAGCTAAGTACTTTTTTTTTCTTTTTCTTTTTTGTAGGGTTACTATTTCCGGCAATAGTGACATCAGTAGGAATAAACTACGGCCAAATCGCAAACAACCTCCCCACACCCGAACACGTAGTCCCATTAGTCAAACAAATCGGCGCGACACGAGTAAAACTCTACGACGCCGATCCGAAAGTACTCAAAGCATTTGCAAACACGGGTGTCGAATTTATTGTAGGCCTAGGCAATGAGTACCTGCCCAAAATGACAAACCAAGCAAACGCCTTAGCTTGGGTTAAACAAAATGTCCAATGCTACTTACCCGCTACTAAAATTGTCTCAATAGCCGTAGGAAATGAAGTATTAACATTTAACGATACTTCGTTATCAGGATGCCTGTTACCAGCTATGCAAAGTGTGCACACTGCTTTAGTAAACTTAAAACTAGATAACAAAATAACAGTCACTACTGCTCACTCAGTTGCGATATTACAAAATTCGTACCCTCCCTCATCAGGGACTTTTCGCCCTGATTTAAAAAACTGTATATCGCCTATACTAGACTTTTTGTCGAAAACTTGTTCGCCTTTTTTAGTAAACGCGTACCCTTTTTTCGCGTATAAGGCGAACCCTAAACAAGTGCCTATAGAGTTTGTTTTGTTTCAGCCTAATGCAGGAATTATTGATCCTGTTAGCAAGTTACATTATGATAATATGTTATTCGCGCAAATAGACGCGGTTTATGCTGCTTTAAGTACTTTAGGTTATTCTAAGCTGCCAGTTCAGATTAGTGAAACTGGATGGCCTTCTAAGGGCGACGACGATGAGATCGGTGCGTCGACCGAGAATGCGAAAAAGTATAATGGCAATTTGTTGAAAATAGTTAGTCAGAAGAAGGGAACTCCTGCGAGGCCGAATAATGATTTGAATATATTTGTGTTTGCGATGTTTAATGAGAATTTGAAGCCCGGGCCGACTTCGGAAAGGAATTATGGATTGTTTAAGCCCGATGGTACTCCGGTTTATGGTTTGGGGTTTTCGGGTGTGTCGGTTTCGAGTGGTAATTCGACGAGTAGTGGTAGTGGGAATGGGAATGGGAACGGTAATGGGAATGGACCGTCTGTGTATTTGTCGCCCCCGGCTAACTCATCGAGTGGGTACCTTGCGATTTCGTCATCAACGGTAAGTCTTTTTGTGCTTAAGCTCCTTTTTAGTTTAGAAAAGCTTATGGATTATTTGTGTTTGCAACTAACCACAAAAGTTTGTTTCACAAACCTTTTAAGAAAAGAAGTTTTGAGGGTGTTTGTTTAAGCTTATATAACGGCTTATGTTTCATGTGTGTTTCGGCTTATGTTTCATGAGTTCGATCTTTTGTGATTTATTCTGAAACTTTTCGGTTTATATAAAAATATCGTGAATTCATGATAAGCTTATACGTAGTATAATTTTATATAAGCCGAAAAGTTTCAAAATAAACCGCAAAATATAAACTTATATAACATAAGCCGAAAACTAAATAAACAATAAACCTTCTATATAAGTTTAAACAACACTCCCTTGTAAAGCATACTGTAAACCGGTTTTTGAGAGCTCAATTTGTCAATTTTGTTAATGCATACTTATTATATGGTGCAGTACTTAGTTAATGTGTGTTTTGAAAATTGATTTTGTAAATTTATGAATGTACCCACTTTTTTTAGTAAAAAATCGAAATTGTGTGATATGCACAGTGTCAATAGTATGACTGTATGACTAGTAAGCAGTTGGTGAATAATTTTGTGACACGTTGGTAGTGTTGTAGGACACACACTATTCACGAGGTATACTTTAAGGAGAATGCTACATCCACATAAACAATCCACAAAAAGAATCCACACGCTGATGTGACAGGAGCTGGTTGGTCTAATCATAGATAAGAGAGAGAAGGTATACCAAAATATACCAATCAGATTCTGCCACATCAGCGTGTGGATTCTTTTTGTGGATTATTTATGTGGATGTAGCATTCCCCATACTTTAACGTTTGTTGCACCGACTAAAACTATTCGTTTTGCTGATTTCAATAAGTGACTTTTGGATTTTTGTTTTAAAGGTACTGTGTTTTAAGGGTACTTGTTGAAGAGGATCTTAGGGTGGGGGAGTGCATCACTCACTTCTCTCCCCTTCACTCACTCACAACCAATCCCTTTGCGCCACATCATCTCCCACTTTTTCCTTCACTCACCCTTCACTCACTTCATTTTTGGAGACGGCACCTTCACTCACCCTTCACTCACTTTTTTTTTTTTTTTTTTTTTTTTTTTTTTTTTTTTTTTTTTTTTAATTCTATTAAAATTTATTTAAAAACTAAAATTTCATTAAAATAAATAAACATTACGTAATAATATTAAAAAACATAAACCTTGACGTCTTTTCCTTTTAAATCAGCAACCTCTGTGAGTGCTTTATTCCATTGATCCATCTTTTGACCCCATCTTACTCTTTTCTCTGGGTTTGTTTCGGCCTCCATCTTCTTCCGTCTGTGCTCTGCCATAGCATCTCCAAAGCTGTTTTGTTGCTTCCTTACATCAGTTGGCTCAACATGATAGAAAATGGGGATAACAATATGGTTAGAGATCCAAACGGCTCTTTTCACCCACTCCAACGTCTCTCTCTTTTCTCCCCGCATGCGTGAAATTCCCCCGCATTTTGCCTCCCCGTGCGGGGTTCCCCGCGAGGCGGCGGTGTTCCCGTGCGGGGTTCCACCCTCCCCGCAGCCTTCACTCACCCACTCCCTCTCCTCTTACTGTGTCACCTTCTGAATGGCCGGTAAGTGATTGTGAACCTTGATGTTGGAGAATAATAGAGACCAATCAGTGACTGTTGGCCATTCAAAGGGTGACAACCAGACTATAAGATCCTCTTTAACATATGTCCGTAAATCACAAGTTAGAAAAACTCATGTATAATAAAGTTACTGTATTATAGAAAGCCTTATTATTACCTGTCCCAGTGGTCCATATTTATTGTTTTGTAACTGCAAAATAAGTTGCAAAATTTACATTGGTAGTGGCAAAATGTCTTTCCTTTTCTTTTTGGGAACATGAACATCATAGACATTGTAGTCATCCGATATGAGTCATTGGTTTGTTTTATTCGTTCGAGTAATATTCATTTTTTCTTTTTATATAGTTTCTCAAATATATTTTTTATTAACAACAATTTTCTCACAAGCGATACCACTCATCTCACAAACGCTTTCAGCAAGTTTTGAACTGACAACCTTTAAGTTAATGGAAAACTCACATAACATCATACTCTTGTTATTTTATATGTTTAGCCGTTTTCTAAAGTTCGTTAACTTTCTTTTATGTACTTAAAACAAAATCCTGACTCCGCAACTGACTATATGATATTATGTTGTCTCTTACGCTTTCAGGAAAGACTTATTTGGAGCAGTTGGACAAGATTAAGCATGGGGTTAATCTTGATGTCAATGGGTTTACCATATTTATTGGGTTAGTGTATGTATGTGGTACTATGGTTAGATTAGAGGAAGAGACAGCATGACATGTTCTATGTAGAAAATGTGGTGATGTTCTTCTTTGCTTCTTGTAGTTTGCAAATTCTTTAATTAAATCTTTGTGTCATATATCCTATCATCATTTTCAATGTGTCTTTTGTTTTGTTTTGCATGAAATTGATGTCAGCATAGATCTTGTTTATTTTGTGTTTTGGGAGTTTAAATGCACCTACAAACTTTCAACCGAAAGTTAAAAAAGATAAATGATGCCTTGCACATGACTTCAAGAATATACTATTGCTTAAAGCAGATATTACACTATTTAATTATTATATCCTAACGGTTCTTTTCTTAAAGCAAAACAAGTTGGTCGATATAGTATGAAGTCTGACATTTCTTGTGTTGTGCCTCGAGCCCTCGAGCCTCAGCACAAATCACGCCTGTATGTTTACGAGTTGATCTGGATCAAGATCCGACCCATTGACACAAATAGGTAACAGGGTTTAGTGAAGAATATTATGCTAACGAACATCTTTTTCGCCATGCCAAAATCATTTAGAGCCCAAAATGGATGGTGTGTAAACCTAATGTTTGTTCAAAGAAGGGTATAAGGTAGATATATCGACTGGAAAAACCCGAACATCAATCAAGTTGTAGCTTATCGAAACAAAGCTAGTTCAACAATAAAATGTGGAACAATACATATGCAAGAAGTGTTACTAATGCAAAATCATCTTAAGATCACATCACGTGTAAGAAGTAGGTGAAATTTGATTAAATGCTTATTTTAAGATCCAGCCAAAGATGTCAATGATTCATTACCATTACTTCAATTGGATATTGCGTAATAACTATACGTACCTACCATGGCCCTGTCTTGAATGCAAATCACAATATCACATACAAGCATTTATCAATTGTGACCCTTAAAATTGAAAGCTTATACCGGGCCAAACATGCTCAAAAAGGTTTCACTTTAGATTTTTTTAAAGATAATTGCCGTATAACTTTTTATTATTTTATTGTGTACTGCGACGGAATCATGAGGTCCTGCAGCGTCATGAGACCACGATGAATTCTGTTGCATGGTGGTAATTCTAATAAAGATATGCTAAATGTACTTAAATGCAGCCGATCAAAAGTCAGTGTTTTTATTACTTGTTTAATTGATTCGTTAATAGGTGAAAAATAGACTAATCATATCGTTTTAATTAAATTGCACATTTTATTCAATTTTCCTCTTATACAAACAATTTTAAAAAAATTATGCGCCCCGGTCAGTTTTAATCCTGGTTGCGTTACTGATAGTATATGGCTGATTAAATATTTTTAGCAGTTTACGAACTTATCAACTTAAGTTTGTAGTTTCGCGGCTGTAATAAGTTAGCGCTAAAATAAGCTGAAACAAACACCTCCGATTCTTCTGATGTCGGCGACTCATATTATCGGTTATGCACATACACATACTAACATGTAATTCTGAATATGAGTTGTACAAGTATGTGTAATAATCCATTATCTATCTGGCAATCACTAGCAGAAATTTCAACAGCATAGTCATTTACTCATGGACCCTCATGAATGATACGTTTCTACTTAGTGGAGCTACAGTGAGCAACCACTTTTTGATATCAGTTCATTTTTTTCCCTTGTAAACAGAAATTAGATAAGAATTGGGACAAGAATCTCTTCATCTTACATGGCTTCAAGTAGCTAGAAGTATATACATGTTAGAAATTGTGTCAATTTGGGTCATTTTCTAACCAAGATAATAGCATCTCTCCACAAAAAGGTTTGAATTGTTAGAAACACCCTGAAACCGAATGGCTTATAGCACCAGCCATTATCCACCTCACAAGAAATAGCTTTGATAACTCTTTTGGCCAAGTGAGGCACCAACTGGAGTAAACAAGAGCCGAGACTCGAACCCTTGACCTTTTATGCACAAAATCTCTCCAGTGGGCCCACTAGTTTTTTGAAAATGGTTACTAACTGAGTCAAAGCCCTTTGGTAGATAATAGCATCTATAAATGATGATCTTTGTACAAATATGTTATTTTATGCATATCATTGTTTACCTTTGATGCAGCATTAAGTTTTATATTGACTCAAACGGGTATAGACTACTTTTTTAGTAAGACGTTAGATATAAAAGCGCTTCAATTACTAAAATTAGAGAAACGAAAAATGATAATGCTATTTTATGTAAGAAATGAAAAGTGATAATGCTATTTTATGTAAGAAACCTAAATTATTATGTCCTCCAGACGTTGATGTTAAAGGAATAAGGGTGCCAAAATGATTGAGTTGACTGGTGATGTTAGTAACTACACCGGGTCTAAGGCTGAACACAGTGGCGATTTGGGGTGACCTGTGTTTTGTCTGTCACATCAGTTTTCTCTCTCCGACGACTTAACGATGACCAAGCTGACACAGTAGCGACAAAGTTATTTTTATTATTTTATTACTTTTTATTTTTTAAATAAAACAACAAAGTATTATATAATCTAAACAAAACAAAATATTACATATAAATTAATTTTTATACATTCTCGATGCTAAAATGTAAGAAACTAAAACCTAAATATCCATATTCTTTACGATTACTTAAAAAATAAATAAATAAATAAAAAATAATGTGTTTGGACATCAAAAAATAGCAACCAATTGCCGTTCTGATAGGAAAATGGAAACCTAACAACCCTACTTTTGACAACTAAAATAACAACCAACAACCCTTATTTTAACAGGAAAAATAACAACCAAACACCCTGTTTTGACAGAAAAACATTAGCCAAACAATCCTTGTTCTGACCGCAAAAACGACAATGAGAAACACATTAAACTCTTAGGGGGCGTTTCGTTCGGTGGAATTCATTGTAATTCGTTGTAATTGTAATCTGAATTACATTACAATCCTGTTTAGTTGGCAGGATGGATGTAATTGTAATTCATATTACATTACATTGCTTGTTTGGTTTGCAAGAAAATATAATTGGATTACAACCAATTATGTCTAGTGATGCAATTCATATTACATAGCAAACTTGATAGAATGTGTTGAATTACCTTGGAATTCAGATTTTTAAAAGTTAAATAAATATTTATCTTTCAATGTTATTATTATCTATTATTAATATAATATTTAATTTTAAAAAATAAAAATAGTTATTTTTATTATTATTATTATTATTATGGTTTTTCTAACTTGTGCCCTCAAGCACACAAAAAGTACTAATATACCCACAAAAAGTACACAAAAATATAGTGTTTTTTTTTTTTTTTTTTTTTTTTTTTTTTTTTTTTTTTTAAATTTTTAAAGTGACAGGAACCCACAGAAAATGACACAGAGATCCGCAAAATGTACACATTTTTGTGTACTTAACTTGTGCCCCCAGGGCACAAGTTAGAAAAACTCTTATTATTATTATTATTATTATTATTATTATTATTATTATTATTATTATTATTATTATTCTGAATTACATTACGTTACGAGTCAACAAAAACAATGACAGATTTCATCAATTACAATTATAACATATTATAATTTCAACACATTCCAATTCTTTGAATTACAATTCATTCAAATTACAATTCCTTCCAAAGATTACAATTTAAAAACATTATGTGAATCAAACGCACCCTTATAATGATACTATTAGCAACATTACGTTCTTACATGCAAATGCACAATTTATTGTAAATGGATACGGAGTACATATTAAGTTAGGGATATTGAGTTTTGCTAATTAAGGATAATTATTTCTTAATAATGAGAATATGACATTAATTATACAATGGGTAGATTTGTGCCAATCTTTTAACTCTAAACGGGTTAAATTAGCATTAAAAAAAATTGCTAAAAACCAAAACGGGTCACATGAGCATATGTGTGATATTTACATGTAATCGAACTGAATCATGTCCAAATTTAATAACCATAGATAAGGAAAGCGAGTTCACATAGCAAAAAATCCACATCAAGAGTAACATGTCCAACTCCACGAAGAACACCGTTAACAAGACTTATGCTAAAGCGCCATCGGGGCAAGTGACCAATAACAAATAATCCAATATATATTACCAAAAGATACCCATGAACAACAACACTGACTACTCATATATGTCTTCAACACCTAATAAAGGGTTTAGGAAGCTAAACCTTGTAAGGCTATGAATCTCTTTGTGCATTAGCATTGTTATTCTCCTTAGTGTTTTCTTAATCTTAGTTTAGTTTATATAATTATTATCCTACGTATATTGTCCTGATATTATTATTTTTTGGTGCAAAAGGGTGAAATCTATTAATCAAGAACATATTATAAACAATTCAAACACTAAGCTGCAATGGACAGACCCATCAGCATACAAACTAACAAAATCTAGAACTGTTAGATATCGGTTAAAAATAAGACAATATCTCATACATGCTATACTTCTCTGATACAACTGAAGACAAAACAGAGGAGACACATACTCTTCTGTATAACAAAGCTACCACAGAACAACAACAAAAAATCACAAATTCACTCAAGATGCACCAATATCCTAGCTTCGTAACTAAATTTCCTACCCAATTCCCCACCATGATCATTTAACCAACATCTACAATGACCAAGAGGGGAGATTGTACAGGCTGCATTATGTAAGCTATAGCACTCATTCCTCTCCAAATAAGGGCTATACCAACTACCTACATTTCCCTTAGAGAACTAAAAGGCATCAACAATTGGGAACACATACTTGAATGAGAAACCATCCTTTCCTCCTATGCTAATGTATACCTTGGACCAAGTAGGCTCATCTTTTACTCCTCACTATTCCAAGCAACATACACTACCCTCCAAACTCATTTACCTTACTCAGATGGGAACCTACTTTATGGAACATACATAACTCATAACTAAAGCATATCCAATTTATATGACAACACCTAACAAAAGCAATCTGAAATACAAAATTGGTATACTCAGTAAGTAAGCTAATTAATGTCCAAATTACAAGGCCATCATCTAAAATGGGTTTTATGTACTAAGGCTTCTTGTTAGAGAACATAATGCCTTAGAAATTATCAAACCATAAATTTTGCAGACTAAACTTGAACCTCAATGTCTGCTATGCACGCCTTTATGAAGAAATAAAGAGAATTTTCTTCAATAACCTTGCTAATCCAAACAAACAATAGAACTTAGAACACCATTTTTCTTTTAGACTATACTTGTTTTTGCAGGAAACTACCTTATAATAGCTAAATACTTCCGTAATGTAAATCCAAGCCCACAATACTGACCAGAGCATAATACTTATGGACTTAAGATTCACCACTGCAACAATAGTTGTCAAGATATTAGCCATCTGCAATCCATAAATGCCAACAACCAATATACCCAATAAGATATCCAGACCTAAACACTCATTTAAAAATATTCATAAGCCTCATAGGAAATAAGCCATATCAATGCCCCAAATCTTGTAAGTTTCAATAACTACAACTGTCTTTTTCACATTTAAGCTAATCAGCATCCATTTAATCTCCTCTTTCACAATCTTGGTTAGAGTTTCTTCATCCCTTTTCAAATCTTGGAATAGTCTAAAGTTCCTTTCATGCCTCACATTATAAACACAAGTTGCAGTACCAGTCATGCTCATCACACTTTTGATATTATTCTTGCAGTGCATAGATTGAATGCAACCAATAATATCATTCCATTCTTCCTTTGTCTTCCCCATATAAAACAGGTTTTTGAAAGATAGCCAAACTTTCTTTGAATATGGGCATTGAAAGAAATTGGGCACTGAGTCACTACATTGACCACACAATGCACATGTTAAAGTTAGTCGACTAGTCCATTGCGCCACAATTTCTTGTGTCTGCAACCTATTATGCAATGCTAACCACATAATAAAAGTATGCCTTGGGATACACTGAGAGAACCACACTACTTTATACCATGAAATCACATGATAGTTCACTTTCAACTCATTCCACACCTTTTTAATCTTGAATTCAACAGTCTTGTTATTCTTGCTCTGTGGAAAACTAGGAGAGGGGGGGGGGGGGGGGGGGAGGGTTGAATAGTTTTTACCATTTTTATGCCTTTTTAATAAAACTTAGATTCGGTTGCTTAACGTGAAATAAACACGATATATATATATATATATATATATATATATATATATATATATATATATATATATATATATATATATATATATAAACAATAAGTAAATGCAGAATGTAAAGGAAAGATCAAACCAATAGACATAATAATTTATAGTGGTTCGGCACGAAGCTCTCTTCCTCGCCATACTTTACTCCTCGAGTACCCAACTCGAAAGTTCACAAACACTATATCAACAAGCTCCCTTGTGGCGGAGAAAATCTTACAATGTCGCTTCACTTTTTTACCGATACTAAGCTAGATATCAAGTCTTTCCCAAGGCAAGACCAACCTTATCACTTGATACGTGGGAATTGCGCCCTCGCAACAGGTTTTACCTCTCAAGGGATCTTGAGAAGCTTACAACCCCCACCAGGCAGTGTACCTGATCATTGTAGTATAGTATAGTGACAAGTACCGGGGGATTGATCGTTCAACTCAGGAATAGTGTCGCTAGGATTAGAAAGCCTATTAAACTAGGTCTAGAGGTGAGGGATGATTCTTTTTGTATTTTTTATATTTTATGAAAGCAAGTAAAATCTCGGGTTTTGAAGGAGCGGGCGGAATTAATTAGTTGCTAGTCAACTAACCCAATTAACTAAGATGCAATCAAAATAAAATAAAAGAAATGAAAATTAAACTATTATACTAATGTGGCGGAAACAATAATGAGAAAAGTTATGTTTATTTAGATTTCATTACTCCCTAGATATCTTTTACCGGTTGATTAGCTTGTAACAATTGCATGGATGATGGGTTGTATTCCTTAATACCAGTCGTAGGGACGTGTACAATATTCCCTAACTCTATAAAATCCTACTTCACTCCTATGTCGAGCCGTTAAAAGCTCCTAACATGGGATCATTAGAATTCACTTATGCATTAAATAAAACCAAAAATCGTAGTACACCTCCGATCATGTTTCTTAAGACGTTCAAGCAAGTTACCAATGGAAGTCTGCCAGTTTTCTTAAGCCTAACATCGAATACAATCATCCGTAACAATTATAAACAAACAATCAACCAATAATCAACATCTAGGTTTCACTACATCTAAGCAAACACAATAAAAACCTAGCCTAACATGTTAAAAGAAAGATAAACATAAGATAGAATCAAACAATACATAGACATATTGAATGATTATTTGAGCACTTATCTTTATTAAAACATGGAAGAAAGAAGGGTTTGAAACCCCTTCAATATGCAGGAAATTCGAACTAGGGTTTGTGCACAACTTGTTCCACTTTGTTCCACCCATTACAATGAAAAATTGGAAAAATATATATAGACTAAGCATCCTGACGGCGTCATGTATTAGCCTCTGATGCCGTCAACTCGCCGCCAAGTTGAAATTCGTATTGCCTAGATCCACTTCTGACGCCGTCATGTAGAAATAAGCTCTGGGCCGTCAGTAGTAATTGGACCCTAACGGCCTTGGTGACGCCGTCAGGCCATTAACAAAGAAAATACTCTGGGCCGTCACGTTATAATTTCCACATCCACTTCTTTTGCCACTCTTGATGCCGTCATGTGTTGTAGCTTGACGTCGTCAGGTACTGTTCCAGCAAGGAATTTTGAGACTTTGCCGTTTTCTTCACTTTTATGCTCAAAAAACGTCCAAAACGCTTCCTTTTCCAGATTTCTCCTCAAAAGTACCTAAAATGACAAAAGGAATGATTTAGGGCAATAATTGATCAAATAATCTCGAATTCGGGCTTAAATAACCCATTAAAAGCGGTACACTTTTCGCCTCATCAAATACCCTTACACTTGAGATTTGCTTGTCCTCATGCAAATGCACTTTTATTCTAATCAAAATACAAGTTAGTGGTTATTTAACACTAATATAAAAGTAATTACAACAAATAATCGTTCCACTAGAAACCAAAAACAAGCACGGAGGTCATACACTAGCACTCACAAATAGTGCTTAGATACTCGCATCTTTCGGGTGTAATAAAGTATATATCACAATATGGAAATGGAAAACATCTCTCACTACCTGTTATAGCAAATAGATTACCATAGGCTTGGGAAAGGATCAAACCTCCACCGCTTGGCGTAAGCAGCTAGGATAAACTATCAAAGATGTCTTTTAAAGGGTTATAACGTTAGGTGTAGGGATATGGAAAACACGGTTTTGTTGGATAAAGGCAATATTTACTGGTGGCGAGTTAATCATCTTGGTTAATTACATGTACAATATGGCGTTGCTAAGCCAAGACTAGACTCGACTTAAGCTAATAAATCAAAAATAACAAAAACATAAAACAAACATAGAATGAAACGGGATGGTAGTCCGTATGTTTTATTCTCTTTTCTTTTTCTATTTTTTTTTCTTTTTCTTGATTTTTTTTTTTTTTTTTTTTTTTTTTTTTTTTTTTTTTGCATACACTTTTACCCTACCATCCAAAATAATACATTATAGAGAATGTACATTCCCCTAACACTTGAATTTTTACATACTTTACAATAAACTATTCTAATGACTCGAATCAAGATAATAAAAACACGTGGAGTACTTTTTAAGATTAATGCACATATGGGGGTAATATATTGATGTTCTTCCCCATTACTCCATAACACTAGTACTTTACCCATGAGTCCTAATCATCCCAAAATAATATGTACAAGATATGACTCGACTTAGCAACCATGTAATCTATTAGATAATTAACTAAGGGTTTAAACATATAACAATAATGCACTAAAGATGAGTACATACACGGAAGGCTAAGGCGATTTGATTGCACATTTGGGTGGGCTGTAACAAATTCTTCCTTTAAGTAAAATGCTTAAAGTTAGAAACGAAAGGATAGGCTCGGAGGGGTGTACTAAGGGTATCGTGTACTAAAAATGAGTACAACGCTAAAGTGTGGGAAAAGTTAATTGACTTTACTAGTCAAGTAATATGACTTAAATGGTCAAGTAATTATGATACGGGTTTAAACACAAGGGTGATCCTAATGCCTCTTATCATGTAGTAAATCCTACTACACGAATGTAGTCTCACTAGCGGTCTCGGGATGCATCACTAATGCAAGTTCAAGAATCTAAATGCTACCGGTACACTCATAAGCACTAATAATAAATGCTTTTTCTATCAAATCAAAAGGCGAACCTCACATATTTGGGTGGAAATTTTTTCTGCATGGTACGGTTTTGTGCTAGTAATACAACTCCTATCCATGTGACGCTTGTTAAGGCTAAAGTTTCACTCCTAAATGTTGTAAAAATT
The DNA here is from genome assembly GCA_030686995.1 of Artemisia argyi. Taxonomy (NCBI): domain Eukaryota; kingdom Viridiplantae; phylum Streptophyta; class Magnoliopsida; order Asterales; family Asteraceae; genus Artemisia; species Artemisia argyi. Next base: position 165,826,566 of record CM060687.1, on the reverse strand, counting down.
TTTAAATTTGGCGCTAAAATTGCACTAAAAAGTATTTCTCTTAGTTTTATTACACACCTACTATCGAACAAACAAACTCAAGCGCAATTGTATCCTATAAGGTATCATCATTTACCCTCCCCTTACATTTAGGATGAACATTGTCCCCAATGTTCAATTAAAGGATGTAAAAGTAAAATAGGTAAAAGAATGAAAACAAATACTCTCCTGATTCGTTCGATGTGGATAGTGTGTCAACAAGGTTAGATCTTCCTCCAAGAAAATGAACGTTGAAAGCTTCCCTTCTAGAAATATAAATCATCTTCTTGTCATATATAACCTGTTAAACCTGAGAAAACAATCAAGGCAACCTCGCATAAAATCGGCGGCAATCTATATATACTAACAAATCCTAGAAAGCAATTTAAGATATAATGCTTGTGGAATGAATGTTTGCAGATTTCCTGGAGTTTACAAAACTAAAGAATCAACAAAAACTTTAAAACTCCGGTATAAACAAAACTCGTAAAATTTTTCAGTATTTTAGTACCTGACATTCCTGGAAAAATCTTATGTTAAGTTTCCGGAAAATTTCTAGAAAAACTCATGCCTTATTTCCTGGAAAATCCTACAAAACATCATTATGACTCGATACAAGCATTTGACTCAAACATTTACTAATATACATGCTCATTTAGTATTGTGGCGAATCATGATCATTTTCGTTCTTATAAACAAATTTAGGTTTCCCCTTACACTTAGCTTTTGCAAAATACCTTTATATGTAATTAAGACGAAGTTAAAAACGAAATAAAGCATTTTCACAATTTAATTTGAAACATGATCTACCAACAATAAAAATAAAACATGCATATGGAAACAAATAACATCAAACAAACAAAAACACACAAAACATGGGTTGCCTCCCAAGAAGCTCTTGTTTTTGTTCGAGTCACGAGCCTGACTCTACCCTTATTTAACGAAAATAGGGGAGGTTTTCCCTACACTTAGGATTAAGTGTGGGTGGAAATAGCGATACACACCCTTAGGGTGGAAGTATGCCTCATGAGGAAAGTGTGGTGGATGAATTATATGCTCAAAGGAGTGTGCTCCTATCATCATAACCTTACCTAGTTCACTTTGGTCAATGGGTGAGTTGAAGTTTTCTCCTAAAAAGGGATCATCTTCTATCAACTTTAAGAGACTCCTAGTTGGGAATCAATCTTGACCTAATAAACCTGGTTTAAACCCATAATGTTTCTTGTGATCAATCATGAATGGGTGATGTAAGTATGTAATGTTATGGTTCACTCCTATGCCAGCTTCCTCTCTACAAGGCTTAGATTCTACTACCTTCAACGTAAAAATACCCGGACTATATGGTTTGATTGGTGGATCGGGACCTTTTTCAATTCCTAAACTTTCATCCAAGGATGGAAGATTAGGTAACAGATTTGGTTGAGTCTCCGGTTCGTCAAAACTAGGAACTTCCTTAGAAAGGTCATCACTACAAGTGTTAAAACCTATGTTCTCAATTTGTGCTTGGTCCAAGGGTTCTACCTCAATTGGGGTTCCTATAGTCTCTTCTACTTCTTCCGGGTAAGTTACGGGTGGTGTATATGCCTCAAATGATGGTAGGACTTGTGGAGCACTGAGTGGGTTTATATTATCCATCTCATCCTCCATTGTATCAAGATTACCTATGTGTTCATCTTGTATTATGGTGGAATCAAACCACTCCATGTACCTAGGTATCTCATCTATAGGCTTATTGATGTGTGGGAATCGCAACAGGCTTCACCTCTCAAGGGATCTCGAGAAGCTTACAACCCCCACCAGGCAGTGTACCTGATCGTTGTAGTATAGTATAGTGACAAGTACCGGGGGATTGATCGTTCAGCTTAGGAATAGTGTCGCTAGGATTAGAAAGCCTAAATACTAGTTCTAAAGGTGAGGGATGATTATTTTTGTATTTTTATATTTTTTAGAAAGCAAGTTAAAATCTCGGGTTTTGGAAGAGTGGGCGGAATTAGTTGCTATTCAACTAACCCAATACTAAGATGCAATCAAAATAAAATACTGAAAATGAAAATAAACTAATTTATACTAAAGTTGTGAGCAGTAATTGGAGAAAATGTGTTTACTTAGATTTCATTACTCCCTAGATATCTTTTACACGTTAATTACTTGTTATAATTGCATGGATGACGGATCGTTTTCCTTAATACCATTCATGGGGTGGCACACATAACTCCCCAATTCTATGAGCTCTTATCTCCTCCTACACCATGCCCAGCACAACTATAGGGATTGTAAACAGTGGCTCATGCATTAAATACAACCAATAAAGACCTAGTGCGCGTTGGTTCATGTTTCTTAAGACGTTCAAGCATGTTACCAATTGGAGATCTGCCAGTTTTCTTAAGCATAACATATGAATCATTCATCCAAGACAAGAATAAACAAGTAATCAACACATAATCAACATCTAGGTTTCATTAGATCTAAGCAAACACAAAAGAGATCTAGCCTAGCATGATAAAATTAAGACAAGAACATGATATAGACAACCAACACATAGACATATTGATTGAATTAGAAGAACACTTATCTTGATTAATCATGCAAGGTATCAAGGGGTTGGAACCCTTGAAAAACCTGTAAAGTTACACCAAAATCGTACTTAGGGTTTCTCCCAAAACTTCTCTTTAAATGTGAAAAATTAGAAAACTATATATAGAAAAATAGGTTTGACGGCGTCAAGAATAAACTTGTGACGCCGTCACCTCGCCGCCAAAACAATCCTCGGACTGCCTAGATCTACTTCTGACACCGTCAAGACTTATACACTTCCAGGCCGTCATGACTCTTTTACTCTTGACGCCCTTCCTACGTGACGCCGTCAAATCTGTTCTGGGTAGTCATGGAAATTCATGAAATTTGCACTTGACGCCGTCATGGTGTTGCTCTTGACACCGTCACCTACTGTTCCCAGCATGGAAAATTAAGACTTTGGCGTTTTCTTCACTTTTATGCTCCAAAAACGTCCGAATTGCTTCCTTTTCCACATTTCTCTCCCAAAGTACCTAAAATCACAAAAGGAACGATTTAGGGCAATATTTGATCAAATAAATTCGAATTCAGGCTTAAATGACCCCCTAAAAATGGATCATTTTTCGCCTCATCACTTATTATCCCCAAACAAACTTCTTGCTTGTTCCCTCAAACTTGCGATCAATTGATGTGTAACAACGTTTCTTGGGTTGTTCATTTTTTTGGCAAGTATAGAACAATTCTCTATGGTTTCCCATGCTTCATCAGCACTTAATCCCCAAAGGTCCCCATCTGCGGCATGGTCAATTTCCATTTTGGTATAGTGGTCGACACGATGGTAGAATATTTCAATTTGGGACCACAGATCGAAATTATGATGAGGGACTTTTCAGAGTAAATATTTAAAACGATCCCGTGCATCATAGATAGGTTCATCTTCATGTTGTTTAAATGTCAAGATGTCATTTGGAGTGGGTGAATTTTATGGTCGGTAGTATGATGGATTCGCGTTCTCCATAATGGTGAACGGAATAGTCAATGAAAATTACGAACAAACACACAAAGAAAAAGATAGACTAAAGGAACCTAAAAATAAAAATAAAAATCTTACTAGAAAGGAATCTAGCAAGTAGACCTAATAAAAAGAAATTCTAACCTACACAATAACTATTCCCCGGGCTGCGGCGCCAAAAACTTGATACATGGGAATTGTGCCCTCGCAACAGGTTTTACCTCTCAAGGTAGCTTGAGAATCTTAAAACCCCCACCAAGCAGTGTACCTGATCGTTGTAGTATAGTATAGTGACAAGTACCGGGAGATTGATCGTTCAACTCAGGAATAGTGTCGCTAGGATTAGAAAACCTACTAAACTAGGTCTAGAGGTGAGGGATGATTCTTTTTGTATTTTTTATATTTTATGAAAGCAAGTAAAATCTCGGGTTTTGAAGGAGTGGGCGGAATTAGTTGCTAGCCAACTAACCCAATTAACTAAGATGCAGTCAAAATAAAATAAAAGAAATGAAAATTAAACTATTATACTAATGTAGTGGAAACAATAATGAGAAAGTTTGTGTTTACTTAGATTTCATGCCTCTTATCTTGTAGTAAATCCTACCACACGAATGTAGTCTCACTAGCGGTCTCGGGAAGCATCACTAACGCAAGTTCTAGAATCTAAATGCTACCGGTACACTCATAAGCACTAATAATGAATGCTTTTCCTATCAAATCTAAAGGCGAACCTCACATATTTTGGTGAAAAATTTTTCTGAATATACGGTTATGTGCTAGTCATACAATCTCCTATTCATGAGACGCTTGCTATGGCTAAAGTTTCACTCCTAAATGTTGTAAAAAATTTTAAATTTGGCGCTAAAATTGCACTAACAAGTATTTATTATAGTTTTATTACACATCTACCATTAAACAAAACAAACTCAAGCGAAAGTGCATATGTAAGGTATCATCTTTTTACCCTCCCCTTACACTTAAGATGAACATTGTCCCCAATGTTCAAGTAAAGAATGTAAAAGTGAAAAAGTAAAGAGAATGAAATCAAATACTCCCCTGATTCGCTCGGTATGGATAATAGGATGGCCAGGTTAAATCTTCCTCCAAGAGAATGAACAATCAAAGCTTCCATTCCAGAATATAAATCATCTTCTTGTCACACATAACCTGTAAAACCTGACAAAGTAGACAAGACAACCTCGCGTAAAATCGGCGGCATCCTATATAAGTTTCTAAATTCTAGAAAACAAGATAAGATATAATGCTTGTGGAATGAAGTTTGCAGATCTCCTGGAGATTATAAAACTTAATAATTCACAAAAAAAAAAACATAAGACTCCGTTAGAAAAACAAAACCGGTAAAATTTCCAGATTTTAACTCCTGACGCCGTCAAGAGTAAACCCCTGACGCCGTCAGAATGGACCTGCAGAAATTCTTATGTTAAGTTTCCGGAAAATTTCTGGAAAAAGTTGGTCCTACTTCCTGAAAAATCCTGCAAAACTTCATTATGACTCAATACAAGCATTTGACTCTAACAAATACGAATATACATGTTCATTTAATATTGTGGAGAATCATGATCGGTTTGTTTCTTAAAAACATATTTGGGGTTTCCCCTTACACTTATCTTTTGCAAAAATACTTTTAGGTGGAGTTAAGACTAGGCCAAAACAACAAAGTAAAGTATTTCCTCTTTTTAGTTTAGAAACATGATCTACCAACAATAAAAATTAAGCATGCATACGGAAGCAAATAACAATCAATCAAATAAAATCACACAAAACATGGGTTGCCTCCCAAGAAGCGCTTTTCTTTATTTACGAGTCTTGTAGCTAGACTCAAGGTCATGGGTTACTACGTGACACGGGTGAGTTCCTCATTGAGGACATCTTTGGGATCAAACTTAGGTTTCAACTTCCTATCGGTTTCTTTAGTATGGTATGACCTTTCAAACTTTTCTCCATCCGGATTATACAAAGTCATTCTAATATGCCATGACCCGTCACCTTCTTTAGGTGGCATGTCCCACCTTCATTTACACTTGTCTCCCTCTCTTTTCCATTTATTCCTTTCTATGTTGATGGGCATTACGCTTAATAACTCAATCATCTTCCTAAATACTAAGGGGTCCTCAAAGGGGTCTAGCTCTTCATCTCTAGCTATGAGTTGTTCTACCGAATGTGTCTTTTCAACAAAATCTTTTTCTAGATAAAATGGGCATTGAGGTCCTGTAAAGTTCCTTTCTATCCAAGGTCCATATCTAGATGGTCTCCTATTCATCTCTACCCAATGCGGTGTTGGTTCATCATCACAATCATAACTATGCTTCTTAACATCATACACCGACCAAGTATCGCCTTCACCTACCGTTATCTTGGATTCCTTGCAATCTATCATGGCACTAGCGGTTGCTAAAAATCCTCTTCCTACCAATAGTGGGCATGTAGTGTCACTAACCATGTCTAGGACGTGAAAATCCGCTAATATAGTTAACTTTCCTACGTGAACAACTACATCCTTAATCATTCCAACCGGGTGGGTAATACTCCCATCCGCTAGCCCTATCAATACCTCCGTTTCCTCTAACTTTCCTAGCTTAAGAGCGGTGAATGAGGACAAGGGAATCAAGTTGAGGCTTGACCCTAAATCGGCTAGTGTGTCGAAAGCTTCGGATCTTCCTATCTTACAAGGCAAAACAAATATACCTGGATCATCAAGCTTTTTGGGCAACTTGTTTTGAACGAAGGCGGTCCCATTTTTACCTAGCTTACACTTCTCATATTTTTCTAGGAGGGCACTATAGTAAGGAGCACGCGCTAAGACATCAACGACGGGGCGTTCAAGGTGAAGTTCTTTGAATTCATCGTCAAGGTCTTGCGTAAGAGGTGTTTCAACAATACTTTTGACCGGCTCTATAGTGGGTGTTTTATTTGATTGGTCTTTTTGGGGAACTTGGTTTTGTTTGAAACACGTGCTCGTTGATTTAACCGAGTAGTATTGTGGACACGAAGTGGGTGACAAAAATGAGGATATGGAATTAACGGTTAGTTTCGGATTCTTGACCGTGTCGCTCGGGAGTGCTCCCATTTCTCGGTCATTGAGAACTTTCAATAATGCATCAATTCTATTGGTCATCTCGCTTTGCTTTTGTTTGAAATCGGCTTCAAACTTAGATATGCGAGCTTCTTGAGATGCCATGAACTTTGACATCAATCCTTCAAGATTATTGGTACTACCATAGTTGTTAGAAGGATTGTTGTTGAAAGTACGGTTGGATGGTAGACCATTTGGTTGGTAACGATTAGGCGGATTGGAAGAATTGGGTTGATTTTGTTTCCACCTAAGGTTTGGTTGATTTTTCCAAGAGGGGTTGTATGAATCACCGTAAGTGTTTGGCTCAGGCTTGAAAGTGTACCACTTATCTCCCACTTCGTCGGTACGCGTGGATGCGTAGTCCGCAAAAGCTGTTCTGGGGAGTTCCATACAATCACGAGTGTCATGGGGACCACTACATAATTCGCATGAAGAAGTGATTTTGTTCACTTGGCTTGAAGGCTTAGGAGCTTCGTAAGATTTCATGAGAAACTTGACTTGGTCCTCAAGTTCCATGATCCTACGGTCGGGAGTGCTAGAATTGTTCAAAGGCAAAGATATTGCCTTGACCGTTTTGTTCAAATCACGGGGATCATTCCAACTTTCGTTGTCATAGAGAGCAAGATCTTCTATGAGTTCCCATGATTGTTTCGCACTAAGATCACGTAGCTTACCACCGGCCGATTGGTCAATGGCTCGCCTCATGGAGATGTCGATATGGTCATAAAAAATTTGGACTTGGAGCCAAAGATCTATGCCATGATGAGGGACTTTTTGGAGTAAGTCCTTGAAACGAGTCCATGCTTCATAAAGAGATTCATTTTGACGTTGTTGGAACATCAAGATGTCATTTCTAAGCTTAGTAGTTCTCCCCGGTGGGAAAAATTGAGCAAGGAAACGAGTGGTGAGATCATCCCATGTGGTGATGGATCCCGCGGGTAAACGCTCAAGCCATTGACTAGCTTGATCCCGTAGAGAGAATTGGAATAGGCGTAATCGGGTAGTCTCTCTAGTTTCAACACCTAGGTCTATGGAATCTACGATTTTGAGAAAGTCCTTAAGATGTTGGTTTGGATCTTCGGAACGAAGTCCATGGAATGCACATCCGCTTTGCACCAACCGGATGGTGTCGGATCGCAAGGGGGTCACATTGGCTCCGGTGAGCTCAATGGTGTTTCGGTAGCCTTGGTGGCTAGGTTGGGAATACTCTCCTAAGGTCGGGGCCTAAGGGGTTCTAATGGTGGGTTTTGTTGTGGTGGGATGACAGGTTCAAAGATGTTACCACCTTCCATGATGTCGGATGGTAAAGAGTTACGAACAAAGGCACGGATAAATAAGATAGACTAAAGAAGATCTAAAAATAAAAAAAAATAAAATCTTACTAGAAAGGAATCTAGCAAGTAGACCTAATAAAAAGAAATTCTAACCTAGACAATAACTATTCCCCGGGCAGCGGCACCAAAAACTTGATGCGTGGGAATCGCAACAGGCTTTACCTCTCAAGGGATCTCGAGAAGCTTACAACCCCCACCAGGCAGTGTACCTGATCGTTGTAGTATAGTATAGTGACAAGTACCGGGGGATTGATCGTTCAGCTTAGGAATAGTGTCGCTAGGATTAGAAAGCCTAAATACTAGTTCTAAAGGTGAGGGATGATTATTTTTGTATTTTTATATTTTTTAGAAAGCAAGTTAAAATCTCGGGTTTTGGAAGAGTGGGCGGAATTAGTTGCTATTCAACTAACCCAATACTAAGATGCAATCAAAATAAAATACTGAAAATGAAAATAAACTAATTTATACTAAAGTTGTGAGCAGTAATTGGAGAAAATGTGTTTACTTAGATTTCATTACTCCCTAGATATCTTTTACACGTTAATTACTTGTTATAATTGCATGGATTACGGATCGTATTCCTTAATACCATTCATGGGGTGGCACACATAACTCCCCAATTCTATGAGCTCTTATCTCCTCCTACACCATGCCCAGCACAACTATAGGGATTGTAAACAGTGGCTCATGCATTAAATACAACCAATAAAGACCTAGTGTGCGTTGGTTCATGTTTCTTAAGACGTTCAAGCATGTTACCAATTGGAGATCTGCCAGTTTTCTTAAGCCTAACATATGAATCATTCATCCAAGACAAGAATAAACAAGTAATCAACACATAATCAACATCTAGGTTTCATTAGATCTAAGCAAACACAAAAGAGATCTAGCCTAGCATGATAAAATTAAGACAAGAACATGATATAGACAACCAATACATAGACATATTGATTGAATTAGAAGAACACTTATCTTGATTAATCATGCAAGGTATCAAGGGGTTGGAACCCTTGAAAAACCTGTAAAGTTACACCAAAATCGTACTTAGGGTTTCTCCCAAAACTTCTCTTTAAATGTGAAAAATTAGAAAACTATATATAGAAAAATAGAATAAACTTGTGACGCCGTCACCTCGCCGCCAAAACAATCCTCGGACTGCCTAGATCTACTTCTGACGTCGTCAAGACTTATACACTTCCAGGCCGTCATGACTCTTTTACTCTTGACGCCCTTCCTACGTGACGCCGTCAAATCTGTTCTGGGTAGTCATGGAAATTCATGAAATTTGCTCTTGACGCCGTCAAGGTGTTGCTCTTGACGCCGTCACCTACTGTTCCCAGCATGGAAAATTAAGACTTTGGCGTTTTCTTCACTTTTATGCTCCAAAAATGTCCGAATTTCTTCCTTTTCCAGATTTCTCTCCCAAAGTACCTAAAATCACAAAAGGAACGATTTAGGGCAATATTTGATCAAATAAATTCGAATTCGGGTTTAAATGACCCCCTAAAAACGGATCATTTTTCGCCTCATCACTTATTATCCCCAAACAAACTTCTTGCTTGTTCCCTCAAACTTGCGATCAATTGATGTGTAACAACGTTTCTTGGGTTGTTCATTTTTTTGGCAAGTATAGAACAATTCTCTATGGTTTCCCATGCTTCATCAGCACTTAATCCCCAAAGGTCCTCATCTGCGGCATGGTCAATTTCCATTTTGGTATAGTGGTCGACACGATGGTAGAATATTTCAATTTGGGACCACAGATCGAAATTATGATGAGGGACTTTTCAGAGTAAATATTTAAAACGAGCCCGTGCATCATAGATAGGTTCATCTTCATGTTGTTTAAATGTCAAGATGTCATTTGGAGTGGGTGAATTTTATGGTCGGTAGTATGATGGATTCGCGTTCTCCATAATGGTGAACGGAATAGTCAATGAAAATTACGAACAAACACACAAAGAAAAAGATAGACTAAAGGAACCTAAAAATAAAAATGAAAATCTTACTAGAAAGGAATCTAGCAAGTAGACCTAATAAAAAGAAATTCTAACATACACAATAACTATTCCCCGGACTGCGGCGCCAAAAACTTGATACATGGGAATTGTGCCCTCGCAACAGGTTTTACCTCTCAAGGTATCTTGAGAAGCTTAAAACCCCCACCAAGCAGTGTACCTGATCGTTGTAGTATAGTATAGTGACAAGTACCGGGAGATTGATCGTTCAACTCAGGAATAGTGTCGCTAGGATTAGAAAACCTACTAAACTAGGTCTAGAGGTGAGGGATGATTCTTTTTGTATTTTTTATATTTTATGAAAGCAAGTAAAATCTCGGGTTTTGAAGGAGTGGGCGGAATTAGTTGCTAGCCAACTAACCCAATTAACTAAGATGCAGTCAAAATAAAATAAAAGAAATGAAAATTAAACTATTATACTAATGTAGTGGAAACAATAATGAGAAAGTTTGTGTTTACTTAGATTTCATTACTCCCTAGATATCTTTTACCGGTTGATTAGCTTGTTACAATTGCATGGATGACGGGTTATATTCCTTAATACCAGTCGTAGGGCCGTGTACAATATTCCCTAACTCTATAAGATCCTACTTCACTCCTATGTCGACCCGTTAAAAGCTCCTAACATGGGATCATTAGAATTCACTTATGCATTAAATACAACCAAAAATCGTAGTACACCTCCGATCATGTTTCTTAAGACGTTCAAGCAAGTTACCAATGGAAGTCTGCCAGTTTTCTTAAGCCTAACATCGAATATAATCATCCGTAACAATTATAAACAAACGATCAACCAATAATCAATATCTAGGTTTCACTACATCTAAGTAAACACAATAAAAGCCTAGCCTAACATGTTAAAAGAAAGATAAACATAAGATAGAATCAAACAATACATAGACATATTGAATGATTACTGGAGCACTTATCTTTATTAAAACATGGAAGAAAGAAGGGTTCGAAACCCCTTCAATATGCAGGAAATTCGACCTAGGGTTTGTGCACAACTTGTTCCACTTTGTTCCACCCATTACAATGAAAAATTGGAAAAATATATATATACTAAGCATCCTGACGGCGTCATGTATTAGCCTCTGACGCCGTCAACTCGCCGCCAAATTGAAATTCATATTGCCCAGATCCACTTATGACGCCGTCATGTAGAAATAAGCTCTGGGCCGTCACTAGTAATTAGACCCTGACGGCCTTGGTGACGCCGTCAGGCTATTACCAAAGAAAATACTCTAGGCCATCACGTTATAATTTCCACATCCACTTCTTTTACCACTCTTGAAGCCGTCATGTGTTATAGCTTGACTTCGTCAGGTACTGTTCCAGCAAGGAATTTTGAGACTTTGCCGTTTTCTTCACTTTTATGCTCCAAAAATGTTCAAAACGCTTCCTTTTCCATATTTCTCCTCAAAAGTACCTAAAATGGCAAAAGGAACGATTTAGGGCAATAATTGATCAAATAATCTTGAATTCGGGCTTAAATGACCCTTTAAAAGCGGTACACTTTTCGCCTCATCATCACTCAACGTATTTTAAGGCCTAAAATACTAAATGAACTCTGTACTATGTTGTATGATGATCAGTACCTAAGTTGATAGATGATGGTTTAGTATAATGACACAAAAATGATATACATAGTTACACAACTAAGTATATGATGACACACTACTAACTACAACACTTGGAAGCTTGGAAAACTTTTTTTATTCTTCAATTGAAATCATATTGGAAATCTTTGGTTCACTTTGAATGTGTTATAGGTCAAGTGGAATGATCAAAGAGTTATATTATGATTTTAGAAGATGAGAGAATTGATAGCAGTGGGGTAAGAAAGGCTGAGAATCATTAGTTTAAAATTATAGTGTGAGTGTGTATTTATACTACATGATCTCTACCTCAAAACTGCCATTCGCCAGATCCGTGGATTCGTATAAACGGATCCGCCCATGTAAAATGTGGATTCGCAGAGCGTATTTTGTGCAGCCTTTTATCTATTGAATTATAGATTATATTGTACTAAAATTAATTATAAAAGCATATCTTCTAGAATTACTTGGGCATGAAGGAATTAATTAATTTTGGTTTTTATATAATTAAATGAGTAATTAAAATGTCTAGTTAGTTTAATTAAAATGTATTATGTGTAGACATTTAATCAACATGTGTTTATAAAATGTCTTGAGTGTGTTTTGAAAATATTTATTTACTTTGCCTCTTTTATCATTCGACGTGCGTTATAATCACATTATTCATACCTGAAGTGATATACGTCGGAAGGTAAACTTACAATTAATAACTTGGTTACGTAAACATTTACGTTGTATAAACTTTTAGGTCCATTTAGTTAGGCCTCTTTATCATTTTCCATAAATCAATTGCCATTATCAAAACCTTGAGAGCGCGTAAAATATAAATAACGTTTTTACGCGATATTTGTAATAACATGTTCCTCCAAACAATTTTGTATTGTGAATCAGTTAATGTAGGAACATTTATCATTGATAGAATTGGAAATTTAGTGTACCAATCACCAGGCCATTTCCAGCTACCATCCACAAGGAGATCAGCAATTGTATTAGTGTCCTTTATCCTGGCATCATAAATGTCTCTTTTTGTAATGATTTCTGATAATGGCTCAACTTAAGTCATACCAAATAGAAGTCACTTTGCCGCTACCAATGACATGGAATATATGAGGTCTCACCTTTTCCCTTAATGCCATAAGATTCTTCCATCTCCATCTATCGCCATCAATCACAGACACATCCCATAAACTTCTACCTTGTAAGTTTCACTCCATTTACCCGTTGTACCCATAAATTTTGTTTCTGCTCCACAATATTCCAAGTATGCTTCATGAGTAATACTTCATTCCACTCTCTAAGAGGTTTGAAGCCAAGACCTCCTTGGTATTTAGGTAGTAGATAACTTTCCATGAAATTTTAGCTTTTCCACCATTGTTACCACGTTGATTCCAAAGAAAATCTTTTAAGGCTTTATCAATTTCATTCACCACAGTCTTTGGTAGCAAGTAGACAAAATCCCAATAAGTTTGTATTAAAGCAAGAACAAAGGAAATTAGCTGCAATCTTCCAGCATAAGATAAGAATCTATTTTTCCAATCACCAATTCTTGTCTTCACCTTATAAATTAAACAATTGCAGTCTGCAACACTTTAACATTTAGTTAAGAGAGGAACTCCTAAATATCTCACGGCATTTTCCTAACAATGACAGGCACAATGCTTAGTAGGTCTCTTCTTAGTGGTTCAGAAATACTACCAAAAAAGATTGTAAACTTGTTTAGATTAGGAAACAGGCCTGCATATTGACTGAATTCAGCGATTGATTTCTTGATAATTCTGATAGACTAGTGTGCCCATGCCAGAATACCATCAAGTCATCTGCAAAGTACAAATGGGTAAGTTTGATTTTTTGCATCCATAATGATACATGAATCTTCCATGTAGCTGTATATTCTTGTTCATGATCAGATTCAGCACCTCCATTACCAATGTGAATAAGTAGGGGGATATAGGATCCCCTTGTCTCAACCCTCTAGCACCTTTAAAGTAGCTATAAACTTGCCCATTAATACATATAGAGAATGCAGATGAATTAATGCAAGTCATAATCTACTAAACCATTTGAAGATGGAAACCAAAGTTTTTAAGGATTGATTCAAGGAAAGACCAATTAATAGTATCATAAGCCTTATGCAAGTCTATATTTAATGCACATCTTTTAGCACCATTCCTTCTATTATAGCCTTTTAACAATTCCTGTGTAATGAAAATATTATCCTGAATATGCCTTCCAAGGATGAAAGCACTTTGGGTCGAACCAAACCAAACCGAACCAACCATATCCGGTTCGGTTTCGGTTCTATATATTAACAGCTTTCGGTTTTAATTCGGTTCAGTTAGATCCAAAACTGAGAAAACACACATAAACTGAACTGAACCGACCAAAACGACACTGTTGGTCCCTTTTACTTGGTTAACAGTAACTACAAAGCTAATGTAACCAAGTTGTATGACTATTAACAAAGATGTATAAATGATTAACAATAAAGTAACATAAATATAAGACACAATATTTTTCAACGTTTAATTCTTTATTAGAAGTTAATCAAAAGAATCGTACCCAAGTGTTTGCCTTGGGATTGAAAATGACAAGTGTGGTATACTCCTATCTAAACTCAAACAATGTTGAGCGACAACTAAAGTACCCACTGAGCTATCTCAGGGGCTATGTTGTTCTTTGGAGGAGTAAAAGTGGTTTGTGAATGCTTTGCATTAATTGCACAAACTTATCAACTTTTACTCCTCACTTATGCTACCTATTTATACACAAATATGAACAACCCTATTATACAATGGACCTAAGTGTTCCTTAATAAAATCTTGATAGATTTTATTCTCTGGCAAGGGAAACTTCTTTGGGTTAAGTCCAAAAGACACTTTCTGATGACAGCCTGGTTTTAACCATTTGGGGAAAGTTTGACCTTAAAGTGATAAAGTACTTTAGTGAAACAGATCAAACTTTCCCACCCAGTCCCGCCAAAACATCAGTCTTTAAGTCATCAGTCTTCAGTACCATTATAGTTGTTGAGGAGTCTTGGGGTTCAGTGAGTTATTGTCATCCTCACTGAACCCATCACCTTCTTCTTGGCTTAGATCACACTTCATTGAGTTCCGCCTCACTGAATGGAGAACCTTTCTTCTTAGGCTCGGTCTAAGCATCCTGAAGATGACTCACTGAGTTACTGTTCACTCAGTGACTTGTTTATACTTAGGTTATTTTACGTTCAAATCCTTGTTAGAAGAAGATTGGGGAATTCAGTGACCCAACAATCTCCCCCTATTTGAACATACAAATAGCCTAAGTGTTTCTTGATTCAGTATGAGTTTGCAGGGGTCTTCATCTCTTACTGAATGTTGATGTAATTTTAGGTAGGACACATAATTTAAACAAAACATCAAAGTTTATTCATAGTTATTACAAGTCCTACAAATTACAAAGAATAAAAAGATAGTTGTTGCAGATTAGATGTTCAGGTGGTATCCAAGGGCTTCAAGCTTTGCTTTCTTTATTCTGAGTAGATGTCTTTCAGGATGTTCATTGATCATTTCTTCCAAGTCCTAGCAGAATCTTTTGTTCTCAGTACTCTTGATGGGGGACGCCAGCATGAGGTACATGAGCATTGCTTTGACTCCTGCCTTATCCATATCAGACCATCTTTGGAAATCAAAGTTTCCATACTCATCAGTAAAACATAAGCCTCTTTCAGGAGCTTCAAGGACCACATTGTTCACGAAAGTGATCCCTTCAGGAAGCGACCTGTCACAATCTAGCCCTGGTACTTTGATTTCAGGCTCCATCTCAATATGCTTCCTTTTCTTCTTGGAGGCCTTAGATGGAGCAGTCTCTTTTGCTGAGGCAGGAAGAAGTGAGGGAATATTAAGAGCTTCAGGCATTGCTCTCAGTCTGTCGTACTTTTCTTCAGTGACTTGAGAAGGTTGGGGACTACATCATTGTTCTTTTTGGCAATGATAGGACGAAACTCATCAAGTTCAGTGATGCCAAAGTCAGCAAACCTGAATGGCTTATGGACGTCAAATACTCTTTGATCACGTCCCTTGAAGACCGCGACCACTGCAGGATCGGTGTTTCTGTGGATTTGAATGTCAGTGATGGTTTCAGGTCTTAGCCTTTCTTTCATCACCCAAGTATACTTTTTGACCATGTGTTTTCTGATTTGAGCGTCCTTCCTGAGCTTATTTTCCCTTTCTTTTTTGAGAGCATTTAACTCTTCTTCCTGAGCCTTTTTAAAGGCTGCACCAGCTTGCTCAGTTGCTAGTGCCTCAGAATCTAAACCAATCTTTTCAGCTTCCTCATGAACAACCTGAATAAGAGTAGGCTTGCTCATTCTCTCTTCTTCAGCCACCTTTAGTAGTATCTCAGTCCTTTCCATGTGAGCTTGAATTTTGGAATTGGTGAGACGATGTACTACTCCATTGATTTCAAACGGGACTCTGATAGGTTCATCAGGGTCATATCTGACTATGGTTGAGGCTGGCTTGAGCATAATTTTAGGATCAGAGGTGGTAGCAATACTTTTGCCTCTGTCCTGCCTGAGAGTGGAGGAGACTGGTTCCTCCTATGGTGGAACTTCAGTGATTGGAGTGGCCTCAGTGACACGCTCCCCCTCAGTGTGAGAGGGCTGTCCAGCTTCTTGTTCGTCAGTAAAAGGGGTTTCAGGAACATTCTCCCCCTCAACATTTATCGGAACTGCAGTGATGGCAAGTGTTGGAGGAACTGACGAAGCAGATGTACCCTTGAAGGCTAGAAAAAATTCAGTCATCATAGACTTGATCTCCTGAGTATCTTGTTGAATGGTGGATACTTTGGAGTCAAGTGTAGCCTGAGCAGTTTCAAGAGCTGTCATCCTGGATCCCAAAGTCCATGCCAGAGAAGTGGACCTTTGGGATTGAGGTGCCACTGATTCTTCCATTTTGGTGAAGGAAGATTTTAGAGACTCCACAGTTGTGGTGAGACCCTGAACATTCGAACCCTTTAGCAAGTCAAGTAACTCAGTGAGGGCCACTGAGTTTACCTGATACGTCTCAGATGCCTGAAGAAGCTTCCTGGTGAGTTCAGGATCATCCTTGACTGATTCTTGAACAGACTAAACCCCTACATTCAGTTGGTTAAGGGTTATCAAAAACTGATTCAGGCGAGTGATCATCTGCGTCAGGGAGTGGTTAACTGAGGCATTCTGTTTCCTGACATCATCATCGAAGTCTTCGACAGCATCTTTGAGATTGTGATAATGAACCGCCTGTTCAGTGTGCATGTCAAAGACCTCATCAGTGATCCCCCTGTACAAAATGTTAGTAATCTTTTTGATGAATTTGGTGAAGGCTTTCACAGTGAGAGGAGCTTGATCATCTGCTGAGGACTCTGGCTCGGAATGTGTGTCAGCTACGTCATGGTTAGAAGATTGAGGAGACTGAGGAATTGGTTCAGGGACTGTCTCCTCAAGCTCTATATCATCTCCGGCCTTAAAAACTTCCTCATCACTGTCGAATTCATCATCAGAATACAAAACTGCATGAGCATCAGCTAGGGACTGAATCTGCAAAAGAAGGTTATCCGGCTCCTCTTCATAAGAAGACTTGCCTTTGTTTTGGCCAGGTCCTGACCCCTCAAATCCGGTAGATTGGGTTTTATCTACCTGGTCCTCAAGGTCAGTTCCCGAGTTATGCGCACCATCGGGGGTGGTTGTGGGTTCCATATCAGCGGGTAGCATTTGTCCCTCTGAATCTTTGTCCCCCGTGACCCCTTCAGGCACTGATGGTTGTTTCTCAGTGCCATCATGAGGAGCCGTGAATGTTGTGTCCCTATCAGCGGGTTGTATGTTTCCCTCTGAGTCTTTGGGATGAGTTTTTGTGCCGTCGGACAAAAGCTTTGATTTGCGAATGTCCTCATCAGGCACCTGAGTGATTTTGCCCCCTTTCCAACAGGCTTGTACTGGCCTGTCGAAGATTTAGGGGCGAGAACTCCCTGTTGCTTGGGTTGTGATTTACCCGAGCCTTTGTCAGGATGTGAATGTTTGTGGATCCCCTTCTCAGTGGAGTAGTGCTACCACACTGAAGGTATAGGACCCCTTACTCCCTGATACTCTGATTGTGATTTGCCAGAGTCTTTAGCAGGATGTGAAGGTTTGGTTGGTTCCAACCCCACTGACTTGATTATGTCAGCAGAGCCTTTGGGAACGGGTTCGGCCGAGGACACTGAGTGTGATGTCTCAGTGCCCTCCGTTGGCCTTTGTTTTGGGGCCAAAGATTGGCTAATGATCCTGAGGGTGTCATTAGTCAGGGTCTGTTGTTGTTGTTTTTGTCCCCTTTTGTCAGGCTTAGGGGCAGAGGTCTCAGTGGCGAATGACTTGGGTTGAGCCACCTTCCTGGACCCTTGTCCCTTCTTCCTCTTCACCTTTTTGGTGGGAGAAGGAATTGGTGAAATGATGTTGTCACCCTGGATAGTAGTCAGCATATATGTAGTCAGGGCGACAGGTGTTACCTCAATAGGGTCACGTGAGTAATTTGCCTTATGTAAGACATCAGGTTCAAAGCCGACACTGTCAGGCTTGATATACTCAGACCCTAATAGGTCATTCAGGGCACAGGAAATGAATCTAAGGTAAGACATGTGTTTTTGCCTAGACTTCCCACCCAATTTGCCTATGAGGTCCCTGAAGATAATTTCTCCAAGGTCAATCTTTTTACTCTCAATAAGACAGTACACTATCATTGATTGAGTAGTGTTTAGTTGCTCAGTTGAGGATTTATTCCCCTCAAGGACCTGAATTACAAATGTCATCAGGATCCTCCAGGGGGCAGGGAACCATGTTTTGATTATAGGGGCTTTGTTCAGTAAGGCCCCTGGAGTAACATCAGGATGATGTTTATCATAGGGCCCAAGTTCCAAGAGGAGTTGTTTAACTTCCTCTTCAGTTGGTGGGACTACAAAGGTCTCAATGTAGTCAAGGCCAGTGGCTTTAACAAAGGTTTTGTAGTCAAGAGTTAGGAACTTAGTTCCATTCTTCACTGAGAACCTGATTTTGGCCTCCTTTGGCGCATCAGGGTTTTCAACCACCACTGTGCACCAAAATTCCCTCAAGTAGTCATGATAGATGACTGAGGGGGTCTTTGTGAATGTGGTGGTGAGAAAACAGTTTTGTAGGAACTTCACCACATTCCTGTATTCAGGAAACCCTTCAGGGTAGGCAAAGTTCCCCACCACATTGTTTTTGGTGAGTTCTACGCTTTCCATTTGGAATTCCACATTGGGTGCGTATTTTATGACTTTTGAAGATGCCATTTTAATTTGATAAAAGGTATGGTTTTGGGCAAAGAAGAAGCACACAGGTTTTGAAAGCAAAAGGATTCTTGAAATAATTTTGCAAGAGTTTTGTTAAGATTTTAAAGCGTGTGTGTGTTCTTCTTTGTGGGGGTATTTATAGGGTGGGAATTAGGGTAGTGATGTTGCGGATACCAAAGGTTTTTATTATTCAACCGAAGCGGCATAATAATTTTGGTTTGATATCCGCATTTAATATCACGATTCCCATTACCCCTATTTTCTCTCACATCATAGGTGAACAGTTGTGTGGCTCTGCAAATAATGCACTTTTGCATAGAAAAATCATCACAACTATTGTGTGTGAGGGAGCATTTAATGCTCAGTGGTGTTTGGTGAGAGAGAAGTGGGGGCCCAAGGAGTGGATGCCAGTTGTGTAAGTGACATATATTCCTATATTTAATAGGAATCAGTTACCTACCTAGGACATTTACTAACTAAGTACTTAGAGCATTTAGTTAGGGTATTTAATGCCATTTTTCATCATGAGCCCCCTGAATGATTTTTCATTCAATAAAAATGAGTTTTCAGGAAGGATGTGATCAGGGACCTAGATAATTTACATCAGGTTGGAACACTTTTGATCAGTTTCCTGATTCTATGTCCAACATGCCCAATTCAGCTTTCAGTCTTGTGAAAGTGGGTTCATCCAGGGGTTTTGTGAATATATCAGCTAGCTGATACTCAGTGGGGATGAAATGTAGTTCAATTTCTCCATTTGTGATGTGGTCCCTGATGAAGTGGTATCTGATGTCAATGTGTTTGGTTCTTTGATGAAGTACTGGATTGTTTGAGATGGCTATGGCACTTATATTATCACAAAAGATAGGTACCATCTTATACTGAATGCCATAGTCACTCAGTTGGCTCTTCATCCATAGTACATTTGCACAACATCCTGCAGCAGCCATATATTCAGCTTCAGCTGAGGACATAGCCACTGATTGTTGTTTCTTTGTACTCCAACACACAAGTTTACCACCAAGAAATTGGCAGGATCCTGAAGTACTTTTCCTATCCATATTACATCCTGCATAGTCAGAGTCAGTGTACCCTTTGAGATCAAATCCTGAGCATTTTGGGTAATACAAACCAAGGTTTGGAGTACCCTTCAGGTACCTGATGATTCTCTTAACAGTAGTGAGATGTGATTCTTTAGGGTCAGCCTGGTATCTTGCACACAGGCTGATTGAGAATTGGATATCAAGCCTTGAGGCAAGTAAGTACATCAGGGAGCCTATCGTTCCTCTGTATTGGGTTTGATTCACTGATTTTCCAGTGAGATCAGGGCCAAGGTTGTTTGGAGGAACCATAGGAGTCTTCACTGAGGAGCAGTCAGTGAGCTCATATTTCTTCAGTAGGTTCCTAAGGTATTTTTCTTGGCAAATGGATATTCCCTTTTCAGTTTGTTTAATTTGGAGTCCAAGAAAGTATGTGAGTTCACCCATCATGCTCATTTCAAACTTTGTGGTCATCAGTTTCTCATACTGTTTGCAAAGTTTGTAATTTGTTGAGCCAAAGATGATGTCATCAACATACACTTGGACAAGAATGACATCACTCTTTGTTCTATAGATGAACAGTGTGTTGTCAATCTTTCCTCTGACAAACTTGTTTTGGATTAAGAAGGCAGAAAGTGTTTCATACCATGCCCTGGGAGCTTGTTTCAGTCCATAAAGAGCCTTGTTAAGCTTGTAGACATGGTTGGGGTATTCACTGCTTTCAAAACCAGGAGGCTGTTGCACATAAACATCTTCTTTGATGTTACCATTTAGGAATGCACTTTTAACATCCATTTGGTAAATTTTAAAGTTCATGTAAGTTGCATAGGCAAGGAAGATCCTGATGGCTTCCATTCTAGCGACAGGTGCAAAGGTTTCCTCATAGTCTATACCTTCCTGTTGATTATATCCTTTGGCAACCAGTCTTGCTTTGTTTTTGATGATTGTGCCATTCTCATCGGTCTTGTTTTTAAAGACCCATTTCATACCAATGATTAGAACACCCTGGGGGCATTCAACAAGGGTCATGACATCATTTCTGTCAAATTGTTCTAATTCATCTCTCATGACCTGAACCCAACTTTCATAAGTCAGGGCTTCTTTGATATTTTTAGGCTCTACTTCAGAGAGATAGTCAGCATAAAGACATATATTGGCAGAGGCGGCCTTGAGTTTAGCAGCCTTGCTTCTTGTGAGCATGCCTTCAGTGGGTTCACCAATGATGTTCACAAGCTCAATGATTTTGGATCTAGTCCAGCTATCCTGAGGTTTGGGATAGGAATTTGAGCTTGAATGAGCCTGATTGGGTTCAGACTCAGGAACATGAGGTGACTCATCACTATGTGCTTCAGCGACATTTGTGGGAACAATTTGTTCTGAGGGTTCCTGAACAATTTGTTCAGTGGTTGTAGTCTCATTGGAGACATGCTAAGTTTCAATGAACTCACTGATAGGTGGTTGGGGTAAGTTGTGAGGGATGATGTAATAGGAGATGTCAGCATCAGCTTGGTATTGGGTTGAGGGATTGTTCTTAGGATGATACTCATCAGGAGGATACCTTGATGAGTCATCAATACCAATTTCTTCAACCGAGGAATTTGAGAACCTGATTAATTTAGTGCTCTCATCAACAGTAATGTGATAAGTTTCCTCAGTTTGTTGTCTTCTTGTGTTGAACACCCTGAAGGCTTTAGAAACCAGGGAATATCCCAGGAAGTATCCATCATCTTATTTGGCATCAAATTTACCCAAGTGATCCTTGTGATTATGAATAAACACAGGACACCCAAATACATGAAAGTAGCTGATGTCAGGGATCCTTCCTTTGAATATCTCATAAGGAGTCTTATTGTGCCTTTTCACAATGATTGACCTATTTTGAGTGTAGCAAGCTGTTTTAACTGCCTCAGTCCAGAAATGTTTTGAGAGGACTGAGCCATTTAACATTGTTCCTGCTGCCTCAATAAGTGTTCTATTTCTCCTTTCAGCTACTCCATTTTGTTCAGGAGTATAGGGAGAAGTGAAATTTTGAGAAATTCCTTTCTCATCATAGAAACACTCAAGGTCTTGGTTTTTGAATTCAGTGCCATTGTCAGTCCTGATCTGTTTAACTTTGACATCATTTTGATTTTCAATGTTCCTGACAAATGACATGATGGTTTCAGCTGCCTGACTCTTTTTGGTCAGGAAGTAAACCCAAGTATATCTTGAGTATTCATCCACTATGACCAGAGTATACTTCTCATGGTGAATGGAAATTGGACTGACAGGTCCAAAAAGGTCCATATGAAGAAGATGTAAGCAGCTTTTGATGGAAAAAGGTTTGTTTGGTTTTGAATGATGCCCTATGGTGTTTTTCTTTTTCACAAGCAGAACAAGGCTTGTCTTTGGTATACACCAGGGATGGAAGGCCCAAAACTTTGTTCTATTTGGCCAGGTTGTTGATGCTCTTGAAGTTGAGATGAGAGAGTCTCCTATGCCAGAGCCAGTTGATTGTCTCACTTGCCTTTGAGAATAGACAAGTCCCATTTTGAGTCAGGGATGACATGTCTAGAACATATACATCATCCCTCCTGGGGGGCAATCAACACAACTTCCTTATTGGCATTAAAGATGGTCCCCCTCTTGTCATCAAACTGAACTATGTATTTGGCATCACATAGTTGGGAAACACTTATCAGGTTGTACTTGAGACCATTAACATAAGTTATTCTTGTAAAAACTATACCATTGTAGTTTACTGAACCATAACCTTCAGTGGGAAGTGATGAGTTATCACCAAATACTACTTTGGGTCCTGGTTCTTCCACATATTTGTGCAGATAACTTTTCACACCAGTCATACTTCTGGAGCATCCACTGTCTAGATGCCAAGTAGGATCCTTGATGTGTTTCTGCACAAACAGTAAACTGGGTTAGTTTTTCTTGTTGACCCACTTTCTATTGGTCTTAGTCCTTAGGGACTTCTTGAACTCAGCTAATGAATCATGGTCTGAAGTTGTGTGACCTGAGCTTCCACATGTTTTACATTTTGTGGAGGTTGATGCCTCAGGTGACTGAGAAGTGTTGGTGAGGTTTTCCTTCTGGACTGAATAACTTTGTCATGTCCCTTGGTTTCATGGGAGGGATCTCCACATATGTCACATCAATCTTTCATCATATAATCATCAGGAAGATGATCATTGAAACCACAGTGAGGACATGGCAAGAAAGGCTTAGCCTTCAGTCTTTGTTTGGAAGGTGTGGCATACTGATAGCCTTGAGTTTTGTATAGACCTCTTGCTTTTAAAGAAGCAGTGTGGGGGATGTGATCAAAAGTTCTGTGGTCTTCTTGTTTTCATATCATGGAGAACAGGACTCTGTAGCATTTATCAGTGCTGTGATTTGGATAATTGCACAATTCACATCTCCCTGAAGGTCTGGGTGTGGTTTTTGGTTTGGAAGAACTTGAGGATACTGAGGGCCTATTAGATTTTGAGTCTGAGGTTTTTCCAGTGGACTCAATTTTCTCACTCAGCATCCTGACAAGTTCAGCAAGCTGATCAACCTTTAAGTCAGTTCTTTCAGATTTCACTTCAGTAGGTACTGAAGGTGTTTGGTGTTCAGTGGGTGCAGGAGTAGGTCTTTTCAGAATAGTCTTTCCTAACCCTGATTTCTCCTTAGGAGAATGGGGTTGATAGACTAATGGTGCAAGGTCAAAATTGGGTTCAGCTCCCTGAAGGTGTTTCAATGGAGGGAGTGGTGAATCAGACTTAGACTCAGTGATGGACTCAGTAGGACTAAGTTCATCAGTGACTCCTAGCAGCTCCTTGATAGCCTGACTTTCAGGCTCTTGGATTCTTCCAGTATTAAAATTTGGCATTTTACTGTCAGGATTGTTTCTTTCAATCCAATCACTGGGTTTAGGAGCAAGTTCTTTGCTAGAAAGTATGTTAGCTGACAGAAAAGTTGTTGAATGGCTACTCTCCCCAGAAACTTCAGTGAGTTGATCATCACCCATACCAGCCATTTTGGAGCAGGGTGTGAGACTCAGTGTTTCATAAAGTTTGGGGTTTTTCTGAGTCCATTTCCAAATAACATCCTTTTCTTTCTTAAGTTCTTCCTGAAGAGCTTGATTTTGTTTTACCAGTTCAGAGTTTTGAATTTGAAGTGTAACACTTTCAAGCTTGGCTTGTTTTAAAGCAAGTAGTTCATCTCTACTATGATTTAATTCAAAACTCAGTTTGTTAAATTTTGAAAACAAATTAGGTCTTTGCTTTTCAACATACTTAAGATCAACATTAATATAATCTAAGTAAGATTTCCAATCATCATTATCATCCATAGAAAGTAAAAGGTTTACCTTCCTCATAGTGATGTTAACCCATTCACCATTTCTAGCATAACTCTTCCCCACAGCAAGCTTGTTGTCATCTGATAGGGCCATCAGGGCACTGATGTGAACTTCATCATCATCAGAGGACACTTCAACCTCATCCCAGTCATATGTTTCAGCAACAAGCCCTTTGTTCTTGGCTTGAGGAGGCTTTGGAGCCTGAGGAGACTGAGAGACTGTTGAGGATGATTCAAGAAGGGCAAGTTTAGCTTTTGCCTTTCTGTACTTGGCTTCAAAGTCAATTTGAGGGACTTTTTCAAATCTTTGACTAGATTGAAGCATTTTTGGTTGAAATTTGCTGGGGCCTAAAAAAAAGTTATTTCCTGAAAATTTGAAAGATGGTTCTGAGGTTGTTTTTTAAAAACAATCTTTAGCAAAATGGCCCAATTTGCCACATTTAAAACATTCAGTGTTTTCATTTGCCTTTGAAGGAAATTTGTTTTTCTTAAAAAAACCTTTTTGAATTAGCAAGGAGTGCTCTTTCATGAAATTCAATTTGAAGATCATTTAGGTACTCCTCACTGGTTCTTTGGTCAACCTCATCATCAGATCCATCTTGAAAATCCTGCACAACACCTTTGGAATAGAAAGCAGTTGATATGGGTGAAATTGTCAAGGCCTTTTTGGTCTCCTGAGCTTTACCAGGGTATCTCCAGGTGATAAGATTGTCTTCATAGACAAACTTCCCATAAATAGCAGGGAGCTCAAGGTTCTGAATGTGGTTTGCATTTCTCAATCCCTGAGAGAAGTTTAACCACTTCTCAGGGAGACTGTTGACAAAGCCAACATTGATCTCATGCTTTGACAGAATAAGACCATCATTGGTCAGCTCATTCAGGAGGGTCTTATACCGAGTATAAGTCTCAGAGAGACTTTCAGAATCCTTGGCCCTGAAGGTATTGAATTGAAGCTTCAGGTCCATGATTCTATTCTCTTTGGTATCAGAGGGCCCTTCATAGGTATGAACCAGGTCAGTCCATGTCTGCTGGGCAGTGGGACAATTGATCACTGATTCCATTATATCATCAGGAAGGGATGATATAATGATGCTTTTCAGGCACTGGTCTTGATTGACCACCCTCCTTTCATCTGGGGGCCACTGAGCTTCACGTTTGATTAAACCTTGGGATGTTGTTGGGACATATGGACCATCATTAATCAACTTAATGTAATATGGTTCCATCCCAGTTAAGTAGCAAAGCATTCGCTTTTTTCACTTATTAAATTTGCCAACTTCAAGTCGAGGGGCAGTTGCTGAATAACTTCCACCCTTTTTATCGACAAGTTAGGGAACATCTATGTCAGTCATAGTGGGATCTTGATTTTAAAAAACTTAAGCACTCTTTAAGTTTTGAAAACAGGTTTAAGTTTTACAAATCAGAGGCTCTGATACCACTTGTTGGTCCCTTTTACTTGGTTAACAGTAACTACAAAGCTAATGTAACCAAGTTGTATGACTATTAACAAAGATGTATAAATGATTAACAATAAAGTAACGTAAATATAAGAGACAATATTTTTAAACGTTTAATTCTTTATTAGAAATTAATCAAAAGAATCGTACCCAAGTGTTTGCGGAATAACACTTGGGATTGAAAATGACAAGTGTGGTATACTCCTCTCTAAACTCAAACAATGTTGAGTGACAACTAAAGTACCCACTGAGCTATCTCAGGGGCTATTTTGTTCTTTGGAGGAGTAAAAGTGGTTTGTGAATGCTTTGCATTAATTGAACAAACTTGTCAACTTTTACTCCTCACTTATGCTACCTATTTATACACAAATACGAACAACCCTATTATACAATGGACCTAAGTGTTCCTTAATAAAATCTTGATAGATTTTATTCTCTGGCAAGGGAAACTTCTTTAGGTTAAGTCCAAAAGGCACTTTCTGATGACAGCCTGGTTTTAACCATTTGGGGAAAGTTTGACCTTAAAGTGATAAAGTACTTTAGCGAAACAGATCAAACTTTCCCGCCCAGTCCCGCCAAAACATCAGTCTTTAAGTCATCGGTCTTCAGTACCATTATAGTTGTTGAGGAGTCTTGGGGTTCACTGAGTTATTGTCATCCTCACTGAACCCATCACCTTCTTCTTGGCATAGATCACACTTCACTGAGTTTCGCCTCACTGAATGGAGAACCTTTCTTCTTAGGCTCGGTCTAAGCATCCTGAAGATGACTCACTGAGTTACTGTTCACTCAGTGACTTGTTTATACTTAGGTTATTTTACGTTCAAATCCTTGTTAGAAGAAGATTGGGGAATTCAATGATCCAACAGGCACAAACCGAACCGAACCGACCATATTCGGTTCAGTTTTAGTTTGGTTTTCGTCGGTTCGGTTTAGTTTCGGTTTGGTTTTCGTCGGTTCGGTTCGGTTTTAGACCGATGCTCCGCCTAAAAGCGCCCATTTTATATTTTTGGGGCAATTTTTGAACTAAATTTGATGCTTTCTAGGGTTACATTCTAGTGTTTTTTGTTGTCTCTCGATTTGGACGATTATGCTCGTAGATGGGTTAACTATATCTATTACGTAATTCTTGTATAAATATATGATATTAAGCTAATTGCGCCCTACTGGTTCCATTGTCATGTATATTTAGATGAAAGATTAAACATAAGTTCAAATCTTGATCTCACCCTCAATTAATCAATTTTAGCAAGCATTTAAAAAGCATAAGCATTTTTAGCAAGCATTTAAAAAGCATAAGCATTTTTAGTACAATATGTATTTATATTTCTCAGTATATTCTAATTTCTTGGGATATGAGGTTTAACTTGTGTATCCTGGCCATTTTAATGGCAACCATAAAACAAGTTGTGTATCCTTAACTTTTCATTTGACGTTAGAATAAAGCAACTGCACACATATTAATGTTACCAACGTATAGGCTTACAAGCTCCTTTTTCACCTTTTAGAATAATAATTAAGTCTTGAATAATCTAAAGTATTAAACAAAGCCAACCGCCGATGTCTCTACTTTATTTCTTTTTGACACAAAAAAGGCTAGGACGAATATTTTCAAACGCGGCACATTAATGCATTTCCTAAATTAAGAGTCGACAAATAATTATTGATTGATATATCATTCATATATTTACATTATGACAACTTTACTACAAATTGTTTTATAGAATTCTTATGTATTACAACTTTTCAAATCTAGTTTTCATATATCAAATCGTTTTAATTTTCAATTCAAATAACTTTTCAAACCGCGAGTCCCTCTATAACTTTTCAAATCGTGTGTTTCAAATCAAATTGTGTGTTTCTATATATAAGTTTTAAGTTTTCACTTTTAAAGTTCAAGTGAAATTTATTACATCAATGTCATCTAAACTTGCATAAATGTGCATGCAAAGGATTCATAATGCAAACTAGCAAGGTAGGCTTCACTACCTAAAACATGATACTTTAATGGAGGTATTATATCTCTAATAAGCTTTGTTTTGTGGACATCCTTGTGGCAGTAGTCCCATCTTTGTTGATAGCATTAAGTTTCGATTCCTTGATAATGTAAGCCCAAATAACATATGAAAGATAGTTCATGTTTAAAAGAAAATTGTTTGACGTGTGTGCTTAACTCATATCCCAAATTAGAAGCCTGGGTTATCAAATAATGTTCAATGTTTGTCCTGTGTCTTAATCTAAAGTGATGACGATGATCAGTTTAGACATGTCCTAATCTCTTTATAAATGAAGTTGCAAATTTAAGCTTTGTTTTGTCTTAGGCAGGCTTGTATATAATACAATGATGATAATCACCGTGTACTACTTTTACTTGGTGTAAGTGTAAATTGAGTAGTCAGTATACATTACTTATAATCAGCGTGTACTTACCATCAATTCATAATAATCAATTAAGTTTAATCATTGTGAATACTATATCGGTTCCACTTGAAACCAACTGATATACTTATTCGTCTTATGTCCGAACATTCTGGTTACCACTTTTACAAATAATTGATCAAAATCAAATTGTCTAAGTGATCATTGAACAATGTCCAGTTTCACTAAATGTTTTATATGTTCTCTAATACATGTTAATTTTTTTTTTCTTGAGTTGAATTATCACATGTTACAACCGTTTGCAATTACATTTTGATCTTTTTACATTCTATTTTGAACTTTTGAACGTAACACTAAACAATTACGAAAATATCACATATTGTTGATTGGCTGCCGTTAGAAATTTTTGTAGCTATACATGGGTACTCGCCTAATTTTTAGAAAGGGATAAACTACTAAATGAAATACCAAAACCTAAACAACAATAAAATTTAGTAATCTCGTTTTGGTATATAAACTAATTAAAAAGATGTGCAATAGCAACGAAAGTGTTTTAATTTGCACATTTTAATGACGAATCTGTATGAACTAAATTTTTCCATCAGTACTAAAGGGCCAAAAGTAAAGATTCATCTTCACGGTTCACACAATGGTTTGTTTATAAATCTCCTATAATGTTGTTTTGTTATCCTCATTGTAAGAAAACCTCAACTTCATCTTCTAAAAATTTCTATTATTTTTTTCGTTAACCAATTGAACTTGGCCTTTGGGTTCTGTACACTTTGAGATGGTTTTTAAATCAGTTTGCATCACCAATATTGATTTTTCATTTGTTTATATAACTTTTCTTTTAATATCATAAAAAAACAAACATAAACATAACTATATAGTTATCTTAAATTCAATAAACTTGATTATTTAAGCTGATTCATAAAGGGGAACTCAAGGCCCATTTATTCTAGCAATCTAGATATAAAAATGGGCTGCTTATTTAGATGACCATGGATCCAGAGATAAAATTACTCAATGAGCACGACTAATAAAAGGTCGAATTCAGCAATCACGGAATGCCGATCACATCCGCTAATGGAATCCTACTCAAAGCGGACGAACAAGAAGATCTGAACGAGTTATGCTGGACCGGATCGTGAGAGGTGAAAGGCTTACGAGTTTATTGTTAGGGCACTCTCCGAACGACATTTTCCAAGAACGTGGAATTGATATTGAAATCAACACAACATTTAATATCCTAACAAAAAGATTATATCAAGCAACAAAAGCAAATACAACAAGTTAATTTGAACAAGCTCTCTGCAATGGATAGGGCCGCAAATAACAATAACTTTGGTTGCTGTCTAATTGAAATATGTAAGTTGACAAATTGTTATTTATGCTGCATGCATGACTTGATTTTCAACATTGTTAAAATCAAATAAATTTCGCAAACCAGTTTGTAAAACCGTATTGCACAGTCTCTGTCTCTATCTCTACTACATATAAAGCAAAAATATTTTCTTTAATCTTTAAGTAACTTAAAATTGAGTATTGTTTAATACTCATATACCCTTATAAAACTTAAATTTAAATATTTTGTTACTTATCCAAATAAAACGTTTTTAAAAATAGATTTTGAAATGTTGTCTTAAAAGTAGTTTTTGTTTCTAAAATTAATATTGTTTCTAATCTTTATCATCATATATATATATATTTTTTTATTTATTTATTTTTTTACAAATTCATCCCAATCCTGATCCATATTTCAATCTCAATTTGTTAAACGGAAACTGATATAATGTTGAATGATAATGAAGACTTGTCAACGTCAATTGTTAAACGTTACATGAACACATAATCACAATATCTCAACTATAATATATGCCGTTATAAAATCCTGTCGCTATCTATGGGTACACACCGATTGCATATAATGAAAAAATGTTTTTTCCTTAATCTTTAAAAAACTTAAAAATAAGTAATGTTTAATCCACAAATTATCATTTAAAACTTAAGTTATAATTTTTTTTTTGTACTTTCCCACATTAAAACATTTTTAAATATAGTTTTGAAATAATTACCTTAAAAATAGTTTTCGTTTATTAAATAAATTTTGTTTATAAAATAGTTTTCCTTTTTAGAAATTTATCCAAATCACGTCTCAATCCTGATTTATATTTCAATCACAAAATAGTATGATATTGTTGTCACCTTGGAAGATGATGAAAACTTGCTAACGTCAATTGCTAAACGTTACACAATATTTCAAGTATATTTGTTGTTAAAAAATCCGTGGTTGCACACGGTACACGTGTGGTATATATTGAATCATATAAAAACCATATTCAAACGTGTATATTTTTACAATCAAAATTCATTAATAGCTTTTGAATTACTATTAGAGAGTTGTCATTATTTAATACACACCTTGTTTGCATTCAAGTAATTAATTAATTAAATCCAGTGTCGTTTTCAAACTCCCCAATGTCCTAACAAACTAATGACACAAATGTCCATTGATAAAGACAAGGCATCTGCTTTTAGCGTGACCTGACTTGCTTCCAACCAATTTAATTAAAGTATTATTCGTTCTTCACCCTATTTTCATTAATCAAAATGATAAACAAAGGTATAATCTCAACCTACTGAGGTGCATTTTTCCATTCTCTGAAACTGAACTTCTACATGTCAGCAAAACCTTTAAACCTTGAAAACATAATTCATATATCATAAACATAATATTTGACAGCAAACTTCGTATCTAAACCGCTTAAAAGCATTGCTTTCATGAAGTACGTGTGTCAACCAAAACACTCCTTTTCGACCCATAACTATAAAGGGCTAATGACACGAAATGTATCATAGTTGTCATGATTAGTTGATTACCTTTTATATGTATCGAACAAATTTGTTTGCTACTCTATGTACTAAACTTGATATTTTTGTATTTTTTTGTGTATTTTAAAACTATTTTGCCCCTCTTACGTCAATAAAATGAGAGGTAAAATATTCATAAAGTTAAGAAGAAGAAAAAAAACCAAAAAATCAAGTTTAGTACATAGGAAAAAAAAAGAAAAAAAAATGTTCGATACATGTAGACGAAAATCATGACAACTATGATACATTTAGAGGCTATTAGCCCAACTATATATAACCTTGTTCATAAACATTCAATTCATTTAAACATTCAATTCATTTACAAAATACTATTGATTTGTTAAAGACTATTTGAACTCAAAAGCTCTTTTACTACTATTTTGGGGCATTTACAAGTTTACTATCGAAAGAATGGTGTGAATGAGATACTTGTCACCTATTGCCACGAGCATTACCATTACCCTTCCAAAATCACCCTCTTTATCTATAAGCCGGTACCACTTCATATACCTTCTACATTTCGAGCTAGCTTTCCACTTGCTTGCCTCGACCTCCTTGGATGAATAGATGATCAACACTTGAAGTCTGTTTTTTAGTTTATCCCCAAATTCTCTAAAGCTTTCTGAAGATTATCTGCTTTTATTTCCAATTTATGTGACTAATCCGCTTTTTTACCTAAAGTGCCACCATAAAACACGTATTTCTACACGCGTAAGAATGAAGGAATAAATCCCAGGATTAACATGTTATAAGTCCATAAGGGTATTTCTGTCTTTTCATACCATCTTTCTTACTTTGACACAATTAGTCCTCATCATTAGTTCTTTCACATTGTAGGACCTTTTTTGTTAACTTACGTCACATTTGTGGTCCTTACTAACTATCATAAACTAAAACTCAAATTTTGGGGTGTTACAAATGGTTTCATGATTCATCACGAACAAGTTCGTTGTTACATTGATCACAATAATGAGTTTCTCGATATTTTCTTAAGAGAACTTTAGCACCCACAAATCGTATATTAGAACACATTGTCAATTTGTGCTAGAGTTTCACGTTATATGACTAGAAAGGTACATTTTCTTAACGTACGTTATCTTTTTTAGGCGATTGTGTTAAGTTACTAACGAAGAGCTAGTAAAATCAATTACGAAGTACATGATACGAAATTACAAGAGTCACTAAACCTAACTATCTTATTAGGATAAGCTTTCCTAATCCTGCCACTAATCCAAGTGATATATAAGAGTTTAATGTTATTGAAAAGGAGATCCTCTAAAATTCGCTTTGAGTGAAGACCGATAAAGATTTGATCTTTAAAATGAGAGATGTACTAACATGCTAGAAGAAGAAAATAGTAGTGTAATATACTGAACTTTTTTATCATGGGGCTTGTGGTCTACTGGTAAAGGCTTAAGTAGTTAAGCGAGCCCAAATGAGAGTAGTACCAGTTTGGGTGACCGATCAGGAAGTCCTCACTTGGAAACCACAAGCTCTAATGATATCAGGCGAATCGAAAATAGGAGTGGGGTTATCCCCTAAGGAGAGGCTCGCGGTTGGTATCTTTGCCCGAGGATGCGGCACTAACTCGAGCCAACAACTAACAACTAACCCGCCGTTCAAAATATATATATATATATATATATATATATATATATATATATATATATATATATATATATATATATATATATATATATATATATATATATATATATATATACTGAACTTTTTTTCCAAATAAGAAAATAATGTAATTGCTCTTCTTTTTGTAAGAAAATTTTGAGGTAACATAATATTGTATGTATGTGTTAGCTCGTGATTAGATTGCTAAGATACTTGCATGATCTCAGTAGATTAGTGTAATAACAACCCTAGTAGTTAAACTTCAATTTTTTTGGTGTGAGGGAGTTACAATGTAAAGGACGTTTTGTGGTTAGGATTTTGACCATCCATCATACCAAATCCTTTATCTAGGGTTTCCAAAAGAGTTGATCCAAGTACCTTTCTATCCATGAATAAATTGATTCTCTATAAGAAACCCAAGAAAACACATAAACTTGTAGCTAATCACAAACTAATAGAACATCGTCTAACACACCTGATGTGCTAAATGTGTGTACAAGTTTTAAATTTATAAACACGATTACCGGATCTAGAAATAACACATACAAGCAAGTGAACTCGTCCGCTATAGCAAGATTGGGTTGGTAAGTCGGGATCGTTCGCAGGGATTTGAGAGTGAATCTAAGCTTAAGTTTAAAATTAAATCTCTAATTCTAGCGATAATGATTATAAGATAATTCAAATGATTAAAAACTACACTTGCTTAGACTAGTTAACTACTCATAAGAAAAGCATGATTGTGATAACTTCCTTAACATGTTGGTAATTAGAATTAGTTGGTGTTCTAATCTATCGTTTCTACAAGTTAAATCTTCGTCAAGATTTTAGTTTATAAAAACAAGCATTAGGTTTGGACCAATCAATTCAAGATCAATTCAAGGTTCATGAAGTTGAGTTAACAACCTTAAATACAAAAATAGTTTCTTGTTTAATAAAATACTCTTAAGAAATGGTCAATACAAAAGGTAACCGAATCATAGACAACAAGGTTACAATTGATTATAAAATACTAAAACTTTCGACCAATTAGGCATTTATAACCAATCCGATTTGATTAACAAAAAGTATCCTCATTACAATTATACCTTAGTTCCTTTGTTTAATCAAGAATAATTATGGTGAAAAACAATCTTTTATAGACAAAAGATTATAACTAGTTGAATGATAACAACCCTTTCGGCCAATGATATTATAAGCAACTAGTTAAACTTGACTCAACAAATGTCACTATGAAACTTTAGTCTAATTGGGTTTTAGAATTGACTTGAAATTGAATTAAAACATGTTATCACAATCATAGACTAATCATTTAGTAATTAACATCATATAAGCAAATGCAAAAAGGTTACTAGCCACTCATAGCAAACATGAACATAAACTCAGAATATTGAACATTAGAAATCATATTTAAAGTCTTACAAATGTTTGGAATATGATTACAAATGAATAGGAAATAATTTTCTAAGTGTTGGTGTTGACTTCTAGAGAATTTGACCTCCGGATGTTGACTTTTTGGACTTCCAATGCTTCCTGAACTTTTATGGACGAATTTGAGACTTGTGAGACTAGTAAAGGATTGCTTTGTTGTTGGTGTATTGAGTTGTAATAGTTGTGATGAATTGTGTCTTGAAATGAGATTGCAAAGCCACTATTTATACTAATCATCAAGCCTAGGCTCATCAATGCAACAACTTAGCCTCCAAGGTGAATAGAAGGACCTAGAATGGCAGAGAAAATGGCCTAGAATCGGGTAGAATGAGATATAAAACATCTTGCAAAACTTTAACGAGCTGACCAATCGATCGGTATCGGGCTCTGACCGATCGGTTGGTTGTGACCTCTGCGACTAACCGGTCGGTTGGAGTTATAACCGATCGATTGCTTGTGACAAATTCCTCTGTCCGATCGGTTGGATTGAATACCGATCGGTTGCTTTTGTTCTGACAGCAACAAACTTGATCTTTACTTGGCTCTTCGTTCTTTGTCCAAACTTGATTATTCCTTGTCAACGTTC
Source organism: Artemisia argyi (assembly GCA_030686995.1). Lineage (NCBI taxonomy): Eukaryota > Viridiplantae > Streptophyta > Magnoliopsida > Asterales > Asteraceae > Artemisia > Artemisia argyi. The sequence goes on along the minus strand of CM060687.1, from coordinate 165,791,960 downwards.
TTTGGAATGATGAAAACTTGGATTCTTCTTTGTGAAATGCTTGAATGAATTGAATCTCGAGATGAGAATGACATTTACTTCATTTTCTTCACTTTTCCTGTTTTTGGCTACAAATGCTTTCAAACACATTTTGATACGATTATGGGACAAAAGCATATAAAAATAGCCGAAAAACATACGAATAATGCCACTAAAAACATGCACAATTTGAGCGTTATCAGCACCGCTTACCAAATTGTTTTGTGTTATGTTGATTGTGTCCACCACATTTTAGAGCAATAGTTTGATGTGAAATCCTGCAATTCCTAAAAGGAACCACAAGAGTATTGATGAGTCAAGAAAATGATTGTATTCAATTTTTATATCATTGGTATATGAGTTAAGTCTATTAAATAAAAACGTATTTTCAATATTTAACTCATTTAGTAAACGAACTTTTTTTATACACGTTCTAGCATGCCAAACTTTCAAACTCGTTATAGGTTAGTAAATATGGTAACCGACTACCAGCTCATCAGGTAAAATCAATTACCAATTTACCTATATATAAAACGTGTACACATAACTCATGGTAAACATATATCCAAACACATCTAAAAAACAATTCATTTCACCATGTCTCCTTGGTTTATCACCATAACTCCATAACCATCACTAGCCACCTCTTGTAATGGCGGCCACAACACTCAAAATAGCACCACCACCACATACCGCACCCCAACCACTATCCAAATTCCTCCACCCTTTCCACCTCGTCACTCCGTTCCTCAGACCACACATAAGCCATGTTTCTTAACCACTTATTAAACTAAAGTGGGCTATGTATAAGTCGACAAACCAGATACTTTGTCTTTATAAAATAAACATGTCCTTTTTTTGGTAAAAGGTTTTCCCGGTAAATTTATTACTCCAAAAAACAATTAAGTACAACGAATGTGGGTGAATCCCACATCTCAGCCCAACTAGGCGAAAACAAACGCACCAACTATGCTTCAAACCTGAACTATCATCAGAATGACATCAACACTTATGAGACCTACTACAAATGTTATCTAAGTTGACCACAAAGACTAATGTCAAAGGCATCAGCAAACTGCATTTGAGCATTAGTCAAACCAGGATCAACAAAATTATCATCATCGTATACGTCTTAATGATCATAAGTTTCCTTCCATTGTTTATACAAGCTTTTATTTCCCACTCAACTACCACTTTTAGAAGCTTTATTAACTTTGGAGCTTGTAGAATCCATAAAACTGGCAGTTTCGTTGTAAACCTTGACCACTTCACTATCACTATCCTCATTAACCGGTAATCAACCGTTTAAGAAGCAACGATAGAAGAACTAGGAAGCATTGACTTACAAGGTAATAGCAGCTTCCCATCATCACCCATTAGTACAAGCTTCCAATCAAGCATCTTACTTTCTAGCTCATTAATCCTTGGAACCAAAAGTGTAGTACTTAGACTACCCAGATGTCGAACCAACCACATCTTGGACATCTTTCTTACCTGAATTTTGATGACCCCCCCCCCCCCCCCCCCCCCACCCCATTTGACCCAAGGTCATCATCTTTTTCAATCGTAATTTCCCCTTTATTTCTAACCTAATTTTCTACTAAACTTTAAATTGCTTGAGTATGTGAACTGAGTTGAATATTGTATATAGGTTTATGTTTTGGCTTCACATTGCATTACATGTGGCATTTAGTTTGATGAACTTTTGTGAATCGTGTTATTGGGTTTAAAGTTGATTAAAATGTAGTAATGGAATTCTTTTGCAAAATAGTGTTAAATAATTTATGTTCATTTATCGAATGTACATTTCTATTTAAGTAACTTAAACCCTTTACATATATAAATCATTTTTTAAAGAGCTAATTCTCTAAATAGTTCAGTCAAGTTTTTTACCTTTTCTTGACAAACAAACAAAAAAAAAAAAAAAAAAAAAAAAAAAATGCTCTTTCTAAAATAAACCGAACAACTTACGACTTTTTTACTTTTTGATTAGAAGTCGCTAAGTGACACAAAAAAATTAGCGCAATTTCTTTTTTTATTTCTCATGTGTAAAGGTGTTTTTGTCATTTCACAAAACACATTTAACAATTCCAATTCCAGTGATCACCACAAATCCATGGACCCAAATCCAGTGACCGTCAATGACCTCCATCACCACCTTCGCCCAACCCATCTCCACCATCCCTTCACCAACCTCCACCATCCATCCACCTTACAAGGAGGTACCCAGATCTTTCGAAATACATTGAAAAAGAATTAAAAAAAATGGGTCAAGCAGAAGATCAAATCATCATCTCAAACGTTTGAGAGATGAAGGTTAACTCATCATGGTCAAACATTCTTATATTTTCCAAGATCTTTCACTTTCAAACCACCATAATTTTTTCCCAGATCTTGGTCGTATCTTGGTGTGTGGTGAATCTAGGCCGTATTTTGATGTGGTGTATGTAGGTGTAGTAGATCTTGGTGCGTGGCGGCTGGCCATGGAGCCGTGGAGGAAACTGTGGGCAAGGTGGTGGCGGCGGCTTTCTGTGGTGATGGTGAGTTGATGAAAACGAATACGACAGACTCGATTGGTCAGAAAGTAAAAAATAGATGTGTAATTGTGTTTGTGAGTTGATGTTATTGTAATAGATGTGCAAATCTGGGTGGTGGTGATTGTGTTGTTTTGAATAGGGGAAAAATAATTGAAGTTCGCCTATGTAATGGGCTGTGGGCATGGTATGTACGTCCATGTCAATTGTACTTCAAAGATTTTGGCGTAATATATTTTACCGGGTCAAATGACCTTTTACCCAAAAAAAAAAAAAAAAAAAAAAAAAAAAAAATTGAAGATGAAGATGAAACACATATTTGTAATGGTGAATGAGAGTGAGAAAAAGAAAAGAAAATAGATGTGAAAATGTGTATCGTGAAATGACAAAAACACCCTTACATATAAGAAATAAAAAAAGAATTTGCGCAAATTTTTTTGTGTCACTTGTCGACTTCTAATCAAAAATAAAAAAGTTGCAGGTCGCTCGATCTATTTTAGGAAGAGTACTTTTTTTAGATTAAAAAAAAGGTAAAAAAAATTGAGCGACTGATCTATCTACAAACGTCCATAAAATGTCACACACAAATAATTGCGACACTTCTTGTTTCTTGTATTCTTTTATGTAAAAAAACAAGGGCGTTGAAAATGATTATACACGCATCTTTCACGACAAAATTCATATGTGTGCTCAAGTTTGGTAACAAGTGCATTGACAAAAATATTTTGTTTGAGTTGCATTTTAGCTCAACGTATTCGTTGATGCAATCTATTTAATTTGGCTTCTGGCTCGCAGACAAGAAGTTAAACATCAACATGTTTACTCTATTATTAAGGTTTCATCTAACATTAGTTAAATACGTCCCTTATAATCAATCTATTAACGTGTTTACCCTATAATTACGATTTTTAATCATTTTAGTAATCATACATTCATACTTACGTACGGCTGTCTGAGACTGTCTCTCAACGGAACAAATAGATGCAGTAACACTTCTAGCCAAAGAGATTTTTTCACTAAGATCGTGAAAAATCCATCAGAAACATCCGTTTTGATGAATTCCCCATGGATTTGGAGCGCCGAAAAAGGCCTTGTGGAAAAAATTCCCACCAACTTTCCGACGGGACGTACGCTATTTCAGACATATCAAACTGTCAGAATACTGTCAGCGAAGTTCCGACAAATCTTCCTATGAATACAAAGGGTTGTCAAAAATTCGTAGCTATATATGTTGTCGCTAGTTGCACAAGACTTGTGAGTTGCGACGAATTTCCCACAAATATTTTTCCGTCAAGAGTAGGTGAGAAATTATTTAGAGATTTGGTCACTAAGTGGTGTAGATAAACTTACAAGTTAACAAGCTTTCACATTAAAAATCCTTCAGTAATTTCCGTGTAAAAGAAAATGAAAATATATCTTTCGCCAATATCATACAAATTTCTCACGGATACAAGGTTTGTTGGAAATCTGTAACTTCAACGTTATTTCATTTCTCACAGTTCTTAAAACCTTCCAACAATGACGAAGCATAAAGTGTACTCCGTATTCAGCTTCATAGTTAAGCATTGCCGTGTTGTAGTAATCTTCATCTCTGGCTCCACTTATTGGCACCATATGCTTGAGGTTATTGTACACTCCACAAAAACGAGCCACGTTCGGGCGCATCGTCTTTCATTTCCCGTTCACCGTGTCGTACGTTCTATAACCTTCTTTTTTTGTTTTGCTCTCCATATATTTTATAACATCATTCCAAATTATGTCTCCCTTCCTCGATGTCGTACGTTCGACGACCTTGAGCTTTTTGTACACTCATTTATATTTTATAACATCATTTCCCATTCACCATGTCGTACAATCGACGACGTTCTTTTATTTATTTTTTATATAGTCAAATGGTTATAGTAGCTTTGGGCCCTTTTTTTTTTTTTGGCCTAAGTCACAAGCGACTTCTACTTGTGTTTTGGGGCTCGCCAACGTGAGTTGGTCACTCAGGACCCAACTCACTGCCACTCCGTCCGGCCTAAATTGTGACGCATATTGTAGGATTTCTAGCTAGGCTCGTGGTTTATCATTAACTTTTAATAGAGATAGGAGTACTTTTGTGCCGTGAATATATAGGTTGATCTTCTCGTGATTGATTAAACCATGTTAAACCTTTTGTATTCTTGTGTGATCGCTTATTCTCATTAGTATTAGTACGTACGTTAAACCTAACACACAAAATCGTGAATTAAACCACTTCATGCAATAAAGCAAAAGAAACAAAAAACAACCCATGATAGAATACAACCACCAACCATATGGGGAAACAAAATATAACTATTACCAACTACAAACACTATGTGAAACTTTTAACCATATTTGATGCACTAAAAACGTTTCGGTCCCGATGGCTATTATATGCATGCGGAAAGGAAAGATTTTACCTATTTGCTCTTCACCAACTTTTTATATGATATCTTATTGTCTTATGCATAGAAAAATTTGTAGATATACGTACATGCATTATTATTAAAACATAACTTATTTAAGATAATTAGATAACGTATGCCTTTCAGTTGAATTATAGGTCATACTCTTGTATTATCCGGCATTCGGGTATACACGGGTATATATGCTTTCACTTAGGTACGACTATCTACAATCTACCTCCCTATACCCAGTTTCAACGGATTACCTATGTTGTTGTTGTACTCTTTTATGAAATGCTAGTTACGTTGTATCAGAAGAAAAAGACAAAATAACTCAAGTTGAAACATATAGTAGCTAGTTAAAATTACCACTAAACCCTACGAATTCAAGCTTTGTATACCCATACCAACTCATTCATTGCACCACAATGTCGGTGTCGATTACAAACGAGATCCAATCATCTTGTATGTATGAACGCGTACAACGTTACGTACTTTTGTATTGCACGAGTAAAATGTGAGATTCTTTAAAGATAACAATGGTTTTGAATGTGATATCAAGATGTTATTAAGGTCCAGTGTCATTTTAAAGATGGTAGCTCATTCTCCTCTATGGTCCTTACTCTCACCACTAGGTACTTACTTTCTAACATGGACCCATTTTTCATATCCTTGTGTTTGATTAGTGTTGGTGGTTAGTTGTTTTCTTAACCCCAAGACCCCACAATCAAAAAGCTTAATTGCCACCAATTTCCAAAGTCTGGTGCCTCATTATGAACCTTCTATTCCATTTTCATGTTTTTTTCTTTTTCTAACTACTAAAAAGTGTATTTTGTATACATTAACTTATATCTACGCATATAGATATATGCATTTATATAAATTGTCATGTTGTCCTTGTTTCTTTGTGTTATTAACTTAGCATTCTCTCTTTTATTAACTTAGCATTCTCTCTTTCTTGCTACAATATGTCGAAAGAAGAGATGAGTCTATCGATGAATGTAAACGGTCATTCTAAGGTACCACCGGGGTTCCGATTCCACCCTACAGAAGAAGAGCTTCTTCATTACTATTTAAGGAAGAAGGTTGCGTATGAAAAGATCGATCTAGATGTTATTCGTGACATTGATCTTAACAAGCTTGAACCTTGGGATATCCAAGGTAAATATTCATTTGTTACGTGTGAAAAATTAATAGTGTTTTTTGTGTGTTTTATTCGTTTGTGGTTTTATAGAGAAATGTAGAATTGGATCAACCCCGCAAAATGATTGGTATTTCTTTAGTCACAAAGACAAGAAATATCCGACTGGAACACGTACTAATCGTGCAACTGCTGCTGGTTTCTGGAAAGCCACGGGACGGGATAAGGTTATTCATAGTAGCCATAGAAGAATTGGTATGAGGAAGACACTCGTGTTCTACAAAGGACGAGCACCTCATGGCCAAAAGTCTGATTGGATTATGCATGAATATAGACTCGATGATAATACAATTATCACCCAAGATTATGGTCATGTAAGTTATTTCGTACGAGTTACTTGTTTTTCTTGGTTATTCCCTTATTTCTATATCACTTTTTTGTAAAGAAAAGCAATGAACTTTAAGTCGATTTCAGGGTTCTAATTTGTGTGATTCGACTCAAGAAGAGGGGTGGGTCGTATGTCGTGTGTTCAAGAAGAAAAACTTCCATAAATCAGTCGAAAGCCCCCAAAGGTCATCAACGGCGCCTTCCACTGATTCAAATGCTCAAATGCATTCTTTAAATAAAAATGGAAGTGTTCATGATCAGTTCCTCGAGTACATCAATACTTGCAAGCAAGAAACTGATTCACTCGCCAATATAACCACCATGAAAGATTATAATCCAATGCAACAATTTATGAACCCGATCAACAACAGATTTCTCCACCTTCCTAGGCTTGACAATACTCCAAACATGACCACATCCGGTCACTACAACTCATCCACCACTAATCAAGACCCAAACTTTGCCCATAACTCCATGACTCAATTGCTAACTACTGATGCTGAACATCTGGACAACTGGGCTGATGTAGACCGTCTTGTGGCATCCCAACTTAATGGCGAACCACAATCCGATGAACCCAATAAAGACATATGTTTTGGACTTGACCATGAAGATCTAGAACCACCACAACTTCATGGCTCGTCATCCATGGCTAAACAAACATATACAAGTGAGATAGATCTATGGAGCTTTGCACAATCGTCATCACAGTCATCTTCACCAGATCCATTTTACAATTTATCGGTATAGCTCGCATAATTTTACTTCAGTTTTCATGAGATATACATTTTTTACCAAAGTTTTTACTTTACAGAACAAATAATATATACTTATGTATATTTGAAAGAATAAAAATAAGTTGCAATTGGTATGAAAAAATAGTGTGTTTAGCTAGCTAGGTTGTTGAAACTTGATGTAAAGTTATATAGTATCATTGTATTGTGATTGATGGACACCCATGAGTGATGAATTTATACTTCTATGGCAAAAACATTCGACACATCTTTATCATACACATAGTACTACAAGGATATGTCCCCCATATACTCTTTGTTTCACTGAATATTTTGGTCCTAAGTGACATATATTCTTTTAGACATATATATCTTTTAGTTCTAAATTTCATGAAGCAACTTTCAAAAGGATTTTTTAAATCTTTTAGGAAGATATAACATTACTTTCTTGTTTAGGGTCGTCACTATCACTCATTTCCTTTGTTTTGTTTATGTTCGTGTGGTGTTCTAAATATCAATTGTTTATAATAATAAACATTTTTGTTTGTTTTCATCCTACTTCAGTCTCTTGTCATTATTCGAATCATGTATAACGAATACAAATTTTGATGACCCTATGTTGACTTTTGATATTGCAAGTTAAATAGTTAATGATATAATAAAGTTGTTTCAACATATGAACGACCTTGTATTCTAAGAAAGGGTAAAACGTGCATGAATGATAACATCTTTTAGTTTAATCTTCATATTTGGCAATGTATTTTTAACACACATTGAATCCGGTCACATGCAATGCACTTTATGCAATATTAATATAGCTTTAGTCAACTTGTAATTATTTCTGCATTTTCATTTTTTGCATTATATTACCTTTACCTAAAACTGGAGATTTGCAATTGACAAAGTTTACAATGTATTGCTCTCTGTATGAATACAAATTGCATCGTCTAAAACTGAAAATGACGTAACGTTTATGAAGCTTTACTCGAGCTCGAGTTATAAGATCGACTTGTTTAAACCATTACACAAACTATAATATTATTTTAAGATGCTAATCTTAAGAATAAGGATAAATGATAGATTTAAATATATGCCATGAATTGGCTAATTTGGATGGTACATTTATCTCCATGTCTACTTGGCTTACTAATTTTTGGGTAAAATGGTAAAAGTTTCTCCGGTAAAATATATTACTCCAAAAACGTTTAGGAACATAGGATGAGGGTGAAATCCTTCACCTCAGCCGAATAAAAGTTAAAAAAAAAATGTATCAATTGTGCTTCAAATCTAAACAATCATAAGAGTGACATGACATACTTATGAACTAAACACAAATAAGGAGATTTACTTCCTAACACGACAAAGAAGCCAGATATCTAATTGATCACAAAAATTCTTCATCTTTCCAGGTAAATCATAAATCTGAGCCTCGTATCCGTCACTAAACTCAAGATCATCTTCACAGAATCCTCCTCCACCAGTCGAAGACATATACCTAGAAGTCTCGTCATCAGGCAACTAAACTTCATCTTCATCAGGTTCTTCTCATTGGTCCTCGGTAGACGTACTACGCTTGGAATCCAAAACCTCATTCGTAACCTTCATTTCCAATGGTTTCCCTTGCTCATCCACAAGCGCATGATTCCCATCCAGCATTTAGCTTTCAAGTTCATTAATCAGAGCTACCACACGAGTAGCATTTGTACTAAGAGTTTGATTACCTCCTCCCTCTTCCTCATCGGCCAAGGTACATAAAGCATCAAATGAATTTAAAGTAGGAGTAGCCTTATTAGCCATTTGTACCTTTGGATTCCCATTGGCCTTTGCCGCTTTTTTGGCAGAAATCGGGCGGTACACAAAAGTAGACTTAGGTTTCAAGCCAACCATTGGTCCACATGTAGGTTGACGCGGCATCTTGGATTTTTTAGACATATTTGAGACTATTTTATTAGGAAGATCATCTAGGATGTGTCCAAAGACTTTGCATTCTGAACGTCTAGGAGGTGTCAACTCGTACTCGACACAAATAGTGCTCGTAATAAACCCCTCACCTCTAAATTTAGGAACAACTACAATGGTGTCTCTTACTCAACATCAGCGTTAAGTTCAATCATAGCTCTAGCATAACTAGCCCTAGCCCAAGAATCAGTGCATATAGCAACCGTGTAAGAATCTAACAACGGGTTACCAATTTCGGTTGCAATAGCAATCAACTCATCTTCTGTAAAAGCATTGATTGGAAAATCATGGAATTTTACCCAAAACATGGATATTATAAACATCCTCCTTCATAATATTTGCATCTGGAGTCCATTGTTTAAGAATCAATGACACATTGCGAATTAACCATGGGCCACTTTCTAACATAGCTTCCATACCTTCTTTAGAACCAAATTTGAAGAAATGCATGTCTTTAATCATCTTGACTTAACAAGGCCAAATTTCCCCCATGTATTCTTTACATAGTTCTCAACAACCGGATAAGCCACACATTTACCCAGAAAGAACCCGTAAACAGTATTATTAAGCCGTTAATTCACAACACTAATCGATTCTTTTGAGACATGAACATCTACACCATTACCAGCCGGCGTAAATAAAGGTTAAAAGTTCTCTAGCTCGTATTTCCCTTTACTTTTGAAACAGAAGATATCGAATTGAAAACATTACCTGTCGGACTAGGTGAATTACCCACGTTAAATTTAGTAACCGGAACCCAAGTCACACCAATAGGCTCCTAAGTCTTTTTCCCACAGTCGTTTCCAAGGTAGGAAACTACATGTTCTTCATTTTAACAAGTGTCGAATTGAGTTCCACATTCACATTCACTTTCGATGCACAATCAGCCCCAATATTACTACCACCGTTTTTCTTATGCTCTCCTCCTCTCCCATCCAAATCTCAAAACCCTTTTTGCATTCTTACATCCAAAACAGCCTCAATAATGATATAACAATAAGCATGTTACATGCAACACAAAATGAAACGATCGCCACAAACCCTAAGATCGAATGTAACCCTAATTGTCCAAAATTGAAACGAAGAAAGAAACCATGATAAAGGATAGTTTAGATCGGTATAATACGTGAATCAGCTTAGGAAAATAATCCTACACTGAGGAAATGATGATTATATAAGTGATTATCACAAAACCCTAAAACCAGATAAACCCTAGACGATCAAACAGGAACGACCAGGATAGATTGGTTATATAAATATATCAAAGCACAGAAGATTGATGATTTATGGAGAACATTAAAGAGACACGATTAGATCTGTGTTTTCTCAAAAAAATGGCCAAAGAGAGGCTAGGGAGGCTAGGTTTTTTTTAACCTATGATCAAACAGATTTTTGGATATCTACTTGGCTTACTAATTTGACTAGTTACATTTTATTTCTGGATCAATTTAAAATATACATAGCACAAAGCACACACCCAATAATATAGTACATTGTACTCTATAATCATGATTATAAGCGTGCAAAAGTTCGTTAGAAAATAAATAAATAATAAGCGTGCAAAAGGGGATATTTAGATTTTTCGATTATATTTCTAAAGATTTAATACTCCATAAACTTTCGTTGAAAATTTTAAAAAGATGCATGATATGAATGTATTGAAAGTATGTAATTGGTTGGTTTGATCGATCTGGTCCCATTTTATAAAAGTGATAAGATGATGATTATGATAGTCCAACCAAATACCAACTTGACGATACATAAAGGAGGACTATAGAAAAAAGTTGTTATGTTAGGAGATTGAAAGTTACGACACTTTTAGTATAAGAAAGAATACATGCAATAAGATAATTTACTTTATACTTAAGCATTTGACAAACATGAACACATAGTACTAAAATAAATCATCATATTTTGGAATGCTGGAGACAAAAGATGTTATGTAGTAAACTACATGGCCATATCGAACCCTCATGACTATACGACACGTAAACTTGATAAATTGACTAGATGTAATACATACTTTTCCAATAGGTGAAACTGTTGATATTGAAAGATTATCACATGCAAATTCGTTGTGGTTTGGCCCTACAATCATGCAATTATGAAACTTTAACAAGCATTAATGTTTATTGAATATGATAAAGTTGTAGTGTGTGTTTAGTTATTGTCATTTGAGAATGATTACATACCTATTGCCATCGGAGAACAAGCCCACCACAACAACCATCTCTACAAGATTGATAAGTCCCTAGTGTGGTACTACCATATTAATCTATATATAGGAGGGAAATGTGTCGTTTAAATATATGTTCATTAACATTGATTAGTGTTTATTATGATAACGGAATTAGGTTTTGATCTATAATTACCACTTGTTGCAATCAATAGTACCATTATACCGACAACTCTACACATCAAGAACACATACAGATGCATCGGGACTTTCTGTATGGTGCATATTAAGCAACTTAAGTTCCACGTAAACGATGATAGGCTCGAATTCATCAATAGCTTAAGTGGTGTTTTGACGTTGATTTGTATATGAGAAAGTAACGGGTATGGATTTGAAAGAATAAGAGGGGACATAAATTGACAAAAGAGAAAATCCGCAACTAAATGATGATCCTACTTCATCTATAGCTTAGGGGGTGTTTGGTGTTGCATTAATTGGCTGTAAAAAACTAAGTTGTAAATGCTAGTGTTCTAGTGTTTGCCATGTTTTAGGTATTGTTGATGCTGTTTGATATGCCACCGAGAATCGTTAAGGGGCCGTTTGTTTCACATAATGTTTTTGAAAGAATTTTAATTTGCCAAAAGAATTATAATTTGCAAGGCCGGCTAAGAGGGAGTGCCAAATGTGCGTTGGCACAGGGCCACACAAAAAAAGAGACACCAAAAGTTGGAAACATTTGTTATATGTATATTATATTTTATCCCAATACAATAAAACTTTCTATAAAACATTGACATTGAGTAATGTGCAGTAATGTAGTATTATAACTGAATTTGACTTTCGTTCTTTTATGGGGCCAGACCAACAAGGGCTACACAAGTATAAAACGTGTATCATTAGGTAAATAAATAAAGAAAAAAACTTCACAAGCAATTTTATCATTAGGTAAATAAATAAAGAAAAAAACTTCACAAGCAATTTGAAGAATTGGAGGCAAAAAGTTACGGAAATAGTTTTCTAAGAATCTATCCTTAGGAATCCTATTATCCTAAATTTCGTAAATTTTACCATCAATCGATCAGGTAATGTTCCAAACTATTATTGTTTTGACTTTTTATTAAAATGTTTGCTTTTTATTATTCAATGTTTTATGTTCTAAGCTATAATTGGTAACTGTTTAACTACTTATTAGTTAGATTAATTATTTACTTCTTTTGATCTAACAAAAAGTATGCTATATTGGATGTTATGTTTTAGTATTATCTACTCCGTAAAATAGGGTAGCACCGTCATTGACGGACCCACATGTATGCCGGGTGTGGCACGGGATACATTCGATTTTATGTCACAGAGTGAAAAAAAGTATTCAAAACTGCCGTTTTTGTGGTATGTGCAACCCCCAAAATTGTGTTTGCTACTTTCGTTTTTTACAGTGTAACTTCAGTTAACCCAATATTTCTTTTATGCAACACCCTCTTAAAAATTCTGGGTCCGTCGCTGCACCGTAGTACTAATTAAATGTTTGTTGTTATTTCAATGCGTTTTAGAAATCATGTCACCTAAATTGAGAAAACACACATTTGGACATGATTCAAAGAGTTTAAAGAAAACAAAACTGAAGAGGCAAATAAGGAAGAATTTTGGGTCTATGCATACATACGTTAAAATAAAGAATTTGGATCTATTTAAATATTACTCCTTTCATCTCAAAATTATTGTCTTCTGATAAAAATAAAATAAATAAATAAAAAATAAACATAATTATTATTGTTTTCTCTCTCTTACTTTTGTTAGAATGACACTTTTACCCTTAACTAACTAATTAATTTCTCATTTAAAGTTTTTAAGAGTAACCTCAAATGAGGGTAATGTGATAAACTCGATTAAAATTCCCTTTCTAGTTTTAGTAGTGAACAATTAAAATGAGACGTACCAAAAAGGAAATGTAGACTATTAATTTGGGACGGATGGAGTAGTTAATTTGAATGCTTGTGACTCGGTTAACCATTTCTTTTAGTAACTTTGTTTCAATGTTTTTGGAATCTTAGTAATAACTTTTACGTATTATTGATGGATATTTTACACGTTTACTTTTTGTATTTAGTGGGGCCTCCGTGTAGTCATACCGCAGGGCCATCAAAATCCATGAGATGTAATTGTAATGAATTGTAATGTGATGCAATTGTAATATGTCAAAAGTAAAATTGCACTTGTTTGGTTGGTTGAAAACGTAATGTAATTAAACAAGATCAATAATAATAATAATAATAATAATAATAATAATAATAATAATAATAATAATAATAATAATAATAATAATAATAAATCAATAAATAATAATAATCCCAACTGTGGGCGAATTTTGGTGATGGTCATGGTTACTGTGGTGGATCTCCTTGATCCGGTCATGCTCTAATACATCCCCCCAGTTCTACACCCACTGTTGTTCCTTGTACATACACTCCACCTTTTCCTTGGGTTTTCGTTGTTTTTTTTTTTTTTTTTTTTTTTTTTTTTTTTTTTTTTTTCTCTTTGGTCGTGGCTGGGTAAGGTTCCGTTCTTGAAACCCTCCTCCCTTCCGTGTATAGTTTTTTGTTGTTCGTTGGTGGTAGCCTGGTTTAAGCCGTTTTCCTCTTTCTATGTGGTCGCGGAACACCATCTTGTTGGTCGAGCAGGTTGTGGGTGGCGATTTGGTACTTTGGGAAGAAAGTCCTTTTTCTTGTCTTGTTGCAGCCAGCGATTTGAAAGTCCCTTTTGTTGTCCTGTTTTACAGCCAGCGAGTTGATTTGGTGCCTTTGAGTGTGGTTTGATGGAGGTTTCATGGTGAGATTGCTTTGGTGCTTTTGAGTGGGTTTTCAGTGGGTCACACTTTTGCCTATTGTTCCAGTTGATGCGAGTTGAACAAAAGAGGGTCCCCCTATTGAGCCATAATATTATTTCTTTGAGTTGATTTGGTACTCTGCTTTTGTGATTACTTTTTTTTTTTTTTTTGGTCTCCACGTTTGGTTACTGGATCAGGACTAGGTGCTACCTTGGGCTTCTTGTTTTGGGCCTTGTTTGACATTGTACATATATTTATTTATTTGTGGGTATGGCGATTATGCGGTTTCATTGCCCTATTGTGGGTTTAAGTGGTTGTCATGATGGTCAAGGAAATGGCCTAACCAAAACCTCGTTGATCACTCATCTTCGTGATCGCCATTTCGGGGAAGATGCACTAACTACCACTAAGCAATCCCTGACTAATCATGATATTTTTGAGGCGGCTGAAGTTACGTTGAAACGCATGGGTCTCTGGTTATATGGGATTTGTTTTAAGACGCATACTCTTCGTACTAAGTGTCGGCATGGTTCTGATTTTGTGACACCTCCTGATTGTGGTGATGGTGTTGTTAGGTTTGTGTTATTTAGTCTCGCCAAGCCACAAGTTCCTTCTTCTCCTCGTGTTGAAGACTTGGTTTGGGATGAACGGTCTGGTTTTGATTTACACTTACTTGACACCTTGCTGTCTAAAGGGTTGCACACTGTCAAATCCATCCCTCCTAAGTGTCGTTTGGGTTTCTCTCGTGTTTTAAAAGGAGCTATTGATAAGGTGATTTGCACACCTGAGGACATTTCTTGTTAGGTTAGTATGCTAGTCTTACCACTTTGTCTTCTTAAAACCTTTTGCTCGAGGAGTAATGATTGGCTCCAAACGGTCAACTAAGTTGACCAAGTGATTTGGTCAACAAAGTCAAATTGCCTAGAGTCAATGCTCCGTGGATAGTACAGGGAAATCCCCGGGTCGTTAAGTCCCAACGAGATTGAAATTATATTTTGAACGTTTTTGGGAATGAGTGACACTGAGGATAGTAACCAAAGATGATTGGGTTTGATTTTACACTACTGATGTTATTATGGAAACAGTATATAACAAACTCAGTAAACAGATATGTATATAAGCACAAATCAAAAATCAGAATGGGATACAGACTGAAGAAAAGGTGACTTTTAAACAATTTAAAACTACAGGGGGTGCAATTGAAAATTTTACAAACTTAATTATAAAAGAAAATGAAATTAAAAAGAAAATTATTTTTTTGATTATTTTATTATTTAATATTAATTATTTAAATTAAAACTATTTAACTTTTTAATTAAAACTAATTAACTTAACAACTTAATAATACAAATTTAAACTAGAAAATTGCAAAATTAATTCCTAAAAATATAAAATGACTTAAAATAAATTTAAAAACTAAAAATACTAGTTTTTGTCATTTTGCGGATTTTCTATTAATTAAATACAAATTATATTAATTAAACTATTTTAACTAATTTAAATTACTAATGATACTAAAAATGATTTAGAAAATTAAAAAAAAAAAATTATAAATCTAATTAACCATCTCAGAAATCCTAAAAAATTATAAAAAGTTTCTAAAAATTATATTTAGACTATTTCACTAATTATTACTTAATTATTAATAAATATCTAATTTAACTATATTAATTAAGAAAATTAGAAAATGAACAGTAGAAATTAAAAGACTATTTTCTAAAAATGCTAAATTATTTATAAAACTTAGGAAAAATATAAAAAAAGTACTGTGGTTAACTAAAAATTAATAAAACTATTTAATTACTAATATTACTTAATTATTTAATTAAACTAATTTTAATTCTAATAATTATTAAATGAAAAGAGAAAAATCTATGAAAATTACTGAAAATACTTTAAAGTAAAATAAAATTAAGAAAAATATAAAAGTGATGAAGTGCTTATTAATAAGCTAAAAAGGAAAATTAAAAAGATAAATCCTATTAAATAGAAGCAATCACTATTTTTAAATTTGGTTTTTGTTGGTTTTTCTTATTGACAGATGATTATAAGCTAAAAATAAGTAACTTTTATAAAACAACTTTTGAAATAGCTTATTAATAAGCTATGTGCACCCCCTTGTGCTTACCAGTTGATTTAATAGCTTATTAGGACTTTGTGATTATTGAAAAAGCTGATAAATGAACAACTAAGCATAAACAGATGATTGACAACTTGAAAATAAGCAATTGGAAACAAATAAGCACTCAGGAAAAGCTGTTATGAGCCAAATAAGCACTTAGCAAGACACTAGGCCAAAACAGGCCAAACAAAGGGATTTTGAACCTCTGTGGGGTCCACATAAGTCAAGGGGGTCCAAAGTAAGGATTGAACCTTGAAGGTGGACTGGTCAACTTTCAAATAAGCCAATAAGCTGGGCTTATTGCTTATTTTTTAGCAGTGGGTGGGGAATGGAACTTGGGTGAAAAACCTGAGTCACTTAGTGCACTCAGGGAATTGGACAACCTATAAGCTACTTGCAGCCCTATCAAATAAGCTTAAAATGGTGAAAAAGCCCTGAACTGTCAAGATGGGTTGCTTGGCTTTCCAAAAAGCCAATAAGCTAAGGGTGGGGCCCACTAATGAATCAGCTATGGTCTTAGGAATATGGGTCACTTATACTGATGACTCAGTATATGTTTATGTGATATAAATAAATGACTAAAAACGTTATTCATATCTTTCGATATCTCTATGTTTTGATAATCACAAAACGAAAATACATCAAACCAAAGATCATGACGTAAACAAGTATTTAGTAGTAAATTATCACTTTCACCATCTAATCACTTAAGGTATGAACAAACATAGTGTTTAATGCATTATAAGATCAAAGGGATATTATTACAAAGTTTATTTTAATAAATAAACTTATTATATATTTTTGAAAAACACTTTTGGTAATAAAGAAAAATGTTTTAATCATACTAAATATATGAGTTCAAATTTTTAACCAAAATCAGTTAGTTTTTCACCAAATAAACTTTCCCCACTAAAAGACAAGTTTTCTGGCCGTTACAATTGGGCGGCCACCTTAATTATAAGGGGCGGTCCCCTTAATTTTAAGGGGGTCGGCCTTGATTTAAGGGGGCCGGCCACGCTCCTCTGTCAGAACTTGTTGCCTATATATACCATCTTAAATCTGGAATTTTTTTCACCTTTTTGCACTAGAAACTTTCTCGTTTAAATCTCCATTTCAATCATAAAAATCCTTTGATCATATAATTCATAAGCCTTTGTTTCCAAGTGATCCATAGCCTCATTCATTCAAGTGCAAAGAGAAGAATACTTCTAATCATCAAGACTAAGAGTATTACAACTTAGTATCATCTTGCTATCTAAGTTGCTTGATCATTTCATCTTGTATATCATTCATTCATTGGTGAACATTGTGTATATATTGGGTAGATAAGTTTAGATATAGGATCTAGATTTATTGAAGGTGTGAAGTAGCACTAGAAGTGAAGAAGTAGAAGTGGATAGGATTAGTGATAGAACAAATAAGTTGTGGTAGTATATTGAAGTGGAGATAGTTGTGAAGACAAAGAAGTTGAAGCTTTGAAGTTGAGGAGACCTTGAAGCCTAGAAGTTGTGAAGTAGCATATATTTTGGAGTAGTGGTTAGGACTTAGTAGTGAAGGTGTGAAGAAACAAGTGGCGTGAAGAAAAAGAGTTAGCGAAGTAGTAAGTTGTGAAGAAGCTAGGAGCGAAGTAGAAAGTTGTGAAGAAGCTAGGAGTGAAGTAGAAAGGTGTGAGAAAAAATTGGTGTGACGTAGATTAGTGTGAAGAAGTTGTGTAGAAGTTGTGATTGTGTTGTGACAAAGTAGTGGTGTGTAATTTGGTGTGTAAGGTTTTCTCCGCCATAAGGGAGGCTTTTGATCTAATGAAGAAAACTCTCGAGTAGGTTACTCGGGGAGTGGAGTAGGGCAAGGAAGGTGTCCTTCTAGCCGAACCACTATAAATCCTTTGTCTCTCGGTTTGATCTTTCCATCTCTCACTTTTTGATTATTTACTTTCTAGCATTTCATACATAATTATTATTGCTTGTGTTGTGCATATATTGATTTCACATAAAGATCAAACTAAAATTCATTCATAACATTAATCTTACAAAAACAAACCAAGTACATAAACTTATATTAAAACACTTTTACATATATATATGCTTATATATGATATGAAATTATAAATTCTTTCCCAACATTATACATAAGTAGTGTTTATACAAAATCGTAAATAAACTAGTATCTATACTTTTGCATTAAAGAAGTTTTGAAATTGTACATTATACATAAGTAGTGTTTATACAAAATCGTAAATAAACTAGTATCTATATTTTTGCATTAAAGAGTTTTGAAGTTCTCGTCTAATCGTTAGAAGCTAACTTTTACACAACAAATAAAACGAAAAAGACGTAAAACTATTCAAACCCCCCTTCTAGTTTTCCACAATTGGTATCAAGAGCCACGTCTAGCAAGTCTTTTAAAATAGATTGTATTTTAAAACTTGTAACGATCTATGGAATTCGAAAAATATCTAGAAGGGGAATTTACGCAAAAACCATCATTATTTGAAAATGATCATTTTCTTGAATGGAAAAATAAATTTGAAAATTATGTGAAATCAATAGATCTTGATCTTTGGCATATCATTTCAATTGGTGATCTTAAACCAACCAAAATGGATTTTGAAAATCAATATAATAATCTTCAAACCAAAATTGATAAAAATACTAAAGCCAAATTACTTATTTTCAAAACTCTACCAAGAGTTGAATATGAAAGATTATTTCTTTGTAAAACGGCAAATGATATTTGGAAATGTCTTTTAAAGCTTCACCATGAGAAATGTAAAACCAAAGATGATAAACTTGATATTGCACAAGAAATAGTTACTCTAGAAAATTTAATAGATAAATATTTAGTTGAAATAAACACATGTACTACTAGTTCAAATGTGATCATTGAAGGTATCAATAACGAAGAATACATGAGCCTAATCCAAAGAAAGAGTGTTAATAAATCATGGTGCAACATGTACGAAGAAGACGATGATAATACGGCTTATGAGAATATTCAAACAAATGTGAATACAAATATTGATGGTAAGGACTGCATGCCTCTCGATCTAAGCGAAACTACAAGTAAAACATGGAGCGACATGGACGATGGAATTGATCAACATATAGCATGTGAAAATTATACAACTACTAATAAGGTACAATCCGAAACCGAACATTTTTGCTATGATCAATTTATATTAGAATTTTCAAAATTGAAAAACAACTTCAAACATTTTTGCAACATTGACTCAAAACTGATTCCTAAAAATAAATCTTCAATATTCATTGAAAACAATTTTGAAAAGGAAATAATTTTAGAAGATAAAATGTCTAGACTTGAAAGCAATATTGAAATTGATCTTAAATGTAAATATTGTCAAGACTATAAACATGAAATTAAAATGGAAAATGAAAAAGCAAAAATATTAGCAAAATTTGAAAACAGCTCTAGATCTTTAAAATATTTACTTAACATTCAAAAGTCATTTTATGATAAAACCGGCCTAGGATTTACCGTAAATGATCCTTCAACAAATGTATCAAAACAAATAAAATTTGTTAAACCTAGTGGAGAAATTTAGAACTAATATTATTACACTCATTATTTATCTCTCTAGTCAAGAAAGTCATTGTTTGTTGATTAAAACAAACTACTGATGAATTCTTGTACTTCTCAATGACATCCTCATCATGTGCATTTAAATGCAATGGATGTTCTCAACTAACCAACTCGGACCCATGAGAATCTGGGTACCAAGCTCTTTATCATGTTTAAGTAATTAACGAACGAAGAGACTTTTAAGTTTTGGATTGCTCACCTTGCTCACTTACTTTTGACGACTATTGGTTCATATCACTATGTTTCACATTCTGCACATGTTTGGCCTATGACGTTGTTGCGGTCATTTATTGTCTCGGCATTTTGTTCTTCACTTTTGGAGTATTGGTTTTATGGTGTGTCCGTTACTATTTCAAGACGAAGGCTTCAAAGCACTACTATTCTTAGTCTTCACGACTTGTGATGATTGGTGTGATCGATTAAGCATTTCGGATCAAGCTCCCTTGATTTCTATTGCGTTGAAATTTTACTTTGCTACTTCGACATGTTTTGGGTAAACTTTTAAGATGTCTTCCATTACTCTCATGCCCGATCTTAAAGAAAAGCTGGACCTGAGGTAAGTTTTCTTTTCAAAAACTTGCCAATATTATATTATATTAAAGTATGCTTTAATTAGTATATGAATATGATTTAATTTATAAGTTGCCATGTTTTTAGATCATTAATACTAATATATGCATATATGATATTAGGATAATTAACCCTCTTGTTGTTTAGTCTATTATCATTTTCCTTAGTCTTCATTTATATTGAAGATCTTCTATGATCTATAGTAGAATACTTACCATTTAAGCTATATGATCTTACTAGTTGCATTAATAGATGTATTATAATTAAGACTTGTTAGTAACTTAATAGTATGATGTTCTTTGTGTATATATATATATATATATATATATATATATAT
Source organism: Artemisia argyi (assembly GCA_030686995.1). Classification (NCBI taxonomy): domain Eukaryota; kingdom Viridiplantae; phylum Streptophyta; class Magnoliopsida; order Asterales; family Asteraceae; genus Artemisia; species Artemisia argyi. The sequence goes on along the minus strand of CM060687.1, from coordinate 165,771,153 downwards.
ATATATATATATATATATATATATATATATATATATATATATATATATATGTCTATCTTGTATCCATAGATGATTTACTTTGTCCCTTTCTATCTCATTGCATTTAGATCATAAATATCTACCATCTCTCTCCCATATCTTTAGTTGCCAATAGAGATGATTATATGTGACAATGGGCTTAATTGATTCTCTTGAGTATGATAAGTTTTCATTTCAAATCCTTTGCTTGCAATTTCTTGATTATCAATATCAAAACATCATGTTTAAAACCTCTCTCTTTGAATAAAAATCTTTCAAATATCTATATTATATTGTTTTCCAAACAACATGTTTAACTATAAGCTACCATAACTTTATTTTAATCAAAATCAAGATTGAAAATTTTTTTTCTCATGTTATGAAACAAAATTCAATTTATTGTAATACACACTTGAATTTATTTCAAAACATTGTTGAATAAAACTAAAAACGTTTTGCTTAAAACATATTTGATTATCTCACATGTGTCATACACTTCTGTGGAAATGACATTCACAATTTAATCAAATCATTTCATGAGAATCATGGTTTGCCCATATGGATCTTGTTTGTAACAAGTCTTGAAGTCTATATAATCATATCTTCCTACTTGTTACTTGTAAGCAATCATCAATATGTTTGCACTAGCCTACATGTTATCATCTTCATATGGTTGCACATTTAACTAATTTGCTTTATTGCTTCCTTAGTTGCATATCTTAATTGATAAATTAGTATATAGCATGATTATTAGAAATTAATTGTCTACTTTACTTATTTCTATAACACTCTCTACATTCATGAATAATATGCCCTATATTGCCTCAAAGAGTTGAACTTACTTGAATCTAAATCCTAAAAAACAACCTTTTTGAAAATTTTCTGCCAAAAACTCATTTCTGGCATTCTGGGAATCACCAGATGGGCGGCCCCCTTAATTATATAAGGCGCCCCTTAATTTTAAGGGGACCGGCCATCTGATGGTCGGGGATACTGTTTTCTTTATCACTTTTTGACCCACTTCACCCTATACTTCCCAAAATTCACAAACATATTTTGTACCATACTATCCCTCAAAATTTACCTTCTTAAACCACATTTCTCATACACTATAAATACCCTCTTCCCATCATTAATGCCATCACACCCAAAAATGTCATCTCCCAACAACCAAAAACCAAATATTTCAAGAACCGCAAGGATCTCCGTCAAACCCGTTTGGAGGAGGAAACTTGATTCATGTCATAACTCAAGTGATGTTGTTCCAAGTCAACCAACAACTAAACCTCAAACCCACACTAATGACTCATCTCACAACCTATCATTCACTCATGCCCTCATTAATGCTTCTTCTTATGATGAGCATGCTCAATCCCAAAACAACAATCTCAATCTCTCAATCAATACTTCACATGTTGCTCATTCAACAAAAACACCACTCACTCATGAAGAACCTCTTCCACCCATTTCATGTTTTCATGACTACCCAAGCTCAACCATGTCTCCACCACCAAAAGTACCACCACCACATCCTACAACTTCACATGCCATTCCTATGTTGCATGTTCAAACCTTCACCCAAGACAACTATCATGTTCCACCACCATCACCTTCCTCCGAACACTTGAAGTTCGTTGAGGGGCTAAAAGAGGCTCATGAGCTTAGTGCTCTTTTAGCATTACATCTTGCTCAACGCAATTTGGATCCACCCCAATCAAGCTCACCATCATCACCACACAACATCAACCAAATTGAGAAGCATGTTAACAATTGCCCTTTTTGCATCTTTCTTCAACAACAAACCATTGCATTGAATGAGCACTTCACTTGGATTGAGTATCTTCTTACTAGATCTCAACAAACATCATCACTTGAACAACATCAAAACCCTCAAACAACAAACCCAACTTCAAATCCACCACCTACAAGCTCCACATCTCCAAACTCACCAACATCCATGTAACCAAAAGTTTATCTCCACTAAACCACCAAGCATTTTATATGCTTATGTTTCTCTTTTTCAAATAAAACTCCTCAACCATTTTGGGATTCAAGAAAGTTTGGTGACACTCCTTGTTGGCACATTAGGATGTTCTACTTAGTTTAGTACTCTATCTTTATGGACTTTGTAAAAATGATTATGGGTTGACATAATCATTTTCTATTAATGAATGATTTAATATGTGTTTCTAATTATCTTTTTCCATGCTTATTATTAGTTGGTATTATGTTATATGTGTTTGCTTGTGCCATGCTTGTGCTTCTAATATTTTTCTTGCAAAAATTCCATTACTCGAACCCTTGGTGCCCTCAAACGAGGGGGGGCATACATCAAGGGGAAGCTTCCTTCTTATTGGCTTAAACCTTTTTAATTTTACAAAAAAGGGGAGAAGTAAATATAAACTCACTAAATACTTGTCTAAAAAATAATTTTTGGATTTAATGAGTTTAGGTTTTGTAATCATCAAAAGGAGGAAATTGTTGATATAAATAAATGACTAAAAACGTTATTCATATCTTTCGATATCTCTATGTTTTGATAATCACAAAACGAAAACACATCAAACCAAAGATCATGACGTAAACAAGTATTTAGTAGTAAATAATCACTTTCACCATCTAATCACTTAAGGTATGAACAAACATAGTGTTTAATGCATTATAAGATCAAAGGGATATTATTACAAAGTTTATTTTAATAAATAAACTTATTATATATTTTTGAAAAACACTTTTGGTAATAAAGAAAAATGTTTTAATCATACTAAATATATGAGTTCAAATTTTTAACCAAAATCAGTTAGTTTTTCACCAAATAAACTTTCCCCACTAAAAGACAAGTTTTCTGGCCGTTACAATTGGGCGGCCACCTTAATTATAAGGGGCGGTCCCCTTAATTTTAAGGGGGTCGGCCTTGATTTAAGGGGGCCGGCCACGCTCCTCTGTCAGAACTTGTTGCCTATATATACCATCTTAAATCTGGAATTTTTCTCACCTTTTTGCACTAGAAACTTTCTGGTTTAAATCTCCATTTCAATCATAAAAATCCTTTGATCATATAATTCATATGCCTTTGTTTCCAAGTGATCCAAAGCCTCATTCATTCAAGTGCAAAGAGAAGAATACTTCTAATCATCAAGACTAAGAGTATTACAACTTAGTATCATCTTGCTATCTAAGTTGCTTGATCATTTCATCTTGTATATCATTCATTCATTGGTGAACATTGTGTATATATTGGGTAGATAAGTTTAGATATAGGATCTAGATTTATTGAAGGTGTGAAGTAGCACTAGAAGTGAAGAAGTAGAAGTGGATAGGATTAGTGATAGAACAAATAAGTTGTGGTAGTATATTGAAGTGGAGATAGTTGTGAAGACAAAGAAGTTGAAGCTTTGAAGTTGAGAAGACCTTGAAGCCTAGAAGTTGTGAAGTAGCATATATTTTGGAGTAGTGGTTAGGACTTAGTAGTGAAGGTGTGAAGAAACAAGTGGCGTGAAGAAAAAGAGTTAGCGAAGTAGTAAGTTGTGAAGAAGCTAGGAGCGAAGTAGAAAGTTGTGAAGAAGCTAGGAGTGAAGTAGAAAGGTGTGAGAAAAAATTGGTGTGACGTAGATTAGTGTGAAGAAGTTGTGTAGAAGTTGTGATTGTGTTGTGACAAAGTAGTGGTGTGTAATTTGGTGTGTAAGGTTTTCTCCGCCATAAGGGAGGCTTTTGATCTAATGAAGAAAACTCTCGAGTAGGTTACTCGGGGAGTGGAGTAGGGCAAGGAAGGTGTCCTTCTAGCCGAACCACTATAAATCCTTTGTCTCTCGGTTTGATCTTTCCATCTCTCACTTTTTGATTATTTACTTACTAGCATTTCATACATAATTATTATTGCTTGTGTTGTGCATATATTGATTTCACATAAAGATCAAACTAAAATTCATTCATAACATTAATCTTACAAAAACAAACCAAGTACATAAACTTATATTAAAACACTTTTACATATATATATGCTTATATATGATATATGAAATTATAAATTCTTTCCCAACATTATACATAAGTAGTGTTTATACAAAATCGTAAATAAACTAGTATTTATACTTTTGCATTAAAGAAGTTTTGAAATTGTACATTATACATAAGTAGTGTTTATACAAAATCGTAAATAAACTAGTATCTATATTTTTGCATTAAAGAGTTTTGAAGTTCTCGTCTAATCGTTAGAAGCTAACTTTTACACAACAAATAAAACGAAAAAGACGTAAAACTATTCAAACCCCCCTTCTAGTTTTCCACAATTGGTATCAAGAGCCACGTCTAGCAAGTCTTTTAAAATAGATTGTATTTTAAAACTTGTAACGATCTATGGAATTCGAAAAATATCTAGAAGGGGAATTTACGCAAAAACCATCATTATTTGAAAATGATCATTTTCTTGAATGGAAAAATAAATTTGAAAATTATGTGAAATCAATAGATCTTGATCTTTGGCATATCATTTCAATTGGTGATCTTAAACCAACCAAAATGGATTTTGAAAATCAATATAATAATCTTCAAACCAAAATTGATAAAAATACTAAAGCCAAATTACTTATTTTCAAAACTCTACCAAGAGTTGAATATGAAAGATTATTTCTTTGTAAAACGGCAAATGATATTTGGAAATGTCTTTTAAAGCTTCACCATGAGAAATGTAAAACCAAAGATGATAAACTTGATATTGCACAAGAAATAGTTACTCTAGAAAATTTAATAGATAAATATTTAGTTGAAATAAACACATGTACTACTAGTTCAAATATGATCATTGAAGGTATCAATAACGAAGAATACATGAGCCTAATCCAAAGAAAGAGTGTTAATAAATCATGGTGCAACATGTACGAAGAAGACGATGATAATACGGCTTATGAGAATATTCAAACAAATGTGAATACAAATATTGATGGTAAGGACTACATGCCTCTCGATCTAAGCGAAACTACAAGTAAAACATGGAGCGACATGGACGATGGAATTGATCAACATATAGCATGTGAAGATTATACAACTACTAATAAGGTACAATCCGAAACCGAACATTTTTGCTATGATCAATTTATATTAGAATTTTCAAAATTGAAAAACAACTTCAAACATTTTTGCAACATTGACTCAAAACTGATTCCTAAAAATAAATCTTCAATATTCATTGAAAACAATTTTGAAAAGGAAATAATTTTAGAAGATAAAATGTCTAGACTTGAAAGCAATATTGAAATTGATCTTAAATGTAAATATTGTCAAGACTATAAACATGAAATTAAAATGGAAAATGAAAAAGCAAAAATATTAGCAAAATTTAAAAATAGCTCTAGATCTTTAAAATATTTACTTAACATTCAAAAGTCATTTTATGATAAAACCGGCCTAGGATTTACCGTAAATGATCCTTCAACAAATGTATCAAAACAAATAAAATTTGTTAAACCTAGTGGAGAAATTTAGAACTAATATTATTACACTCATTATTTATCTCTCTAGTCAAGAAAGTCATTGTTTGTTGATTAAAACAAACTACTGATGAATTCTTGTACTTCTCAATGACATCCTCATCATGTGCATTTAAATGCAATGGATGTTCTCAACTAACCAACTCGGACCCATGAGAATCTGGGTACCAAGCTCTTTATCATGTTTAAGTAATTAACGAACGAAGAGACTTTTAAGTTTTGGATTGCTCACCTTGCTCACTTACTTTTGACGACTATTGGTTCATATCACTATGTTTCACATTCTGCACATGTTTGGCCTATGACGTTGTTGCGGTCATTTATTGTCTCGGCATTTTGTTCTTCACTTTTGGAGTATTGGTTTTATGGTGTGTCCGTTACTATTTCAAGACGAAGGCTTCAAAGCACTACTATTCTTAGTCTTCACGACTTGTGATGATTGGTGTGATCGATTAAGCATTTCGGATCAAGCTCCCTTGATTTCTATTGCGTTGAAATTTTACTTTGCTACTTCGACATGTTTTGGGTAAACTTTTAAGATGTCTTCCATTACTCTCATGCCCGATCTTAAAGAAAAGCTGGACCTGAGGTAAGTTTTCTTTTCAAAAACTTGCCAATATTATATTATATTAAAGTATGCTTTAATTAGTATATGAATATATTTTAATTTATAAGTTGCCATGTTTTTAGATCATTAATACTAATATATGCATATATGATATTAGGATAATTAACCCTCTTGTTGTTTAGTCTATTATCATTTTCCTTAGTCTTCATTTATATTGAAGATCTTCTATGATCTATATCTTACTAGTTGCATTAATAGATGTATTATAATTAAGACTTGTTAGTAACTTAATAGTATGATGTTCTTTGTATATATATATATATATATATATATATATATATATATATATATATATATATATATATATATATATATATATATATATGTCTATCTTGTATCCATAGATGATTTACTTTGTCCCTTTCTATCTCATTGCATTTAGATCATAAATATCTACCATCTCTCTCCCATATCTTTAGTTGCCAATAGAGATGATTATATGTGACAATGGGCTTAATTGATTCTCTTGAGTATGATAAGTTTTCATTTCAAATCCTTTGCTTGCAATTTCTTGATTATCAATATCAAAACATCATGTTTAAAACCTCTCTCTTTGAATAAAAATCTTTCAAATATCTATATTATATTGTTTTCCAAACAACATGTTTAACTATAAGCTACCATAACTTTATTTTAATCAAAATCAAGATTGAAAATTTTTTTTCTCATGTTATGAAACAAAATTCAATTTATTGTAATACACACTTGAATTTATTTCAAAACATTGTTGAATAAAACTAAAAACGTTTTGCTTAAAACATATTTGATTATCTCACATGTGTCATACACTTCTGTGGAAATGACATTCACAATTTAATCAAATCATTTCATGAGAATCATGGTTTGCCCATATGGATCTTGTTTGTAACAAGTCTTGAAGTCTATATAATCATATCTTCCTACTTGTTACTTGTAAGCAATCATCAATATGTTTGCACTAGCCTACATGTTATCATCTTCATATGGTTGCACATTTAACTAATTTGCTTTATTGCTTCCTTAGTTGCATATCTTAATTGATAAATTAGTATATAGCATGATTATTAGAAATTAATTGTCTACTTTACTTATTTCTATAACACTCTCTACATTCATGAATAATATGCCCTATATTGCCTCAAAGAGTTGAACTTACTTGAATCTAAATCCTAAAAAACAACCTTTTTGAAAATTTTCTGCCAAAAACTCATTTCTGGCATTCTGGGAATCACCAGATGGGCGGCCCCCTTAATTTTAAGGGGACCGGCCATCTGATGGTCGGGGATACTGTTTTCTTTATCACTTTTTGACCCACTTCACCCTATACTTCCCAAAATTCACAAACATATTTTGTACCATACTATCCCTCAAAATTTACCTTCTTAAACCACATTTCTCATACACTATAAATACCCTCTTCCCATCATTAATGCCATCACACCCAAAAATGTCATCTCCCAACAACCAAAAACCAAATATTTCAAGAACCGCAAGGATCTCCGTCAAACCCGTTTGGAGGAGGAAACTTGATTCATGTCATAACTCAAGTGATGTTGTTCCAAGTCAACCAACAACTAAACCTCAAACCCACACTAATGACTCATCTCACAACTTATCATTCACTCATGCCCTCATTAATGCTTCTTCTTATGATGAGCATGCTCAATCCCAAAACAACAATCTCAATCTCTCAATCAATACTTCACATGTTGCTCATTCAACAAAAACACCACTCACTCATGAAGAACCTCTTCCACCCATTTCATGTTTTCATGACTACCCAAGCTCAACCATGTCTCCACCACCAAAAGTACCACCACCACATCCTACAACTTCACATGCCATTCCTATGTTGCATGTTCAAACCTTCACCCAAGACAACTATCATGTTCCACCACCATCACCTTCCTCCGAACACTTGAAGTTCGTTGAGGGGCTAAAAGAGGCTCATGAGCTTAGTGCTCTTTTAGCATTACATCTTGCTCAACGCAATTTGGATCCACCCCAATCAAGCTCACCATCATCACCACACAACATCAACCAAATTGAGAAGCATGTTAACAATTGCCCTTTTTGCATCTTTCTTCAACAACAAACCATTGCATTGAATGAGCACTTCACTTGGATTGAGTATCTTCTTACTAGATCTCAACAAACATCATCACTTGAACAACATCAAAACCCTCAAACAACAAACCCAACTTCAAATCCACCACCTACAAGCTCCACATCTCCAAACTCACCAACATCCATGTAACCAAAAGTTTATCTCCACTAAACCACCAAGCATTTTATATGCTTATGTTTCTCTTTTTCAAATAAAACTCCTCAACCATTTTGGGATTCAAGAAAGTTTGGTGACACTCCTTGTTGGCACATTAGGATGTTCTACTTAGTTTAGTACTCTATCTTTATGGACTTTGTAAAAATGATTATGGGTTGACATAATCATTTTCTATTAATGAATGATTTAATATGTGTTTCTAATTATCTTTTTCCATGCTTATTATTAGTTGGTATTATGTTATATGTGTTTGCTTGTGCTTCTAATATTTTTCTTGCAAAAATTCCATTACTCGAACCCTTGGTGCCCTCAAACGAGGGGGAGCATACATCAAGGGGAAGCTTCCTTCTTATTGGCTTAAACCTTTTTAATTTTACAAAAAAGGGGAGAAGTAAATATAAACTCACTAAATACTTGTCTAAAAAATAATTTTTGGATTTAATGAGTTTAGGTTTTGTAATCATCAAAAAGGAGGAAATTGTTGATATAAATAAATGACTAAAAACGTTATTCATATCTTTCGATATCTCTATGTTTTGATAATCACAAAACGAAAACACATCAAACCAAAGATCATGACGTAAACAAGTATTTAGTAGTAAATAATCACTTTCACCATCTAATCGCTTAAGGTATGAACAAACATAGTGTTTAATGCATTATAAGATCAAAGGGATATTATTACAAAGTTTATTTTAATATATAAACTTATTATATATTTTTGAAAAACACTTTTGGTAATAAAGAAAAATGTTTTAATCATACTAAATATATGATTTCAAAATTTTAACCAAAATCAGTTAGTTTTTCACCAAATAAACTTTCCCCACTAAAAGACAAGTTTTCTGGCCGTTACAGTTGGGCGGCCCCCTTAATTATAAGGGGCGGTCCCCTTAATTTTAAGGGGGCCGGCCTTGATTTAAGGGGGTCGGCCATGCTCCTCTGTCAGAACTTGTTGCCTATAAATACCACCTTAAATATGGAATTTTTCTCACCTTTTTGCACTAGAAACTTTCTGATTCAAATATCCATTTCAATCTTAAAAATCCTTTGATCATATAATTCATAAGCCTTTGTTTCCAAGTGATCAAAAGCCTCATTCGTTCAAGTGCAAAGAGAAGAATACTTCTAATCATCAAGACTAGGAGTATTACAACTTAGTATTATCTTGCTATCTAAGTTGCTTGATCATTTCATCTTGTATATCATTCATTCATTGGTGAACATTGTGTATATATTGGGTAGATAGGTTTAGATATAGGATCTAGATTTATTGAAGGTGTGAAGTAGCACTAGAAGTGAAGAAGTAGAAGTGGATAGGATTAGTGATAGAACAAATAAGTTGTGGTAGTATATTGAAGTGAAGATAGTTGTGAAGACAAAGAAGTTGAAGCTTTGAAGTTGAGAAGACCTTGAAGCCTAGAAGTTGTGAAGTTGCATATATTTTGGAGTAGTGGTTAGGACTTAGTAGTGAAGGTGTGAAGAAACAAGTGGCGTGAAGAAAAAGAGTTAGCGAAGTTGTAAGTTGTAAAGAAGCTAGGAGCGAAGTAGAAAGTTGTGAAGAAGCTAGGAGTGAAGTAGAAAGGTGTGAGGAAGAATTGGTGTGACGTAGATTAGTGTGAAGAAGTTGTGTAGAAGTTGCGATTGTGTTATGACAAAGTAGTGGTGTGTAATTTGGTGTGTAAGGTTTTCTCCGCCATAAGGGAGGCTTTTGATCTAGTGAAGAAAACTCTCGAGTAGGTGACTCGGGGAGTGGAGTAGAGCAAGGAAGGTGTCCTTGTAGCCGAACCACTATAAATCCTTTGTCTCTCGGTTTGATCTTTCTATCTCTCACTTTTTGATTATTTACTTACTAGCATTTCATACATAATTATTATTGCTTGTGTTGTGCATATATTGATTTCACATAAAGATCAAACTAAAATTCATTCATAACATTAATCTTACAAAAACAAACCAAGTACATAAACTTATATTAAAACACTTATACATATATATATATATATATATGCTTATATATGATATATGAAATTATAAATTTTTTCCCAACATTATATATAAGTAGTGTTTATATAAAATCGTAAATAAACCAGTATCTATACTTTTGCATTAAAGAAGTTTTGAAATTGTACATTATACATAAGTAGTGTTTATACAAAATCGTAAATAAACTAGTATCTATATTTTTGCATTAAAGAGTTTTGAAGTTCTTGTATAATCGTTAGAAGCTAACTTTTACAAAATAAATAAAACGAAAAAGACGTAAAACTATTCAACCCCCCTTCTAGTTTTCCATAGTTTATGAAATAAGCAAACTTGAAGACCAAAATAAGCTATGCTACAGTGAACTGAGATCCCATTTTATGATTAATCCTAAAAGCACTACTGATGAGCTTTTCAGAAAGCTAAAAATCAAGATCTAAGGTTTTGGTTTACACCCTGGAGGGGGGTTTGAAAGTTTGACCAATAACACAAGTACCCTGGTGCAGGGCAGTACCTTGCCTTGCAGGTCTAAATAAGCTGTTGTATAAGCTACACAAAAATTCACAAAAATAAGCTGGTGGTAGGAACTTGTAGCTTAGGTGACAGACAATAACTTGTGAAAAGCTCAGGGTCCAAATCTTAACACAAAAATCACAATAAATCCCCCAATTTTTGGTTTTCTGACAGTACATTGCAATTTGACTTTTTGAAATTATGAACTTAGGTTGACTTTTATGAACTTAGACCTGATTTTTATGACTGAAAATGGTTTAATAAGCTATGTTAAGACCAAATTAAGCTAAACCACTCACTTGTGAATGGAAATGGGGCATATGCCACTCTTTAACCAACACAGAGGGTAAATTTGGCCTGTTACTAAGTGATTTTGACTTTTTTATGAATAAGGCTTGTATTTAAGTGATGTTCTGAGTTAATGTGACACTAAGGAACATGTATGAGCAAGAAACAACAACAAGAACAAGCTTGATCATAGAGAAACAGTACAATCCAAACACTACTTAGATAATGAGAATTTAAAGAAATCTGAGTAAACTAATACAACAACTTAATCTATGAACTACAAACTATTTAATAAGCTATATTAAAATAGAAAAATCAATAATCAAGCACAAATAAGCACTAATGGTAAGAAACTCAATTTTAAGTGCAATTTCTTACAATTTTGCACCTCCAAACTATTTAACCAAGAACCAATGACCAAGGATCAACCTATAGGCCTTCCACAAGACCACTAACCCAAGGCAATCCAATATTTACCCTGCTCCAGCTTGAATCACCATGAAACCTGAATGTTGACTTTCGTTGACTATTTTTGTATTTTTAATTTTTTTATAACTAAACTGTTCTTAAGTGTTACTAATAGCTTTTATAAGCTATATGGGAGCTTATGTGAACTTAAGAGTCCATATCATTACACAGGAACAGTAAATAAACTTAATAATAATTTTGAAATAAAAGAGAACTTGCATAAACTAAGATTGAGCTTAAAACTTGAAATTGATTAATGGATAAGTTTAGATTACACTTAATAACACTAGTACAATGCTTATAAACTTGAAATTTGACTGAGAATTAAAGTTACAAACTAAACGAGACTAATTTTATAGTAAATGACTACTACTTGCTCCATTGTGCTTCTCTTCCTTTTATAGGCTTTAATTAGGGTTTCTGAACCCTCTCTGATCATTTCCCAGCAATCTCTAGCCATTGGATTGGCTTCATTTGATCTCAACCATTAGATTGGTTTTTGGCAGGAAATGCTGTTTTGGCATTTTATCTGTGTTGCGTGTGTAGGGAGGAGAGGCATTAATTGGGGAGGTGATGTTAGGTGCAGGGGGAGTGGGGTGGTGATGATGATAGTTGCAAGTGGGAGTGGAGGGGGATGAATACCAGGGTGGTATTTGGAGAGGTGGAGGTGGAGGAGATAAACAGTGGTTTGGGGGGAATTGATGGTTTTGACCATAGGGTCAAACTTTGACCCATAATAATATTAAGGGGGAGTTGGGCTGGTGTGGAGTTGGGCTTGTAAGGGGTATTGGGTGGGCTGGTTGTGTTTGTATTTGGATTGGATTAATATTAAGGGTCTGGTTTGGTTAATATTAATAACAAGGACCAACTTTGCAATAATCCGAAAGTTGAGGTGCTTGTTTTGCCACTTCCCCAAAGTTGTTTCAAGGTTAAATTCTACCAAGTTTCCATAGTCCAAGGATTATATATTAAATTTTCCACATTTGAACCTCCAAGGACTAAATCTGCCAACTTGTTAACTTCAGGGACCAAACATGTAAATTCACTAAACTTTCCAACCAAGGACCATTCCTGCCAAAGAAGAGTAGTACAAGGGCAAAATTTGATTTTCTCAAAGTTTTTAATATCCCCAGGACCATTTTTGTCAATTTTGCAAAGTTGAGGAACTAAACTTGTAATTTTGTGAAACTTTGCACCAAAGGACTAATTATGTTTATTTGTGATTCAAAAGGACCTTTGGTGAGTTTTCATGTTTTTAGAATAACTAGGGACTAGTTTTGACAACTTTTGAAAGTTGAGGGACTGAACTTGCCAATTATGCAAACTTTGTTCATATTTCATCTGTTTTTGATTATTTTGCATCTGAAACATATAAAACACACTTCTGGGATAATTTCAGTATTATGATGCATATTTGAGTGTTTTTTGATGTTTTGGTAGCTCAGATTAGATAAAAATGATGAGTATTTACACACTCATCAATCCCCCACACTAAAATATTGCTAGTCCCTAGCAATCTTTTGAGAAAAACTTAATGGGTTTGAAGTCTCTTTACCAAAAGCCATTACTTCTGGAGTAGCCAAATGTTTTAGCTAAAGTAAGAACTATGGTACACTGATAACCATATGATTTTGAGTAAACCATAAGCTGTCAACGGATTTGATTTGTCTTTACCAAAAGCTGTTTGCCTCTGGACTAGCCAACTCTTTGATGGAAATAAAGTCATCATCTTGGTGAGCTGATTACCAATTATAGTTTTTCCACTGCCTTTACCACAAGCCATAACCTTCCAGGCTAGCCAACTCTTCACGACTAAAGATATGGTGAGTTGAATCCCATATAATTTTGGTCAAATTGTCAGGCATCAACGGTTTTGAGATATCTTTACCAAGAGCCGTTTGCTCCTGGATTAGCCAGTCCTTTTGTGGCTTAACCAAGGTGGACTGATAACCATAAAAATTTTGAAATAAAGTGAAAAAATTTTAAAATTTTGGCTAAAAACGGGGGTATTAGAAGATATAATGTGATAAAATTCGCTAGAATTTCCCCCCCCCCCCCCCCCACACACACTTAGAGTTGAATATTGTCCTCAATATTCAAAGTCCCGGCTATTATGCCGACTCTTTGAACGGAAAGGGAAAATATTACAAGCTAAATGTGGAAATAACATTTTTTCACTTTATTTATATAGATATATATACATATATATATATTTTTTTTTTTGAGATTATATACATGGCGAATGATGAGTGCTCAAATACTCATCATTTTTGTCGTATTTAAACTGCCAAAACATACAAAAACAATCAAAAAGTCATCAAAATACTGAAATTATCTCAGGGATTGTGTTTTATACGTTTTAAATGCAAAATGAGCAAAAACAAGTGAAAAGTGATCAAAGTTTGCAATATTGACAGTTTCAGTCCCCCAAGTTTCAAAGTTTAGCAAAAATAGTCCCTAGAATTCAAAAATGTGGAATTTTATCAAAATAGGTCCTTGTACTATTTCGGATTGGCAAATTAAAACCTTTTTGATAATTATGGGAAAATGGCAATTTTAGTCCCCGGGGTTTGGAAATTTACAAAAATGGTCCCTGGGTGTTTATTTGTGAAAAATTACATTTTGGGTCCTTAGGTTATTGAAGTTGGCAACTTAGGTCCTTGTGGAATTGTACTATGGCAAGAATGGTCCTTGTGAGCATTTTGGGAAAGTAACAACTTCAGCCCCTCATTTTTCAGAATTTTCATTTATGGTCCTTGTGATTAATAAGCCTACAACCAAATAAACCAAACAAACCCTTAACCAATTTATCCAACCCACCCCTTTAATAAAAAAAAACCCAAACCATTATTTAAACCCAACCAAGCCCACCTTATTACTCCATCCTCACCAGGCCCATTTCACCTCACCCCATTAGCTAAACCAATCCACCCTCGTTTAATATATTACCCTGGGTCAAAATTGGTCAATCCCTTCCACCTCCCACATACCCGTGACCTCTATACCTGCCATAGCCAATACCATCATCACCTATCCTGCCACACTCCACCTCTCCTACTCTGCCATCACCACTCTAAGTCACCTTTACTCCATATAACAACAAACCCCACCCTGCCACAAGCAATAACTTGCTAAATACCAAAGTTTCCCGCCAAAAGGATTGAAGAGTCAGGATCAAATGTGAGAAATCAAACGGTTCAGAAAGAAGCTGGGAAAGGAAAAAGGGACACTCAGAAACCCTAGTGGGGCAATATAAAAGGAAGAATGGAAGCAGAAGGGAAGGGCTACTTTTTTAGTAGTTAGAGTATTTTCAATATGTAGTCAAATTAATATTAGAATATAAGGTTTTTATCCCAGTTATGTTAGTTTTCTGTTTCAAATCCATTTCAAGTTTGTTTGTATTGGAATTCACATTGTTCTCAGATTTTTAGAAGTTTAATGAAAAGCAAAAAATTTCAAGATTAAATTATGGTTCATGCTCAATTTGAAAGTAGTTAGGATAGTTTGATAAGCTCACATAAGCTTCCTAGCTTATTGTGAGTCTTTGTAGCCATTGGGTTCCACAGTTAAGGTATTTAGCTCAATTATCCAATAAAAAAGTCTATAAAAACTCCACTTACGGTGAAATAAGCTTTAGCTTATCCAGAACTGATTGTGAAGTCTTAGGCCTTGAGTTTTACTTATCTGAGCTTCTCACTGAGGATTAATCACCCTTGGTTGTGCTTGAGCAGCTGTAAGCCTTATTCCTCATTTAATTCAATTTTTCTATAAACTGCTTAATTTGATTATCATGACTGCTATCTAGTTTTTATTTGTGTTTTCAATCTTAGGTAGTTAACTTGAGTATGAAATTACTTGCTTTCCTGCTATTGTAGATTTGTGTTTAAAGTTTGTTCAAAATTTCATATTTGGTCATCTGTATGCATCATCTGTTTTAGCTTAGTATTCTGCTATTCTCTGCATCATTTCACCTTTTGCAACTTTTATTTAGCTTACATAAGTAGGTTGCATCAGTACCCTAGCTTATTTCATCTTAAATGTATAAAAACTAAAGATCAGTTAGTTTATTATGGGTGTTTGGATTAGCATTTCACTGTGTGGACTTGTTGTTGTTTTGTTGTTGTCTTGGCATTTTTAGAATGCATTAGGTCATTGTGGTGTAAATCAACCATAAAACCAGTAGGTCTAAGCTCTTAAAGTCAAAATTCACCTTGGAACTCATCTTACTTGATCTCTGTTGAAATTCACTGGTTCACAGTTGTCACACTAGCTCATAACTTGTTAATCTAGCATAATTTCATATCTCATTAGCTTAAAATAACATAAACAGTAAGTAATTTTGATTCAAAGTTCATCTTAGTCAACTTTTTAGTATAACTTTAAAAGTCAAAATGCAGCTTAGGTAATTTTTGAATAAAATTGTGAATTTCATGTAGGGCTTAATATTAGGTTTCATGCTTTGTGCTTGTAGGATAATGTTATTTGGCTGCTTATCTTCATTAGTATGTTTTTGTTTATTTTTTATCTCTTAGATTAAACTGCTTATTTGGCTTCTACTTTAGGATGTTTCTCTGAAACCTCCCCTGTGCAAGTCATTTAAGCTCATTTTCAATGGCTTGTAACCTCTTCATTAGTACATGATAGATTAAGACTTTTGTTGTTTTGGATTGCTTATCTGACCTGCTTGTTATGCATGTGAATTATTTTCCCTTTATTGCTTATCTCAAATGCTTATTGTGCCTTTCAACATCTTGCCATCACACTCTCAACACTGACTCATCAGTGTTTGAGAGCATTTTCATAAGCTCCTTGTGAGCTTGTTTGTGGGCATAAGCTTGTGCTTATTGGTTCTTTGAGAAGCTATTGAGCCCATATCATGGATTCCAGGCTTATTTTGGCATTTCTAGCTTATTGGATAAGCTGGAAAAGGCCTTAAAGTAGCCTGCAGGGTCTGCTAGTTGTTAGTAGTACTTGGATTTGCTTATTCTTGTTGATCAGCTTATTCAGTGAGCTTTTGTTGTTTATTTAGCTTGTTCTCAGTTCTCTTCACTTTCCTTAGCTTATTTTATTCCTTGGTTCAATTGTATCAGCTTATTGTGAGCTTTTGCATTCTCAAAACTCCACTTTTAAGCTCATAAGCTAAACTGTGGTATCCAATAAGCTCCTCTGAGCTTATTTGTGATTTGTAAAGAGTTTGTTTTCATTAAAGTTTCCTTATTTCAGTAGTATATTAGTTTTGTAAATCAAAAATCACAAAAACATCAACTTTAGGAAAGTGATAGCTTCTATTTAAGAAGCTTGAGCTTATTAGCTTATTTCTATTTTTTTTTTTGTTAAGCACTTGCTACTTTTTATATTTTTGTTAGTTTTCTGACACCTTGTAGTATTTATATAAAAAATTCCAGATTTTTGTTTGCTTGTTTAGTATTTATTAAAAATCAAAAACAGTTTTAAATAATTAATAAATAGTTAATAATTAATAATAATTAATTAAAAAGTCTTTAAAAATATAATTTTAATTTTAAAATTAGTTTTATAATATTTTAGATTTTTCCAAATTTATTTTTCATATTTTTAGTGTAATTTCATAATTAGTTATAATTTAGGTTAATTTAAATAATTAATATGTAATTAGAAAATAGTATTTAATTAATAATAATTAATATAGTAGTGTAAAAATTAATTTTAATTTTCTAAAAATTTTCTTTTATCATTAGGATTGTAAAAATGTAATTTTCATATTCATAGGAATTTTATTTCTATAAAACTCGCGTTTTATTTCGTACGTTAACGTAACTTTAAATTAAACGTACGCGTTTTTAGACTTAGCTTACGTTTTTAGTATATCTGATCATCAGTAATTATTTATATGGTGTTTATAAGTTATTATCATTGCTAATCTCGTAGTGTAATCATACAAACCCAATTCCTTACCTTTCTGTCCAAATTCACCCGATCACAAACCCTTTTTGATTACCATCACACATCGTCGGGACATAACGACCCGGGGAAGCCAATATATTCCGCGGAGATTGACTCTAGGCAGTTTGACCTTGTTGACCATTCTTTGGTCAATTTATGTTGACCGTTTGGAGCCAATCAGCGAACCATAGCAGGGGTAACTTCCCCCAAATTTAGGGTGAAAAACCCCTTATAGATGCTACTGTTTTTGTTTATCGAGTCACAAGCTTGACTCGATCCCCGAATTCATTGGTTCGTGGGGAAAGTTTGGAGATCTGGGACAACCATTGGTGGTATGTCCCCTCCAAAGTAGTGCTTTAACCGATGGCCATTCACTTTGAAGTTGGAGCCGTCAGGTTGAGATAACTCAACAGTTCCGTATGGAAACACTTTTGTTACAGTGAATGGCCAATACCAACGAGTTTTAAGCTTTCCTGAGAATATCTTCAATCGTGAGTTGAAGAGAAGGACTTTGTCACCGATGTTGAATACACGGTTTTTAATTTTGGAGTCGTGTATCTTCTTGGTTTTTTCCTTGTAAATCAAAGAATTCTCGTAAGCTTGATCACGAAGTTCGTTTAATTCGTTTAGTTTAACCTTGCGGTGATCACCCGCTGTCTGAAGGTCGAAATTTGCATGTTTTAAGGCCCAGTAAGCCTTATGTTCTAATTCGATCGGAAGATGACATGCTTTCCCGTACACTAGCTTATATGGAGTACACCCGATGGGTGTTTTGTAAGCAGTGCAGAAAGCCCATAGTGCATCATCCAGCTTATCCGACCAAGAGGCACGGTTTTCTCCTATCGTCCTCTCCAGAATTCTCTTAATACCCCGATTCGAGACCTCCACCTGCCCACTTGTTTGTAGGTGGTATGCAGTTGAAAGACGGTGAGTACACCATATTTCAACATCACTCTTGCAAATTGTTCATTGCAGAAGTGTGTGCCACGATCACTGATAATGGCACGAGGAGTCCCAAATCTGGCAAAGAGAGACTTCAAAAATTTAACGACTACTCGGGCATCATTGGTGGGTAAGGCTTTTGCCTCAACCCATTTTGACAGATAGTCGACAGCCACGAGTATGTATTTATTCCCTCGTGAGGACGGGAACGACCCCATAAAATCAATGCCCCACATATCAAATATTTCACAAACTTGGATGGCATTTTGTGGCATCTCATTTTTTTGGAAATATTACCGTGACGCTAGCAAGCCTCACAGTTTTGATAAGTTCATGGGTGTCTTTGTAGATTGTGGGCCAAAAGAATCCCGAATCAAACACCTTTTTGGCGGTGTAGTTTGGGTTATGATGTTCCCCCGTGGGTCCATCATGACAAGCTTTAAGAATTTCCGTGGCTTCTTGGCCATGGACACACCAACGGATGACTTGATCTACACATATTTTGAACAAGTAGGGGTCGTCCCAGAAGTAATGTTTTACATCTTTAAAGAATTTTCTTTTATGTTGGGACGACATCCCTTTCACAACGAAATTACCCGCATGGTAATTTGCAAAATTAGCAAACCATGGGGTAGTGGTTTCATCCCGGGTAGAGATTAGATTGAGAGTCTCCAGAGGAAAAGTTTCATTAATCTCTTTCCTCTCGAGAATATCCTGATGAGGATTCTCTAACCGGGATAAGTGATCAGCTGCAAGGTTCTCTACTCCTTTTTTGTCTCGTATGATTATATCGAATTCCTGAAGGAGCAGGACCCAACGGAGCAGTCTTGGCTTTGCGTCATGTATAGCGAACAGGTATTTCAAAGCCGAGTGGTCCGTATACACCACGCATTTGGTTAGGATTAAGTAAGGCCTAAATTTCTCAAAGGCATATACCACAGCTAATAATTCTTTTTCTGTGGTGGTATAGTGCGTTTGAGCTTCAGTCATGGTCTTACTTGCGTAGTGTATTGGCTGAAAATGTTTTGTTTTGCGTTGCCCCAGAACTGCACCAATAGCGAAGTCGCTAGCATCGCTCATAAGTTCGAAGGGTAAGTCCCAGTCGGGGGCAACAAGGATTGATGCCTCGGTGAGCCTTTTCTTTGGAGTAGAAAAAGCTTCGACGCACTCGGGGGAAAAGATGAAAGGACCTTCCTATTCAAGAAGATGAGTCATGGGCCGGGCTATTTTGTAGAAATCCTGAATGAATCTCCGATAGAACCCGGCATGGCCGAGGAAACTCCTTATGCCTTTAACAGTGGTGGGATGAGGTGGTTTAGCAATAACATCAATTTTGGCTTTATCGACCTCAATCCCACTTTTTGAAATTTTATGGCCAAGGACAATGCCCTCCTTGACCATAAAATAGCTCTTCTCCCAGTTTAGACAAAGATTCGTGTCTTCACAACGTTGAAGCATCTTTTCTAAATAGGAGAGGCATGAGTTGAAAGAATTCCCGATGACTGAGAAGTCATCCATGAATACCTCCATGGTTTTCCCGATCATGTCGTGGAAAATAGCCATCATGCACCTATGGAAAGTGCCCGGAGCGTTGCATAACCCAAAAGGCATGCGACGATAGGCAAATCTCCCGTAAGGGCATGTGAAGGTAGTCTTCTCTTGATCCTGTGGATCAATGGGAATCTGGAAGTAACCCGAGAAGCCGTCGAGGAAGCAATAATACTCATTCCACGCTAGTCTCTCGAGCATTTGATCCATAAAGGGCAGAGGAAAATGGTCCTTGCGGGTGGCTTCGTTAAGTTTTCTGTAATCGATACATACTTTCCACCCCATAACCAACCGAGTTGGTATCAACTCATTATCCTCATTTGTAACAACCGTAATGCCACCCTTTTTTGGAACACCATGTATGGGGCTAACCCAAGGACTGTCTGATATTGGGTAAATCAATCCAGCATCGAGAAATTTTAGAACTTCTCGCTTGATAACTTCGTGGATTTTTGGATTTACCCGTCTTTGATGCTGGACGGCAGGCTTAAAGTCATCCTCCATTAGGATTTTGTGTGTACAAAAATCCGGGTTAATACCCTTTATGTCTGAGAGCTTCCAAGCAATTGCTTGTTTGTGAACTTTAAAACTTTAAGCAGTGCAGTTTTCTCCTCATCCTTTAAATCTTTCACAATAATGACTGGTAACATATCGTTACCTTCCAAGAATGCATATTCTAGATGAGGAGGCAGGTCCTTAAGTTCGACCTCGGGGAAATCATCATTTTTCTCAACATATTTGATTTCCGCGTTATGAAATTGTTGAGGTAGAACAGGAAGAGGAGAGGGATCTATGTTTAATAATTTCTCAAGGAGAAAGATATCCCCCTCCAGGTCAATCTCTTGGTTATTTCGGGTACCGATTCACTTTTGAGAAAGGCCTCTATTTCCTCAAGGACGAAATCACTTCCCTCAAACGGAGTGAGGGAAGGAGAAGAATTAGCGATTATGGGGTGAGAAGAGGGAATGGTATTTCCACTCGGAGAACTATCAGCGAATCCAAGGATTTTCTGAGCATACTCCTCGGATGCAATGTCAATGACATCAATTCGGTTGACCGATTCAGCATCATAATTCGAGGAGTATCTCGAGGTTTGATCAAGATTGAATGTTATCGCTTCAGTGCCAACTTGTAACGTGATTTCCTCATCGAAAAGGTCGATCAATGCACGACCCGTCCTTAAGAATCCCCTCCCAAGAATGAGAGGAACTCTTGGATCCGCATCGAAATCAACTACGAAAAAGTCTGCCGAAAAATGGAACTTTCCCACTTTTACAAATACGGCCTCGGCAATACCGAGGGGACGTGAAATTGAACGGTCTGCAAGCTCGAGAGTCATGCATGTGGGACTAAGTTCCTGAAGAAAGAGCTTTTTCCAAACTGAGTAGGGCATTAAATTGATGCTTGCACTAAGATCGACCAAGGCAGAGCACTCAACCATCCCTGGGAAAATACATGGTATTAGAAATTTCCAGGGGTCTCCTAGCTTCTCGGGAAGCTGTTTCAACAGAACTGCAGAGCAATTTTCATTGAGTGGAGTTTGTGTCATCTCAAACAGTTTCTCTTTATTGCTCAATAGGTTTTTGATTGTCAATGCAAATTTGGGCATTAAAAGAAGAGCATCCGCAAAACTAATATCAAAGTGTAGCTCTTGGAAAATTTGGAAAAAATTTTCCATCTGATGATTAGCTTTTTCACGGAGCTTCTGGTCTTGCAATCGTGAGGGATATGGAATCGATGGTTTTGGGTTGGCTTTTGGGTTTTCAACAGGACCTTTGGGAGTTTCAAACACGACTCTTTTAGGGGGAGTCGGGACCGGGACAACTGGAGGAGGGATGTCATTGATACCTTCGTTATTATTAGGAAGTACCGTATCTGTAGTATCCTCAGTGTCACATTCCTCTACCTAGACAGGAGAAGTGGTAGACTGAGCTATGGGTCCTTTATAAGAAACTCCAATTCTTGTGGTGATCGCCTTTACATCGCCCCTCGGATTAGCGATCGTGTTGCTAGGTAAAGTACCTGAGCCCGAGGGTCGATCATTTAAAGACTTCTTCAATTCAGAGATCTGACTAACCAGCACTTTGTTCAATTCATCTTGGGATTTCATTAACTGTTTCAATAACTCATCAGATGATGGTCCAGTCGAAACAATGGCTTGATTTTGATTAGGAAAATTTTGAGCCCGATTGTTCTGGAAATTCCCGTGTTGCTGGTTGTTATTACCCTGGAAGTGGTTTTGTTGTTGAAAATTACCCTGATGGTAATTGTTCTGACCTTGATTTCGGTTATAATTCCCTTGGTTTTGATTTTGTTGAACCTGGTGTTGACCAGAGTTGAAATTCCCTTGGTTGTTAAAACCTTGGTTCATTCGGTTCTGGTTCTGATTCTGGTTAAAGTTCTGGTTTCTGTTTTGACCATTTTGGTTTTGGGACTGATTAAATCCCGGTGGTCCAATGTAGTTATTGGAACGATAACTCAACAGATTTCGGTCCCCTTGTGGTTGGTAAGAATTACCTCCCGTATTGTAGGAACCTTGGGCTACGAATACGTTCTCTTGAGTGAAGCCACCGGAGGCTGGGCACTCATGGTACGGGTGTGGACCACCACATGTTTCACAACTGATAGTTTTGATCTGCTAATTGTGATTTGTCTGGTGAATTCGGAGAACCGCAGCAGACAAATCATCAAACTTTTTGGTAAGAGCAGCTATTTCATTGTTTGCTGGAGTGACTGACTTACATGAGTCATTCCTCTTTGCAGAGGAGTCCCAAAAATTGTGATGGGCAGTCATGTTTTCAATTAAGTCATAACATTCTTTAGGGGTCCTTTTCAAAAAGGTGCCCCCAGCAGCATTGATGGTGTCATGATGACGAAGTGTCAAACCATTATAAAAGGTATCAATAATGGTGACAAGAAGCATGTTATGATTGGGACACCGATCAATAGCAAGTTTGTAGCGTTCCCATGCCTCAAATAAGGACTCTTCGGGAAGCTGTCTGAAGTTACTAATATCGTTACTCAGCTTTGTAACCATGGATGGTGGAAAGTATTTAGCCAAGAACTTAGTAACCATCTCATCAAAGGTATGGATCGAATTCTTAGGAAGTCGATCGAACCAAGTAGTCGCATGATGAATGAGAGAATATAGGAACAGGTATAAACGCAGGTCGTCTTCGGTGACGCCATTTTGTTTCATGCTCTGGGTGACGGTTAAATATTTATCGAGATGCATGTTAGCATCGTCACCTGGCAAACCGTGGAACTGACACGAATTCTGGACCTGTTGTATCATGTTGTGTTTTAGTCTAAAATCCATGGCTCCAATTTTAAGTGGTGCAATGGGTCCACCTATCCCGTGCACGGTAGGTTGACATAGTTCCTCCATTGTTCGGGTGTCAGGAACTACATCCTCCTTGGGAGGGATTGGGGGCTCGTCGTCCATTTTTATCGTGTGTTCTTCTTCAACAGTACGTAACTTGGTTACGTTTCTATGACGATTACGTCGTGATTGTGAACGAGTGCGCATGCACTAAAAACAATTTTTCAAAACAAAATCGAGGCAAAACCACAGTGAACTTAAACCAATAATCACTAGTGAATGGCTTCTTTATAAAAAGTACACCACTCACAGGGATACAATGGCAAGTTTTTATCTTATGTTTGGGAACTTATTATGTTCACACCTCCAATTGGTAGGTGTTCTGCCTTGGTTTGCGGTGGTAATCTTTTATGTAATTATATTCACAGTAAAATGTTTTTAGCTTTTCGTGTATGGGTGAAAAAATTTGGACAATATTTTTGGAACTGATTCGTTAACCGAAATCGTTCCTTTAAAATTACTCGCAGGGTGGCGGGAGAGAATAAATGGATCTCTCTTCAGTTCGCAATTTAATGTCAGAACTTCCGTATTCCACCTGTGTAGGTTGTAATCTTAAAGTAAACGAAGTAATTTGACTTCACAGTTTGTTTTGTTGTTTATGATCTTTTGGTGTTTTTAACACTTCAGGAAAAGTGTTGATGAACTTTTTCAGTTTTGATTTTTGATTTTCACAAAAATTTACAAAGTGATGGTATTTGTACAGGAGGGGTTTTGAAAACCACTAAACCTAAAACGTTTTGAAATACGCAACAACCTCCCGGCAGCGGCGCCAAATTTTGATTGGCTCCAAACGGTCAACTAAATTGACCAAGTGATTTGGTCAACAATGTCAAATTGCCTAGAGTCAATGCTCCGTGGATAGTACAGGGAAATCCCCGGGTCGTTAAGTCCCAACGAGATTGAAATTGTCTTTTGAAAGTTTTTGAGAATGAGTGGCACTAAGGACAGTAACCAAAGATAATTGGCTTTGATTTTACACTACTGATGTTATTATGGAACCAGTATATAACAAACTCAGTAAACAGATATGTATATAAGCACAAATCAGAAATCAGAATGGGATACAAACTGAAGAAAATGTGACTTTTAAACAATTTAAAACTACAGGGGATGCAATTGAAAATTTTACAAACTTAATTATAAAAGAAAATGAAATTAAAAAGAAAATTATTTTTTTTTCATTATTTTATTATTTAATATTAATTATTTAAATTAAAACTATTTAACTTTTTAATTAAAACTAATTAACTTAAAAACTTAATAATACAAATTTAAACTAGAAAATTGCAAATTATTTCCTAAAAATATAAAATGACTTAAAATAAATTTAAAAACTAATTTTTTGCTTTTTGTGGATTTTCTATTAATTAAATACAAATTATATTAATTAAACTATTTCAACTAATTTAAATTACAAATGATACTTTAAATGATTTAGAAAATTAAAGAAAAATTTATAAATCTAATTAACCATCTCAGGAATCCTAAAAAATTATAAAAAGTTTCTAAAAATTATATTTAGACTATTTCACTAATTATTACTTAATTATTAATAAATATCTAATTTAACTATATTAATTAAGAAAATTAGAAAGAACAGTAGAAATTAAAAGACTATTTTATAAAATTGCTAAATTATTTATAAAACTTAGGAAAAATATTAAAAAAGTATTGTGGTTAACTAAAAATTAATAAAACTATTTAATTACTAATATTACTTAATTATTTAATTAAACTAATTTTAATTCTAATAATTATTAAATGAAAAGAGAAAAATCTAGGAAAATTACTGAAAATACTTTAAAGTAAAAGAAAACTAAGAAAAATATAAAACTGATGAAGTGCTTATTAATAAGCTAAAAAGATAATTCCTATTAATAAGCTATCACTTGAAATAAGTAATTGGGAACAAATAAGCACTCAGGAAAAGCTGTTATGAGCCAAATAAGCACTTAGCAAGACACTAGGCCAAAACAGGCCAAACAAAGGGATTTTGAACCTCTGTGGGGTCTACAGAAGTCAAGGGGGTCCAAAGTAAGGATTGAACCTTGAAGGTGGACTGGTCACCTTTCAAATAAGCCAATAAGCTGGGCTTAATGCTTATTTTTTAGCACTGGGTGGGGTATGGAACTTGGGTGAAAAACCTGAGTCACTCAGTGCACTCAGGGAATAGGACAACCTATAAGCTACTTGCAGCCCTATCAACTAAGCTTAAAATGGTGAAATAAGCCCTGAAATGTCAAGATGGGTTGCTTGGCTTTCCAAAAAGCCAATAAGCTAAGGGTGGGGCCCATTAATGACTCAGCTATGGTCTTGGGAATATGGGTCAATTATACTGATGACTCAGTATATGTTTATGAAATACGCAAACTTGAATACCAAAATAAGCTATGCTACAGTGAACTGAGATCCCATTTTATGATTAATCCTAAAAGCACTACTGATGAACTTTTCAAAAAGCTAAAAATCAAGATCTAAGGTTTTGGTTTACACCCTGGAGGGGGTTTGAAAGTTTGACCAATAACACAAGTACCCTGGTGCAGGGCAGTACCTTGCCCTGCAGGTCTAAATAAGCTGTTGTATAAGCTACACAAAAATTCACAAAAATAAGCTGGTGGTGGGAACTTGTAGCTTAGGTGACAGACAATAACTTGTGAAAGGCTTAGGGTCCAAATCTTAACACAAAAATCACAATAAATCCCTCAATTTTTGGTTTTCTGATAGTACCTTGCAATTTGACTTTTTGAAATTATGAACCTAGGTTGACTTTTATGAACTTAGACCTGAATTTTATGACTGAAAATGGTTTAATAAGCTATGTTAAGACCAAATTAAGCTAAACCACTCACTTGTGAATGGAAATGGGGCATATGCCACTCTTTAACCAACACAGAGGGTAAATTTGGCCTGTTACTAAGTGATTTTGACTTTTTTATGAATAAGGCTTGTATTTAAGTGATGTTCTAAGTTAATGTGACACTAAGGAACATGTATGAGCAAGAAACAACAACAAGAACAAGCCTGATCACAAAGAAATAGTACAATCCAAACACTACTTATATAATGAGAATTTAAAGAAATCTGAGTAAACTAATACAACAACTTAATCTATGAACTACAAACTATTTAATAAGCTATATTAAAACAGAAAAATCAATAATCAAGCACAAATAAGCACTAATGGTAAGAAACTCAATTTTAAGTGAAATTTCTTACAATTTTGCACCTCCAAGCTGTTTAACCAAGAACCAATGACCAAGGACCAACCTATAGGCCTTTCACAAGACCACTAACCCAGGGCAATCCAATATTTACCCTGCTCCAGCTTGAATCACCATGAAACCTGAATGTTGACTTTCGTTGACTATTTTTGTATTTTTGATTTTTTATAACTAAACTGTTCTTAAGTGTTACTAATGGCTTTTATAAGTTATATGGGAGCTTATGTGAGCTTAAGAGTCCATATCATTACACAGGAACAGTAAATAAACTTAATAAAAATTTTGAAATAAAAGAGAAATTGCATAAACTGAGATTGAGCTTAAAACTTGAAATTGATTAATGGAAAAGTTGAGATTACACTTAATAACACTAGTACAATGCTTATAAACTTGAAATTTGACTGAGAATTAAAGTTACAAACTAAACGAGACTAATTTTATACTAAATGACTACTACTTGCTCCATTGTGCTTCTCTTCCTTTTATAGGCTTTAATTAGGGTTTCTGAACCCTCTCTGATCATTTCCCAGCAATCTCTAGCCATTGGATTGGCTTCATTTGATCTCAACCATTAGATTGGTTTTTGGTGGGAAATGCTGTTTTGGCATTTTATCTGTGTTGCGTGTGTGGGGAGGAGAGGCATTAATTGGGGAGGTGATGTTAGGTGCAGGGGGAGTGGGGTGGTGATGATGATAGTTGCAAGTGGGAGTGGAGGGGGATGAATACCAGGGTGGTATTTGGAGAGGTGGAGGTGGAGGAGATAAACAGTGGTTTGGGGGGAATTGATGGTTTTGACCACAGGGTCAAACTTTGACCCGTAATAATATTAAGGGGGAGTTGGGCTGGTGTGGAGTTGGGCTTGTAAGGAGTATTGGGTGGGCTGGTTGTGTTTGTATTTGGATTGGATTAATATTAAGGGTCTGGTTTGGTTAATATTAATAACGAGGACCAACTTTGCAATAATCTGAAAGTTGAGGTGCTTGTTTTGCCACTTCCCCAAAGTTGTTTCAAGGTTAAATTCTGCCATGTTTCCATAGTCCAAGGATTATATGTTGAATTTTCCACTTTTGAACCTCCAAGGACTAAATCTGCCAACTTGTAAACTTCAGGGACCAAACAGGTAAATTCACCAAAGTTTCCAACCAAGGACCATTCCTGCCAAAGATGAGTAGTACAAGGACAAAAGTTGATTTTTTTCAAAGCTTTTAATATCCCAGGGACCATTTTTGTCAATTTTGCAAAGTTGAGGGACTAAATTTGTAATTTTGTGAAACTTTGAACCAAAGGACTAATTATGTTTATTTGTGATTCAAAAAGACCTTTGGTGACTTTTTCATGTTTTTAGAAAAACTATGGACTAGTTTTGACAACTTTTGAAAGTTGAGGGACTGAACTTGCCAATTATGCAAACTTTGTTCATATTTCATCTGTTTTTTATTATTTTGCATCTGAAACATATAAAACACACTTCTGGGATAATTTCAGTATTATGATGCATATTTGAGTGTTTTTGGATGTTTTGGCAGCTTAGATTAGGTAAAAATGATGTGTATTTACACACTCATCAAGTAACATGGAGTGCAGGTCTGCTATTAAACGCCAACGCCAAGAAGAGTACATTGCTAACGTCATTCGATCTTGGGGTACGCCCGGCAGTAGTCTGCAACTTGTTAGAGAGGTTTTAGCTGAACATCCCCTGCGTTGGCTGATATTAATGAGGAACACTTTGACGTGAGTGAGCGCAATATCAAGCAATGTAAGAGTAAAATTTGTGCTGGCCATTATACTGCCGCTGTCAGAGTTCCTTCTTCTTCGGGTGTTGTTGATGCGTAGGGATTTCACCAGGCTTTACCTCTCGAGGGATCTCGAAAAGCTTACAACCCCCACCAGGCAGTGTACCTGATCGTTGTAGTATAGTATAGTGACAAGTACCGGGGGATTGATCGTTCAGCTAGGAATAGTGTCGCTAGGATTAGAAAACCTAAATACTAGTTCTAGAGATGAGGGATGATTCTTTTTGTATTTTTATATTTTTTAGAAAGCAAGTAAAAATATCGGGTTTGAAGGATTTGGGCGGAATTAGTTGCTAGTCAACTAACCCAATACTAAAGATGCAATCAAAATAAAATACTAGAAATGAAAATAAAACTAAATTAAACTAAGGATGTGAGCAATAAGTGGAGAAATTGTGTTTACTTAGATTTCACTACTCCCTAAATATCTTTTATACGTTAATTACTTGTTATAGTTGCGTGGATGACGGATTGTATTCCTTAATACCATTCATGGGGTGGCGTACTTAACTCCCCAATCCTATGAGTGCCTACTTCACTCCTATGTCGAGCCGGCTAAGAAGCTCCTAACATGGGATCATTAGAATTTACTCATGCATTAAATACAACCAATAAAACCTAGTACACATCGGTTCATGTTTCCTAAGACGTTCAAGCATGTTACCATTTGGAGATCTGCCAGTTTTCTTAAGCCTAACATTGAAATCATTCATCCAATACAACCATAAACAAGTAATCAACACATAATCAACATCTAGGTTTCATTAGATCTAAGCAAACACAAGATAAATCTAGCCTAGCATGGTGGAATTAAGACAAGCACAAGATATAGACAACCAACACATAGACATATTGATTGAATTAGAAGAACACTTATCTCAATTACACATGTAAGGGTTCAAGGGCTGAAAACCCTTGAAAAACCTGTAAAATTCGTATATGGTTCGGCCTTAGGGTTTCTCCAAACTTGTTCCTCTTAATGAATGAAAATTAGAAAACTATATATAGATAATTGAGGCTGACGGCGTCAAGAACAACCTTGTGACGCCGTCATCTAGCCGCCAAAAGAATTCTCGGACTGCCTTGATCTACATCTGACGCCGTCTTGTATTAAACTTTTCCAGGCCGTCACGTATTTAACTCTTGACGCTCTTCCTTGTGACGCCTTCATTTCTGTACTGGGCCGTCATAAAATTTACTCTTGACGCCGTCAGGATGGTACTCTTGACGCCGTCACACACTGTTCCG
This sequence comes from Artemisia argyi, assembly GCA_030686995.1. Taxonomy (NCBI): domain Eukaryota; kingdom Viridiplantae; phylum Streptophyta; class Magnoliopsida; order Asterales; family Asteraceae; genus Artemisia; species Artemisia argyi. The sequence goes on along the minus strand of CM060687.1, from coordinate 165,741,450 downwards.
AGCTTGGAAAATTAAGTCTTTGGCGTTTTCTTCACTTTTATGCTCCAAAAACGTCCGAATTGCTTCATTTTCCAGATTTCACTCCCAAAGTACCTAAAATCACAAAAGGAACGATTTAGGGTAATATTTGATCAAATAAATTCAATTCTGGGCTTAAATGACCCCCTAAAAGTGGTTCATTTTTCGCCTCATCATATACCCTTACACTTGAGATTTGCTTGTCCTCAAGCAAATGCGCTTTTATTCTAGTCAAAATACAAGTTAGGGGTCTTTTAACACTAATATAAAAGTAATTACAACAAATAATCGTTCCACTAGAGACCAATAGACAAGCACGAAGGTCATATACTAGCACCTCACAAATAGTGTTTAGATACTCACATCTCTCGGGTGTAATAAAGTAATATCACATTATGGAAATGCAGAACATCTCTCACTACCTGTCATAGCAAAATAGATTACCATAGGCTTGGGAAAGGATCAAACTTCCACCACATGGCGTAAGCATCTAGGATAAACTATCAAAGAGGTCTTTTAAAGGGTTATAACGTTAGGTGTAGGGATATGAAATACACGGTTTTGTTGGATATAGGCAGTCTTTACTGGCGGCGAGTTAACAATCTTAGTTAATTACATGTACAATATAGCGTTGCTAAGCCAAGATTAGACTCGACATAAGCTAATAAATGAAAAATAACGAAAACATAAAATGAACATAGAATGAAACGGGATGGTAGTCCGTATGTTTTTTCTCTTTTCCTTTTTCTATTTTTTTTCTTGATTTTTACGATTTTTTTTTTTTTTTTTTTTTTTTTTTTTTTTTTTTTTTTTTGCATACACTCTTACCCTACCATCCAAAATAATACATCATAGGGAATAAACTTTCCCCTTACACTTGAATTTTTACATACTTTACAATAAACTAATCTAATGACTCGAATTAAGAAAATTAAAACACTTGGAGTACTTTTAAGATTAACGTATATATGGGGGTAATAAATGATGTTCTTCCCCATTACTCCATAAAATAAGTACTTTACCCATGAGTCCCAATCGTCCCAAAACAATATATACAATGATATGACTCGACTTAGCAACCATGTAATCAATTAGATAGTTAACTTAGGGTTTAACAAATAACAATAATGCACTAAAGATGAGTGCATACACGGAAGGCTAAGGCGATTTGGTTGTACATTTAAGTGGGGTGTAACAAATTCTTCCTTTAAGTAAGATGCTTAAAGTTAGAAACGAAAAGATAGGCTCGGAGGGGTGTACTAGGGGTTTCGTGTACTAAAAATGAGTACAACGCTAAGGTGTGGGAAAAATTAGTTGACTTAACTAGCCAAGTAATATGACTTAAATGGTCAAGTAATTATAACACGGGTTTAACACAAGGGTGATCCTAATGCCTCATATCATGTAGTAAATCCTACTACACGAATGTAGTCTCACTAGCGGTCTCGGGATGCATCACTAACGCAAGTTCTAGAATCTAAATGCTACCGGTACACTCATAAGCACTAATAGTAAATGCTTTTCCTATCAAATCTAAAGGCGAACCTCACATATTTGGGTGGAAAATTTTTCTGAATATACGGTTATGTGTTAGTCATACAATCTCCTATCCATGAGACGCTTGCTATGGCTAAAGTTTCACTCCTAATGTTGTAAAAAAATTTAAATTTGGCGCTAAAATTGCACTAACAAGTATTTCTCATAGTTTTATTACACATCTACTATTAAACAAACAAACTCAAGCGAAAGTGTATCTGTAAGGTATCATCGTTTTACCCTCCCCTTACACTTAGGATGAACATTGTCCCCAATGTACAAGTAAAGAATATAAAATTGAAATAAGTAAAACAAATGAAAACAAATGCTCCCCTGATTCGCTCGGTATGGATAATAAGGTGGCCAAGTTAGATCTTCCTACAAGAAAATGAACAATCAAAGCTTCCCTTCCAGAAAAATAATCATCTTCTTGTCTTACATAACCTGTAAATCCTGAGAAAACAAGCAAAGCAACCTCGCATAAAATCGGCGGCAATCTACATAAGTTACTAAATCCTAGAAAGCAAAATAAGATATAATGCTTGTGGAATGAAGTTTGCAGCTTTCCTAGAGATTATAAAACTTAATAATTTAACAAAAACTTTAAGACTCCGTTAGAAAAACAAAACTGATAAAATTTCCAGATTTTTACACGTGACGTCGTCAAGAGTAAACTCGTGACGCCGTCAGAAGTGACCTGCAGAAATTCTTATGTTAAGTTTCCGGAAAATTTCTGGAAAAACTTGGTCCTTCTTCCTGGAAAATCCTGCAAAACTTCATTATGACTCAATACAAGCATTTGACTCTATCAAATACGAATATACATGTTCACTTAATATTGTGGAGAATCATGATCGGTTTGTTTCTTAAAAACATATTTGGGGTTTCCCCTTACACTTATCTTTTGCAAAAATACCTTTAGGTGGAGTTAAGACTAGGCCAAAACAACAAAGTAAAGTATTTCCACTTTTTAGTTTAGAAACATGATCTACCAACAATAAAAATAAAGCATGCATACGGAAGCAAATAACAAACAAAATAAAATAAAATCACACAAAACATGGGTTGTCTCCCAAGAAGTGCTTTTCTTTATTTATGAGTCTTGTAGCTAGACTCAAGGTCATGGGTTACCGTGTATCGCTTATGCTCACATAACCAAGCGTGAGCCATCTAATGGTCGCCTCATCTTTCTTATACTCATCTCCTAAATCTAAACATCCGCGATAGTATCTTTTATTCTTTTCATGAGTATACTTAAGCCCTTTTCTCTTATCATTCTCACTTAGCATTTCTATGGGCGGATACCTACTACACTTCTCCATAGAAAAATCCTTGAACCTAGGGTGTGTGCGGGGCATTTGGTAGACAAAATCTTCTTCCCCATCCGAGAATGTAATTAACCCTTCTATAAGTTTTTCATCGAGGTCGGTCAACCGTTTAAAAGGTCTTCCAAACACAACTTGGGTCAACATACTATCAAAAAATTCTCCTAGACACTCCATAACCATGAACTCAACAAGATAAACCAAACTTCCTACAAACACATGCAATGGTATTGTCCTAGCAATAATATTTTCCCCTTTGTATTTTAACTCATCTACCATGATTTTACTATATTCATTACACGAGATTATGTTCATTGGGAGAGATGAGTTAAGATAGGCGTTAAAGCTCCTAAATCCGATCTTACAAGGAAATTGCATGTTGAATGAACAATCACTCTCAATCCTTGTTCTAGGGTCGACATACCTAAGAGGGTTCACTTCCTCTTCCATCCTATTCTCATTAATCACATCACCATTATCAAGATCCACGTCGGAGTCTGAATAGTAAAAAGGACTAGCCCTACGGTCATCATCATGATCAGACTCCTCTAACTCAGAATTATTGTCGAAGTGGTGGTTGGGTGAGAGGTTAGGTGGGTTCTCATTTTCCACTAAAGGAAGTGGGTCGGGCATTTGGAAAATCCTACGACGAAAAACACGAATAATAGGAATCAAACGATCAATGTTATTGTTATCCATCGAAATAGTTTACGAATAAAGGAAACAAAGAAATACGATACACTAAAGAAAACCTAAAAATAAAAATAAAATCTTACTAGAAAGGAATCTAGCAAGTAGACCTAATAAAAAGAGATTCTAACCTAGACAATAACTATTCCCCGGCAACGGCGCCAAAAACTTGATGCGTAGGGATTGCACCAGGCTTTATCTCTCGAGGGATCTCGAAAAGCTTACAACCCCCACCAGGCAGTTTACCTGATCGTTGTAGTATAGTATAGTGACAAGTACCGGGGGATTGAACGTTCAGCTAGGAATAGTGTCGCTAGGATTAGAAAACCTAAATACTAGTTCTAGAGATGAGGGATGATTCTTTTTGTATTTTTATATTTTTTAGAAAGCAAGTAAAAATCTCGGGTTTGAAGGATTTGGGCGGAATTAGTTGCTAGTCAACTAACCCAATACTAAAGATCCAATCAAAATAAAATACTAGAAATGAAAATAAAACTAAATTAAACTAAGGTTGTGAGTAATAAGTGGAGAAATTGTGTTTACATAGATTTCACTACTCCCTAGATATCTTTTATACGTTAATTACTTGTTATAGTTGCGTGGATGACGGATTGTATTCCTTAATACCATTCATGGGGTGGCGTACTTAACTCCCCAATCCTATGAGTGCCTACTTCACTCCTATGTCGAGCCGGCTAAGAAGCTCCTAACATGGGATCATTAGAATTTACTCATGCATTAAATACAACCAATAAAACCTAGTACACATCGGTTCATGTTTCCTAAGACGTTCAAGCATGTTACCATTTGGAGATCTGCCAGTTTTCTTAAGCCTAACATTGAAATCATTCATCCAATACAACCATAAACAAGTAATCAACACATAATCAACATCTAGGTTTCATTAGATCTAAGTAAACACAAGATAAATCTAGCCTAGCACGGTGGAATTAAGACAAGCACAAGATATAGACAACCAACACATAGACATATTGATTGAATTAGAAGAACACTTATCTCAATTACACATGTAAGGGTTCAAGGGCTGAAAACCCTTGAAAAACCTGTAAAATTCGTATATGGTTCGGCCTTAGGGTTTCTCCAAACTTGTTCCTCTTAATGAATGAAAATTAGAAAACTATATATAGATAATTGAGGCTGACGGCGTCAAGAACAACCTTGTGACGCCGTCATCTTGCCGCCAAAAGAATTCTCGGACTGCCTTGATCTACATCTGACGCCGTCATGTATTAAACTTTTCCAGGCCGTCACGTATTTAACTCTTGACGCTCTTCCTTGTGACGCCTTCATTTCTGTACTGGGCCGTCATGAAATTTACTCTTGACGCCGTCAGGATGGTACTCTTGACGCCGTCACACATTGTTCCCAGCTTGGAAAATTAAGTCTTTGGCATTTTCTTCACTTTTATGCTCCAAAAACGTCCGAATTGCTTCTTTTTCCAGATTTCACTCCGAAAGTACCTAAAATCACAAAAGGAACGATTTAGGGTAATATTTGATCAAATACATTCAATTCCGGGCTTAAATGACCCCCTAAAAGTGGTTCATTTTTCGCCTCATCATATACCCTTACACTTGAGATTTGCTTGTCCTCAAGCAAATGCGCTTTTATTCTAGTCAAAATACAAGTTAGGGGTCTTTTAACACTAGTATAAAAGTAATTACAACAAATAATCGTTCCACTAAAGACCAATAGACAAGCACGGAGGTCATATACTAGCACCTCACAAATAGTGTTTAGATACTCACATCTCTCGGGTGTAATAAAGTAATATCACATTATGGAAATGGAAAACATCTCTCACTACCTGTTATAGCAAAATAGATTACCATAGGCTTGGGAAAGGATCAAACCTCCACCACATGGCGTAAGCACCTAGGATAAACTATCAAAGAGGTCTTTTAAAGGGTTGTAACGTTAGGTGTAGGGATATGAAATACACGGTTTTATTGGATATAGGCAGTCTTTACTGGCGGCGAGTTAACAATCTTGGTTAATTACATGTACAATATAGCGTTGCTAAGCCAAGACTAGACTCGACTTAAGCTAATAAATAAAAAATAACGAAAACATAAAATGAACATAGAATGAAACGGGATGGTAGTCCGTATGTTTTTTCTCTTTTCCGTTTTCTATTTTTTTTTTTTTTTTTTTTTTTTTTGCATACACTCTTACCCTACCATCCAAAATAATACTCCGTACATCATAGGGAATAAACTTTCCCCTTACACTTGAATTTTTACATACTTTACAATAAACTAATCTAATAACTCGAATTAAGAAAATTAAAACACTTGGAGTACTTTTAAGATTAACGTATATATGGGGGTAATAAATGGTGTTCTTCCCCATTACTCCATAAAATAAGTACTTTACCCATGAGTCTCAATCGTCCCAAAACAATATGTACAATGATATAACTCGACTTAGCAACCATGTAATCAATTAGATAGTTAACTTAGGGTTTAACAAATAACAACAATGCACTAAAGATGAGTGCATACACGGAAGGCTAAGGCGATTTGGTTGTACATTTAAGTGGGGTGTAACAAATTCTTCCTTTAAGTAAGATGCTTAAAGTTAGAAACGAAAAGATAGGCTCGGAGGGGTGTACTAGGGGTTTCGTGTACTAAAAATGTGTACAACGCTAAGGTGTGGGAAAAATTAGTTGACTTAACTAGCCAAGTAATATGACTTAAATGGTCAAGTAATTATAACACGGGTTTAACACAAAGGTGATCCTAATGCCTCGTATCATGTAGTAAATCCTACTACACGAATGTAGTCTCACTAGTGGTCTCGGGATGCATCACTAACGCAAGTTCTAAAATCTAAATACTACCGGTACACTCATAAGCACTAATAGTAAATGCTTTTCCTATCAAATCTAAAGGCGAACCTCACATATTTGGGTGGAAAATTTTTCTGAATATACGGTTATGTGCTAGTCATACAATCTCCTATCAATGAGACGCTTGCTCTGGCTAAAGTTTCACTCCTAAATGTTGTAAAAAATTTTAAATTTGGCGCTAAAATTGCACTAACAAGTATTTCTCATAGTTTTATTACACATCTACCATTAAACAAACAAACTCAATCGAAAGTGTATCTGTAAGTTATCATCATTTTACCCTCCCCTTACACTTAGGATGAACATTGTCCCCAATGTTCAAGTAAAGAATGTAAAAGTGAAATAAGTAAAACAAATGAAATCAAATACTCCCCTGATTCGCTCGGTATGGATAATAAGGTGGCCAGGTTAGATCTTCCTCCACGAAAATGAACAATCAAAACTTCCCTTCCAGAAAAATAATCATCTTCTTGTCATACATAACCTGTAAATCCTGAGAAAACAAACAAAACAACCTCGCATAAAATCGGCGGCAATCTACATAAGTTACTAAATCCTAGAAAACAAAATAAGATATAATGCTTGTGGAATGAAGTTTGCAGATTTCTTGGAGATTATAAAACTTAATAATTCAACAAAAACTTTAAGACTCCGTTAGAAAAACAAAACTGGTAAAATTTCCAGATTTTTACACGTGACGCCGTCAAGAGTAAACTCGTGACGCCGTCAGAAGTGACCTGCAGAAATTCTTTTGTTAAGTTTCCGGAAAATTTCTGGAAAAACTTAGTCCTACTTCCTGGAAAATCCAACAAAACTTCATTATGACTCAATACAAGCATTTGACTCTATCAAATACGAATATACATGTTCACTTAATATTGTGGAGAATCATGATCGGTTTGTTTCTTAAAAACATATTTGGGGTTTCCCCTTACACTTATCTTTTGCAAAAATACCTTTAGGTGGAGTTAAGACTAGGCCAAAACAACAAAGTAAAGTATTTCCACTTTTTAGTTTAGAAACATGATCTACCAACAATAAAAATAAAGCATGCATACGGAAACAAATAACAAACAAAATAAAATAAAATCATACAAAACATGGGTTGCCTCCCCAGAAGCGCTTTTCTTTATTTACGAGTCTTGTAGCTAGACTCAAGGTCATGGGTTACCGTGTATCGCTTATGCTCACATAACCAAGCGTGAGCCATCTAATGGTCGCCTCATCTTTCTTATACTCATCTCCTAACTCTAAACATCCGCGATAGTATCTTTTATTCTTTTCATGAGTATACTTAAGCCCTTTTCTCTTATTATTCTCACTTAGCATTTCTATGGGCGGATACTTACTACACTTCTCCATAGAAAAATCCTTGAACCTATGGTGTGTACGGGGCATTTGGTAGACAAAATCTTCTTCCCCATCCGAGAATATAATTAACCCTTCTATAAGTGTTTCATCGAGGTCGGTCAACCGTTTAAAAGGTCTTCCAAACACAACTTGGGTCAACTTACTATCAACAAATTCTCCTAGACTCTCCATAACCATGAACTCAACAAGATAAACCAAACTTCCTACAAACACATGCAATGGTATTGTCCTAGCAATAAAATTTTCCGCTTTGTATTCTAACTCATCTACCATGATTTTATTATATTCATTACACGAGATTATGTTCATTGGGAGAGATGAGTTAAGATAAGCGTTAAAGCTCCTAAATCCGATCTTACAAGGAAATTGCATGTTGAATGAACAATCACTCTCAATCCTTGTTCTAGGGTCGACATACCTAAGAGGGTTCACTTCCTCTTCCATCCTATTCTCATTAATCACATCACCATCATCAAGATCCTCGTCGTAGTCTGAATAGTAAAAAGGACTAGCCCTACGGTCATCATCATGATCAGACTCCTCTAACTCAGAATTATTGTCAAAGTGGTGGTTGGGTGAGAGGTTAGGTGGGTTCTCATTTTCCACTAAAGGAAGTGGGTCGGGCATTTGGAAAATCCTACGACGAAAAACACGAATAACAGAAATCAAATGATCAATGTTATTGTTATCCATCGAAATAGTTTACGAATAAAGAAAACAAAGAAATACGATAGACTAAAGAAAACCTAAAAATAAAAATAAAATCTTACTAGAAAGGAATCTAGCAAGTAGACCTAATAAAAAGAGATTCTAACCTAGACAATAACTATTCCCCGGCAACGGCGCCAAAAACTTGATGCGTAGGGATTGCACCAGGCTTTACCTCTCGAGGGATCTCGAGAAGCTTACAACCCCCACCAGGCAGTGTACCTGATCGTTGTAGTATAGTATAGTGACAAGTACCGGGGGATTGATCGTTCAGCTAGGAATAGTGCCGCTAGGATTAGAAAACCTAAATACTAGTTCTAGAGATGAGGGATGATTCTTTTTGTATTTTTATATTTTTTAGAAAGCAAGTAAAAATCTCGGGTTTGAAGGATTTGGGCGGAATTAGTTGCTAGTCAACTAACCCAATACTAAAGATGCAATCAAAATAAAATACTAGAAATGAAAATAAAACTAAATTAAACTAAGGTTGTGAGCAATAAGTGGAGAAATTGTGTTTACTTAGATTTCACTACTCCCTAGATATCTTTTATACGTTAATTACTTGTTATAGTTGTGTGGATGACGGATTGTATTCCTTAATACCATTCATGGGGTGGCGTACTTAACTCCCCAATCCTATGAGTGCCTACTTCACTCCTATGTCGAGCCGGCTAAGAAGCTCCTAACATGGGATCATTAGAATTTACTCATGCATTAAATACAACCAATAAAACCTAGTACACATCGGTTCATGTTTCCTAAGACGTTCAAGCATGTTACCATTTGGAGATCTGCCAGTTTTCTTAAGCCTAACATTGAAATCATTCATCCAATACAACCATAAACAAGTAATCAACACATAATCAACATCTAGGTTTCATTAGATCTAAGCAAACACAAGATAAATCTAGCCTAGCATGGTGGAATTAAAATAAGCACAAGATATAGACAACCAACACATAGACATATTGATTGAATTAGAAGAACACTTATCTCAATTACACATGTAAGGGTTCAAGGGCTGAAAACCCTTGAAAAACCTGTAAAATTCGTATATGGTTCGGCCTTAGGGTTTCTCCAAACTTGTTCCTCTTAATGAATGAAAATTAGAAAACTATATATAGATAATTGAGGCTGACGGCGTCAAGAACAACCTTGTGACGCCGTCATCTCGCCGTCAAAAGAATTCTCGGACTGCCTTGATCTACATCTGACGCCGTCATGTATTAAACTTTTCCAGGCCGTCACGTATTTAACTCTTGACGCTCTTCCTTGTGACGCCTTCATTTCTGTACTGGGCCGTCATGAAATTTACTCTTGACGTCGTCAGGATGGTACTCTTGACGCCGTCACACACTGTTCCCAGCTTGGAAAATTAAGTCTTTGGCGTTTTCTTCACTTTTATGCTCCAAAAACGTCCGAATTGCTTCCTTTTCCAGATTTCACTCCCAAAGGACCTAAAATCACAAAAGGAACGATTTAAGGCAATATTTGATCAAATAAATTCAATTCCGGGCTTAAATGACCCCCTAAAAGTGGTTCATTTTTCGCCTCATCAGTTGCTCCTTATAATGATACTACTCTTGAGGACTTAATGGCTAAGCATCCCTTCAAGTCTGCTCCTTGTTTTCCAGATATACCTATTGATCATCATAACCTCATTGCATCTCCTGCCGTGGTTCTTGACATGATTAAGAGTTTCCCCCGTGGTACGTCTTGTGTTCGAGATGGTTTGCGAGCCCAACACCTGTTGGATTGCTTTAGTGGTGCGGCTGTGGCTATTTCCGATGAGTTAATCAATTCTATCACCCATGTGGTAAATCTTTTCCTCGATGGTAAATGCCCTAGGGCGTTGGGTGAGTATATTTCTAGTGCTCCCCTCACACCGCTGATCAAACCTAGAGGTGGTATCCGCCCTATTGCTGTAGGGACCGTTTGGAGACGTTTAGTCTCTAAGGTTGGTGCTTCCTTGATTGGCCATTCCTTGGATGGTTATTTAAATGATCTTCAATTTGGTGTCGGGGTACCTGGAGGAGGGGAGGCTATTCTTCATGCCCTTAGTAGGTTTATTGAAGATCGTGGTGGTGAGGAAGGTCTTTCGATGTTACTGGTGGATTTCAAAAATGCCTTCAACTTAGTGGACCGTGAAGTCATGCTTCAGGAAGTTCGCCTACGTTGTCCTGCCATCTCACGTTGGGTGGAATTTTGTTACTCCAGGCCAGCTAGATTATACTATGGTGAACACACGTTATGGTCGCACCAAGGGGTACAACAAGGTGATCCACTTGGACCTCTCCTCTTTGCTCTAGTATTACATCCTTTGGTGTGTAAGATTAAGGACTCCTTCAGTCTTTCCCTTCATGCCTGGTATCTAGATGATGACACTATTATTGGAGACACTTTGGTTGTGGGGCAGGTTTTAGACCTTATTATGACAGATGGACCATGTCGTGGTCTACACCTCAATGTTGAGAAAACAGAGGTTTTTTGGCCACATGGAGACCCCAGAAGCATGATTGCAGGTGTCTTTCCGCCTAATATTGCTCGACCGCTACATGGTGTTAAATTGTTAGGTGGGCCTGCTAGTATGGACCATGAGTTTAGTAGCGAGCTTATTATGAAAAGGGTTGCTAAAACCATTGAGCTCATGGATGCTATTGCTATTAAGGACCCCCAATGTGATTTGTTGTTCCTTCGAGCTTGTGCTGGCATTTCCAAGCTCTATTTTTCTATGCGCACATGTTCTCCCCCGGTCTTTGAGCAGGCTCACACTTCATTTGATGCAGCACTTCGTTCTTCCCTTGAGCGTATTGTCACTGCTTCTGGACCAAGTTTCGGTGATTGGCAACGGAGGGTTGCTACCTTGCCCTTTGCATTTGGGGGGCTTGGTGTGTATTCTGCGAGTGATGCCTTGAATTATGCATTTCTCGCGTCCAGACTCCAATCGGCCAACTTACAAACTAAGCTTCTCTAACACTCCGGGATTATAACCTCTGGACCTTCCTTCGAAGAGGCCTTGTGTGCTTTTAATGCAAAAATGGAGATTGACCTTTTGAGTAATCCGGATGAGATCGCTGCCCCTAAACTCATGAAGAAACTGGCAGATATATATTTCACACGTGTTACCAAAATGGTTGAATCTACCTTTTGCTTATCTATGCGACAGATGGCGCTCTGGAGATCGCAAACGGAAGATTATACTTCAGATTAGTTAGGGGTGGTTCCGATCGCTGGGTTGGGACAGACTATGAACGCCAGAACTTACCGATGTGTATTATGTTATAGGTTAAGTGTTCCCTTGTTTTCTGTTCAGAGACTATGCTCAGCTTGTTCCAAGGTTTTTTCAGGGGATATTTACGGGGACCATGCGCTATCATGCGCTGGCATCGTTGGCATTAAACATCGACACAACATGGTGCGTGATACCCTGTTTGATGTTTACTCTTGGTCCGGGGTCTCGGCTCGTAAAGAGGTTGACATCGGGCTTTATGGGGAGGGGGAGCAAGCCTTACGTCCGGCTGATATTCTGCTTTATTCTTGGGACGAGGGAAAGGACGTTTGCGTCGATTTGACGGGGTCGTCTCCCTTGACGCAAACCAGTATGATTGATTTTGTGCCAGGTCGTGTGGTGTCTAACGCCGCATAACGTAAACGTGTCAAGTATGGGGCTAAGTGTATGGAGATTGGATACGGGTTCCTCCCCTTCTCATTTTCCTCTCTGGGTGAACTTGAGACTGATGCGGTGACCCTACTAAAACGGATCCGGAAGTTCTCCATTACTCAAGACATTGAAGCGCGTGCTGCTATTCATATCTTCAGTAGGATTAGCTTTGTCATCGCTAAAGGTGTGGGGGCCCAGATAGTTTCGAGGCTCCCCACTAATTTCTTGTAATCCTATAATTTTGTTTCTAATAATAATAATAATAATAATAATAATAATAATAGTAATTATTATTATTATTATTATTATTATTATTATTATTATTATTATTATTATTATTATTATTATTATTATTTTTAAATATAATCATTAATAATGATTATATTTAAATAATAATAATAATAATAATAATAATAATAATAATAATAATAATAATAATAATAATAATTAAATATTTAAAATACAATAATAAATTAAAATCCTTGGTATCAAAAGTTTATTTATTTTATTTAATTAATTAATTTATATATATATATATATATATATATTAAATTTGTTTTATTAAATAATTGAAATTTAATATAAAATTAATTATTAAAAAAATTAACTATACATTTAATTATTTATATAAACCCTATTAATATTAATGATAAAATATAAATAATCCCGATTTGTCACATGTAAGCAGAACCCAAGGACTGCTAATCGGAGAAGATCCCGAGTTATTTGGAAATGATGCTTTAACGCGTCCACCGGGCAAAGAACAAAGTGAAAAAGTCAACGATCTTCATATTCATCGACCACTTCTTCTTCACAAGAAATACTTCAAGAAATGTTGCAAGAACAACTAGCTTTATACCGTGAGGAGAAGATGAAAAAAGTAATAAACGAGGCTAAGACAAATGTGCAATTAATAAACGCTCAAACAAAGAACAAGAACATGAAGATGCTTGCAACAAACACCGAGAGGATGGATCCGATAGACGCGGCTATTATTGAGGAGGTCAAACATTAATTTCGATGGGATGGATCCACTAGACGCGGTTATTATTGAGGAGGTCAAACATGAAATTTGAGCCAAATATCGTCACCAAAATTAGTTTATTTCATCTACTTTTATTTTTATGTCTTTTTTCAATTTTCATTTCAATTTTCATGTACTTTTTTATGTCTTTATTTTATTAATGAAATCTAAATTTTTGTTTAATTATTCATTATTTGAAAAAAAATAAATAAATAAATAACACTATCAACCCCAAATGGTGTCCTATAAACTTGTGTGATGAGAAAGGGTATTTTTAAGTTAAGTTATAGGTTCTGAATTATAAAAAAAAAAACTGATGTGACAACACTTTTTGCTATTACATTACCCTATAACATAACCTTGTACCTTGTTCATACCTTGATCATAATTATTGTCATTGACATATTCCACTTTTAGCCCAAAATCATTTCATTTTAATTTCGGTATTTGCACAAGATGACATCCAAAATATTCACAAAAATCACACTTGATGACATAAAAACGTGAAAATAAAATGGATTGCTTTGTCCTCTTTTTTTTTTTTTTTTTTTTTTTTTTTTTTGAAACGGCTGCCATTAATTAAAATTAAACAAAAACTAGCAAGAAGCTAGAAAATTACATCACATCAGTAGGATTGCTTTGTCCTCTATAGTTAAACTTTTAAGAAAAAAGTAGACAAGGAAAGTAGGTCCATTGTGGTCGATAATGCTAAAGCAATTTGTATGACGGGACCAATTCCGAAAAGATTATTAACCAACTCTTTGACATTTTTTATATTTAAAGGAACATAAATTGATTAACTACTACGGAGTAGTATGGAAAAACAAAATCACATAAATTGGTGAAGGAGCTAACCTCTCTCCCCTGGTAACAGTCTATTAGGCTGAATACATGGGTGACCCAAGTCACCCACTGGTACGTCAACGTTCTCTCTCCGGCAATCAAACATGACCCAAGTGCAACAGTCGAGACCCACGTATTTTATTTTATATAAAAAAGAAGAAAAAAAAAGTGTTTTGTTTGTGTTTTGTGCGTATAATATCGGTTGCAAAATCAACCGATTGTTGGTTTCTCTATTATTCGACTGATATTTGCCCACTGCCTCACAATGGGGATAACCGATTTGGAAGTCGGTCGAGAGTGATGACCAACCGATTACTTCAGATCCACTGCGTTCAGCCTTAGTTTTCGCCTTTTCAGCCATACTTTTGTTTTCCGGATGCGTTTTGTACATGGTTTTTGAACCATGAGAAAGGAGTGAGCCTCAATAACATGTATTTAGTAAAGGGTACGGGTTTAAAATAAAAGATTTTGCGGGTACATGAAATGGAAAAACGACATATTCGCAGTCCTCGGGTAACCTAAACAGTGAAACCTTATCTTTACTACCTATAAAGCAAAAATGGTCAAAGGGGAATGTGAAAAACTGAACTTTCGGTCAATCCCGAAATTGCCCCTGTGTTAATTAGGAAATTATGAAATGTAATTAATACTCTTATTAAAACACCCTATTAGTTAAAAGTACAATGATTTATTCACATTGTACAACCAATTAAAAACATATCTACCAAATTAAATACAACAAATTAAAACAATTAATACAAATCACAAACCGGGTTGACCTGGGACGCTTCAAACCCGACGGGTTGAACCGGTTTAATTTGACCAATTTTCGACCCAACCTAGCAAGTTGACCCGGTTTAAATCGACCAATTTTTCGACCGGAATGGTTCAACCGGTTGAACCACCCAGGTCGAACCGAGTTTCAAAACATTATATTTAATTCCCAAATCTTCAAATTATTATTATTTTTCATTTATAACGTATAAACTTTTTTTATTAATAAACTATCTGTCGCTATAAAATCTCATTGCTATGCACGGGTACTCGTCTAGTGAAAAAATAAAATGGAAAGACAGTAAGCCCACCACTAAGATTGGTTTATTCAAAGCCGACCCACACACAGTCACCAATCACGCCTCAATTTCTGTAAATGGACCGTTTAGGTGATCTTGTGATCTATCGAAAGGTCTTAAGCTTTTCCAGAAAGGTCTAGCTTTTCCAAAAAGCGCCAGCTTTAAAATTTCAACTTATTCAATATAAGTTTCTCTTTAATAAGCCAATACGCCTCCTATCCAAACATTTTTCCTTTAGATTATTGTGTCATAAACTTAGTGATTACAATTTAATACCACAATATGACCATTAGATTATCAGATAATGAGAATCACAATCAGTTTGGTTACAACTACTCAACCAAACACACAATCAAATAATCACTTTCGGAATGCAGTCCCATAAAAGTATTGTGAGCCAACACTAAACAGATACTACTGATATGTCAACAGAATGGAGCAACGAAGCAACTTTCATTTGAATTGTTATAACACTATATAGTCTAAACTATCAGCATGAATGCTGCAAATTAAAAGGCAGCATTACAATAAACATACCAACTAGCCCGATCATCTAAAAGTTTATTTATAGGCATATAGCTAATAATCCTAAGAGCTCTAGGTGCAAATTTGAGGTTAGCCTCTTCATTCGGGCCCCACCCCTGCCACATCACCAAGAACAGCGAGCCCCTCTTGGTGTGGTGAAGAGGAACGGCTCGCCGTTGACATTGCCAAGTCGGACGGCGAGCCCTCCTTCGCCATCTGCACCTAGAGCTCTAAAGAGAAAGGATATTTAACAACATACAAACCATTACCGAATTTGTATCAACTACAGTTCGTGCATCGAACAAGTCCATTCTCATTACAATCAGTACATTTCACAGTCACAGTCGCTCCCACTCGTTCTCCATCCACCTCTTTCTCCAAAACCTTCACCATCTTACAGCTTCCACTACAGCCAAAACACGGCAAAAATCTTGCACCACCACAAACCTCACACACATACCCTGCTTTCGACTTCGGCAACCCTTCAAGCAATTCACCCAAACACCCGTCCTCCACAATCCTCAAACACTCATCAACTCCACCGATATACCTCCCTTTCACAAACACTCTAGGTGGCACCATTTCCGCCTTTTCCTTCCCCTTCATTAACTCCGATAACTCGTCCCTAAACCCCCGATCCATCGATATATCTTTCTCACAATAAAACACCCCAAACCCATCCAAAACCGCTCTAACCGCATTACACGCCTCAAAAGTCCTCCTTACACCTCTCAAACTAGTCGTATAAATCACCACTTTTTCCTCACCATCAGGTGGACACAACTCTTCAAACCCATCCAAAAAACTCGATTTCACAACACGGGTTTTGCTCAAAAACACATCTTTATCACTAGACCTCAAATTTCCTGGGAAAAAAATTGAATCTTTATGATAAGGACTTGCAATTTCATCAAATTTTGCATCTTTTTCATATGGGCCTAATTTTTTTTGCAAAAAAAATGAATCTTTAACATCAAGATCCAATTTTTTATACAAATTAGGATTTTTATGACATGGGTTTGATTCATTTTTAAGTAAAAATGAATCTTTTTCACATGGGTCTAATTTTTTTTGCATAAAAATCGGATCTTTATGAAAGCAAGGATCTTTCTGACATGGGTTTTTGTTTTCTTGAAAATCTTGGTAAAATTTAGGGTTAGGGTTAGGGTTAGGGTTAGGTTTTGATGGTTGTGGTGAGAATCTAAAGCTATCAGCATTGGAATCAAGTCCATCCATAAGTTCCCATGTGTTAATAACTTCTGGTGATGGTGGTATAGTGGTTGGTGATGATGAAGGATCAAGTGATAATAAGCCATAAGTAGTTGATGTTAATGACACAATGTGGTGGCTTAATGTGGTTGTAGTGAAATCATCATCTTGGTTTAGTAAATGTGATGAAACACAGCCCATTTTTTGTTAGAAAAAATAAAAATTTGGTCTTGATTTGAAAAAGTGTTTTTGGTAAAATGGGTTGTTTTTGGGTGATGAAAATTTGGATTTGAAAATGTTTTGGTTTATGGGTTTTAGCGCCTGAAAATTTGTTTTTTATTTGAAAAAAATTGGGAAGGAG
This sequence comes from Artemisia argyi, assembly GCA_030686995.1. Taxonomy (NCBI): domain Eukaryota; kingdom Viridiplantae; phylum Streptophyta; class Magnoliopsida; order Asterales; family Asteraceae; genus Artemisia; species Artemisia argyi. The sequence goes on along the minus strand of CM060687.1, from coordinate 165,724,234 downwards.
GGTGGATTGTTACAGTGAAATTGAAGGCTTGTGCTGTCATTTTCTTGGGTTTGGGCAACTTTATGTTTTGGAATGTGAGGATAGTTTAAAATTCACATTTGTTTATTTTTTGTTTTTTATAACGTGTAAGATTTTCTTCTAATTAATGAAAGATACAGTCGGTAGATAAGTTTTCATTGTTTGGGTTAAAGATATGTACGCGGGTTTAGTTAATTTCAAAATCATTTATGACTTTTCCGAGCAGCCTCAAATCTATATCTATATCTTTTTTTGGTTAAAAAAAAAAGAAAAAAAAAAATGAAAAGTTGAAACTAAAAAAGAAATTGTTGAAAACATATGTTTTAAAAAGAAACTACTAATACAGGTTGACCCGGTAAGCTTTAAACCTGTTTTTTCGACTAAACCCGTCGGGTTGACCTGGTTTAAATTGACTCATTTTTCGACCGGAACGGTTCAACCGATTGAACCACCCGGGTCGAGCCGGGTTTCAAAATATTTTTATCCACAAACTTTTACTACCTTCGTCCCATAATAAATGTTCGCTTTGACTTTTTTTACTCTTTCTTATTAAACTTTAACTAAAAATATTTATATTTGTGTTATATAATACTTGATGAAAAATATATGAATATATTGGGTTTTAAATGTATTCATTTGATATAATTTTCATCAAGTATTATATAACACAAATAAAAATATTTACAGTTAAACTTCAACAAGAAAGACTCAAAAAATTCAAAGTAGACATTTATTGTGGAACGGGGGGAGTATTATTTTTCGTTATAACTCCTAAACTTATTTTTATCAAGAAACTATCTGCCGCTATAAATTTCCGTTGTTATGCACATGTACTCGTCTAGTATATACAAATAGCGAGATTTGACCTGTTAACCTCTTAAAAGGAAACTAGCAATCTTACTACTATGTCATTTAGTGATGTTTAGTCACATCTATTAGGGTGCCTCAAACAACAATTATCTGATTTTATCTTACTACTATCTCTTAAAATAGAATGATTGTGATTTAGGCTAATTGAAATGTGAGGACGTCAAAATGGCTTAAGCGTGCCTCAAACAACAATTATCTGATTTTATCTTGTAAGTTAAGATGTGTAGTTTTTCGTTAGAAAGATATGCATGCATGTTGTGTGAAATGAAAATTTGTAAATGTCCTCTTTTATTTATGATTAAATTTGCCGTAGCAAACGAAGGTGGTGTTGATAACTTGATTTGTTGCGTATGAGATCACAATGTGTATGTGGCATGTGCATGACTATATGGTTAAGTAACAATATGACAACATACTTACTATGCAACACGTGCCCACACTTGCGTACAAGTACCCAACCAATGACGAACGCCAAACACCTCGCCCACAAGTGTTCAATGCATTTTGATCAATGTCGACTAGCACATGGACTATTTTTGTCTCGCCTTATATCATCAATTTTTAAAAAGTGTTACGTTTCACGTTTGGTTAAGTGTTACCATCGCTACATTCATCTAGACCGTGTACCAAAACCATGTTTAACATATTTTTGTCATGCATTCCATAGTAAACATGTAGATATATCTACTCAGTGTAGATTGTAGAAACTTATATGAAAGGAGTTTAAGTTCATGCATGGCCGGATTTAAGCATGTGT